>OZ021732.1:39059058-40354058 GCA_963978545.1 Linyphia triangularis | reverse complement strand
GCAGCCTGTTTTCACTATCAAGAAAATTCTTTTTGCAAGAAACTCTTTGAGCATAATAATAGAATGTGGAAATTTAAAGTTTAATCCATTATGAGCAGCAACTTTTATTTGATTATTTATTGTTCTTTCTTTGCATTACTTCAATTTTTATAATTTAATGACCGAATTCAAAAGATTGCCCGGTAAGAGTTTTCCTGATTTTTTGAACTTATATTTTAATGCTGAATAGTTTTCTAAAAGTCTCCTGAAAATAATGCCTCTAAGATGCTGACATAAGTCATGCTTCCTAACTCAGGCAATAGAAAGAAGTAATATAAGAGTGGTATTTTTATTAACCACCTTAAACATATTTATTCCCAAATATATGTGATAAAAAGTAAGTAATGGGAGGTAAATCCCAAATAGGTAAAAAATAATGGAGGATTTATCTCAACCATAGTATGTCACGAAATTTCAAACTCGCTTCTAATTCCACGCTATTATTATTTGACTACATCGTACAGCGGGCTTTCATATTTTAAGTTTTCATGCTTAGAGACATTTTGAGCTTGAACTAACCTTTATGATCTTCGTATATTTTCGCCATGCTCAGTAATTTGCATACGTACTATTGAGACCTTTCATACGTAGAACTGATATAATAAGAAATCCATTCTAAATATAAAAATTTAAAATAATTTTCAAACAAATATAAGAAAATAACTTGTTTTATGATATATATTTAACTTTTTTGAAAATGCTATTTATTTGTTATGTTAATATTTTAAAAGATATCGACACATTAAAAAAAAAAAAAAAAAAAAAAAAAAAAAACTTTATTTGCAACTTTGCCGATAAGGTTCAGTCCTTAAGTTCTTTTATCTGGTGGTTAAAATTTGAATTGATGTTTAATTCTTATTTCTTTAAACATCATTCCTCCATGGCCACAGTAGAATGTACACGGAACTATGAAAATCTATTGATTATTATAGAATACAGATGTTTCTAACAGAACTTTAATTACGAACAACCTGTATTATTGAACATTTTATTAAACGTTTCCCCCTCCTCCCTCTCCCTCTCTCTCTCTCTCTTCAATACAAAACTAAATGTGACAAATAATCTTCTAATTTTAAAAACCAAGACCTATTCATCCACCCAATACATTATTTTTAATTGTACATTACGTAATTTCTTTGAAAATCGATGTTAAAAAAAAATCTTCAGAAAAGTCGAAAAATTTCGTAAACTTATAGTAGTACTTATGGTTGAATGGTATGGTAGTACGTATGGTTCGGAAACTTATGGCAGCATTGTAGAAAAAGTAAATCGCAATTTAAGCTAATTGAGAAAAATATAAGAATCTTATATTTCCCAGCAACACGTAATTCAGTGTCTGTGGTGAATTTCCCCCAAAAAAAGTAAATCCTGTAAACAATATTAAATGCACAGGTTACGAATGGGCTCTTTTGTATTAATATATTATAGACTCCCAAGAAACTAAAAGAAGTCCTACATCCTATACTACTCCGTGATCACTCCTTCCCTATTACTTCACAGTCTTTAAAGTCTCTATCAAAAATTACCCTCTTCAGCAATTCAAAAGTACCTGCACGCTAGAGAAGTCACCCAAAAGAGCAAAGAGGAAAAATTCCCAATGCCGTTTTCGTCTCTGAATAATTTAAATCCCGTAAGACAGAGAAGGGGGTGATGTAATAGAATCCGCACAACGTCCAGAATTATCCGATAGTGAATCCCTCGCAGGAGAAGAATTCGAGCTTTTATAGTGGGGTGGTCCATTGATGGATGTTCGGTAATATATCAGTAGAGGGGGCCCTTTTAAAAGGCTCGCTGTCGGTCAACTCGGTTTGGAAGCTCGCGGAACTGGAATGCGCTAATGGCAACTACCAAATCATCGGGAGGCTATGAATGGATGGTGTTTTAGTGGAAAAGTTTAGAAAGTACCTGAAGGGGATTGGAATTTGTGGAGGTATTAGAGGAATGGTTTGAAGGATGTAGGGAAAACTTTTGAAGGAGGTCAGTAGGGTTGTTGAAGGTTTAGTTTTATATATTTTTTTAGTTGACTATGACTGTTGTATACGGTTATAAAACACCTTATGTTGATAGAAAGAGTTAATATTATAAAAATTTAGTTTTCATCAAAATATTTTTAAAAATTAAAGATTTGAATTGTTATACCAAGTATACTTTAAAGTACACCTGGAATTGCTGAATATTAGAATTGCAGTTAAGCTATAAATTTTTTACAATATCGAATATACGGATGCCCATGCGTAATATTATACACTTCTAAGTGTATCATTATTAAAAATTGCATGGATATGTATTAACAAATAAGCAATATTTAACATTGCTATATCTAGAGGAATGATGTTTAAGATATGATATGCATGTAACTTGCACATATGTAAATTTTCAACTGAACACATTTATTGATAGAGTGTATACATGGATTTAAAACGGTACTAATGAAAAGCTATAATATCAAGAAAAACACTATGAGCGTGTGATTAGTTCTATATGATGATGGGATCAATATTCATTCTTATTCATGCCAAAAGTCATGAAAGGTACTATATAAATGTTTAGTATATATACATAATTTTTTGTCGTAAATATAACGTATATAAATAATAATAAAACTTAATAAAAATCTCTTTAAAAAATCTACGTAAAGACAGTATTATTTTATATTTGAATTCCTAATCAGCAACATGTAGAATTACCATGTTTCCTTAAAATGAACCAAGGTATTTATGAAGAATGAACACAAATATACCTATTACAGAACACATAGATTGATAAAATTCAAATACTATACAGGACTCTTCGATTACAAACACTCCGTGAATTGTTATAGATGGTATTTTATTCAATATGCAAATAATCCAAAATATTTTTCGATTAAATTAAATATTAAACGTGCACATTGCAGCCGCTTTTTAAACTAAAGGCCAAAACCAGTTCAGTTAACAAATAAAAATTACATTTATTTAAATGTTTAAACTACTTCAAAGAGTCTGACAAAACCATATGTATAAAGCAGAAAAAAAATCCACTCATTTTTAAAAAGAATCTCGAATACTCTCAAATGTCCGATAAAAATCCATACTCCCTTATAACTTTTTTTCAGAGGCATCACAAAATTCTTGAACCGTGAAAGAGTTCAAAAACATTCTCTTCAAACGAGACAGTGAAGACTTGAATCCCTTTCGAGTTATATTCTAAATCCAAATGGACAGCCATCGCTTTTAAAATTTTACGCCTGTCGCCCAGAGCTCTTTAAAATATTTCTTCTCTATTCAACCGAAGAAGAAAGAAAAAAAAGACTTTTAGGTAAAATAAACGATAGGAATTCATGTTACCAGTTTGAAGGGTCTCCCGTTATCAGTTATTAAGGTATTCTGCTTTGAAAGAAGAGATAAAAAGTGGAGCTTATCAATTTATGAAAATAAATGGCACAAGTAAAGATTTGAATGTCTTATTTGGTAAGAATAATGATACATTTGATTGAAACGCAGAAGTAAATGCTTCAATGATGCAGAAAGCATGTGTTTATATCTTCTTCCTGCAGCACAATGGACAATTACATTGCTTTTCAAGAGGTAGTAATAATTTAAAAAGATTAAAGATCTTTCTCGGTTGTTATTTTAGGCACACTAACTTGAAAATAGAAGTCAGTTATTTTATAATTACCTGCTTTGTATTCAAATTTTAAATAAATATTATTCACAATTTTAATGGTGTTCACATAATTAAAGTTGGTGTCAATGCTTCGCCTCATCTATCCCATTATATAAATTTATAGTAGTTTATAATAGTATTAACAATCATGTTCATAACATTAAGTCACAGCATAACTCTTAAATATGTCATAACTCTTTAAACTGAAAATTACTTTGGCTAATACATTATTTGGTACAAGTTTCTTGATAATTTTTTTATGGATATTACTCTAAACTACCTAGTGAAATAGAAAAACACATCGCTAATTAATATACTTCTAGTTTAGCATGTACAAGAGTTTGCAATGAAGGTGTGCATAATCTGAATAAAACTAATGTATTTTGTAATTTATTGAAGCAATTCATTTGACCTTACTAAACACAGGTAATTTTTTACCCAGAATTTCAAATATTAGTAGCCCATGTCAAAATCAAGTAGCAGGGAGTGATTCTATTCACCTTGATACAAAGTTGGAAAACGTTTTAATTAAGTAGACGTGGAAGGTATTTACAAACCTTTAAAAATATTTTTATGTAGAAATATCCCCGCATTTGCATATTTTATTGGAGTAAAAAAAAAAACTCCATGTGTTAAATTATTTCTCCCGAGTAGATGCAATGGTTTAATGTTATACAGAAGCGTATTAAAAGCCTTAAATATTCATTAGAGTAAAAATTATAATAATTACGCCAGATTCATGTTAATGAACAGCTCGTTCTCTTAATTATTAGAGTTAGTTGAAAAAATAAAAATGAACTATGTATCATACTTTTTCAATTTGATTCTAGTTGTGACTATACAACATAGGTATATAATAATTGTTTTCCTAATTGTATAACTTATAAATAAAAAAATTCTCAAGTTCGCACTAATTAATACCATTAATGCTTTAAAATAGCCATCACTAAAAGATTTTTTTTTTAAAGAAATAAGCTAAAAAAAAAAATCTTTGTTGTACTGTATAAAATAATCTTTTTTTTTTCCCCGTCAACAAAAAGCGCAAAATATTATAATTTCACAGAAGGCCAATCCAATAACATAAAAAAAAAAATATTTTCTAAGAACAAATCCGAATAGGTAAAATGTACAGTTGGATTAGGTATTGGGCATAGCTGCTATAGTTATCCAGAACAGGCAAACTGGACAGAAACCCTCAACAAGCTTAAGTGCTAAGTGTACGTAAGATGTCAAGAGTTAGTTTAGGTGCATTGACGTTCAAACGCAGAAGCAGGACCTGCATTCAGAATCAGCCCAGCGTGTGTTCACTGCCTGAAGAAGACTAGCGTAGTGAAAGTAGTTTTACAGCTACAATATCGGGATCGTTATTCGAATAAATTTAATGAGTTAACTAATATACTTAACACTTTGCGTAGAATAGTATGGGCTAATTAAAGAGAAAGTTATGAAGTTATGTCAGTTTAATTTTAATATGTAAATTTAGGTGTTATAATCATGGACACCGAACTTTTCATGTGAACTACAAATAGAGGATCATATCTGTAGCAAGATTAATATATTGAATAAATCCAAATATATTAGTTAAATAAAGATGCGTTTTAAAGAGAAAATGTACTTTAAAAGTAAAAAATAAATCAAGTTATCGACATATTTACAGATCGTTTTAATAGGTTTTACCTAAGGTTAAGAACCTTCCACTTTTTATACATTAAATTTATCTTAAAATAAATAAAAAATAAATAGACATAAAAAAAATAATTAAAATTTATAGAAAAATAATAATTTCCCTTTCGCAGTCTAAATGGAAGGCAACTACTAGTTCTTAAAAAATTGTAAAACAATGCAATAATAAAAATAATATATTTTAATAAGACAATTCCATCGATAGTAACGCTTTTCTGACGGGCTAAATTGATGAATTTAAGGTAAGAAAATCTTTAAAAACGCAGCAATTTTTATACAATTTTTGGTTAAACATGTAATCAAGAGGCTCTTTTACGTCGTAAGTATGGTACTCTTCTGTAATGTATGGCTTATTTTATTTAGTGTACCTAATACTCTTTTAAAAATTATATTGAAAAAATAAATTTTTAAAACCTGTTCTGATAATTTTCTATGGAAACTTAAATAAAAATTTCTATAAATTTTTTGAATTCGCATACAAATATAATTTGTATTGCAAATAATTGAATTTATTTAGATAAATTTTAGTTGTAACACTGATCAAAACAATGTTACAAAATTTTTCATATAGAAAAACATTAATTTCACGAATTACTTTAGATGCAAGCAGAACTTCTCAAATTTTCAACAAACCAGAAACAAATAATTTCTTATGCAAATATAACCGTGCGTATAACACTAGCTATTAATACAAATTATTTTTTTTTCTTAATGATGTTTATAAATTTCTTTCAAAATTTTTATTATATTTATTTGAATAATTTGTTGAAACTACAATAACAAACTAATTTTAGTACCTTTACTTATATCTCTGTAAGATATTTTAATCGAATAAGATTTAAAACTCAAATGCTCCATGTTCGAAAAATATTGAATTCTAGATTTTTAGGATAAACGTTCATATTTTATATATATATATATATATATATATATATATATATATATATATATATATATATATATATATATATATATATATATATATATAAAACATGAAAGAATAAGTTCAAAAGGATTAAAAGTAACTAAAGGGCTGAATTTACATTTTGAAAGATTATTGACTAAAAAAAAAATTGAGAAATAACAAATAATTAACATACGAAAAAAATTATCAAAAACTAACACATTGGGATTATTTTTAGACTGACACTCACTTTTTTTCGTACCAGTTTGTTTTGTCGTTTGATAAGAAACGAAAATTTAAAATATAAATCTATAATATAAGTATTGCCATAAGTAATATAATATACTATTATAATTGATAAAAAAAAAATTAAAAGGTGCATAAAGAGATGAGCAATTTGTAAGTGTGAATTTTCCTTTTTTATTCCCCCCCCCCCCCCAATATAATACGAATTTACACATAATTTCAATTAATAACAGTTAAGTTTCTAGATGCTTCAAAATTAAATTGAATGAAATTTTATAGTTACAGAACTAACGATTGACAATCTAAATTTTACAAGAAAAAATAAATGAACTACTTGTTTACATTATATTGTGTAACTAAATGCGTGGCCCTGAGTTGCGGAAGCCCGTTATTCTTGTATAAGCCCCATCTTATGGCGCGTCGCTCGCAGAAAAATTCATTGCTACGCAAAACACAACTCACTTCGCTCGCTGAAAAGTTAATCGACACATAAGTACAGGCGCACTTCGCTCGTTGAAAGGTTCATTGCTGCATAAGCATAAGCTCACTTCATTCACTATACTTCCCGTTAATATAACACAAATCACCCCTGTGAGAAAAATTTTATAGTCCGGGAGCAAATGTAATCCCGTGGGCTACTTCATGATGCAAACATGTGGGTGGTGTCATTCGCTTCGTATGAATGCGTAGAAAATGAAATCCGATGGTGGGTATCTGGTAACCCGGTATGAGCGGCGCTGCAGTCGCAAATACAAAATGGCCACCTACTTACCCCCTAACGTACGTTTTTGCCGAATAATGGCTTCCCAGCTCATTTTATCAACTTGTTGACTGTTAGAAAACTTGTTGGAAATTAGATTTCCTTTCCAATGGTATATAACACATGTATATTAGGTTGAATTACAAAATTTAAAATGACCGTCGTATCGCGTTGTTAAGTACGTTTTTCAGGTTGGTTGGTTGGTTTGTGAGTTCAATTACATATATTTGTGCACTACAATGGTTAATGAGGCCGGGATCTGCAACTTAACATGGATTCCGAACCTCAAAGAACATCCATGCCTAACTCGGGATTCGAACTCTGCAACCTCAGCATGCGAAGTTAGAGCGCTAACCAAACATTATCAAGTGAGCAGTACCAGTATGTTTTTAAGAATAATAGCTTCTCAGTGCGCTTTATACAATTGTTGGCTATTGGGAAACTGTTGAAAATAAAATAACTTTTATAATGGTATATCTACATAAGTCAAAATTCAAGATGGCCGCTGTATCACCATTGCTGGAACGTCATTTCAGAATAATAGTTTTCCGGTGCACTATATGAACTTGTTGAGTATTAGAAAACTTTTTGGAATTAAAAAAAAGACTTCTGACCGTTAGAGTACCTTTACATTGTCACTTCAAGAATTAAAATTTAAAAGAACAGCATAATTTGGCATCTCTTTGGGACTCTAATAATAGTTTCCACAATATATTGTAAGATAAATGAGCACCACAGATAGTTAATATTTACAGATTGGACAATAAAATAAAGCCTTGACACCTTTCACAAGAAAATAAACTACAACAGCCTGAAAATAAACTACGTCTGTTCAAAATTAATACGACAAAGCTTTTTAATATTTGGAATGCGAATGTTACAAAAGAGTGTAACTGTGTAATAGTTTTTGTTATACGTAACAAATGGTGTAAACGATATTAAGATTTTTATTATCATTAAGTTAAATCAATATCTTCATCCTCAATTTCCTCATTATCATTCATCATCAGGTCAACAATTGCAGTGTTGACATACAAGTCATCATCTCCACCACATGAGCACATCTCTGTGCAAGGCAGATTATTGAGATTGCATCAGCAGGGAAGCTCACACCGACGCTTCAGATAGGAGAACGTCAACTCTAAAAGCCACTGCGAAGCACAAGGTTCTGTGTACGTAATAGGCTCAAATTCACCATCCACCAGCGACCAGTCAAAATCAATAGGTTAAGTTTTGCCAGGATATGCTTTACAGAAACCAGTTGCCAGATGGCGTCACAAACTAGTGATCTAAACTGGAATCCCACTAGTAATGTGTAAATCCGGCTGTAGTTTCTGAGTGCTTCATAAGCTTCGTGATTTTAATATGTTACTATTAAAGTTGCCAGTATCTATTTCGTATAATTTAGAATTATTAATGTACAAGCTACTTTTATAAGTTAAAACTTAGTTAAAAGTCGAAGTATCTTGTGACCAAATCATTGCTTGGTAGTGTGCACGCAAAAGACCTGGATAGAGAAATGCTTTTGTAGGTGCAAGATGTTTCCCAGTCTTTTGTTTTTCAGTGAAGAGCCACCATTTTACTTCCCCAATGTCTGCCATTTTGGTTCGCGGTACATACACCTGACAAACGAATGCCTCTAACGTTTGTAACATTTCTGTGAAAATGGCTTCAAAATGACCCATTAGTCCCAGTGCAACTATAATGTCATCACTAGCTGCATAAAAAGCATTTGACCATATAATCTTTCCTTTTCTTGCAAATGATCCTGTGATATTAGCACCAGAAAGGGAGTGGAGTCCTGAGTCGAGTCCTGGTGTTGAAGCTTTATTGGGCCCTAGTATGTCATAGATTGGCTGAAGATGAATTAACCGTTTGCTTCTGTTAGTGCTCACTATAATGGTGGATTCTCTTGGAAGCATTGGATATCTCCGAAGAGCAAGTACTAATACATCTCTGTCTGGGGAGTATATGCCAATCTTGCTCATGCATCCGGAAGCAACTTGTATACTGTGCAAAATATTTTTAGTATCTGCTTCCTCCTGCGTGGTTTCAAGACACGGCATTTCCATATGGATTGCATTTGCTTGATTTCTCCAACTGCAAACAAATTGTTTATTATTCTTGACTGCATAGTCTATAATCTTTGATGCCAAATATTCTGTCAGTTCATCCTTAGTTATTTCGTGCAAACATAACTGGTGCACGATTAATTTAAGAATGTTTGTTGATGGGTGCACTTTGTATTGGATAGGGACAGATCTATCCTGACGTTTCACCCTTGTCTTCAGCGAATTCTGTTTGTAGTTGTCAAATATTTTGTGAACCTTTTTGTACAAACCAAACTTCTTTGACATTTGTCTGACAAAGTGATCTGCAAATTTTTCATAAGTCTTGCCCGTCTTAGATTTATCAATGGAATGCAGCTCTGCCATTCAATCAACTACTGCAACAGTTTGATACGCTTCATTTACTAGAAAGAATTGTGTGAGAATTCGTTTTTCTCATTAGAAGAAGGGTATAGATTTTGAGGAAGTTCCTCCAGGATACCCATAAACGTGCTTTTTTTATGATCTGTAATGCATACGTCCATATAAGTGAAACAAAGCAAGTGGCAATAATGAGAATTCATAACGACAAAAAGTTGCCTTCAAATCTATATCACACCGAATTCTTGCTGCAATCACCATTCAAGAAAATATATATAAATTGATAGAAAATATTGAAAAAAACAAATTTTTCTTCAATGTTACTTTAAAATTTTTGAATGCTGATTTGCAGGCTTAAGTTTCACCTTTTACATTGATGCCCAAAACTGTGCTGAAGGCTTTGATGGTACTGATTCTTCTGTTGGCTCTGTTGGTAGGTTGATCATTTCAATGCGTTCCTCAATGAATTTGGAAAGAAATCTCACCAATATCAGCAACAGTACGCGTCTTTTTGAACGTTATCGGGAAGAACTTGCTTACAGTAACCCAGGTGTATAAGATGTTCTATGTTGAATTTAAAAGGGTTGGTTGTCGATTTAAAATCCTCAATCAACTTTTCATCGTTTGATCCTGACATCGTTTGATAGACAATGTTCATGGTGACACTTTGCATTGGGGGTGGAATTTTTTATCATTGCTCCGGTTGCTGCAGCAATTATTGTGACCTCCCTTTACCAGAAAGAATGTTCTCAGAAAATTCTCGTTTAGAGTGATGCCCGTAAGTCCATTTTGAACTTTAAGTCTTCTGTTCTGGTGCTCCAGAGCTTCATCGGCTCCTAAAGCGCAAAACGGTATTTTGGTTTTATTGATTACCCACTTTCTTTGCCATATAGTTGTATACTTTTTATTAAATCTTTAGATATCCATCAAGTACAGTGGAATCATTCTTACACGTTTAGTCGATCAAAGGCAAAGAAATGCTTTATAAAATCATGTGTAACTGCCAAGTGCAAATCCCAGTCTGAATTTCTAACTGACCTGATGGCTGTGTAGTTAACTCTCGGGCTTTGCATGCTAAGGGTGCCGGTTTCGAATCCCGAGTTAGGCATGGATGTTCTTTGAGGTTCGGAATCCACGTTGAGTTGTAGATCCCGGCCTCATTAACCATTACAGTGCACAAATATATGCAATTGAACTCACAAACCAACCAACCAACCTGAAAAACGTACTTAACAACTCGATGCGGCGGTCATTTTGAATTTTGTAATTCAACCTAATATACATGTGTTATATACCATTGAAAAGGAAATTTAATTTCCAACAAGTTTTATAACAGTCGACAAGTTGATAAAATGAACTGGGAAGCCATTATTCGGCAAAAACGTACGTTAGGGGGTAAGGAGGTGGCCATTTTGGATTTGCGACTGCAGCGCCGCTCATACCGGGTTGCCAGATACCCACCATCGGATTTCATTTTCTACGCATTCATACGAAGTGAATGACACCACCCACATGTTTGCATCATGAAGTGGCCCATGGGACTACTTTTTTCGACATTAGCGCCCAGACTATTACGTGTGTTTGTGAAAGCAAAATTAGAAGACCATTACTACTTATGTTGAAGTCTTCAGTGCTCTGGTCCTATTAGAAGTCGCTTTTTATAAAAATATTAATTAGAAATATTAATTAAAAACAAATTAAAAATATAACGTTCTGTTTGTCAAAAGTCCAATTAGAAGGCCAAAACTACTTATGTTGAAAATTTCAGAGCTCTAGCCTTATTATAAATCATTTTGTAAAATATTTTTAATTAATAAAAAAATTAATTAAAAAAAAAACTAATCAAAATTTTAAAATTCTATTTTTCAAAAGTCCAATTAGAAGGCTAAAACTACTCATGATGAAAATTTCAGAACTGTACATCTATTTCAAGTAACTTTGTAAAAGAATTTAAAGTAATTAAAAAACTAATTAAAATTTTAACATTATGTTTGTTAATGGTACAATTAGAAGACTAGAACTACTTATATTGAAAATGTTAGAGCTCTACGCCTATTTTAAGTAGCTTTCTGTACATCCACAAACATACAGATACATAGACTCTTTGCTTTGTTATTGTTGATATCTAAAGTTTTCTATAGTTAGGTTACATTTAAATTTTAAAAATTATAATAACTATAAAAAACAGCACAAAAAGGCTGCACATTTTTTAAATAAAAAATGGTTAAAAATTAAATCATAAAAATACCATAGTTAAAAAGTTATTTTAGCGATTTCGTACTCAAATCAAATTTTAAGAGTGTTTGACCACTGTAAAGAAAATCAATTCGGCGATATTGATGAACCTTTTTTTTTTTTTTTTTTTGCTACAAATACTTGATAAAATGTATTGTCATTGGCAAAGAGTCAATGTGCCAGGTTTCAGCTAGACAGAATGATGACAAGTGGGTCAATTATAACAACAAAGATATTTTTTTCCCACAAAAAATATCCAAAGTTCAGATAGAGAATTTAAGAAAAGTTAAAAAATACTGATTTCAACAATCATAACTAATTTGTTGAACAGTCACAACTTATTTGTTGAACAATCATAACTAATTTGTTGAACAATCATTACTAATTTTTTGAACAATCATAACTAATTTGTTGACACAACTAAACAAACAATACAATGAACAATATTAAACAATAACTTACATAATAAACAATATCAACACTGTGTTTAAACAAGTTTTTAAATACCTCTTTCCAAATAGACAACAGCAAAGATTTTCAAAGTATGTCTTTATAAACTATTTAACCAATGAAACCTTATGAAATACTTTTTAATAAGATTCCTTCTAAAATTTTTTTAGTAAATATGCAATTAATGTCAACACTTTAAGAAAAATCAACGCTTAATTATAGTATAGTAAATTAATTAAATTTTTTTACTCGGATTTAATTAAAGTGTCCAAACAAATTTCACAAAAGGTTGCCCATGAAGCTTTCAGGATGAAACAGTTTTTATGTCTTAATTCTTTATAGGGCTTTAAAATTTAAGTTGATTTATCAAACCACGTTTAATTTATATTTTATATAAACCCATAATTTAGAGAAAAAGTAGAATGCCATTCACAGCAAAATAATAAAAAAATTATTTGCTTTATGTAACAATATATTATATCATCGTTTTTAAAAATAAATTTTCATAGCTCTGAAAATTTTATAATATATTATTACACGAACAGAATAAGCTGTCATCTTTCTTTAAACATTTCTAAAAAATATAAGTATTTGGGTAATTCTCTAGCTGACGCACAAGACACATTTTTTTTTTTTTTTTTTTTTTACTCGTAAACAGATAAGAATTATAAAATTAAGATGAATCTAATAGTTATATTTTTATTTTATATCATATTACTTGGTGACAAAGTTTTATGGAAAAATAATTATTTTAATTAGGTCAAATATGCATTTATATCGTTTGACGCACGTCCGTGTCTCGTGCGACAGACGCTATAAATGCATATTTGACCAAGTTAAAATAATTATTTTACCATATAACTTTGTCACCAAGTAGAGCTATATAAAACAAAAGCGTAATTGCTAGATTCATAATAATTTTAGAATTCTAATTTGTTTATGAGTAGAAAAAAGAGATAAAATGTCTTGTGCTTACAGCAGAGAATTGCCAATTTGTTTTTTAAGCCATAATAATTACAACTAGGGGTCTAGAACATCGCGCAACTTGCCATTTCACTATAATATGGTCACGATTTTAAAATTTGACAAGGATTGGTGTAATTTATTGTTTTCATTCAAATGTTTTCCTTAATTGAAACTATTAACCATTTAGGCGATATTTTTGGCGATAACTATTATATAATTCTCTCTGGGAGAATGAAATGGAGGAGGAATTGTCATTGATGGGCAATGTTCAATGGAAAAGAACTCTTAAAAAGTTGAAAAACGAATGTCCTTAAGTTTTTAAGTCCTTATCGAATTTTTAAGGGAAATTAGGAGGTAGAGATATATAAAACATCTTAAAATGCATGACAATGTGATTTTGATTAAAATAGTTAATGCTGAATTTTGGAAATTGTTGAAAAACATAAATTTTCAACGGTAACTAACACAATTCTTAATAATATTTCCACCACTGACCCCTACAAAAGTTAAACGTTATAGGTCAATCCATTTGGAAGTCAAGCCGATCACAAACACCAATATATTTTTCTATGCCACTTTCCTTGGCTCACACTATTCCAAAACGTGTAGAAATGTACAATAACTGAAGCATTTTTTAAAGGAACTCAATATTTTCTTAAACCTATATTACATATAAAGTAGATTAAAGTAAAAACAGGCTTTCCTTAATCACTAAAATGCATTTACATGTTGTACATCAACAAACATCCATTATACTAAGGATCAGCATCATTCATTTACATTGTCTTCGCACGCGCTTTAAATTGTACTTCACCAACATTGACTAGCGCATATCATTACCACAATACCACCTTATCCCCTTGATGACCCTAATTCAAAACCTCTCTTCCAATTCCAGCAAACTACGCCATCTATTTAATGCACTAGGCAAAAGAAATCTCAACTTCTGCATATAGTGATAATCTTCACGGCCTATTGCTTCACAAAGTGAAGCGAAACACAACTAGGTACAAAAAAGGTGCAGGACAAGTACGTACCGTGATGATGAGAGAAGGGATGGTGATCCCCGGTTGTCAGTGGAGACGGATGACTTCCTCCTGGATTCATCTCCATCCTCCTAAAGGAGAGAAAAAGAATTCTCTTAACTTTTATTTCTTTACCTTAACTCTCTCTCTCTCTCAGTGAAAGAAAAATATTGACGAGATGAAAAGCGTGTATCTTAAAAAGCTGTTGTACGTGCAGGGAAGTGTGTTAGACACAGTTCATAAATATTTATATACTTGGCCTAATCTAAGGCTGGTTTTTTTCTACTTTGGATCAAAGTAAAACGAATTTTTGTGCTTTAGTTTTATCGAGAGTTGTTTTGCATGAATGGTAGTTAAGGGAAGATGTATCGTCGAGTTTTTAGGTTGTGAGAGAGGAGGGCATGGATTTGAGAAAGGAATATAGAGCTGTTTTGGGATCATCCGTTGAAGGTTTAAACGCGGGTTTTCTTAGAGAATTGTTTGTATAGACCGGAGGCTTGAAGAAAATTTGATTTATGAGAGTGCTGTCTTAATAAATTTAAATTTTTGCAGCGCATATCTTTCCCTGCTTTAAAATGATGCACGGTTTGGTGTGTTTTAAAATAGACCAGACATAAGATTTATAGTCAGTAAAATCCATTCATTTTATTATCTCAATCAATATAATTGATGAATAGTTTTTTAAAAAAGAGTTTTAAATAATATGCATTGCTAAGATTACTTATAAAAAGTATTAAGTAAAATATTTACTAGAGAAGTGTTCTTATCAATAACTTTTAACCCGGAGGATTTTCATTATTAAGATAATTATGTTCCATTTAGAATATAGAAATTTCGTAATGACATCACATTAGTTCTGTAACACAACGTTGTTAGGTTAGGAAATCTAAAATAAGATGAAATAATGAAAAAGATTCTCCTTCCACTTTTTATCGAGAAAAAGTAATGAAAACTAAAACAAAAGTTGTTACTAGTTTTTTTATTGATTTTGATTTGTATTGAGTCAAAAGTTACATGTTTTTTTTTAAAGTACATTTTGGAAACTGAAAAATAAAACTTTATTTAATACTAGATGGAAATAAAAACAAAAATATCATGCAATGAGTGATGGTAATTTTCAGATTTCTTTCTTTCATAAGAGTAAAACTATACGAGAAATGGGCATTAAATATAAAGTTACATAGAATATAATTAAGTATAAAATTGAGCATGCAGGGAAAAAATCCATCTACTTAATAATTAAATATTTACTTCAAATGAGGAAAATTTTCTTAAATTCCAATTAATGAAATTTTTTGAAAATTTATATTTACTATTTCATTTCCATTGCTTTTCCTTTTGAATTTGATTAACATTTACACATACATATTGTGATAAATATCTGAGTTTCTCATTTTAAGTTTGCTTGTTCAATAAAAAGTTACATAATTGAAAAGTTAAGCTTTAATGTTTAACAGTATCATGGATATTAATAGATGCTCCTTTAAAAAACAGTATTTTTCTACATGTCTAGTAAAGTATAAATAAATTAATGAACCTTACAAATTTATATTAGATTCTGATTTATTTCCTAAATATTTTAATACTTGTAATGTACCAACTTGTTCACACTACCATAAACTTGTAAAACTGAACATTTTAAAAACCCATAAATAACTCACAAAATCAGAATGTTCACTATCAAATGCTAAACAGCATTTACTACACTTAACACATAATAATAATACTTTATGCATAACCCTTTACAAGTCTCTGCAAGTGTTAAATTCACAACTAAGAACACTTACGGCCATACAAAGTATTTATCTATCTCACCACCTAACATTATCCAAATATTTACCCTTCCATACTTCAAGTTATTCAAATCTCTTAAAGGCAATCATTTCGAACATCCCCACTTGAGTTATCATTTAAATCACATCGACAACTTTTACTGAGAGCCACAGATAAAAATAACCCCTCCTTTGACCCCCAATGCACTTTTTGATGACACTTTCTCCCTCCCACCTCCCTCTAAAAGT
The DNA here is from genome assembly GCA_963978545.1 of Linyphia triangularis. Lineage (NCBI taxonomy): Eukaryota > Metazoa > Arthropoda > Arachnida > Araneae > Linyphiidae > Linyphia > Linyphia triangularis. Next base: position 40,337,655 of record OZ021732.1, on the reverse strand, counting down.
GACTCGCATAAAAAGCCCATTAAAGAACAATTCCAAATATGCCGAGATTCCCGCGATGACATGAGCATTTCTCGTGCACAATTGCAAATAGCCCATCGAGACTTTTTATTTATTTTTAGTAAAAACGCTCTTCTTCTGTCGATGACACTTCACGCGTCTTTTGCATTTTTTTTTCTTGAGTTCACAGCCTTCGGCGAATGAAGTTTCTTAGAATTTTCAGGTATTAGGTGTGTTGGAAAATCGGTCTTCGCTCGCTTATTTACTTTCTTGCATCTGCGCTGCATACCATAAGGGAATCTTTTATGAAAAGACATCGACAAACTATTCTGAACTTTATAAAACTGGCATGATGATCCAAAATTTTTTATAAGACTACTAGCTGAATACTCGTGATTAGATAAGACATTTTTCCATGTGTATTATTTTAACAATAAAAAATATAATGAAATTATTTTCCATGAATTATTAGTGATTAATCAAAGCTTTGATTTGTAATACTTGCATATTTATGTATGTTATATGTGTATGTGGAACGTCTATATTTTTAGATTTTATTCTTCAGTAACCCATTAAGAGTGGTTAAACGAAATTACAATTGCTCAATTTATTTACTTTGATTTACTATGTATGTGAAAACACGTTACACAGTTTTTAAATGAAAAATAGGACATTGGAGTATTCCAGATTTAGAACGTTTTAGTCTGCTTCTGCTCTAAAGAGTTGAGATTCAAAAATGTGATAGCGTTATACAGGGTGGAGCCGCGCAATCCAGTTCGACAAAAATTCAAAAATAAATCGAATTAAATTTATTTGACTCAAAACACTTGCAAAAAACATCAGAGTTACAGTAAACGTTGAAAATGTCCCCTTCTCTATTTCTCTCTCTCTCGGAGACAGCGCATTGTACGATTAACAATTTTTCTGAAAACTTTTATCAACATCCACTATGCGGTGCTTTCCATCTCTTCGGTGACTCATTGCCTTAAATTGGCAGGTTATTTTGAAATTTGCGGTAAAAGTTTGCACGAAAATAAATGCGGACAACGAAATTTCGGTGAATTTTGAGCATTTTTTTAACTTTCAGCACATACACCGATACAGATAACAAATACGTGTACTGGCGAGTTCCGATCACTTTTTTTTTTAAATGGGGTTAGTATTGCAGTTAGTTAGTTAAGTTAAAGTTAGAATATTCCACAATTGGAACCTTTGTCTCTGTTTCAACTTCTACAAATTGGTCTTTCGAGATAAGGCTTTATGAGAAAAGTAAGAATAGTGACGAATAGGGCTTTAGTTTTTTATATATTGAGATCAATTCTAGCCACATAAACCTATATTATATCATACTCTTTCTTTTTACAGAAGTTTTTAAGTCAAATAAAGTACTCCTGAAATATTAAATTTCAGCGATTCATTGTACATTTGCCAAATCATGTTAAATAAATACTACATATTACTTTATTGTTATACTTAAAGATTATAATTTACTACCGGTAAAGCATGGCGTTTCCCGTATAGAAGCGAAATTAAAAACTGCAGTGATGTTAGTCAAGTCAACGTTGAAAACATATCTTCGTTTAAGCAGTAATATTTAATACATTTGATATTTACTTAAAGACTTTGGATATAATTCCAAGATTCTAAGCGATTCGCAAATCGACAGTTGAGAACTTCTAGTTCAAGATATACGGATCAAAAATTTAAAAATTATGTTATGGCTTTTTGTAATCATCTTTTTCTTTGATTTTCAACAACAACACTTAAATTCACCGACCGATATTATTTTGAAATATTAAAGATGTTCGCAAAATACGGATTTGAGTCAATACGAATGCAGAAAGATTGACACATTTCTTGTAGTATCCAATTGTTTTACAGATTATAGGAGTATTTAATAAAAGACAGTACGAAAATACTGGTGATAAAAAATAACTCATACTTTCATAAATATGATTGGTTTATTGAAATTTACTATCGCAAGTGCGAGGCTAGGGCCATGCTGCATCGATTCCTAAATATGTCAATACATAAAGATTAAAATGATTCAATGACACACGACTAAACAAATCACAATGAGTTAATTGAGGTTATGGATGGTACGTAGCCTCCTAATAAACAGATCATTTGTGAAGATAATCAGAATAAGAAACAGAGGAATTATTTTTGTTGAATGAATTACATTTTTAAATTTCCCTATAATTAATACTCTAGAAACCATTAAAACAATTTTAAAAAATAGGTTAATATTTGACGAGAATAATCTGAATACACTACTAACAATGTTGGAAACATTTTCTTTAGTTTTTCTTGGGAATGCAAAGTAATTTTAAAATAATTTACGTGTATAAGTAGAATTCCTTAGAGCATTGATAAATAAATTACATTATCTTTCTTGTATGTCTGAAATTCATACAAAATTGTAAACTTGTGATGAATAGTTTAATATTTTTACTTTCATTTCTGTAAAATATAATTTTATTATAATTAATATTTGTCAATTAGAAATCACGATAATTATGGCTTTTTACGTAAGTAAATTTAACTACATGCAAAGTTTTTTCTGTAATGTTTTACATCATAAACCGTTCCATGTCCAAAAGTATAACGATGTAAACTTTTATCTAAATTGGCCAAAAGGAATATGAATGAGAGGTTAAAAAACTTCCGCTTTAATACTTATATAACTAGATTAAAGCGTTGCTATCCATTATTTTATTCATAAGTTTATTCGTATAATTTTTAATAAAATGATTAATAATTGAATTACATATTTTTAGGATAATTGCAAGGATTAAAAAGACAGCAAAAAAATTATTTCAATTAAATATATATTTTTAAAAAATAAAACACTATGCTATTTTTTTCGGTCAGATGATCATTCTGACGGGGAACAGTGTTTAGTTCCCAAACATGATTGGTTCTCATTTAATTGACTCACTCAAGGGAAGAAAGGCTGAGTCAACCTTTCCCAGACCGGGGATCGAACCGCTGATTTGTGCCGTGGCAGAGTAATGCGCTACTACTGCGCCACTGGGCTTCCTGTTTACAATTATACACAGAACATTTGTGTAACAATTTGAAATGTTAATAGAAATATAAAATATATATATACTTTAATTTAATGGTTATAAATGAAATCAATGCAAGAAAAATACTTTATATATATTCGATGTATTTTACAATGTATGTAGCTTTAAAGGATGTTAAATTTTTGTATCATCAGCTGAAATTTGAAATTATTCGAAGATAATGAAATAGATTATATAATATTAATATTTGATATGTTTGCTTAAAGCACAACGACAAATAAAACATACAAAATGATTTTTTTATTTTTATTTTATAAATATCCTATGTAATTATTAAATGTATATCAGTTAATTCTTGTAAATGGATTTAATTAGAATCGACTGAAAAAAACCTTGAGTGCATAAAAATATAAAGATATTACATACAAAAAACAAGTAACATTAAAACATATTTAAATTGTATTCCTTTGTAAACATTGCCTTTCAATTAGTGAAACGAATAAAAATGTAGCCATTGTATTCCTAAATTTTTTTAAGTGTAGCAAATAAACCCTCGTAATAATCCTCAAAGCAGTCATTAATGACTCGTAAAGTAACTAATATTGACTTTTCCTGTTTAAATACAGACTAGATGCAATTCACATCAATTTTAAATGTTCAAAATCAAATAAATATATTTACAAATAAGCATTTGAAATCCGAAAAAAAAATGTTCAAAACTTCAACTTTCCTTTGTTGCAATACAAATTCAAATTTTACTATCTCAACTTAAAATCTAATTGTCTCACATTTGTATTTCCTTTTATTCAAGAAAAAAGGTAATGTATTTCTCTCAGTTTAAAAACAAAATGGCAGCTATCAAAGTGAACTCTCAATCGTTTTGACGGTTATAACAATCGTTATCTTTGTTTTTTACGCTCAAATAACTCGTTTTGAGTAATTTGGAAAACTCATAAATATTTTTATAATCTTTAAAAAGAGGGAAAACTGCCAATTCAAATGGTTCCCTTTCCTTCAATTTCCCTTGGAAATAAGACGGAAGAAGGAAACTATTATTAGAAGTGGCATCTTAATGAACCGAACGTTATTTAAATAAATGGAATAAAAATGAATTTGTCTTTCCACGTTAAAACAACAATTAACAAAGGACAAGTCATTGAATTTCTTTCTACGATTACAATGAAAAGTCTGACACCAATTTTCAAAAAGCAGACGATATTTATTTACTTAAATGAAATTGTTTCAATGTTAACCGGAAAGACATATTCGATTCGAAATCGCATTGTTCTTTTTATTTGAGTAAGCATATGGGACGATAAAGGAATGGACATAAATCTCATTGGTTATCGTCCCTCTAGTGACTGTTTCTTTAAATTCGGCAAAAACCCACGAGAAAAATTTCTTTTAACGAGCAAGAAAAGAATAGATGGCATTTGTAAGGAGTAACAAATGACGGCGAAGGAAGTACGACACCTTTGGAATTTTCTGTTCTTTTGCTCCCTCAATTTTTCACGCCATTCGCCACTAAAAGTTCCATTCTTTTTTTCTTTCTTGTTTGTTTGCCGTTTTTCGTTCCTCAGTGAAGCCTAAATTGGATTAAAGAAATGTAGCACGAAGAAGCTTCTTCTAAGATATCAGCCGGAAAGCTTGGCATTTTTAACAATAAAAGATATATGTTTTGTAACGAGACAGAAATGGATAAGTCCAATCCTTTGTATTTATTTAGTTAACAGAGTCTCTATTTTAAGGATTTAGCAACAATTCTTTTTCCATTGCAAAAAAAGTTGTCTTTTAAATAAGTAAATAAAAGAGCTTAATGTAGGAGAGTGATGCAATTGAATTGGATTTTACGAATTTAAATTGTTCGATTATCAGTACATTTAATACTTCAGTACATTATAGTCTTCACTAATCAAACATAATTTCTTTATGATTTAATATAAAAAATCCAATATAACTTACATACATATAAATATGGCATGTATACATCTAAATAAAATATATATATATATCTAAATATAACATATATACATCTAAATATAACATATATACATCTAAATATAACATATATACATCTAAATATAACATGTATACATCTAAATATAACATATATACATCTAAATATAACATATATACATATAAATATAGTGTATATGCAGATAAATGTAAGAAATATATATTTCATATATAAATATAAGTAAAAATAATTTACAGTCATATAAATTAATATGATTATCAGAAATTGTACATAACATAAATAACTGTATTTATGATCAATTTAAATAATATAAGAAAACAGCACTCAAGATCATAGACACTAGCTTCGAATTAAAATTCAACTTTATGCTTAGTTTACGTAATCTGTTATATAGATAAAAGGGGGAAAAAAATGCAATCAGCATAGAATCTTCTCACAATTTTGATCATTTTACCGACATAATACCGTACAAATAAGGTCCCCCTCTCATCGAAAAAAACATTTCTAGCATGCCTCCTTTTCTTCAATGCATAGAATCAACCACAACTGCTTCAATAAAGGTCCCATATTTTTTAGCCGCAGGTTGGAGAACAAATTATTTCATATAGATTGTTCTACCATTATTCTATTTTTCTAAGATGAATTTCAAGTACCTTACACTACATCGCATTTAGTTTATTAATTTTTTTTATAAAATATATAGAAATAAATAACATCACTGTCATCATATTTATTTTCAGAGTTGCAAAATTGCCCATATTTTTACTTTAACACACACATTTTAATGTATAGTCTCAAATTTTTACAAAAATTAAAAACTTTATACATTAAAAAACTCTTCATAACAATACAACCGAATCCCTAGCAATACGGCACATAAAAGTAAAAAGATTTCGTTAGAACACTAACCAAATAAACTAAGGAAAGAGTACTAATCCAAATATTATCAAAACCGATTCTCTACAAAAGGTCTATGAAATTGATTTGTCATATTAAACTCATGGATCTGTTAGCATGGAATCCACGGATAACGATTCTATATAGTAAAATATTGTTCTTCTCTCTTTTGCATAGATTATGTTTAGTCGACCTAATTTTACTCAAATAAGATATGAAAAAACTATGTTGTTTATGACTGTACGTTTATAAGAAAACCGTTTAATATTACATTAAACTTTTAAAACATAACAGCTGGCGACATTTTCACAATCGTCTTCCTTCTTAGTCCAGCACAGACCTCCTTTTCTTATAAACACCGATTTCTCTCTAGGCTGGTCCCCTTTTGATGGTTTCTCCCTTATTTGGCGATTGAAGCTTACTGATGCACTTATTACAAACGTGCTCGATTAAAAAATACGCAGTGCGTCTCAAAATGAACAGACACAATAGGAAAAATACACTCAAACTAATGAATGCAAAACTTCTTTGCACTGTAGAATCGGTAACTGTTCATATCTCTAGGAAACTGCAACGTCATAAATTTAAATTATTATTACGGAAAAGGGAGGATATAAAGGTTTTCAAATTTTTCTCTTTTAACTGTGCCTTGATGAACTGAGAATTTGCATTATATATTTTCTTGTTCTACAGTAGAAACTGAATATTAATTTTTTTTAATGAAAGATCATACTTATATTATATAAAAACGGTAAAGATGCCAATTTTAAATATAGCTTTACAACACTTATTTTACAAAAGTAAATGATATTTATGAAAAATTAATGCATTAAAATTTATATTATAGTTAAAATATTATGTAAAACTAGTTCAGTTATCATTAAAAGAATACGACTTAATAGAAAATTTTGAAGTTAAATACTAATATTTATTAGTGAATTGTATTAAATTGTGATAATTCATTTATTTTGTTTTCGATAAGTGGCTCTATTATTTTTGTTTTTCAAAACCAATTCGAAAATGTATTATTAGTCTTTGTATATGCATACAATTAACAAATACCTAATTTATTCAAAATTGGAAAGCGAGCAGGAAGTTAATATTATAAAGTTTAAATTAAAAAAAAAAAAAAAAAAAAAAAAAAAAAAAAACTCTTTAACTTCAGGATTATCATTTTAAAACATAATATAAATATTATAAAGATGATTTACGTGAGAGATATACGTCCACAAAAAAAATTCTATATAAAACTCCAGTTTTGATTGCTTCACAAGAAAAATGTCTACTTTCAATCTATTTTATTAGATTTACAATACTTAAGAGTCGGGACACGTTTCTATTTAATTGGACCTGCTATACGCTTAAAGAACTCAATGATTCATTGTTCTCTAGAGTCTATATATCTAACTTCACACTTTAGATAGCGGCTCACTTGGGAATTCATTCGATACAAATATTTATCCTCATCTGGCATTAAGTCTATAAATCCTCTGACCCCAGGCCAATCACTAAGCCTACATTTGCGAATTCTAAAACATCTTTAGAATATTCCTTAGAACTTTGAACACAAAGTATTAATTTGCCTGGAAGCAGAATGGTTGCCACTTAAAGTGAAGGAAAATATAAGCCTTGATGTAGACAACATCTTTGATCTTCCGAGTTTGGCAACACAGCAACTTTAGTGTCGAGTCAAGTTGAGTTGTAAATTTTCCCCAGTGGCAGAATATCGTCTGTCGAGTTAAAACTAATTTCCCTCATTTACAGAGTTGGATGGGTCACTGGAGTATAATTTGCAGTAGCAGCGGGAGGAAATGGGAATGTTAGAATTACAATCGTGAAGTGTGACAGTTGTAAATAAAGTTTTAAGAGGTAAAGGAACACAGTTTGAAGAAGATATTCGATTTCATTCGCGCCTCGATTCCACTTTCAATATTGTGTGTGGACTTACTTCTCTATTGAAAAATTTTATTAAAAAAAACTAATAGAATTGAATTAGGCAATTTTGGTTTATAATAAAAATATATAACTGTAAACCGACGTTTAGGTATAATAAATTACCTTAATTCTAAAAAATAAATGAGCGATTCTCTGACTGACACACGGGTCATGTAGGCTCTTTTTAAACTCATAAACCAATTAGAATTCTAAAATTTTGATAAATCTAGCAGTTCTGTTTTTGTTTTATACAATACTAGCTGGTGGCTATGGAAAAAAAATTATTTTTATAACAACGTGCAAAAAGTTAAGCTTTTTTTTAATCATTTTGAAAAAATCATTTTAAAAATCGTGACGAACTTTCTCGCACTAGTGTGAAAAAGTACTTTCTTGCACACCTCGCGCTCAGATATCACTTAGTCTTGGCTTTGCATATTTTCAGAAGAAATTCATTGTCTGGAGTTGCCAACTTTAAAAAATAAGTGTACGAAAAATATTTTTGGTTCGTGATTATAAAAAAACATTGTATGCAACACGGAGGAAAATACTTTTTCAAACTCGGTAAATTATTTGACTCGTGCTTTCGCACTCGTTAAATAAGCCTCGAAAAAGTATTTCTTTCCCCACTAGTTGCATAAATAACTATTTAAATATTGAAAATAATTATTTTAAACACTTGTCCAAATACTTTGGTGCCTTATAAATATATATTTAACCTAGTTAAAATGATTATTTTTCAATATAATTTTGCTACCAGCAAGTATTGTATTAAAAAAAAACATAACTACTGAATTCAACATAATTTTAGAATTTTAATTTGCTTACGAATGGAAAAAGAGCCAAAATTTCCGATGCGTACAACAGAGAATTGCCAAAATGGTAATTATATTGGATTTCTTATCTGTATGTTTATCGGATTTCACTCAATTAAATGGTACCGGTTTAAAAATCAGCATTATTCGGAAGAATTATTGAGTGTGATTTTTAAAAGAATAGAATATATTTATATGGAATATATTTATATTTTCATAAAAAAATAAACATTAGATACATTTTATCCTATACAATCAGTATAAAAAGAATGCATGAGAAAAATTATTTTTAGTAAAAATACCGTTACTAAGAATAATTGCGTTCAATTTTTCTGCATTCATTAATCATTGTATAGCAATATTGGGAATTTGTAAGAAAAATGATCTATCATTTTCATATCAGTTCAATTGTGCACACGCTTATTGATTTTATTTAAGTCAAATTCAATCATGTGATAGTGTGTAATAAAAACTTAATGATACTGAGAAAAATCTAAAAATTCGAAAAAAAAAAAACTCTACTCTAAAACAGCTCTTAAATAATGTACAAAACAATACATATCAGGTATTAACCATTTAATAAATGCAATATACTATTTCTATTTAAAGTAAATAAATATTTAATATGAAATAAATTGAAAATGATGTCAATTTAAACATTTTTTTTAAAGGGCACTTGACCATTTTCTACAATTGATAATAAAGCAAAAAAAAAAAAAATCCTGACTTATATAACAGTTAAGGAAATTATCAAAGTTAACTAATACTACACAGAGTTCCTTAAGTTAGCACTTCCAAATCTGAATAACTGTTATACGCAAGAAAGTTGTAAGGTTTTTTATTGAACACTGAAAGGATTTTGAAAATTTTAAAAGAACAATTTCAACACTAAATTATTTAATTCATAGAAACAATTTACCTATTGGAAATTTTAAAATTAAAAATAAAAGTCTACATAATCGTCGCATGTTATTAATAAAATCTCTACTCGCAATAATTCATATTAACAAAATTGATTTCAGATATTTTTTTTTTTTTTTTTAATTTTATTTAAGAATGCTTAATAAAGCAAAAGTGCATTATTGTCATCGCAACTGAAACAGAAACAAATTAATAAACATTGAAAAGGTAATTTTTCTAGCTTTCCTTTCTCTTATTTTTTATTAATCTTATACATAATGTATGTCAAGAAATAAAAAAAATATGTGATGTTTTATTTATAAGCTTTCAACGGTATTTGTCTGGTATCCATCTTTAAACTAAACCAGCATTGTTGACATATTTGTTTTACTTGTAACTACATAATCTAAAGGTCAAAGAAATAAATCAATTAGATATTTTTGTTATTGGATTAGGAAATTTAAAAATTTTGCATCGTTTTGTCCAATTACGCAAATGTTTAACTGAAGCTATACAAAGACACTAAAATATTTAATCACGCAAACGTACCAAATCAATACAAAAAATTAATGCAATAAATTGAGAAAAATGCTTTTTTTTTTTTTTTAAATTTTTGTTTTCTTACATGTCGAGCTTAAATAGACTATTTGTATATTCTTTAAAAAATTCTTTCGATCCATTCTGTTATTTTTTTATATAAGGAAACAAAGAATGGTACTTTTTTTGTAAAGTTATATTTTCGCTTTATTTCAAACTTTTAAGGGTTTACTTTATTATAATACATTCATCTTTAAAATAACTTAATATTACATAAAATTAAACACTATAAATTACTTTAATTACTTACCTGACTCTCATATGACAAACTCAAATAAGTCATATGCTAACTTTTAAATATCACCGTTAAAAAATATCACCGTTTTCCACACCAAAAATAGTATGTCCCTTGCGTCGGTTCAAATTTTTATTTTTTAAATCCACAAAAAAAGTCTTTTTGTAAAAAATTTAATAGATATAGTATTATTAACATTTACTCAAATGTACTAATGAATTTCATAATTTAGGTGCTTATAAATTCAGAGAAAATTTTAACTTTTGTCTTGAAAGTAATTTTCTTTTGTTTCTCCGTGTCCCCGTGCGTCAATTGCGAATAAACATATTTGACCTTTTTAAAACAATTATTTTCCAAAATAACTTTGCAACCAACTAAAATTACAGAAAAAAAAACATAACTATTATATTATTATATTCATCATTAGTTTGTTATTCTAATTTGTTTAAGAGTGTAAAAAAGAGCGCAAAATGTCCCGTGCATCAGCCAGATAATTGCCCACGATATATTTTTTTATGTCTTAATGACACTGATACAAAATTTATAAGCGCATTTTCAAGAACTTCATAAAATAAGTACACCCATATAAACTATAAACATTACTAAATATTTCAAGTCGCCTTGAAATACAAGGATTTCTATGAAGGAGAAATTCTTACCTTCCCTGCCCAAAACCCAAGAAAGTGCACAGCAATAATCTCCTTCCAAATAACAGTCGAAAGGATCTGAAAGCTTCAAATCTCTCCTAAAAGGGAGCATTTAATGAAAGAATCCCCAACTATTTCGTTAAGTGACAAGTCAAGATCCGATTCAATGTTTGAATAAAGGCAAGATGCCCCTGCAATCGGATCAGTAATTACTGCGTGTAATCCGGAATATACTGGGAGTAGGGGGCGGGTAGGGACTTCTGTAAAAGAGGCTTTGCGACTTTCGTTTTGGTAAGAGTTTCCCCATTTCGGAAGAATTGAAGCGTGGATTTTTCAAGGGGTGATGGGTACTGCACTGATTCATTCATTTGGCCGTATCTTATTTTTGAAAGGGAGCTCAATTTGTTTGGAAATGTGATATCGCTGCATCAGATTGCGAAGAATTAGTTATGTTTGAAATATGAATATTAGTTGCCTAGTATTTATAAGAAGATAATTGATATTTCCTCTAAATTTTTAAGTATCAAGTATGATATGCATATCTATTTAGTAGTCTATTTGGAGAAATAATTAAATAACACTAATTAAAATGGCGTAAAAACTAATTTAGTCTATGATACACTTTTTAAAATCCTACCATTACGACTAGCTTATTTCATAAGGGAGTGAATATACCCTGGAATACTTGTTTAAAGATTTTAGTTTTGGAATTCAAGAAATCATATTTGTTAATCTTGTGTTTATAGACCCATATTAAACGGTTAAAACTTGGTTTGACCAAAATAAATTATTCAAGGAATATATGCATGATATTATGGTACTTCGAGAACTATTTAACCAACTAAATTTTAATATTTTAATACAAAACTGTTGTTCCTTCAAAAGTCTGAAATGACATTTTTTAAAATAACTCAAAATTGTGGAAATTTTTTAAGAATAATCAAGAATATCGAGCTCAAATATTTCATACAATGAGTGTAAGAAATATTTGCGACAATTTTATTCTTGTTTTGTTTATTAGATTTACAAATAAATTATTCATGTTCTCACTTTTGAAAATTTAATATTCAAAATAAAAGTTAAAAAAGAAAGTCTTAGGTAGAGATATGAAAACAAAAACTTCACACATTTTAAATCTAGGCAGTCACAGTTTTAATTTTTTACCGTATCAATATTTCTGTCTCTATTTAGTTTTCTAAGTATAAAGACAGCAGTTAAGTTGGTATTGAATATAGAATAAAAATACGCTCACATAAAATCAGATGATAAAACGCACAAATCAAAGCTGAATCGTATTCTCCTTTTATCATATTCACCTCTCAACTACAAATCTTGAAAAAGAGTGAATTTGATGGTTTATAAGAAAAAATCTACAATATCAAAATATAAGATATATTCTATTGAAGACCCCGAACAGAAGATGTGTTAAGATGTATCGGAGTGACATCCTCAATGTTTTCAAGAAAAGGCTTACATTTTGATATTTAAATAACGGATTCTTCGCTCTTGTAATAAAAAACCGGAGAAGGGCTGACATCCCTATTTTGAAACTGCCACACTCAGCAATTTTTATTTGCATACGTGATATGTCGAATTCTGCATATTTTCTAGAATTTTTTTATTTTTTTTTTATTTTTGTAGTCAGAAACGTTTGGCGTATTTCCAAGGTATCTTTTTTATACACAGTTAATTTATTATGGAATATATGGATCAGGAAATTCCACGTTTAGTTTTTAAATAAAGCAATTTTATAGACGTTTTTGATAAGTTTCTTATATTGAAGAATGTATTCACTAAAACAAAATTAAAGGAATCCTGATAACACAAAGTATAAAAATATAATATTCAATTTATCTTTTTCTAGAAATTAGCCACACCATTGCATTGTACTTTATTTGTATAAACTTTATAAACTTAAGAGTTAGGAAACAATAAAATTTATGGAGCAATGTTTTTAACTTTGATAGAAGAACGGTATCTATAAAAAAATAACTATAATAGACAATTCCCGCATTTTTTAATTTTTTTTTTTTTTTTTTTTTTTTTTAATTTCAATATATTCAATTCGAAATGTGTCGAAAAGGCCATAAACACAAAAATTTCTGCTCAATGCGCTTTTTCTTCTCTTTTTTTTTAAATTTGCAATCAAAATTCGCCTGTTAGACGTTGTCGAGAAAATGATCAGTCTGGCTCGAATTGAACGTGACTTAAAGAGTCCCAAACATCTTGGCTTGAAATGCAGCAACGGCAACCAGTTTTGCAAGTTTTTCACAAATCACGCCAACCTGTACGGGATATAGCAATGATTTACCAACGCCAACTATTTGGCAGAAACCTCACGATAACCATATAAACGGTAGGATTCCTTTACGTCACAAATTTTGTTGTGTGATTTGATTTTGAGGCATTTTCTTTTCTTAATATTTAAATAACTAATTTTTTCAAAAAACTTTTGTTTAAATATTTGGAATCAGAAAGAAATTCTATCCAAGTATAAACTAATTTCACTCGTTTTTAAAAAATGCGAAAATTGTCCAATGTTTGAATTTTTCCAACAGTAAAACTACATTGTTTACATAAGGATATTCATTTGGACTTTTGAATGGCAACGAGAAATAAATCAAAGTTTTATTTTAATCAAATACCTCAGTTTGGTGATCTTTTTTTTTAATTATGTAATAGGATGGATACAAAGCTCTCAATGATAATTTACGGAGCTTTGGGTTAAATGAAGTGAACATTTTTTTTTAACTAATTGGAGTCTGAAAAGATACTTGTCATTAAACATGATGTTAATAGGGGGATATAAGATGAGAATGGAAGTGATATGGAAAAAAACATTCACCAATTTATAGAATTTGACGATGTTTTGAACATACAAACGTTTATCAAAATTATCAAAAAAGGGTTATCAAATTACTAAAGAGAGACCTGCAAAATTAAGTTGTTGAAAATTGTGCTATGTTCCACATTCCAAGCCTTTACTAACAAAACAAAGAAAAGCCTTGTGATCCAATTAAATAAGTGAAAATAATGCTTCTAATTGCCAAAAAATAAAAGTAGACGTGAGCATTTTAAACAGTAAATGCGAATTAATATGTAAAGTTAGAAAAAGACAAAAAAACGACTTTCACGTAAATATATAAGGATTTTTTTCAACAATAAATCATCTTGGACAAAGAAATATTTCGTAGTGTCCTCTCTCTAACCCTTTATATGACTTCTTATTTTACAGCAGTGAACAGTAAAAATACCAATGTATATGAACAAAACCTATATATTCTTAATGAAAACTGTACACATCCTATTCGATAAGTTCCCGAATTCCCCCAGAGGGCTGATCAAATTCTGTGAACTTTTTCGGTTATCTACAATTCCAAGAAATAAAAATCGTCAATAAGTTCAGTTTCTACTATACTGAACTATAAAAACAAATAAAAAACTTTTTCGTAACACTTTATTAGATTTAGTTTTAACATCTTAAAAAAAGACAGAATATATTCGACATGTCTAGGAAAAACATTTATAAAAAGTCTTTTTTTCCCCCATAGTCATGTTTCGAAGATCGTCAGATGTAAAAGCCAGAAAATCGAATTATCATTCAAAACAGGAACGAGCAAATCTAATAGAAAAGTAATATATATTGTATTATCATAAGAATACCACTTGTTTTTTCTTGTATTTACATTTTAATCGTTTTGTCTCGGAATCAATTATCTTTTCGCGTGAAGGCCCCTTTTAGAAAAATTCTTCTCCTCTAAGAATAGAATCACATTGGAATTCATAAGTATTCACGAGTAAAAAGTAATGGGACACGCCGATGCCTTAGGAACTTATTTTCTATGGAATATTTAATGAATGTTATGAAAAAATAATATTCCACTGAAAAAAAAGGACTTTTTTACTTGATAATATAAATAAGAATTATTCAGGAAAACGTTTATCGTTAGATGTTTAATAGTTAGTAAATCATTTAACTTTTTTAACACATAAATTTGTGTTTCGAATGAACATATTGTTATGAATTTTCTTAGAGGAAATCCCGTAAATTTTATAAAATAAAAACTATACTTTATTTTTCATTTCGAAGGCTCCAAAATCTCTCCAAACAACATTAAACTCGCTATCAAGCCATAACAAAAGCTTCAGTGCGTAAAACTTCGGGTAAAGAGATAATTCAGGTACCACGAAAGAAACAAGTGTTCAGCTCCGTTCAAAGCAGCGTTCAAAATTCGACCAACTAACTACGTCATGGCCCAGCTGTATTTATATGCTTGAGTTTGAAATTTCTCGAAAAATATAGAGCAAAAGATCTGGTAATCAGAACAAGCTAGAAACCATTTCCAAATTTCTAGGTTCACTCGGATGCTGCCTATTTTTAGTCTCTATTATTGCTGTTAGTAAATACATTTAATAAAGTAAACTTTAAGAAATATTTACACTATTTACAATTATACTCAGAGAAATTATGTAACAATACTTTTACTACAAGACAAACCAAAAATATATTAAATGATAATTTTATCAACTGCCGAGTGGCCCGTACTTCTTTTATATACACCACTATTATATTGAAAACTAAAAAGTTGTACGGTGTTCGAAAATGATAAATAAAACAAACACTTTAATTTATACAAAAATAGGGTATTTAAAAAAAATTTCAAAATATGTTTTAAATAAAGTGTATGTACAAAATAAAAGACACGTATTTTATCTGTATTTCAAATAATGCCGCAAAACGTCAAAAATCGCATTTTAAAATGCAAGAAGATGCTCCAGCCCTCAAACGCTGGTAAAATCCCCTGGTAAAAGAACAAAAGCTGGTAAAAGAACAAAAGCTGGTAAAAGAACACATTTTCATCGCGATTTTAAGAAAGAACACATTTTCTTCACTGTTAGTTTTGCTTTTATTTTATCTAATGTACGATAGTTCGGATCGCGTATGAATAAGGCTAGCTTGAATTAAACCGCTGCTGGATCGCATGTGGTAAGTCAATTTTTTAGGCAAGCCGGCTCTGGGACACTGTTTAAACGATGCTGGAAACAACAGTTAAATGACTGCTGACCCTACTGAAGGCTAGACGGTCACTTTTATGAACTGAAAAGCAAAGGTCATCCGCCGATGGCCCAGCAGTTGAGGTGATGGCCACAGTCAGTCATCCAGTGCTGGCCAAGCTGATTTGTTTTTACTGGGAAGTAATATATATATATATATATATATATATATATATATATATATATATATATATATATATATATATATATATATATATATATATATATATATATATATATATATATATATATATATATTGGTAAATTCGAAACAAAATAAAACAGCTGACCACTATTTTTAGTTTCTTTAAAATTGTTTTGAAAGGCAGGTGAATTATAGTAATCTTATGATCCTATTCACCTCAATCCATTATTATTATTATTTTTTCTCATTCTATAGATGTTTAAATAAGATTAGATATAAGTTATAACGAGTGTTCAGATTCACCCCTTTCTGCGGGGTGAATGAACACCATGAACAAAAATATCAAATAAATGCAAGGCATGTTTTTTTTTTTCCCAACTGTTTTGGAATTGATCATCATAGAAGAAGGTAAGACTCAAATTTAAAAGTCAAAAATATGTCCGTTAACGTTATTATTACTTCCGATTTTTACTTTGAAAGTTGAAAAGTGTTCCGATTCATCTCGTTTTACAGTATTAAATCGATTATTTTAATCTTTACTTTTTTTTTATCTTTATGTTTTTATAATTTTTACAACTGTGAAGGTATGTAGCTCTTATTTTACTAATTATGATAACTATGTGATTTATTTATACTTACACAAATGTTTAAACATTTCTAAACTCTGCAAAATAAAACTCTGGGCTTGATTTGAAAAAGAATCCTTCCATCAATGGTTCTATTTTGAGAAAATTTAAACTGTCTGTCTTTACAAAATCATCTTCTATTGTTCATATCAAGCTCCTTTAAATAAATATTTCCTAAATGTCACCTACAATGGTCATCATAAAGTAGGAAAAAATACGAATCAAGGTCAAAAATAAACATTTGGTTTTTTGTTTACTAATTTCGATAAAAATGACATCACTGCTGCAGAGGAGTACCTCCGAGCGTTTCTGGTCACGTGACGATGCAATCAGAAAACTATTTTTTAAAATTTGATTGATAAATATTGTATCAATTATTTCGAGTAAACAAAGCTTGTATTATTATTATTTCGTTAAATACTATATATATACCGCATTTGGCATTTATTTGTTGATGGTGAAAATACCCAATTAAAATTTTCCTTACGTAACGTTGTGCATAACTCTTACAGTAATTCCTCAGAATCTTTAAAAAAAAAATTCTCAAGGCAATTTCATCCTACACTGTTACCACTTTCATTACAACTGTGAAAAAAAAATTATGCTGAAATTGAAACATTCCTCTGAGAAGGAAATGTGTAATAAAAACAATGTAATTTACATATCACGCGAAGAGGACTAAATGAAAAGATGCAGTGTTACAGAATGAATTAATCAGTGATGAGCATAACTCATACAATAACAAGTATCATTAATTAATATTAATTTTTATAGACTGTGACATGTGAGATTTTTCTTACTATATAAAAAAGTTCTAGTGTAGCCTTGCTATCATCATGCTATCCGCTGGAGTCAAAGGAAAATATCACGTATTATAAATTTTTAAGGAAAACTTGATAGTGATTTTGATATTTATTTTGTATTATTGCTGGCAGTTGTTTTCCTGGTACTCCAAAATCTCATAACAAGCATTGTGATTTCCCTTAATATTCCCTACAAAAGTCCATTTTCTCATTCTGATTCCTTGGGATATTAAAATAGCATTAGGGAGGCAGGGGGTGTTTATTTTTCACACTCTATAACCCATCATATAATAAAGTATCAGCACTTTTGCTTTATTGTAAAATTTCAAGCTAACTAAGCAAATTTCCCTTGTTCAATAACAGAATAGTTGAAAATGGTTTCTGGGAAAGCCAATCTATAAACTAACAATATCTACAATTCTTACACATTCATAATAAATATATAATAATAGAAAATAAGAAGGTGATCGCATGTAGGATAGTTAACCATGATAAATGGTCCAAAAGGCTGAGACATGGTTTAAGAATGTTCTCTTACCATATACAAACCATACCTTCCATGATCAAAAACATAAGAATCAACATCGAAAATCTCATCAGTACCCCTTTTACGGTCAACAAAGGAGCCGAACCCATATTCTTTCCCTAAACAAGCACAAATAAACATCTCATGTATCATGTTGTTCATTTCTTTGCCTTTTCCTATTTAGCTCGCTTTTTCTTGGCAACACCTACAAGGAAGTCCTTGTAATCTGTCACTCGATGCTATTCCAAAGGATTCCTTCCATCCATTTTCGATGAAAAGTCCCGCGCATGAATCCGGGCGATGTAGCAGAAGTTTCAGACTTATGAGATAACAGAAGTACAAAGAGTATAAAATAAATCATTGATGACACGGAGGGAAAAAAATTCTATTTCGGAACCGCCATAAATTTTTTTCTATTCTATTTCGCTGGGATACTTTTTTTTTTTACTTGGTTTGTAAATAGTTAAAGTAAAGAACGCATTTATTGTAGAGGTTTTTAATCTAATTTTTTTTATTATGTGAAGATATTATGTCTAAAATACACGTAAGATAAATTGTCAAAAAAACTTGAATAATGTTATGCACCAATCTCAAAATAATATTTCACATTAAAACAAAACTGAATTCCAATACTTCATTTGAGGTTTAGTCTGTAATATAAATTCACAAAAAAATAAAAATTAAAAATTGAATGTAAAATTAATTATTAATAAAAAAAAATTACAATTTAGATAGTCGGTTTATTTTTGTTTAGAAAATATCGATCAGACGTCACTGCTGTAGTGTATTCTTATTTTAAGAATCCTAACTTTATAGAAATGTCTTTTTAACAATAGAGATCATTTTGAACAAACATGTGAATATGTTTCGAATAAGAAAAAAAAGTCTAAAATTTTTTTTTAAATGCATGGACCAACAGAAATTATACAGTTGGTATATTTTTTAAAAATCTATTATTTTAATTATTCTTTGCATTCAAGAATAAATGTTTAATTTTGATAGTTAAATGAAATCTTCCAATTATATGTAACAAATCCTTCTCAATCTCAAAATGAATTCACGTGACATGCTTGTTATAGGAAAAAGTTACACTTAACTAACTCGTATCAACTTTTCGACATAGAATAGATTTACATTCAGAAACCAAAATTTAAAAGACTACTTTGATTACCTAATACGATTCCTTCAGTCTTTCTTAAATTTGAATTACCAAACAACAACTTCTAGTTTATTGTTATGATTTTTGCCTTATAAAACCAAGCTGGAACTTTGCTGACCGACATGCTTTTAATCCGTATGTCTCGTACAGCTAAATTTTAGCATTTCGGTATATATATTTTAGCTTTCTTTCAGTGGAACTACAACTCAAAGAATTGTTGACCAATTATCTTATATTTTATTCATACTTTTACCTTTAATTTCGTTAAAAACTTTCTACGCGATTTTTTTGATCGCCTTAAATTTATTGTTTTAGAACTATTTGATAAACAATCCATTTATTGTATTTGAAAAACAAATTTTATTGACCTAATTATAAAATGGCTTGACTTCAGGAGAATAAACAAAACTTTTAAGTATATCTTTGAATATCTATCTGCATATTTGGATTTCTGAATTTTTATTTCATTTTTTTCCCCTTAGTGACATTACAAATTTACAACTTAAAGACTTGTGTATCTTTTCCGTAATATCTTGTATCATGATACTTTCTCCCTAAATTTCGCAGTAGACTTTCTAAATAAAAAAAAATTCGCTTTAAATAAACCATTTTTTTTGGCTTTATGATAATCATTTTGCTGTATTTGAAACACTTTAAAAAATTGACCTAATTAGACTATGGCCTGATTTCAGGACGACAGGTAGGACTTATTTTGTTTTCATGTATTTTATTTTTCTTCGCTATACGAAGAGCCAAAATTGGCCTCTATATGGTACTCTCAAAATTCCTACAACTACTACATTAACTCAGCCATGCACCCCTTCCACTAAGGAATCAAGCACCACTTACTAAAATCGAATACTTCCTCCGATGAAACCATCCCAGGCAGAAGTTCCCCTTGACAACTCAATGTCGGAATATCCATATTTTATGAACTTCAAAGTCCATCGATCCATCAGAGAACCTCCTGCCAAATCCACCGAGATCCTCGGTGCCATCCTTCGCAAGAAAAACACCCTCTTCGGCGAGAAAGCGGTTCTCATCGTTTTCAATCTCCAGCGACTTATGACGGGAAATCTCTTTGCTGCAAAGTATGACCCAGGATATTCCTCTTCTGGAATCTTCTGCCTCCAAAGTATGCCTCTTTTAAAATGAAATTCAACGGGCGGTCCCGCAGGGGGCTTGGATTGCACTGAAGGAAGGAAATTTGTTTTCGGGATAGGCCTGGTGGAAAGTGATATTGTGTGATGTTCCTTTCAGCTGAAGATTATAGGGTAGTTTATAGACTGTATAAAAACTGGATGAGTTCTCAGAAGAACACACTGATACGGCACGGTACTCATAATATTGACCGGAGGCAGTTCTTATTAAATTCAATACGCTATTTCAAAATGAGGTGATGTGATCGTCATTGCCAATGTCAAAAGGCGTTATCTCTATTATCTCTGTATTAAGAATTGTCACCCGAGAGGTGATAACATAGGGTGTACTTCTATTTCGAGTTTTTAAAGACTGTAATATTACTTCGCTTTCTTGTTAATATAATTATACCACTGTGAGAAGTAGAGTTACAGTTAAAAAATTCGATGATGCTCATAAAAGATTAACATTGTGAAAGAATTTCAATGATACATAAAGAAAAATACAATACAAGCAAGGAAAATGTAACACATGTGATAAAGTCAGGAAATATATCCTTCAAGTCAAAACTGCGTATGATATTAATACATATAACATCCAAGATTCGTAGGTTAGCAACAGGTGGGATGTGAACTCAAAAGTGTTCATTTTATAATATGGCCACTCAACTAATATAACGAAAAAAAATGAGAGAGTGGCAATGAACTGGCTTTTTGTTGTTTTATTTTTCTGACAATTTTAATTTGCTGCATTTTAACAAATAACTAAAGCAAACTGTTCATATAGAATTTAAAAATTAAAATAAATTAATTTCAGGAAATTCGCAATCTTCCTAACTCGGGAAATTATTTTATGAATTGAAATAGCGGTTTTGAATTTTGACATGGAATTTTGTATCTACATTTTTATAACCGAGACATTTAATTTAATCTAGAGAGATTTCAAAAAAATATTGTACTTTGTCTTCTTTCCATTAATAGTCAATTCAATACCTTGCTAACCAAACTAAAAATTACAGAGCCACATACTAAGCTAATGCATACATCGCTTTTACGAAACAGATAACTACCACTTTCTATGTTAATTTAAATAAATTGCGATCAATAAATTCTAAGTGAAAGATTGAAATATATAAGCGCATACAAAATAACAACAGAAAGGACTCAAGGGTACTAGTCAGTACCACATAACTCCCATCACCACCATAGTTTTTCGAATTCAGGTCTCAGATCACGTCAACCTTCAATTGTTATTTCGCCGCATCTACAATGATCCCACATTCCCTGTCTACCCTTTCGAACCAGAAAATTCCTCTCCGATAACACCTCAACACCAATTCTTATTTTTTCTTGGGGAAATAAAATTCCCCGCAAGGAAACGCGCACACGTCGAAGCTGATAGAATCCCCCGGAGGCTTGAGCCTGAACACAAAATAGTAAAAAAGCATTCACCAAACCAAATACCCTTAACAGGCTGTCTGGAAAGCCGAGCACGGCTCAGGCCGGAAATTTCTAGAGAACTTACATCTCCAGGACTTTTATATGTGAGTTGTGGAAAGCAATAGTGACACAAGTCAAACATTCGAATTTTTCTCGAACATAAGTATGTTTCTACATACAAGGATAAGATGTAGCGTGTTACTTTTAAAAGTTGGACCTAGAAAGCCACTGTCAGCAAATCTACACTTTGACGTACCGAGATTTCTGGTTTATCCTAAAAGAATGAGATGATGGATTGACGATAAGATGGCGGACGGTAATTCATGTAAAAATATTGCATGAATGATTATTTTAATATTTTTAAAATTTATTCACCAATTTAGACTACGATCTTTAGGTCTTATGGTATAATATTTTTATGATATCTGGTAACAGAATTCCGCCAATAGACAAATTTGGTGGCATTTTCAGTAATATAGGATATGGTCATAACTAATCTGTACCTTTTAGAATAGAATTGAGGATGCTCTAAGGAATATATGTTTATGATAATAATAGTATGTTATACATACTATTTAGACAATATGAAAATTATATCTGGAGAAAAGCAAAAAACAGAACAAATTTTTGCAACTAGACGAAATTATGGCACTTTAGCGGTTTTTATGGAACTTAATTTTACATGATAATACAGTATCGAATAATACGTGAATGAATTTTTAGACAAAAATGAAAAATAAAAACTATCCAATAAAGAATTGAATATATACCATATTATTGTTTTTCTTGTAGTGCTATTCTCTAAAATTGGAAAAATTCTTTTAAACTTTTATTTATTATTTTTAGGGACTATTCCCCCACTTTCTCAGAAATACGTATAAAAAGTTTTATGAAGATCTGTTGAATCCTACAGTCTATGCATTTCTCTAAATATGTCAATCTAATCATAATTAGCATCATGTATTTAATACTGCAAAATCGCCCTGTAGACTATTGTTGAACATGTATATCCTGGTTTTCTAATTGGAAGTAAAGTTAAAATTTTTATGGAGTTATTCAAAAGCATTTTCGAGGTTAAGATATCACACAATCTGAACAGATCAAATAAAAAAAAAGATAATCATAATACAATCATCGAATTGATTGTAGTATTATTACTAATTTTAAACAAACTTTCAATTTCATGAATTTAGTTGAGAAAAATGTGTCAAGAACAGAACTTCAATTTATTAATTATATAGTATTTCTAATGTTTAAAGATTCTATGGGAGACACTATCAAGAGTTTATTTGGTCCTTTTTCCGGATGCTTATTTCTGAAGCAATCAAGTATTTATTACAGCCAAATGCGACTCGATAAGCTTGAACCTCGATAAGATAACGAGCCCATAGAACATATATGCTGGCCAATGTTGTTTGACATTGGCCAATCTTTCCAGAACCGCTATTTCTGACATTGGCCAATACCACTGTGCCACCTGGGGAGGTCGATGCCTACACCTTTCTCTCCAACCCCACCACACCAACAAGAGGACATTAAAGCCACAACATATTTTATGCGTACCAGCCTCCGTTTTCGTATACACCGGTATTCGGCGAAGACATGCCCTTACCTTCTAGGTCACCGGGAACAACCATCAAGAGTACACCAATATTTGTTTTTGAGAAATCAAAATCTCAATTTAGCTTAATCCAGATTAGACGATTTTTTAGTTATGCTTTGGAGAGACCCTATTAATCTTCCCCTGAATGAATATACCATTCCAAACTAAGGTCCAAACACAAACAGATGCGCCACAGTCAACTCTATTTCTACATTGATTTAATTTATTGTTTCGTCTGAAAGATCTTGGACAGACAGAAAGAAATGTCTTAAATAAAAGCATCTCAGTACACTACAAACTAGAAAATAAATCTAGGACTTATTGAGATTTGTTCTATAAATGCAAATAACTGGGAAATAGAACTTCACTGAATTGTTTCACTGAACCTTTTGAATTGGACATGCACCACTACTGCTTTCAAGGGCTTGCATATTACAACACGTGAAACAGTGCGAGATTTTTGTTTCTTTTTGTATGTATATATCACGCCTGGTCGATTTGGCAAGGACATATAAGAGAATGCCTTGGAGTTGTTTCTTGGCACGTATAAAAATTTAAATGACCATTTTTACTCTTTCTTTTCACTAGAGAAACTGGAGTAAAAAGTCTTATACATGCAAAGATATCGAGTTTCTGAGAAGGAAAAACGGTTCTGAAACCGAAGGAGAGAAAAAGTGGATATGGAAGAAAGGAAATTCTTTTTCCTTTAAAGTGTATATGTATGGTAATAAGGAAGCCATTTATCTTATTCCAGAATGGGATGGGAGTAATAGGAAATCTGGTTAAATCACTAAGTATCTGCGGTTATTGCTTCGGGCTAAATGTGCCATCAGTCCTTTTATTTCTTTCTATAGTTTGGACGAAAGTCGTCTCTTTGTGTGACGAAGGAAGACACATTCCGAAAGATGGTTTTGAAATGGGAAGCATTACTTTTCAAAAAGACCTCAGTGAGTTACAGGAAATATTTTTGGAAGAAAGATTCGAAGAATAAAACCTAGTTTACTTTTATTCGAACTAGGTTTGATCTGAGTAAGGT
Organism: Linyphia triangularis; assembly: GCA_963978545.1. NCBI lineage: Eukaryota > Metazoa > Arthropoda > Arachnida > Araneae > Linyphiidae > Linyphia > Linyphia triangularis. The sequence goes on along the minus strand of OZ021732.1, from coordinate 40,313,093 downwards.
AGAAATTTGCCCTGGGATGTTTATTTTGACTGAAAGGTTCGGGCACAAAAAGTTTGTCTTGTGATATTGTCTCGTATTTTATTTATGATATTCGTACGTATTCGCCAGCAGCTAAAATTCATTATAGAAATGCAACACTGGAATTCATTTCATAGAATATTTTAGTCATTTTTATCTCAAAAGAAGTCAAACATCTCGGAAACTTTATTTGCCATTCAGGTATACCATACTTCACATAACTTTACGTTTCAAATCTTATGACTCAAAGTCTAATTTGAGGTTTTATGAGAGTGAGATATATAATCCATTAAATTTCAATCACCATAAAAAAAAAAAAAAAAAAAAAAAAAAAATAGCATCTTTGTTGCAAAATTCTTACCATTCATAAAATAAAAACATTGTTATTGAATTTTATAAAGTCATGGAAGTCTGTACTACATATCAAAGAATATATGCATTTATGTATATTAACGAATATACAAATTAAAAAATTATAATATAAAGATTGTGAAAAGCAAATGATCCATTCCAATCAAACACCAGAGGTACAGTGTACGGAATAAATTAGCTTTAGCTTTAAAATTTTCATTACTTATTAAAAGAACCTTTCGATTAAATTTTGATAAAATTAACGCACTAAAAAATATTGTATAAACCATAGAAGATTTTAACCATATTTTTAATATGTTTAACTAACAGTCTTCCGTTTGATAGCTAATAAGTTGGATAAGTTTTTAAAATAGTCTTTCATTGAACAAATAAATATTAGCTTAAAGTTGGCATAATCAAAATTACTTTTCATTGCAAATCATACTAAAATGTTGTTCATTTACTTATTATGATTGATTGCTTTGAACAAGTAACGCTTTATCTGCACCTCTAACAGCGAACCCTAGCAACAAACTTATGGTATTATAGGAAATAAATGTTGCAATTTTATAATGAATCATAAATAAAAATCTTCGCAGTTTTAAAAGACATTTCAACAGCTAATTGCATTTCCAGCAAAATATACTTACAAGTCCTACTTAACCGTACAATTTAGAAATAGACAATGCTTGTTACATTTTTAGTTAGGTATAGGAAAGGCGTACACGTACAGAAAAAAAAACTTTTGTATTAGATCCATACACATTGCTACAGCACATGTACAGATTTTACACAGGTTCCAAAGGTAAAATCAACAATCAGTCCATACACATATGCTTGTACTTATCATGCACTACACATTAGGATTCCTAATTTAACAAAATGGTTTTTACCAGACTCTTCTTTTCCCATACCCGTAACAAGCAATCAAAAAAGTTACCTTAGTGACGGATTCAATGCATTTTCTCGTTATCTTTCCAGAGCAACGGCTCCCCAGGGCAAGGAGATAAATGCCTCGAGTTACCCTCAGACATTATAGACAGTATTCTGTTAGCTGAAAAGAACCCTCAATGGAGTGTGTTAGGTTGATAGAGTGGAGAGTCTTCAATATTTTAGTAACCTCGTTGCATTTACGAAGCATTTCACTGACTTAAGTGTGTGCATAGATTCAGATCCATGCATTAAAGAATGTAGGAATGGATTCATCTATTTTCGGAAAATAATTACTTGCATTGCTTCTCAAGGTGATCATGACCATGAATAATACATTTTATTTTGCTGGTGTTTGTGAAGGTGGAACTAACTGATGAATTGTATGGAATCTTACTAATCTTATTAAGACATTTTACCTGATTTGCGAAACATGTCTAGAGTCTATGCTTATAGATTTATAAATTGACTTACGGTGCATTTCATTTTCCAGTCATAACTTCCAGTTGAAGCCTAGTAAGGAGCTTGTGTTGGCGAGACCTTTCGTTTGACATGCCGCACGCTTACGTAGCATTTGCAATTTTCTTTTGGAATGTTAGCTTCAGGTAGACAACCAAAGCCTTAGTGTCGAAGCTAGATTAAAGCAAGTTAAACTATCTCTAATAGACCGCTTCTACATACATTTTATTACAGTACATCAAGCCCAGATTCCCAAAGTATACAATTTGAAGAGCATCAAATAACTGAAATCTTAGTCCGTTAAAATTGACGATACGTAAGAAAACCCTGCCAATTTGAAGTGTTTTATAAATTCAAAAGTCACCAGGTTTGTAAATTTGGTGCCGAACATCAAAAAACTTGTCATCGAGTACTTAATTTTTAAACAGCTATCTCTATAACCTCGCAGATATTTAGTTGATTCATATCGAGAATATCAAATTGATAAATGACATGTCTATAGTATTTAAAGTTTAGGCAACAAACTGGAAATTGACGTTCATTAATTCCGGAAGAAACTCCCATTTAATTTAAGTATGGTAACCCATACCAACGAGACCCATTATTTGACATACCTGTGTCATTTGTAGTTTTGTCTGGAATAATGTCTAAGAATATTTACTTCAGATAGACTGAAAAATATTTTGTATAAGCGTTTTCAATATATTAGTATAGTTGGAAATTTAATGTATCGAAAATTAAGAACTATTTTTGAATACTCATGTTTTTCTCATTAGGTTTAAAGAAATAATAAGAATCCTCGCTTTTTTTTTTTTTTCCTTTCTCACACATGAACCACAAAATTTCTTTCCCGTCCAAAAATGCTACCTAGTTTAAGATTTTTATTTAAATACTAGGTGTAAACTTCTTATATTAAATACGTTTATTTTCATATCCGCTGCAATGCTTCATACGGTTGAGAAAAGTTAATAAGTAACATATTTAATACCGTAGGTGGAATGTAACTTAATACTGTATGTAATTAATGTAATTTAATTAATGTAAAAATGTAATGCGATTAATTAATGTAAAAACGTAAAAATGCGATTATTAATGTAACAGTGTAATTTAATATCATGGAAAAGAATGTTTTACAACTGTAAAAAATTCTGTATTGTAAAATGTTGGTATATGAAAAAAAAATAATGCAAAATAACTATTTCCAGAAAGTATAGTTAAAATCTAAATCTAAATACCTTTTATTCTAGATAAATGTTTTGAAATACAGTTTTACAAGAATTAATATTTTTAGATAGACTATTAGTGGAAGCATTCAGTGAATTTAATCGAAAAATTGGCTAAATGTTAAAACCTTTTTTTTTTAATATTTATTTACCATTCTTTTCTCTGAAAAGAACATTCATAATTCCTCTTGTTTACTGATACTAATTATTAATTACTTAAAAAATTAATTGCCTCCTCCACAGTAAATTTTTTAATTGTGTTACCATCAATCTCATTTCTTTAAAATGTGCTCGTTTAAAAAAACTAGAGGGAAACCATTGAGTCGCTATTCAGTCATGCTATAACGAAACTACATCGAACTATTTTATTGAATTTTAAATCTTGTCTTCTATTGCTCTTATCTTAACCCCATAAAATTTCAATTAAAGTCATTTTTTAATAAATCACTATATATCAATATATCCTTCCAGTTTCAAAGAGAATAAAATACCAATGCGAGAGGAAGACAACTTCTTTAAAAAACGGAATCAGGTGGAATAAGAAAACGATAGAAACAATACATTGAAGTCATAATATATTCATAAAATTTCTCACTGAACATACTGATTGCCTATGATCAATTCTTTTTAAGCACACAAGATCCAACAGAATTTTAACGATATTTTAAGATTATTCTCAAAACGTCACTTACTAAAATAACTTACTATATACTTGTATAACCAAATACTTTTCAGTGATTTTGGCAAGCTTTTTTGGACGGAAACCTCCCACTCCTGAAGTCATCCAAGCTTTTCACTGACAACATCTTAGATATCGTACGCATTGGAACCACACCAACCTCATAATACCATCCTCCAGTTTACGAGGAGAATGAAATGGTGGAGTTAGACACAGAAACTACTTCAGTCGTAACGAAAACGGATGGAACCTCCTCGACCGGATCGGCCGGATTTTGCCGGAGCATACATCTTACTTACATGCTAGAGAAAGGGCACACGGTTTAAGAAAACGACCCTGCCAAGCACTTTTGCCCCATTGTTTTTATGTCCCTACCGGGGATTAAGGCTGAGGAAAATATACCACCACCATATTTTCCTCAGGGATCAGAATGGCCTCTCCGCCAAAAGAGGCTTTTCCACTAAAGGATCGCCCCTCTTTCTGGTAGCCTAATGAAGGGAAATCAAAAATGGTCTCTACAGGCTGTTATGGAAGAACATTGGATCTCTCTAGAAGGTATTCCTCTGAGGTGGTTGATGATGCCCTAGGGTAAAGCGTTGGCGACTGTTTTAAAGTGGAAGAGGTTTTCATGAGCTCGAGCGACCGTAAAATTTGAGGACGGAGGGAAAAGTTAAAAGTGATTTGCTTCTAAGGGATTTTAACAAGCCATTAAACGGGTGGATCGTTTGTCTTGGAGAGGCCTGGAGGGTTAAAGTGTCGGATTCTTCGTGGGGTCTGGGGATTTTCGGAATTGAAGTTTGATGGGCCGTGAGGTATCCTTCGGAATCGATATCTTTCGATCACGTTTGGTGTTTTTTAAACTTGCTTTAATGAATGCGGTGTTTAATTTTGATTTTTAAGTGTCAAGTGAAGGGTTGTATATCTCGGGAATAATATCGAGAATGTATTAAAAGTGCCAGCTGAAAGTTTATCTTTTATATTAATTGTTTATATTAAAAGGAGCTTAATGTGTTTATGCCTGACTACTCTCAAGCACATAAGCTCCATGTGCATGGTGTCTTGACTATTCAGAAGGTATTCAAAACGTTGCACACCTGTTATTTTTCTGGACATTCTTCAACACAAAAATTTAACCTAAGACTTACAACCTATGACACTTATTTCACTACAAGAAAGGAAAATGTAAAAATTATAGAAAATTTTATCGCCAAACTGGCTGTGTTTTTTTTTAGGAGGGGAGGGGTGGAGTCGGAAATATCGATCAAAATAAATATCGATACTATATCGTTGCAGAGAAAAAATATTGTTAAAATATCGATATATCGATAGATGATTATTTTTTTTTATTTGATTTTCAATTTTGCCAGAAACGAAGTTTTTCGGAGCAAATTTCTACTTTTCATGAATTCATGCCAAAATTGTTTTAATAAATAAATTATAAAAATTGTTTTAATGAATACATTATATTATCAATCAGAATAAATAAAATACATTTGGATGTCAATGCATACATTAACATTTATTTTTAAAGAACAAATTTTGAAAAGTAGTTTACCGCAAATTTTTTGGTAGAGATGTTTTTAATATTTAAAATTAGATGCAAACTTCAGGCACACGTTGGCAACAGAAAGGCGCTATGTTAATGACTACTAATAAATGATCTTATCTTTCCATTACATTATGTTTTCTTTTTGGTTAGGGTGCCATTTTAACTGTCTCTCATCCAAGTCCAAACTTTAGTTTTGAAGTTTTTAAAAAGGGAATAAAGAAAATCGAAAAAACACATCGAACTACAAAACGATCATCAAAAAACCAAAAATGCTTGAATATATATATATCGGTGACTTGTATCGATATTTTTTTTTAAATATCGATACAAATATCGTCATATCGCCGACCTCTAGTGGAAATTCAAGAATTATCCTCAAAAATGATACCAAACTAGCTTTTTTTTTTTTTTTTAAGCGAATGAAAATATGAAAGCGGTAAGTAACACCAATACATGTCAACTCTAAACGCAGTGACTAGTATTATAGTGCAATTAAAAGTCGTGTGATGTTCCACACCCTTAGATTTTTATCCAGTTCTTGAAATAAGTCTGATAGTCTTTTCTCAAATTAAAGGCAAGCGAGTTGGAGCGATTTTTCAGCCTAAGTTTTCTTGCCATCTCAATATATAATTTTTATTGATTTTTAACTTTATATAAAGTGTAGATTTTGTTCATGGGTCCTTGTCGCGTCTTGAAAATTCATTCAAATGATATTTTTCGAAATCTTGCATCGATAAATTACGATTTGCACTTGACGGAGCTTATAAATTCCGTACCTATTCCAAGAACTTCTCGTAAAATTTAATGAGAATCCAAACCACACACCTACATCTTCCTACCTCGATTGCAAATCTTTGTTGAGGCAATGTCTTACCATTTAACTAAATACAGTTTTGTTTGTCATGCGTCAGTTTACTTCCAAATACATGGGATTTTTTTATACAACGCTCAATGCCAACTCCTTTGAATAATTTAGTTGAGAAATTGTACACGTTTTAAAGCTCAAATTTTGAAGAGCAGAACTTACGGCCAAAGGTCACAAAAGAGCTCAAAGTGTTGCGACTACACCAATCGTATTGTTTTGTCAAATAAACTTTCTTTGGATACTTACATACATTTATTTGAATGCAACAGCTTTTGAGGTTTAATTAAGGCTCTTCTATCATTTTATTGGTTATCATTTATTTCTGTTGGAGCTATGCAGATTTTTATTTAAATCGTCATAATATTTAGGCATCTGTAGGTCCCGTGTTGTACTATAAATTAATTACTTACGGAGTTTTATTGTTAAACAAACGAAACAGTGAAATTAGGGTTGTAGCGAAATTAGTCACTAGAAAACATGAATTAAATTGATTGTTTTTTGTACAATTGATATAAAAAAATTACAACTTATTAGTTCTTTTCTGATTGACCTCCGTACTGTACATTTCCTTCATATCATGAACATATTGAGGCACGAATATGGATATAATACGAATGGCAAAACAAACCAGATATTAGGAATAAAACATAATGGTCAAAAGTCATAAAATCAACGAAAAGGTAATTTAAAGAAGGAACAGAAACAAAGAAACATTTGAAAAACCATTCGTATTTTCCCATTTTATGGCCCATTATTATTGCTTTCAGGGAATTTATTCCATATTTATTTGATGACATCTGGAGACAGTATTCCAGTTTTATAGATTGCATAACACAGATGATACAGCTTTGATATCACTATTAATGCTATATCACAATAAAGCTTTAAACTCGTTATACAAAAACTTACGTGATATAATTACTGTAATGTTATTTCTCAGACTATTTAAGATAAAGAAACATTATGATCTTGCATGTCCATTCTAAATTAAATGAAGCAATTTAGTTCTTCAAATGGATACATAATTAGGAAATAAAAATAAATCATTTTGAAGGCTATTTTAATTATGCTTAGTTAGTAAAATTATGTCACATAAGATTTTACTGAAAGTGTACCAAATGATTAATTCAAATATGTCAAGGTTAAAGCCTGCAAGTGAAATCACTAAAAGTATCTATTAAAACTTTATTTCTTTTTTAAAGTTTTAAGAGTAATAACATTTCTGCTTTTGCTTTTTTCAAGCTCAAAATGTGTAAAAAGTAAAAGTAATGGAGGATTAATTAAAATGTCTATTTAAACAGTTCATTTGATCTTATAAGTTATCAAATATGCTCCAACAAAAACCTTGAAAATGTGGAATTGCCAATTTTACATGAAATTTTTTATATAATCACGCAAATTACTTTAAACATCCATCAAGAAGTACATCGATGTAAAAGTATTCCAATTGAGAACCTGAATGGAATGTACATGTTATTTAAAATGATGGAAAAACTTCACATTCTGGTCAAATTCAAAGCCTTTTTCCTCCATCACTAAAACAAAATTATGTCAGAACCAAAGTATTTTCATTAAATGAATTATTTAGTATGTTAACTGATATATGTTGTACAGCTGTATTATGTTTGCTAACTGTTTTACTTAATTACAAAACTTATTTTGGATGTGATAAAGCAGTTAACAAACCCTGGGAAGATAGGCTCATATATACTTGATTACTTGATGGTATTGGCTAATGTAAAATGAGGTTATCGCCCCTCCCCTCCCCTCCCCCTCTCCCCAAGTTTACAATTTTTCTTTAGTTTTTCTAAGCTAATGTTTTTAAAAGATCAAATACGTATTGAAAACCAATATTGAGGAATACATTATGTATTTTTCCAATAAATAACAGAAGACTTATTTGATAATTTCAATGTACTATATAATCTCGGCCAAATTAACCTGCTTTAAAATAATTTTGGCTGAAAGGGTGTACCCAGAAAATAACTTGCTTTTGAACTGACAGGGAATTTGATGCTAAAATAGGTCGTCTGCGAGTGCTAATACGACATATGGGTACAGAATACTCACCACATTTGACTATGCTTTTTTTTTTTTTTTTTAATATCAAAAGCTATACTAAACTTTAACTTAACTAGACATCACTTAGACGGTAGATCGTCACAGTGCTCATAGGTATTTAATCCATTTTGGCGGAGTGAAGACATAATTCTCGCCAAACCTTATAGCCTTTTGTTCTCTATAGGGTTGTGGTTTGGCGAACTTTATGCTTTCACGCCGCCAAAATGGATTAAATACCTATGAGCACTGTGACGATCTACCGTCTAAGTGATGTCTAGTTAAGTTGAAGTTTAGTATAGCTCCTTTAAGTTTGAAACTTTTAGAAGAAAACTATTCTTTAACAATACATATTGTTAATTTATATAAATAGAATTATGCAAAATATTATAGTGCATTCTTAGCTATCACCCTTCAAAGTTACCTCAATGCATTTTAGTTCAACGCCTCCAATGTAAAAAGAACGATTTATTACATTTATTTGTCTAAGTTTTACCTAATGTATGACCATATGGAACTACGATATGCCCTTATATGAATTATTATGATTAGTTATAGTCAGATTAAATAAAAAATATAAATGTATTTATATAATGTAGCATTAAATTCTAAACCTTTACAAAAGATCGAATCTCACAACAATGGAACACAGTACAATCCTTCTGTGTATTGGTCTTTTATTTTGATACAAAAACAAACTCGATAACAAATAAGACTTCCTTCAATCGTTCAAACCTACTTTTCTGCAGTTTAAACATTCTAAATTACCGTAGTACACTGCTTTCTCTTTCAAGCGATTGCTTACATATCACTAAAAAAAATCCCTAAGAACTCTTTTTACGACACTAACTCCTCAGTTAAACCTCGGTGGAAAATGCAATAGAGATATATTCCAATAACATCGACGATTATTCCTCGGAGGACCGAGAAAAAAAAATATTCATTCGATGGTATGATCTCGAATTATCAATTTCCGAGTCCATCCAGATACAGCCCAGTCAGTCCCTTGAGAGACGATCAGAAGGGTTCTCAACCCTCTTAACTATCGACAACAGAAAAATAACCAATCTCCTGTTGGGGCGAAGAAGCAAAAACAGAACAAGAATACGAAAACATATAGGATTTGGAATTTTCGGTTCGTCAATCCGCATCTATTCCCGATGCTTTTTGTTCTTATCGTTCTTCTCCCGTTGCCAGCAAGCGAACGAAAATACAAGCAAAAATGGCGCCATTGGCCAGCGCCATCTTTTATTATTTATTTTTTTTTCTTTTCCTTTTATGGATCCATTCGGGTTCTTTATGCCGTGGCGAATGTCAGGAAGCAGAAATTGTTCTATAAGAAAATGGAGCGGCAAATGTTCTCGACGCATGTTTATAGTTTGGGAGCGAGATAGAATTTTGTAGTTGGCGAAGTAGAAACAAAAGTAATTCCGAAGAGTGCGTTTGGAGAGCGAGATAACTTTTCATTTAAGTTGTGGCTCGTCCAGACGAGATGGAGGTGCTGGTGCGAAAGGTGTTGAAAGTGGAAGTTTTTGAGAAGGAATTCGAGTAAAAGTTCAGACACCCAACAAGAGTTGCCCAATCTACTAAAATGTAAAATCAATGAATATTAATAATGTTGTCCATAGAACTTGAAGAAAGTTGTTATTTCTATTTTTTTGCTATACTACAGACAACTTTAAAGTAAAAAAAAAAAAAAATCTTAAAAGGATTTCTTGTAGAAAAAAAACCTAGGATCTAAACATATAAAAAAAAAAAAGACCGGACGATATTTATGAACATTAAATGTTATATAGTATCTGAATTGAGCTTTTTATTTTGTTAAAGAAGTCAAACTTGCAAATAGGTCAAAGAAACTTTTTAATTAAGATTCAATAGGAATATGAAAATATAGGAACAAGAACAAAATATACAGTAATAAATTATTTATTGAATATACAAATAAACAAGGGAAATATTAGAAAGTAATAAATCTTCACTAAATTCATATTTACCCAAGTTCTCCATATGTAATTCATATTAAAAGAACAATAATTAAATCTATGTCAAATCGTTATGAAACCATAACCTATCTCCATTACATATAAAATGTAGGATAAACTGCTTACATTCTTCCATTTGTAAAAAGACATTCGAAACCAGATTGTTCAGTTATTGATGCAATCTGTCACAATCCCTTCCTTTTAAAAAAAAAAAAAAAGATTTGATAAGATCTGATGTTGGAAATAGGAACTGTAGTATCTTATAAGAATCGCCCTCTGATTCAAGGTTAGAATTTTTAAATTAGAATTTAATAAACACAAGGATATTTTTACCATAAGAATAATAATATTATAGACTATACTTGGTGACTTTAAAGACCTTTTATCAATACTCCATCAATTGCCTATTTCGTTTTATTTTGTACTATACGTTTGATTTGTTTTTACTTCGTAGATACATTTGATTTCGATTCATTTTTATAAATTCTTACAGGGGTAGGCTAGCTCATCTATTATTACATGCATCATATGGGAAAAAAGAAGAAAAAAAACATGAAAGGGATTATACATTATGCTTCACTGTCACATTATACAGAAATCTTTATCTAGCAAAACTAGCACATCTTTATGATTAAGCACTAAATATATACATTTAAAGATAACATCGCGGCAATTAAAATACCAGAGCTTGCGCAGTCAAAAACAACGGCATCCCACCATAATTATTAATTTACGAAAATACTCTCGTTTGGAACGCAAACGTCTCCCAAACAAACAATGTTAAATTTAATCAGATTTTATTGCCCACTCCGTAAAAACAAACAAACAAAACAAAAAACAAAACATTGCAGCAGTAATATTGCACCGGTTATTACCGCCACAAAACGGCTTAACCCGTGTGTTAATGATTGGATTTTTCTTTAAGCAACATTAATGAATAAATGGGCTATAAAACGAATAGGAGGGGGGGGGGGGGGGGGGAAAGGCGCCCTACATTGAAAAAGGATACCGGAGTAGCGGTGTTACGTGTTTTTTGAGATGAGATTTGATATCGATCGTTGTGTTGGCGAAACTGTGGTATTAAACGTTTGAATGAGTTGGAGCTGACCATTAATTTCTAACGTGTTCTGTTTCACGAAACGTAGTGGAATTCTGGATTTTTTTTTTTACATAGAACCCGTTATAACTGAAGATTAAATTGGAGGAGTGCGGTGGATGAGACTGTAAAAGACAAACTTAATAACTGGGATCGCCATGTTATCGGATTAAATTTTGGTGAAGAGTTGATGGCTGGTAGTTATAAAGACTGAGTTTGGAAAAAGAACTCAAGAATGGTTTCAAAATTGAACAACCTGGAATTCTGTGTTGTTTAGAATGATGTGAAAAATAAACTTCTGAGAATGCATTTGTATCTGTGTTTTAAGACAGTTGTTTAAAATTTAAGCTAGGTTTTCTTAACTGAAAATTTTAATAAACTGTAAGTTTATTTAAATGAAATTATTTTTTTTATAAAATATATATTGTTTGTAAATTGGCCATTATGCTTCGAATTCATCATGTATGCATACAAATATTTCAAAAAGCTTATAGGAATCATGTCTCACAAGCACGAAACATACTATCAATTTCAATTTACTTTATAAATAAAAAGTACATTTTCCCCTCTCAAAACTGAAAAATAATGACTGATCTGGGTTGTTTCACAGTTTACTATAAATTGACACATTATCATACGTAGCTTGCACGATGAATGCAATGAATGTTTTCCCTTAAATATAAATTTTACATTAACTATTGTTCAAAACACGCATTATACAGTTTTAATAGCTGATACAATTATTTGTAGCTCATGCTTCTAATTATTTTCAACAACAAACAAAACCTATCAAAACCAATTGAAATCTTTCATAGCTTTGAACCATAGACAATGTTTAAAAAGTTCTAATACCTTAACTGAGTATATCTTACGAAAACAGAAATTAATGCAACCGCCAAACCTGAAATTTCCACCATTGTTTATTTAACTTTTTTTCTACACCTCGTTAGGGTAAATTTTTTTACTCCTAAAACCCTAATTAAGTTATCAATATATGTCCAATTAATCACCATCGATACCAGATAGCCATCCCCAACATCATTTCACATCAACAACCCTAACTCCTTTTATTAGCTTCTGGCAGATCCATGATACCGATTATTACACATTAAAAAACAGCTAAATGAAGGTGTGCGGAAACAAGCACTGAGGAATCACGTTCCTTAGCCATCCTAAAAAAAACCTCCCATGCACGCACGAAGGCATGTTGATGCAGCCACTGGTCCTCCCTTTTAGCTACATGGTGCGTGACTACAAGAACATCTTTCTATCCACCCTCTGTTATTTTCTTTGCACGGAATGATTTGGTTCCTTGATGGACATCTCTTGTGCCGGGTCAGGTGAGCTGAACCTGGAAATACGCTGGGATCCTAACAAGGTTGAAGTAAGTTAAGTGGTTGGTAATGTTTAACTGGTTACTATACCTTTGGGTTCGTTGCTTCGACAGTGAGTCTCAGAAATATCGGATAGAGATATTACACAACTTTAGAATACCTCAATTCAAAATAACTTTGTAACATTTGTAAAAATGAAATAATTTCCAATATAAATACCACATTTCATTCTAAAATTTCTAAAATATAATTGTTGCCTTTTTTAAAGTTTAATTACTGTTTACCGTGTTACTGATTTATTGACATAAAAAAGAAAAGCCCTAACTTCAAAAGTTAATAACTTTGACTATGTACTTTCCACTAAACCTGCTTGTCAACCCTAATGCTAATCACCTGCTTTGGCAAGTGTCGATCACACTGTTTATTTCGAATGAACTTTAAACACGCTTTTTAAGAGGGGTGGGTCTCTTCAAAGTAGTCACTGCTTTCTTGTTGACATTTTTAGTTTTAAGTGACCACATTAATAAAAGTCATACTTTAAAGAAACAGAGAAAAATGTATTTTTATGATTTCCGGATGTTGTTCTTAAATTTTTATTTAGCATTGCACAAACAAGTTAATACTACCATCGTTCGTACGATGCTAAGCAACCAATCATACTATTGGAATGACATCACGACGTAATCTTAGATAAAATTTTACTTCTTCTTCCCTGTCAGTAAATTTCAACACGAGATGCAAATTTTTCCATTGTAGGTTTTTTAATATTACAATAACAAACAAAAAAATTATTTTCTTTAATCAATATGAAACGATTTTTTAAACTCAGTTCGCATTTTTGTAATACGATTTCAATTTGCACTTTATAACCGTCTATATTCATTGTTAATACATGGAAAACAAGCTTTTCCGAAGACAAATGTACACTCCAAAATAAATCTCACTATCAACTTCAAAAACAGCTGGTATTAATGACACATTTTTCGCTTTTAACCTAATTGAATAGAAACAAACGATATTTAAGTACGAAAGATTTTTTTTAAAAGGCTATTTCTTCCCGGCTAAATAGTTTCAAAACAAGATAAATACTCATCCAATTACGAGCGTGCAAACACAACCCAATCATGTTAAATTCTTAGAAGCCGATGTTTTACTCTTTCTGTCCATCAATGAAACGTTGTACTCCTTTCCATACCATTGCAGAGAGCACGACTCTCAAATGTGACATAATTAATGGATCACAGATGTCGTGAAGGATCTCTTCCTTCCTGTCCAATACTGTGCGCTAATGGGAAGAAATATGAAGATGAACGTGCAAGATATAGCCCCAGTTATCAGATTCCATCATCTTTAAGGGTTCATTACGCCCACGCATGCGTCGATAAATTATGAATTAAAGCGGAATTGGGATGATTGGAAATGATTAAGGAGATCTACGTTGCGTGCTTCAGGAGACAACGGCTGTCGGTTATTTCTCTTGTGACAGTCTTTGTCATTTTAGAAGTTGGAGAAACTATTAAAGATGCATGATTAAATGCGACATTTGTAACGTGTTCTAATGATTTGTTTGGAATTAACTTTTATGACTCAGTCAGTGATGAATAAATATATTTTTTCACATTAACGAAATACAATATAAGATAACTGATGACACTGGGAACATGATACATATAATCATAAATTTCAATCTACCTTTAAGAGTTAACAGATAAAAAAATTCATTATTTATTTAGATACTTTCTTATAATGTTATTTTATATTTTTTTGGAATTATTTATTAAGTATATAAACAGATTCTATTCCTATTTATTCACAGATTCTATTCCTATTTATTTTTTAATCATTTGTTATAGTTATCAATCTCCTACGGACATAATTTATATGTTTTCTATTCACAAATAGTCCTTTATCTAGCATGGATTTTTTTTTCTAGGTATCAAATTTTAAGTGCATTTCTGTAAAGTTTATGTTAAAGAAAAAAATGTGCTTTCCGGCTTTTTTAACTCCCATTGAATTTTCTCCAGCAACTAAATCATGTCAAACTTGTGAGCCAAATTTTTGTGTCAAAATACTTTTATCAAGCTTGAATTGTACTTAATAAATATTTTTGTAGTAATTAACAAAATACAATTTCTTAAAAACTGTGATCAGCTAAATACCATTTTTAATTCAAAGTGTCTCATTGCATTATTTAGTTAATTGTGCTGGCATACATTTTAATTAAGAATCCACTCGGATTTTTTATTAAATCAATATAAACTTATAAATCTACAAAGAACATTGTATATAAGATTTGTTTGTTCGAAAATATTTTTTCCCCTTAGAATTTGAAGATCCGGTGACAATAACATTAACTAGGATCCACCTTCTGCAAATCACTTATTGAAGCAAAAATTACGACACATTGTCTATAATATAGGCAGTTGAACTTCCTATCTTCGATCCAAACTTTGCACAGTACAAAAATTTACTGTCATCTATAATACCTTGCCCTTCAGGCTAAGAAACACAAGTTATCCATCACAAGACAACTCTTCCACATCGACCCAAGTCTCCCACGACCTTCCACTTGCATCAGCGACGAAAAAAAAAAACACAAAAAACTTTTTTAGGGAAAAACGCGATATTATATTCATGCCGTTTCTTTCCTGATATCAGGGATAAAACCGGGAACCGCCTACTCCCGGATTCCGTTCCCGTTTTCGGGATCTACTCCCCCACTCTCCAACCCCTACGTTCGATTCATGCAAATGAGAATCTCGCTGTGTGTGTGCAAGGAATACGGAAATCTCACCACTGGCTTCAAGGCAGACAAAAAAAAGAAGGTTTGTGCGAAATAACGCCAATTTTGTCAAGGTTAGCAAATGCAACTTACGACTGTCTCATACTTTTGCTTCCCTTCATTTAAGAATATTGTCTAACAAACAACTTTAGATATTTGTGGAAATTTAAACAAACACAAATCATAGAGGTCTCCTAAAACTGTCTTCGAATACATAACATTGAAGGTTGGAATAACTTTCCTTCATAAAATACAACAAACAGTTACAGGATTAGTGTACATTATTTATGCCAAATACTAAAATTACTCATAAACCATTGTGCAATTGAAATTACAACGATAAATATTGTATTAAACCCTGCTTATTGCAGTTTAACATAATCATAACTTAAATTAAAAAAAGAAGAATATTTCCGTTAATCCTTTCGAGACCAAGAATGCCAAATGTTCTTATCCAAAGTACCACCTTTCCATGAAATTTTTCAATCTTAATTTTTGAAACTTCAATTATAATTTAAAAATTATACCAAGAATAAAGTAAAGAGTCAGTTTCTATTTTTAAAGACATTATTTGATGGTATCTGCATAAAATAATCACCGGTTAACTATCCTGCATCTAAATAATCTCGAACCCAAAATAATTAATAACCATAAGTTACCCACTGAAGAAAAGGACTTCAGGGTATTTGCCTCATCTGCTCCAGCCTACATTAGACACTGCTCACCAAAAGTAATGTAGTCATAATAGCTGAAAATAGGCTTAAGCCAATCCATAACTCGGTAGCTAAAGACTTTTTCATAACGTCATGTGAATACAAACATACCAATGACAATTAAGTTCATTATTTAAAAAAAGTGAAAATGAATTCTTTCACATAAGAATCAAAAGAAGAAACTTAGTAAAGTACCAAATGTATATCTATAGGAATTCAAAGTTTTTATATCTTATTGACTATGCATATAGTCATAAGATCTTGCCTATCTGTATCCTAGAAATTGATACTTAAAACAGAAATTTGCACTTAATTTGTTGACGCTAACAGTCCCCATATACATATGGAGACTGTTTGCCAATTATAATATACTCCTTTAAAACGGATGCTTTATGACGTCATCCACCTTGTATACGAGACAACTTACGAGAGAAACCAATCATTCATCATCATACCTTGGGGGACTCGGTAACAGTTCGAGAGTGGAAGGTTGGAATATATTCATATGGCGTGCGTGAGGTAAAGTCCAGAAGTGTGTGTATACTTGATATTTGTGCTAATAAAGCGGTATCAGGGTTGACTGAGATGTTATTAAGTTTTTGCAGATTCGGTATGCACCGGAGGGTGGTATTAGGAATGCGTTGGAGCGGAAGTGAAATCGAGACGCAAGTGTGGTTGGTTTTAATAAAGAGGAGGATTTTATTTGTATCGTGACATGCTTTGTAGGTCTTTGGAAGAAGCATTCCATAAAAATTGGTTGCTTTTTTTAGGCAGACGTTGTGTTTTGGAAGAAACGTGTGGGGACGAGACAAACGTGTTTGCAATAAATTTGATTGTTTTTCTATGTTGTAGCTAAAAATAAAGTGTAAATACTTCCATTAAATGTAAACTAAAAATACTTTTTTAATGTGAATGGTCTAAGATTATACGAGAAATAATATGGTTGCCTTTCATTTTTATTCATATACTGAAATACCAAATCGGGTTTCACTAATAACTACCAAGTAAATTTGGTTATTTAAGCTTTGAAGTAAAAAATATAATGGTATAAACTGTTCTCAATAGGCACTTTAGAAATTATTTACTACAAGTATCTCTAAAGTAAAATAATTACACTTTTACTTTATTTTATTTTTTTAAATGAGTTTTACTGCAAAACTAATCGCTTCGATTTTTCCAAAAATATTTTGTATGACTAACGTAACCAAAGAAATAATGTATAATTCGACACTTCAATATAAGATTTGATATACTTGCTTTACTTGTTTTAATAAACTTGTATACATCAATTTAACATTCTTAATGTGAAGGTCATGTCAATTTTATTTCCTAATTATAAAGTAAGTGTAATAAATAATTAAAATTCTTATAAATTTAATCGAATTCCGTTTATGACAGAAACAAATTGAAATCCAAGTTTTCCATTTCACTGTAATTTTAACTATTGTAACTCACAGAAAGTTTCTTTTAATATTTATTAACAGATAATATTAACGTTCTGAAAATATTGATCAAGTATTAACATTATGTTAACATTTATTCAACATGTCATAAAAATACGCATTGTAATTTTTTGGTGAAAGAAAACGATTCACACTTTTTATATGTTTCTATATATTTTGAATTCCAATTAAAGAAACCTTATACAATAAAACACCATAACATTATTTTTTTCGTTTTAGAACAAAAGTAAATGAATGACTAAAATAGCAACTTACGCAGACACCAGGAACAGAAGTACAGACAAAAGGAAGATTTTAATACTATGAAATTATATACCTCAAACTTAAATATCTCACTGAAGACCGATTCGGTACTTTCAAGATAAATAAGAAATTTTTCTTAAGGCACGAATAACTAAGTAACTTTCCAGTACTTTTCTTAAAACTAATTAAATACCTTCATTTTAGTAAAAAATCTCCGACATAAAACACAATATTTATTTAATCGACGTTAAAGTAATAAGTTCTATGAAAACATTTCCCTGTAGGGAATAATACGAGCATTTAAAATTGTTGTATATTTATTGATCGATGCAAATGACACAATTGTTTCCATTTTGTGTCTCCAGTTCCACGCTCGGACGACCAATCTCCCTGCAAGCGATTTTAATTTATTCACAAAACTTTCCAAAATTAGCAATACCTTTACACTTCGGAGGAACAATTTATTATTCATAGGAAACTTTTCGACCGAGCACCGCTATCAAAAGGAAAATGTTGCAAATATAATTCGCCGCAAATGTGATTGTCCCCCTTGGAACACAAAAGGGTTCTAAATTCCAAATTGACTTTTCGAAGCGTCGCTGACGGACACAGATTTGTTGTTCCTACCAACAAAAGAGAAACTGGAACGGTTTGAAATCATTTATTGGAGAGTGAAACGGTTTGAATTACTTATTTTGAATTAGTAGAATGGCAACAGCCCGAGAAGCGTGAATGGATATTTACTAAAATTTTCCAATGGAGCTAAACGTTAAAAATAAAGGACAAGCCACAAGGTTAGAAAAGTGAGAAGGAACTGTTGCCTTATAACTTTTCTATTTTATGTTTGACAGCTCGATGTCATTGCTCGATACGTTACAATAATATTATGACGTCATAGTTGTTGAGTGAATGCAACGATCCCGCTTCTTTTAACTCAAGAAGACATGGCCATTTTATAATGGGTATTTAAGGCACACTAAATTTTACTATACAATGTTAACAATAAAACGAATCGAGGACCTGAGTGAAGGGTTTTCTATTGGATTTCTCAAACAGTTTATTTCAACACAGAAGAGAGAATTCAACGAAAGAACTACAGAAGTGCGTCGTTTGTTTAGATATTCAATGCCGCCTGCCAAATTGGCTAGTTGGGAAAGAAAAAAATTGTTTGTGAAATTGAACCTGATGCTAAAACTTAACCAGGAGTTTTTCTTTGATACGATGACTTGATTTACATTAACCCTTTTGATCCGATTTTACGGAACTGTCCATGCTAATTAGCCGAAATCTTTCTGCCAGGTTTGCATTGTTAAATTTAGAAGGGATAAGTTCAGTAGATATATAATTTATTTTGAACGAAAATTACGAGTTCCTCAAGTACCTATTCTAAAATTGTCATGAGCTCTCTGACTATTTAAAATTATGCAACTATCACTTTCCTAAATGGACACTTCGATAAAGAAGATGTACTCAGATGCCTCCTTTGGTTGATATAACTGAAAACTATATCTAACTGTAGGCACTCTCAATTTTTCAACTGTACTTGTACTTAATTTTAGGGACTCATGCAAATATTTAAATACATAATTTACAAACAGTACTGAGTATATTAGTACCCAAAAGCTAATTTTTGCAAAAAAAACAGATAATAGATCTGGGCTTATGACCGAATTTTCTTAAGGTGCGTACAGGTAAAAAGTTTAAGCTAAGAAACACCTTTTCGACATCAAGTTTGTGGAATTTTTTAAGTAGTATTTCAAGTCCATAACTTTTGATCTTCAAAATTATTGGCCAAACGTGTACATATTTAAATTTGAGCATTGTAAACGTTTTTATTGGAATCTATAACGCTTGCTAATCTATCTATATCACATGAGTGTGAAAATATGTGCTATTTCTTGATACAGGCTGGTAACATTACTAGTAATTTGTACGCAGTAAAAATTAGACGAGTAAGATAAGAAGAGATATCACCCGCATATATCCAATGGTAGTACTCTTTTGAGGCTGTATCTTGTGCCACCACTTCACCGAGAAGAAAATGAAAAATTTACGAGAGGATACCATTTTCTATCCAACCTTGTACAAATCTGAATGCGAAACATCTGTGTATTTGAAAGACTTCCTACAGATCCAATATACATAAAAACTATACATTTAATCTTCCATCTCAGTTCTTCGTTCTGAAGGACAACTAGTGGTTTTCGATTAATTCGGGATGGCTGATGCAAACGACAGTTTATACTCTATCATAAATTAAAACATTTCCCGGAGCGTGTAATTAGAAATATTTGCTCGTCGAATTATGCAAATTTTCAATTTTATCTTCGATCCAGAGTTTTGCGTTCTTTGCTGCTGCCACCTTGTGTAAATAAAACTGTAATTCAGTTACTGCTTTAACTTCCTTCAATTTATACGAAGTATTTGTTGGACTTTCTTCAAACCTCGTGTTCTTTAGGTTTGAGTTTGAGTCGGTCGTAGTTACTTCAACAGTTAGTATAAGAAAATAAAAACTGACTAGAGAGAGACTGAAATACTTTTTTTTTTCACCTTCGGATTAAATGTTTTCTCTCGACGAATTTTGTGTCATGCTTTGGCAACCATGGAAAGATCTTCAGCTGCTTGAACTCTGGGAAAGAATACGTAATTATTCTCTGCCAAAGGCTCCATTGGATTCTTCTGTTTGTTTAAGAGGAAAAACTATTTCGAGTAGCGCGGATTTCCGCTCTAATGCTTTTAATTAGCATATTTAATTCGGAGATCGAAATCACAATCCGTTCTAGATAGAAAGGTTTAAACAAAGACTGTAACGGTCTGAAAGAATTCAGATCACTCTCTGACCACGCGTAATTCAGATTTTTAAGTTAAAATAAAAGATTTGGAATTTTTTTATGTCGAATGATTGATTTGAAGAACTAATCCATAGATAAAAAGTAAAAACAAAAGGCTATTGATATAAAAAAAGAAAATTATATGATAAGGCACGTTTTAAAAATGAACTTTATATGCTGTTCTCAAAACTCTAACGAGGTAGAATGTGGTGGTTAAAAGAAGATGTACTAAATGAGTAGTAACTTTTACTTTCCAATTAAAAGACTTAATGTTCATTTGTTATTTATCAAATTTTTACTTTCTCATCAATATATGCGAAAAGTACTATAATTATTTTACTTATACTTATACTTATTTTTTTACTTGTTTTAACTTAATATTAATTTATCACATATATAGAATTAACGCTGAAAACAATATTTTGACAAACGCATGATATTAAGATGCAAAGTAACAACAGGGTTTAGCTATAAAAAGCTGTGAATATCTGAAGTTGTTTTCCTAAATATCCTCAGTCACATTGAAAACCCCGATGCATCTAACACGTGATGCATCTCGAAGATATGGTAATTTTTTATCAACTTAATGTAAGATTCAGTTTGAGTATTCATTACTATGAAACTAAGTTGAGTTGGACTTTCAGTTAGAAATAATGGCATTCTGGAATGATATTAGGCTGGGCAAAGCAGACTAGTAGTGACGGTGGGTCTTTTGTCTACCAAACACAGAATCTTTATTATTGTCAAATTGCGGCAGACCTTGTCATCCAAAAGGATGCTTCTAAACACGTTTGTATCACGATACATTCCAGTTGCCATTTCTGGTACTTAATACCATAACTTCCAGTTGCCATTTCTGGTACTTAATACCATAACTTCCAGTTGCCATTTCTGGTACTTAATACCATAACTTCCAGTTGCCATTTCTGGTACTTAATACCATAACTTCCAGTTGCCATTTCTGGTACTTAATACCGTAACATCCAGTTGTATTTTGGTAAGGAAGCACGTATCGAAGAGGCCTTTTCATTTGATACATTGAACGTGTCTGTATCACTTGTAGTCTTGGCTGAAAATTTTGTCCTCAGACCGGTGGACGCAGAGAGCCTTTGTATAAACTTCACATTACATTTCTCTAATGCAGGGGGACGTAGTGAGTTTTTAAAAAAATTTAGGTAGGAATTTTAGGGATAATTTGGAAAACTTTAAAGAACATTTTAGGAATAATGCTTAAAATTTAAGGATTATTCTTATAATTTTAGGGATAATTAAAAAACATTTAGGGATATTTCTTTTGAAGTTGACCGGGGCTCCTAATACAGACATATTCTTTCCAAAGCTTGTTCAATACCGGCAAAAAACTGCCAATTTTCAAAAACTGAGCATCAAACAACTTTTTGGAAAAATAACAGTTTTATAATTAAACAATTAGACTATTTTGACCAACACGATAATCGGGCAGCGTAGCCCAGTCGGGAGAGTAGGCGTTCTCGCAACTAGAAGGTTGCGAGCCCTAAGGTTGCGAGTTAGGGCCTGGGACCGACTAAAGACCGCCGTGTTCGCTAATGGTGACTGGAGCACGTTAAATCAGTCATGGTCGCAAAGTCCTCCAAGTTCCCATATAAATCAATACCTCTGGGGGTGGCAAAGCCAAGTCTTCTGGTGGAATCTTCTGCTTGGTATTGCCTCTAAATTAAGAAGTTCCACATACGGTCGGTAGTGCTGCCATCTACCAGATAGCTACCGAAAGAGGTAGAAATGAACTCTTTGGCGGCTATAGGTAGACTTGTGCACTCCCTCTCGCGAGTGTGCGCTTACATCCTGTGCAGTACTACCCACTACCGATCTGTACGGGATATGGGGTTGGTACAAAATGCTTAAGCAGAGGTGCCTTAGTCCCCATAGTCCTTGATAAAAAGAAGAAGAAGAACACGATAATCTAATTAAATCCACTTTTCTCATTTAAAGGAATATCGGAGGGTTTTTTATCGGGTTTGGAGGAAAATCAGAGAATTTTTTAGCTTTTAATTTTTTTCAGGAATTATTGAAAACTTTAAGTTCAATTTTAGGAATTTTAGTGAAAAACAAAAAAGTAAGGCATATTAGAAATTTTAGAGCGAATGCGACACCTGCTAATGTAGAAGCAAAAAGAAATTCTAATTTAATACTTTATTGCCATTTAACAATTGAGTGAGGATGGACATTATTCCTGGGTCTCAGAGCAGGAAATCAGGAAAACGCAAAAACAAATGCAGTAGGAAAGGCTCTGCAGAGATATTGACAACAAGTCCCCATAAAGTGAACTTAAAATTACAAAAGCTAAAAAAGAATATAAAGATAAATCCGAAAAACGAAGAGAAGATAAAAGAGGGTAAACAATGATAGAAGTAATCCAAGTTTAGGAAAACTAACAGAAAATTGTTATTTAATGATGACGATGATTTTCAAGAAGGCTAAGTGTGCCCGTACAGGAAACTAAAGTTATTCATCTTCAAGATCACTAGAAGAATGTATTAACCCTTTTCTCTCGAAGCCTTTTTCACGCAGAGGAACCAGCAACTCGAGCTGATTCGCAGAATTTTTAGTTCGGTTCGTGATTTCCTTGCATTGAATTTCCGCATTAAACCTACTGTTGAGTGTGAGTCACCTCTCGAGTGCAAAGGTTTAAATGGTAAATGTGTTCTGTTTAAGCGCAGAAATCTGTGCTGGAAATGAACAAAAAAGTTATTTCCTTTGCAAACATTTCAGTTGATTTAAATGGGGTAACTGTAAAACTGTAACTTTCCTCTAAATAATTCCATTTTGAAAGTCTAAACTGTTTTCAAGAATCATTTTTAATCTTGAAGCAAAGTGGTCATTTACTCATTGTTTGTTAAATAATATGACAATTTTAAAATTAAAATTAAAATTATATATATATATATATATATATATATATATATATATATATATATATATATATATATATATATATATATATATATATATATATATATATATATTAGAAACATAACTCAACTGAAAAATTGTATTATGTGCTAAATATTTATATTTTGATTATTTTTACGCGAATTCTAACAGTGGGTGAAAGAGACGGTCAAGAATTTGCACCTCTTTAAAATAAATGCCTCTTTTTAAGTATATTTAACGCAAGAACTACGAAATTATGCATTTTTTAATAATTCTCCTTGAGCATATATATAAAGAATATTGAAAATGGAATATTTTTGAAGAAAATTCTCTTTATACACCACGTAAAACAATAGTTGTTATCAATAAAATTAACATCGTCAATTTAAGAAGTCATTTCTGTGTCATCTTAATTAATTTACCATGCATATCTGTTTATATTTCAGTAAAACAGTCTGAAAATGTTTTCTTAAAACATTGAAACTCATTTAACAATGCATTTTGCAAAAAATACTAAATAAATTAAAATTCAAAAATACAGGTAAGAGTAATAAATTTAAATGGCATAACTTAAAATGTTTTTATAAATATTTTATAATATTTTCACGTTCCATTCATACATTATTATTATTTATACTTTCATCATTCATTCCTCATTTATTCTTCATTCATTCATTCATCAACCATCCATCATTTATTCTTCATTCATTCATTCATCAACCATCCATCATTCATCCATTGTTCATTCATTCATCATTCTTATTTGTAGCTAGTATTAGTATTGCCGTGATAAACACAGAAGTATCTGCAACTGAGTCCAAAATGAAAAACGACGGGTAAAGTTTAACACCTTCATACAGTTAGTTGATGCTAACTTATTGACAAATTGTTTAACTTATTGGCAAATTGTTTAACTTCTTTCATATTTTCCGTGCCCCCAGATAAAACCGTTAAACTTCATTATTATGCATAACAAATTACAGAGTACCACCTGCTAACAATAACTCAGTTTATCCAAAAAATTAATTCGGCGCAATACTCCTGTGTTTTATAAAATTATTTTCACAACGGTTTCTAACTTGAAATTCTAATAAACCCGTACAAAATTAAAAGACAACTGATACAATATTTGTCAATTAAAACAGTCACCATTAAAATTGAGAGACTATATTGCCTGACAATGCATACTTTGAGTACATTGAAGGTTTAGTCACGAAATCCTGTTTGAATTTCATCGGATGTTTAAAGCATTCAAATAGTGTAACCAACACGTACAAACGTGACTGCTGGACAATGTTGCGATTGAAACTATTGCATGTGTTCATTATAGGGCATAAACTCGATATCCCGATAACTTAATTCAAACACAATTGAAAACATTTCAATCACATGTTTCACATAACTTCTACTAAATGTTGCGAATAAAATATTTATGAATTTACAACTGTGACTGTTGCCATATACAATCGTTAAATTACAATAGCTAAATTTATCTATCATGTTAGTAGTAATTTAGATAAGAAATCTAATTTAGATAAGATATTTAGATAAGAAATCTAATTTATAAAAAGATAATGTTAATTGAAAAACTAATGAAGTCAAAACATTCAATTTATCAAAATTGACTGATTGTTATAATATTTTTTATTATAAGATTATTATAAAATTGTTGTTATCTTCTTTTGAAAACAAGATAAGTTTTATACGTTATTTTATAGAACTTATACTACTTCCTTTCGAAGATAACTTACATTTCTAAATAAAATTAAATTGATATACTCCAAAGAATGTATCCAGAAGTTAAAATTCTATTTATAATAACTGTTTCAACTGCACTTTCTACAATATTTTTAACTTGGAAAATAGTTAGAACTTTCAAAACACTTCACTTTCAACCCCTAGACAAGTTTTAAAAGTAACAATCCAAACATTTACGTTTCACTGGCATTGATGACTACCGTGTCCTTAATTAATTCTGCCCTCTTTAAAGTAAAATTTCAAATTAGCCAAGAATATTAAGTAAATTTATTTCATAAAACCTTAAATTTCAATGAACAATCCATAAGGACATTGCAACACCCATACTGTTCCAAAATAATTACAAACACAAGAATTACACAATGTAAAAAAAAAAATTAATCTGACTTTAAAAAAAGCTAAAAGAAAAAATAATTATAAAAATTAGTACAAACTTGAAATACTAATCACTTCATTCGTGATATTGTGGTTAATTTTTGATATTGTGATTAATTGTGAATAATGTATTCAAAAAATTTTTAGAAACTTATAAAGCATCTAAATGACAATGAATTAAAATAAATATTGATATATTGAGTATAACCCCATAAACAAGTTTTAATTCACCTTGTGATCTTAATCTTTTTTTATCGCTGAACATATATATATCGATATAGTATTATTATATGCAGTTTCGGCTTTCATACTAAATATAATTGCTACTAAAATTATAGTACTTGGAGTATTTGCTTTTTTATCATCACTTGTATATAATTTTTTAATCCCACAAATTTCAATTAAAAATATAATGTATTATTTAAATTTCTATTAAAAACATGCGATGCATTTTTTAAATGTCATATAAAAATATTTCATTTCTTATTTAAATTTAAATTAAAAATTTCAATGCATTGTTTAAATTTCAATAAAAAATATTTAATACATCATTTAAATAAAAATATTTAAAGAATTATTTAATTTTAAAATAAAATATTGAATCCGTTATTTAAATTTAAATATTTAATGCTTTTAAAATTCAAATAAACATATTCAATACAACACATTTTTGAGATTATTTAAAAAAAAAATTAACTTTAATCAAAGATATATCTTTTCTCAAGTTACAGTCATACTTGTTAAGATTTTACAATGTATTTGGCTTATCATTTCAGGATCACTTTCTACAGAATCCCAACTCGAAAACGCTTGGTCAATAAAGTATGACCTTTGCAATCGTATCTTCCAAGAAGACCCACACCCAGGAAACCAATTATATATTTTAAGGTTACCATCTTGAAACCAATTTCGCGATATCACTTAAGGAAGCCTTGGAACAGGGACAAAACTAAAAAGTCCACGATGCAAGCTGATGCGCATGACAGGACTAAATTAAGTCTGACGACGTGGATGCAACTACACTGTGACTGTCACCACACCAAGTGGACAAAGTAATGGTGCGTCACTATCATGGATTCCGAGGTGTGGTAGGGGTTAATTCACCGAGTGATTAGTGGAAAGCCATTGATAGTAGAGTGTATGATGTGTGTTTTTATTATTTAAAGCAATACAATGTTCTTGTTTTAATACACTTTTGATAATCTCTAGAAATAATTTATAATTGGAAGGAATTAAGCATTATTCATTCTAATCATGATTTTGCAAAGTTTTTTTTTTTTTTTTTTTTTTTTTTTTAATAGCAGTGAATATATAAAATATCGAGTTCTACTTCAACTAAATCATTTACAATGGTATGAAATAAATCAAATGCGTATAATAGCATCAAATAACTGTTAGCATTGTATTCGGAATAGTGTTTTAACTTTGTTTTAGCTGGGATGAAAGTTATACTAAAAACTGTGATTAAAAAAAATAAACTTTGAAAAACGAAGTCAACGTAGTCGAGAGTTTAAAAAGACTACGATAAAGCTACAGAAGAGTACTTTATAATGCTAACAGTTATTTAAAGCTATTATGTACATTTGTTTGATTATTTACCTTTACAAAAGTTTTAATTAAAGTTGAACTTGATGATATTATACATATTGTTATGAATTTTTCCGCTGAGGCAATGATGGCACAGTTTTTAAGATAAAAACTACTATTTATTCACTCTTCAAATGCACAAAATTTATTCACAGACAACAGTTTAATTACCCTCAAGCTTCAACACAAGCTTCAATGAAAACAACTTCGAATACAGCGATTATACAAGCTCACTCCAGTAGGTAAACAAAGCGATCAGCTTTCATCGAAGTCCAAGGTCAATCTCAAAACTTTCCCGATCTCCGGTCTTTATATAGCAGGCGCGTAAGAACATTCCCGAAATTTCCAGCCAATTCGTTGAACCAGAAACATCTCGAAATTTCTCGATTGCTTTAGGTGTTGCCACCTTTTTCTAACCTGTATAATCGCTGCTGATAAATAAAATAAATTACAATAGAGTTTTAAAATAATACGTCACTATTTACACTATATACAGACAGTTTGTGCAACATTTTTCCCTTCTTAAAGACTGCACGTCCCGGGCAGTGAAGTCCTTAAGCCATTCAATGACTTCTACCATAATATGGGGCAAGCCTATTGTAATGTACAACTCTAGGTTTACAGGAAGGTGTCCGTTGAATCCTTACCACGACGTCGTTGATCTTCTTAAGGACCACATACGGCCCTTCCCAGTTCGTCTGGAGCTTAAGGAAGAGTCCTTTCCGACGTTTAGGGTTCCATAACCACACCTTGTCACCTTCCTGGAATGAACGGTCCGTGGCCTTGGCATCGTACCGGATCTTCATGCGCTCCGTCATGATGTTGATTCTTTCTCTGGCGAACCGATGTACGACTTCCAAACGTGCCTGCAGATCATCTAGATACTGGACAGGCGAGGAAGGAGTGTCCGGTGGTCGTCCAAAGAGGAGGTTGCAGGGAAGCCTAAGGTCTCTTCCAAACATCTTTAGAGATGGAGAAAATCCGATGGTCTCATGAGTTGCACTCCCGTATGCTAACAGAAGCGGTAAAAGTTCCTGATCCTCACCTTGCCGGTTACATGATTTTGAGATTGGTGGTTGATGATAGAACGTGCGTGGTTGTTCCAGATTTGAACTCTGTTTTAGATGAACGTCGTCTGCTCTCCGTACATGAACTTCTGGAAAGAGCGTTTCCATTCCCATTCAACCGAACATCATCTTAAGTAAGCCTAGCTGTGATTGCGTCGGAATAATCCGCGAGTGCAGCTGATTGTTCCCGGGACCTCCGTTCGATGCTTGTAACAGGAGCACGGGTGTCAATTTCCTCTTCACTAACGTTGTCCACTTCTACACGAACCACTTCCTGGGAGGGTTTAATCAATGTTGCTTTCTTCGGTTCTCTTCCCGGGGCTGGAGAGGTACTTTTCATAGATGTGGACTCTTCAGCATTCTCTATGACACTGACTTCATGAGCCATAATTCGATATACGCACAGCTCCTTCATGCCTAGATCGTGCAAAAGAACTTCGCCTCTGCATGTTTGCAGCTTGTTTTTCTCAAAATTCAGCGTAATTCCATTTTTCTTCAAAAAGTCTAGTCCGAGAATGCACGGATCTACAATTTAGGCAACATAAACGGTGTGCTTGTAGGTGTTAAATCCAAAGGCAATGGCCACTTCCAATTTCCCGTGCACGGAGACACTGCCACCAGACACAGTTTGTAGCGAAACAGAGGGCGCTGTGTAGAGGAGACGGCTGTTCGGACGACGAGCTACGTCCGTCCTTACGATCGTTACGTTCCCTCCCGAATCAACAATTAAACGACATGGAGGTCCGTTGATCTTCCCCCTGGTTTCCTCCTTGACGGGATGAGACGTGGAAACGGCTGGTCGGATCTTCACCTGTTCTACATTGCAGCTTCTACCCTGCGAGATGGCATCTTCTAAGATTCAATTGTTGAGATTCCGCGGTAGTGTTTTCTCTTCTCTTTTTCAAATCAAGGCAGTTACGGCGTAAATGCCCTTCCCATTTGCAGTGCCAGCAAATGACGCTTGTCTTTCGATCTCTAACTCCGGGATAGCTTCTCATCATTCTATCAATTTTGCTTTCCAGTTCTCGAAGCTTGCTGGTGACAAAGTCAGAAGAATCCTCGACTGATGCACCACGCACATATCGTAGGTCTTTTCCAGAAGCTAGCTGCGCGGCTTCCACTCTCATGGCGTACACGAGGGCAAAATTCATGTTTTTGTTTTGGGATAACCTTACCGTCTGCTGCACATCGGAATCTTGAATAGCGTCGATGAAATACTGCAGTGAAAGATCGTCTCGCACATCCAGGGGACAGTCGGGAAAAGCAAGGAGCGACAGTCTTTCTATATCCGAGGCTAATTCTTGAAGAGTTTCACAATCCTTTTGATGTCTTGTTCTGAGTTGTTGTCTTCTATAATCTTTCAGATGTTGCTCCCCAACCTTAACTCCAACGCACTTTCCAGCGCTACGAATTCTCCCCGCTTCTCTTCAGGTAGTGTCTGTAAAATGTCAGCAGCTTCACCTCGAAGAGATGCCACGAGATGGAATGCTTTCGAAGTATCGTCCCAACCATTCGCAGAAGCAATCATTTCAAATTGCGTTTGATAAACGCGCCAAGACGACTTCCCATCAAAAGGGGCCACTTTGATGTTAGAGCGCGGCGCCATAAAGGGGATGGAAGCGTTATCCCAATTAGGTGACGCTGTGACCACAGCTTCACGCGTTTCCATTTTTCGCAGCATTTCTTCTACAACGTCAATGAATTTGTCTTGCTCTTCCTTTAAGGTGGAAACTTTTTCTTGCTTGTTGGAAACTTTTTCTTGCTTGGTGGAAACTTTTTCTTGCTTGTTGGAAACTTTTTCTTGCTTGGTGGAAACTTTTTCTTGCTTGGTGGAAACTTTTTCTTGCACGGTGGAAACTTTTTCTTCAACTTCATTTCTCACTGTCTTAAGATCTTTTTTGACATCCAAAATATCCGCCTTCATTGACTGAAGAACACTCTCTGTGCGCTCTATAAATCTATCAACGGACGCAGAAGATGATTCTTGCTTGGATGCTAAAGCTTTAATATCCGATGATGTAGCTTCTTGACTGGCGGCCATTGCGGCGGCGAGTTCTTGTCCGGCTTTTATTTCAGCAGCTGTTGATTCTTGTCCGGCTTTTATTTCAGCAATCATTTCCATCAACTGCTTCATTTTGTCTTCCATCATTCCTCTAGTTGTCGGCATTCAAAATTACGAGACCCCACTTCTGACACCACTGTTATGAATTTTTCCGCTGAGGCAATGATGGCACAGTTTTTAAGATAAAAACTACTATTTATTCACTCTTCAAAGGCACAAAATTTTTTCACAGACAACAGTTTAATCACCCTCAAGCTTCAACACAAGCTTCAATGAAAACAACTTCGAATACAGCGATTATACAAGCTCACTCCAGTAGGTAAACAAAGCGATCAGCTTTCATCGAAGTCCGAGGTCAATCTCAAAACTTTCCCGATCTCTGGTCTTTATATAGCAGGCGCGTGAGAACATTCCCGAAATTTCCAGCCAATTCGATGAACACACTGATCTCTACTACAACTACTGGATATCGCATGCTTGGTTACTGACTTGAAGTTGAAGAAGGCTTAATAATCACCATAAAAATCTATACTATCAACTTCCCCCAAAACTAGTTCCTACTTTGTTTGTAACTATGGGCAACCTATTTCAAAGCATTATAAGGGGAAGTATTCAAATGGCATCATCTGCTTGCAGAACAGAAACCACTAATAAGCAATCCAGAAGTTGTAGTAGAGATCAGTGGTTGTACAAGAAACATCTCGAAATTTCTCGATTGCTTTAGGTGTTGCCACCTTTTTCTAACCTGTATAATCGCTGCTGATAAATAAAATAAGTTAAAATAAATTACAATAGAGTTTTAAAATAATACGTCACTATTTACACTATATACAGACAGTTTGTGCAACAATATTCACTGCTATTACAAATAAAGATAGGAAACTTTACAAAATTACAATTAGGATGGATGAATAAAGTATCATTCTTTCCAATTAAAAATTATATTAAGAGAATATAGGAAGTGTGACAAAACAAGACACTGCATAAATTGGCTTTAGATTTGATGATAAGAACAGCAAGCTTCTGAAATGTGTTTGGATTCAAAGTTTGGATTCAATTCTAATTTCTTCCACATATTTCACACAAAAAAATAAATATTATCAACTAAAACCACCCAAACACAAAGTGCATCGACACATAAAAAAAAACCATATTACTCTAATAAAATCTTTCAACAAAATTGCACTCCAAGTAAATCTTTTTAATCAATCCAATATTTCATAACTAGCATTAACCCAGCATTCACATATTCTACACACCTCACAGACACTAAGTAGAAACTCCTTGCGCCTAAAGGGATTTAATGACTTCCCATCTTTAATGTATAATACTACCACCTTAACCACCCACTCATGTGTCAGTAAAATTAAATCCCCAATATGAGAACTTAATCCCTTGACAAAGTTAACGCAACAACACACTGATCAGACTTTAAACTAATGACATCGCCGAAGCTACCACCCAATATTCCAGATAAAATAATGCTGCAAAATACTATGGAAACAATGATTATCGGTAAATCGTAATTCGGCTTATAGGCAGTCGCATACGAGGGAAAGGCATATAAGCTTTTAGGAAGGAGTAATCAGAATTGCAGACTAAGTTGGGATGGTAAGACGGCACTCAATTAGTGGATTCAAATATTGTCTCATTATACTGGGAGCGAGTTATGTTCCGTTAACGAATTGAAACGATGGTGGAATTAGAGGAGGTGGAAGCATCGTAGGATGGTTCAGTAGCCGATTTCGGGGTATTGAACAGATTTAGGAGAAAGGGATATATTTGAGTAGCAATTGTGCTTTGATTAAAGGCAGCCAACATCATAATCTGCTCTAGGGCATTGCAAAGATATTTCAGAAGGGATTGGATCAATCGGTGGTGCTTGGTAAACTATAGAAAGAAAAAGGAATCATTTTTATAATTACGTTTGATTTAAAATAAAGAGAAATATGCATTTGATAGTTTTTGGAATAACTCTATAATTTCAAAAATTCTTATACTATTTTACGTATTATTTGCTTTGAAAGAATAATTTTAATTTTTATTTAGTTCATTTTTGATGAATTTTTTAATTAATAAATATTTTACAAAACTATTTCTAATAGGGCCACAGCTCTGAAATTTTCAACATAAGAAGTTTTGGCCTTCTAATAGGACTTTTGAAAAACAGAATTTTGAAATTTTATTTGTTTTTTAATTAATTAATTACCAAATATATTTTACAAAACGCTTTCTAATAGGGATACATTTCTGAACTTTTCAACACAAATAGTTTTGGCTTCTGATTGGACTTTTGACAAAAAGAAGGTTAAAATTTTAATTTGTTTTTTAATAAATTTTTAATTAATATTTCCACAAAAAGTGACTTCTAATAGGCCTAGAGCGCTGAAAGTTTCAACATGAGTAGTTTCGACCTTCTAATTTTGCTTTTTACAAATATCACGTGTTAAAATATTCTTAAATGGTGTTGTATTATAGTTATTAACGGGGATTTTTTTTTATTGTTTCTCGACAAGGGAGGGGCTTCTAATATTAAGGCTTTACCTAGCAATTAGTTTTTAGTGTGTGAGGTGACCTTACGCTTACGCAGCAATGAACCTTTCATCTAGCAAAGCGAGCTCATGTTTGCATAGAAATGAACCTTTCAACGAGTTAAGTAAGCCTGTGCTTATGTGTCAATGACTTTTTCATAGAGCGAAGCGAGCTCGATTTTGCGTTGCGATGAACCTTAATGCGAGGGAAGCGCCAAAAATTGGGGTCTATACACCAATGACGAATTTCCGCAACGCGGGGTCTCACAGCTGGATAAAATAATGCACATGGTAAAATTTCGTGGCGAAGCACGGGTATTTAGCTAGTAACTTTATAATTTCAAAAATTCTTATACTATTTTAAGTATTATTTGCTTGGAAAGAATATTAAAAGCGACGACAAATGTGAAGTTTATATTTTTCAGTGTAATTCTAATAGACAGGGTTTGAATCCCCGAATAGCTGTTAAGTGCCAAAATATAATTTTCCACAGTCAGTTGATTAAATGCGAGTACTCACACGTCATGTGTACTGCTACAGAATACTTGGTTGGAAACGCTCACACTTAATCAATTTTTTATTATTATTATTATTATAATTCATAATATTAAAATAAAAAAATAATCAAGTTAAAATTAAAAATAATTTTTCAATTTAACTTGATTCCGGATAGAAGCATATTTTTCTTTTAAAACATTTAGTGCAAATATAATTAATACTACTTGGTTTAATACGCCTCAAATCAAATCTGCATCTCTATTTAATTCACAGTTTAAAACGATGAAGATTATACACTAGACGGAAACCAATAGATCTTAAACTTTATTCTCTAGAAAATTCTGTTATTATTTTACAATAAAAGAATAAAGCGGGTACATTTTATTATTCAAAGTTTCTGCTTTTCTTAACGTAACGTTGCCCAGACGATTGTAATTACGATAATTCAATATTCCCTTTCGATGGTAGGTATATCCTATTTCAAATTCTCAAACTCATTTAAAATAATAAAATTGGTTCTTTCGATTGCTTTAGCAACTAATTATAATAAATGTACTTTCTTTTTTCAATCAATTCACATTAAAAGAAATCACTACAATTTCACGCAACTACTTTGAACATAAACTAGCATTACATTAAAACAATTAAATTCCACTAAAGGAATAAAACATCTTAAGAATGCACAAACTTTTATAAACATCGCCAAAAGTTTGTGGATGCTTTTTACTAGCATGAACACTTATGCTAAAGTACCGTTAAGAAAATGTTTCAATTAGGATGACAAATAACTCTTCTGAAGTAGATTTAAAAAGATATTTGTGTTCACACGGATGATTTAATTTCGATTGGAATGTTAACATCTTCCTTACATTTGCTGGTGAAAGAAATTCCACCACATTAGGTGTAAAATTCCTTATCTAGATAAGGAAACAATGTTCTAGATACAGATAAAAAGATCAGGATTTTATTAACAAATTCCAATATAGTTATAGATTACTTTGATAAACATATAGAATGAAAATATCTATGAATTATTCTTAAAAACTCAATATAATTCCAACTGCTTAGCAATATCTTAATCGAATTACAAATTTTAGTCAATCAATAATTCACTGTATAATGGTATGAAATGCGAATTAACCAGAAATCTGGAATATGAAATAACATAAATAGTTTGAACACTTATTTGGATTATAGACTGAAAATATTTATATAGATAAATTTATATGTTTAAGTAGTTTATATTCATATAATGTATTTTAGAATTTTATTATATATTATACTTTAGAACTTTAATTATTATATTACTTTTATAATCGGAATATCAACTCCGATTTTGTTTCCTAGTGTGTGTTTATTTTAATTATTCTATACCCACTTTTATTACTAAATAATTGTCAACTAATTGGAACCACACAAATTTTACATTCTTTTCTCTCATAGGTGAATATGGATATAAAATATTCCATTAGAATCCATAAAAACGGGATTTATATTTATAAAGTTAGTTTATTTTATTTTTAATTTTTCTATCAAATAAACTTTTATGTTCTACATGTAAACAACTAAGAAAGAATATTAAACGTAAGTGAAAAGCATCCATTGTTATACCCACAAATGTTCATGAAAAATAGCCCGCAAAGAATCCATAAAATAGAAAATAATAAATCTAACACCCTAAACTGTATTCTTTAGTCAATGCAATATATGTTTTGAGATAAAATATTGGATCGCCTTCTTATATCAATTTGTTGCCATACATATAACGCTAAACATTGCTCAAAGAATATCGCCCTATTTGAAAAAACGTCTCATTTTTTAAAAAATAACCTGGATGAATAAGAATGTTTCCAGAAATTCTCTTTGAGAAAAGAATAACCTGCACCAAATTTGAATAAACATAAAAGAATTCCTATAACGTGTAAATAAATTATTAAAAATATGAAAATGTCCATTTCAGGACAAAAAAAAATGCAGCTAATAAAATAACAAAACAAATCTCTGTAATCGAGCAATTTTAAATAGATATTAATTTAGAAGCTAATGGGACCTTTGAAAACTATTTTAATTTTGTATACAAAGCAGGGGCGTAGCCAAGGTTGTTTTTTTTAAGGGGGGGGGAGGGTGTATGCTCATCCGTATTCAAGAATTGCTTGCAATAGTGGTATATATAAAACTTGAAGATTGTACTTTTAAATTAAATACCCTCAATTACTTAGTCAATTAAATCTTCAGCACTATTTAGCAACATATAATTTCTTAGTAAATCAAGAAATATAATTTTTATTAATTAACTCCACTCAAAGAATTTGCAGAAAATTAAGTTAAGCACATATTTTGCCTCGTAATTTATAATAGAATATTAATAGAATTTATACTCGAGGCTTTTCGGAAAGTTTATTAAGGATTTCTTGGTCAATGTCAATTTCTCTATTGATGGATATGAAATCCAAAACATTTAAACAATTTTTGGAAGTACAATTAATTCCTCAGGTAACTTTTCAATAGCCTTAAATATTAGGACTTTTCCACAGTGGCAATTGTAACAAACAATGTTGCCGATTACAACCGTTTACTATCCATTTTTTAGATGAGAAGGATATATGCATTAAGAATAGGTAGAAATAAATAATTAAATATACTCATTCATATTCAGTGCGGTTTTAGAGTTTGCGAGGCCCAGGACAAACTTTAACCAATCAGTTACGCATTAAATTGGAGTTGACAAAATGTGCTTATTATATCAAAATGAATAAAAGGTTTAACAGGAATGAAACGCAAATATTAAATAATTGAATATATCATAAAATCAGTTAATTTTTATTTGTGCTAAATAAAGCTAAATCTAAAAGATATTTCAACTTAGAAAAAAATAGTAGAATACGTTTAAATTCATCTACAGACATCTATCATACATACTCTGATATTTGTTATTTACTTCCTTTCGAATTTTTTTACTTCAACCATAAATACGAAAGAAAATGTGCACGAAAAAAAATCGATATTTTTATTACAACTACAAAAAAGCTGAGAAGGGAAAAAAAAAATTTACATTGTTTGGGAATAAATTTCATCAAATTACTGACTACTTAAACAATTTAAATATTGAAGCCCCAAAGGTATATAAAATAATTTCTTATATTGAACAAATAACAGTTCTGTTTTATTTTCTAATAAGCTAATACTTTAAGTCATTACTCAGTACTATTTTCCCAGTACTTACAAACAATATTTAAACAGTGCTGACAAGTATTAATCGATTATGCATATTTTAAATTGATCATTATTTTTTAATGAAGGATGTAACAAATACAGTGTCGTGTTCTTTTTAAAATGAAAAAATTGGTACTTTAATATTAAGAAAAATATAGCTAGTTTTCCAAGCAAAGCCTCAAGTGCAATGCAACACATTACACAACTCGCAGTACTACACTTTCTGTCGAAAAAAATGCGACTGTCGGTTAGGAACTTTCTGAATCAGGTCAGAGGTCAATATGGTGCCACTGAGCTAACCCCATACAGAAACGGTATTGTACCACTAATAGCCTGTAGGCAACAGACAGAGGGAGAAATGACAGCGAGGGATGGAACTGCCAGTCAAAAGAAAAGAAAAGGGGTAGAGGGGGAGAGGTTTTTAAACTCCAATTCCTGAAATTGAGTACATTAATCTCAATCTGTTGATTTTCAGGTTAAGAATATTTTCACTGCTAATGTACATATATGGTCGTTAAATGTACAACCAAAGCAAGAAAACATGAAAATTTAAATTTAAAAATATGAACTTCCATTTAAATAAAAAAAGACAATTAACTATAACCAATTAGCACGCATATGCATTTAAACTTAACCAATTTGTTACTATTCCCTATAAAGATAAAGCTATACTTCAAAACATACAATT
The DNA here is from genome assembly GCA_963978545.1 of Linyphia triangularis. NCBI lineage: Eukaryota > Metazoa > Arthropoda > Arachnida > Araneae > Linyphiidae > Linyphia > Linyphia triangularis. Next base: position 40,275,828 of record OZ021732.1, on the reverse strand, counting down.
TTGCAATGAGATCCAGAAAGAAGTTCCATACGTACATCCATATTATAAAGTATTAACTTTTAAATGAAACTCAGTTAAAAAATGCGCATTCATCTTTATTAAATTTCAAGATCTTTACACCACACCGTTTGTTTCATAAAAATGCACTTCAATCCTTCTTATCCAATATAGACTTTGTCATAATGGATAACCTTTGTCATATTGGACAAATAAGGAAACTAAAAGTCTCGTTTGATTTCTAATCCATTAACGAGTTTTAGAACCATTTTTAAGTTAATATCAATTCTAATAAAAGGTTAGAAAGCTTGCACTGCATGCTCTTATTATGGTCTTATAAATTACAAGTTGAAAAGTATCAGGCCCATATAATGTGTTTCAAAATATACTAAGAAAATCGTCAGCCTGTCTCTACTGCACCCAAGACCTAAAGCTTCATTCACACTCTACCATTCGGCTAACAAGTTTAGATGACCGTCAGCTGAGCGACCATTACGCCGCCTATTAGTGGTCATTAGAAAGGTCAGATGATTAAATGATAGGAGTCGCCAGTAAATAGAAAATGTTCGATCTGCTGGAGCCACAGCTGGAGGATGTCCCATAACGTCACAGGCTGGCGATCTTAACTGGTACGCCGACCGGTAGCGTGTAAATGAGACTTTGTGCTTCATTCTTAGGACCAAAAAGTTGTTTTTAAAAAATGTTTCGTATTTACAGATATAATAACAGTTATAATAGCTCATTAATAAAACTTGAAGGTGCCATGACTTTTTTTTTTTTTTTAATTTTACTAAATGTTTTATAAACTGGCTCACAAAAACTTTTTATAGTAGATAAAACATACCAAGTTAGTGCACATTTAAATTTTATTAATGACCTTTGTTTATTTCCATTAAATGTGGTAAAAACACACAAGCTTTGAATCAATATTTTGGCAAAGTACCGTGGTACAAATATGAACCTTAAGGTCTATGGGACAAGTCAGACTGACAATCCATCTGAAGCGTTAAAATAATGCAAATAATCAAACTGGGATTTAGTTCAGATTATACTTTTAATAAAACTAAACAATATAAATAATGGTTTTCATTTATATTTAATTTAAAAAATAGTTTAAATCATAATTATAAAAATCGTAAAGTAGCACGACCCAGAGAAGCATTAAAATATTTCATATAAGTTCGTTCTTAATATTACAGCAATTAAGTTATGTACCCAGTAAATTAAAACAGCTGAACATTTATTACGTTTTTAAGTTAAAGCATAACATTTATTTACGATTTCAAAGCGCGTATTTACTTTGTTCATAAATTTCTTAGGAATAAAAATTTATGTAGAAGGAAAAAAGAATTATTCCTGGGACACAAAATGTCTTTTTATTAAGACGCGTCTTTGAGCAAAGGAAATACCATTTAACTTATAAAAAGATATAAAGTCAAGTTGGGATTTAAAGCTTAGAGAAATGCAATAAAACCTCCAGAAATGGGATAATTCCGTTCTTGAAAACAACTTTTTACCTAAACTTATTTTCGTAACACAACTATTGTACAACGTCTCTTATTTAAAATTTGAAAACATTGAAAATTATGTATACATTACAATACGGTTTATTATATTTCACTCGTTAAATTGCTTTCGGGATAATGCGATTTTTTTTTTTTTTTTTTTTTTTTTTTTTTTTTTACACTATAGATTAGAGTGATATAAAATATACACAAGCAAACAAAATCAAAAATCCAATTTCTTAAAACAAATTCCGAATAAAATGTCATTTTTGAATGCATAAAATTTATGTCAGATTATTTACGACAAGAATATACATACGAAGAGAATGAAAATATTTATTTTCACAATATGCAGCAATAAAATATTTACACAATTTTGTCAAGCTCATTATATATGAAATATATATTTATTTCCGTAACACTATTACAGAATTATATACATTTTTATATTAGAATATTACACATTATAACCAAAAAAGTATATTTAAATTTTCTAAGTGCCATTAAAATGAATTAATTCAAAATATATGTTGGATCAGCGTTCGCAACTAATTCTTACAGACAGTGCCGTATGACTTATGCTGGAACTTTTCACGGGTCGCATATTTACAACGAATACGCCAATATATATATATTTTTTCACAATATAAGCTCAATGCTAGAAACGTGATAATCAATAGAGTATCAACAATATAAAACATTTTTCAAACTTAAAAAAAAAAAATTCAATTATTTTTTTATCTTAATAAAATACTAATTGACAGTCTTCAGATTATTAAGAAAACTGACTTTTATTTTTTCGTAAATCAAAGTATAAAAAATAAAATAAAATTTTGCGTGCTAGCATTGGATGCCATTACTGTCATGGGAATTTAAGCATTTTTTCTAGTCAAAATAAAAACTACCCTAGAGAAGAGGCCAGAATTCAATAAAACACTTACTCCCACGCTAACCAATCAGATTTAAAAAAAAAGTAAAATTAAAGTGATCCATTCACGAACCAAGGAAGTATAAAAATACATAAATACAAAAATTAGCGGGTAGAATTAATTACGTATTTGGTAAATATTTAAACATTCGCTTTTCTATTTCTTTTTTTATTTTTCTGGAAGTATAGAGGGGGGGGGGGGATTAATTCCGCTGGTAGCGTAGTATAGAACGCTGTTCTAGATAATAAACACATACTGTTTGGAACAAATTATAATTATGTATCAAATTCCATACACTGCAAAATTTAATTTTTGTTCTTTTGTGTTTCCAGTTGGCCGCAAAAGAAGCTGTTGCAGGCTGATAGTTAAATAACAGTTGTCAGATAGTTAAAGCCTGTATTAGATAATTATATTTTACTTTTATAAGTTTTTTTATTTACTTTGAACAATGATTTCAATTAGATAACAATCTTATAACACAAGACACATAACTAACAATCTAAATTTCTAAATACATAGAGAAATTCAGGAATCTGAAAATATTTGCAAAACATATAATTTATTGCGTTTACTTTATCTCTATGTATAAAATATAGAATTATTAATTCCTCAAATAAAACAAATATATCTATATTAATACATGCTATTTAAAATTAGAATAACTTATTATATTGCAGTTTTCATAAATTAATCAGCATGACTAAAAGTTATGCTGATAATTTAACTTAATTAAAATGTTCAATACTTAAACATGAATACTTGCAGGACAGTAACCTTTCTTCAGAATTAAATACATACAAGAAAGTGCCTTAAAAATGTTTGACTAGAGTAAAAAGCATTCAAATAAATCTTTAACTTAAGTCCTCCAACTTAAACTGAAATTACGAAACTACGAAGTTTAAAATTAAACCTCAACTCAAACATTTATGTTGAACTAAATTGAATTTATCTTCGGGCGATATTCTATTCGAAATTCAATTTTAACTTTAAATAAATTCTTCCTGGAAAATAAAATTCTATTCTTATTCGACTTTAATTGAATTCTTAACCGAAAATTAGATTCATATGGAAGCAATGAAAACGTCACAGCTACGAATTAAATTGCATTTAAGCGATATCCGCGAGATTTTAATTTAAATTGAAGCACATAGCTTTCGAGTTAAACCGCAGCTCGAGTATTTCCATTGGATTTTGGAAATAAAATTTCTCTGATAATGAAATACAGACTACAAAAGATATTTTAACGATACCAAGAAAAGCGAAAAATAATTTAACTTTTGACCTCTTTTGGCGAGTTTTGTTCTTTTCAAAAGTGGTATCCTCACATTCGAATATTTTTTTCGACCTCTCCCAACATGAAAAGAATGTTTTTATAATTGAAAAGAAAAAGCAGTCGAAGTTTAAAAACACACCCCAAAGCTAAATAAGATTTTTTCGTGGTCTTGAGTGTTTTTTCCCTTCAACTTGAACACTAAAATCCACAACCGAGAAAAAGATTAACTAAATAAATGGTAAAAAACTCAGAAAACTTTCTACCCTAGTCTGGGTAATTACCCTGGTTTGCCTAATGACGGAAATGCACGTCATTTTCTAACTACCCATCGTTCCCGTAAATATACTGGATGAGAAAAGTAAACTCAGATGGCACAGCTGAAACTTGATGAAATAAGAAGGGTAACAAATGAGTAGCAAATAATGAATAAAAAAGCTTATTTTGCTAACTTTAGTATTAAAGCTATTTACCAATGTGCACTTTATGTTCATTTTCTTTTTTGCTTGCATTTTATTTAAATTTCTTTTATTTTAAAAATAGCGTGGAATGGGCGTTCTAATGTAAAGTTTTAATGATAGAGTATCTTAAGATTATTTTGTAAAACGAAGATTCTTCTTTGAATATTTATGCAGATTTATTTTACCATCTTAAATTCGTTTATTTTAAGGAGGTACCAAGAATAATTTGTCAATTCCAGTTTTATAAAAGAAAAGAAGGGCTTCAAAAGGTTTTAAATTATGCTCCATAAGTATGAGATAATTGATCGATTGGATCGAAAGTATTGTTTAGAATTTCTATATTTTTTTGTGCTTTTAAATGCCTTTTACGTCGGGAATCTGTAATTTAAACTCTTAAAATAGCAAACAGCTTTATATATTTTGTCAGTATGGAAGATAGATTATATAAAAACATTCTAAACTTTTCCGTCACGAAGGGACCAAGTTACATTAGAAGAGGATAAGGAAAAATGGTAGCTACTTTTCTAAGTTAATTTAAAATCAGTTTTCAATTTTTTTTACTTTTTTTTTTTTTTTTCAAATTAAAGCGCCTTGCTAAATATGAGAATAAAACAAAACGTAAACGAACGCAAACGTGTTAAAAAGTAAGTACGAAATGCGTGAAAACTTTCATTCTTGCTTCAAGTAAAATAAAAATTGTTTGAAGCTTTTTAAAATTATGAAGGCAATAATTTTTATTCGTAAGATAGTTAACGTTTCTATTGTTATTTTGGTGGGTTGAAATCCATTTCTTTAAATAACGTCATATACCGAGAGCAAATGAATAGATTTTGAAATGGTTTTCAAATGTGAAAATAATATTACGTATTTTACACAAGGTAATAATAATTTGATAAATTTGACTAAGTAATAATTTCAATTGTATGAAGTTGGGAAGTTATTTTTTTTTTTTTTCTTTTCGTGTACAAAAAAGCAATAATTTTACATATTTTAAAAAAAAGTATTTTACAAAGTAATAATATTAGTACTTTTTAAAAAAAGGTGTACTGAAAGAGGTCCAAATTTTACGTATTTAAAAAAAAAATAACTTTACATATTTTACAAAGTTATAATAATTTTACATATTTGAAAAAAAAAATTAAATAAAATTGTACGCATTTAGTAAAAAGGTAATAATTATAATTTTATATATTTGACAGGATAAAATAATTTTACGTATTTAACCAGATAATGTAAATTTTACATGTTTGGAAAAAAGATAATAATTAAGTGTTTTAAAAAAAAGAAAGAATAATTTTACTTATAAGACAAAGTTATGATAATTTTACGTATTTAGGAAGATTTAGCACTCGGCATAAATCTATCATTTGTGCGAGCAACAATATATTAAAGTTATATTCCTTCCATTTCCACTTTAAAAGTAGTATTCTCATATATCAAACTAGCCATTGAAATGACTGTTCATTCATAAAAATATAATTATAAGCAAAATCTATTTATTTTGCAATATTTCTGTTTCTATTAAAGATTATTAAAAACAAATATGAGATCAGAATTTTTATAACAACTTTTTATACTTTTGGCGGATGTGTTTGCATGCCTAACAGATTTCTTTTAAATATGTGAGACTCTTCACAACGAATATACAGTAACTATATGTAACTATCCCTAACAGAATTTCTTCAATGTATTATTTTGTAAAACTAGCACTATCTCTGTGCAAACGAAAATATGTCCATTTACACTCTCTACTTTAATGACCGAACTACAATACACTACAAATATAAAGATATTAAGTTGAAACTTAAAAAGGATCACTATTAATAGTAACTTTAAAAAAAAATGAATAAAAATACAAATGAAAAATATACGAGTTATATTTCAAATATTCATTCTAAAATATTAGTTTAAAGACAAACTCAAATTGATACATTTATTTGGCCACCAGATAACAACAAACATTCCACGGAACGAAAGACATTAATATATCTTCGCTAAGAAAGTGTAACGTTATTAAAAAAACGAACAGTTTTTATGAAGAACTTGTAACGGCTACAAAACAAAATCACTTAAAGTGACGTATTGCTGATTGAAGTTAAGACAAAAAAAACTGTTGCCATTCTACAGAAGAGTGAAAAAATGTATCCAAACGATCGGAGAAATGAAGCCTGAAAGAAATGAAAAGAAACAGATCAAAGAAATTCCGGGATTACTCGGATAAAGATCGTACCGAAAATACGTTAGAAAAAAGTTTTAGCTCTTTGTGGAGAAGCAAACTGATGGATTTACCCAGATTTGGAGAGAAAATTTCTAGTCTGATAAGGACTTAACTTAAAAAAACTCTAGAAAAATCGAATAATTGAATAGAATTTAGAAAATAAAAATATATAAAAAAGGGTCAGAATAACTCGAAGAATAGATCTAATTAACTATAAGAACTTTTTTTCTAAATCCCAAAGCTGGAAGTAAAGACTTAATTTTGGAATGAAATTCAGAAGGGAGGAAATTACTTTGAAAAAGAAGCAATGTGGTTGCAGAAAGATAATTACCACTCCAGTCTACAAATAGATCCGATTGGTTCTCGAAAGGCAGAATCGATATAAATTTCAAAAAGCGTGTAAAAGGCCAGTAAAGTAAATTTATCCAACGAAATCTAATTTCAGGGTGTGCGTAGAGATAATAAGGGTTATTTTTCAACGTTGCATAAATTGATTCATTGGGTCACGTTTTAACTGTAACTTTTGTTAGGCAGAATTTGAATTTGTTAAAGAAGAAACTAATTCAATTACATCTGACTTTAAGTATCGGCTTATTCAATTTCCGAGTCAAAATTGGCTACTTTTTAATTAATGAAAAGTTACACGAGATTTCTTTGAAGAACTTAATTGACTAAGTAGTTTTTTAATTGTGGAAATAGGATTAACTTGTGGCGTGTTTTAAATGAAAGAACAGATTTTATTACCAAATCACCTAAAACTTCAACTCAATTTATATTTAACAACAAAAGAAAAAAAAGATAAAGAGTAGAAAATAAAGCAATAATTTTAAGATTTTTTTCTACTTTTGAAAGTTGGATGTAATAACTCGTGTAAGATAATTTTCCAAACGCAAAACAAATTTGATTATTACAGCAATAAAGGAAAATAGTAGTATTAGGAGTTCTAAATATTTTAAATAAATACTAACTAAACTTCTTTACATTTTAGTAACAAGACAAATTAAATAAACAGTTCAATTTAGTTTTTTCGAAAATATCTCAATTCTAAAACACGATTTAAACATGAACCACAACCAATTACGCTTATTCAATTTCAGTACTTTTACTGTTTCCCACATCCCAACATATGAAACCTTAACAGATCACTCCAATAATGCGGGTATCGCTTTCCCACTTAACACTAATTGTACTCCAGAAGATATTAAATATTGATTTTCGATGAGAGCAAGAGTCAATATTTATTTTGCACTTCAGCACTTTTCTAGTTGTATAATCTATTTCTATTAACGAGCATTAATATCTTAGAACATATAGTCTTAAGTCTTATTTCTAAAAGTTACTCATATAAAACAAATACATCTTCTACAGATATATCTAATCCTTTACAAGAAATTAGTAAATACAATATTTGTCCGCTTAGAAGCAACATATACTGTTCTTGATTATATATCTATATTGGTAACAGTTAAAGTATTTTCATTGGTGATCGTTCACATTTAAGTATAAAGTATTAAAATTCTTAATTCGTATGACGGTTTTTCAAGTCACCCCTTTCTCGTAACAATTATGTTATTTTTCATCTACTCACCTAGGGTAACATGATGGCTAAATATGGTATAATATTATAGAGTTGCCATTGAACTTTTTAAAGTTTGTTTTAGTTTTAGTATGTAAATGACCCCATGATAAAAAAAAAATTATATACAATTACCTTCCACGATTTACAACAGTATTTCATCAATTAGAATACAAGATCGGATATATATATAATATTATTGTACATTTGTATTCAGTATCCAAAGAAATATTAGACTGCAGTGTTTCATAAATTTTTAATGAATCGTTAATGATTTTTGGTGATGACAAGAAAATGATCGAGTAATGTTGAAACAAAACTTATTTTAGGACTTTTTTTCAGGAAAATGTAAAAAAAAGTTATTTCATTAAGGTTTATTTTAAACGCTATCATGTCCTAAATCGAATTTTTCGACGTCATTAATTCATCATTCTGAAACTCTCTCCCCTCCTCTCCCTATAGAATTTTTTTCTTTTTTCCATTTTAACTTTAACCCTTTGCACTCCAGTAGCGCCTCTCAGGCGCCACACGATTGGATGCCAAACCACGAGAGGACCATTAGGTGTGATGCGGAAATTCGATGCAAGGCCAATGACTGTGTTTAGTTTCTATGAAGCAAATCCATAAACACCAGCCGAACCTAAAATGTCTCGAGTTGCTGATTCCTCCGCGCGAAAAAGGCCTGGAGTGAAAAGGGTTAATTTGAAAACATTAACTTATAAGTAAAAACGTCATGTGTAGGGACGTATACTTACAAGCAAAGGCATCGAAACGAATCATGTGCTCAGTGACTCAAGTTCTTTTCTGCCTATAAAATAGCTTTTTCAATATTCCTACAACTTCAAATACATTTTGGCTCATATATAGTTTTGATTTTCAACATACAGTAATACAATTTTGAATTTGAGTGATAAAAAGTATTTTAAATTGAATAGTGCATTAAAAAGTAGGAGTATGTACTGATGTATAAGATATTTTTCTGAATTAACTAGATGGAGGACCTTTTAATGACTTAAATTTATGCAATACTGTAGAAAATAAAAAAAATGAGACGCATTGGTGCTAATACTTGGTAAACTTAAGTCTTTAACAATTGAAAAAATAGTCAGCGTCCGCATTTTCTTTTCTACTGGACATGTATAGTACTCAATCCTTAGATTAAGGGAAAATTCTGATATATTGCATTTACGTTGAATAATTTTGAAGTTATGAGTTAATTAAGTACCGATTAAGTTAGTCAATACATCGTTATAACTCTGTATCTATAACCTAAACATTTAATATCAAATTAACCCTCTAGTGCGCAGTGTAGCATACATGCTATACAACTAATAGGGTAGTAATCTTAAAACAAAAGCAAAAAAAGCTTCGTTAGCACATGAAATTACATACTTGCTACACAACGGTTTTAATTAATTATTTAATTAAATAGGCACTTGGGATATTTTTGTATATCTTTCCACGGTCCAAGGGTAAAAAGAAAAAGAAAAAAAAATTATTTCATTAAAAAGAAAAATTCATGCACTAGGGAGTTAAAACAAATGCTTTAAACTACTGAATTACATTGAAAATTTATCTTAAGTGATTCATTAAATATCGAAAAAAATTTAAAGAATCATCTTGAGATTTACTTCATTGCTATTCCTATTCAAAACTACAAACTTCCCACCATAAACTAAAAAAAAAAAAAAAAAAAAAAAAATCAAGCACTTCGCTGGTTCTGTATCGAACTGTTAGTCCAGAAGCAAATATATCTAATTTTAAATCACAAGAGTTATGTAAATAAAGTATAATTTCTCTCTTGTATCTTAAGCGTATGGCAACGAATTGATTTTCCAAATAACCATTTCGAAATTATAATTTAGCATATAGGGATGTTCTTAATGGATCACTGATATATTTATTACCAAATTTGAAGATTTGGTTTTCATCTATTGATTAGGGTGTAGGATTTCAACAACTAATAACGAAAAAACAATGGGTCAAAGAATTTTTCTAAGCCATTATAATAAGTAAAGCTTCAATATTTCAGATCATTCTTGGAGACATAGATTTAAAAAAAAAAAAAAAAAAAAAAATAGTCATACAACTGATGGTTGTGGTCAAACACTGGTAAAGTGAGAGAGTAAGCGACAATCCTGTATGGGAGAAAAATTTAGGGTGCCCTTTTTCTATTTTTAAGACTACTCAAGTACATTTCAAGTTAGATTCTTAAAGAAGAAAATTGGGAATCATTGCTAAAAGTAATGACATAACAAAAACAACTGTTTGAAAAGAAGCTACGTTTGATATTTTTTACATTGTCCCCAAAACTATGAGTGATATAAGTACCAAATATAACTTAAAAAACATAAAATATTATTTTAATTTTCCATATAAAAATACCTTAAAACATGTACAAATAAATCCCTTTTCGATTACATTAAAAATCTATTTTAAACTAAGTAAATAACTTTTAGTTTTTTTACTTGAAATTTTAGTAATGTTGCTGAAATGGATTCCAGAAGAATAAAATATTGACTAAGAAATTACTGTAAATAAGCTGGATATAAATTAGTAATTGAGATATGCTTAGAATAAATTGCTAATTTGATAAAAACGCCATTTATGTATAAATTTAAATTTTTGTATAAAGAAAATTACTTTTTTAAAAAGGCTGAAGTAGGAACTTTAGAGATCTCAACTTATTGTTGTTGCAGAACAATGCCGTAAATATTGAATTTGGCTTTTTTCAACTGCCTTCAACAAAGACAGATTATCAAGTTTATGCATGTGGGTAATATGTTTATATATGCCTATACTACGTCTAAATAGGTAATGGGTGTACCAAATTTGACGAAATTTTTTTATTGAACAAAGTTTATTCCAACTGAGCCACAACCAAAGAAATTCATTTTTTGTTCCTAACTTTTCCTATCGTTTCGAAACATGATTTTGGCGTCATTTTACATCTTATTTTAAATGACTATAGGTATTTGGAAAATGAAAACTGTTCACTTGAGATCAGTCATGGATAAAAGAAAAGAAAAAAATCATGGATTCATATATTGATAGATTTAGCTCAACGATTTTTGATAGATTAATTCAAAGTAACGAAAAGAATATTTAATTATGCAAACGTTATGGAAATATCATATCTCGGCTCCAAATACCGATAGAGATTTAAAACTTCGATATTGGTGAAATGCTTTCTCTCTTAGAATATTATATTCTACTATACTATATTCATATTTTAGATATTCCAGAATATTATATTATAGATATTCTATAATGCTATATTCTAGACATTCCCGAATACTATATTCTAAACATTCCAGAATACTATAATCTAAACATTCCAGAACACTATATTCTAAACATACTAGAACACTATATTCTAAACATACTAGAACGCAATATTCTAAACATAATAGAACACTATATTCTAAGCATACTAGAATATTATAATCTGAAAATGCTAGAATACTATATTCTAAAGATACTAGAATACTATATTCTAAACATTCTAAATAATATATTCTAAACATACTAGAATATCATATTCTAGGATGCAATGTTCTAGACATTCAAGAATATTTTATACTAGAAATCTGGTGTAAGTTCTAATATTATTCAAGAGTATTCACAATAAATTCATGAAAGCAATAACTGGCAATCTTTCCTATTTTATTAAAATAGGAAAAATCATCAGTTATTACTTTATCCATTTAAGCTTAAGCATAAGAAAACCACTAACCTATCGTTCCATCGAATAAAGATAATTACTTTGTTATTTCAGGGAACAAAGTTATCTTTAGGAACAATAATGATGTCTCAACCTCTATCGTTATTAGAACTTGCGCGACGTATCGAGTGACTATAAAATACAAAACAAAGTTTCAGCTCAACACAATTTTCGGAGTCTGGTTTGTCTTTTCCTTTGAGACGCATTTTATTAATTAGCCCCTTTTAAAATTAATATACATTTTTCGAAAATCTATAATCAAGTTTAATGAAAAGGTTGTTGCAACTAAGCTGAGTTCACAATTTGAGTAAACTTGAAAGAAGGATCAAGTTTTCTATAGGATATGAGAAATATATACTTTGAACCAAGGCCTTTCATCTTGCACCAATTCTACATGAAAAGAAGTATTTGAAACTAAGATAATTATTCCGTATCCTCTTATTAGATATATAAAGTTAATACTTTTTTAATGCCCATATATTTTGAATACGGAATTGCAAGAATGCATCTCAGCATGGTTAGAATTGAGGTAATGTCAAAATGTTATAAGCAATCAAGTGGTACAAATAATCAAGTGTTTTAAAGCAACAGGTGTTTTAAAAAATAAAGTATTCTAAATAACCAACTGTTTTAATCTATCAAGTATTATAAACTGTCGAGTGTTATAAATCGATTAACTTTATGCAATGGTAGTTTGTGAACACCATTATACTGCAATAGTTAATTATGATATGAATAGCTTTTATGTTTATTTAATAGTGGAAAATTATGAAACGAGAATTGTTGGTTAGTTGCTTTAAAACAAAGCTTCATAATAATTATTAGATTGTTTTGGAAATATGAAGTCCCTTAGAAACACAATCAAGATCATTCAGAAAAAAATGAAGGAAAAAAAATTAGGTATTTTCACATATTATCCCGTCAATCGTTTTCTGGAAAACCGAAACTATTCCCAGAAGGCAGCTTCAGTCCGTGTTTACTTGAGTGTGGAGCGTCCCACAACTTCCAATTACACTTGGTAATGGTCACTGTATTTAAATTTAACATGGATTGGTATAATTTACAGTTTCCATATTTTCATTACATTAGCAAAAAAAAAAAAAATACGCCAACATGTTTTCCAATGATTATATTATTATCATTTGGGATAAGTGAAACAGAAGAACAGTCGTGTATTACAAATAAGGTAATTGAAATTAAAAAGGTGGACTTCAATCGCTAAGATTTGCGCAGTTTATTGCGATGCGACTGTTATCCATTACTGGCACTAAAAGGTACTTGTGTATTTCTCCGTCGACCGTGGTTGAGATAAATAGTTCACCAAACGGATTTCCTTAGTCCATCGAAACATTTGGTTCGGACAGATGCGAAGTCAGCCTCACAGCTGAAACATTCCATGGGGACGCCACGACACTAGTCCGAGCCGAATAGGATTATACGTAAGTATCATTTATTTAATCTAAAGTATTTTGATAAAAAAAAAGTAATTTTCTTTCCGACTATTCTCAAACATACACTTTCCTAATTTTTTCCCCCTTCAACTTGCTCTGTAAGTCTCAGAATTAAAGGGGAGGAGAGTGCTATTCTTCTTACTCGCAATTACAAACTCACAATTTGTTTAAAAAAAGTTATAACAAGCCACACATTTTATACATTTTTATATCCCACACAATTTATACAAACGTTTCCCAAATAGTGGGTCGTGATCAATTTTTGGTGGGTCGTGACAAGATCTTAACAAGACCAGGAATATTATAGTTTTAAATCAATACAAACGATTATGATAAAATAATATGAATGTTTCTAATTGATTAACTTCGGAGATCTCAAAAAAAATTAAAAGACAATTTTAATTATTTATTTACTGAAGAAATGACAAATTACATGTAAAAAAAAACTTAATTGCACATCCCTTCCAGGAAAGCAAGTGGCACATAGTCAAAAGCAGAAGAAGAAATTATCTACCAATCCTAAAACACCTTACTAAAATAATACTTTATTTGTAATAAATTGATACAATTCTGGTAATCTGTCCCGCAAATCTTTTGGTTGGTTGGTTGGTTGGTTGGTTGGTTGGTTGGTTGGTTGGTTGGTTGGTTGGTTGGTTGGTTGGTTGGTTGGTTGGTTGGTTGGTTGGTTGGTTGGTTTCAGATTATCTGGCGCCGACGAGGGCTATAATGCGCCGAGACAATCGTCATTAGACAAGCCAACATACATTTACAAACACCCATGATTTACAAGGGACTCGAACCCGCAACCTTTAACGTTTCGGACAGCAAACGGACATCAAAATTATTATGTGTCTTGTTTGAACTTGAGGTACGAAACACATAAAAGAGAGAGGAATTTGAAAGCTTAAAGACCTACAGAGATGACAACACATGGAAACTATAATAAATATCTTTCCCTTTCGATTCTTTATACTTGGAACTTTACTTTAATCATCATTTCATCAATCTAGGATCTCCCAATAAATCCTACAGAAAACTATTTTATATTAATGACGTACTCAAATCAAGCATTATTTCTATCAATAAATTATAAAACAAAGGAGTTAACTTTTAATTCAAAAAAATGTATAGTCCTTACCATTCCTCAAGAATAATAGGTTCAGTAAAATGGATCTTCACTTCCCACGAGCTGCCAAATACTTACTAGATTCGGAAACCATTTTCTTCTTAAAAGGTGATCATAAATTTGGAATATCATTGAAACCGATCTTAAACGAAGATCTTAGTGGGGGCCTCATAATCACGTCTACAAATTACTGCTATACTTCACGATTAATGCATCGTTTGGAATCGTTTCTGGGCAATTACCCCTTTTCACCAAGAAAGAAATAATAAACTAAAATTATAAGCTGCCGCACAAAGGAAGGCCGGAGTGTATATAACCATGGTAAAACGTGCAGGAAATAGCTGAACGGTGTTAATGCCTATAACGATGAAGGCCGGGAATAGTAATATTTCTAAGAAATGTTTCGCTTCCTGAAGAGCGCGTTAAATTGTTCGGAACTAAATAGACAGGATATGATAGCCCTTTAATTCTGGAGGCAATAAATGTCAATTGCCCTATTGAGAAATAAGGGAAAAGTCTATTCTTACAATTAGTTTAAGAATGGGTTATAGTCCTGAGTGTTTTCCGTCATTTAAAAAAAAAAAAAGTAGAACATCCACCAACTCTGTTAATCCCAAATATGTAAAAAATGAGCAAAAAAATTCGTATCTTTTTATAAATTATAGAGAATATTAGTCTATTTCAAGTACAAAAATAATTAATAAACTAGCTTACAAAATTCCAAACTATTTCATAGTACGAAGTTTATTCTCGTAAAGCAATGCTCCCTATGCATGAATTTTGTACAGTTTAATTTAGCTAGGTTCATCTCATCAACCAAAATACGCATCCAAACACAATAGAGCTGCTGCAACCACAAGGCTATTTCAAATCCATCGTTTATTTAAGGAATTTTTCACCAAGATCATTGCCAGATGCCTGGAAAAACGTGGGGGAGGTGAAGAGATACAACTGCTCTATGACACCTTTAAAAATATTTTCTAAAATTCCAACTACCCTAACACGCATTTTATTTTCTACTTACGAAATGCAAAATAGAAATTGACCTAATTCATATTGTTATTTGTTGTTTGGCAACTCTTCCGTGGTGACTCACACACATTACTCCTTTAAAAGTAAATTCTGTATAGATGCTAAATCGTATCATGTTGGTTGCCCTATAACAGCATTTATTTCCTAATGCGACATATTTCTACTTATCATAATATAATGTAAAATACAAATGTCAGTGGATATTCAAGCAGTCCTACAGAAACTAGAGATTTCACAACAAAAATCGCAGAAGATTCCTGCATATAAAACTTCTGAAAGATGATTTTCAGAGAAACAATAAGACGAATGCAAGGAATATTATCACAAATGACTGATACCTTGACATGATACCATAGGAGAAATAAACTTTAGAATTCTAGATCTCCAATTCAAGCTATTTAGATGTTTGTTTTTGCTGTATTTAGATCTACTTGCATTGCAACTATTAGAGCTAAAAGTGTACACTCACCATAAATTCGTAATGGTTTTCAGGCTTAAGTTTCATGTTCACATGAAGTATATTGATATACTTTTCTTTCATTACGACAAGTTCAACGAACTACGAACTATTAAGTGAATTTGGCAAAGAAACAAATGAAGTCAGTGCTATAGTATAGTGATGCAGTTAAATCCTGACGACGTAGGATTGAGGTTAAAATCTTCTGAACTAAAGTTTTCTCGAACTAAAGTTTCATCTCAAATACACAAGCAAAAAAGAATATTCAATCATCTAAGAAAGATAACAATTTTCATGACAAGGTATCCATATTTGATATCATAAGTTCAAATCAAACCATTGTGCAGAGTTTTGAATTAAAACAATTTTTATTGGACAGTTTGGAAACACATCAAATTTATTCCTAATCGAAATCGAAGCACTCGGGAAAACAGCAAGGTTTTTTATCTTATGCTATCGATGAATAACATAATTATAATAAATTGTAAGTATATGTCGTCAATAAGCACTCATATCCTAGTTCGAAGTAAATCTTACTAACAACCAATTACGAAACTAAAACCTTTCATCAAACAATAGAAAATCATAAAAATGATATAAGGTCCAAATCAAACCTTCAAAAGTACGATTACCCAAAATGTAGATTGCAATGATACACAAACCTTTCCTAGATATTGGTAGGTCTCGATGACAAATTGAATGTTAATCATATAGACATTTTAAGTTTCTTGAGCGGCAAACCTTTTTTAATATGTTTCTTGAAATATTTCGTGAACTAACTTATTGTATAAAAGAAACATTCCAAAGAAGTGAGACCTTGAAAAAAATAAGCTTACAGTTTATTGTATCCTACTTTTAACAAAATTCAAAGTAAAAAAAAAAGCATCCTAAATAGCAAGTTTTGAGTACTATTTTTAGCTTGAGCAACTCAAAATAAGAATTAAGTGAATATTTCTCACGCTTCTTTTTAGAAAACGGTTTTCTAGTTTTTGAATTGAAGATAAATTTACAAAATCAGACATTAAGTAAAACACTCCGGTAAGGCATGGAGATTAGAAAATATTTCCTTCAAGAAAAAAATTGGAAAACCACCTAACTTTTCAAATTTGTAATTTTTATTAACTCATCAAAAATCTTGCACCTTTCAGAAATATAAAAATTATACATATTTCTAACACATCATTTGGAAAAAGTAATATAACTAAAAAAAAAATTTAAAGAGAACTATCTAAGAATAATTTTAAAATGCACTATATCTTTGAACGTTTAATTTATTCGGCTTTTTATTAATATCTTCATAAAGAGTTACGATTCAAATATTTATCAATGATTCTTTTTTAATATATTTACATAAATTTAAAATAGTTAAATTAATGTAGAATATATATTTTTATCTACAAAAAAGGTAAAGAAGAGATGACAAAATCATTTCCGATCCTCACAAAGAAAAACAAATTTCGGGATGGCACTCGGGTTTTCGTGCGCAAAAGTTTTATATTACATGCAGTTAAATCTATAAAATTTATGACACAGCATTTTTACTGTAAACGGATATCGTGTAAAATTTATTTTAAAAAGATCTTAAACTTTTATTAGAAAAGGAGGTATTTAAACATTTTACATGTCAAAAGAAGGAATTTAAAATATAAAACTTTTGTCAACATAAATATTAGTTCCTGCACTTCTTTTCATTAAAATGTCTAAACTGATTCAGATCTGTCGTAAAAAGAACTTTGCCAGCATCTTTGACGTCATTTCATGGGAGAGAGGAAATGAACACGTTATTTTTATTTTAAAATTAAAAACACTTAAAAACTTCCACCAGCTCACAAATCGAATCTATGTATGTCAAAATCTTCTTAGCTCCAATTATCTACATCGTTTGGCCCGAAGTTTTTTTTTCTAGAAGATCCGAGAAATAGCGTTGATTGCGATGTTCTACGTTTCCATGACGACTATGTCCTACCGAACTTTTTTCCCGATGTCTCGGAAGCAATCAAAGTTGAAGTGTTTTTTATTGCTTTTTTATACCCGCAGCTGTGAGAGTCGTTTGCTTTTTTTACTCGTCGAATAGTGGCTTACGACATAAATGAAGTTTCCGTGCGACAAATAGGTGTAGCATCTAAAAAACACTGAATAGAATATTTCTGTACACATCTTTAATGGCTTCATGCTTCCCTCGGAGATATATATGATCATCGCCGAAAAATAGCTTATAAGATTTTTGCATTGGAATATCATTCATGAAACAAAAACGCATTCGCCTTATAAATTAATTTTTGTTTTATATTTACCTATAAAGTTTTCCCAGAAAAAACAAGATAAAATATCATCTTTTGAAAATAAGAAAAGCTTTAAAATTATCTCAAGTATTTGAAATATTCAGGACAATATTCGTGGTATAAAAACGTTATAGTCCGATAGGCAAGTTTAGGTATTTCATCAAACATAATTCTGAATTTTTTATAGAATGTAGAGAAAAGTGAATGCCACTGGTCTGCCGAGGCAAAAATGGCCGAAACTATTCGAAAATTGACTTTGAATGAGTTGAAAAAAAATGAGTGGCCAAATATGTCATAACTTGCCAAATACTGAGCATTCTTTTTTGAATGGTAACCCACTGTCTTCAATTTTCAATGAAGAAGAATACAGACGACATTTATTCTCTGGCGAAAACATTTCCATCTTTTAGAAATAATCCAAATTGGCAATGAATATGACGTCACTTATGACGTAATATTTACTGCCAATTTGACTGATTTTTAAAAGATGAATCGTCTGCAACTTCTTAATTGAAAATTAAAAGTGATGGGTTAAAAAAGGATGTTCATTTTTTAGCAAGTTATGACATATTTGCAAACTGATTTAGTTCAACTCATTCAAAGTAGATTTTTGAATAGTTTCGGCCATTTTTACCTCGAAAGACCAATGGATTCATTATCTACAAACATCTCTCTACATTCCATAAAATTTTCAGAATGATGTTCCATGAGGTAAAAAAACTTGCAGTCGCTATCAGTCAATAGAATTTATTCTACCTTTCCATACATCTAAAAAAAAAACATGAAAACATGTTAATTTATAAATATGGTACCTAGATAATGACGTGGGTTGAAAAACAATTCAAGGACGATTATTCATACGCCTATTGTTTCGTACTACTCGAACACTGCTACCATGTCTGTATAGCATATGACGAGTGCTTTACACAAAAGTTCATTAAGAGCCAATTCAATAAGAGCCTGTGGCAAAAATCAAATACAGTGTGAAATTAATTGGTACAGAAACACTAATAACTGAACCACAATCTTTGCATCAGTTTTTAAACTATAAGACAAATTAAATGTTCAGGCTCCAAAAGTAATATCTTTGTGTTGTAAAGGTCCATGGTTAATTTTCTATACCATAATCATTTCCATTAATCAAGTTCTTTTTTTATTTCTTTGAATTTAAGATATTTTGATAAACCATTTCCATGTCTGTGTTCTTAAAATACATTAACCATTGAGAAGTGAAACAGTCTGCGGGACCACATCGTAAATTGAACCGAAGTCAACAGTTTTAAAAGACAGCCATACTGTGGGATTGTTCAGAAGAATTAAATTAGACCAATCTAGATGGGCCTTCTGTCTTTAGTTGGCCATCATTTTTGTACAAGTTAATCATAATCATTAGCACATTACTAGTTCTTTTCAAAACCACCACACATAATCTCCGTAATAACATAGCTAATTTCACACACACTTTTTGCTTGACCTTAAAACAAAGTTCAACTTTACACACGATAAGCTATTTACATATTTCTTCAGACTAAACAACCGATATAAGCGATAACATATTTTTCGCGAATGCATTCAAACAACACAGCGCATCTGCAATATATTTTTTAAAAAAATAAAAATTACGAAATGTCTTCACAATGCGAGACTAATTCAATTTTATTTTAGTAATGAGTAAAATATTCTTTAGTAATTAAGAAACAACCTCTACCATCAAACTAAAAATTATCACGGTTTAAATCATGAAGAGCGAGTAATTAAAATTCGCCCGCCTGAGAGGGTGATACTTAATTATTTGAAACGGTGTCTGTTTCTGCATTAAATATGATTACGCATTCAAAAGATTCCGCGACGCTTCGTTAAATAACCCCGACCAACAAATACCTTCGTTAGCTTATTGACATACAAGTCTTAGAGAATTTAAAGATAACATATTCATGTCGCTGGGTTCGAATGTCATTATACGGCAAGGATTATACTGGGCTCGCATAAAGGCTAACAAGCAATCAACCCCTAGATGCAAATCAGCTATGTAGATGGGTTTGAATGAATGTGAATGAGAAATTTTCTGCTAAAGTTAGTTTATGTTCTTTTAATATGAATTGCAATTATGCGTAATGTTACCGAACTAGATATTGACTGACTTTACATTTAAACTATAGATATAAATTCCAAATCACGAAATATTTTGTCACTACATAAGGAATACGTAATATGGTATATGAGAATTGGTATTCATACTATAAAAAATTAACAAATAGGTGACAAAATTATTTTAAAATTTGAAATAAAAACCATAATTTGTCTTGATTTAATCTTTTATACTCTATATTAAAAATTAATGGTAATAAAAATAGTTTAACGTTAAAATAATGTGTATCTACAAAAAAGGTCAATGTTACTATTAAAAAAGTGATTAAGAAATGTTTCTATCAAATAATGGGATTTTTAAAATCTGAGATTTATAACATTGGCCAATTTATATTAAAACAGAGCAATTTATTTCAGCAATTTTCGATTTTTCCTATTTCCAAACATACTTAAAAATATACACGTCTTAAAAATATTCACATCTCCTTCAAACATCCGAAGTATACCTTTTTTCTCAAGTAAATTATAAAGCATTTATTAAAGTTTTTTTAAAGTGCATCTTGTAAATTTTAGAGCATAATTTTTAAAAAGTACAAATTGCTATTTCTCAATTTTATGTACCCAAATATACACAACTTTGGAGAATAAAAAAATATAAAAGGTCAATTGCAAATTTAGAAAGGAATTGTTCTCGTATACAACACTTTATTTTACAAAATGTAACAATCAATTCATATTTGAAGAAATGTTGTTCGGTTTTAAACCATTTAATAACAAAAAACAGTTTTTAGTATGACCATTTACTTCAAATTTAGAAAAGCGATCCCTAAATGATAATTGATACAATATTAATATAGGTAATATTTATAACGGAGTAATTCTCTTTTGTTGGAAGAAATAAACTGGAACTGAAAACTATCACTGAAATATTTGTTCATTCTGTGGGTCAAATGTATTTATAAAACTAATGTAATGAAACGAGTTAACAAAATAAGCTGTAGAATTTAATATATATATCAGCAGTGATAGAAGTGGTGAAAATAAGGCGGGTGGATGCCCAAAAGTTGGTGACAAGTGCCCTTCCCCCATCTTAAACGTTAAATTTTATAATTTTGTAACTTATAATAAAAACAATAACTAGTAGAAAATTACTTCCGAACACTAACATTGAACAAGAGTCCTAAGTTTCTTGTTATTTTAAAACGACTATTCTGTGACTTAGTTTTATTACTTGGAAGTAAGAGATATAGTTATAATTCAACGTTTTATACTTAACTGCTTATTTAGATTTATATAGTGCTTATAAATGTGCATTATTTCATAAAATTAAATTAAAAGAGAATTCTAAAATGCTTTTTTAAAAAATAGCTTGTCTTTATATGGAACAAGAATAGAAATTTAACTTAGAAGAAAGTTCCTCCAATTTTAAAAGTGGACTAAGTCCAATCGTAATTGTTAATAAAAAATATCTATATCTTTATACAAAGTAGTACAATACATTTTTAGAGTAGTATGATAAGTTTCATAAACCAATTTTTAAGTTTTCAAATGTAAAAAAAAAATCACTTTTTCTCACTGTCACTACATTTTCATTAATGTTTTTTAGACGGATTGAATGATTTTAAAAGTGGTATGGGGGGGGGGGGGTTCAGTAGTTTTAGAAGTGGGATAGGGGGGGTCAGTAGTTTTAGAAGTGGGGGGACGCATGGGTATTTTTTGGAAAAGTGGGGGGAAGCGTCACCCCGCGTCTACCCACACTTCTAGCACTGTATATCAGCAAATAAACACTTCTACATATAAAAAATGTATATAATGTGGATCTCTCAGGATGGTTACTTCAAATGTAGGAATCTGGCTGGCATGTATACGACC
The DNA here is from genome assembly GCA_963978545.1 of Linyphia triangularis. Classification (NCBI taxonomy): domain Eukaryota; kingdom Metazoa; phylum Arthropoda; class Arachnida; order Araneae; family Linyphiidae; genus Linyphia; species Linyphia triangularis. Next base: position 40,253,840 of record OZ021732.1, on the reverse strand, counting down.
AAAAAAGTTTCAATTGTTAAACTTCTAACAATAAGACACCAATTTTGGAAGTCTAATCATCTTACACTTTCCATAGACCACTCACTTTAATCACCTAATCTTAAGAAATTGTTCATAATCAGTCGTGAAAGATCCATATTAGTCATAGTGGGGATTGATCTTTATCTTTTAAATTTCTCAAATTATTTTTTCTATATATCATATTTCATCCCTTAGTTATTCCTGATAAACACTATCCTATTATTCAAACAGATTGTAGATTTTGTTGCATTCGGAAAAAAAAAAGGCGTTTTAGATTATTACATCAATATAAAACTCAAAAACTCGAACTCGAAACAATGTCATGGTTATAACAATTCCAAGGAATATTTAACCGAGAAACTGTAATGTACTTCCACCGTTCATTCCAGCAGAGCTTGCCACAGTTTTCAGAACACGAATTCATACACTGCAGAGGGAATAAAAGAAAAGGAGACGATAAGAAAGAAATATGCAGGAGCGAAGAAAAGATACCCCATGCAATTCCGAGAGAATAGAAAGACTTCTCCCATATCCGGGAGACGTAATAAGAAACCAGAGCGGAATAATTTGTCCCATTCCAACAGGAGGTCTGAATTCGGAACCTGGTGACAGTGACAAAGTGGCTCTAGTCTATGCGCCCCTGGAATGAATAATTCGAAGAGGGGGCTGCCCCAAGGAAGGATATCTGTGCCCCAGTAAAAAAAAATAGAACTTTTTTTTATTGTTCTTAGAATGAAATCTTTCTCTGATGGTTCGAAGTTGGTGATTTAATGTTCTACTTGAAGGGAATGGAAATGCATGGTTTGAGAGTTAGGTGAGACGTATTTAGATTCCTTTCGCAACAGTTTGAATGGATTACGGAAATAATGTCAAGTGTGGAATTTGAATAGATGGGTTGGTGTTCAAGGTCGGGATGTGAAGATGATGAGTTTTTGATTAGGGGTTAAATGCATTTTTCTTGTAGGTTTCCGGAACTCTAAAGTCGGTGATAGTTTTGAAAGTTTAACTTTCGTCAGGTCTTCCTATAAAAACGATAATAAAAACTTCTCTTTTTTTACGCAATTCTGTGAAATGTTATCTAAGAACATGAGCAACACATAGAACTTCGTTGGTTTGGAGTGAAAAGGTGCGTACTCCGCTTTTGCTTTTAATTTCGTGTTTGATCTTAAAAACTATACCTTTCATACCAAAAATAAATTTTTGTAAATGAGTGATACGCAAAAGTCTAATCTCATTAAATTAGTCTTTAAGAGGTTTTTTTTTTTTTTTTTTTTTTTTTTTAACTTGTAAACTTTGGCAAAAAGGAGTTAACGTCTTTCCCTTCTAAGCGGACAACTTGCAAAATTTAAACGAATGACAATTGACATTATTGAAAATTTACATTTCCAAGGAATTATAATTTATGAAAATAGTGATATCAAGCATATTTAAAACACATATATAAAAGTAAAATGCCATTAGGCAATTAAAACGAAATATTGAATTATAAATAAACAATTAGGTCAACTATTTTGCAAAATTAAATAAAAAAAATATGTTTTACCTGTAAATGCTAAGATATACAGCAGCAAAAATGCATCATATAATATATTTCCAAATCCAAGATTTAGATCATCAGAAAGAAAAATCATCAAACTTACCTAAAAGAAATAAACGTAATTAGATATTTAAAGATCCATATTTTACCAACTGAATTAAATTTATTACACTATTGGTCAAAGATTTCAGATTTTTCCTATTCAAAAATGCAAAGCATCATCAAAAACTAGAAAAATATCCATACAAACTAAACAGGTTCCTAACAAACATATCGAGAGAATATTTTTACTTATTTTTTCAAGACTGTTATAACAATGACACACTTATCTTTATTTTCTCAGAGCGAGACAACACGATTAAGAAGCCATACAATGTACTTGTCTGGATCTGAGAACCCTCTTTACAGACAAATCAAACTTTAACATTGCCTCTTGAATTATTTATGAATGCAAATTACTTCTTGCACTCTTTTAATTATTCAAGCACAAGTTTTCTGGTGTTTGCTTTGAGGGGAAACAAAATAAAAACAAACTCAAGAACAAACATAAAATATTTGCTCAAGTCGTAATCATGGAATTACAGATTGCTCCTACTTCCAAATGTTTTTGTTCTTCAATATTTTTTTAATAAAATATGTTTGGAAATGGCTCTGAAAAACAGCAATAAATTTAAAGAAAATAATTAAATTGTTCATCTTCGTGAATTCATTAATATTAATCAAGGTGTGGGATCAAAGCCATTTCCAGCTAACAGAAAACCACACAAGTGCACTTTGAATTCAATAAAACCTTAAAAGAATTCACGTTTACATTTCTTGTTACGCTTATTAAATTATGGATCTCAAGTACATATTCTGTTTGCCTTATAATAAACACAAATTGCCTTAATGGGAACTTCGCATTGTGAATTATAATCAGACGAATGACTGGTTCATAAAAGAAATTCGTGAATTTGCAAGCAAACGAGATTATCAATAGTTCATTTCTTTTATTTCTTATCCAAGAATATTTGGTTTTTGTTATAAAATTGATGTCGATTGTTTGAGAGGGTTTTCAAATGAAGCTTTCATGTGAATGATTATTCTTTATTTTTGATGTCTCTTATTTATGCAACTTTTATTGTAGCACATCTAATAAACAGATAATTAATATTTATCTTTATCATAATCATAAATTATCTTTTTTCAAACATTAACTTCTTTAGACAACTAATGCCATTGTAATTTCATGAACAATCGTAAGTTAAAATATTATGTTGGTTACTTGATTTCTTCGTACAACGACCTATTCTTGTGCAAAATAATGGAGAGTCAGATCGGGACCTACAACTTAACATGGATTCCGAACCACAACGAACATCCAAGCTCAAAGCGGATTTCGAACACCGCAGATTTGACTTGTGAAGCGAGAGCTCTAAACACTGGTTGGTTGGTTGGTTGGTTGGTTGGTTGGTTGGTTGGTTGGTTGGTTGGTTGGTTGGTTGGTTGGTTGGTTGGTTGGTTGGTTGGTTGGTTGGTTGGTTGGTTGGTTGGTTGGTTGGTTGGTTGGTTGGTTGGTTGGTTGGTTGGTTGGTTGGTTGGTTGGTTGGTTGGTTGGTTGGTTGGTTGGTTGGGTTTTAATGACACAAGAGCCAATATTGGCTAAGCTGCGCCAACATCCATCAGGTGAGCGTTTGTTTTTAGGTAATTGAAGTACATTTATCATTCTTGACACTCAAAGCAAACTTCAATAATAACCTTCAGCCTTCAAAAAAATATTCCATTCAAAAATCTTAGTAAAAAGAAGACACATTCATGGATAAGAAACAAGAGGAGACACAATTCCAACCAACATAACCAGAAAAAACATCGAATATCCCTGGAATTTACCACATCTCATTATGTCACTGTCAAAATCTATTGAAGGTGCTTCATGTAAAACTTTGTAAGCCATCCATTTTAATAGTCATTTCAGAATTTTGATTAATTATAAAATTTTTACGAATACCTCCTCAACTAGATTTTGTACACATTTTACATTGGAGTATAACTTTGTATTGCAGTGAGGATAGTGTTAACTAGATTATATGAAACAGTCTAAACACTTCCTTTAGAAAACTTTTAAACTTTGCCGCAGTTTATACATCGACGCTACAAGAGATTATGTAGGACAAATTGAAATACCAGGAGCAGCACAGACTCACCCATGGATACAATTCTTTATATGTATATAGATTACGGGTAGAATCCTGACCGTCCACTGTAAGTTTTTAGGTATTATTTGTCCAAAAGCTATGGAAACTCAACTGAAATCTTATAGCATGCCTTTAGTAAAAATAGTCCTTTCAGTACAAAAGTTGACCATTAAAGCAAAATACATAATTTGCGATAACTTAAACACTTGCAAGTAGAAATTTATAGAGTACTCTAGTACATTAGAACTAAAACATTATCAAAACTGATACTTCGTATAAATTAGAAACAGATCAAACTTAATAAATCATATATTAACAACAACAACAAAAAAGGGATTTTAATGAATAAAATATTCCCCTTCTCTTTACTATCTTCTATCCGATCTACCCAACTGAAAAAACATTAATCTTTTCTTCGGAGTACATCCAAGAAATGAAAATGATAAATAACCTTTCATAAAACATCTCAAAATCTCTAAGCTCCGTGACTACTCGAAAAATCAGATTAAAACAAAATCTCCTCCCCTCCCAAAATTCAACTTATTCTCTTCCTCCAGAACCACAACACATCTCAAGAAGTTGAAGCACAATCCCGGTATCAATGTCCTCAATCTCTGATTGTCCAATCAAAAACTCCCCACTATTAAAAAAAAACTTCTTTAATTGGCCGCACACGTTGCCGGTAGCCCCGCCTCCTCCATTTCCTTCTTCTCTTCACTTCAAGGGACATATTTTCGTAAAGATGTCATCATGTCGGTAGGGATTTTTGATTTATTCTCGGGCAATATTCGAGTGAGGAGTGGGTAGGTGGCTGGCGGGTGTAATCTCTCGCTCCCCTCCCGCACTTATCTGCCATCGATCATATCGGACCAAACCGGCGGGGGTTGTCACTGGCCGTGACAGTGCGCAGTTTGTCACCCTAATGTCCGTCAGCTTTTCGATATTCGCACCAATTCCAATGTCCGGAGTTTCGGTTTCGATAAGAGGTTGAGGTTTCTGAAAGGGTGATTTCGAAATCGGTGTCGCGAAGTTTAAAAGTGTAGGTAAATTGGCTTTAAGGATAAACACTTGCATCTGCTATTTTAAGGAAAATGTTTTGAAATTAAGAAAGTGCTAGTGTGCTTTAAGCCTCATCAGATAACAAGTAATATCTTTAAATTTTCGATTAATTACTTTAATTATTGTGTTTCTACTAATTAAATTTTAAAATATTAACTTTACATAAAAATGACGTCTCTGAAAATTAACAAAGAACATATTTTAACCTTAACAGTACAGTGTTGATGTGTTAGAGATTGGTCCATAGTAAATGATGGATAAAGAAGTAAAAATAGAAAATTTAATGAAACAATTTAACAAGGGCAAACAGTTATAATTCACAAATAAAAAACTATTAATTAGCATACATCATGAAATAAATGAGTTCTCTGGTTAATTAACACACTTTGAGGTAGCATCATATACACTGAGTGGCTATCATACACTGTGATGCAAAAGTTTAGACAATGACGTCATTCGGCTTAAAAATATAGAAATGTGATAATAGAATTACCAAAAGCCTATAAATATATCCAAAAACAATTTTAAAATACTGTAATCAAAACAAAGTTGTCTGATTTGCTTTAATATATATATATAAGATAAAAAAAAAATAGAAATTTGCTGTTGCAAAAGTATATACACAATCATGAGTTTCAGCAAATTTTTGTTCGCATATGCAAATTTAAAAGAGATGACGTCACAGATTTCGAGTATTTAAGTTCTGCAAACGATAAAACTTCTTAATGAAGATGCCACGGACTAAAAAATTTAAAACGGATGAGCTTCTATTTATCGAATTTTACCTGATGCAAATACAAAGAAAAACACAAATCTGATAGGCCGCGTATGCCGCATAAACCCGATAATCGTCAGATCAAGACTGTCGCGTGCCCAAACAAATTTCTGTTCGTGAATTTCAAAGGCTATTAAGACTTTTAGTGTCAAAGTGTACGATTTGTAGACGAATTACGGAAACAGCAAAATGCAAAAGATACCAGCTCTGAAGCAACATCAAAAGTCACAGAGAATATTGTGATCTCGAAATCATATGTCATATCAACCAAAATGGCAATCAGTGGTATTTAGAGATGGAAAAATAAAATCTAGTCAGTCTAGATGATTGAGCATCGTACCGGCATGACTTGCGGAAGGAACCTCGTAATTTTTTTAGACCAGACAAGAAGGTGGCTAGGTGATGGTTTGGACTGCCTTTTGCTACAATGGAGAAGTAAGTGTCTCTGCACTCTACCAGTGGTAACCAAACATCACAGCATTACACTAAGACATTGTAAAACAACCTGTTGCCCATTGCTGAGCTTCAAGGAAGGCATTCGTAGAAATTTCAGCAAGACAAGGCTTCGATCCACACCGTAGACAACACAAATGCACGATTTAATTCTCAGAATTTAAATGTTACCGACTGACCAGCGTATAGCCCAGATAATAACACAGTAGAGAATCTTTGGAGCATTATGTGTCGACAAGTTTATAGCAATTTTATACAATAATCTTCTATAAATGAACCCAATAAATCTAAAGAGGATATATGGTACCGAAACGAACCCCAAACCATGCAAAATTTAGTCTCTTCATTGGAAACTCATACTTATGAACTAATCAACAAGAATGGATCCACAATAAAGCTTTAAATCATGTTTATTTTAGTTTCATTTCATTTTTGTCTAAACTTTTGCGACAATGTTAATTTGTATTGTTACCAATTAATAGCTTGTAATATGCGCAATTAACTTTTATAATTATAAAACATTGTACATTATACTGAAGCTGTATTACGAAAATTGATTAAATTTATTTTGAAATCTGTGGGAATTTGTTCTTTATCTAAACTTTTTTATCGCAGTGTATTAAGACCATCTCCTTACTATTTCTTTGAGTCGTCCCTTAGCCTTTAGTACTATGTGGACTCTTCTTAGAAAGTAAACTACAGAAGATAATTGATTAAAAAGTGCTGTAATTTTCTGCACTGTAGCATTTCTGTTATCTTCAACAATACTGGACTCTAAGTTGCGCGTGAAAATTCACTTGTTGTTTATGACCCTAATTTTCACTTCCAGACCATCAGCTATTGTCAATACTAGTTAGTTGGTTGTTTGTTTTCAGATTATCTGGCACCGTCAGCAACACGAGGGTTATAATGCGCCGAAACATTCGTCATTAGACAAGCCAACATACATTTACAAGCACCCATGCCTTACACGGGACTCGAACTCGCAACCTCGTGGTCTAGAAGCTAGCAAGCTAACCACTATACCGTTTGGTCGGCTATCAATATTAGTAAATTTATCTTTGATTTCTTTACTTATGTTACAATAGTAGATTATGTGTTCTAAGGTTCCTTCTCCTTCGTTACATCTGTAGGTTGGGTTTTTGTCTTGACACATAAATGAATATTCGCTACAATTATCCGAGTTAATACAAACATATCACTTTCAAGTACCTTAACCCACTGACGGTCATGGGAATGAGCGAAATTCCGCAGTTGTTTTCCCTGCAATAATTTTTCATTTATATTTCTAATTCAAATACATAAATTTTTTTAATTATTTTTTATTTGTCTTGTTTTAGATAGGTTATAGACTATAATCCCAATGAAAATATCTAAAAAATATTTTATTTTAAATTTCATTTGTACATTTAAAAATGTTGTGTATTGCTGGAAAAACTGAGGATCCTAAGACGTATATATACGTGCATGACCGTCAATGGGTTTTAAAACCACAATGTTTATCCATACTTTCGCAAACAAATCCTTTCTATAATGTCATAAGCTTCAAATTTTACTTTTATATCTATCAATTTTGCCAATCTACCAATACTTTTATATCCATCTTTAATTACCATCATGATGTCATAGCTAATTGGCTAAACACAGGTAGTCATTATAAACTGGTCATTCAGTGTTATCTACCGTGTATGTTCTCATATAAATGAGACATATTTCTGAGTCATGGTTTCTTCCTCCCGGGTTCATAACTTTTGAATTCAACTCGCCTCAAGCCTTTTTCAGGTGCCATTTCTCTAGCAAGGGCAAAAAAATTCGTCTACAATATTTTAAGAAATTCCTTTGACTACTCGAATAAAAACTCATTTATATATGGTGTCCACAAGGGCATTTTTACTAGAAAAATATGCGCGTTTTGAGTCTTGAATAAAATGAACCTGAAGTCGTAATATATAGCTCAAAATTTGTTAAAGACATTTTACACTGCTTACTATTTAGGATAGCAAATGATTTTGGTACTAACATATATCAGAAATATTTAACAAGTGCATCAAACAAACTCTAAATTCCAGATATTGGCTTTAAGAAGAAAAATTAAAAACACTGAACATAAAAAAGAGACAGACAACTGAAACCTTCAAGACTTAAATAATCAACTTAATACCTGATTTTTTTTCTGTTTAATTTTATCTTGTAATAATTGAAAGAAAAGTGACTTTTTCCAATGCACATGCAAAGAGCTCCAACAAGATATATAAATCTGATACTTTTAGAAGCTTTTAAACTGCAGAAAATGCCATGCAGTAAAGTATTACATAATTAGACCCCAAATATTATAGAGATGCAATGGTAGATATAAGAACAATCATTATTTACGATACGAATTAGCACATTTAATTTGCGATTCTTGGTTCTTAAGTGTTTCAAATAGTTTATTCATTTTATTATCGAAAACTTTTCCATATTGCACTCTCAAAAGCCAAATTCACTGAAAAACATATGGTAAATAATATAAAACCTCAAAATAAATTATTTCTCAAGTGTTTAAGATTTTGAAAAGTGTTAATGGTATTCTAGTTTTTGATACATATTTCAGAATGCTTCTAAAATTCAAATAGCAAGAGCGCAAGCTTTCATCTCAAATAACATTTTCAGTCATGACTTCGTGTTTAAAAATAGTTTTATTATTCACATTTCACCATAAGCAGTTCAAATTGCTGAATTCAAAAACAGACTGAAATCTCTGAATCTGAATAAGTCAGCAAGACCACAGAATACGAAAGTAAAGATATACATTTAAATATATACTCAAAGTAAAAGTTCATGTCTGTCTAAAAGAAAAAGTTTGGATTTATAGAAGGTCGTTCGCGCTTTATGGAAAATATTTTGATTGTTAAGTTTTTTGTATAAATGCCTTATTTTTTTAGGTGATTTGCTTCTAATATCTGAGAGCCATGGTTTTTGACAACAGCTTTGGCTCGAATTTTCTATGAAAGTAAACTTTTTCTTATTACTGTCAAGTCAATTTTACTCCATTTCTCTTGGACCGTTTTCCTAAGACCGTTCAGTGTTCTTGGAATGCCATTTTCCTAAGGCTCATTTTAATTACCCAAAATGTGTAGTAGTCCATTAGAGAAGCATCAGTTGATCGTACAGGTATTTCATTAAATGGAATACACTTTATTAATGTTCCCGATTCTTTCTTTACTAAATAAGCAGGCGTTGATTTAAACGTGTGACTAGAGGCTTTGTTCATATGAAGCTCAACTTATAATGATCCTTTCATATACGCTGGAATTTCTTCTTTAAAAATTAGTTGTAAAATATTCTATTATGTGTACTGTTCTCTAATGTTCTGTTAATTAATTTTGGCTTTAATTCAGACCTTTTTTAATCTGTCGTTGTAAAAAAAATTCAGAAACAATCATGAGTCCCTTTGGGAGCTTATCTGTATACAGACGAAGCCATTTCGTACGGTCATAAGCGTTAGTTGAGCAGTAGAAAATTGATATTTTGTTTATTACATTCAATTAAATATATCCATGTCTCATCGAGTGTAACCACAAATTTCCATTTTTTTTAGTAGCAAAGTGTTTTTTATATGATTTTCGACAATTTTCTTTTCTTTCAGCAATATGCCTTCGCAAAAGCAGATGAACTTTAGTTTTAAAATTCTTTTTACTTCAAACTTTAATGGATGAGTTTACTTAAGATGCCAAAAGATATTCCTAGTTTCAAGGTAATGGATATTTGAGTCGGCGGAATTTCTTTCAGAATCAGAGACTTCACTTTTTTTATGTATGCCTGTGTTCGAACAATCTTAGGATGAGGTTTCGTGGTAATATTGAGAGGTTTTTAACTTTAAAATTTGATATATTATAAATACCTTTTAATTGAAATGACCGCACTTTATAATTTGTTATTTTGAATATTTCTCTTTGGAAAGCGCACTCCCGTAACCTTCGAGCAATCGATCAATTTTAGGAGCCCTTTCCAAAATAAATCTTTTATTTTATATTCAAATCAAAAGATAACAGTAGCAGATTATTATTGGAAGTTTCCAAAATTTTATCTCAAAATGCAAACGAGAAAAATAAATTATGAAATAGTTTCCATAAAGTGCGAACGACCTTCTGTAAATATTGTACTTCGTTTCTTTTGAAAGAACGTACTTCTAATACTATACATCAGATTTCGTAATTATATTATTTAGCAAGTATAATTAGGAAATTATTAAAAAATTATATATTGTATTTTTATTGTTTATGTTTTGAAATTAATATTATTCAATCCTTAAAAGTTTGATTTATTAAAGTGCCACTGTAATGTAAAATGAAATTTTACCAATACAATGATCAAAAATTTTTCTTTTACATACTGATTTTTTAAATTGTTGTGAACTCTTATAAAATAAGTTGCTATAAATAGTTATCAAATAAGCTGTCTTAAACAATTATAAAATAAGCTGTCGTAAGCAATTATCAATTTTCAAATCTGTAATATTAACTATTATTCTATCAAATGATAGTAATCGTCTTGAAAAGGTAATCAAAAATGTTATTTTTCAGTTTATTCTGTTATTACACAGAACATTTAATCACAAAAAGATTTCATAAATTTAAAAAAAAAAAGACTTTAAAATTTTCAGTAGAAAAAAATCTAAGAGGCCACTTTCTAAATAAAAGTCGACTGTATTTTTCACAACCACATAATATTTGTAAAAATTTTCACAAAATTTTCTTACACACTTTCTTTAGTCTCAAATATTTTCTTTTACCACTTGATTATTCTTCCCCTCCAACTATTCTATAATTCTGATCACTTAGTAATCTGAAATCCAGTCTTAAAAACAAACAAGTCACAAGTAACAATTCACTAACTCTCGTCTTCGAAACCACCCATGCACAACTATTCTATATAGAAATAAATCCAAGTACAGAGGTTCGTTCAAGAAAATGCATCAAACACAGGAACACACATCAATGAGGGGGGGGGGGGGAGCTCTCAAACGACACAAGTGAAATATCGGAGGAATATCTAAAGCGGTTCCGGAGATGAAGATACAATCCCAAAGTGACATCGAAAGGAAGACTCGCAATAAATATCGGGGAGGAAAGAAAAAAGAGAGTTGTCAAAAGAGAAATTGAAAGCCATTAGTGGAGCCTAATCGGATGAGGAGAGGTTTTCTTGATTCTTTAGCAATACACTTTCTTTGATATAGAGTTTTGCATCGTATTCATTTCGTGGTCCTTGGAAAGGACGATTGAAAACTTAACCCTTGATGATAAAAAGATGGATAATGGATTATGAAATTATTGGACACAATTCAATTTATACATTTTTTTAACTAAGCTTATTCTTAAATTAGTTTACTAAGCTCTAAATTAGTTTACTGTATAATAATATCCGTCAAATAATTTGATTTGGTTATCTAGTTCTGCTTTTTAGAAGTGAAATTCCAAATGTCATAAATCTTGATACATTTCAAACTGTAGCATTGTAGGCAAAAAAGATAAATACAAAACAACTTATTTCCTTACGAAAATATTTTGGAAACAAGTCGTATTTAACATACGATTTGACAAGAGTTGCTCGTTTGAATTCACAATGCATTCAGGGTTCAAACGTGTGTGAGTTCCATTTATATACAATTTTCATCTATAAATGAAAATGCTGATGTCTTTAATTAGTTTTAGTTTCAATCATCTAATTTTTAAACATATTTGGTATAAAACTAATACTTATTTAATAGAATGTTTCATTCATACCAATTTTAATTTTACCATTTCGTTTATAAGCCGAGCTAATACTACAGAATTGACAACGTATAATACGACATTGTCATGAAATTGTTCATCTTATAAATTATTCAAATTAAGTTAAATCACAAAAATATTTGTGAAAAATTGTTGTCAGTCGCTGCCTTTTGCTTATGTTAGAAAAAAAAGTTTCAAGAAACTACATCCAGTTCTCAACGAACCGCCACTTTATTTTATTTTTCGAAAACTAAAAAACGATGCAATCCAAATACATTTCATTACTTTTTTTTAAAAAAAATACTCTCTCGTGCCACAACATTTACAAATTTATAAAAGCCGTTTGTTATTCCGTGGCTGGTATCTAGCACAATAAACAGATGCAACAGCATTATTAATTCAGAAACCTTACAACTGTTTTTCTTCTTATACAAAATTAACTTAATATATTTAATTTGAATAACACTAAATTTTTCAAAACATTGACAAAAATATAATATTATAATAAGACTTAAAGCTCTATTATTTAAGTCATCATAATTTTTCAAATATTTTCTTTCTTTTATCATATACAGGACATTACTCTTTTAAAAAAAAAAAATATGCATTCTTCGTAATACATCAAAGCGTCCCCCCCTCCCTCCCCCAAAAAAAATACATCGCTTAATTGATTTCACACACACCATTTACTCATCAATAAAATAATAAAAAACATTTGTACTTAAAAATACATAACTTTTTTTTATATTACTATAAGGTGTCAAACCCTCAACGCAACGCTGTATCAATTATGTATCGTAGCAAAAGCAGTGCATTTCATTTAACGATATCGCTGTCAGAACAGCCTGTAGTTTCCGAGATCCGATACGGAATAATTGAGATAAACGCAAGGTAAATACATTCCACAGAAGAGCTAATATTTGTTTCTTCACAAACTAATGCCCTCTCACGGTCACGATTAAAACTTGATAAACGAGGTCAAATAATAAACCGCAAAAATCGATATAACTTAATAATCGTCTGATCGTCCATAATTTACGCTGCCAGACACGGCTACTAATTTCCACCGTTCTTGATCGCGCATATTTTTAGATCTGTATCAGGGGTGCTTAGTTGATGGTCACAGTCACACCCCGAATTTTCGTGGACGGGGACCATTAGACCCCTCCCCCTCTTCCCCTTTTTGTGAACGTCCATTAAGACCAATCCCGTGAGTCAACCGCGGCGGAACACAATATTATAATAATTCCTTCGAGCCTCACGTTTATCGTCTGCAATTCGAATAAGAAGCTTTTTTTTTCCCTCCCTGTTCCATTCGGCCGATGGATTCCTTTTGTGAGGCTGCTACAATTAGCATATCATTACGACACATTACTTGACGTCATTAATCATCTTGATTTTAGCAGTTTGCGGGGAGTTTCTTTTTGAGGAAGTGTTATTTTTTCCCTTTCCTTTGATATTTCGAGTGGTGTTGTCACACAAACTATATCTTTTGGTTAATTTGTAGGGAAATGTTTTCTTATTTCAGTTTGGAGTAAATTAATTCATAGTTTGCAGGTGTGAATTTTCGAAACTATAACTGTTGTCTAATTTTCCTAGTTCAGTCTTCAATCCAAGTTTCTTAAACACTTAATCTCTGCAGAATACCAAAAGTGTAAAGATATTCATTTTCATACTTTTTTTTTTTTCTTTCTTTCTTTATGACTAACTCGAATGATTTCGATGAAACGTACTGATGGTTAGCTATGAATGCAAAGCAGTCAGATGATTAGTTTATAACCCACAAAAAAAAATTGAGTTTCTGGGAAATTTATTGATTTTCAAATGAAATTGATTGACTTAATAGATTTTCTGAGAAATCAATTAAGATGGACTTATTAGCGTGTGTTTACTAAATTTTTTTCCCCTTCTTTGTGTGTGTGGGATCACAATTTGTAATGACTATCGCTTAAAAAGGTATATTTTTCAAATTTACTCTAAAAACCAGCACTCTTCATATATTTCCTCTCTTAAAAAATACTAAGGAGATGGACGTACTCCAATATTGCTAACTTGACTTGGAACATTTTAAAAAATGTATCTGTTCACAGTAAAGCAAAAATAACAATATTGTCATTTTTACGTATATCAATAAAAATTTATGCATTTCCCATTCTGCTTGTAAACAAATTTACTCCCTTACATTTGCAAAGATTCTTACTTCATCCTAGGGTTTTACATTGCAATGCAATAAATATAAAGTTATTTTAGTTTTCGATTGGTATACCATTTTCTTTCCGCTGTCGTTCTCTTAGTATATTCTATAAAAGAATTTATTGATCACCATTAAATTCCATTACAGAATTTACAAACTAATCTTCAAAAAGAATTTAACAATTAAACTCTTTTCATTAAATCCATTAAAATATATTAATAAGAAGATAAGCGACTATTTGAACACATATTAGCCGCATAGAGAAAAGGTATTTCTGGGAGAAAAGGAGATTAATAATGTTCATTCATTCTAGACATCCCAGATACCATTTGACGTCTACAGGTACAGCCTCCATATACCCAGTGCGGTGTTGTTGACTTTCTCTCGAAATTAGGTTTGAAATCATGATGAATGGGGCATCCCCCGTCGTGACGTCCGTGACTCAGATCACGTGACATGCATTCCGGGAGGCGGGTGGGGGGACATTGGCTGATCCCTGACTGCTGAGAATAGGCAATTAATGGCGCCTGTCCGACATCTGAAATTTTCTATGATCGGGAAGGAAGGGTTATTAATTTCATATAGGGCATTTTGGAAGAGATGGGTTGGGATAAGGATTAGTACGTCTGGGGAAGTTGAAGCATATGCGGCAATTGTCATTGAAAAAAATTTGTAGGATATTTTGTTATTCCAAATCGAATGATTAAATAACGCGAAGTGAAGAATTATGCATTCAACATGTCACTTTTTAAAGAAAACAAATAATGTATGATGCTGTTATCTCACTATATGATAAAATCAAAAATGTTCAATGACAATGTTGCAACAACTTTGCTCTTAAATTTATATTAAAGATAAAAACTTCATAAATTTCATAATTTCAGAAACTTATATAAAGATATATTTTAGTAATAAAGATTTATTTAAAAAAAAAATCTATAGTACAATATCTAGCCGGAAATTGAAGTAATTCAAATGCTGTAAAGCTATTTAATCGCAAGGCAGAACATATTTTGCAACGATTAACTTATGGTAAACTTCAGTACCTGCAACTACATCGTGGCCAGGACCTGATTTTGCACTTGTCCAGTAAAGCGCAGTCCCAGGGACTCTCATCCCGTGTTAGACATGGGTGTTTGTAAATGTATGTTGGCTTGTCTAATGACGAATGTTTCGGCGCATTATAGCCCTCGTGTTGCTGACGGCGCCAGATAATCTGAAAACAACCAAACCCAGGGACCCTCAAGCTAATTTCCTTAGTAATGTGTTAAAAGTTTAAGGCGAGATTAATTCATATATATATATTTCTATTTAGTGTTGTTTTATTAATGAAATGTACTATTACCAGTATAGTTTATTCAATGAAATATGAAATTGCATATCCTTAGTCATTGTTATTACAAAATTTGTGTTACTAGTTAATGTAATTGGTCGTTTGCTTGTGGAATATTAGTGTATTGATCAACAATAAAAAAACAGTATCGAAAAAAATTTCAAAAATGATTAAGAACTATAATTTTCTAATTTCAGTTTTGGAGTATAGGTATAGTACACAAAAAAATCAGAACGCAGGGCTCTATTTTTTTGTTCTAATTGATTAAAGTAAAGTATATCAGTGTAATTAGTGAAAGATTTTTTAGAAGCGTATATAGTATTTTCATCATAAAACGTCAAATACATATCGGTGTAATTAGTGGAAGGTTTTTTATAAACGTATATAGTATTTTGTGTTTTTCATCATAAGCGTCATATACATATTAAAATAAAATCAAACACTAAAAAATTCGATAGAAACCTCATAACTCTGTATAATTCCATAAATGGATTTAAAATCCAAAAAAATATCGAAAAACTTAGTTTAATAAATTACCAATGACTGGTTAGTGATTTAAGTGATGGAAAGGAAATTGAGGACTAGAGTTAAAATGAAACTGTTTTTTTTATGTATATCAATGGTAAAATACTTCACATATTTAATTAATTTTTCAAATGCTACTTTGTTAAAGGCCAAATATAAATAAAGCACAACTTTGAGATTTAACTGATTTTAATTATTAATAAGTAATTAATAAGTAAAATTCAATAAATTGGATCATGTTTTTTTTTTGTCTCTATTAGATTCAGCATGGTCGAAAGAATTTTTTTTATATATATATTTTGAATTTTAGCCGTCGAAATATTAACGAATAAGTAAAAACGTAATGTTATGGGAAGGAGATGTAATACCACCAAGCAAAAAGCATTGAAAGATGTTAAGTATAGGGGGAATTCATTTTGCCCTTATCGTTAAACTGTGTTTAACAATATTAATAAACACCACAAATACGTTTTCCACTCATATGCAAATGGTCAGGTGCAATAAGAATAAGAAGAATCAATGTGAATAAAGCAATCTAAGTCAGACGTTGTCGTCGAAAATAAAGGTTAATTTTATATTTCAGAGATTTTATAAACTAGCAGACGATTCTTTAAGAAATAATTTTATACGAAACAATAGAAAATCGTAAACGAGTCACATGGGTGTAAATAGCTTTATCTTAAAACTTTACGAATCATAAAGAGAGCCATGGTTTGATTTTTTTTTTTTCTTTTCTTTTTGCATACTGTACAAAGAAACATGATTTAATGACTTCATTACAAAATAATTACTTTTTATTTCATAAGAAAACGTAAGACTTAAGAATTCAACGAATGAAAAGTTGAAAGCAAAAAATATGCCTTAGGATTTGAATTCTTTTGGATTTGCATCTTGAATTGTTTACATTCAAATAATAAATAATTACAAAAAAAAAAAAAAAAAAAAAAAAAAAATCATTACTTAAAACGAAACTCATCACATAATTACCAAAAAAGCATTATTCAACGTCATCATAATTACAACAGACAACCACGAAAGGTATTATTCTTCAACATCACATACATAGCTAAAGTTACTTTAATTATGCATTCCAAGACACAAAAAAGAGTGAGACTGGAAAATTGGACAGCCTCAAAAGCTTACAAATATTTTTTTTTTAAATAAATCCTTAAGATTACAGTAAAAAAGTGTCACAGAGCTAGATTTTTTTTTTTTTTTACAAAACAATTTAGTACCAGAAACCATTTATTTCTTTTCCACTTTATCGTTATTTTATATTGTTGAGAGAGCTTTCTCTAAGCTCATTTTCAAATTCTCTCCATTCCGAAGCTTTTGATACAAGTCAAAATAAAAAAATATATATCTTGCTTGTTATACTTTGCCCAAATGTGGCACACAAAAAAAAACTTTAATAGATTCCATTCAGAAATTCTTTTCGTAAGATTTTTTGAGCTCTGTTCGCTGTATTCTGCTTTAAGAGAGAAAAATAACCTTTTCACTATTTCATAGAAACGTCAAATACGCTTGACATATGTTTACGATCCGAAATACAAATTGGCACAATTTTTCATGCTCTAAATAATATGAGAAAAAAAATTGCCCAACGTCAGCATTCATTTTGTCTGCTTATGGTACTGAATATCAATGGAAAAACTTTTGATAGGCAATTCGAAGTTGAGGCACACAAAAAAAGTTGCCAAACGTAAAAGGGAAAAACTGAAATTGCATTTACTAAAATAATATAACAGTGCTATTTAAAAGATCGTATGGAATCTAACTTTTGATGTTAGGAATAAATGAAATATATATTTGCTGATTCATTCATTAAATTAGTAGCATTTTCAGTTCAAGATTCCTCCAGATATTTAAAATTTTATTGTTGCACCAACAACAACAACAAAAAAAAAAAGATACTAGCAACCATGTTCTAAAATGACTTTAAACTATTTTCTTTAAAACACTCACGATAAAACAAATGTATTTCAAACAATTCAATGGAGTATCTGAATGCATATGATAGTATTCAAATACGCCATTAATAACAAATAATTAAAACACAAATAATTACATATGTGGCTTTACTTTAAGTAGTAAAAATATATCCTTATTATTTTATTAGTAAAACTATCATTTAACAAGGTTAAAAGAAGCTACCCTTATAAAGTGAGTCAAAATTGTTACTCTGAGCTAAGGGTGATTTGGGAAAAATTATGTTACGTCAGACGATAACCAATGTGTTTATAAACGTTTATTATAAAAGACATTATACAGACCAATAATGAAGCAAGTTAAAAATAACAACTTAGTAGCTATGAAAATTAATACAGTTAATAATTAGTACCCTATACGAAAACTTGGAGATGGAAAATTACTAGTTTAAGATAAAGTATACTTGAATGGCTGAAAAATTAAAATTGGATGAAATTCTCCGGATTATTAATGTAACCAAACTTAATCATCCAGATAAATTTTTAGTAAGCATTCTTTTTACTGAAAGAATAAAATATAACTTAATAATAAAATCCCATAACTTAATAAATTGGCAGCATTTTCTACAGATTACAAAATAAGAACGAATTTTGGAGATAACTGTATTTTAAGTTTGGTTTTTTATACCGAAATCCTAAAATTACGTGTTCGTATATGAATAACTATATTATTAAGTACTGAAATTATACATCTTTAAAAAAAATTACTAGAGGTTGTAAAAAAAGAACGCCAAGCAAAAAAGTCAGCCGGAAAAAATTATGAAATCTGAAGCTTGCCACCAAGCACAAACGCTTAATTTCTTTTGGATATTTGTATACAAAGAACAAAATTGGGATTATCGGTAGCAATTTCCATAGGCTATCAAAATTTGGGGGAATAAAGTTATTTCAAATTAATTACGTTTCATATGTTTGAGCTACACTATACCTATTGCAATGAATTGAGATTCTATAAAACTCTTACCTACTAAGTAATGATTGCCTACGGAATTTCTTCAATAATTTTAATTTTATTCATTGTGAACAAAACCTCAAAGAAATTGAACGCAACAGTTTGGCTGAAAGCATTAGACTTCATAGATTTTTCTGGCTGACTAATTTGATTGGCGGGTTTTTACAGCGACTTTTTTTGGGGGGAGGAGGGGCAGAGGTATCAATTTATGTTCAGGATGAATAAGAAATGGTCAATAGACTGGCTTGAATAGATAGTCATATCGTCGCTTTAAAAGCAAAATGGTGAAAGTGACAGCAAAGCTAGATTCACATACGACTCTTTGTATAGAGGAACAACCTACCATGATGCAATATTGTACAGAAATTTAGGTTTGCAATCAAAATCCGATTTAATTCCTTCAGGTTGGAATCCTTCTTGCCACACCAAAAATCTTTATCATTCATAATTAAAAATATGAACCTACAATTTTTGAGTGAAAAAACTTGCAAATACAAACTAAAAAAATAATAATAGGTAAGTATGACATACAAAAAAAAAATTAGTACTTGCTTTATGTATGAAATAATTGAGAATTGCCATCTATACATACGAATAGATATTAAAAAAAAAGTGTTTGCAAAGCAATTTTCACCTTAAGAAAACTTGGTACCACTTGTTTTGACAAAAATTATTAAAAAATATAAATTTTCCAATTTTTACGTTTTTATAATTTTGAAACCTTCTCTTTGTTCTGACAAGTTTTTGAATTGATCCGAAAACTACAATCCCATAAAAACTATGTTTTTATAGAGAATTCATCATTACTGTAATGGCCCCTTCGATGTTTTGAATGCATTTATCTTAGTTCGTTTTTTAGGAATTGACACTTTACTCAAAAAGTTAAAACTCCAGAAAATACGAGTAAGATTACTTGAATACTTTTGTGCTATCCTAAACATCTATTTCACGGAACTGGACATGGATTTTTGAATAAAATATAACATTAAAAAAAATCAAACTGTAAAAGTATATACATTTTTTCTATTTATATATATATAGCAAAAGTTTTTCTTCGTAACTGTTTTACTTATTCCGATGCCTGAAAGTTGAAAATATATATCTAAGAATTTTTTTTAACAAAAATCTGGAAAAAAAATATTGAAAAATAAAAAAGATAGAATTCGAAACTTTCGGAATTAAAAAAAAAAAAAAAAAAAAATGGAAATTTATAGTATTGCATGAACTTTTTTTTTTTTTTTTTTTTTTTTTACAAAATTTAGTTATTGCCAGTAATACTTCCGATTATGTGAAAATTATAATTTAAAGAATTGAATTTTTTTTTTAAAAATAGGTTTAAGTATACCAAGTTTTTTTAAGTTTGAAAAATAATACTTGTTATCATTTTGAGGGATTAAGCAATCTTCGGTGGCACAGTCATTAAGACGACAGGCTGATGATCAGAAAGTACGTTGTTTAAAATAAACCAGGTACCTTGATGTATTAAAAGTTTACATTAAATTGAAATAAAAGTTGATGCGCAAAGTTTTCAGAGCTTTGATAAGCATGTATTTTAATTGAAAATTAATTAAAGTTTACTTATTTCTGCTTATTTTGTTTTATTAATTGAACTTAAACTATAAAAGTCACTTCTTGAAGTTGAACAAAGGATGAATATCTGTCTTTACCCTAACTAAAATTCCCAACTTCAGGGATCATTTCTGGGAGGTGCAGACCTTCATACGAAATAACACATACAAAAGTTATTTTCTCTAATCAAGATGAGAAGAATAAAAAAAATAGATAGAATTCGTGAAAGAGTTTAAGCTGTAGATTTGGCTAAAATGTTAGTCACAACCAGAAGAAGAGGAAGGAGAACAAAATTCAGTGACTTCGGCGATTATCAAGAGAATTTGCTGTCATGTTCCCTTGTTCAATGTTAACTATTACGTTATTTTTCGTCCAGTACAATGGCAAATATCTTAGTTCAATATATATAACATATGATGAGTAGTGAGAAGTCGAAAACTGACCTAAGCTCAGTGAACATATTATACACTTCCATGTTCTTCTTCTTTGGCATGATATTTGGCGGCGGAACACTACCGCGTTCCAAGATATTCTGAATCTTTATGATAGGTTAGGTTTAAAGACAAAAGAACTCTCATTGAATAAAATATACATTCAGTGAAAATTTTCAGTCTTTGAGCCTAACATAGATTAAAATAAAATCAGTTTTAAACCCAATATTTGTTGTTTTGAATTATTGCCTTCTTTGAAAATGGAGTGACATAAATAGTAAAAAAATAATACATACATAGTTTCAAAAGATTTTACCATACAATTTGTTATAATAAAATTTAATTAAATTATTTTCTTTTGATAAACAACTCGGATGATAAGAGAATGTCGAACTACAGTACCACATGACAACTCTTTTTATTCAGATAGTGAAAGCAACTGTAAGGGAGGAAAATACAAAACTTTCATACACTAAAATAAACTTTATACGATATGGTTTTCAATTATAATTTATATTATTTAAAGTTTATCAGAAGTTCTCACCCTACATTACCAATCAATCGTTTCAAAGCATTTCACCAGAAAATTGCTCAGATTTAATTGCGCAATGATCACAAAACTCTAGAAGTATTGTATACATAAATTTAAGATCCAGTTTTACGCCTAACAATACCAGTATAGCCGAATGGAAATTGTTGTAGGAAATTATCTATAAAATACACGATCTTCCTTTCCCAAAAAGACAATCTTTTCCAGGTACGCCTTAAGATGAAACATGGCCCTTAAACTATATGATACGGATATGAATTTTCTCCACTAAACTTTCTAAATGCAATACAAGTCCTGCCATAGCTTATATGGGATTTTACGCGGTATCTCCGGATCTAAAATCCATTCTCAACCCTCAGCGAAGAAGTTGCGAGAGGGCTAATAAAAAAAAAAAAAGTTCTTCTAGCACGATGTTATGCAGCATATTAGTATTGAGGAGCTTCAAGTGGAGAATTACGATTAATAAAGTTTTGTGGTTTTTGCCTTCCCTCCTCTGGCTACCTGTAACACTTTCGCCTTTGCCGTAAAGCCCTCCAAACCGATATAAAAGATGAGATATTGGGTCCGAGTAGTAAACCATCCGGGAAGAGTCAAGCAAGTAATAAAGGAAAGAATAGCGTGCTTTTATGGGTGTATAGAAAGAAGGGAGAAAATTGGCAGGCGAAAAAAAATGGCGTCGCCTCCCCATGATCCAGCTGCCATGACACCGGATAAATGAAGCCAATGAAAATGGCGCGAAAAACCATTTTAGAATATTCTTCCGTCCCCCCCTTCTATCATACGAGCAACGAATTTCACGGTTTCCTGGCTAAGACGACGCATGCCAATTTCCCCCTCTCCTGCTTGGACTGATCGAAGTCAATCTTTTGACTTTTTATTATTTTTTTGAAAACCCTAAAGGCACAGAAAAATCTAGCCATGTCGCTGCAAAAGCAAAGCGTTCGTTCTATCGCCTAGCTCACGGCAAATTGAATGGAGAAAACTTGCGAGAAAATAAACAACTGATAGTGGAAGAGGAAGGATACAAAAAAAAAAGTGGGAAGTTTTAAGCCTTTAAAGTCTCGGATTTACGTGTATATATTTTTCTTAGGCAGCTGCAATCTTCGGGTGCCGGAATTTAGTTTTTATCTGTTTTCTTTCCTGCGCAGCGGCCGGTCGAATTGCTCGACAGACGCCGTAACTGAATTGTCGGGAAGAGGACACTGTTTTCGCATGAATGCTTTTTATTAGTATTAAACTTCACTCTCCTATCTTCCGGACAAAACGGAGGAGAAAGTTTCTGGCATTCGATGTCGGAATCGAATTCCAAAATAGGAAACGTAAGCAACCGCATCCCGCTTGCCGACTACTTCTAGGCTCAACTTATCTTTGAAGCATGGGGAATAATGCAAGAAAGTTTCATAGAACAACATCGTATAAAAAATGTCTTCGGCCATTTTTACGAAATCAATATCTTTATATTTAAAATGGTACGTTTTGATTTAAATATTCTAGTGATTAGATACTTGGAGCGGTACAAAAAGGCATGTTTTTCTGGAAATTAAAAAAACAAACTCATGTATGAAGTATACTTCACGTATTAAATATTTTATTGCAGATAGAGAACTCTACTTTTAAATATTCATGCTAATTATTTTGCATTACTTTTATTGCTGTGTTTATTCTTCTCTTTCCAACTTATGGTATACAAATATAAAAAAGTTTTAAAATCTGTAAATTTTATTTAAATTGGGTAAAAGATAACGTAAAAAAATTAACCCGTAAAACTATGTTTTTACTACAAATCCTATACATTTCCAACTTTTAATGTGCAGTTGCAATTTATTTAAGCTGCTTTGAGCTCAAAAATAAGTTTTCATGGCGTTTGATCACTCACAGAAATTCCGTGGCATTGACTAACATTTTTTTCCAAAACACATAATAGATGCATTGTCATCTACAACGAGTCTATCTGCCAAGTTTCAAATCGATTGGATGACGGAAAGTGGGTTAATCAGTCCTCAGTACATTTAGCACGCCACAAATCCAATTGAACTTAATACAATAGATTTTAAAACATCAAAATGTCAGAATTAACAAAGAAAGGTTTCAGTCATTAAATATCACCACATAATACATGCTTGAAGAATCTGACTTCATATCTGGATCTGACGTAAGGCAATAGAAACACGTGTATAAGCAGCATTTCCGTTATAAAGTCCAAAATTTTATAATGCATGATAATGCATTATAGACAATGAGCTATCTGCCAAGTTTTAGCTCTATTCTATGACAAGAAGGGCGTTAATTAGTCCTCCAAAGATTTTGTACTCTGCAAACAAAACACGAAGTTTAGAGTATTTGAAAGTGTAAAAAATGCTTTCGCAAATTAAGAACTGCAAGTAAACCACAATTGATCTCCATAACTTTAAAATAGCTTAGAACGATTTAGAAGAATTTCATTAATTTTCCCAAACAAAAATTTTATAACTTGATGTCTCTATACCATACTGGTGACATCACTTGCAGTTGGAAATCGATAGTTTGATTTCCATTTCTATTTTCAACATTTGTTGCATCGGTCAATTTAAAGGTTTTCAAATCAAAATACCTAATTATGATCCACTTGTTAGTGTAGAATTATTTCATTTTATATTACAATCGATGAAAATAGATTCTAAGTGAAAACATACGTGGGTCATTCTCTACAAAACACAATATTTCAGCAGCAGTAAAAAAAATATTGAAATCCTTAAATGCTTGGGGAAAAAAAAACTCTTTCTGTAGAACTTATCAATTACAATCCAATTATGACATCGACAGAGATCGTCCATAATTATTCTATTGATGTGACGACCACGGGCATGATGTCCACGGATATGATAATTTCCTTTTAATAGTTTAGTTCCGAATGGAATTTTAGGTTTGTAAACATCAGATTACTAAATTGATATCTGTACAAATAATACTATCAAATAAATAATTAACAATAAAAGTTTTATTATTCTTAACTAATTTTATCCTGATCACAGGTATGATAGTATTATCTGTACAGTTGCGCGTATTTCACGTGTAAATAACAAAACATGATTCTTGTATTGAAAAAATAGAATACAAAATAAATATTGGAATCAAAATGGTCACGTCAGACTTCTTTGCAACATAATAATTGACTTGTAGTGTCACTTGGTGAGCATTTAAACAACTAAAAACTGCTGTCCACGGACATGATGCGCCAGTCTTGTGACAGGAGCTATTACATTAATTGTAATGAAATTAGTACTCATAAAAGTTTTATACCCAGGCATAACATTGCCTTATATACGTTATAGCCATTAATAAATATAGATATCAAGGAAATATGAAGTGAAATTAAAATACTGATAAAACAAGCAGTCTTGAGGTAGCTAAAGTCCACAAACTTGACAAATCATGTCCGTGGACGTGTTTTTTTTTTTTTTTTTTTTTTTTTTTTTTTGTATAAAAATATGTTTCAAATATTTTTAAATTTGTATTACTTGTTTTGAGGAGTTTTGATTGATATTCCATAGTTAACAGAAATATCCAACTTCTCTAGTGGTGAAAAAAATTTGCTGCGACTATAGTTTTTGTACGTTTTAAGGACCCATGTAACACTGATATAATCTTTTGAGATCTGATGGATGCTTTTGAAGTGAAATACATTCAGAGATGATTTTTTTTTTTTTTGGGGGGGAATTTTAAGGGCTATTTTTCTATGTTTAGTTTATAATTATTGAGATCCTAATTATAAGAAAAATTAACTTTAAGGGTTTTTATGCACATTTTAAATGCATTACTAGGCTCAATTTTATTTAAGAATTGTTTTAATGTGTTTTGTTTATAAGGATTTTTATAATAACATAATTTTCTGAAGTTAAAGTGGTTGATAATGTGATGATACATTGATCTGTGAAAAACAACATCGATTTAAAACATAACAATACTGGAGTTTATTTTCACAAAGATATAGGACTTTTAAAAATTGTAGAAAAAACCTCCAAAACCTAATATTTAAAATTAGCAATAATTGCAACTACAAAGTAGGAATTATTAATTTGTTTGATTTCCATGAATGAGAGTGCTTAGTAGTAAAATATTTTCAAAAAGCATTTCATACAAGCACGACCTTCAAATATTCATATTTTTTATTTGTACATTTATAAATGTAATATCCTACTTCTATTGGCGCCTAATATGTAAAATATGACAATAAAGAAGTTATAGCTAAAAATATGAAACTATTTTTGCCATACTTTTTTAGACTGCCATGCTTTAAAAAAAATTCTACTTAACTAATTCTTCGAATTTAATTTTATATCAATACTTATAAATTATGTATTTAAATAGAGTATACCTGTATAAAAAAACTCTTAATTAAAAGAAATACAACAATTTTATATAGTCCACAAAATATTCTGCAATAAAATATATTTGCATCATATAATTTCTACTTAGCTCTTGAAAAATTGTACAGTTGCAGAAAAAATTCTAAAAATTATACGAAACTTTTTGCGACAGTTAGTTTACCAATTTTTATTTTCTATCGTCTTAAAAAAAATTACCAATTTGGCGCATATGTGTCAGGAACATTTTATGAACTAGTGGTTCGAATTTAAAGAAACTTTTTGCATTTAACGTATTAAACCTTTACGCTAGATCCCATTAATGAATTTTATACTCAGAAATTTCAGGAAAATCTAATAAATTGGATAATTACATAATTATTACGAGTTGCATGGCAATGATTTAAATTTTTAAAAAGTGTTTGAAACTTAGAATTGTATATGAGAAAAAAGTTCAAGACTGTTTCCTAAAATGTCTGAATTATCCCAAAAAAACCCAGTAAAATGTAAAATAAGCATTTATTATTATCCTCATAGCAAAGCTTTAAATAAAAAATTTCATTTGAAACTGAGAACTACGTAGTGAAACTCAATTATTTATTAAATATATTTTGCTAAAACACTCAGGCAATCCGGTAAAATTGTAATTCGCAATTTACTTAGATTACATTTGAATTTTTACTTTCAGTGACCCATATATATACATAGGGTAATGAAAGTATAGCATTCAGTCAAAAAAATATCGAGTTTTTTATATTTCTCCACGTTTTGGAACATCCTGATTTTAAAAAGGTGATCTAAATAAATTTATGTATGTGTGTCTGTGGTCAGCATAACTCCCGAGCAAACTGAACTACGATGTTTAAATTCAGTATGCGGGTTGCTGTTGGCCATGGGACCAAACATTGAGAATTTCTTCAAAATCGCGCATGCGCATAAGGTAGCTGCCATTAGAAAAATCATGTTTTTCAATGATTGCTAAAAAACGACTCTAACGATATTGATAAAATCACTGTGGAAATGCCTCTTAATATGTTCTAAACATGCCCACATCTGAAATTGCCGTGACAATGCTTTAAGGCTCTAAAAAGTTGAAAAACAAATGCCTTCAACTCAGAGTTCTCTTTCCTTGAGCATACCTCAACAACGATCGTTTTTTCTTCTCCCCTCAGTTTCACTTATAATAAAGGATAATATAAGAATTATCGAAAAATATATCGCCAAAATCACCATTTTAGCAGAGTTTGTTTCTTTTAAGATCCATACAAGAATTATCACAAAAAATATCGCCTAACCGGCCATTTTTTCTAAATGAATGATGAAAATATAATAATTGTATGACACAAATCCACGTCAGTATTATAGTGTAATTGAAAGCTCTGCGATGTTCCACATCCCTAGTTTTGTTTTGAATGAGGTCTTTTTTACAAGAATTGTCATTTATTATTTAATAAGTTTTTTAAATTTCAGGGAGCATACGATAAAGAATTAAATACTCTTTTTTCTCGAAAATTATATAATCGATTTGAGAGGGTTTTTTTTTTTTTTAGAACTTTAAATTGTCAAATTAATGGTCACATATTGTAAAATACTGTTCAGAAGACCTGACAACATTTTAAATTCATGAACATAACTCTAATCCCTCACTGAAATTTTGAAAATAAAATTGAAAAAAATATCAATATTTCTTACTGATTGCATTGTTGGGTATTTTTTCGGTGATATCCAGAGATAAAATAATCGGAAAAAATCATCTTCATAATCTCGAGAAATGCTAGTTAAATTTCGATAAAGTGTTTTATTTCGTGCCATAAACCTAATTCTTAGTAATACAAATTCCATGAAAAGTTTTTAGTGTATTGCACATTTTTACATAAAAATGGGCAAAATTCTTTTTAAAGTCGATAAAAAGAAATTATTATATTATATTTTTAAAAATGGTTACAAAAAAGTGTTTACAAAACATCTAGTTTGTTTGCGCTATGTGAATTTGTTTTTAACAATGAAAGTTCTATAGGTACTTTAGCTACAAAGTTATTCATGCTCAAAATGTGTGAGAATTTAAATTGCAAACCACAACTTTCATTTCAGGATGAACAGACAAAAATATTTTGAAGGGATGCTGTACAAACTTATAAAATACAAATTTAGGTTGTTTCCTTACAACATAATTTTCGTAAATAATGTTCGCTATTTATTCAAGAACGTAACACCAAGATGAAGATTAAATATACACTAAAATTTCAAGGACTGAATAAATCTAACTTCGCATAGTTTGAACTTCTAGATTACACTATAGTATATATCTCGCGTCAACACTACTTCCACCCATCTGTATGAATGATTCATATTCAAACCTACGTGTTTTACAATTCAAATGTCACAAACTTCGGCAGCATTTGTAAAATGAACTTCAGCTGGAAGTTCCAACATAGTTCCGGAATCGTTCAAGAGATAATGTTTTACAGCATCATAGATCATACGAGTCATTTATATTTTTTAAACTGGAAACTTACAACAAAAAGCATTTTACAAGAGAGCCAAAAATGGAAAAGGAAAAAAATTTCCACCCATTTTCATTATTAAGATAAAAAAAAATTAAAAAAAAAAAAAAAAAGATTTTTTTTACCCATAAATGTTTTGTGTGAAAAATTATAGTGAAAATAAGATTATATATATATTGGCGTATACGTTATAAATATGTTGTTCTAGAGTAATTCGGCCCGTCTTTAAAAGTTAGCGGTGAATACTGTTTTAGAGTATTAGACTTCTTTTTAAACATTTTGATTTTTTTTCTCCTTAAAGTTCATTAAGTGCTGTTAAATTAAAAATTCGAAATAAATTTTTTCACATTTTCAAGTAAAAATTCACTTTTTGAACCCAGTACTTTCACAGTATTAACGCCTCAAAACTATACACAAAATTATAAGCTTATTTATAATATTATACACATTTTTTGTTTTGCTAATAGAATACACTCATAACTAGAAATAGTGACCTGACAGTCACAGTCTGTCTTGTTTTAAATTTCCTTTTATTTCTTGTATGTAATAATCAGTTGCAATAAGTAATACTTAAACCTCCAACAAAGAACCATTAGATTGTATTTTATTAATACTAGCAATTGAATCTCATTTCCATTTAAACTTCCAAAATTCGATTACTTTTGCTTGGATTAATCCAACCACCCAGATTTTCAATCGAAGTTCTTTTCTAACCTCTAAACTCTATGCTACCACCTACTGCAAGAATTCAAAGGTAATACAAACCGTTCTTCGCCCCCGATTCCTTCAAGCCCCCGGTAAACACCTCGTATTTCGGTGGGGTTTATCAGTGAGAGAAAACCTCACCGGAATTAAGCGAGGAGAAGGTAAAGACCCACTAAGAAAATAAACATTTGATCTGGAAAAAGAACGGAAACGAAGCACCGCGATGAGAAAAAGGAGGGTTTTTATTTTTTATTTTATTTATTTATTGTTATACTTTACTTGAGAATTTTGATTCCCGTTTCTCTCAGTTACTAAATCGCGAGTTTGAGAAAGAATGTATTTGAGATTTTTATTTTTCCTCAGAGAACCGAGATAAGTGGGTTATAAGACTTTTTTTTTTCATTTTTTTGGTTTTTTATTTAGGACTTGAAAGGATTGAGAAAATTCGAATTCATTCATGTAATAAAATAGAGTTTAAAATGCTAAGTTTTGGGAAATATTCTGAGGATTTATTCTATGCCACTTTCAAGAGAGTTTAATAAAGCTTATATAGTTTTATGTGGCATTAACTTTTAAGTTCTTATAAGAAATGGCAACAAAAGTGTATGAGCAAATGAATTTCGACAAATAAGCATGTCATACCACATACACATTATAGAATGCACCATGAACTTCCAGTTTATACTATAGGTGAAATCCCCCTAACGTGACACTAAGTATCCGGATGGAAACTCGCCAAGAACGTTTCGATTGGCTGCAAAGAATTCTCAGCTAATCGGATCGTGTTTTCATTAGGATACTTAGTGTCAGTTTAGAGTGATTTCAACTATATCTGTACACCCCACCAGATAATCTGGTTGATGGTTGTCGAGAAAAACGATTAGTCAATTAAAAATAGGGGTGATGCGTGCAAGAAATTAGCGTAAAAAATTTTTACAATGTAGCAGTTGTACATGTATTTCTCCTGGAATCTTTCTTGAAAAATGGGACTGGTCTTGTTTTCCGTGACACAGATAATGTTTGAAATTGTGGCAGGAACCAATTTTAGATGGTACAGCAGACTGTAGCAGTACCCAAGGGTGGAAGCTTCCACAGATGTGGTCTAAGTGAGAATAGATATGTAAGGAGTTTTATGTGATTTTCAGAGGAATAATGATTAGATCTCGAGATATGATGATTCGCATTTCAAAAGCAAAGGAAAAGTGATAAATTTTTCCTGTACTTCTATTGAAAGATTGTATCAAGGGTGACAACAGAAAATCCAGCAAACCCTCAAAATCACGACTTGGTTTGGTCTTAAAATACTGATAGAGAACGTGCCAGAAATTAGATGAAGAGTATTATTTCGTGTAAAAGGCGTGTTAAGCAGTCATAAATAACATAAAAATTCAATGTTTCTTCACTATATGAGTTTTAAGAAACTACAGCCAACTCGAATACCCAATGAGCATTGAC
The DNA here is from genome assembly GCA_963978545.1 of Linyphia triangularis. Classification (NCBI taxonomy): domain Eukaryota; kingdom Metazoa; phylum Arthropoda; class Arachnida; order Araneae; family Linyphiidae; genus Linyphia; species Linyphia triangularis. The sequence continues at coordinate 40,223,519 of OZ021732.1, read as the reverse complement.
GAATTAGACGGTCTCACCCGTTTTTCTGCCCGTAACCAAGATACTATTGATGAAATGATTTCAAATATTCAAATTTAAAAAAAAATCAAGTTTCTCTTCAAGTACTTATGATATTTAAAATAAATCATCACAATTTTTATAATAAATTAAGAATTATTCACTTAATTAAAGTTATCCTTACATATAATTAGGTATAGAGAAAAGGCAATGCTTTAAAAAAAATTTTAAAACATCTGCAAAAGTTTAGTTGCATAGATAAAAGTTAAAACAATCTTGCTTCATTTCCTTCTCCTTATCCCATTTGTAACTTTTATATTCAGTTAAATACAAAAAATAAATACAAATCACATTTTTTTTTATTAAATCATTCTTGAAAACGACAAAATATATTACTTAGACGCAAATAAAGAAAATTAAAACTATTATTTTGCTGTTATTTCATAACAATAAGAGTTCGATAGCAAAAATGTAAGATCCAAATTAATGTAGCATCGAGAGATTATTAATTGTTGTCAAAAGAAAATAGGATAATTAAATAAATTCACAAAAAGAATACATGAAGTCAATTTATATAGTGAGCAAAACAATAGTCCCAAAATCTTTGATTTATTTTCCTACCTCTGACCCAATGAAGACCATTAATGTGTTTCTAATGTGAAACAAAATTGAATATGCTTACAATAATACTAAATGCAACTTTTTTATTGAATTTATTTAAAAACAAATTTAAGCGCGCTTAATTAAAAGTGTTATAAAAGAATGCACCATTCAACTTTTCAGCACGACAAATACATTTTTGCCAGTAAAAAATCTCGATCCAAGATATGAATCATGTCAGAGAATAGTGCAAAACTATTATTGAAAAACAAAAAAATATTTAAATCTAAAAATATTTCTCTTTTCAACAACCAATTCTTGAAAAGAAATATTAACATAAATATATGCAGCACAAAATCTGATCAATGCCACAAAAATATGCTGCCAAACTTCGAGGCTAATTTCTTCTGAAAATTTTATTCTAAATTTCGATGCACATCCAGTTTCATTTCAAAGAGGATCAAGAAGATATTTAACGCAAGAACAATTCAAATCTCAATAAAAACAAATAAGTCAAAACCCTTTGTTATACAGCAAAATGGCCGACAAGCGGAACAATGTACTTTTTACGCGATCCAAAATATTCCACGAAGATCCATTCCCATTGCGACCCATGTTCTTCCATTTCGGTCCTTGTAAATCCCTCTAATTAGACCTTCAGAGACTTCCATTTCGCCAGCATCGGTTCTTAGTGGGAGGACCAAGATTTATCTTCTGATAAACTGAGGGCCACCAAGGGATTGAGGATTCGCTTTCAGATGAGTCTCGCCAAGTTCTTTTCTTTCGCATTTATTCTTAAACTTGAGTTTTGGATACGATTGAGCGAAGGCGTAAATTTGGAAAGTGTCATGCAACAGGGGTATGCTAAATTTAACCCTTTATTTACTGACAGGAGTTATAAGTCCTGGCAGTTTTCTCATGGTACAGTATTAATTTAAACGCTTCGAGACCCATTGGGACTTTCAAGTCCACTTCGATGAAGTTCTTTCTTCAATTGTTGAATAGCAGCACAAACTTATTTCTCTTTACATGAAAACATGTGGACGACAATATTATAGTCCGAGAGGCGACTGCAATTTTTGGACCCCATCGAACATCATTCTGAATTTTTTTATAGAAATTCTAGAAAAGTGAGTAGATTACGAATCCACTGGTCTGCCGTGGCAAAAATGGCCGAAACTGATTAAAAATCCACTTGGAAGGAGTTGAACTAGAATCCGATTGCCAAATATGTCATAACTTGACAAAAAGATAACTAACTTTTTTCTTCTAGCAACCCACTGCATTTTGATTTTCAGTGAGAAAAAGCGCAAACGATTTCTGATCTCTGGCTCGGAAAACTTGTACCTTTTAAAAAGTGAGCCAAATTGGCGACATCAGTTACGCCATCAGTGACGTAATGTTTATTTACAATTTGGCTCATTTGTGAAAGATGCAAGTAAGCCATAGCCACACATCCGAATCGTCTGCATCCTTCTTAATTGAAAATTAAAGAGTGAGGGTTACCAAATAAAAATAAAAAATGCTCATTATTTGGCAAGTTATGGCGCATTTGGCAATTGGATTTAATTCAAGTTATTTAAAGTCGATGTTTGACCAGTTTTGGCCAATTTTGCCTCGGCAGAGCATTTGATTCATAATCCGCTCACTTTTCTCCAATTTCTATAAAAATTCAGAATAATGTTCGACGGGGTCCAAAAATTGCAGTCGCCTCTCAGTCTAAAAGAGAAATAAGCTTTTGCTGTCATCCAACAATTGAAGACCGATTTTCATAAAAGTGAACTTCAAAGTCCCCGTTTAAATTAATACAGTACTATGAGAAAACTGGTGAGACTTTCCGTCAATAAACAAAGGATTAAATCATTCAGTCACAATGTAATTTATTTTATATCATACACATATTGGATGACCTTGATGATGGCATGTTAAGACTTGGGAATATTCAAGATTTACAACAATTATTTTACAGAGAAACCGTAAAAAAGAACTTCCCGAATCATAGGATCCAACTCTATTTCCTCCTTAATATAACTTTAAAAATATACTTTGAGTAAAATAAAATTTAGTTACATATTTTAATATTTCCATAAGGCAATACTGGTTCTGAAGAGATTAAATGTAAGGAAATGGGGGGGGAACTTCAAAGCTGATAAGAGAAAAACTTGATGTTACAAAGTGGGCGAAACTTATTTGTGTGTTATTGAACTGATAGTGGATTCAGTTTGGAACTTCACTCGGAAGATTAATATACATCATATATTGAAGCATATTTGCAACACATTCAAGTCATTGTGTATCGCAGTGGCGAAACTACAAATGCTTTAGAAATTGGGTCTAATATAACTTAAATCAGGGGTCAGTACCTCATGCTGGGAACAAGTTTTAATCAAACATTATATTAAAAATATTTAAAAATAATCTCGCTTCACTTGGTTGTTTTTGGATATCGTTTTTCACAATGAGGTAGAGCACAGCTATACCTTGCAGCACAAATGTGTTGTGAATGCAATAAAGAGCAGAATAATAATGTGACTAATAAAATTATTTGAGTTCAATGGTGAATAATTGAAGACCGTTAAACTGCACAGTTAAAAAGTTGTTGAAATGTTTCAATTAATTTCGAGTCGTAATGATGTAAGATGGATACAAAATTGCAGTGAACTGCAGTAGGACGAAATGTCTTATTTGGATTAAGGTGACCGGAGAGGAATTATTATTATTATATTTTTTTTTAAGTACATACCAAAATGTATGAAATTTTTTATGTAACTTAATGGCATGATAATAAATATAAATTTTAAAGATTTATTTCAACTATCATCATTTTAGAACATTTCAACTTTAAAATTTTAAACTTTTAAAAAATGCTACTTGCGTTTCAATTTTTCACTAAACTGTTCAATTTTTTTATTGCAGGCTATTTTATATATATGTTAAAATAACTGACCATGGCTTTTTGATTTGACACATTCTTTAATCAACTAAAAAAAAAATTGTAGTTACCTGGGAATTTTTACATATTTCATGACATGTTAATACTAAAACTGAATTAAAATAATAAAAAATTATCAGATTTCAAAATCCACGCCCAATTATATTCAAAATAGTAACAGAAACTATTTTCCAAAATTTTTAAATAAATATATACAAGTTTTTAAATTGCAAGGAACAATTTGAATCTGTTGAAAATCATGGAAAATACTTTCAGAGAAAAATTCAAATATAGAAAATAACTAACATAAATAGAAAAACTGTGGATATTAGCTTCAAGGAAAAAGCCCAGCACCATAGTAAGCAACTTCTGACGACTTTTGTACGTATTTAAAGACAAAAGTTCAGGTTATAATTTCGGACAAAAAAAAATCGAAATTTTTGAAAAAATTTTGCTTCCCAATCCCCTTACTCAAAAAATGATTGAAATGAAAATACCCATACCATCAATATCTTCATTCTAAAGATGTGAAAAATACTAACTTTGATCGTATACTAAATGAATAACCAGAAAATTTTCCACACTAGGTTCTACTGACCTTGCTAAATGTTTTTCACGAATAAAAAACATTGTTTTTATTTCGTAATTAAAGTGACCTACTTATTTTCTTATTAATATATAGAAAAACTGCGTCCTCGTTTTCTCTAACAACATGAACAAAATTCTACAAAAGCTCCTATAATAATCTTTTATCTTTTTTTAATTAAAATTTTCTCCTTTTGCTACAGAATCCTAGTTTAATTATGTAAGTTCCTGATATATTTCCGAAAAAATATAAATGTATACTAGTACGTTACATGGCAAGCCAAATATGAAAAGGTCAAAAGGAAACAAAGTTTTATAACTCCAATACCAAATGAAATGAAAAAAATGGAATTTTGCCCGAAAGAAGAAAAAAAAAACATTTAAACCAATAATTTGAACCAGATCAGAAATGTCTCAAACTTCCAGCATTTTCTTTAATATGCTTCTTCCTTTTATTGCAGAAGCTTTTTTTAAACTCGGTTTCTTTCGGAGCACCAAATGGAATTAGTAATTGATAAAACTAAATCAAGATTTCTCTCGTACTTGTAACTCCTGAGCTTCGAGAAAAAGGCGATTAAATATTTAATGCTCGCCGGAATTCGTTCGATTGCAGTGCATCTTTCTTGACAGGAAAGGTTTACAAATAAAATCCAACTGCACCCCCAGGAGCAATTCTGTCTGTTGACCATGTGTTGCTACTACTTATTGTCTTTCTATTCCCAATATATCTAAAGCATAAAGAACACGCACAAATAATCCTTTCTTTATTACAAAGATATTCTTTCGGAGAACATAAACTTATACGGTAAGGTTCCAAAGCTGGCTTAAATAGTAAGTGGCTTAAAACGTTGACTAAAAATTTTGTTAATTTTTTTTTTTAAATAACGTAATCAAAACATAAGTTTACGATGCATTTAATCCTCCTTACTATGCTGTACTTATCAAAGGTTCTTTACCGAAGTAACCTAACCTCAACTTATTAGAGCTCTTAAGAGTTATTCTTAATAGCTTAATTAAAGAAATTTATAAGTTCTATTTAGAGTTATATACAGCTTTTTGAGAAGCTAGAGTTCAAGTTCTAAATTTGTTTTTTAATATTCGTCTCCCATTATCTGAACCTTAAAAAAAAATCGAATTGTACTATATAGAAATGGATGAAATTAAAAGTAGGGATTTTGCCACCTAGCTAGGGCATGCATTCTGCATTCAACGACAATGAGAATTATGCTGGTAAGATCAGTCAACTCCTGTCTGACGTCCTCACGATAATGCTGGTTTGTTATGGTTTTTACAAAGAAAAACCTTCAAGCTATTTTGTTTGGAATTTGTGTTATTATCTCTTAAAACTCAAGAGTGCTTTCTTTGAAAAATAACTTTTTATTAAGCAAAGGTACAATTACCACCAGGATCAGTAATCTCATTGAAAAAAATACGTAATACAAAATCAATCATTCTCTTATCTGGCGTGTTTTAAAAATAAGTAAACAAATTATTTTTTAAATGTATGTCGTGATTGGTCACAAGCACATCACAAGTGTTGCCACATGATGCAACATTATTCTTAATAAAGCTGCGGTAATAAGATCCATTTGATCAATAAGTAAAAATAAATAATTCATGATTTAATTTCAATAAACACTGCAATACATTTCAAAAGAATAAAAATAAACACAGGCTTTTTGAAAACATTATCACGTCGAATTTATTTTCAAAAATGAGTTTTAAATATCGACTGATTATTAATTTAAAATTTAACTCTGCAGAAAGAGAAATCACAAATTTATTAGATGGAGTTTATAGTATTTTTGGGACAAGTAATAAAGCGTATTGAAAAATACTTTTTGGGGAAATTCAAAATTTCAAGTTGATAAAAAGTTGCCACTATGCTCACATTTTTACCAAAGAAAATTTAGTTTAATCGAAAATATTTAGGTCTCCCAGAATGGACCTGAAGGAAGTTTGATATTTTTTTATAAAAACGAAGATTTAATTTTTTTTTTTTTTTTAAACGTATAAATAAAGCAAATTTTTATTTTCAAGTATAAAAGTGTCAAGTTTAGAATAATAATTAACAGTTATAAAAAAAATGTATCTGCCATTTTACAGGAATCTACATGAAAACATTATTTTTTTTTTACAAAACATGTATATTTTTCGATTTTCAACCAATTATTTAGGTTAATTTTTATTTTATTTAGAGACTAGATATTGTAGTAAAGCGTTTTGAAATATCGGGAATATCATTTTATGAAATGGCCTATACTAAACTCAAGTGTTAAGTCATTTCACGCTTGCTCAACCTTGGAGTCTCCAACCAACTAAAACTAGATTTGAGACATGAAGGTAACGCTATTGAAAATGATTCCATGTTACAGATTTCGAGAGATGAAAGTGTATTCAATAGTAAAATGCTTTTACTAGTAGAAAAGCCAGAAAGTTCAATTCAGTGGCGACCCGTGATCGAAAAAGCCGGAAACATGCGTGTGTCTCCCCCCCCCCCCCACACCACACACTTTTCACAATCATTCATGAACGCTAAGTCTTTAATCTTAATAATCTTTAATACTCAAACTCAAATCAAAGTTTCCTTTCAATTCTTATAAAATGAATAAGATGAGAAAGAAAACACTTATTTCTTGAAAACAAAATCAATCCTCCTTTCTTTTGAACTTGAGAATCAGTCAATGATGTCGTTATAAAATGGCGTTGTTTTGGTAACACACTCACACCATCCACCCAGATTCTCATATGCTAAGCCAATCAGCTCCTCGAATTTTCTAGGGCAGCCGAAGTTAGAAATAATACTTGATCGGCAGCACCGCTATTATATTGCTTAGAGGGAAGGCTTCTATTGCTTTCCATTGGTTACCATGGCAACATGGCTGCCGAAACACGTTTCAGAAAACACGGCTGCTGTGTTCAGAGGAAGATCACTTTGACTGAAAGCGGATATTTGCTAGTGAATTATTCAGGCAAGAAGATTGCCATTTATTGGATTTTTTTTTCTCACTTATACTTGAAATGGATCTTCATTTTAGAAAATTGTAAAATAAATAATTTTAGTTTTGAGATAATAAATTTAGATGCAGATGAAAAATAAAGCAGAAAATAAAAATATCCGTATTTTGTAAAAAAAAATTAAAGTTTTCATCTAGATTCCGGGAGACCCAAATGTTAAATGGCAGATATAATTTTTTTATTACTGCTAATTTATATTCTAAACTTAACAATTTTATTCTTGAAAATAAAAAATTACTTTATATTTATGTTTAAAAAAATTAAAATATTCGTTTTCGTCGAAAAACATCAAACTTCAGGTCCATTCCAGGAGAGCTAAATATTTTTCAATTGAACTAAAAATTGTTTTGGTAAATATGTGAGTATAATGGCAACTTTTTTTCGACATGAAATTTTTAATTTCCAAAAAAAGTTTTATATATATATATATATATATATATATATATATATATATATATATATATATATATATAGATACGATAATTTTAAAGTTTATAAATACAATTTGTTGTGCCTTCCAGGCAACAAAAAGTCCCCTTTATATATTTTTTACCTACTATGCTTAGCCAATTATACTCGAGTTGGTTCGGTGAAATAAAATTTGTATCTATTCCGCCAATAAGAATTTTTGTTTTTTATCGGAAAGCATGTTCGATTGTAGGTTTGATTTCAATCGCTCTTCATGATATTACATGGCACCATTGTTCCATCATATTTATACGTAATAAAACATAGTAAATGGTAAAATAAAGTATTAAATGGAAAATGTTTAAGATTTTAGAGTATCTGATTCAAGAAATTTTTTTTTTTACGCTATTAAATCATCGTAAAAGTAGAGCTAAGATTGCGAAAGTCAGATTCGTAAAACGACGTGATATAACAAGTTATAAATATTAAACATTTTTTTTACTGCAAAGTTGAAACAAAAAATAAAAATTTTCATCTAAATCAACAATTTATTTTAACACAAATTTTAGAATTTCATTAATAAAAATTACAATACTACAAATAACTCGATGTTTTCAGCATATCTCTTGTAATTCATTTAGTTCCAAACAAAAGAACAAACCTTATCAAATATAGAAATAGAGAATAGTTTTGGAATATTTTAGTTAACCATGAGCTAGAAATAATTTATCTTAGTTTCAGAGTATAAATTATTATATTAGTTAATTGTTTTTTAAACAATAAAATACAATTTGGCATCTTTTTTTAATTAATAATCTTTTTTATCCTATTTCAGTCTTCTGCTAGTTAATATTAGAAATGGAACACTGGGCTGAAAATTCACATATTTCTTGAAAACATGCAGAAGCAAACAGATTTACCTTTACTATCACTAGAGCTTTCACGTGATTTTACCAATGATATTTATCATTGAAATGCGCATTTTGATTCGCTAATGGACTGTGACAACTTGAACTTGTCTTTAATGGTAAATCGTGAGCATATCACACGTGCCTCCCAACGATGTAACCCATTCAAAATAATGCAATGACAAATGTCCATTAATATGGCTGCTGCGTACTAAGGTCCATTTATATGGCTGCTAATATTGTTTCTAGCCTGTAACAACCAATGTTTTTATCGAGCTTCAGAAGCTGATGGTTACCCAAAGACGAATAATATATGCGGATCATGTTTAAAAAATAAAGTCCACCAAAACTTCCGCCATACTAATTTTCCATTAACTTAAAACTTCAAGATTCTAAAAAAAAAAAATCCATAACATGAATTCTTCTCTTTTCTTGCATGGAAAGCTTTAAACTTTCCTAATAATTACATATCACTTTTTCCACTCAACGTGGTTCAGTAAAAATTAGAGACATGTCGGGATTCATGGAAGCGTGTATATTAAGGGCATGCATTGTTAACCAATCGTAAATACTGTCGTAATGAACGCATAAATTTCAAAATTACGATCGTTTAACGATCGGACGTGCACTACTTTACATGCCACGTTGTCTTCTAAATTATGTCAAATGAAAAAGTTGGGAAAAGAAAAATGGTAGGAATAATGATACTTTAGTTAGTACAATGAGGACTTACACCAAATCCACGTCCTATGCATTAAAACAAAAAATTTCAAATTTCGTAGTTCACTGAGCTGAAAAACCGATATTTCATTACTTTATTTGAGAGAATATATTTGATGCATAACGTTTATTATGCAAAAAATGTTGTCTTGAAGTGTCATTGCAAATCAGTCAATTTAACTAAAAAGCTACGAAACTTCATTCATGTAAAAGCAAATACATTTTTTTAAATATTTTTGCTGAGAGATGTGCTAAAATTGCAATTTTCTCTTTCCTATAGCGCTGCTATCTACTGTATATTATCACAAACTTTGCGAATTTTTTTTAATTGGTTTCCGATATTTTTTAACTTCAATTTTCAAACAAATAAATAAATTTTTAAGCAATAAACTATTCGTAGTTAATTTATAATTACACATTATAGAAAGTCTTACAGAAATCTTTAAACCTTAAATTGGTATATCATTTATCAATTTTGGTTTTGAATAATGATTGAAATACAATGGTTCCCCCACCCCCACCAAAAAAAGCCCCGTTCAAAGTGTGTGTGTGTGTGTGTGTGTGTGTGTGTGTGTGTGTGTGTGTGTGTGTGTGTGTGTGTGTGTGTGTGTGTGTGTGTGTGTGTGTGTGTGTGTGTGTGTGTGTGTGTGTGTGTGTGTGTGTGTGTGTGTGTGTGTGTGTGTGTGTGTGTGTGTGTGTGTGTGTGTGTGTGTGTGTGTGTGTGTGTGTGTGTGTGTGTGTGTGTGTGTGTGTGTGTGTGTGTGTGTGTGAAATGCATACTTCTGAAGCAGAAATCTGCTGTCGTGTTTAAGTTAAATGTTTTGATAAGATTTAAGATAGTATCGACAATAGTTCTCTATATTTGTAATCTATTACTTTTTCAATTTAGTTTAACTATCACACAGCAATAAATTCTTATTACTGTATAATCGATAAATTAAATTGAAAAAGTGATAAATTAAAAATCTCTCAAAAGACATAAACTAAAGACTTCAAATTTTTTTACTCTTAGACAATTATTTCCTATGTTGAACCTAACGTTTAAACCTGTTCAATAAAGTTCGTAATGTAAAAATTGCGTGCTTCAATTCTCATTGTTATCATTCTTAAAACATTTACAGGACTCAAAAGTAATAATTCATAGAAAATGTGCGTGAAAATTTTTCTACATATTTCTCTTCGGTTAAATATTTGCTCAAACAAATAGCCGTTCATTTATTGCTGCTCAAATACCACAAATCCAATATTTATAATTGACAGCACGCACAACATATTCTGCCTATGCTATTTAAACTAGATTGTTAAAACGTTTAAAAATTAACATAATAGAACTCTTTAAAATATGAATAAATATTGGTATTAAATCTTATTGTACATTGGAATAGCTTAAATTATTGATATACATCTAATTCCTTTCTACTATTGATCTATTTTAGATTACCATTAATTTTTCGAATAGACATGACATGGTCCATGAAAATAGAGTTTGCTATTTTTTTTTGTTAAGGTATTGCAAAATTCCATAAAATGCAGAGTACATCAATATTCAGATATATTTCAGTATTTCTAATATTAATTGTAGGTTTGGATTATTGTAATGAGTATTTATTGTTGAGAGGACTACAGAAGAGCCAGAACGTCTTTAGATCAAGCTCAGTTATGAAGGTAGCTACTTTCTAAAGTGTCCATCGCGCTCTATTTTTGCTACTCAAAAGAAAGAAAATCGCAAAATCTCCCAGCCCATGCAATTGAAATGATAAACTCTGTTGTGTCTACTCCCAAAAGGTAGACTGCAGAGGATAGACAGGGCTCGATCTCAAAGTATCTTGCATACCAAAAGAACAATCTAATCCCCAGACTTACAACATGAATGTGATGGAATTTTATGCAGCAATCATTGCACAAAGTATCTAGAGTGGCGAAACCTCATGAAGTAGGTAAAGTAGAATAAGATTTAATGGATTGGGCATATTCAAGAAGACTTTTTCAAAGGCAATTGAATCTCAAATGAAAGCTACTTCTAAATATTAATTAAACCTTAGCCTACTGCCATGTCACTGGTGAATACAAAAGCCGAAATTATAATTTAAACGAAGAGTTTACATGATATGTAGTGAATAATATTTCCAGATTCAAAAAGCCCTATGAGCAATATTAGATGGGCATTCTCAAAGTATAGATCGATCCCAATATTTGAAAAATATATTCTGCAATCACTTTTAGATGCGGATTAACTGCACGCTCAACGACCTATTTTAGTGCACAATAATGGGACCTGCAGCTTAACGTAAATTCCGAACAATAACGAACATTCATGCCTAACCTAGGATTCAAGCCCGGTACTTGTGACATGCGAGGTCAGAGATCTCACAACACCTTCATCAGGAAAACCATTGTTAGTTGTGATACTTTGATTTAAGGTGTTCCGATATCCCAAAATCAGAAAAAAAAATCGAATTTTGTTTTCTAATTTAAAAATAATATTCAAACATTTCTTAACAATTCACAAAAACTGGTTAAAAAAATTTCTATTACTTTTTTAGATGTAACTGTTTGAATTATCATTCCTTAGATCGTTGTATTACTATAACTAAACTTCAAATGCTCATATCTTTTTCCACGGTTTCAAATTCGACATTCAAGCCTTAGCATTAAAAATGCTAAGGCTTTTTAACTGTTATACTTAGAATATTTTTTTTTCTTCTTCAACATTTTAAATATACACTAAATAGATGTATGCATTCGGATTTTTTCTATTTTTACCACCAATTTTTTTATAAAAAGTTCTCAAAGTTGAAAATCCATTTTTTTTTTCGTGCATTTTTGTAGCAAAATTGCTATAAATATTTTTTTTTTTTTTTTTTTTTTTTTTTTTTAAACTGCTCACCTGAATTCAAATTAGAATGCATACATTTTCTTAAATATTATTCAAGATCACAAGTAAAACACTTTGAATAAAAAAATAAAAAAAAATAATAAAGAAGTAGGAACAAAAGTAAAAACATTTTGAATAAAAAAAAAGTAGAAATTTTAAATTGTAAAAAATAAAAAATAAATAATAAAAAAATAAAAAATAATAATAATAATAATAATTTTTCAATTTTCAAAAAATTGGGCAAGTAATTTTATAATTTTAAGTACTAAAGAGTGTTTTTGTAAGTGTGCTCAACAGGAGAAAATAATATAGATATCGTAATTGCAAAAATAAAAAATAAAATGGCAAAGGTATGGAATCCGTTAAACAAGTTGAATTGTGACTGACACTTTGATTAAAAAGCCTACAATTCTACTGTATCTATTGCCGTACATCAGGTCTAGATACCAAGAATAAGAATTTTCTGATATCTTTCTAATCTTATTAAGAAATTCAATGTGATATACGACCAATATGTAGCATTCATGGTTTAGGCTTAAGGAATTACAAATTGACTTCCGGTCGCCATTTAATGTATTTACTGTCATAAATTTTGATTGATTTAGGATTTGGGAATACATTTCAACAAGTCCTTTCATTTGACAAATCGTACGTGTTTGTAGCACTCGTAGTTTTTACTGAAAATGCTGACTGCAATCAGACGAACGGACGGTTCTCTCTCCACATAATTATAATAAAGAATCTAAAACTGGTAATTGTTTCAAAAATGAATTTTTTGTTAACCTACAATGATAGTCAATGCAATAAAAAGCAAAAAACACATCGTTTTGAAACTGAGCTATACATGGAGATTCTATTTTTGCAAATTTTCATCACAAGAGAGACAATCGACAAGACAATAGTTACGATTCACAATATTGATTATATTGGAGTGCTTTTTTCCCCCCTAAATATTTTTTAGATATTTCCGACTGTGGTTTCCAAGGTTGAAAGACAGAATAGTCTGATGTAAGATTTTTCAGAAAAGTTTTCAAATGTGTAATAAATCAAAGTTATTTTTTTTAAAAAATCATAAATTCTGAAGTTTGGACGGAAAGAAAAAACAAAAATACCATGATTTAGTAAAACCTACACAGTTTTTCCTCTATTTAGTTTAAAAAATGCAGGTATGTTTTCAAAACGTCATAACAATCAATTTATTAAAAATTTGATCTGAATAAAAAAGTTAAAGTGAGTATTCCCAAACATATCCCCAGCACCAGTTGTACAATTTTTAAATAATGCCGGGCTTCAGAGACGAACTCAAGTTCCAGCAAAACTTGAGAGTGAATACTCCAGATGGGAGAAACTAATTTATATATTCCCAATTAAAAAGATTCTACGAAGCGGCCTCCTTTAAAGCCTCCGAAAAGTCTTAAGACCAACCCCCAGGAACGGGTGCATCTTAGGTCCAATTTCCGAAGCAACAAGCACAATTTCCCATTCCAAACTTCCTCTCGGATTAAGAGCATTAGGGCTGCCTCCAAGAACCCAATCTACTTTAAGATCCCGTCTTCATCAGAATCATCATTTGCTCCTATTCCCGTCTCTCTCTCTCTCTCGCTTTTCTTCTACTTTATTTCTTCCCCATCTTCTTCAAGACGATGGCTCTTTTTCATTTATTTATATTCCGTATTTTTTTTTTTTTTCTTTCTTTCTTTCGTATGTGTTCTCTTCCAGGGTCTGTAGATATTTCAAACTAGTTTGTATTTATTAGAAGAGATTCTGCTTTTATCTGAGTCAGTACCTTTCTATCAAACGTTTGCTTGCTTTTTTTTTTTTTTTTTTTTTTTTGCTTTTTTTTACGATAGACAATTCTTCAATGTCGTATTACTTCAGGCTCGACCCTTTGCTGGCGTCCTACCAAGTATACATTCAATCTTTACGATATTTTAACATTTGAATATGGTAATGCTTTATTTTATTTTTTTAGCCGTGTGTTTCTTTCATTTACAGTCATTTACTTCTCCCTTAAATAAGTTTGTAATTAAAGTACATCAAGGACCATAGCTATACTGCCATGCTAAGCACAGAAGTCGTATCAGCATTATTTTTTTCGACAAACTGAATTATTGTTATTAAGTGGTTTTCGATCATTTATTCTACGATACTGATGAAGTTTAATGGTCGAATATGCACAGGAACTATTAAAAAGGTTAGTCAATAAGTTAGCATTAACTACATGAATCTGTTAAGCTTTAAACCGCCATTTCTCAGTTTGAGCTGAGTTGCAGATACAACTTGGGAGATTAGCACGGGGGTATAAGATTAAATACAAGATCCGTCAACTTAAATCTAAAGTGTATATTTTTTCAACAAATTTAGCTGTTATATAGATTTTGACATTCTATAAAACAGGAAACCTTTATAGTTTCTTAGATGAACTCTTTATAAAAATGTACTTAAAAAAGAAATGTAATCTAGAACTTATGATGGATTCATGATAGCATCATTTATGTAAATAAGCCTATTTTCATAATTTTTTACAACTTTTACAATGCTAAACATATTTTATTGAAATTAAATGCAAACATAAAATTGCTTAACAGGGGCAATTTATTAAATAACCAGATAGTTATACGCTAAAAAGATACTATTTCTCTAATTTTTCTTTATCTTATAGGTATCTTATTAGAAATATGAAAAAAATTCGTTAATGCTTGTAGATAATTTTGTTTTCTATAAATTTTTAAGTGATAGTTTTTCAATTTCACAAAAAAAAAAAAAAAAAAAAAAAAAAAAAAAAAATGGAAGTAATAATATTAATAATAAAAATTAAAAAAAAAAAAAAACACCAGTTTTTCCGGTATTTTTTCATTAAAACAACAGAACCTCGTTGATCTACTAGGTCTTAAACATTTTCATTAGAACACAATAATACATAACATATCCAAAAGATCAGAACTTCACCTTTTGCGATGCAAGTCTATTTTTTGTCTCTTGCTAATGGACTATAACTACTTTGCTCATAGTGTCGCGTTCAAAAATTCAGTAATTTTACAAAATTTCCTTTAAATAATAAAATTTCTAAGCCTCAAAAGATATTAATCTAATATATTATGATAAACCAAAATAATTTTTCTGATTATTATAGTCATCAACATTCCTGATTGTAGTATAGAATTTTTTTATTCTGTAAGTTTCAGTATTACTAGAGGAACATTTTACTTTTCAAAGAATTTTTAGATGTTTCGTTTAAATAATTCCTAACATACCACACTTTTGTGCCACTATTCATCAATATTCTTATCAGTAGCTTTCATTTCTTACCAAACTACAATGCAACTAAATAAAGGCTTCTCTCAAGCTTTAGTATATTTAAAAGTTTACAACTTTTTTTAACTTAAAATGTGTCTATTTTTAAAGATTTTATTAACTAAGTTGTGTGACAAATTGCTTCGAATTCGTGCAACAGTTTTACACTTTTTCATCTTAAAATATTTTTCTTCAGCAAACATAGACATATCGATAAGAGTCTCGCCTCTTTATCTTAGAAGTAGGCGGTACAGGATACAATAAAACTAAACCAATTTAAACACCTTATTCCCATCGTATCGATTCCCACCTTAACACCCATAACACTTCTACATATTAAAAATTTCATTTTGGAGCCCTTTATTTTGAACCAATACCTTTTCCATTGTCTCACACTCTTTTAAAGCCAGACACTATTTCGATTTCTTTTTAGTTTGCGTCTGTCTTTTATTTATCCTCTCCACTTCGATCGTTTCACTATCTTGTCTCTCTTTTTTTACGACAATTTCCGCCCAAACTACACTAAAGAAGGGAGGTTGGGCAGTTTAGCGCCCCACTGCCATTGTCATTACTTCAAAGTCATTACGCGTCGCTGTTAAACCGTGACGCGGGTATAGGACGATCCAAGCACATAAAAAAAAACTCTTCAAATCAATGGTCAGCTACAGTTCTCATAAGGATGTCATTTTTAGTTACCTCTACGGATTGTAATGGGCCCATAAGATGATTTTTTTTTTTAAAGGCTGGTTAGGGGCGTGTTGAAAAAAGATTGTCATTTTTAGATTTGATAAAAAAAAAATGTAAGTTACTCGAACCGGATAATTTGGTCACTAAGCGAATTTTCGGTGTCTGGAGTATATAATGCATTTAATGAGGCTATCTGATGAAGGTTGTTAAAAAGTACTTGGCGCTTTTTTTTTTTTCTCTCTCTCTCTCTTTTTAGAAAAGTAACCGAGTAATTTTATTTCATAGTATGAAGAACTTCATTTTGTATTACTTTGATGCTATTACAAGAAAATCAATGGAATGATGTTATTCACTATAAATCTACTTGTAATAATAGATTTAACATGTATTGAGTATTAACGTGAGTAAAATTGTCTGGTTATTTGAAGATTATTGCAGCTTAAGTGAAGAACGTTATGGATAAAAAGTTTTTGTCCATTAGAAAAATTCTTTTTTATATTAATAGTAGCTATTTCCAAATGGATCTATGGTGGGATTCAATGCAAAAAAAAGGGATTTTTATTTATTGTAGAACAAGGACTCTATTTGCATTATGTTTCTAGAATCTCTCTATATAAAGAGGAGTGTTCTAGGATGTGTAAGTGTGTTTGCTTTTGATAGAAATCTACAGTTTGATTACGATCTTGATAGCATTTATCCCACTGAATCTTCGGAACGAGAGGAACGTCAGACACATGAAATTTTGAAAAATAACCCTCATTTCCCCCTTTCTAACCCATAAAGGGGTATGGTAATAATCTGAGTTCTACTGTACCAATAGAAATTTAATTTTTTTCTGTGGGTTAATTGACTAATCCTACTAATTATGAGCACTTTATTCCGATGTTTGTTTGCTAATGTGGTAAAATCGATGATAGGGGACTAAGGAGATCATGCACATAAGTCGAAATCAACGGAACCAATTTGAACCGGGATGTACCTGGGCAAAGAAGTTTGTGCCCAGGAAATAACAGGTACTTAATCTAACAAATACCTAAAAATTAACCCACTTGAAATAAAATAATACTGCATCGATACTAATTACAAGATTTTAACAGAATGTAAATGAACGTTTCCTTTGCTTCTGTCCAACCTGTGATAACCAAAGGATTTTCTATTAAAATCATTTGTTAGAAAAGTCTGAAAGTGCTCAAAAGAAAAAATATATATTCTTTAAAAACATTAATTAAACGTTTCAATCATGTTACGATCCAAAATATGCCAGTTTCTAAAATAATTTTCAAAAGTTACACACGAAAATGTATCATTACATTTCAGTTACTTAACAAATTCAGATAATTCTAGATCCCCTAGCACTGACTCGGATATAGTTTAAAACAGAAATACAGTCATTTTAGTACGTGCTTAGATTCAAGCCAACACAAACAAAGATCATAAGCCTTTCAAGAAACAGAAGGAATTTATAGACACTTAAAACAATGCAGGTATATAACAACTTTACGCTCTTAAAAAGTGAGGAAAGACATAAAACCATTACTTTAGCCCTGAGTTTTTTTTATGGGGAGTTAAAATATCTCAACCGAAGAACTCCGAGTGCATATTCCCTGATTTAATACCATCCACTTCGAAAATTTAACGGCGACCCTATAAAACAAGGAAACGAAATTTCTCCCAAAAAACAAAATGGCTCTACCAAGTTCCACGGTGATGAACGGAGTGCATTTAATTCGATAATGGTGGATTAAATTCCTGCATATAATCGTTAGTTGGACCATGAAATGCGTATAATGATGTCGATTTAATAATCTAATATAATTATAAGAGGGAAAAGGCGTTGAAGTTTACACGAACTCTAGCGTAAAAGATCTCATCATATTGCTTCGTATCTAATCAAAGCCGTGAATTACTAGGAAGTCGAAAACTCATTAAAAGACAAATTATGCCTCCGCAGATCTTATTTCAGATTTAACTGCAGTTGTATTCTTTTATTAAGATTGGGGAGTTATTCTTCCTAAAAATTATAACTTCGGATGTGGGATTAAATCCGATTCTAGATCGGAATTGGTGCATGCTGATTAATTGTAGATTTTGCATTTTTCCTACTAGCTTAACTATTTTTATAAAATTCCGAAGCAAAGTCTAATGAATTTAAGTATTTTTTTTTTTTTTTTTTTTTTTAGCAATTAAATGTAAGACTAATATAATTGTAACTGAGAAGTCATTTTTAATTTCATTCCACTTATTGCAGTTTCCATTTAAGTATGATTCCAAATTTTTACTCTACAAGATTAATCAAGCAATATCTCAGTAATGCGGCTTTCGAATATTATTTTACACTATAATCAATACATAATACAAATTAAAAGAACACATCTTTTTTAAGTTTCCGATTTTAAAATATAAATGTACTTTACTACAATGATATTAAATTGGAGTCATAAAACTAATTATCTTTCACGGATTAATTTGATACGTATTGGGAATTTAAAATAAGGTGGATTTTTTCGACTTTCATTTTAATGCTAACAAGTATATAAGGAAGTAAAATCTCTGAAGAATAATTCTATTAGTACACACACGCACACATATTTATATTAATTCAAACTTCAACTTGAAATTTTTAAAGTTGGTAAAGCAACAAATACAAAACAAAAACCATCCAATCAAAACACTCTCCCTCTACCATCCCTACAACTTAGAGTTCTTTTTCTGACCAGTTGCTTTACAGGATGGTTAGTTCTTTTGACATCTAATTAATCACACCCCCGACATTACTTCTCCCGAACAAAACCATCAAACGGTGTTTCTCCCCAGAAAATACTCCCATTTTTCTTTCAGTCACACAGTCTTCCACTTCTATCTCTCTATCTTCTAGTACAGAGTTTAAAAAAAAAAATCCTCACTTTTAAAGAAAAAAAAGCTATTAAATAAAGCTTATCTTCATTAAATACCACCTCCCTCATCACTTCTCCCGTGATCGTGACATCTCCAAAGTTGCTAACAAAGGAAATTCTCTCTGCCATTCATTACAGCAAAATGTCTGTCATTTAAAAAATAGCGAAATTCTTCTAAGGAAAAAAAAAGAACAACCGTGAGCTATTGTCATGTAGTCCTCAGTCGTACTGGGGTTTCAATAGTGTAGTCTTCAATCCCCATTTTTTTATTGTTTCTTCATTGTTTCTGTCCTGTAGAGCTTCAAGGGATATCCATCATTGTTAAAAATTATCTGCCAGTCGTTGCAGGGAGTAAAAATACGTGTCGTTTTTCGACGGAACCTCATCGGGACGGAATGCTTAAAAATAGCTCCAGGCCTCTGAAGAGTAACACTTACACTTGCCTTGTGTAACAAAAACCCAAATGAAAAATGACCCCAAGTGGGGAGGTTTACTTAATCTTTTTATCATCAGTATGTTAAGAAGAGACGGCGATGGTGTTTTTCGAAACGCCTCGAGCAATTAGAGGAAGAAGTCTCGCTGAAAAAAAGCGTTGCTGTGTCATAAGCAACTGAAGAGGCTACGGAATTGATAAAGTGAGCCGTTATATATGAATATTTTCTCAGTACGTGTTTTTTTTTTTTTTTTTTTTTTTTTTTTTTTTTTTTTTTGAGTCCAAATAATTTTTATTTTCAACATTCTGGTTGCAAAGGGAAAGAATTGGGCAATAAATATGGAGTTTTTTAAATTTCCGAGTGTGTGACGTTGGTGAGCAGTAATTATAAGTTCTATAACAACGATTAATAACTCCGGATCGATATACTAGCAAGCGTAAACTATCAAGTATTCTGCCTTCATAAGTTAAATAGCCGTAAATTCAACAACAACAAATTCACATGACTTGTTTGACGCTTTTGCGTTCGTCCTTTTAAATTACATATTGTTTTTTTATTGTTGTATAGGCTTGTATGACCTAATAATTTGAACCATTCAGTGAAATAAAAAGATTATTTTCAAAGGATTAATCCGTAAGTGTCAAAATATACATTGGAAATTTTTTGGATTTGCGGCTCTTTAGCTAATAACTGCAGTATTGTGTTGACATTACAAAATTTAGAATTTCTTTTCATTAATCACATTAAATTTGATGTTCATTCGAAAATGTTTAAGTTCTGCACTTCCTTAAATATTCTCATAAAATAATAACAACCATAAACGGGTGGGGTTTTTTTTGGTTTTTTTCCTTCTTTTTTTTCCCCCTTTTCCCCAGCATTTAAATGCACAAAGCACCATTCCAACCATCTCAGCAATACTCATTGAATTATGAAAATTACAAAACTACTTGCCATTTTTTCCCACTTTCTCCTGAACATATTTACCACCAACTGCAGTATTGGCGCCAGTAAAAGTACTCTTGCATAATGGTTATTTCTCAGAGTCGGAAGTTAATTTATATTCTCGCGATATAAACAAGCTGGTGACACCCGGAAAAGCGTGAGTTGGTTTTGCGAGTGAGGAATTTCTTGACGACCGCGTGATTCCTGGCAGTTTAGCCGTGTAAAAGTAGTTGCTCTGTTGTTTAAGCCAACAACGCAATTTTGAAATTTTAGTCAAGAAACTTCGAGCGACGCATTGATCGAGAAGTCAATGTTATGAAATGAGTTTCTTAGGCAACTATAAAAGTATTTTTTAAAAATTATAAGCGAATTGGGGAAATAATTATTAATTGATCAAATGTATTAACACTTAGAAATAATAGTTGGTGTTAAGGAAATTTGAAGATAATTAAGGTTTTGTAATCAATCTAAAGTTTGATTGTTTACAGCAAGACTACTTTCTTAGGTTATATCACTGCTCTCTGATTCACTATACGTAAATATTTTGTGTTTCAACAAGGACAACATAAAAATCATACACAGTTTAAGTACCAATTAATCTACTTCAAAAATATATAACATTATTCTAGATAAATTCAATAAGAGAAATAAGAAAATAAATTTAGAGAAAATAATTTATTTTTCAATTTTAACAAGTTTTGAGCAGTTCCTAAGTTAAGACGAAAAAGGCAAAAAAATTAGCATTAGAACAAATCTAAAATTATATTTTCTGACATAAACATCAGTTTCAGAGAACTTAAATTTTTAACGCGTCAATGAGCTAGAAAGGTTCCTTGGTTTGGCACTACGAGCGCCACCTACCCTCTTCTCACACCAAAATGTTTTGGATTTTATGTTGCACACTGTTGAAATCCAATGAGCTTTGACTTATGTTAGGGAGCTTACAAGTATAAAACAATAATATTTAAATAGTTACATAATATTAACTGAAACTCTTACTAAAACTACATTTCTAACAAAATATTTCATGTCGTACCGAAAAAATGCCTTTGAAAATTACTATACCCAAAAGCAACAATAAACTCAACAAACTATGGCACTTTGGCAGAAATAAAAGTTAAGAACTTTATAAAATATTTAGGCAGTACCGAAAAAGTAATTACAGACTGAATTGTAGCCTAGTGTTCCTTTTTATTTTCTGTGCAGTAACAGTATCACAAATCTTAATTAGCAGACATAGCTAGTAGAAACTTATACGTAAATGACATTTTCCAGGAAAATTCCGAAAATATATGTTTAAGAATTCAAAAGACAAGGACAACTGCCCTAACTCATTTCGTTCTTTTGGATGTGTAAACAAAAGTTGTTCTAGTGATACATACACCTGCATGTACAGTAATGAGCACATTATTTCTGAAGAGTGGAAAAAAGAAGCAACGGTAAAAAAGTGACCGCATTTTATCCTTCATTACTTCAAAAGAAAATCTGCATACAGAGTGTTTATAATTAAAGTTCAACTTTCAAAAAAGCTGTAAAAAATCCACTGGTCATAATGAAGTGAAATTTGACCTGTAAATACTCGAAGAAGGGATGATAAAAAAAATACGATTTCCAACAATTTTTATTCTTATGCTATACAACTTTCCCTTTCTTCATGCATATTCAAGTCAAATTACACGTCATTATGACGAGTGTTTCTTTTTTATTTACAGCTTTTGATATTATAACTTTAATTATAATCATCCCAGGGTAATTATAATTAAAGGTCAACTTTCAAAAAGTAGGATTTCAAAAGCATATGTTTTCTTAAACCAAATCATGGCTTTAAAAAATAAATGTATGGCATGAGAAAAAAAAAATAGATCGAAATAGCTTTGTTTTTTCTTATGTCATTTTCCCTTCTTCGAGTACATACAGGTTCAATTTCAGATCACTCTGACAGGTGGCTTTTCGCACGGCTTTTTCTCGAACTTTAATTATAAACTACTTGTATACATTAGGATAGGTAAAAAAAAAACTTTTTTCTCCTTTTTCAAGGGGCACAGCGATAAAAAGGTGCTAAATGGTCTCAAACTAACCCATGTGAAATTTGATTATATTATGATAAGTCTAACTGCCTCCGAATTAATTTAATTTTTTTTTTTTTTTTTTTTTTTTTTTTTTTAAGGAAAGTTTTAGTTAAGGTTCCATACAATAAACATTATTTTCTATATACATACATAGACAATGTATCAGGATTGCAAGTGTGAGTAGTGGATGGGTGGAGTGTAGATAGCCGAGGAACACCAATTCTTGCGCGTGCCCTGCCTACGTTTCCAGTTTGGCTCCATCCACAAAAAAGTAAGGTTGTGTTGGTTTGTACCTTTTTTTAAATCTAACCCTTTAATACCAAATAAGAAGACTTTTTCTTTCATCCTTCTTGAAGACTAGTAAAATATTGTTTGGCATTTTATCTTGCAAGTGTAAGAAAATTTTATGAGTGCATTTGTCAAAGACACCAAAACGTATCATTCAGAGGAATAAAGATTCCGAATCGATCAAAATGGTGACCGAAGGCTTAGACATTATTGCAATAAGTAATATAACGAACACTTTGAAAAGGGAAATTCTGAAGTAAAAATCAGTTTCAGCTTCAAAACGAAAACATAGAGAAGCCTATAATAAGTCAACTTTATCTGAATCTAGTCATTCGGACAGTAACAATGTATTCCAGCCACATACTTCATATCTATTACACAAGTTCTTGAAGAATCAAATAGGACTGAGGCAGTAATTGCTTCAACAGTTCTTCCCACATCCACTTCGAAAATTATTGTTAAAAATTCGTTTCGCCAGAAAAGCTAGATAGCACAAAATTGGCTGCGGAAGAAAACGAAGTTCTACAAATACCTGTTTTGTACTTCGACATACAAAATGATAAAATTTTAATTATATCAGAAAGGATGACAAAATATATTACAGAACAACCTTGTAGAGCATATTTCCTTATAATAGAATCAGAGTTGATGTTCTTGGGTTATATTACACCGTCATATAGCACATCTGAATCACCGATTTCTTGCTGGAATCAGATATAATTATCGTGGCAGTTGGATGTGATGAACTAACGTGAACGTTGGTATATATGGAGTTGTCATACGCCTGCTTGAAAAAAGGTTAGATAAACCATTACAGTGAATTATTTGCCTACTGCATATGAACGAATTATTTTTTTGGCACTTGATTCTACACATTGATGGCAACACAACATATCCAAAGACATTTTCAGGGAGAATTGGCAAGATATAGAAATGTGTGGAAAAAGGTACGTTTTTTTTTTTTTTCTTTTTTGGTTTCGACAGAGTTACCCGAATTTTTTGTTAAAAGTATTAAAACAAGCCTGGCATATTTGTACAGGTCAAACATATAGCCTCAACGATTTTAGCAGACATATTTCCTATGGATTTGGCATACAAATCTCCAGGTAAAATGTCTTATGTCCGATGACTAACTCACGCTAATCAATTCCTATGTGTCTAACTTTCGATGAGGGTTTAAGCTCCAACCTGGTTTGCAATAAAAACTGACTCTTCTTATAAAGATGGAGCACATCCTGTTCAAACTCATTATGTAATTAAATATGTATTTGGCCACGGAACTGAAAACAAAAATATATCCAGTAACTCAAAGAAACAGTTACCTCGCAATGTTGACCGCCTTTAAACCTTACATCCATGAAATGGCAGCCCGACGCATTTTGAAATTCCCTCCATAGTTTTTGTTTCAACTCCCTACTATTAAATTTAAGGCGTTAACTTATACCGATCTCATTGAATGTCTGGTGAATATCTGATCCACAAATATTACAATCCATTCCCTATGAAGATATCCAATCGTTTGTTGCTGAAAAAGCAGGAGAACTGTCTTGACCACGCCTAACATGTCACACACTTTTTGAAAATGCAGTTAAGACTGCGACAGAAGCTTCAGCCACAAAGCGTATAAAAATCTGAGAGTAGGCTTCATAAAAAAAATGAATTGCAATCTTGAAAAGGCATGCCGAAATTCGATAGCTAGACAGCATTTGAACTATTATAATAGTAATAATATAAATGTAACTTTTGTCAACATTTTATTGTAATAAATAAATGTTACTCATGTAATTTAATATTTTTTTTTAAATATATACACATTTTTTTAAACTTTTTTGAACCTTTCGATAGCAAAACATCAAAAAGAAAATGTTTTTTTTTGTTTTTTTTCAAAATGTCCTTTTTTTAACGTCAATTCAGAGGCAGAAAATGACGTCCCATTCTATTAAAATTGTATATGCACTTTAGGAACATCATTTGGCACCGTCCCGGACAGAAATCTAAAAAAAAAAAATTTAACATGGAACAGTAACCCACCGTATTGTACATATGGAAGAGTGTTTCGAATTTTTTTTTTTTTTTTTTTTTTTATATATAGATATATACAGCTTTATTTAGTTATTGAAAAAATTTCGCACGCTTGATTGAAACTCTTAAAAACACCCTTCCCTTCATCTTAAGAGAATGAACATATCTTGAGATCTAATAAACCATTAAAAACGCTTTTTACTTTCAATTACCCATATATATATATATATATATATATATATATATATATATATATATATATATATATATATATATACATACTGATTTCAAAAATGTTTTCTAGAAAAAAATGTCTGTATGTACGTGGTCAACACAGTCTCCGGAACAAATTGACCTAGGATGTTCAAATTTGGTGATCGGGTTAGTGGTGACCATAAGACCTACAATTAAGGTTTTCGTCAAAATCGCGCATGCGCATAAGGTAGCTGCCATTAAAAAAGTATTTTCATAAACCTCAAAGCCAAATTAATAAGGATAACGTCAAGTCTGACAGCTATTACTTTATAAACTATTAACTTTGACTACTGACTTTCCTAAATCCAAAGTTGAACCATAATGTAAAATAATTTCTCAAATTCTGTGGAATATAAATGTATTCGTAGATAAACTAGGGGAGTGAAACACCCCGAGAACTCTGTTTTAAAGGCATTCTTTTTTAAACTTCTTACTCCATTAAAGCATTTTTACTGGAATTTCAGAGGTGGGGGTGTTTAGAACACCTTAAGAGGCATTACAACAGCGATTTTTATCAAAATCGTTAGAGATTTTGGCAATCATTAAAAAACGTGATTTTTTCAATTTCTACCTTATGCGCAAGCGCGATTTTGACAAAAACGTTAATGGTAGGTCACACGGTCACCACTAACCCGCACACCAAATTTAAACATCCTAGATCAATTTGTTCGGGAGCTATGCTGGCCAAGTACACACAGACAGACATATTTTTAGACAACTTTCTTGAAATCGGGATGCACCAAAACATAGAGAAATGCAAGAACAACAACAACAAAAAAATGAAAATCTGTTTTTACCTAATACTTTACTTTTATTACCCTTTGTATACATATGGGTAATTGAAAATAAAAAAGACCCATTAAATCCAAATGAAATACTATTTCAAAGAAACATTTTAAAGTATATATATCAAGGTTAAAAAAGAATGTATAAAAATAAAATGTCATTGGAATGCCGAAAAATTTCACCTTTTTTTTTAAAGTCCATGCTATATTTATTCTCAAGACTACTTTAAAATAGACTAAGAAAACCAAATAAAAACAGCTTCAAAATAATAATTTATGAATTTCAGAAAAATAGTCACTGAATTCCATTGCTTATCCACCAATTTTACTCCAGAAATCTTTAAATTTTCAATCCTCTGTATTTCCTCAAACAAGGCTTTGAGTGATGATCCCACAGCTCCGCGACTTCCAGAACTTTCTCTACAAATTCGAGTATGGCCGCCAAGGGTCCAATTCAACTGATGCAATAAAATAACACACCCTTAATAAACAAAGCCAAGCAAAAAATATTATGGATATAAATTATTTGAATGACCAGCGCCAAATGAAATTGAAGGGTTTGAGGACAATTTACGGTTCGCAAGATGTTGTATAGAATTAAGGCTCTTCGTAAATTCTGGAGCGTAAAGAAATTAAAGCTGTCGTAGGTTGAATTTCGGTTCAAGAATTCAAGGAGTTTTCTTCTGGAATCGTTTAAGAATATTTACTTTGCTTGCTGGTACATAAAACTAGTTGGAAAGGAGTTTTAAACTTTCTGGTCCATAAAGATATCTGGAGCGGTTAATTTAAATTGTGAGAATAGAGTTTGCTGTTTGATTTCAGTCTTTCAAAGCTACTTTAAAATGTTAAGGAAACCTAATTTATTCGTACATATGTATGGCATTTTAGGAAGTAAAGAATAAATATTCTCTGCTTCACATCAATTATCAAAAGGTTGACGTAGTTGATTTAGTTAAGGCAAAAGGTTTTGAGGATAATAAATACAATTTACGAATTCTTACCATTGAAAAGTCAGGGTAATATCGATAGTATTGTTACGTGGATGGGTTCGAAAGACTTGAAGCCGAAGCAGATAAAAACTTGAAGAAATTTATTCCGATGTAACTCTTCGCAGATTCCTTTACAACTTCAGAATTTCCCGTTCTAATAGATTCAATACAGCTCTTTACACAACAATGGAGCTCAAACAGCAGTTAAAAACTAGATACACAACTGCTAAGATCGACGCAAAAGACAATGCAATACAGTTCACTTTCGCAATACAGCTCTCTGAATGCTCGTTGATAGACAACTAACTCAGTAACTCAGCTAACTCAACTCAAGGCCGGTCTTGTATAGGAAAGTCAATCCATCGTGAATCTTCTAGAGATAGAAATTTGGAGGATTTTCCAGATCGTAGTCGAAAAGCCCTATACATGTACATGAGGACCGAAAATGTAGCCAAATAGTCCCCAAGTTTGGCGACATTTGGCAATTTCTCGCCAAATTTGGCGCTCAAAATTAGTCTCTAAAACCGTCGCCAACTTGGCGAGATTGCCATTAACCGTAATGTTAAATAGCCTGTCCCTTGTAAAACTCGTTTTCCAGCATGATCCCTGTAGAACTCGTTTTCAAGCATTAAGAGACGCATTGCAAGAAAGCGATATAAAGTCAACTCTTGCACTGCCTTATGCGTAATGTACATAAATTTCCCTTTTTACATAAATAATACTTCGAAATATTTACAAATATACAGAGATTCGTAACAGTATTTTTAATAATCCAAACACACATATGCTTCGAGCTTAATATCTTAAAGAAATATTAAATCATATTATCAAGAATGGTGTATTTTTATACCATAAAATTTCAGAACATTATGATCTTCATGATACCAAAAACCAATAGAATCAACATTCCCATAATTCATTGGCATTATAAATTGCAATGATTAATTTGGTCAATCTTCACAAAAAATTTTGAGAGAAAAAGTGCATCAAATTCATGCTTGTCAAATTTAATTTAGATTTAAACAATATATATCAGAAACTTTTCATAATCACAATAAATTAAACTATAAAAAAAATTAACGGAAAAGCATCAATTATAATTATAAAGAATTTGACAGAAAATTCTTTGTAATTATTTCAGTATTCATTTAAAGATCCAAAGTATTTTTAAAAGCTAACTTAAAGACATCAAAGAAAAAGGTTCATCATTTAAGCTTTATCACAGACAAACTTATACCTCTTCACAAAAGCTATAGAATAACTACATCCAGCATTCCCGATAAAGTGACAGTCGCAAAGAACGTTTCTTTCCGAAATACCTTCGCGGGGTGCTCTCGTCGGCGCCTTTGATCATCGGATTGTGTAAAAATAACAGCGTGAAATGTGAAGTGAGGAATGATGCCCGACCCCCTCCTCTCAGAGAATGCGTGCATCACTCAGAGACGGATGAGGGAGTGATCTTTCATCCTTGGAGCATCCTTAATAGAAGGCAGTCCGTTTCTGTTTTTTGAAGGAGTCATGATGAAAGAGAAAGGACGGAACTGGAGACCTTCTTGGTAATGTAAATTTCATCAAGAAGATTCTAGGGAATGATGTGCTAATGTGATGATCAAAGTTTCGAGTGAGCTGTGGAAGGGTCAGTCGGACAGAAATATACGAAATAATATAATGCTATGTCTATATATGAACTAAATGAAATTTAAAATGCGGTATTGAAGGAATGAGGTATAGTATAAGGGCCCTAAATATCTAAAAATTATTTGAATTTTTCTGTTAATAATGGATTGTCAGTGTATAGGCAATGTATTAATTACATAAATTTGATGAAAGTAGGCTTTTTTTTTATTCAGTTTCTTAAAACATATAAATTTCCGATTCTAAATTTTTTTTTAATAATTGTTAATAAAAAGTTATGTACAATTAATGCAAAAAACAACATACGTGTGATATCAATAGTGATAAATTAAATAAGAAAATTCATTCAATTAATCTTTATGAATAATAGCAAGACTTGTGTTGCTTTTCATCAATTTAACAAAATTGATTGCGCAACTTTGTTCAACTTTTCAAAACAATATATAAAAAACATAATTTCTGAAAAATTTACAACACATTTGTGAACACACTGAAGAGATTTTCCGTTCTTCAACTATGTGACATTTTTCTGATTAAGATTCAACAATGAACACATTTTTAAAAGGCTGTTTGAAAACCTTTGCTTCAGCAAGGTAATACCATTTCTTACTACCATTAAATATTTTACAAAAATAAAGTGGCTTACAAGTGAACAAAACATTCTGAACAAAAACACTTTTAATGAGCACAATGCACCTTTCAGATTGTATTGGTGGATCACATTATCTTCTTATCTGTAAATAAATACTTCAATAACAAGCAAAAGCAGAAGTATTACTCTTAATTATATAAGGTTTGTATTCTAATAAAAGATCGTGAAGTTTAAGGGAAATCTAGAATATAAACTTCGCATTCCACTCTTAAATAGAAAAGGAAATATAATTACGAGTTTTCTATGATTTATGGATTCATACATCGATTGAATGTTCCATGAATCTTCATTTTTACAATACATTTCCAATTACGGCATAAAGCGCTATTTTGAAGACATGGAATGTGAACTATTCGAATGTTATCGGTTTTTGTTTCGTTTGCGAGTCGTTTAACAAATGGAAGAGTGCCACGTCACAATTAGCACTGGTGGAAGTGGAAGTTTATTTTCGATTCAATCTCGATCAATATGCCCTGCGTGAGTTTTATTGTTCAAGGAATTAGTTGTAGAGTTTAAGTTTATTGGAAAGAGAATATACAGTCCCGAGGAGTCCATACATGTATTTTTGTACTAACACTTAAGGAACTTAAAGGGCTCAAATGATTGT
The DNA here is from genome assembly GCA_963978545.1 of Linyphia triangularis. Classification (NCBI taxonomy): domain Eukaryota; kingdom Metazoa; phylum Arthropoda; class Arachnida; order Araneae; family Linyphiidae; genus Linyphia; species Linyphia triangularis. Next base: position 40,193,923 of record OZ021732.1, on the reverse strand, counting down.
ACAAAACTCTTGTTTTATATTCTTTTCATAAAATAGTGGATAGAAGTAAAACCATACAAAGTTTTTGAAGTATCATTTAAATAAAATGTTTTTAAGATCTTAGTAAATCGTTAGTTTGTTGTTGTAAAAGTTTGCTAGGACTTTATATATAGTGCATGCATAATTTGTTCCCAAACAAACCGTTTGAAATTCAAAATAAATTTTTATCAGAAATAAGGAAATTAATGTTGTTTCTTTTGTGAAAACTGTTTGCATCCGTTTTTGTTTGCGTTTTCAATAATTCTATATAAAAAGTATTAAAAGGTCGATTAATAAATTATATTATAGCTGGAATATTTATAGGCGGGTATAAAGTTATTTGGCGTATTTGCCTTTTTCAAAGTCTAAAATGCATAGTTTAAATTATATTTTATATTTATAATCAACACATTTTATGCCTGTTTTCTGTTCGAAAAACTCATATACGTGAATTCCGATATTTAACTTAAACCAATTAAGTAAAGAAAGAAATTCCAGGAAATAGCTTAAACGATATTTTAAAAGAATGAATCAATGCGCCGGGTGAATTTGTTTCTATTTGTTTGGAAATATTTCTTACTTATATATAGCTAAAGGAAAAAAATACAATAAAATAAATTAATTGAAGATTTTTTAACGAAACAACTGCATAATAAAAGCACATATTTGATATTATGAACATAAACTCCATAAGTAAAACAACTGAAACTCTCAAACCATATTCTGGATTGCCGTCTATGATTTAATTTTTTGTTTAATTGAAATAACTAAATAATTTATAATTTTATACATAATTAAAACGTTTAATTGCAGAAATTGATTTTTAATTCCTATGTATATTTGATTAACACTTACGTAATCACCTGAAATTCATGCATTTCATATTAGTACTTATTTTTATACAAGACATACAATTTCCAATTCGGACCCCCTCACTTTTACTTCTAACGATCCGCTACTGCAAGAAATTGTTTTAGGAATATTTTGACTCTTTTTACACAATCACCATCATTGACAATGTTCAAATCCCCCCAAAAAAAACATTAAACCCTTTCCTCTACCCCCCACTAACTACCGTGATCTACCACTAACTACCTTGATGCATAGCCTCCACCATAACTGTCTTTGCCTATGGATGATTAATCTGACCAAAGATTTGGTTTCCCAACCTTATAGTGGTCTTAAACCCACAATCATTTGTACTATTGTGCAATAAGAAACAAAGCCAAAAAGTATAGTATTTTTTTCTTTTTTCACTTTAAACCTTTTGATCCGACTTTACATGATTAAAATTTAAATACGAAAATTAGTTTAATTTAAGAATAAGTCCTATTAAAAATCATTCCCAATATTCAGTGTGTTACGATCTTCTAGCAAAGTGCATTTAGAAACTACTCTGTATAGAACCTTGAAATTTGGTGAGTAGGTACGAAAATTATCACTTAATGAAATTACATAAATTAAAAACTCGAAAATAACGTTTAATATATTTTATTTTATATTTGAAAACCTTACATCAATGCATTTGTAATGACTTCACCTGGTTTTGTATTTTAATATTTTCATTCATAATAGAAAACATTAAATGAAAACAATGAATGTCATTTCATTAAGTGATCATTTTCGTACCTACTCACCAAATTTCAACGTTTAATACCAAGTAGTTTCTAAATGCACTAGGCTATAAGATAGAAACATAGTGAATATTGGTAATGATCCTTACATGACTTCCCCTTAAGGTACTTGCCTACTTTGAAGAGGTCAATTTTGATGAAATTTGACAAACAAATATTATTCGTGAATATTTTAACCCAAATCTTTAAGTTTCTAAAACTGTCTACTTTTTAACTATGCGTTGATTTGAATAAAAGTTATAACAATTTGAAACTTATCTAAAACTGTAAATTATAACCGTAAATAGCATATAAAAACACAAAGTTGCCGATTAAAAAGTAATTTCCTTCTAAATATTAATATTTTCTTCTTTTTAATAAATAAAAAAAAAATGGAAAAAGAAGGTGTATTTTAAGTGTGTAAGTAATATGGTTTATATAGAAATCGAGTGTTTTAAAGTTAAAATGCATTTTTCAAGGAATTGATTTTCACACAAATATTGCTAATTTGAAATGTCATAACTAAAAAAATTGTTCATGAATCATTATAAATTTTTTTGTACTTCTCTTGTTGAATGTTTTCTAATGCATCTGCTATAGAAATTGAGATTGGATTGTTATTTTATGAAATGCCACCTTTAGTTTGAATATAAACAAAGTGAAATTGTTAAAAAATCATGAACTTATTTTTCGACAATCCATAAAAAAAGTTTTAGTGAATATATTTTTCTTAATGTAGTCTATGCCATAGATATAAGCATTTAGTTTATTTATATACAATTTATTTCCTAAAAAACTTAATAGTTTTCCATTTATCTTATTTTAAGTTTTTGAAATATTTCATCAAAATTTCATGCAAAATTACAATCAGTCGACTGGGACTATTTTTCCCAATCATTTTAAATATTGTAATAAATATATAATCTTGTAGAAATTTGATCACTAATGGGATGTATGGTTCCAATGCAAAATACGGTTGGGAAAATATATCCCACAAAAACCGGAATGTATATTCCAAATCGGTCACAAGGGTTAATGCTACGTAATTCATCAAGTAATGTAACTTCAATGACCTTTTAGTGTATTTGTTTCCCATATAATTGACGGTATTTCCAACCACCATCATCAAGACTCAACAACAATAACTACCTATTGCATTAACCCAAATTTTCGCATGCCTGTGACTTGGTTCTTTCCCGCATATCGTAGTTTTTACATTTCTATCCAAACATCAAGATCCGCATGCTGTCAGTGCACGACTTTCCCATCACAAACAAGGGTGCATCAAAACTCCTTTCTTTTCAAGGCTAAAACAAGGTCAGTGCGGACATTCCATGAACAGGTAGTAGAAGGGTACAGGGGTTAGAAGCAATTGGCGATCGGAATTGGATACGCCAACGAGGAAGCGATTCAATGAGCATCTCACCATTAAACACCTGTTACAAACGGATTGCCTGAGGTCGTAGGCGTTTGATGATCAAGAGTCTCTTTAACAATTTTATCCTTGGTGTGGCGTATACTATCATGTGATATCCATTTGAAGTACTTGTTATTTCGCTCTGTGGTTGGTGTTGCTTTAAAAATGCAACAGACCTTATGCAAACAATTATTCTAAATAATCACAATATGTCTTTCTATTACTTATTTCTACACTTATTACGTTTCTCCAGCGCATACGGTTTGACTGAAATGTTACCATAGCTCCATTACATAGTTTGTTTAGGTATACAAGGCTGACCTCAAACTATTTGGTTGAATTTCTTGTGGTATGTTTGTAGAAAAGTCAATAAAAAATGTGTTTTAAGCGTAGCTTATTTCGCTTAATATATATATACTCCAGAGAGCATTAAACCAAAATCCTCGTGAGTCATACAACAAACTAGTTAATAATTCTATCACAGTTGAGACTATATTTAAATGATCTTTTCAGAATAATTGAGTATTTAATAGAACGTCAGCTGATTGATTACGGTGTGGGTGGGTTAAGAAAGGGTTTGGCTTAAACATTTGAATGAAAACCTTTTTCCACAACTGTCTTACCTTGCCTTAATGAGTATTCTTTATAGTAATTACGATTTGTTTGTTTGTAGTGGACGAGCAAGATCTTCAGATTGTTAATTAACCCACTTACAGTCATATAATAGAACAGAAACTTGGCACATGGAATACATTGTCATCGACAACGAGTCTATCTACAAGGCTGTCACTAAAAAGCCGCTTTTAAGTATATTTCTACGTATTACTGAAAGCCAGATACAGAATCTAACTAAGTATTCAAGCATAAAAAATTTGGAAATATTCAGTATCTGAAACTTTACCTTGTTAATGTTAACGACATACGAGAAAGAAAAAAGAAAAAAAAAAGAAGAAAAAAATTATATTATTATTTTTAAATGTTTTTCATTAACTTCGATTTTGTTTGTGTTGTGCTTAATCAACCCACTCTCTATCATCTAATAGTGCTGAATTTTTTCAGATAGAATGCATTGTATCGACAACAAGGGCAAAAAAAAAAAGTTTATCATCGGAAACAATGGTTTTATTTGGCTTGTGGTCAAGTGCTATGAAAACTCGATTATGGTTAAAAATCGTTTAAATAAGTTGCAGTTGCATTAAAGTTGACAATGCATACAAAGGATTGAGAATAAAAACTCAATTTTTATGCGTTAGATTTTTTTAAATGGTAGATTGAAGCTCTTTACTTTTTTATGGGACATAAATAGACGATTTTTCCCAGCACGCCAAAAACTTTCGCAAACTGAGCCAAGTCGGCCATCTGACAGTCAATTCTCTATTCAGTGATTAGTAAATGACCACTTAAACGTGGTCTCAATGTTGATTATAATATAACTACTCATTTTATTCCGTAAGCTCCTGGGATAATGCCATATCGAAATAATCCCTCGTATGCAAGCTCAAAAAAGAACATTATGTGTTTATTTTCTTTAAACATTTGAGGTATGAATACATTGTTATTCTCAAAATTGCTCAAAATAAGTTAAGGAATCGATTAAAAAGATAGTATTTTTGTTACAGGTAATTTATTTTAAAAGTCAAATAATTTTAATTTTTATACTGTCCCCGTAAGAGAACACGGCCAGTTACAAAAGTGCTCCTCGGGTCAAATCACATTAATAACAAAAAAATAGATTCAACATCATTAAATATAACCAGAAGAGAAAGCATTAAAAAATACAACTTTAAGAGTTATGTCTTGTGGGAAATAAGGTTCCAATTTATTTTAATGGTGTAAGTCGCGCATTTTAATGTGCGTTCTCTATCAAGAAATTTTTAAGATAGTATTGTCAAACACAAACACATATGCATTGATGTATTGGAAGTTTTCGTCATTAGTGTGGTTTGATAGGAAGAACGCTTTTATAATAGACATTTTGCCCTAGTGGAACAATATCAAAATTAAAACTATATTACATATCAAATAAACTAACCAAGAAAATCACACTATATTGTATTCCTTTATCACCTGCATTTTCAAAATGTACAAGCTTTTTTTATCACTAAGACTTAAATCCTAGAACAACCCTTTTGAGACTCCCTGATGTACAAAACAAGCACATTACGCCCTTGTATCAATTCACTACCGTATCAATGCCCAATCCACATAGCCATTATCCATATAAGTAACCACAAAGGCATAGCCGCTTAGGACCAAACTCCAGCCTATAAAGATTGCCCAATGTCGATAACCTGCTCGACTTCATTGTGAATTGTAGCATGTGGAAATCGCATACAATTGCGGATGGTGTCGCCATGCATTAACATGCAACAGAATGGTGGACTCCTAGGAAGCCACGATATAATGTAGAACACGCACGGGCGTCATAGAAGATAGACTCTCCTCAACACGCAGAATTGTCATGGAAACGAAGCGAAAATGACGGAAGGCATGGCTGGCTAAACTCAGAAATGACCTAACATGTGGCATATTTGAGCCAATTGTGGAGAGTTGTAGAAGATTGCAATGAGCAATCAAATGACTTGTGATATTATATATTGAGGTGCTTTGTTTATCTTTATTTCTAAAATTCAATTGTTTATGAATGAATTCAAATTTAAATGCGCGAGGAATTGAATGTGGATGATTGTTGAAAATATCGATAGGTCTGTTTCTGAATATATATTTTAATATTTACTCTTTTAAATACTTAAATACTTCACATTGAATAGGATTGTTAATGAACTTGAATTAGGTTAAATGGCCCGTCTGAAATGCGTTTAAGATACAAAAGGCGAGCCGAAAATTAGTAAAACACGTTATGTAATACATTGTTTTTCTCCAAATAATAATTTTTGCATCTTTATATCAGTTTTCTTTCAAGATTTAAAAAGTTAAAATAATTCTTTATTAGATTTTAAAGTTAATGATTTTTTTTTTTTTTTTTTTTTTTTTAATCGGACAATCTCTAAAAAGAGGTCATTTGAAACAAATTTCAAGCATAAATAAAATGTATTCATATATTTTTTTTTTTTAAATATGAACATTATCTAAATTTAAAAAAGGCCTAAAACTGTTAAGATAAAATATTTTCTAGCCAGACATTTTATTGCATGCTAAGAGAGAGGATCAGGAAATTGCATCTCACTTAAGTGATCTCCTAATTACATTTTTGCTAACTATTTTGTTGTTTATAATTTTATCAATGAATAAACATGAAAGGCAGATATTAATCATTTTAAGAGATCAGAAATGAATTTTTCTGCTAAACAGTAATATACATATCACAATTTCGTGAGGAAAAGATAGAGAAAATTCCATTTGTATTTTTAAATCCTTAAATTCGAATTTGTTTGTTAGTGACGGAAAAATCATAAGAGGGAAATAATAATTTAACCCACTATCTATCATCCAATCGAACTGGAACTTTGCAGATAGTCTCATTGTCAATAAAATGCAGTCTATCGAGCATTGGGGGTAATAAAAAGGTAGTCAATGGCACGAAATGGATGTTTTTGTCACAGAGGTCAAAGTCAATGATAACTCAATCTAAGCTCAAAATTGCTTCAATAAGTTGCAATGCCCATAAAAGTTGACAATGCTTATAAAGAATTCAAAGTAAAAACCTAGATTTCCTTAAAGCTAACGTGTATAAGTACGGTTCTATGTATATGCACTGTTGTACGGTATAATGTAAACTTATTTTCAAAAACTAGTTACTTTGCGTTTTTTTCCCTTCCACTAACTGATTTATTTTGAAATATAGTGCAAAAGTAAAATCATACAGTTTGCTTTTAACCTAATGAAAAACAAATTTTTTTTCTTGATCCTGAATAACTTTATTGTTCATATACAAACGGAAATTTCCCCACAACGAAAAAAAAACGTGTAAAACAAAAAATATCCTTGGAATTGTTCCAGTTGTTAGAGAAAAATATGAAATAACTAATATATAGTACTATCTAATGTCTATAATCCGGCACATAGGAAAATGTACAGTAAATATGACAATAAGCAAGTAATTACTTGATCAATCATTCATGATATATACATGTATGGGATATCATGAATGATTCATCAATGGAGTACCATCAACTAGGCAAGGGTTCCCAAACTTTTAAACATTGCGACTCACTTCTTAGAGACTGAATCTGTTATGACCCACTTTATCCTCGGTACACAGAATTTTTTCAGAAACAAACAGCACACGCTTTTACCAAAAGAAGTTGTATGGCCCAAAAAGAAAATTTTGTGAAGAAAAACAATATATTTTCTTCTCTATGAAATAAAAGGCAAAACCCTTAGTCCCTCACTCACTGATTCACTCATTCGTTTTTCAACTTTCTACGCCATTAAAGCATTTTTACTGAAATTTTGGAGGTGAGGATGTTTAGAATACCTTAAGAGGCATTACCACAGCGATTTATATCAAAATCGCTAGAGTCGTTTTTTAGCAATCATTGTAAAACATTTTTTTTTTAATGTCAGCTATCTTAAGCGCATGCGCGATTTTGAGGAAAACATTAATGGTAGGTCCTTGGGCCATCACCAGCCCTCACACCAAATTTTAGCATCGTAGGTCAATTTGTTCGGAAGTTATGCTGACCACCTACACACAGACATACATTTTTTCTATATCACTTTTTTAAGATGATGATGTTCCAAAACGTGGAGAAATGCAAAAAAAAAAAAAAATGAATTTTTTTTTACCGAATATTATACTTTCGTTACCCTATGTATACATATGGGTGATTGAAAGGAACAAACTATTCCGATAGCGGTTAACCAATTTAGAAAGGTGCGAAAACGGGTCAATTGCTTTAAACGTGGGATATTCAAAGGTCCCACTATAAATAAACACAACAAACATAGATGAAGTATTTTATTTTAATTTTCATAAATCAATTTTCAGGATCTAAATGAGGTCAACAGTCCAAAATGAGAAATGCTTGAATGCCTTTTGAATGAAAAAAATACTCGTGCTAAAATTTCATAGCGAAGCACTGGTATTCAGCTGGTTAAATATAATTTTGCAAAAAAAATTTTTTTTTTTTTTTTTAAAATGCTAATAAGGCCTGTGTAAAGAGTGTGCTTATTTTCAATTGCTGTTGATTATGGCAGCGAAATCCAGGTCTATTCGAGCCAGCACAAGGAATTTTACAATTACGGCTTGTTTCAATACTTGGTTTTTAATTAGTAACGTAACCTTAAATTCGAAAGGAAGTAATTAAAATATTCTGCAAAGAATTAAAAAAGTTGGTTTGGTTGGACAGATAACCAGAATTGTCTCAATTTACTAAGACTTAAACTCTGTTTTAGTATTGTACTTGAGGACTGGCGATAAGTTCATCAGGTTGGTTGTTTTCAGATTATCTGGCGCCGTCAGCAACACGAGGGCTATAATGCCCCGAAGCATTCATCATTAGACAAACCAACATACATTTACAAACACCCATGCCTAACACGGGACTCGAACCCGCAACCTCGCGGTCTAAAAGCTAGCACGCTAACCACTATACAGTTTGGTCGGCAATAAGTTCATCAGCTTTCGATGATATGCCAGTTTCCCTGAAATGGATGCGCAATCCAGTTTTCCTCTTGATACTTTTCATTTCTTCAGTAAAACAATAATTAAACATTTGATTCATTAAAGTGTTTTGAGATCTCGGTAGTTGTGCTATCAGAAACTTTCAGATTATTTTCGATTATAAACGTTTGAAATGTTTCAAAACTCTCATTTTTGTAGTCTTGTCAAGATCTTGTCCCCAAAAACTGACTCGTGCCCACTAGTAGGTCACAACGGAACCGTTGCACTAGAGCAGTTCTTATACTTTTAAATAAAAACTGTTTCGAAACTGGATTAATTTATCTTGCATAAAGTATTGTTCCCTTTGATACACAGCACACAATTGAACAACTATACATTTAAAACTTTTCCGGTATAAAAATATTTCTTTACTATTTGCATGGAATTGTGATCAGTAATCACCAATGCAAATTTAGCCTATACAAAGCAGCCGACAGACAAACCATAGCCTACACTCACTTATCAAATGAATTTTAATTTTTGATACCACCCACGCTAGCCTTTCCTCGCTTACAGTTCTTCATTACCTTACCCTTAATTCCGAGCTATTTGTTTCAAAAAGGGTTGGACTAAATAAATAGAAGTATTGATTGGAAACAGGGAAGTAAAAAAAGGGGAGGGGGAGTATGGACTTCACCCATAAATTTTGCCTCTCCCTGGTTCAAGAGACATCAATTATTCAAAGAGATCAGTAGATAATTTATTGCTCTCCCAGTTGTCTTGTGTTTCTTCCTTTTAAGGCGAAAAGTGGGATAATTTGGTTTTTGACTAAATAATTTTATCATGGATAAGTTTATATTGACTTTTTCACAAAAATGCTTCTGTGAAAGCAAAAATGCTTCTTCAAGAAGCGTCTTTAAATCTTATGACTTAAAAGATTTACAAGACTTGAAAAACAAAATTGAAATAAGAAAAAAAAAATTAATTTTGCTTTATTCCATTGGCCAAAGCAGTGAGAGTTATATTCGTGCTGATTAGGATAAAATTAAAATACTTTGATCTTATCTAAAGATAAGACTTGAAAAGATAAGACTGAAAGATATATTCTTAAAACAATTAGCCTATTTAGTTCGGAATATTGCAAAAGTTCTATTAAGATAGTTTAAAAATGAAATCCTTTCAAAAGAACTTCCTTTGTGAGAAGTATGAGAAGTGTGTTTATTTTTAATGAGTGGTTTGCAAAATTATACTCTTATCGAAAGTAATTTGAAGTATCATTCTGGTGGAATTATTAATGAGGCAGAAGTATCCAGGAGACAAAAGCTTATTATAAAAGATTCTATGAACAATTATTTACATTTCTCCAAAATAAAATGTCATCGTCTCTAATTATTTCTAAGAGCAACAGAATAGGAATTTAAAGAAAGATTTAGATAAGAAAGAATTAGTATAAAATTAGTTATAAATTACTCTTAATTAGTAAATTAAATAAAAAATAATAATTAATACATTGTGTAATTAGTTCGAATAGAATATAATTAGTTTAATAGTACAATATGCAATTACTTTTAGGTTTGACAACATCAGAAAGTACACCGCGAAAATTTTTATTTATGTTTTGTCATAATAAACATTTCTGAGATCTTCTGACGACGAGTTGTTTTTAAAGTGCTTATTAGTAAAATTTGTTTGAAATAGAGTGGCAACAACGTGTTTAAATCAGTGGGTAAATGAATGAATACAAAATTACTCAAACATTTCACTGTTTAAGGGGGTATGGTACCGAAATTTCTTCAAAAATCCCAAATTTTTTTTCTGATTTTAAAAAATAGTTCATACATTCCTGAAGAGAATGATGTTTTCATCTTATTCCTCCGGTGATTAGAACGCCACAAAATTACCTGTGATTTAAACATCACTAATGTTCGTAACACCTTGAAGCGTCTGCTTAAAGTGCGTTTTTCGAGCACTAGTGTTTTTCACAGATGTTGTATATTCAAATTGATATATCTCCAGAACCATTAACAATTGGCTATTCAAATTTTTGGAGCATTTAATTTATATAGTTTTAAATATTTTGTCTTCACAGAATTTTATTTTTTTAATTCTGTTTTAAAATATAATTTTTAGCGTAAAAGGTAACATAAAAAAAAGCAAAAATTTCAATATTTTAACTTTGAGAATTTTTTTAATTTTTTTTAGTTCACCTATCAAAATTCTGTGAAGACAAAATTTTCTTTATATAATTATGTATTACAGAAAGCTTTCACTTTGACATTTTTTTTATTTTTTCTTGACTTATATCAAAATACGCAAACATCAATTATTATGGATTTTTCTTGGTTTTCAAATTTTTTTTAAATAACAAAACACAATATTTAAAAAAAAAAATTCTCAAAGATATATAAATAGTATCTTATACATAAAATAAATTTTGGACGTAAAAATGTACATAAATAAAGTTTTTTTTTATTTTCGGTACCGCACCCCCTTAATAAATAAATCAGTTATAGACTGTGAAGAAAATAGCTGCATATTTAAGCTAAAGGCTTAAATGAAAATAACATGGAGGGAAGCAAAATACCAAGCATCATATCTAATTAAAAATAAATTCAAACCCAGATTATATACAATAGTATTTTATTTTATTGGAGATGAAACAATATTTCACATAACTGAAACATTATTTTCAGAACTTCAGTTCAGTGAAAAATTGAGGATATTAAAGATAATTTTTTTATAAGCGTTATTGAAAGTATTTATTATTAAGTTTTTATCATTAAACTAAATAAAGCTTTGCGATCGAAGAAAACCATTTTTATTTTATTAGAAAACTTTAAACTCTTTATACAATAAAAAATAAATAAATATATGTTTAGTTGATCCTAAAGAATCGTCCGTTCTTGCTTTTGCCTTTTTTTCCATTATGTTATTTGTAAGTTAACGCATTTAGTGGATTGCATTCAATCACAAATGCGAAATGACGACTATCCTCCAAAGAATTTTAAATCCGTATATCTAGACGAGAACAACTTTAGTAAGGTCTTTTAAAGAGAATCGCAATAGCACCACATTAGTGGTTTGGAATGGAAGAGACCTGAAATATTCCCACCAATAAAACCTACAAGTGACTAGATGTAGTCCCTCACAATTGCCTCTGGGCCTACTAACTTTATAAAGCAAAGAGTTTCCGAAGTCCCAACATGTTGGTAATTGGTCTAGAATACGTGATTTCTGTCTCTGAACCATGGGTTCTTAAGAAAATATATGGAATCAATCAATTAAGATTCAGCTAGTATTTTTTTAAGCAGTTTAATATTCCATTTAAACTTCAAATATCTGAAAATGAGTTTTATTTCAAATCTAGCGAATAAAACAATGCCAAATCTTGAGTTATTAAATACTTATTTAAGCTTGGTATTCAAGATCTCATAAGTGAGATTTTTCTCCTTTTTGCCCGTGTTTTGCAAAACTGATAAATTGTATCGTTCTTCCCCTTCCCTTTCCACTCTTATTTGACTACCAAAGTGATCACTTAAATAATTTCTTACCTATATATTCACAATACGACAAGTTGGTTGGTTGTTTTCAGATTATCTGGCGCCGTCAGCAACACGAGGGCTATAATGCGCCGAAACATTTGTCATTAGACAAGCCAACATACATTTACAAACACCCATGCCAACACGGGACTCGAACTCGCAACCTCGCGGTCTAGAAGCTAGCACGCTAACCACTATACCGTTTGGTCGGCCACAACACGACAAGATTAATAGGGAAACACAGATATCTATGAAGATCAGATTTGAAGAACAATTTTAAATCACTTTAGAAATGGTTGATTGGTTGAAGTTTACGGCGCAAGGGCAACACGTGGGCCATACTGCGCCACTTTAGAAGTGATTTTGAGAAACCTCAATTTAAAGGTACCGTAAAATGGGGTGAATCGGAACACTTTTCAACTTTCAAAGTAAAAATCGGTTGTAATAAGAACGTTAAGGAACATATTTTTGACATTGAAACTTGGGTCTTACCTTCTTCTTTGAAGATCAACCCAAAAAATGTTAAAAAAACTGGGACTTTAATTTATTTTGAATTTTTTCATGGTGTTCCGATTCACCCCTTTCTGCGGGGTGAATCGGAACACTCGTTACAATTTATGTTTGATCTTATTTAAATGTTTACAGGGTGACAAAAAACAAGTAATAATGCATTGTGGTAAATAGGAACACAAAATTATTATAAAAAAATCATTTAATATGAAGGATAAAATTTGTGTTTGTCAATTATAGTCAAAACAAATCATATATTTGAAAGCTTATCAACTCTTCTCCTATAACTCATACAAATAGTCTTTAAAATTAATAATAATTTTTAATATACTTTATGTTTGCGTGGTGTATGACTGCAAATTCCTTAAAATATCTTGAGAAAGGAGAAAAGCATCCTCATTTGTCTCAGAAAATCTCTTCGTTCATAGGCGCTTTTTGTAAAACACACTTATATAGCAATAATCTTGTGGGTATAAAACTTTGCTTGCATAGAATCTTCATACATTTCTCCATATAACTTAAAGATAACAAAGCCATTTAGAGAAAAAACCACTGGAACAATCGGGTTTTCTGCCATGCGGAAACTAAACTCCACTTTTGTCAATTATTCAAGCCAGCAATCTTGATTACTGTCTTGAAGGGAGTAATTAGACTCTTCTTCAGACGTTGAATCTTGTGTGGAATGTAATCTTGTCAAAAACAGCTTCTTAATATCACTTTTCAAGTGTTCCGATTCACCCCCCAAATCTCAAAATCGAGATGATTCAAAACAAAAATTCGTAAAATAAAAAGTTTTTAAAGCCAAGTTAAATTACGTATGGCATACTGTTGTGAATGTTTGTTCTTATCTAAAAATATATTAGTTAAGTCTATAGATAGTACATGTTATTAATTACGGGATAAGTTTTGGAGAGGTTAAAACTCATTGGATTATATGACGCTGTTTCAGAATTTTTTTTATAAAAAAGGACAGTGTTGAAAACCCTACAAAACATGTTCCAAGATTCCAAAAATGTTAGCCAAATAAAAAAAAAAATGTAATTAATAAAACTGCTTTATTTGTGTAAAATAATAATTTCTTTATAATTTCATGAAGTTTCGTTCCGATTCACCCCGCTGTTCAGAACCCCATTTTACGGTATGGAAAAGTTTAATCTCTAGTGTAAATTATTCCTAAAACTGTAGTATTGTTCATCCCCTTTGACGACCAAGCATCGATTAGGACCACTTGTGTACCAACAGTTTTCACTCTTGAATTTGTTTTCACAAAAAAGTGGATAAACCCAGGGCCCGATCATGACAAGTTGGGGCCTAATGTCCGGACACATTTGGCGACCATTTTTTCAAACGGTGATTTATTGTAAATGGACTCGACGCAAAGTCAAATGAATTAACATGAAATATAGAAAAAGTTGATGAATTAATGTTAATATTGTTTTCTAAAAGTTTTTTTTTTTTTTTTTTTTTTTTTTTTTTAATTATTATTTTTTATTTTATTATTATTTTTTTTTATTATTATTACAAATAAAGAAACTAATCTCAAACAATCAAATTTATAAATCAAAAAATTAAAAATTGTGTTATGTATTACATTGCGTTTCACTATATCAATGTGTATATCCGGGACGACAATATCTGCAGCATTATTCACGACTGCAGAGCAGAGTCGACATTTGCTGATCTCACTATAAATTCGTCAAGACTTCCTTTCAATTTTAATTTTTTTTTCACTCTATCTTTCAAAAAAGCTTGTGTTACACGCTTTTAAACGGTTTATTTGAATAAATACACTCTGAGATACTAGAGACGGTTCAAGATCAATACGAAATGATTTTTATGTAAAAATTATTTTATACAGGTTATAAAAGATATTCACATAGCTTTTGGGAAACAAAAATGGTTAACAGCCAATTTCGGGGCCCCCTAAAATCATGGGCCCAAGGCTAGGGCCTTGTGCGCCTTGGCGATGATCAGGCCCTGGACAAACCATTTTACCTCCTTGGTCTTCATATATCAACAGTCAGACATTTTGCATGGATATTTATTAATGAGAGATACGAAGTTGAATTTAAAAAATTTCTACATTAAAGTAACACTAATAATAATAGAAGAGAAAGTCACATATTATAAGCCGTCGCAAAAAAAAAAAAAATAATAATAATAATAATTGGAGTGAAAAAATTTCACAACATAAGTTTTCAGAGTTAATTATACCCTTTTAATTGAGTAGAAAAAGATGAATAAAAATCTCTAGAGATCGCTTTTTTTTCTAACTTTTGTCATTCAAACATTTGAGATAAAACCAATATAATTTCATCAACAATATAAATATATGTACACATTACAATTGCTTATTAAAACCTTAACGTAGCAATTCTAAAGCAAAATACTTATCTCAATTCAATATAAACAATGGTTAAAACACATATCCGGCAAAATCACGGACACCAGGGTCCACCCCAAAACTAAGCACAATAAATATCCCATAACTCTCCACAACAAAAAACAATGAAAAATCCCTTACCTGATATTCAGTATGCTGGGTACCATCTTCCCCCATCCGTCCACACTCTTCCAGTGAAATATAGACTGATGTCCCTCCTTTCTCCAGCAGGGTCCTTACTGCCCCTTTTACCAGCTGTCTGTGCTTGGGAGTCCGGACCCCGATCGCGTCCAAGTCCGGGTCACCAATCTGCTTGCACATCTCCAGATCGTCATACCCGTTGTCCACGAAGCTCTCGTAGTAGGACTCGAGGTCCAGCGACTTGAGCCACTCGCGAACGATGTTCTGGTCACTCATGGGGTCATTGCGTGGCAACACCGTCTTGATGAACTTATCAGTACTGGAGACAGCGTTAGACTGTAGTCCAGTCTATTTGGTTGTATGGGCTAAATTGACATATCAGGATGAATAAGAGTGCTGAATAAAGCTGTTACTCAAAACCACTGTGCTTGGTTCCTTATATATACCGTCAAGTAATTAGGCAACCTATCATTAATGGATGCTCATCATACACTGATTATCATAAGAAATTCGGTTAGGATGGTATTCAGTTCGACTGGCTAAAGCATGAGCTATGCCGAAGTCGAAAATAAATATAATTGTATTGCTGCACAAAGAAGGGTTATCTGATCAATTCAACTAAGAAGTCAATATTAAGGTAGTCAATAGCTGTCTGGTAGTTAAAACGAAGGTGTACTGAAATCAGCTTAAAAATGACTATTTCGTAAATATAATTATATACACAGTAATTTTAGTTATTAAGCATTCTCTATAAAACGGTAAGAAAAAAACAAATTGAAAAAATTAATTTTTAATTTTATATTTTTAACCATAATTGAATAAGATTCGTGTAGATCTAGATCCTTCTACGTCCTAATAACACAGCACATTTCACAATAATATTGCAATTTACACATTGATCATTCTACACATCCCAGAAGCTTCACATATTAGCTTATTGTACGCAGAAGTAAATAAGTTATTTCAATGTCCCATTTTTAGTTGCGTTGAAATAGCCACACACATATAGGCTATTAATAAATTTAAATCACTAATCAATCACATTTACCCATCACACATCAAAAAATAAACACATCACTAATATTCGAAAAGAATATATATATATGTATATCCAAGGAATACCCTAGCGATGTCCAGCAAGCATTAGAAGTGAAAATCTATTTTTAACGCCAAATATATTCTGACGAAATTCGAATCACACAAACGCAATCAAATCACCGTTTTCTTTTCTTTCATTTTTTTTGTCACAAATCCAACTAATTTATCATTTCTCAGATTCAATCTCTCATTAATGTCCCCGCCATAAACACATGCTGGCGAAAATCGAATCACAATCAAATAATTGAACAGACTTCGAACAGCTTTTTTCTTTCCTCTACGTATCGTCTGAAACTTTGTGAGAGGGCTGTCGAGACAGCGTGGCGGCAGGGGGCGTGAGGAGCCTCCCGCACGTCCGTTCTGTCCGGTGGCAAACTTCCATTTAACCTCGAGGTTTTGTTGTATCGTTTGGCAGGAATGGAAGGCGCATGCGCGTTGGATTCTCGGATTTTGTTCGGGGTGTTTGTTTTGCTTTGCTTCTGCTGGTCTTCTGAAAAAGCTTGGGATACATTGTGAAAATTCTTAATCGTGACCTTCGTGGGGTACGTTACTTTTTTTTTTTATTAAAAGCAAGAGCTTGTAAAAGTGTTAGTGACTTATGTTTTGCTTGTTATATTGTGCATTTTTGTTTAGAAAGTATCGAAAGCAATAACTGAAAAAATTAATTTGCCTTGGTGTTTTAACTAAATCATAACTTCTTGCTATAATGCATAAATAGCAAATTGGTGGTTTTGTAGAGGTTTACGTTTTGCCATAGCATCACTTTGTTTTACATTGGCAAAGGGGATCTTAAATTGCCATGTTGTCACTTTACGTTTAATTCAACATTTCAAAACAAAGGTTTCGAAATTATTTTCCATGGGCATTGCGCGCCGACCAAACGGTATAGTGGTTAGCGTGCCAGCTCCTAGACCACGAGGTTGCGGGTTCGAGTCCCGTGTTGGCATGGGTTTTTGTAAATTTATATTGGATTGTCTAAGGACGAATGTTTCGTCGCATTATAGCCCTCATGTTGCTGACGGCACCAGATAATATGAATATAACCAACCATGGTCATTGCGCGAAAGTTTCTTAACAGAAAAAATGAAAAAAAAAACCACATAGCAACTTTGTCGCAAAAAAGCAAAAACTCTTCAAACAAACCACAATCATAGCTTGTCCATCTGATGATAGTGGGGTCTGTCCTCGCATGCCAAAGGTGCCGGGGTTCGAATCCCGGGTTATTCATGGATGTTCGTTGTGGTACGGAATCCACATTAAGCTGTAGGTCCCAGCCTGATTAGCCGTCTGTGCATTAAAATAGGTCGTTGAGCATACAAACCAACCAACTATCATAGCGTACTTATATAGACTATGGTTCCTATATAGATGATACATTTCGAATGCGATTATAGCCCTCGTGTTGCTGACGGTGCCAGATAATCTGAAAACAACCAACCATTTCGATTGCGACAGATTCCTTTTTAAATGTTGGCGCAGTATGGCCCACGTGTTGCCCTTGCGCCGTAAAACTTCTACCAACCAACTTATCTTTTAAAATGATGATTTTCATCGACAGGATCACAAGTTCTAAATAAGCATTTGAAAAAAAAAATAAACCACAATGCAGAAAGTATTATAGAATCATCAACAATAATAGTGGACAACCATTAAGCAATTTTTCCCAAATAGATTAACCGAATGAAAACTAAATACAAATTTGCAATGTCCAAAGATGGTGCAGTATAGCCCTAGTGTAGCTCTTGCCTCTTCAAACTACAAACAAATAGCAATATCCAAAGAGAAATTTTATTCTTACTCATCTTCTTTGACAGAATAAATCAAGGAATGCAAACTACACTAGACTATTCCATGATAAAATATTTTCTAATTACCTGAAATAAATTGACAAAATGCTACTCGCAATTTTCAGACATTTCAGCTTGAGCCAAGTCAGTTATGCAATATTGTTATTGCCAGGTCTTGCCACCAGATCTTCAAATGCCCATAGATAGAGTAAAATTTTATGCACAAAAAGGAAACACAGAAATATGTATGGACAGAAATCAATATTTAAAATGTACCTCTACTGTGAATATATAAAGCATAAATGCCTCGCGAAAACAGTTGTATCAGATCATTCTCGCAAGAATTAATCCCACAGAATAGCTTCCTATCTTGGTGCATTCCCTGAAGAATACAGACATTTAATAAAGCCTGTTAAATATGCCCCTACGGTTTTCTTCAAAAGAGATCTTAATTTTAGAAATACGTTGAACAAAGGATTTTAACGAACCTGGGGGAATAAATACATAGAACTTTTATAACTAGAAGCATATGAAGCTGCTTTACTTTAACATTTGCATGAAACTTGTTTTTTCTTACAAATAAATCATGAATATTAAATTTTTTGTGATGACGAGGAGGCCTGATTTTTGAAGGGGAAGAAATAAAGCCTTTCAAGTATGAAAAAAAAGCTTCTAGCTGAATGTTTTCTATAAACACTCGGGCCATCGCAAGACAGTTTGCGACAATTGTATTTATGTTTTTTACTGCTTAGAACAGCATTTAATTAACGGACATCAGAGAAGATTATTAATAATGCATGTATGTTTGTAAAGATATCAAGGGGAGGTAATTTACCTGCATCTGTAAAGAGCCGTCTAGATCTTGTTCTAATGAACATAATTTCATAAAATTTTGGCTCAGCGCAGCATGGCCCTCGCGTTGCCCTTGCGCCAGTAAACCTTACACAAACGACATAAAATTTTGGCCCACCTGATTGCTGTGTGGTTATCACTCTGACCTCACATACCAAAGGTGTCTGATTCGAATACCGGATTAGGCTTGGATGTTCATTGTGGTTCGGAATCCACATTAAGCTGTAGGTCCCTGTATGATTAGCTGTCCTTATGCATAAAAATAGGTCGTTGGACGTACAAACCAACCAACCATAAAATTTGTTGTACATACTATTAAGGCCATGGGGAAATTGTATCTGAAGAAAAAATTAACATAAAATTAAGTTTTCTTCGCCCGATGGAAATGTAGTAATTTAAGGACATATAATGAAACTAGCTGAATACCCGTGCTGCGCTACGAAATTTTACCATTAGCATTTTAGCGATCAAAAGACATTCATGTATTCTACACTTCAGACGTTTGCTCCCATTTCGATTCCGACAAATTGATTTATCAAAATAGGAGCTTTCCTTTGTTGACATTTTAAACGAAATTTATAATTGTGAATAGTAAATTAGAATAGTTTATTGTGTTTATGTTTGCTCTTAGTTCTAAATTTCAAAGTAGTAGCTGTATTGGAATTGAGACATTAAGTTAATCCTCGTATAGTTTCAATGTTGCGTCGACTTTTCATCCCTTAAAAATTCGTTAATCGATATTGGATTTAACATTTACCCTTTGCACCAAATATCAGAAATATGACTACATTGGAAGAGGAACATTCGGATATCCCTCATTTGGAACATTTAACCCATTTTCGACCCCTTAAAGTTGGTTAATCGAGAACAGAACAGCTTACTTTTCTATGTTTAATCTTTTTTGGCATTTATACCAAACTTCCGAGTTGTGACTAAATGGGAAGTGGGACATTCGAATATCCCTAGTTTGAAACGTTTAACCCCTTTTGCAAACCTTAAGTGGGTTAATCGAGATCGGAATGTCTTACTTTTTCTAAGTTTATCTACATTGACATTCCTACCAATTTTCAGAGTTGTGACTATATGGGAAGTGGGATATTCGAGTTTGGAATGTTTAACCCCTTTTCCACCCCTTAAAGTGGGTTAATCAAGCTCGGAATAGCTTAACTTTTCTATGTTTGTCTTTGTTGATATTTTTACCAATTTTTAGAGTTGTGACCATATGGGAAGTGGTACATTCGAATATTCCTCGTTTGGAACGTTTAACCCCTTTTCCACCCCTTGATCCACCCGAGATCGGAATAGTTTACTTTTTCTGCGTTTGTCTTTATTGATATTCACACCAGTTTTCAGAATTGTGAAAATATGAGAAGTAGGACATTCGAATATATCGCTCGTTTGGAACATTTAACCCCGTTTTGACCTCTTAAAGGGGGTTAATCGAGATCGGAATAGTTTACTTTTTCTATTTCTACCATTGTTGATATTTGTGCCGATTTTCAGAGTTGTGACTATGTGGGAAGTAGGATATTCGAATGTCCCTCGTTTGGAACGTTTAACCCCTTTTCGACCCCTTAAAGTGGGTTAATCGAGATCGGAATAGCTTACTTTTTCTATTTTTACCATTGTTGATATTTGTGCCGATTTTCAGAGTTGTGACTATGTGGGAAGTAAGATATTCGAATGTCCCTCGTTTGGAACGTTTAACCCCTTTCCGGCCCCTTAAAGTGGGTTAATCGAGATCGGAATAGCTTACTTTTTCTATTTTTACCATTGTTGATATTTGTGCCGATTTTCAGAGTTGTGACTATGTGGGAAGTGGGAGAATTAGTAATGAGTGAGTCAGTGAGTGAGTGAATGAGTGAGGGCTTTGCCTTATATATATAGAGATTAACTTTCCTGCTGAATCTTATCAAGAACGGATATTTCCTTTTTTTTCTTCTGTTTTACCAGAAAAGAAAATTCATTAAAGTTTTGAATATCGTCTTCTTAGAATGAAAAGATCTAACTCTACTTTTGATCTCAAATTACTTTGGTATTTGGCAACAGGAACAGAATACCTATCGATTAGTAAGAGCTGCAACTTAATCACTGAAATAAATGTGTAGTAAATTAAATTTTAACATGGTCATTCCTCCAGAATGTTCTAAAGTACGTTAGTCTAATTAAAAGCACACAGTGTACTTATGTACCCTCAAAGGTTCAACATTAACTACTTGCTCAATTTCAATTATTCTTTTCGTTTTTTGTAGTGTAGCTTTTATCCAGAAACCCCTTGTAACAAAGATTTGGATGCACTTCTTTAAGAAATGAAATATTCAATGATATCAATGATTATCGCTTTCCTAAATTGCCAAATAGCCCTAGTGTAGCTTTTGCGCCATAAAACTCCAAACTCCTAAATTGCAGAAAATACTCTGAAGATCAATTAAGACATTAAACACGTGACCACTGGTGAATAATAACGATAACCAATAGTGGAATATATAGTTTGAATAAAAATTGTAATTGTCCTCTGAAAATTATGCTTTCCTAATGTTTTATCCTGGAATATCCAAATGCGGGGTACTAAAGGTGTCAGCTTCTAATCCTGGAGTTGGCAAGGATGTTTGTTGTGGTTCGGAATTCACGTTAAGCTGTAGGTCCCTGTCTGGTTGGTTGTATTCAGATTATCTGGCGCCGTCAGCAACACGAGGGCTATAATGGGCCGAAACATTCGTCATTAGACAAGCCAACATACATTTACAAACACCCATGCCTAACACGGGACTCGAACCCGCAACCTAGCAACCTAGTGGATAGCACGCTAACCACTATACCGTTTGGTCGGCGGTCCCTGTCTGATTAGCCGTTATTGTGCGCAAAAATAGGTCGTAGAGCGTACAAACCAACCAACCAAATACGGGGCAGCTACCCCGCATAATTCCCAGGAAATATTCCAAAAAATTCTGAACCATGCTGCAAAAACTGTTTCGATGCAATAAATACCTCGTGTTGTTCTTGAGCAAAGAAAAAATAAAATACAACCAAACCGGTATTGTCCGAGATGTAACACATACGATTTGCAAATGATTAGCATCGAATAATCGATATTTGTGTTGTTGGTAATTGATCTCATAACTAACATGGTACCTATTTCAAAAAGTTGAAGTTTGCAGCGGAAAATATTTATATTGCATTTTAGAAATTATTTTTGTCTTGTGAGATTTTTTAAAAGAGGAGAAATAAATTTTCGTCTAACTACTCGAGTGCTGTGAATAAATACTTGTCCTTTATCATTTGCTTAGTGCCGACCAAACGGTATAGTGGTTAGCGTGCTAGCTTCTAGACCGCGAGGTTGCGAGTTCGAGTCCCGTGTTAGGCATGGGTGTTTGTAAATGTATGTTGGCTTGTCTAATGACGAATGTTTCGGCGCATTATAGCCCTCGTGTTGCTGACGGCGCCAGATAATCTGAAAACAACCAATCAACCAACCTTTTTGCTTAGCTGTTAACAGCAATTAGGAAAGGAAGGAGCTTTCATGTCAGTTTTCAAGTTTTGCACCAGAACTTTATTGTAGTTCATTGTCGGCGCGAGATGCCCTTGCGTCAGAAAAGCAAACAAACAACCAGAAATTCCTTAGAATCCTTAGGTTTTTGTACGTTTAAAATCATCAACTCAATAATCTTTCTTAGGATAAAATACGTTTAACAAATCCGACTCGAAATGTAATTTAGACAACAAACATTCAAATGCTTTAAGAAAAATTTAATTTTAATCGTTTTGGTCCTGATTCCACGCAAACTATTCAGTGTCTAAATTATCGAATTTTTCATATTTCTAACGCAAGGATGGACGTTGAATGAAAGTACTTAGTACCGTTAAAGAAGATCTAAGTTAATTTGTTGCAGTTGTAATAAAAATTGTATCTTGCAGAAAAGTGAAAAATATGTCTAAAAGACAATTTATGCGATTAATTAAAAGAAAAAAAGAATGCTGCATATACTGTAGCAATATATTAAAATACTCGGGAAACCAATTTAAAACATTTGATCTTTTTACAAAATTATTCTCACTAAATGCCTCAGTCCAAAACCGTATCGCCGACCAAACGGTATAGTGGTTAGCTTGCTGGATTCTAGACCGCGAGGTTGCGTGTTCGAGTCCCGTGTTAGACATGGGTGTTTGTAAATGTATGTTGGCTTGTCTAATGACGAATGTTTCGGCGCATTATAGCCCTCGTGTTGCTGACGGCGCCAGATAATCTGAATACAACCAACAACCAAAACCGTATCTATAAACTGGAAGACAAACGATATCTTAAAATCTAAAAAGGTATAGAAAACCTTGTAACTTTATGATTTTTTTCCTTCCTTAAGGACTCTTTCACACGAGGCGGTTTAGTTGATTTAACTAAGTTGCTTGGTAAACTCAACAAATTGACTTGGCACTTTCACACGAGGGAATTTGTGAAATCAACTTCTCTTCCCAAGGGGATGTCAGTACAATGTTGAGTCAACTAGTTAGGATGAGAACGTTAGCGGCTCTTGTGCCTGCAAACAAACTGCCTGGGAGGACGAGTTGACTGCGTGTGAAAGGTTTCAGGCTATTCCCTATCATTTCCTAAATGGCTACACTCATAATCACCTTCCAGATAAACTAGTTGAATCAACTAGTCGCCTCGTGTGAAAGAGGCCTATCTCCCGGCGCAGTATGGCCCTTGAGTTGCCCTTTAGCCATGAAAATCAAAATCAATCAACCTTCTGTAACTCTATATATTTTATAACAAGATGGCTCTGTTTGAGTTAAGCCACATACTTTCATATTTCTAACTATACTGCAAAAAAAATGTCACAAACAATAGTATGCTGCAAAATACATATTTCAACTTAAAATGTGTATATTTATTTGTAAAACAAAGTAATAAATTTCTGACTTCACGTTCTTATGACAATAAAAACATGAAACGTGTTCATGTATTAGTAACAAATTTAATGAGTTTCAATTACTTCTGAAGAACCTCAATAAAATCCATTTGTACTTTAGAACTAGTACCATCATACCTATTTGCATTAAAAAAATATTTCAAACACCTGATTTTATTTGTTAAGTAAAAGTTTTCCGAGTTTTATTACAGTAAAAGTCTTTAGGGATTAAGCTTGATATAACAACATCCCATAAATTACGTATCGATATATTATTACTTTTTGTGACACAAGAACTTTTTTTTTTTCATCTCGCAGTGCAATGTTGCCATAAATCATTTTATATGAACGTATATTTTGAAACTGATAAAAAAGACTGAGATGACAGAACTTCCGATTCGAGTTTCAGCTTTCTAAGTTTGACCCTAACGAAGTTTCCATACACCACAGAATAAAACTTGGGATGTAGTTTCAGAGAATACCAAAATCTTTGAATGCGAATATCGGCATCTGAATTCATTCCGAAAGCTATATTTTATCCTCAGGGATAGCAAATATTTGACTCAACCTACGACATATTTCGAATAGGACGTACAGAATCTAGATGACACTACCATCTTCAAAGATACAGTAAAAATTTTCATACAGTGAAATTTTTCATCAGCGAACGCATAGAATGTACATTGAAGAATATTTACCATTGTTATCTGTCTAAATCTAAATAAACCTTATGAAATTATATCAATTGCAAACCGTATAAGAAAATGTATGTAATTTCTTATTTCCGTATTTAAATTTTAACCGTTTTTCCATAACATGTGTTCGTATAAGAAAAATTGGACTATGGTTATGTATTTATAATAATTTTGTAACAGTTTTCGTATAAGTTCTTATGTTTGAATTCCTAATTTGTTCTATTTGGTTTTCATAACTAGGAATTGAAATGCCTCAAATATTAATATTCTGTCGATATCTCGCATGGTTAGGGAGATATCTCAAACAACAGAATTTTTACTATTGAGTGTAGGCAATATACCTTAAATGATTTATGTATGGAAATTGTGCTGCTTTTTTTAATTCAAACAAATTTAGGTAACTAATTTGCTTAAAAGTAAAAATAACGGGAAACTTTTCAGTTAGACGAGACAGGTTATTAAATAAAGCCAAAATATTTCTCAAGATTAGCAATTTTTAATTTTTTTTTTATTTTAAGATTATTAATTAATTCAGATGCGGTTAATTTACGTCGGTATGAACATTTAAAATATGCAATTCCGACTCATCCATAATTCCTGTTGTAAATACAAGAATTCAACGATAAGTTTCAAGTGGATGTACCGAAAGTGTAGCGATACAAATGTTGTCTGCTACAATTTAACATTTTTTTTTTTATTTATTTTTTTTATTTTAATTCGTAATGCTTTTCTTCTTATTAAAAGTAATTGATTAAAGCATGCTATACAATTTTTATCATTGAATTTGCATAAAAAATATAAATATTTGGATTCGATTTTTATCAGTCTTCTATTTTGATTAATTTTCATTTTATATCAAAACTAATTTGGTAATTACTTTTGCACCTACTCTGAAATCCTATAACATTAATATTTCCTACCATTTATCAGAGACCTAAAAACTTATGAAATGTGACAGTAGCTATCACTAAAAGGCTGGTTTTACGTACGGTTCAGTTGTGGCACTTCAAGTCCAGATACCACGCATATACAATTTTGCGACATTTAATGACTGCAATTTCCCCCCTGTTTATGTTAATGACATATAAGAAAACCCTTTCAATTTGTAGTTTTTGTTTAATAAAATACCATTAATTTGTCTCTTTTTGTTTCGAGCTTGGCGAGAAAACTTGTCGCCAAATTTCCAAGTTCTAACCCTGTTCTCTATTTGTAGTCAAGATATGAACTTCCCTTAGAGTTATTATAGAACACTCTTCCGGTCTAATTTTATAGCATATACGATGTTTGAATTTACGTTATTTGCCTAACCTTATAGGAATCTTTAAATTGATATGACACATATTTGGTGTATTTATAGTTGAAACTTAAATGTTTTCAAAATTACTTTTAAGTTGTCATTTCCATCATTTACTGCCGTACTTTCGGTTGAATTTCTGGGTGAGAACCCACCTCTTTCAGACCTTTTTTTATTTGTAATACTATTTACACATGTCTATAGTATTTATACTTTTGCCACGAAATATTAACGTCAGATGCGAATAGGTTACATGCTAAATCTAAATACTCATGTGTATGCCGTATTTATTAAATCATGTTTCAACATCAACCATATTCAGAAAATTATTGGCAAGATATTTTGAAAAAAAAAAAAGATTATTCCTAACTTTTCAAATAAATTTGGGGGAAGAGAAGATCTTTGAAACACAATAAAAAATGTCATGATAGGATCAACGAAAACTTCCAACTCTACTAACAACAAATCGCTAAAACAAATTTTAAATAAATGACATATTGAATCAATGGGATACAATCTAGTAAACCAAAGTTTTATAGACTAAAAATAAATGAAGTGATGGAATCACATTTTGATTGCATCTCTCGTGTGGGCATTGATGAATGATCACCGTTATATATAAGACCCTTCACCTTTCGTAGATGAGTAAGTGTGATAGATCAGCACAAGAAGTCAACTGATACTCTAATTAGATAGAGTAACCTCCTTTTAGCTATTGAGATGTAGTTCTACAAAGGTCATGTCAGCCCTACTTTCTGTATACCTCAGTTCGCCATTTACTCCTAACAATTTAAAATATGGTATTTAACCCTTTGCACACCAGGCCTTTTTCACGCGGAGGAATCAGCAACTCGAGACATTTTAGGTTTGGCTGATGTTTATGGATTTGGTTCATAGAAACTAAACACAGTCATTGGCCTTGCATCGAATTTCCGCATCACACCTAATGGTCCTCTCGTGGTTTGGCATCCAATCGTGTGGCGCCTGAGAGGCACCCCTGGAGTGCAAAGGGTTAACTTTGCGTAGCGGAGATATTTGAACAATTTCTAAATTACTTAACCAAAGATACGTCAAGACTGGGATTGAGAAACGTCCGACTACTTTCAATTTCACCATAACACTAGTCAAATCTGTGGAATTTAAAATGGATTGGTGCATCTTGTTTGGGTTTAATACTTCTTTTAAGTAATTTTTAATACAAATTAATATCAATTAAAATAATGTTCATTTTAGCATCAACACTGCTTTAATATAGTGACAACATTAAAGCAGCTGAGAAACTTAATTTTTCTAAAGATAGCATCTTATAGATCTGCTCGATTTTGAAATAATAAATATTGACAAGTTGCGTGAGTATCACTGACTTGTGCCCAAAATTAAACCATTGGTGACCCGTCAATGTGTACATAGCCTAGCTTTTGATGCTCCATGAACCAGGCTCGCTGCGCTAAAGGGTTCATTGATATGCAAACAGAGGCTCGTTTCTAAATATATTTAAAGTTTACAGCTTTGTTTGAAATGGATGGTACTTTTTATAAGCAGTAAATGACACATAATAGTTGTTCCCATAATGGCAGCATTGCGGAGAAAGTCTAGAAACTAACTAAAATTTTAAAATTACAGCAAGGAGGTCTACTAAAATTTACCCAGATTGGTACTAATATTTAAAATTTCAGAGCCTTAAGTTAAATGGCAGGTACTTTAACTTAAAAAGAAAATTTGTGATCCTCATTTATTTTTATTTTTTTACTTTCAAATACCCTACTTGCAATATAGAGTAATGAAAGCATTACATTCAGTCAAAAAAAATTATTTTTTTCCCTTTCATTTCTGCCTGATTTTAAAAAAGTGGTCTAAAAAATGTCTGTGTTTCAGACCGTCTGTCAGCATTGTCCACCAACAACCGTTCCTCCTCTGTTTCAGTTAAAAAAGATATTATAACAATTATCGTAAAACATGTCTCCAATTTTGCAATTCATATATATATATATATTACAGGGTGTCCAGAAAAGGACTCCCTGATTTCAAAATTAAATATCTCGAAAACAAAGATCGATAGAAGAATGCAGTAAACGGTATGTTTATTGTGAAAGCTGTAAGAATTTTATACAGCAGTTTGAAATAATAGTTACAAAAGCTGCTAACAGATGGCGCTGTACGCTGTACAGCTCATTATCAGCATACATAAAATAATCGTATGAAAACATTCTTTGCAAAAAATCACATCACAATGTTCTCAAAATGTTCACCATTGGCACTACAGAGGTGGCGCAAACGAAGGATGAAATTTGCCATCACATTTCGTTGTGTCTCAACAGAAATGGATTCACATGCCACACAGATCGCCGATTCAAGCTCGTCCAGCGTGGCGGGATGCTTCTGGTAGACAATGTCTTTCAATGAGCCCCACAAAAAATAGTCACAGGGAGTCAAATCCGGTGAATATGAAGGCCAATCCATGCCTGCACCAGTAAATTTGGAATATTCCAAAGCAATGACTAGATTCCCGAAGTATTCATCAAGAAAATGAAACACTAGTTCGGTACGATGTGGTCGGGCTCCATCATGCATAAACCATTCAGTACGTGGCCGATCCTCTAACACTTGCTGTGTGGCGACAAATTGTTCCAAAATTGCAACGTAACATTCACTAGTGACCGTTTCTCGAATGAAAAAAGGGCCAATAATGCCTCTGTTGCATACTGCAGCCCACACAGTAACTTTAGGAGAATACAGGGGGTTCGCTTCACACCAATATGGATTTTTGGAACCCCAAAATCGCCAGTTCTGTTTATTCACGAATCCATTCAGGTGGAAGTGTGCTTCATCTGTAAACCAGATGCAGCCAACATCAAATCCTTCACTATCAATCATTGTGAGCATCTGATTTCCAAAGTCAATCCTTTGTTGCACAGCTCGTACGGGTATGGCCGGGTGAGTTTGAATTTTGAATGGAAACATGGCTCTTTTTCAGTATTTTCTGCTTGCTGATGGAACGCTTCAAACCAGTCTCAGATGCAATTCTACGGACGGATGACATTGGATTTTGCTGAATAATTCCAGAAACTGTGGTGACATTTTCAGGCGCAACTGCAGTTTGCTTGCGGCCAACATTCCCCACTAGATCATCAGTTACGCTGCCTCCCAAGCAACGCAACAATGTTGTTTCAATGTGGTGTCAACGTTAAATACCAACATGCACAATGTTGTTTCAACGTGGAACTGCAACGTTGTTTTCAAGCGGAAGTGTTCACTTAAAGGAGCGTGGATTCAATGTTGAGTGCCAACGTTGTTTCTACGTAGATATATCACACTACTTCCACATGCTAGCTTTTGCCCACGTGGTTTCAATGTTGAATGTCAATATTGTTTCAACGTGGATTTGTCACATTGTTTCCACATGAGAGGTTTCATTTTTTTCCATGTGGTTTCCACGTTGAATGTCAATGTTGTTTCAACATGGATGCATCCCATTGTTACCATATGATAGTGTTCACTTTTACCAATGTTGTTTAAACATGAATCTTCCACATGAGTGTTCAATATTGAATCTTGCCAATGTTGTTTCAAGACACACATCCCATAATGCTGTTTTTACAGCACTATAGTTCTTGAGCCCAAGAACTAGTGCTGTAGAAACAGTTTTTCTGGAAAGTATGTCTTGAAACAACATTGGCAAGAATCAAGATTGAACACTCATGTGAAAGATTCATATTTAAACAACATTGGTATAAGTGAACACTATCATTGGTAACAATGTGGAACACCCATGTTAAAACAGTATTGCTCATATTTTTCATATTCACATATATATATATATTCATATTGCTCATATTTTTCGGAAGGGGTTATGAAATTAAAATACCATTTAAAGTTGCAATTTAAGCAAAGCAAATGATTGATTTTTGTATTTTAATAGATAACAGAAAAAATTTGGAAGCGAATGTATCCTGCCTACTTTCCTAAGCACTTGTTTTGACACATTTTTTTCACATGAATGTGTTTAATTTTATTAACACTGTAAAGTTTAAGAGTATATGCATTATAGAAACTCTCATTTAATGAAAAGAAAAAGTTAAAACTAGAATATTTTCCAAGTATTGGCTTTATGAGTTTCCAACTACTGTTACACAATGTATCATCTTTTAGTAGGTAGAATATCATTTTGTGAAAAATTAAACTTTCCTTTTATATGCAGAGGATTATTCTGTACAAAAATTTAATTTTGCTCCAATGAACCACAATTAAAATTACTTATAATATCTGCTACTTAATTATCTCTGAACTAATCAAATTTGAATAAAAATTATATATATTTTTTACTGTAAAAATAAATTATTACATAACGTTCAAAATAATTTTATTTCAAAAATAGCACGCATAACATTAAAACAAATGTTAATAAAACAAATATTAATAATTACATGTAACAGTAACAGACATGGTCCTAACACAATTACATAGGTACAAAAACCTTTCAAATTGTTTAAGTTCACACTTTAAACCAGCAAATAGAAAATTATTATAAGATGATTAAATATATATGTGCTAATTTTTAATGACATATCCCATTCAGAGCATCAGTAGGATCTTAACTTCAAGACCCCATTTAATGACAGTAAAATAAGAAAGGAGATACAAAACAATTATTTAAATTTATGAACCATATGTTATAATCCATGTTTACAATCCACAGTATCATTTCCAAAAATATTTCACATCTCTGTCACAATCAGCAGCCTTAATGTCACTCCACGAGCTTTTTTCGCCTCCTAATTGGTTATTTTCATTTCTAAAATAAAATTACCTTTATTTAATACTATAAACCATTCAAACATATATTTATATAGATATAACTGTTTTCCAATTTTTAAAAGTAGACACCATACCAAAAATAATAATAAAGAAATACAACATGTAAAAATGCTCATATCCAACTCTGCTACTTAAATCGCCAACCAAATTCAAAGATTGAATATATTAATCAAAATAATATCCCTTTTTTATGACTTAAAACATCCCTCTCTCGCGTTGAAAGCGATCCCTTTGTTTTGGATGGTTTTAAGTCAATGCCAGCATGCAGAAGCACCCTTCATATTATGGTTTGCACATTGGACTGACCAAAGATCACATGACCATTTAAGGCAATAACAGACTTATTTCAGAATATCATACAATGACGATACACAATATAGTTTAATCAAAAGTAGATTATGTAAAAAAATCCGAAGGCACATGCAGAATACCAATGTTGCCTACTCCCACCCAGTATTTGAAAACTAAAATGAAGAGTAGAAAAATTTACAGGAAAAACATATAATATAGGTTTTTAATGAATGTTATATTTCAATAGGAAACCAATTATAATTTTTGAAAATTCTAGATTCAAACAACTTAGTTGCCTTTTACTCATCGGTATACTTTTAGAAAAATTTACTGTATCATACAAATTTTGCTTTAAATTCAAAAACACTCTTCACTACTTTGAGGATAAATTAAATGAGCTGCTGCAACCAAGTTGAGGCCATGCTCTCTATTGGTTTCCAGTTCAAAGTCAGGAACCCATTTTTCATTACATAGTCGCCTGGAGGTTAAAATAGTCAATTAGGATATTTTAGTACTTACGTATTAACGCCACCGCAGCTACAGATTTGACGGTTTTTAATTACTTACAAGGAATCCAAAAGATAACTGCGTGCGAACAACAAGGTTGCTCTTTATTGGCGGCACTGAAAAACCGTCAAATCTGTAGCTGCAGTGGCGTTAATACGCAAGTACCGATATTTTTCTTGCCAAAAAAGTTTTCTGGAGGCTAAAATAGTCACTTTAGTAAACGCCACTAGCAGCCTTGTTATAATACTGCCATAATTCAGACATGTTCACAACAGCAAAACTAATTTAAAAGGAATAAAAAATTATACTTAATGTATAAATTATAGAGGATTATCAAAAGAACTATCAGTGTCATTTAACATGATGGCCACAAAATTCAGGTAAAAAGTTCCCTGACAAATTCCCTTCCTGCAAACTTTTTCCTAATTCCCCCAATTTTTCCAGATATGTTGACACACTTATCGAATAGAACATGTATGCTAGAGAGATAAAATGCTAATTTTTTAAAAATAGGTTTGGTGGTAATTAAGTTAAAATTACTCCATAACATTAAAACTTCTAATGATTATCACAGCAAATCTTCAGGAAAATGGTACCAAAATAGGGATAATGGAAAAACATACCCTAAACAGTAACAGTAAATTTTCCTGAATATTAAAAAAATTTCCTGATTTTTTCCACAATCGAAAAGTTTCTTGATTTCCAGGTTCTGTAGCCACACTGTTTAAGTACAGCAGCTCTAACAAAGGTTAAATAAGCAAGTCCACTGAACACTGAAAAAAAAAAGAAGAATGTTCAATTCTAATACAATAAGTAAATTTATTCTAAAAAGTATTCCCAAATCTAACTTTGATACAGTCAAACCCTGTTAATGAGAAATCCGTTAACCTGAACTCCTGTTTAACGCAAAGTAAAAGCAGTTCTCCGTACTTAAAACTTAACGTTAACTTATTCAGTTAGCAGAAACAATTTCAGCGGCCCCATCGACTTCGTGTTATGAAATTTGGCCGCAGAGTTGGACCCCTCTCCCCCCAAAAAAAAATTTATTTTTTTTTGTTTAAAACGTTTTTTTTTTTTTTTTTTAATCCTTTTTTAATTAAAACGTATACATATTTATAAATAAAATTTTACATTAACTAGAATAATAAATGTTCAAATAACAAATAATATTTCTTCTGAAAATAATTTACACTAAGTAAATAAACAATTGCTACTAATGTGAACAATTAAATCATTAAATTTTAATATTATATTTAGAGATATGTTTTTTTAAATTCAATGGAAACTATATAATACAATAATAAAAGTAGTAATTGTTTACTACTTCTACATGAAATATTACTCTTAGATTCATCAGTAATGGTGATAAGTTATACATAATTATATTTTTAAGGTTTAGAAATAAGTTATTTAAGCACAAAACCTCTATTTCACAAACAAATTTAAAATGCAGCATGTAATTTAATTTTAATTAATAATTTTGAATAATTATAAAACAGTAATAAAATGCTTAGATTAATATAAAAAGTTATTTTTGATATTTATAAAAAGTTCTATAGACTTTCATTATAAGATTTATTTAAAAAAGTTATTTACAACAAATAATTTAAAAAATCTAATTATAAATAAACAAAAAAAAATGCAATTTTAAATTAGTCTTTAGAAAGAGAAAAAAACTATTTGGTTTTCGACTGTAAAACAAAAAGGGAGATTTTAAAAAAAAAATAACAATATATTTTTTGCAAAAGAACAGAATTCCACTTTCTAATTTTAGTTTTTTAGAAAGTTCTTTTTGTAAATTTTTAAATAGCGAAATATCCTATACCGTACTGCATCTTTTCAATTTACCACAGTACCTGAAAAGGATAGGATTCAGTTGTTAGGAGCCAGCGATCAGATTCCAGGCACTACCTGTTCCGCATTCCACAGTGCTGTACATGGTGGCAGTAAACTGAAAATATGATAACTATTATAAAATGTATCATCCTTATGTACATGTATATATTTACACTGATGACGTCTTTTTTAAACTTTACTTTGAAATATCGATTTGATTACCAGGTGGGATAGGGAGAAATTCTCAATTTGTTATCCATCACTGCTTGAAAAAGAAAATTAACGAAAGAATTTCATTTTTTGCACACAAAACATCAGTTCATTTTGCAGCTATGTTTTTAAATAAACACTTAATTTTACATTAATTAAAACAACACATTACACAGAGTGGCCACAAAATTGAGGAAAAAAAGTTTTCTGATAATACCCTGATAGATTTTAAAAAAATTTCCTGATAGATTTTTAAAAATTCCCTGATTTTACAGCAAATTTTCTTCAAATTTCCTGAACTTTTCCAGATGTGTGATAGAATTGAACATGTTAAAGAGACTACGGATGTGGAAAATCACATAACTTTCAATTATATTATATAACATTAAGAAATGTTCTATACTACATCTGTATTCCACCTGAAATAAATTCCTGGCCCTGTTGTCCCGATCCCAATTACGGTGGAGTTTTTTTTTAACTGAATTAGTTAATTTAATTACCGCAAAAATTCTTTCAACAAGTATAGAAATAATATTTATACAGCATGTTTAATTCTCAGTGATCAATCGTTTTAGAAAAACATACTTCTACAAGACAGCCTATTCAGTTTTATAGCTCATAAAAATACGTGAAATATACAATAGGTTTATTTATTTATGTCACACGTGTGTCCCAAAAATCAACAAACCTCACTGATAAGAACATCATTATCTAATTTCATTTATAAATAGAAATACATCTAATTTAGAAAACCGGCAAATAATAGAGTATAATTTAATAATGTAATGAAGAAAACTTACCAGAAAAAGCATAAATCCAATTGTCAACAGACATCGTAAAGTTTCAAATCAACTTCAAAAGTGATGCCAGCTACGTCATCACTGAAGGTAAAAGCGTATTGCGCATGCGTCGGATGATACAAATCGTGGATCAGTGGTGTAACGTTGAAGTATAGTTGAATTATCACATTGAAGCCATATTAGAAAACGACATTGTAAATAGATTTTTATTTTTTGCTTTTATAAATTGTTTTTACCAAAGTTTTCAATTAATATGATTCTTGGACAGGATTGGGGCTTTCCAAAAACCAAAGAAGACACTTGTTTCATGTCTGGTTGAAATATCACATTGAAACAACATTGTGATATCACATTAGAAAAGTGAAGAAAACGAAATTCTGACTTTATTCGTACTACATAATTAAAACCCCTAAAAACTATACGAAATAAATTGATTTCTGCTAATATCTGTTATAAAATATCAGCTTCCTTAAAAATGCATTGGAATAGCACATTGATACAATGTGGTTACAATGTGCCTTTCTCACTTTCAACGTATCCACCAAAAAACCACATAGAAACAACATGAGTGTGTTGCTTGGGCTGTTCGTTGAAATTTGGCGAAGAGCGTACGAATGGTTTTCGCATCGGGTCCTTTTGGAACATTAAATCGTGCTTGAAAACTGCGCCTTGTTGCCGTAGGACTCTCTTTTAACCTGTGGTACTCTAGCACCAAAAAAACCGGTTGTTGAATGGAGTACATGGTTTTAATCTCTTCCTTCGGTACGCTAACCTCCTTTCACGCTTCAATAGTGGAACTGATCGCTCTGGGCTTCGGATCACTATTTATACTAAGCATTACGCATGGCGATTACATCGCCATCTGTTAGCAGCTTTTGTAACTATTATTTCAAACTGCTGTATAAAATTCTTACAGCTTTCACAATAAACATACCGTTTACTGCATTCCTCTATCGATCTTTGTTTTCGAGATATTTAATTTTGAAATCAGGGAGTCCTTTTCTGGACACCCTGTATATATATATATCATTAAATTTTTTTCCGATATTTCCACACCCCTAGTATTAATATAAAGAGATAGAGAGATTCTATAGCCTGCAGGCCCCTTTGCCTGTCGGACTAGCAGCTAACATTTGAGATTTCGTGTGTATTTTCCACTGATATGATCGTTCTAGTGCGGGTCCCATTACAACGATTTTTTTTTTTTTTTTTTTTTAAAGTAAGAAGTCAAAAATTAAATATACCGACAAAGACTATTGTACTACAATATTCAAATGATATTTAATACTTATAGGTTTTATGTGATAAATATTAAAATTGAAATCATTCTGCCCTAAAAGTGTATGAATTGTTCATATTTACTACTTAATGTTCCAATTTTAGAGGCATTTTCTTTAATAACTTTAAAATTCGATTAGGCATGGTCAAAATTATAGCGTAGAAAAATTAAGGCTTCAAAGAAAACCAATTTAGTCCGACTTGCAGTTTTACAATTGTTCCTTGAGGCGTATGAGCTGGAGAAAGAAAAAATAGCATATTTTTTGAGAATCCTATTAAAAAGTTTCCAAGTGCGAAATGTATATATTGTGTCCTGTCGCCATCTATTGTCTATTTCTTCTACTAAAAGTTGATGCGAAATTAACCACACTCCTAACTAGCTTTATGAACTTTGGATTATTCCTTACTCATATTCAAGGTGATACGACGGTGATGAGCGTGGAATTCTTAATACGTATTAGGAAACGTGTACTTGTGTATATATTTAAATTGAATTATTTTCATAGGTCAATACAGTACTTTTGGATGAACTTATGCAGAAACTTAAACCAACAAGAAATTGTCGTTGTCCAGCTTGATTTAAATTTTAACTATATACTTCCAAATAAAAATGTATTTAAAAAGCAGTGAAATTGTTTATATTGTATATATATATATACATATATATATATATATATATATATATATATATATATATATATATATTAGTAGGTTCTGAATGAACTTAATTTGAACATTTATTAAAGAAAAATGAAAAATTTCAACATCAATAACTTTTTTTCTTAAAAATATTACTATATAGGGCAGAAGTTCAAGTAAGCACAAATGGCCGGAACTCGTGCGGTCCCTTAGCCGTATTACTTTGGTCCTCCTTATAAAAATAATAGTTTAACAATATTTTAGTGTGAAAAAAATTCCTGACACATTTCCAGAAATTCGCCGACAGATCCATCTCGACCATTGAACTTTTGTGATATCATATCCAGCGAATAAAGCTGCTTTTTTTTTTTTTTTTTTATTATTTAATAATGCTTTGCGTAAGAATTTTACAATCATTTAAGAGAGTTTTTGTCTCAATTTTGTTCTTTAAACATGGAGTTTAAAAAAAAAAGAAGCGAAAAATTGAGCAAATAAGTTTACGTGCTCATTGGACTGATGCATTTGAATGTGTAACAAGTGTAAATTTTTATCCAGTTTCTCGTATTTGAAATAAAATCGTAACAAATTGGCCGAACAAGTGAAACAGAAAAATTCAAATAAAAAGACCAGATCAAAAATGTGGCTCTTATTGTTTACAAATTAATAAATACAATACTCAGTTTTCCTATATACCTTGTAATATTAGCAAGAACTTTTAGACCTCTAAAGACACTAGAGACTTATACTTTGTGTCTCCTACATGTGAACAATAAAAAAAGTTGTTCATGGAAAAAATCAAAGAAGCTCTATCTTTTCAGTTGAGTCCCTGGTATTCCATTGGGCTTGCAATTTATTTTAAAGCAAGGCCATGGTCAATGGATAATTTACACTGATTCGAAGAGTTGTTTAGATGCTTTAGATAGTCCATTAAACCAGGCCCATCCTTTTATTTTAGAAATTTTTAAAATTCATAGCACGCTGTGTGAAATAAATTATTTTAAAGTTCTTTTTTGTTGGATCCCAGTTAGTGTAGTAGTTATGGGTAATGAACGCGCAGATTCTATCGCACAATCAGCGAGTGGATCTAGGAGTACTTGACGCCCTGACGACGCAAATAAAGCTTGTGAAACTGATCTGTCTCTCACTTGGCAAGCCATATGGGATGCACAGTCAGCTAACAGGCTGCGTTCGATTCAGCCTCTAATTTCCGAATTCGCTCCCATACTCGTTTTACCCATGCACATCTACTAGCAGAAGATGCTCCCACATGTTATGCCTGTGGAGTTATTTTTTCGTTTTCCCACTTTAAACGATTGTCCATCTTTTAACACTATTAGACAACGACATTTTAAAAGAATCCATTCTCCATTATCATTGATTTTTGGTTCACCACAGCATAAAAACCTTTTAAATTTTTATTTGAAATTGGATTTTATAATTGGATTTTGATATTTAGTTTATTTTTACTTTTAAGAAAGTAATTAGTTAATGTTTTTTAATCAATTTTAACTTTAAAAAAATAATCATTGGTTTGGCGCAGTATGGTCCATGAGTAGTCCTGACGCCATTAAAATTTAATCAACCCATGGGAATAGGATTTAATGAAGTTACAATCTAAACGAAGAATTTCAAACGCGAACAGAATTACAATTTCAGAAAAAAATATTTGTTTTTAAGTATGTTAAGTTGTACACTATTTACGACCTATTTGAATTAGAGATTGAAGCATATAGTGAATATCGCACACATATACAGTTGCTTTTTTCCACCAACACCAAAAGATAATCTTTCCTTTAATAGAAGTATCTTATTTATTAAACTCTTAATTAATAAGATTTTTTTTTTTTTTTTAAAGTAGGACGTTATTAAACTTCAAATATTGGGGAGTTGTTTGATGGACAACCACTCAATAACACCGAAATATCGATTACTATATTTAAGATAACTGTATTTTAATCTTTAACTGATTCATAAAACTTTTGTTGTGTCTGATAATTCACTTTCTTTGGCAGACAAATGAATCTTTATCATATATGTTCAAAACAAATATTATTCGTTATAGATGATTTATCCTATTTAACCAAATCTGATAATCCAAAATCTACTATCATCTTGTTTTCCCCAGAATTTCCAATAAACTAGAGATGTGCAACAACATTCAGTTACACTTAATAATAGTCACTGTACTTAATTTTGCCATGGATTCGTGTAGTTTAGCTTTTTCTTTTTCATATTTCTTTAAAAAATGGCCAGTTTAGCGATATTTTAGGAGATGATAATTACGTTTTAAAAAAAAAAGCAAAAATAGAGAAATTGAAAATGTTTTTCGATAAATATTACTTTTTCCTTTCTTGTAAGTAAAACAAAGTTGAAACAGTAGTTGGGTAATGCTCAAACAAAAAGAATTTGTGTTAAAGAATTTCGTTTTTTAACTTTTTACGCCTTCATCACATTTCTACTTTCGGAGGTGGTGGGTTTAGAGTACCTTAAAGGGCATTACAACTGCGATTTTGATCAAAATCGTTAGAGCCGTTTTTTGGCAATTGCTGAGAAATATAAATTTTTCAATGGCAGCCACCTTTCGCACATGCGCAATTTTGACAAAAACCTTAATGACAGCTCCCATGGTCACCACTAAACCGTATGCAATAGTTGAACATCGTAGGTGAATCCGCTAGGGAGGTATGGTAGCCACATGCACACATACAGACTTTTACCTGGACCACTTTTTGAACGCAGCACGTTCCAAAACGTAAAGAAATTGTTTAAAAAATCATTTATTTTTTTCACCAAATACAGTACTTTTATTATCCTGTGTGAATAAATGGATAATTGAAGTAAAAATGCGATTACAGATAGTCTCGCAAATTGCCTAGTAGAAGTTTTCCGTGTTTTCTCTCAATGTAGGGTAAGCGTGGCAATTTTCTTTTTAAAAATCTTCTGGAATGCGATACCACCTAATTTTAAATAAACTCCTCAAGAGCGCAAAAGATAATTAAATTTGACTTTTTCACTGTAATTATGTTAACTTGATCTAGACAAGTCTTTAATAGTGAAATATCTATCTCTAAATTGTGTTTATAGATACTTATGGCAAATTTTATTCCACTTTTGCATTGAATAAACGCAACGAATAAAAAATATGAATATCGCCCCTATTAGTAAGCCAGATCACTCCTCTAATCCAAATTTCATCAAACATGTGTGGGACACTTCTACGATACGCATTGCGTACAGATTTAATGTACTGGGAACTTTATGAACTATTTGCAAATGATGTAAAGTGGGACGAACAATTTAGCCTCTAGAATTTATCAAGAAACTCATGTTAAGTATGAAAGTACAGTGCCAGGTAAACACTAAGGACAAGGGAGATCATATCTTACACTAAAAGTCAACTCCATAAGTAGCGTGATTTTTAATGTAAATGCATCTGTACAACTTTTAATGCAAATGCACACTAATGGTACTCCATTCAATTGCATATGCCACCACTGTACGTACACTTTGCATTTCACTTTGTGGCTGAGTTGTTTTACTTACTGATATGTTACATAAAGATATCTGTTTGATGTGAATTTCATGTGTCTATGCTGCTCCAAGGAGAAGTTACTAGGGAAAAACTGAATTATCCTTAATTTTTGGGCATGAGTGTAAATCAACAAGCCAACCAACCGAAAAATAACTCTTAGAATTATTTCACTCACCAAAAAAACTTTCTACACATGCTTGACCGAGATATCAAAACATTTTGGTTGGTTGGTTGGTTGGTTGGTTGGTTGGTTGGTTGGTTGGTTGGTTGGTTGAACTCCCTGCTGGGAGTGGAAAGGAAGGACTTTGTGAACTAGCACCTGCCTCCGCGTACATATGTGAGAGAACCACCTCTCTGGAACAGTTTGAGGTAAAAAACTCAAAACATTTTATTCGGACTTGCAATTGTATGATAAGAAATAGAGTTTTGCGAACAAAATTTGTCACAGAATATTCAATTTCTCATCCAATATCTCTATTTGAAGCAAAGCAGAGAAAGTCCCAAGCACTATTCTAGACGAACTTTAAAATACTTTCAGTTAAATTTTATGTCAGCCTACTAATTATATCGAGACCTTTTAACTTATAAATGACACATTTAGCTTAAGGCTGTAATTATATATTATTGAATTGTAATAATGAAAAAAATCTGTACAATTCATATTTCTATAAAAAAAAAATAATAATAAATCTTAGATTTATAACGTTAAAAATTAGGCTGCGTTTCATGATTTGGAAAGGCAACTATACCTTTTTAAAAATTAAGTTCCCAAACGCTAGTTAAAATTAAGGTACATCGGCAAAATATTAAAGGGATATTAAGTCTACTTTTCGCAAATCAATATTTTATTAAATTCTTTGTTTTTTCTGTATCCCACATAATCAGGGGTGTAATGTGATCGGTACGCGCCGTACAGCGTACCTGTAGTTTTTTAAGAGCCGTTACGGCGTACCAACTCTTTTTTTAACTAATTAGTAATGACTCATAAATCTTTATGCATGTATTGTGATATATAAGTCAGTGAGAAAACAAATATGTAAATTGAGAGGGTTTTTTTTTTTTTTTTTTTTTTTTTTTTTTTTTTGTGGTAAATTATATATAATATTGTGAATTTGCAAGTCCCAGAATCGAAAAGTCAGAGCTACAGTTGGGGTTACCGCCATGGTCGAGAAATTTGCGTACAGGCAAAAAAAAATTGTAGCACTACAACCCTGCTTGTAAGGTAATATTAAGTACATTATGACCTGCAACTAATCCCTCATTAAAATATGAGCACCAGGTCATGAAACTAGTTACTGAATATCAGCAAATGACACTCACAGATAGTCGACCACCAATACTTCATATCTGCTACACCCCTATTGGCATAATAATTAGTTCATATTAAAATACGTGACTCGACTGATTGTTATCCGACTGAAGCCAACGAAAGTCTTAAAAAGCTTCCGCCGAAAGCGAAAACATCAGACGGAACATTCCCCCCCCCCCCCAAGTTAATCAGAAAGCTATACGCGGATTAAAATAGCTTATTTGTGCGAAAACTGTTTCACTAAACAATACAGATTTTTAGATAAAAAGAATAATATTTGTTTGAGTATTTTATTTATACCATTTTATCTCACAATTGAGAAAAAACGAAATGAGTAAAATACATCAAAGTTATATTTAATGCTTTAAAGTATTATTTACAACGTTGCACTTAAAATTATTTATCAAAATAAAAACTATATTTCAGATATCATCCGCATCCCATTTTTCCGCATTGTGAATTATAATCAGCAACAAGCCTATATTCCAAGTTTCCGCTCGATTCGATGATGATAAGTGATAAATTATCCCTTCGAAGATTTTGCACGTCACAAACAAAATTAAAGTTAATATGAAAAATTTATAAACATTAAAATGCCAGATTTATTTTATCATACGGCGACAACTTTTAACAAGGGGAAGGTTTCAGTCATTAATATCTCCAAATTGCACATGTTTGGATGTGGCTTATTATCTAGATGTGACTTTCGAATATAAAAACGTGTGAAAAAGCAGCCTTTTAGTGACAACACCCAAAACTTGATAGAATGTATTGTCTTCGACCAACGAATTAATTTACCAATTTTCAGCTCGAGAGGATGACGTCAAGTGCTCACTGTATTTGGTAGTCTTCGAAGTACTTGAAGGTCTTCCGATATACTCAGTTTCTTTTACAGGTGGTGTAACTTCAAGATATTTGTTGTCACAACGTACCCTTAACACAAATTAAAATGTACTAATCTAAATTATATAAATTTCATATTTTTTCGATTTCCTAAAATATTTGAAAATTCTTATTCTTTAGTTGTTCATACATATGATGACCACAATTCAAAGTATAAAAGTAGACAGGAGGGGTCCCCGGGGCCAATATGAATTTGCGTAAATGGATTTATCATTTGTTTTCACCTCGCTTTGTAGAAAAAAAAAAGTTTTAAACACTTTTACTTACTCACTGTAAAACAATAAATCATTACTGATCATTATGGCCAGTGACGATGATTAGAAGAAAATTCTCTTCAGATTTTTTACTTTTTTAGTGTTCTTGACAGTTATATCGTGATAAATTTGAAGACCCCCTCCCCCAAATCTCCGCCTCTGGAGAATGTCGTATAAAAGAAAAGGCCCTTTCTTAGGTGGAAATAAGTAGCATGTACTAATTTTTTTTATGCATGTATATTGGGTACTAACCATATAACTCTGAAAACATTTTATTCATTTCTGAGAACCACATCAGTTATTTGTTCAATAAAACTGAAAATATCAATGCACCTGAACACCGAGTTTTGCCCTCGGGACGACCTTGTAATAAGCAACCTGGTTGTCTTATCCACGACCTTCGGAACATTTTCAATTCTTTCATAAAATAGCAGAAAATTTTATTTTTCCAATTGCGCCAGTGCGTGGCGATAGATAGATAGTTTTTTTTTTTGTTTTTTTTTTGTGTACTGTACCATCTATGTGAAGTCCGAACAGCAACCCCTCCCCCTCCACCAATATGTCATTGCGTTTATTCCCTTAATTTTGAAGTCCTAAGCGCGGGCGTTCCCAGTTCATTCAAAAATGATCTCTCTCATTCTGGAATCAAATTTGGATATTCATAACATAAATTGACTCCCTGGGGATAATGAACTGTCTGAGAAAATTGGCCCGAACTATAATGTAAGGCAGTTGCCTCTCTAAGATTACCCGCAGTTAATCTGTTCCCCGTGTATATTCTCCTCATCTGGCAATGATCCTGGTGGACAGATTCCGAAAATAAACGACGGATTTTCCACCAGGAAGAGCAGCAAACTTATTTGATTGTTTTGGAGCTTACAATAATTGTTATATACAACAATAACTTCCATACCGGACCGGACAATTTTTTACAGACACAGACCTACACTGTGATTGCACCTGAAACCCTGTGGCCCGTACATCCCTGCCTTGCTTAGTACGGCAGTATTATTCAATTTTGAGACAAATTACCATGCTGTTACCAAATCTAAAAGTGAAAGAATTTTCTGATTCCAGTTTAAAGTTATGCAAAGAAATAATTTATCCTGTAGTTTTCGGAGCTATGAGGGCCAGGTACTTTTTGACTGACGTGTATTTCTTTGAATACAAGATATTTTGACATTATAGCCCTCGTGTTGCTGACGGCGCCAGATAATCTGAAAACAACCAACAACCAAGATATTTTGATTAAACCAAAATAACTTACCCGTCAGCTATTCATATTCATTTACCTAGCTTTTTTTTTTTTTAATTTCTACCTGTACACCACAGCACAATCACAATAACGCTGACCATTGTCGCTCTACCAATCCAAAGTCGCATCGGCTAATCCTGATGTGTGGACCATAGTAAACCGACCGTTGTTTAGGGACCTTGACCAATCTCGCCCAATGCTGGATAAAATATACTGGAAGTTTTGAAATATTATGCACAGTTTTAAAATTAAAATATTTTATTTATAAAAAAAAAAAAGGACGGAGAGGCTAAAAAATATGTTTTGTGATGGTTTTGATATATTTATTAAAAAAAATTGTGTATTTTGGAACAATTCTCGAGTTCTGGCCAGGATTGACCAATATTCCAGAATCCCCGTTTCTGACGGCCTATGCTGTGCTACCTGGATAATTTAAAAATTTAGGGTTGTGGAACTGGAATATATTTTGTCACGTTATTATGTTATATTAGCAAATTCATATCAAGAAGCACATGTTATATATTTTTTAAATCCTTTCAACTGTAAATTTCATTTATTGTCAAATGTCACACATAACGTTGTTAAAGGGGAAAAAAATAATTCCAAAAAAAATCTTATAAAGAAAAAATATTATTTTTTTTTTATTTTTTTTATTGGACAATCAGACATAGAAGTAAATGAAATTACCATTTTTGATATTTGAGGTACGAACACTAAACAGTTCGAAAATTGGAAAGTACATTGAAGTTCCCCCCAGGGGCTCGCATCTTGCGAGTACGGGTTTGGCGAACCCGGGATGCCCTAGCTGGGCCAAGTATTTTTTATTTTTTTTTCCTTTTTTGTCAGACCCTACCGTATGTACTGTTTTTTTTTTTTTTTTTTTGTTTTTTTTTTTGTTGTTACTTCGTTTTTTCAGTGTATGTTTTATGCGTTTTTTATTTCAGTTTTTCACTTATATTTTGAATTTAGAATTTTACTTATATTTCTGGATTTAGTTTTTTAATACTTTGGATTCATTTATATAATTTTTTTTTTTTTTTTTTTTTTTTGTGATTTTCCCAATTCTCGTGTTTGCCATGC
Source organism: Linyphia triangularis (assembly GCA_963978545.1). Taxonomy (NCBI): domain Eukaryota; kingdom Metazoa; phylum Arthropoda; class Arachnida; order Araneae; family Linyphiidae; genus Linyphia; species Linyphia triangularis. The sequence continues at coordinate 40,149,394 of OZ021732.1, read as the reverse complement.
TTGGCGTCCCATAAGGGGGAGAAGGGGGTCCTGAGGTTACCTTGCGTAAGATTAACATGGTTGAGTCCTCGCATGCGTGCCCTTTGGACAAGGATTCACTGTAGACAGGTGGCAGGAGGTAGCCCTCTCCTGTCAATCGGTCGGTAGTAGGACTTCCATCTTTACTATTTAGGGTTAGTGCTGCAGTTAGGGTTGCCGTCGCGAACCAACAGCCTGAAGTTGTAGTATTATGTCTCAATGCTATCCCTGAGACTCCAAGGGTCTCACCTTGTTGGGCTCTATGGTGGGGTGGGGAGGCATTGAGATGAACGCAGTCTACTGGCTTCTAATATTTCTAATGGCGCAGGCGGAGCCTTGAACCCCCAAAACTCAATCAATGAACGAACATCAAAACGATCTTCTGACCTGTCAAACGAATCGCATCAAGCTCCAAAAAAACTGTCTACGAACTTATCGGTATTCTATATTATTCAATCTACTGATCCTCCCTTTAAAACCAAATCTCCATTTTTCAAACCCTTGTTGAAATTACAGATGAAATGGTGAATGGTCATGATATTGATGAAGTGGTCAGAGAAGTTACTGATCACATTATTGGAGCAGCTGAGGCAACCATCCCAAGAACCACGACACATTTTCCAAAATATCCTAAACCCTGGTGGAACCAGAAATGCAAAGATACCATTAGAGATCAAAAGCCTGCATGGAGAATCTTTCATAGAAACCCTACAACAGATAACCTACTTAATTTTAAAAAAGCAAAAGCACATGCACTTAAAATTAGAAGTAACTCTAAACACTACTCTTGGATAGCATATGTCTCTACTGGTATCACAGCCAACATGCCGTCCTAAAAAGTTTGGGATAAAATCCGAAAAATAATGACAACTATTCTCAATATTCGTTGACCATTTTGGAACACAATGTCTTATCAGTTAATGATCATTAAGGGATTGCTGACCTTCTTGCTTCATCTTTAGCAGAAGTGTCAAGTAACTCAAATTGCTCACAGTCATTTCAAAAATTAAAACATGCAACTGAAAAAATAAATATTAATTTTAATGCAACAGTTCAAACAGACTACAATAGCCTTTTTGCTCATCGAGAATTATACTTAGAATTGCAGCAATCTAAATCTTCATCTCCTGGACCTGACGAAATTCACTATGCAATGATTGAACACCTCAAATCAAATTCCATTGATAATATTCTGAAACTTTTTAACAGGATATGGGTTGAACACCAATTTTTAACCATCAATTGTAATTCTTGTTAATTGTAATTTCCATTCCAAAACCGGGCAAAGACCCAAAAAATCCATCTAACTATCACCCGATAACTCTGTAAACTTTTTGAAAAGATGATCAGCAAACGGTTAATGTGGTACCTTGAACATAATTGCATTATCTCTCCTTTACAAAGTGGCTTTCGGAAATATTGTTCCACAATTGACAACATTCTGACTGTTGAAACATCTGTAAAGAAGGCATTTGTCAGAAAACAACACCTAGTGTTGATTTTTTTTTGACATCAAAAAGGCGTACGATAGAACCTGTCGATACGTTATTTTGCAAGATTTGTAAAACTGTGGACTCCGGGGTCACCTAGCTATTTTCATTAAAAAATTTCTTTATCGTCGCACTTTTCGTGTCCGAATTGAATTAGTATTATAGGCAGAGTTTGTCCAAGAACAAGGAGTGCCACAGGGCAGTGGGCTCAGCGTCATTCCTTTAATTCTTCGTTTAAACAACAATTTTAAAGTAATTCCACCTTCAGTCGATTCTTCCCTTTATGTTGATGACTTCGAATTTCATTTTGCGCCACCAGTATGACTACAATAGAAAAACAATTACAAATAGGTGTAAAAAAAATTCAGACTGGTGCGACCTGCAGGAAAAGAGGTTTGCATCTTGACCCTGAAATTACTCTAAGCAATCAGGTCATACGTGTGGAACCCAATGTCAAGTTTCTTGGCATTTGGTTTGATAAATCCTTAACTTACAGAAAACACAATTTGGAACTCAAAAACAAATGTATAAAATCACCTAATATCTTAAAAGTTTTGTCTAACTCCTCCTGGGGAGCTGATCGAAAGCCTTTAATGCGGATTTATCGTTCACTTTTTCGGTCAAAACTTGATTATGGCTCAATTGCATATGGTTCTTTTAAGCCTTCTAACTTGAAACTTTTGGACCCAATCCACCATACTGGACTACGGCAGTGTTCTGGAGCCTTTTGTACTTCACCTGTTCTAAGTCTCTACACAGAAACATATGAGCCTTCTTTAAGCTACAGAAGACAATATCTCTCATTGGTTTATTTTACCAAGCTAAAATCATTGAGAGACTATCCTTTATTTGATTCCTTGTTTAATCCGGAATATGAACTACTTTTCCATGACCGTCCTTCAATAATTCCAACTTTTGGAATACGAATGAAACACTTTTTCCAGGATTTACAACTTAACCTGGACAACGTTTCCTCAACTTTATCCATTCACACCTTGGATGAGTCTCAATGTAAGAGTACATTTTAGCCTTTGTAAATTCCACACAGAATATACTCTCCCACAAGTTTTTATTGATATGTATCTTAGCATTCAAACAAAATACGAAGATTATACCTCCTTTTATACTGATAGGTCGAAATTTGACACTCATGTTGGTTCAACTTTCTCCTCATCAAAAGCAAGTATTGCTTTTAAACTACCTAAAGAATGCAGCATTTTTACAGCTGAACTTTATGCCATTTTGATATCCCTTCGTTACAGCACCATCAGTCATTCCATATTCAACGCTATCATATTCATAGATTCATTAAGTACATTACAGTCATCAATTTCAATTAAGCACCACTATCATCCACTTATTTTTAATATTTTTAAACAAATCACTATTTTAATACAAAACTGTTTTAATGTAATATTTTGTTGGATTCCGAGTCGCATTGGAATCCTTGGTAATGACATTGCTGATTCCTTGGCAAAGAATACCACTATTTTATCTAACCATCAGAATTTTATTCCTTATACTGATTTTAAATCAACAATTAAACGAAGTATTTTTTATAATTGGCAACTGTTGTGGAACGAACAGAGTTCCAACAAATTGTACGTTGCGAAGCCTCATATCATTGACTGGTCATCTGCCTATCTATGTAACAGACGAGAAGAAGTCGTGTTACCCAGGATCAGAATTGGTCACACTCATCTCATACACTCTCATCTTCTACGAGACGAAGACCCACCCATTTGCCAGCACTGTAAGGCAGTTTTAACAGTACACCATTTTGTTTGTGATTGCCCAGCATTTAATTCTGAGCGTTTAATTTTCTTTGGTATGGCTTCTCCCTTAATAAAAAATGTTTTATCAAACAATTTTAATCAATCGAAACTGTTTAATTTTATCAAGCAAATTGGTTTCTATTCTCATATCTAAAATGCTTTTAATTAGTTTTATCCTTTAAACAGCATACCGTTTGTTTAGGCGCAGCTTGATCAAATTTGTCCTTACGCCAGTAAATTCCAACTAACTTAACTTATTGAAGCTAGAAATAAAAAAAAAATACCCCTTTTAAAATTTTGTACAAAAAGTTATGAACCAAAACAATGTCAATAATCGCATTAAATTATACGTTATAGATCGTTTCATAGGCGCAGCCAGAAGGGTTCAAGGAGGTGCATTTGCACTCCCCTGGCTCTTGAAAATTAAAAAATTAAAAAATGGGTGTAAAGATGTAAATTCCAAGATAAAAAAGCACATATGCCGTTTAAACGTTTTAAGTTACAATGAGCATTTGTTTTCTAAGTAGTTAGAAAAGGAGAGTCCGGGGCCATGGCGGGATGGGACGAGGGACGATGACGTCACCGGAAGTGGGCGTGGCCGGAAGTGGAGTTGAGTTGTTCCCCTCCTGCTGCTGTTTTAGTTTCGGTTTCGTTATAAGCTATTTGTGTATGACGTCACAGTGGGAATGACGTCATAATGTGTTTTATATCAAAGTTTTGAGTGGTGGCAACACTTTTTTAGTTTCGGTTTATCTGGCAGACGGAGTTGAGTTGTTCTAGGACTGCTTCTTAGCGAATAAGTTAGAGTGATAGGCTTTTATTGCATGACGTCACAGCGGGTATGACGTCATAATTTGTTTTATATCAAAGTTTTGGTCGGTGGCAACACTTTTTAGTTTTTGTTTCCAGTTAACTGGAGTTGAGTTGTTCTAGAGCTGCTTCTAAGTGAATAAGTTAGAGTTATAGATATTTTTACTAGTGACGTCACAGTGAGTATGACGTTATAACTTGTTTTATACCAAAGTTTTGAGCGGTGGCAACACTTTTTAGTTTCGATTTACCTTTCAGGTGGAGTTGAATTGTTTTAGGGCTGCTTCTAAACGAATAACTTAGAGTTATAGATATTTTTACTAGTGCATCACAGTGGGAATGACGTCATAACTTGCTTTGTGTTAGAGATCGGCAAAATACTTGCTTGCGATTGGTCGGTTTTAGACACATCACCAAATACTCTCTTCTCATTGGTTGAAATGTGTCACGTGATTTCATTGGCTATACAGTTTAGTAAGATAGTTTTCTACAAAATTTAAGGTAGTGGCACCATCTAGGGATGAATTTAAGAGTCATTTACATTAAATTTCTAAGATCAGAGATACATGCAAATAAAAAAAAAATCTTAACACGACTTTTAAATTTAATAAAAGTGAAGACCATTTGCTAAGGGTCTAAAAGAACCCTAACCCCGAGCTACACGTGACATTTCAATATTTTACCAAACAATTGTTAAAATATCGACTATCGGACGTTGCCTTCATGGTAACTCATCTACCCACCCCCCTTCCCTAACCAATTTTGAATAAGTTAATTTGAAAGACTTTAGAAAATGTTAATTATTTTGAAGTTAAATTTTAAAAGTGAGGACCCACCTCCAGCCCGATACCTCTTTTAGGAAGAATTGGTACCGCCTCACTCCACCCTATCAACAAAAAAACAAAAAACACAAAAAAAAAACTTATTTCAAAGAACGTATATTTCCTTGAAATATGAGGTCACTAACCAACCATCCAATAATATCTTTTAAGAAGACATCATTACCTTAAATCCTAAACAATTTTAAATTTTAAAAAATCTGAAAAGAAGACTTGTGAGAACGTATATTTCTCTCATGAATTAAATTTAATGATCACATACAAAATCCTGAAAAAAAAAATTAACGTTAAATAAGTTTTTAAAAATTTAGTTAAAGTACTATTTTAGTTAAATTAAGGCTTAAAGAGATAAAAAAATAAAAAAAGGAATGAATGAATGATTAAGGAATTAAAAGAAAAAGGAATTTAAGAAATTAAATGAATGATTTAAGGAATTTTGAAGTGACCATAGGCATAGCTGGTTATGCCACCTTCCAGCAGATACCGCTTGTCGTCATAGGCCGACAAGGCTCTCTTGGTTTGTTGGAGTGAGAAGATATTTAAAAATTCACTTACCGAATAATCGAAACGAAATCTGCGAAGCTAAAATAACTGTGAATAACTACACAAGTACGAACAAAATCGCGATGAGAAAAAAAACACGAAGTATTAAACACGTCTTTCACACTCAGGTATCTAAGTAGAAATGGCGAGACGGCAACCGGTAGCGTCTATATATGAAGGGTGATCACGTGACTTCACCGACCAATCAGGTTTCACGGTAGAGGGTGCTACTGACTATCGACCCGTCAGAAGGGAGGGGAGCGAGACTAGGGATGTTTCAACACGCTTCAACGCGTTTGCGAGTTGAGTTGTTGTGTAACGATCTTGCTTGAAACAGTTAAAGTGATAGATAATTTGTTCGTGACGTCATAGTGTGGCGAATGGGTTTTTAGCGTAGACAGTTGTTGCAATTGGAGTAATTATGAAATTTATTAAATATAAAGATAATATTTAGTAATAATTATCAGATTTTATTATTATTATTATAAAAAATAAACTTATAAAAAAAGTGAACGTGGAAATTTACTTTACGAATAAAAATCATGTCTTTAAAATGTGTACGAATATCACTAAATAAGAGAAAAAAGTAACATACTTAAACTCTTTAAAATAAATAACTTTAACATTAACGTAAAAAATTTACTTTTCACATAAAAATCACTTTAAAATGAGTAAAAATATCGCTAAATAAGAGAAAAAAAAGTAACTTACTTAAAATTTCTAAGATAAATATTTAACCTTTACTCGAAAATTCCCTTCATATATAAAAATCACGACTTTAAAATATGACATGCAAGAGAAAAGTAACGTACTTAAACTTTCTACGACAAATAACTTTAACATTAACGTAACATTTTACTTTACACATAAAAATCCCGACTTTAAAATATGTAGAAATATCACTAAATAAAAGAAGAAAAAAAAGTAACATACTTAAACTTTGTACGACAAATAACTTTGACATTAACGTAAAAAAATTTCTTCACATATAAAAATCACGACTTTAAAATGTGACGTGTAAGAAGAATTAGCATACTTAAAATTTCTACGACAAATAAATTTAACCTTTACGCGAAAATTTACTATATACATAAAAATCATGTCTTTAAAATATGTAAAAATATTGCTAAATAAAAGAAAAAAAAACTAACATACTTAAACTTTGCACGACAAATAACTTTAGCATTAACGTAAAAATTTACTTCACATATAAAAATCACGACATTAAAATGTGACATGTAAGTAGAATTAGCATACTTAAAATTTCTACGATAAATAATTTTAACATTTGAGTGAAAATTTACTACATATATAAAAATCATGTATTTCAAATGTGTAAGAATAACGCTAAATTAGAGAAAAAGAAATACTAAAAATTTATAAGGTAAGGAATTGAAACAATATGCGAAAATTTATTTCACGCATAAAATTTTTATCTTTAAAATGTGTAAGAATAATGCTAAATTAGAGAAGAAAAAAAAAATAACATACTTAAACTTTCTTCGACAACAATTTAAACAATACGCGACATTTTCATACACAATTATTTTCTTAGGTTAATGTTAAATAATGGGAAATTTAACAGAATAAAAATTTCAAAGATAAAGAATTTTAACCTTTACACGAAAATTTACCTCACAAAAATATCATATCCTTAAACTTTAACGTGACAATTTACTCTTCATATACAATTAAACTCTTAGGTTAATGTTAAATAAGAAAACAAAATAATATACTTAAAATTTCTAAGATAAACATAACGTAAAAATTTCGTATCATGTGTTTAAAATGTAACATATAAGAGAAAAAAACTAACATACTTGAACTTTCTATAGCAAAGAATTTAAGCATTAGCGTAAAAATTCACTTTACATATAAAATTCACATCTTTAAATGGGAAGATAAGCAGGTGACGGTAATTAGCCAATCAGGGTAGCGGTAGGTGATACGCCATTCGCCGGCATTTTTAGATCGGAGGATGAGTCACGCTAAAACTTGTTGGAACAGGTCGGGAGATTTGTACAGCAAGAACAACAGCATCGACGCGCAAGCAGCGGGTGATGCTGTGATGTGTCAGCAGGTCTTTGAGATTATCGTTTTCCTACTTTGCCGTTTTCATAATGAAATGTTTGTGAAAACTTGGAATGAATAAAGTGGATTTCAAAGACATATTAGTAAGTGAAGGTAGAATTCGCATGGACTTTCTTCCAAAAAGTATGATTCACTTGGAGAATTTAAGATCATTTCTACTTGAAAACTTTTCTATTATTTAAAACATTGAATATTGTTCAAACTCAGTGGGATTATATGCTACAATGCGGGTAAAACTTAACAAAATTGTTACATAGAAGAAAAATAGTAAGAGATTTAAAATAAATATTAGTTATAGATACTCCAAAGAAAAAGTTTCACCTCTACTTTTCAATCGGAAAATCAATACAAGTTAGAAATTTATGTTACTTCAAGAAAGACTTAGACAATTTACTTTGTAATAATATACGTTAAGGTGTCGTATTAACTCGTGCAATACATGCTGACTAAGGTTTATTTTACTTGAAAGGTGAATTGGGGGAAAATATTAAATAAATTGTAGATATTAAATACATTGTAGATATGCATTCAAGTTTTGAAAATCACCTGCAAGACTTTTAAAACATCTTAAGATAAATTGAAATAAACTTTTTATACTCTGAAAGGAAATCACAAGTAATTTAGTTAACTTTTTTCATGGTAACACTCATATTCAACGACATGTTTTTAAAATTTAACCTTCTTTACATGATAATAGTTATAAATTTTTTCAATCTCAGATGCGATATACTATTATTTCTAACATATATGTTACGAATTGTGTAAAGTTTTTAAAAGAGTATATGCAAATCACCAATCAGAAACATAAAAATCTAACATCAATCAAACACACTAAAATAATAAGATATTTTCCTTAGTGGAAATAGTTAACTACTCATGTGATGGAACGTACTTAGAAAATTTAAATACTGAAAAAAGTTTGCTAGGCAAACTTAAAGAATATATATTTTTTTTCTTGTGAAAAACTAGCATAAATTTGAGAAATATAGAGTTTGTTACTACGTAAAATTGAACATCATCTGGACAAACTAAATTATACATGAATTTTTTTTATTTGAGAGGTGCTGACAATATATCATTAATACAGAGATTTTTAACTTCCACCCATAATTTCTAAATAACTTATACATAAATTTCAGAAAACTGAAACGGAATGTGTTTTACAAGACGCTTATTTTGTAAGATGAATATTCAATATTAATATAACTGAGCAAAGTTCATTACGGAAAAAACTTGTAAAAGATACTTATATTTTGAAAATAGTTTGAAATATCCTTTTAAATTTATGAATGCTCGCTTTCGAAAGACACAAATAAAACTGATATTACACATGATAATTAACACATGCATAACATCAATCAAACAAAGTGGAATTTTTATTGCTTGTGACCGATAACTTTTCAATGAAGTAGAACTTACATAGGAAATTTGTGCAAACTTTTTCAACTTTTAAACCAAGTATTATGTAAAATTATAAATTACGATAGGAAATAGCACACTTCAGAATCGGAACAAGTCTTCTAGTTAAGCTAAATTTATTTCTCAAGGAATTGAAAGCATACCAGACAAGTCCTTATCATTTCGCATCTTTTCTCATGTTGCAAGAAGACATACTTTGTAAAAGATCGTCGTTGCACTTAACAAAAATCAGTAAAAATAAATGTATTTTCTATGGCAAAGATAAAACTTCACAACTTAATTACTGAAATTTAGCTAAGTTGCATATGGTTTATTCACATAACTCGCATATGCTTCGAATGTTGAAATATATTTGTCAGTTGAAATCAAACTAATCGAAAATAAATGCTACCTACATTTTCAAGTCGGAAATTACTATTAAATAAACTTTACATGTAAAACATTGTCATGTTAAAAAGAAAAATCTACAAAAATGTAAATGATAATTTTACTGTTGGTACATAAATGATGAATAATTTATGATTTTATTCTAGGCAAACGCTTTATTGTCTAACAGAGAACTTAAACTTTAGCAGAAAAATAAAAAAATACAATTTTTATATCCTATCATGCTTGTCGAAAATTGAATTTATTAGCTGTTGTAATAGATTTTTATTGTCCAAATTTCTATAGTTTTTCTTCCCGGTGCAATAAAATTAAGTTCATGTGTAATGATTAGGTTTTTTGGATGAATCTTATAAATTTAATGAAATTATTATGACCTAAGAGATTGAGTGAACTGAATAAATCAATGATGTAAATTTAAACAGTGACTTGAACTGATACATACTATAACTGTAAAGAAGTATGACAAAGTGATAGATGAAGTAAAAATAGAAGTTGAATGAAATGTGTTGAAAAAAGTTGAAGACGACAAGAAATTCGTAATTGAGAATTATCATTGACTTATATTAACTTCGTTTTTCTTGTTTATGACAAGAAAATACACTCTTTCTTATTAAGAACCAACTTGATATCTTATCATAGAATGACAATGATGAAATATCTATACATTAAAAAAAAAATACCAAACTTAGACATAGCAAATTTCTTGAAATTCATGTATAATGTGAGAAGTTTTACTGGAAATATAGAAGATACAACATTGAAAGATGTGAATGTTTCGAAGTACTTTATCAGAAATAAAAAAAAAATACACTGAGATTCGCTATAAAAAATTTTAGGAGAAAGTTTAAACAAAATTTAAAATCAAACATGCTTTTAAATGGGAACACATATATTAAAACTATAGCACATTAAACAATTTATATTACGTCATCTCAGTTGTATCAAACTGAATAACATGAAAAACAACCACAAACTGAATAAACATGAAAATTATCAATATATGTGGAAAAGTTTCCTTTTTTCACATATAAAAAAAATAACACATTGACGTACGTTAAGATCACGAAACATGCATAATCATGTACCGATAAGAGCAACCAATGTTGCGGGGAGATATTCACATGATGGTCAATATCCCATGAATAAATTGATTGATTGAATTTCTAATGCTAATTCCAATAGTATTCCACTTAACTTCAACTTCATATGTTACACTATAGATATATTTATTTTTCAAATATATTGACTTTCGAAAAATCATCCTTCAATATAAGAATGATCATAGTAAGAATAAAAGAAAAGATACTAAGCATTGATTTAAAGTGTATTTATTTCAACTTAGCAACAAATCATATGCTTGAAACGAAAATTGCTTCGAACCAAAGTATAACCATCCAATTTCATTGATTCCTACAAGGACATTTTTCTCATCTAGTAATTGAATTTTTTTTTCTCATACACATTATAAGTGATGTCCAATCAGGTGTAGAATAGTTGAAGATATCCGACCTCTTTCTAAATATTAATAAGTCACTGTTGAAAAACTTATAAAAATTTCAATTTACACTTAAAGTTTTTTTTTTTTATATATATTTCAAAGAATTTTTTCAAATCAATATGTATATTTAAATACTGAAACTTATTCACTTCAATAAATGTATGTTTAAGTTATAAAACTTGTCATATGTATTGAAAAATTGTAACTTTTCGTCTTCTTCGTATAAATCGATAACTTATACACTAGTTCTTCATCAATTAATCTTCTAAGTAAATCTTTCAAAGCTAAAAACATACTTATAGCTTTGCATTTGAACATGTTAAATTGTACATGTTTCTCGTGAAATTAAAATTTTATATGTTTTCCATGAAAATATCTGAAATTTTGTAACTTTCACATGAAACATGTACAATTTAACTTGTTACAAATGCAAAGCTATAAGTATGTTTTTACCTTTGAAAGATTTACTTAGAAGATTATTTGATGAAGAACTAGTGTATAAGTTATCGATTTATACGAAGAAGACGAAAAGTTACAATTTTTCAATACATATGACAAGTTTTATAACTTAAACATACATTTATTGAAGTGAATAAGTTTCAGTATTTAAATATACATATTGATTTGAAAAAATTCTTTGAAATATATATAAAAAAAAAAAACTTTAAGTGTAAATTGAAATTTTTATAAGTTTTTCAACAGTGACTTATTAATATTTAGAAAGAGGTCGGATATCTTCAACTATTCTACACCTGATTGGACATCACTTATAATGTGTATGAGAAAAAAAAAATTCAATTACTAGATGAGAAAAATGTCCTTGTAGGAATCAATGAAATTGGATGGTTATACTTTGGTTCGAAGCAATTTTCGTTTCAAGCATATGATTTGTTGCTAAGTTGAAATAAATACACTTTAAATCAATGCTTAGTATCTTTTCTTTTATTCTTACTATGATCATTCTTATATTGAAGGATGATTTTTCGAAAGTCAATATATTTGAAAAATAAATATATCTATAGTGTAACATATGAAGTTGAAGTTACGTGGAATACTATTGGAATTAGCATTAGAAATTCAATCAATCAATTTATTCATGGGATATTGACCATCATGTGAATATCTCCCCGCAACATTGGTTGCTCTTATCGGTACATGATTATGCATGTTTCGTGATCTTAACGTACGTCAATGTGTTATTTTTTTTATATGTGAAAAAAGGAAACTTTTCCACATATATTGATAATTTTCATGTTTATTCAGTTTGTGGTTGTTTTTCATGTTATTCAGTTTGATACAACTGAGATGACGTAATATAAATTGTTTAATGTGCTATAGTTTTAATATATGTGTTCCCATTTAAAAGCATGTTTGATTTTAAATTTTGTTTAAACTTTCTCCTAAAATTTTTTATAGCGAATCTCAGTGTATTTTTTTTTTATTTCTGATAAAGTACTTCGAAACATTCACATCTTTCAATGTTGTATCTTCTATATTTCCAGTAAAACTTCTCACATTATACATGAATTTCAAGAAATTTGCTATGTCTAAGTTTGGTATTTTTTTTTTAATGTATAGATATTTCATCATTGTCATTCTATGATAAGATATCAAGTTGGTTCTTAATAAGAAAGAGTGTATTTTCTTGTCATAAGCAAGAAAAACGAAGTTAATATAAGTCAATGATAATTCTCAATTACGAATTTCTTGTCGTCTTCAACTTTTTTCAACACATTTCATTCAACTTCTATTTTTACTTCATCTATCACTTTGTCATACTTCTTTACAGTTATAGTATGTATCAGTTCAAGTCACTGTTTAAATTTACATCATTGATTTATTCAGTTCACTCAATCTCTTAGGTCATAATAATTTCATTAAATTTATAAGATTCATCCAAAAAACCTAATCATTACACATGAACTTAATTTTATTGCACCGGGAAGAAAAACTATAGAAATTTGGACAATAAAAATCTATTACAACAGCTAATAAATTCAATTTTCGACAAGCATGATAGGATATAAAAATTGTATTTTTTTATTTTTCTGCTAAAGTTTAAGTTCTCTGTTAGACAATAAAGCGTTTGCCTAGAATAAAATCATAAATTATTCATCATTTATGTACCAACAGTAAAATTATCATTTACATTTTTGTAGATTTTTCTTTTTAACATGACAATGTTTTACATGTAAAGTTTATTTAATAGTAATTTCCGACTTGAAAATGTAGGTAGCATTTATTTTCGATTAGTTTGATTTCAACTGACAAATATATTTCAACATTCGAAGCATATGCGAGTTATGTGAATAAACCATATGCAACTTAGCTAAATTTCAGTAATTAAGTTGTGAAGTTTTATCTTTGCCATAGAAAATACATTTATTTTTACTGATTTTTGTTAAGTGCAACGACGATCTTTTACAAAGTATGTCTTCTTGCAACATGAGAAAAGATGCGAAATGATAAGGACTTGTCTGGTATGCTTTCAATTCCTTGAGAAATAAATTTAGCTTAACTAGAAGACTTGTTCCGATTCTGAAGTGTGCTATTTCCTATCGTAATTTATAATTTTACATAATACTTGGTTTAAAAGTTGAAAAAGTTTGCACAAATTTCCTATGTAAGTTCTACTTCATTGAAAAGTTATCGGTCACAAGCAATAAAAATTCCACTTTGTTTGATTGATGTTATGCATGTGTTAATTATCATGTGTAATATCAGTTTTATTTGTGTCTTTCGAAAGCGAGCATTCATAAATTTAAAAGGATATTTCAAACTATTTTCAAAATATAAGTATCTTTTACAAGTTTTTTCCGTAATGAACTTTGCTCAGTTATATTAATATTGAATATTCATCTTACAAAATAAGCGTCTTGTAAAACACATTCCGTTTCAGTTTTCTGAAATTTATGTATAAGTTATTTAGAAATTATGGGTGGAAGTTAAAAATCTCTGTATTAATGATATATTGTCAGCACCTCTCAAATAAAAAAAATTCATGTATAATTTAGTTTGTCCAGATGATGTTCAATTTTACGTAGTAACAAACTCTATATTTCTCAAATTTATGCTAGTTTTTCACAAGAAAAAAATATATATATTCTTTAAGTTTGCCTAGCAAACTTTTTTCAGTATTTAAATTTTCTAAGTACGTTCCATCACATGAGTAGTTAACTATTTCCACTAAGGAAAATATCTTATTATTTTAGTGTGTTTGATTGATGTTAGATTTTTATGTTTCTGATTGGTGATTTGCATATACTCTTTTAAAAACTTTACACAATTCGTAACATATATGTTAGAAATAATAGTATATCGCATCTGAGATTGAAAAAATTTATAACTATTATCATGTAAAGACGGTTAAATTTTAAAAACATGTCGTTGAATATGAGTGTTACCATGAAAAAAGTTAACTAAATTACTTGTGATTTCCTTTCAGAGTATAAAAAGTTTATTTCAATTTATCTTAAGATGTTTTAAAAGTCTTGCAGGTGATTTTCAAAACTTGAATGCATATCTACAATGTATTTAATATCTACAATTTATTTAATATTTTCCCCCAATTCACCTTTCAAGTAAAATAAACCTTAGTCAGCATGTATTGCACGAGTTAATACGACACCTTAACGTATATTATTACAAAGTAAATTGTCTAAGTCTTTCTTGAAGTAACATAAATTTCCAACTTGTATTGATTTTCCGATTGAAAAGTAGAGGTGAAACTTTTTCTTTGGAGTATCTATAACTAATATTTATTTTAAATCTCTTACTATTTTTCTTCTATGTAACAATTTTGTTAAGTTTTACCCGCATTGTAGCATATAATCCTACTGAGTTTGAACAATATTCAATGTTTTAAATAATAGAAAAGTTTTCAAGTAGAAATGATCTTAAATTCTCCAAGTGAATCATACTTTTTGGAAGAAAGTCCATGCGAATTCTACCTTCACTTACTAATATGTCTTTGAAATCCACTTTATTCATTCCAAGTTTTCACAAACATTTCATTATGAAAACGGCAAAGTAGGAAAACGATAATCTCAAAGACCTGCTGACACATCACAGCATCACCCGCTGCTTGCGCGTCGATGCTGTTGTTCTTGCTGTACAAATCTCCCGACCTGTTCCAACAAGTTTTAGCGTGACTCATCCTCCGATCTAAAAATGCCGGCGAATGGCGTATCACCTACCGCTACCCTGATTGGCTAATTACCGTCACCTGCTTATCTTCCCATTTAAAGATGTGAATTTTATATGTAAAGTGAATTTTTACGCTAATGCTTAAATTCTTTGCTATAGAAAGTTCAAGTATGTTAGTTTTTTTCTCTTATATGTTACATTTTAAACACATGATACGAAATTTTTACGTTATGTTTATCTTAGAAATTTTAAGTATATTATTTTGTTTTCTTATTTAACATTAACCTAAGAGTTTAATTGTATATGAAGAGTAAATTGTCACGTTAAATTACTTTTTCTCTAATTTAGCGTTATTCTTACACATTTGAAATACATGATTTTTATATATGTAGTAAATTTTCACTCAAATGTTAAAATTATTTATCGTAGAAATTTTAAGTATGCTAATTCTTCTTACATGTCACATTTTAATGTCGTGATTTTTATATGTGAAGTAAATTTTTACGTTAATGCTAAAGTTATTTGTCGTGCAAAGTTTAAGTATGTTAGTTTTTTTTTCTTTTATTTAGCAATATTTTTACATATTTTAAAGACATGATTTTTATGTATATAGTAAATTTTCGCGTAAAGGTTAAATTTATTTGTCGTAGAAATTTTAAGTATGCTAATTCTTCTTACACGTCACATTTTAAAGTCGTGATTTTTATATGTGAAGAAATTTTTTTACGTTAATGTCAAAGTTATTTGTCGTACAAAGTTTAAGTATGTTACTTTTTTTTCTTCTTTTATTTAGTGATATTTCTACATATTTTAAAGTCGGGATTTTTATGTGTAAAGTAAAATGTTACGTTAATGTTAAAGTTATTTGTCGTAGAAAGTTTAAGTACGTTACTTTTCTCTTGCATGTCATATTTTAAAGTCGTGATTTTTATATATGAAGGGAATTTTCGAGTAAAGGTTAAATATTTATCTTAGAAATTTTAAGTAAGTTACTTTTTTTTCTCTTATTTAGCGATATTTTTACTCATTTTAAAGTGATTTTTATGTGAAAAGTAAATTTTTTACGTTAATGTTAAAGTTATTTATTTTAAAGAGTTTAAGTATGTTACTTTTTTCTCTTATTTAGTGATATTCGTACACATTTTAAAGACATGATTTTTATTCGTAAAGTAAATTTCCACGTTCACTTTTTTTATAAGTTTATTTTTTATAATAATAATAATAAAATCTGATAATTATTACTAAATATTATCTTTATATTTAATAAATTTCATAATTACTCCAATTGCAACAACTGTCTACGCTAAAAACCCATTCGCCACACTATGACGTCACGAACAAATTATCTATCACTTTAACTGTTTCAAGCAAGATCGTTACACAACAACTCAACTCGCAAACGCGTTGAAGCGTGTTGAAACATCCCTAGTCTCGCTCCCCTCCCTTCTGACGGGTCGATAGTCAGTAGCACCCTTTACCGTGAAACCTGATTGGTCGGTGAAGTCACGTGATCACCCTTCATATATAGACGCTACCGGTTGCCGTCTCGCCATTTCTACTTAGATACCTGAGTGTGAAAGACGTGTTTAATACTTCGTGTTTTTTTTCTCATCGCGATTTTGTTCGTACTTGTGTAGTTATTCACAGTTATTTTAGCTTCGCAGATTTCGTTTCGATTATTCGGTAAGTGAATTTTTAAATATCTTCTCACTCCAACAAACCAAGAGAGCCTTGTCGGCCTATGACGACAAGCGGTATCTGCTGGAAGGTGGCATAACCAGCTATGCCTATGGTCACTTCAAAATTCCTTAAATCATTCATTTAATTTCTTAAATTCCTTTTTCTTTTAATTCCTTAATCATTCATTCATTCCTTTTTTTATTTTTTTATCTCTTTAAGCCTTAATTTAACTAAAATAGTACTTTAACTAAATTTTTAAAAACTTATTTAACGTTAATTTTTTTTTTCAGGATTTTGTATGTGATCATTAAATTTAATTCATGAGAGAAATATACGTTCTCACAAGTCTTCTTTTCAGATTTTTTAAAATTTAAAATTGTTTAGGATTTAAGGTAATGATGTCTTCTTAAAAGATATTATTGGATGGTTGGTTAGTGACCTCATATTTCAAGGAAATATACGTTCTTTGAAATAAGTTTTTTTTTTGTGTTTTTTGTTTTTTTGTTGATAGGGTGGAGTGAGGCGGTACCAATTCTTCCTAAAAGAGGTATCGGGCTGGAGGTGGGTCCTCACTTTTAAAATTTAACTTCAAAATAATTAACATTTTCTAAAGTCTTTCAAATTAACTTATTCAAAATTGGTTAGGGAAGGGGGGTGGGTAGATGAGTTACCATGAAGGCAACGTCCGATAGTCGATATTTTAACAATTGTTTGGTAAAATATTGAAATGTCACGTGTAGCTCGGGGTTAGGGTTCTTTTAGACCCTTAGCAAATGGTCTTCACTTTTATTAAATTTAAAAGTCGTGTTAAGATTTTTTTTTTATTTGCATGTATCTCTGATCTTAGAAATTTAATGTAAATGACTCTTAAATTCATCCCTAGATGGTGCCACTACCTTAAATTTTGTAGAAAACTATCTTACTAAACTGTATAGCCAATGAAATCACGTGACACATTTCAACCAATGAGAAGAGAGTATTTGGTGATGTGTCTAAAACCGACCAATCGCAAGCAAGTATTTTGCCGATCTCTAACACAAAGCAAGTTATGACGTCATTCCCACTGTGATGCACTAGTAAAAATATCTATAACTCTAAGTTATTCGTTTAGAAGCAGCCCTAAAACAATTCAACTCCACCTGAAAGGTAAATCGAAACTAAAAAGTGTTGCCACCGCTCAAAACTTTGGTATAAAACAAGTTATAACGTCATACTCACTGTGACGTCACTAGTAAAAATATCTATAACTCTAACTTATTCACTTAGAAGCAGCTCTAGAACAACTCAACTCCAGTTAACTGGAAACAAAAACTAAAAAGTGTTGCCACCGACCAAAACTTTGATATAAAACAAATTATGGCGTCATACCCGCTGTGACGTCATGCAATAAAAGCCTATCACTCTAACTTATTCGCTAAGAAGCAGTCCTAGAACAACTCAACTCCGTCTGCTAGATAAACCGAAACTAAAAAAGTGTTGCCACCACTCAAAACTTTAATATAAAACACATTATGACGTCATTCCCACTGTGACGTCATACACAAACAGCTTATAACGAAACCGAAACTAAAACAGCAGCAGGAGAGGAACAACTCAACTCCACTTCCGGTCACGTGACTTCCGGTGACGTCATCGTCCCTCGTCCCATCCCGCATCCCGCCATGGCCCCGGACTCTCCTTTTCTAACTACTTTTCTATTATTTTAGTCTCTTGTTTCTTTTCTATGTCGTTAGCTGCTTGCGTGATGATTTTCTGGCGCCTGCTTTTAGGATTATTGGAAGTGAACATATCCAATATGGCCTTTGTGTTTCATTTTGAATTAATTTTTTATTTTTATTATTATTATTTCCGAAACTTGGAACAAATAATAAAATGCTACTCTTCTGTATTTTTGCATCTTCGTGTTCTTTTGTTCTAAACACTGTCTCTTGAATGCCGTAAGAGCTAATTGGATGATAAAAAAATAGTTTCAGATATATTTTTTAATATTTTTACTATTTTTTTTTTTTTTTCTTTTTTTTTTTTAACAGGCTTGAGCTTTCATAAACATATACCATGAATTTTTTAAAACTATTTTCAAAGAATATAATTAATGCATAATTATTAATTAACATTAAAAAAAATTAATGATTTTGATAAAAAATCTAGTTTTGAACCCCCCTGAAAATATTCCTGTTATCGCCCATGCAACGTTTCGATCATGAATGGTCATTTTAACTTTCATAAATTAAAAAAATATTCTCTTCAGATATTCGTACATCCCACGGAAATGTAGCATTATTTGTTTCAACACACGGATTAAATCTGATTCTTTGCCTTGTTTAGAATAGCAAACTATCTACTATACGTCTATAAGATAAATTTGTTTAAAAATATTCTTTCGACCAACTAAAAGGGCATGTTTAAAAACGCGCAAAAGTACAAACATTCATTTTTGTTACATTGTATTTCAAGTTAAATACTCTATACAAATTTCATTGGAATTTTTTTTTTTTTTTAAATTTTATTTTTAATTCTTAATTTTTAATATTTAATTCTTTTCGTACATGGGATGAGAGACTGTAAACTGTAAGACTGTAGTGTCTTGCATGTATGCTCTAAATTAACTATCCAAATCTCATCGTTATTCTGTAAAGTTCAAAATAAGATTCATCCATTTGTAGAAGGTAAACTACAATGGTTAGTGGTGCAAGATGACTAGTACTAATGAAAAGTCGGATAAGTGCCTTATTTCTCAACCATTTCATATTGAGATTGATGATATAATATCAATTATTTATTCTGGATGTATAAATAAAATATTTACTAAGTAAATATTCAAATTCTGAAGAAAGTATGTGTGGAAGAGGGCCAATAAGGAGGATGCAACCTTCAAATCTACCCATACTCCATCGAAGAAATATAATGAAATCCGTAAAACTGAAAATGCTGAAGTTTGAAATTAGGTATTTTAACATTAATTGTGCATGGATATGTAATATAACACAACAGTCTTTAAAAAAAAAAAAAAAAAATCGTAAAAACGTGTAAGAGCACTACAGAAGTGGCTTTTTCGAAGTTCATAAAACTGATAAATGGAACTTATGTAGTATCACCTTCTAAATGAATTATAATAATATTTCAAAACACAAATTTTTGTTTCACACAAATTTATGAGCCATATTCTGAAAATTATATGAAAAACTTCTAACTTAAAATTACTTAACGGGTATGTAATGTGCGGCAAAAGAATTATTTACTCTTTTCATGACGTCAACAAAATATGATTATGCAATTTCTACTGCTTTTTCACAACTCTAACTTTATAAAATAAACTATAAAACAGATGTTTCTGTTAAATAAATATTATTTGAAGAATTTGGAGTCAATTGTGATTGTTTTCTTGGATTGAAATATGAAACTTATCTTAAACTAATCTTAACTAAGCGTGGGAGTAAGTAAAATAAAAATAAGTAAACTGAAGTCAACAATGTTTACTATAAATGCTTATTTTCGGTTTTACAATATTTTTTTTCCGTAAATATGTACTGTATTTGTGATAAGTTTGAGTTTATACGTAAAATTACCGAAATGAATTTTTTTTTTATTATTAGTTATAACAAACAATGCTAAGAAAGATGTAAAACTTGGCAACAACATTCACCTGCCGGCAGCGCCGACAATGCTTAATAAATTCTGTAATCAAAGTTGATCCGGTGATTTAAATTTTGTACAATTTTGTTCATTATACCTTTAAATGTAGATTTAAATTGTTAACTTCATATTTATGCCTATACATCCTTCTTAACTAATGTACCTCGCTTGAAAGTATTATGATTGTACTTTTTAAATAAATCTACGGAATGAAGATTTTTTAACTTCTCTGCCCTTTGGGCGGTCGTGTAAACCCCGTAGTCAGGTTCATCACGTTGTTGCTCGCCGCAAGTTATAATCGATGGTGTTAGTGGATGCTAGAGCTTAGGTAAGTTCTACTTTTTGTTAGGATGTAACAAGTTGCATTCCCAAAGAGAGGATGCTGAACTTGCAATTCGAAGATTTCTTAGTCTCCTGAAACTTTTTTGCACACAAAAAGTAATAAAGTTAAGACTAAACAGATTGAATTCATCACTGCATTGGTATGGAAACTTGTTATACCTTAGCTAAAAGGAGGAATGTATACAAAAAAAATTTTCAGACATTAATAAATTTTAGTACACTATATACAATAAAACAGTGAGTATTGCATCTGGAAAAATAATTTTAAACTTTCCTTAAATTGTTCCAAAAGATAGGAGTTTTATACTACCAATGTAAAACTAAAAATTGTCACTAATTTGCAATGGAATTTTGTTGTATGTAGCATTTAAATGCTATATATAAATTTAGGTTTTGCTTATTGAAACTTTTGAATGAATCAATTTTTTTTCTTGGGAGATTTTTGTGAATTTACCTTGGCTCTATTCAAAA
Organism: Linyphia triangularis; assembly: GCA_963978545.1. Taxonomy (NCBI): domain Eukaryota; kingdom Metazoa; phylum Arthropoda; class Arachnida; order Araneae; family Linyphiidae; genus Linyphia; species Linyphia triangularis. Next base: position 40,128,252 of record OZ021732.1, on the reverse strand, counting down.
TGTATCTATTTTCAAATTATAACTCTTCAATTTCATTCTATAAACATTTTATTAACAGTCATATAAATAGTTTTCAGTTAATTTATTTTTGTTACAAAAAAAGTTGCTGAAAATTACTACATCCCTAAAATGTATCGCCAGAACAAAAATCATTTTTTAAATTTTGTTGAAGTTTAAAAGTATCTGAAACTAAATAACTTATGTAGAAGTTTTCTGTTTGGGACTTAAAAACATAGAAATTAAAAATTTACTCGTAGTCTTGATCTGTAAACTATTTTAAGGGTATTGCACCTGTTGCGATTTGTTTTGTCTGAACTTAGCCAAATGGCCATTTTCATCCAAATTGCTATAAAACACTAGTATTCCGCCAAATTTCTGTGAGACTATTTTTAGCCATCTTACTACAGAACTGACCCATTCCAATTATGTCTCTTTTAAGAATATTTTTTTTTTTTTAAATTCATGTATAACTGAATAATAATACAAAATAAACACATCAATTTCTATGGGTGTCGAAGGTTATTTTTGTTGAATTTTATATTTACTTTGATTATTTAATTAAAAATAAATATATTTGGCTGTTCTATGAAAATTATAGGCAAAAATCTTAACATTTGCTTCTGCCCATCATTGCTTGAATTTGAATATAGTATATCTGCTCCAAAACTGGGTTGCTCTGTTTCTAATTGGCTTTTTTGTGCACTCCAAAAATACAAGATTGCTGTAACTTTAAATTTGTTCGTGCCTTGAAACCTTTCAATTACATCCCACCTATTTGCAAAATAGTATCTGATTTAAAAGGTTGTGTTGTATTTCTTTTTTTATCATGAAAATTAATGGGAACTTTTGTTTAGAAAGTGAAAAATTAATGCTTTATATTTATTAAAGTATTTCAAAATAAATTTTATTTACCTTGATTTATAAAGTTTCAGATCCTTGATGCCTTTTTGCTCTGACTAACAATAATTATTAATAAATTTTATGCCTGTTTGCATCTCTGAGAAGCAATAGTTACTTTTTAATGAATCTGATGCCTTTGTGCTTCTCAATAGTTATTTTTTTAAAGAATATTAAAGATTTTTGTTTGAAATACATTTGTTAACTATCCATTTCAGATCTTTGTTTGAAATTGAATCTCACTATTAATATTTTTATTTAGGTAGACATTATGAATGTTTAGTAGGTGAAGGATGAATCTGAAGAAGGGAGGAGGGAATCAATCTGCCAGTCCCAGAATGTATAAATTAAATACCAGCTTATTGGTTAGTAACCTAAGTTTAAGTTCTACTTTTACTTATGACAACTTATACAGCAAAATTTTTCTTAAAAGGAATGCATTATTTAGCTTATTTCCACTTAACTACATGTTTTTACATAACACTTTAAATATAAAAGTATTATTATTATTTTTTTTTTTTTTTTTTTTTTTTTTTTTTTATAGAAGATGTTTTATTTTTCTCCCTCTAGAATGGCTGAGCATGATGAAGGTGATTCAAATCAAGAGCATTTAATGGATAATTCAGAAAATGTGGACTTATCAGAGAAATCAGAAGAGTTCAAAAAACTTGTTGAATATGGTTTAAATCCTAAAGTAGTCACTAAATTGGAAGAAATTTTCAAGACAGGTATTAATGATTGCTTATGTGTTTTATTAAAAAAATGAAGTTTTTTTTTCCCCCTAGTGGTTGAGAACTTGGGTTGAATTCAATTTTTTTCCCTTTCCTGTTCAATTTAATATTGAGGAATTAATAGTCAAGGTTAATGTGTTGTAACCATTTACAGAGTGGCCACAGAACCGAGAAAACCTGGCAATCAGGGAAATGTCGGGGAGCTTTCTGATTCTGGAAAAAATCAGGAAACTTTTTAAAATTTCATGAAAATCGGGGGAATTTTTTATTGCTTAAGGCACGTTTATCGATATTTTGGCGCTATTTACATGGAGATTTATATTAGTAAGCCATTAGAAGTTTAATGTTACAGAATAATTTAAACTTTTATTACCAGCAAAACTATTTGTTAAATAATTGCATATTATTTTTTTAGCATACATGTTCTATTTCATCAGGGTGTCTAGACATCTGGAAAACCTAAGAAAATTGGAGAAATTTGAAAAAAAGTTAGCCCTAAAATCAGGGAATTTTTTAGATATCTGTCACGGAAATCAGGGAACTTTTTTTTCTGAATTTTGTGGCCACCCTGATTTAGTTTCATAGTAACTAGGTTGAAATATATAACTTGTACTGTTTTGATTGGTCAATTTTTAATACCAGCTTGAAAATTTTCATGAATGAACTACCAAATGTAATAAAATGTATTTATTTTTTTGCATTTGCGTTCCATCATAGTATTTTCTTATATTTCAGCAATATTAATGTGTTAAGTTTTTACACTCAAAAAAGATGCTTCAATAGTTGCAACTTTTAAATAAACAGACATTTTACAATTTAACTAAAACAAATTTCCTTATTTTTTATGTAGAATTCTGCCATTACCGAGATTGATGCTAATCCTCTTACTCACCCTGTTAAGTTTAGCTTTTTTATATACTGCTGTAAAGTACAGAAGTAGTATCTACAACTGAGCTTGAAATGAGAAGTGATGGTTTAAGCTTTGTGTAATTGATGCTAACTTGTGATCATTTTTTTTTTCCTGTGCAGATTCAACTATTAAACTTCACCATTATGTAAAACAAATTACAGTAACCCACCTAACAATAATAATTCACTTTGTCCTAAAAATGCAGATACCACTTCTGTGCTTAGCACAGTGTATACATGTACTATGTCTTATAAATTTGAATTGATACTATGTTGATTGTACTCTTTTATACATTTGCTCAATGATGATTTAATAGAACCAAGTTAGTTTTTATCAATAAAATTTTATAGTTTGAAATGTTTTTAAAATATTGAAGTCAAGCCCAATTTCACAACAAAATATCTTACTCTTTTATAAAGGATGTAAAGTGTAATTTACTTCTGTATTAAATCAATGTTGTATTTTTAATATTATCTTTGTTTAGGTAAATTAACTTACAATGAATTGGATGAACGAGCTTTAGATGCCATTAAAGAATTTCCTGTGGATGGTGCTTTTACAGTTCTGAAACAATTTCTCGACAGCAGCTTGGAACACGTTTCCAATAAAAGTGCGTTTCTTTGTGGTGTTATGAAAACTTATCGTCAAAAAATGAAAGTTCCTTCAAATCCAAGTACTGCAGCAACTAAGGGACCTGATGAGGACAAAATTAAGGTGGGTGCTCTTTAATAGCAATGTATTGTTACTCAAATTTATTTTTTGGATGTTTTTTTTTTTTTTTTAAAGTTAATATCTGTGTTGTACCTTGAATCAAGGATACAATTGATATAGTCTTTAAGCAAAGTTCCCACGGTCATTATAATTGCTTAATATTTCTTAACTTGTTTTCAAGGCCTTGAAAATGCTTAGAGGTCCTTTAAACTCCTAAATTTTGGCAGATGTGTGACAAACGGCAAAATTTATAAAAATACAACTCGGGCTTGCTATACCTGCGGGACCAGGGCCGTAGGGGGGGGGGGACACCCCCCCCCCCCCCCCCCCCCCCCGAAATTGTGTAAAATCTTGCTTCACCACTTCCCCTTCTTTTCTCTTTTTTTTCCTTCTTGAATCCAAGAAAACAAACAAACTTGCAATGACGACCACCAAAATTGCAAAACCATAAAAAAAAAAAGTTAACTATGACGTCACATAGAAAAACTTATTTTTTGTTTTTAATCTGGTTAGAAAGAAGCGTTCCGAAAAGAAGTGAACTGAGCCTGAACATTCAATGATTGATATTTTTCAGCTTGGTGAAAGCATTTATCATAACATTTATTATTCGCAATCGTTACAATGAAAAGAAGTAAGCAAACATCATTATTTAATTTTATGCCTTCTAAACGAAGTTGTGCAAAAGTTAGTTAAGCTGTTAAGCACATTTCGAGACATTCCTGTTTGCCCCAAAAAAGTTGTAGAAAACTTTTCAAAAACTTCTCGGCGTATCCTGTTGTAGATGGGAGCACAGTGGTTCACTTTTACAGCTTTTTTTCTTTCTACTTAAATGGAAAAGTTAATTCACCTGAATATAACTCAACTCATAATTTTTTAAGATCATAATTTTTAATTCATGTAATTAAAAAAGAAACATTTTATATGTGCCCATGAACTGAACTTAACGGTACAAATGGAACTTTTAATTAATAAATTACTTAATTTTGCAAGATGATGTAATGCAAGCTTAAATGTAAAAAAAAGTTATCAGTTTATATAAAAAATACTTATCATAAAATTACAATTGTAAAAATATAAACAAAATGAGTAAACAGTAATATTTGAAAATGAAACTTTAAGACTTTTTATGGCATTGTTTTATTTCCTTCATAATGGCCTTTTTCGAATGTATTTTTAATGGGTATCTTTATATTTTTGATGTCTTCCTTTCTTTGATTTCGGATTTCCAGTTATAAAGAATGGACGAACCTCTTCTAGAGTTTGGATAGTCGACTTTATTTATTTGAAGTACTTCAGATTGATAACTACAACCTGGTCTCTGAATATCTTTGTCAATTTCTTGAGATGTCAGTTAAAAAAGATGACTTAAATTCATTGTCTTCAAAGATATTTTCATTGTTGTATGTATTTGCATTAATAATTTTAAATCGAGAGACTTAAACTCATATTACATCGATGACCTGAATAATTATTATACCGGTCATCAATGCAATATGAATTTGAGTCTCTTGCTTAATGAGATAAAATCAAAAATGAAAAAAATCTGCTTTGAGTGGTTGCAAAACTGCAACTTAAATCTTCCACCTTAACCCCCCCCCCCCCCCCCCGAAAAAAAATCCTGGCTACAGCCTTGTGCGGGACCGTCACTTATCCGCACCTTATCGGAATTCTGACATATTTGTACTATGCATGCACCAACTTGTAACTTTTTTGGTAGAATATACTTTATTAAAAATTTAGTTATAGACATGATACCTGAAAACAAATTTTCAAAGATCCTTAATAAACATTTAGGTCCTTAAAAGTCATTGATTTTCAATCTGTGATTTGAGTGGGGACCTTGTTAAGAACTACAGAACTACATATTTTGGTTGGTCCTTATGTAAGAACCCTTAAAGTCCTTTTTTTTTTTTTTTTTTTAAGTCATCCTAATTTTGATTTTCGTATTTTCCCCCCTACCGATTTGGATCCATCTTTTATTGGTTTTGCAGTTTTACCATCTGAGTTTCTTAGAATTACTCTTTTCCTGGAACAATTTACTTCAAGCATGGTTCATACGGTGTTTTTTTAAACCTTGAAAAGTACTTGAAAACCTTGAATTTTTTTAAAAATGTGTTTACAGTACTTGAATTTCATATTATTTTCTAAAAATATAGTCCCTTGAAAAATGGTAGTTAACAAAATGAGCAAAATCCTTCGAATTTAGTCGAGCCAATCAGCGACCAGGAAATAACGAGCAAACGAGATTGCATCATTCTTTCCCCATTTGCAGGGTTGCGCGTGTTGCGAACGAACATTACGATGCAGCCTGAAAATTGGTTTACTCCGATCAAATCTCGCGATCTCTGGTTTGTTTTTTCGCTCTGTTTAAAAGTGTCAGAAAACTGCATTTTGAATTCAAGTTAGTTAGGAAAACTGGTACGTAATTCATGATTCTTGAGTGTAATTTCAAAAAGCCGCATGAACTCTAAAGAATTACATATGCTAAGTTATTTTAAGTCATGCAAAATATATAGCATATGCTTAAACAATGTTTTTTGTAGCTTTTTTCTGATAACATAAATTGGCATTTGTCGCTATTGCATAAAATTATTATATGTCATTGTTTAGGCCATTTTGGACCGAACTGGCTACACTCTTGATGTTACTACCGGCCAAAGAAAATATGGTGGACCCCCACCTAACTGGACTGGACCTCCTCCTGGGAGTGGTTGTGAGGTAAGTAAAGAATGTTGCTCACTCCTATACACTGCAATTGACATTGCATACATTTGATTAGTTTTTTAGTCTTATTTGGATTGGAAGTATTTGTTTCATGTTTTATCGGTAAGAATTAGGAATAAAAAAAAAATATTTATTTTTGCTTATCCTCCTTAAAAACTTTTTAATCAATTTACATATATAGGGATATTTCCTTTGAAAACTGGAAGTGTTATGTTCTCTTTTCTATTGCGTGTGCTAAAAAAAGCTTCATCTAAATAGTTGTATGTTACTTGTCTTTGAATTTTTTTTCTTTCCCAAGTAGTTAATTATATATATGCAACTCTTATAATCAATGTTTGTGTCATAATTTTAATCAAATGTTAATGCTTGCAACTTTTTATCGAAATCACAAAAATTTAAATTCTTGACTTCTCATCTTCATTCCCTTATAGATATTTGTAGGTAAAATTCCAAAAGATATTTTTGAAGACGAGCTTATTCCTTTGTTTGAAAAATGTGGACCTCTTTGGGATCTCCGGCTTATGATGGATCCACTCACGGGTCAAAACCGTGGCTACGCTTTTATAACTTTTAAAAATAAATCTGGTGCACAAAATGCAGTGAAGCAGGCAAGTTTTTGTTCTTGCTCATTTTCGGTTGACTAAATAATCAAAACCTTATTTTCTGCATGTTATTAAGTTCATCTTTTTTTATTTTTTACAGCTGGATAATCATGAAATAAGAAAGGGCAAATTTATTGGGGTAACAGTATCAATAAATAATCATAGATTATTTGTCGGGAACATTCCAAAAAATAGAGGCAAAGACGAACTCTTTGAAGAGTTCACTAAGCATGCACGTGAGTGTACACATTATTTTGATTTACTTGATGTATTTGGTTTGCTGGCTTAATCTGACTGTTATTTCTCCTTCGTCCAGCCGGCTTGACTGAAGTCATAATTTACAGTTCTCCTGATGACAAGAAGAAAAACCGTGGTTTCTGCTTCCTGGAATATGATTCCCACAAAGCTGCTTCTTTAGCCAAAAGGCGACTCAGTACCGGCCGAATCAAAGTTTGGGGTTGTGATATAATAGTGGATTGGGCTGACCCGCAAGAGGAACCCGATGAGGAAACCATGTCTAAGGTGAGTTAAAACATCGGGAACTTTGCTTTTGACTCAATTGAGAACTATTCTGTAATCATATTTTAATGCTTGGATCTGATGGACCAAAAATTAAGCTTAATGCACTTAGAATAATCAACATAGATATTTCTGGGGGAAAAATGAAAATGTCTTATTGATATTGGAACCTGCAATTTGCACAAAGTGCTCTATTCTTTTTTAAAGGGTCTTTAAATATTATGCTGAGAAGTTTTCAAAAGAACTGATTCTTGAAATATATACTTTTTAAAAAAAAATTATCAATATGGTTAATTTGGTTGCTTTTAGTTAAGAATGAAATTTTATGAATAGTAGAGATTTTCTATCGAAATAGGTCAGGAAAATATTTTAAAGGCTGTTACCTCAATTTACAGTGAAAGCGATGTGTAACGATACTGCCTAAAACAATAAATCTGCATTTATTTATTTATAATATTTGTAGATGCACCTGTCTATAACAATAATTTTACTTCTTTAAAAAGCAGGTAGTAAATATGTATATCCAAACTTTTTTTTATCTTGAAAAATGAAATGGTTCGTTCCAACTCAACACGTTTTTATTTCAACATTGCTGGACTTTTAACTTCTTTTTTTTTTCCTGAATGACAACACATTTTTTCTGTTAAATTAATTTATGCTCACTCTCCTCTTTTTATATAAAATAAAAATATTTGCCAATATTTTCATTCTTCTCTTGTCAAATCTCAAATGAAAATGACATATCAACACCAAATCATAACTAGATAATGTGCACTTTATGCTTTGCCTGTATAAAATAAATTCATCATTGAAGTTATACCTTCTCGAAATTAATTCAGTTTGCAAGAGGTGTCCAGTAATGATATATATATTGCTCAGGGTAGAAAATATATTTTTATGTTATTTTTTTAAAAAACCTAGTCGCCTGGTTAATTAGTAATTGTATTTATATATTTAGTTTTTAAATTAAGTAAAATTGCGATCCCTAAATACAATCCATCTTGTTTATGCATACATTATTATATGTACATAAACATTGTATATGTAAAATGCTCAAAATGTCTTGAGTGAACCTGTCTATAACAATATTTTTTTCCTGTTATTGTTATAGAGAGGTTTTATTGTATTTACTTTTTGTAAGCTATTTTTATATTGTAGTAAAGAAATGGTTGGTATGATGAATAGAAATTTTTGCTACTGTTTTTTGACATCCGAGACTATTAAAGTAATGGTTTTTAAAGCTTAAGAGTCAATGGCAGATCTGAACTAAGGATGAATTAACATTCTTCCTTTGTAACATATTTTTTTCATTTATTTTTAATTTACCAATGCAATTGTGGATTCTTAAAATAGCATCCAAACATAATTCAGTGTTTTAGCTGGAGTACAAAAGTCTTTAGAAAAAAAAGGCTAAAATCAAAATAGTGTTCTGAGCAAAATGGTTTTGACTTGCTTACATACTGATGTTTAATTTAAAAGGTTCATTGATAATTAAGAAACTTCGTGTAAAAACTAAAGTTTCAAATAAAAAGCAATTTTATTCCCAATACAATTACAAAGACTTTTCCACCTTTTTCTTTTTCATTCGTTTGGATCAATGACTATTCTTTGGATCAGAGAAACGGCAAATTTATAAATGTTTTAGCTACATATCTATAATAAAACAAGCTGTGTGTCTTGTCTGTCTATCTGTGGATCTATAGAAACTTACTTAAAATTGGAGTGGAGTTCTGAAATTTTCAGCATAAGTAGTTTTGGCCTTCTAATTGTATACATCACAAACAGAATGTCAAAATTTTAATTAGTTCTTTTTAAATTAATTAATAAATATGTTACAAAACGATGTTTAAAAGGGCTACAGCTCTGACATTTTCAACATATGTAGTTTTGACCTTCTAATTGGACTTCAGAAAAACAGAATTTAAAATTTTTGTTCAGTTCGTTATTAATTAATTAATATATATTACAAAACGATTTCAAATAGGGCTACAGGTTTGAAATTTTCGACATAAATAGTTGTGGCCTTCTAATTGGATTTTTAAAAAACAGAATTTAATTAATTTTTTTTTTTTTTTTTTTTTTTTTTTTTTTTTATAATTAACAAATATTTTACATAACGATTTGTAATTGGGCTACATTTCTGAGATTTCACAAGAAGTTTTTGGGCATTTAATTGGACTTTTGACAAAAAGAATGTTAAAATTTTAATTCATTTTTTATTAATATTTTCACAAAAAGTGACTTCTAATTGACCTAGAGCTCTGAAAGTTTCAACATAGGCCGTTTTGGCCTTCTAATTTTGCTTTCCACTAACACGTGTTAAAATATTCTTAAAGAGGTGCTGAATTATTGTATTAAAGGGGAATTTTTTTTCTTGATAAGGGAAAGGCTTCTAATATTAAGGCTTTATGTAGCAATTATATTTTAGTGAGTGAAGCGAGCTAATGTGCTATAATTATGCTTATGCAGCAATGAACCTTTCAGTGAGAGAAGCGAGTCTATGCTTGCATAGCAATGAACCTTTTAACGAGTGAAATAAGCCTGTGTTTATGTGTCCATGAACTTTTCAGCGAACGAAGCGAGCTCGATTTTGCTTAGCGATGAACCTTCCTGCGAGCGAAGCGCCAAAGACTGGGTCCTATACACGAATGACAGATTTCCGCAATGCTAGGCCTCACAGCTTGCTAAAATATTGCACATGTTAAAATTTCGTAGCGAAGCACTGGTATTTAGCTAGTTGTAGCAAAAACTAAATCACAGTTTCTAGTTTTAGCAATCAATAAAATTCTTTATATTTTTGTTAAAAAAAGCACATGTGACCTAATCACTGACACACTGAGATGAGCCCACCTGATGGATGTGTGGTTAGTATTCTGACTTTGCATACCAAAGGTGCCGAGCTCGAATCCTGTATTGGGCATAGATGTTCATTGTGGTTCGGAATCCACTTTAAGCTGTAGGTCCTCTCCTGATTAGCTGTTATTGTGCACTACTATAGGACGTTGAGCTTACAAAACAACCAACTTTGTGCGATTAAAAAACAAAATTCTATACTTTCATGAAACCAAACGGCAAAATCATAGAAGTTTACCTTAATTGAAAATTTAAATGTGGCTTTCATTATTAATGCCTGCTATGTGTAAAAATTTAATTTTCTAAAACTAGATAATATGCAATTAAATTATTTTTTTTAAGATGACATTGCCTTGCCTTTCTTGTAAAAATATAAATGATGGATTTGTCTGATACACTGCACTCCTCCTAAAGCAATTTATCTTACAGGGTTCCCTCTGTCATTAAAAGTGCTTAATAGTTTTTAACTTGTTTCCAGACCTTGAAGGTGTTTAAAATTCCTTGAAAATGCTTAGAGTATAGAGGTCCTTAAAAGTCCTTAGTTTTTACGGATGTTGTGAGCCCAACTGAAAAATTTATAAAAATAGAACACGGACTTGTTATTCCCGAGTGACTGCCACTTATCCGCACCATATCAGAATTCTCCGACATATTTATATTACGCATCCACCAACTTGTAATTTTTTTGGCAGAATATACTTTATTAAAAATTTAAATATAGACATGATGCCTGAAAATAAATTTTAAAAGATCCTTAAAAATATTATTTAGGTGCTTAAAAATAATTGATTTTCATTCTGTGATTTGAGTGGGAGCCTTGTCTTACAAAACCTGATCTAGTTTAATTTCTTTTTTGAAACTAAACCAAACTGCATGAGGGAAGAACACATCTGAAGTGAACTTATTGACACCTACTGGTATGATTTAAAGTAGTATAATTAAACATTTTTCATATTATTAAATGCCAAAACATAAACATATAGTTATGAAACTTGAGAAAAGGAGATTGTTTCCTAAAATTCAAGCATAACTGGAAGGAAACTTGGAACTTCTGGTGAAGAGTGCCATCTACATACAGCTGCTCTGTTTATTCAAGTTTTTGGCTAGTTTATCGCAAATTTCATTTCATTGTATCCCAATTATAATTTGACCCCTAAATCAACTGAATTTAAAGATTTTTTAAATGCTCTAAAAATTGTTGAGAACAAGTATTTTTTTCTTTAAATAGATTGGCCTTAGTAGGCCTTTTTAATTTTGTAACCATTGTAGAATATAATTAAACATTATTCGTAAATGTGTGTCATACTTTTGATGCTTATATTTCACCCACAGGTTAAAGTTTTGTATGCCAGAAATTTAACAGCTGACGTGACCGAGGAAAAGCTAAAGGAAATGTTTGAGGGCCATGGCAAGGTGGAGCGAGTGAAAAAGATAAAAGATTACGCTTTCATACACTTTGATGACCGGGACCATGCAGTGAAGGCAATGAATTCGCTAAATGGCAAAGAAGTTGGTGGGGCACCCATGCAAGTTTCATTAGCTAAACCTCCATCTGATAAGAAGAAAAAAGAAGAGATATTGCGAAACCGCGAAAGAAGAATGATGCAGATGATGCAACAACGAGCCATGTAAGAGCTGCTTTGCTTTTCTTAATTTTTTTGTTAAGAATTTTTTCTAAGTGAACATTTTTGCTGAAAAACTAATCTCTAGCAATGCTTATTTTTGCCATTTAAATTGGAATGAATAAACTAAGATTTGCTTTAGTGCTAGGTAAAAAATCATTGATAGCACCATCTCCAAATTTCAATCAACATGTTATGTCTTAATGCTTAATGAGGAGTTACGCTCTGACTCTTTGGCCTCTGGAAAAGTGTTTCCTTAACAGAATTTAATGAACAAAAATATGGAGGTACATTTTTTAAATGAATCTGATCCTACAGATGTTACCATATAAGCAGAGCCTCACAGTAATTTGAAATTGTTTTGGGGAAAAGTACCATCATTAAAAACTAACTACTATTTTAATCTTCGAAAATAACTATGAAGTAAAAGTTTGCTGTTTACCATAATAATGAATAATTTGTTTCAGTGAAATGTTATATTCAATAATTTCTTTACAGGATGATGGGTATCCCTCCTCCTCCGCCCCGGGGCAGAGGAACTAGGCTACCATTACCAGCGGCTCGTAACTACGGTGGTAAGTTTAGTAGTCTTCATTTCGTTTGTGGATTCCTCCAAAACTTTTGCTGTGGAAATAATTAAGTCTACACCTCTGTACTTTCCTTGCTCTGCATTTAGCCTCTTCACTCGTGTATAATCTCCCTATATGCTTGCCCCTTATTTTCAACAGATGGTGCCTTATATCGCTACTAAAGGTCTCTTGCAGCCTCCTTGGAAATCTGAGTACCATTGTGCATGCTGTGTAATGTGATGTTTCAGGGTTCGAAATTAGTGATCACAACTGCAATTTATTATTTGGGTGCACCCAATTTTAAAACTATCTTATTTTCAATTTTTCAGTACATGGAAAAAATGACCATTTTTAATAATTCTCTTTTAAAAATCAGCAATCATTTTGAAATGGTACATTTACTTAGCTTTATTGCTTTGCTTTAAAATAAATAGTAAATTTGTGTGGTTTTTATGTTCAATTTGTGTTCAATACTGGTGCATTTATGTAATCATAATTGATGCTTCTCTGAATCTAATTTACAAAGCTAATTTCGATCCCTGCTATATTCATCAATGCTGTCATTTTCACCACTTATAAAATACCTAATCTTTTATTTCTAAACTGTTCAAATGCTGGCTGTCTTATCTGTATGCAATGTCTGACTGTGGCATCGTTGCTTTCTGTCAGATTATGACTACGACTACTACGGGTATGGCGAGTATCAGGGAGGCTACGGGGGCGCTGACCCCTACTACGACGATTATTACGGCGGCCGCTACGATGACTATTATGACTACGGATATGGAGCGACACCCCGTCTCCGAGAACCGGTGGGCCGGGCACGAGCTGGACCAGAGAGGGTGGGTTATGTTGCTGGAGTCTTGTCTTCGATAGTCCATCATTAGCCACAGTTGGAACAAAACTCATGAGGTTGGTCAAGTGTCTCGTAGTATCTATATTAAGACACTGTCCTCCCTCGAGAAATATCATATCCGAGCTTCTCTCTTTGTGAATGTTTGGCCTTCCTCTCTCCCTTCTGTTTGCCCACCCTGTTGCATCTGCCAGTTAACTTTTTTAACGCTTGTCGCTGCTATTGTGTTGTCCTATAACACTTTGACCGTAACTTGTAGAGTGAAATTTAATGATTTTAAAGTTATCAGCTCGGATATGGTAGTGTTTTGTTTGTTGCTCTGTTTTGCTTTGTGTGGTGTTGCTTGTAGTATATGTTTTAATGTTTCTAATCCATGTATTTAAAAAAAACAAAAAACATTTACTTTCTATTAGAAACTTTTTCCTTAAAATCCTTTAATTTAGATTTCCTTCTTACCCACACACATCCATATCAATAAATTTAAATAAATATTTTTAAATTATAGATATTTTTATGTTAAAATACTTATTATTATTAAGCTTGAAATATTAAGCATTTTCTTTTCTAATAAGTACCGTACATTTACATTATTTTTTATATTAACTTTGTATAATCCCCTTAGTCATACAAAATAAAATGTCATACTGAAAGGTCATTTTTTATTGTTTATTTTAAACTTTTAAAACATAGAAGAACAATAATTATCCACATTACCAACCATTCACATACATTAAATCATTAATAGATGAAATCTATACTTGCGTAGCATTTCCCTTGAATTGCAATATTAGTGCATATGCAATTTCATTACTTTCCTTTGTCAACTCCTTAAACTAAAATTCTGCATGAATGTGAGTGATCAATTTAGTAACTTATTTCTTTGTAATGATCACTGGCTTAATTTTCCTTTTTATAAAAAGTTCTAATTTTTGTTTTATAAACATGTTAAATATTATGACATGAATGTAGTATTTAATAACATTCAACATTATAAATTTACTTAAAATATTTTTATAACCTTAGAAACATTATAATAGTTTGCAAGCTACTAATGCATGGAATGTGTTTGTTCATTATTTTACAACTTTTTAAAAAATTTCAACTTTGAGGACATATTTAGCAGTTATTAAATATTCTTGAGTGTTTTGATGTGCTTGCTTAAGTTTTTTCTCAATCTCCTGTAATCAGTGTTAATTAATCTTAAACTGATAGAGGACAGTTCTGTAGGTGATTTTAAAAACAGGGATGAGAGTTTTCCTTCTTTTTGTTTTTTTTATGTAATATTTTCCTTCTTTTTGTCCCTGTTTCAAGAATCCGTATTTTTCTGATTCGGACCAGTTTTTTCCTGCAAAAAGTACACTTTTCCTCATGTCTAAACAAAAAATGTCCCTCTTAGCTCCTCTTTCCTCACAGATTACTTCACAAACTCCTAATATTTGAAATATAATTATTATATAGTATGAGAAATTTCATTGTATAGTTAAAATTATTGAATCGTCTTTCCAGCATATTTTGTTGTTGAATTTTTGTGCATTCCTTCCGCGAATTTTTTAACACATTTTGAATTTCCTCCTTTTCACTCGCTGATCACTCTCATCTCTTTAAAAAGGTTTTTAAAAACTCAAACATTATGTGTATATTTATATTTGCGATATCCATATCAGTTAAAGCTTTGTGACAGACACAGAAATCATGTGTTTTTAAAAGGGAATGTTTGAACTCTTTTAGAAGTATAGTGCAAATCTCTAGATTTTAAGTAATCCCTCAAGAAGAAAATAAGGGATCAAAGTTAAAGGACACCTTTCCCCTTAATTACTGCTACTGGTTGCTTAAGTTTTTTTTCAATGGGAATTTCTTTCAAGTAGGAAGAAATTAAGGAAAGTTGTGATGAAAATATGAATTGTAATCGACAAAAATTTAAACATGTAACTGTGTTGTCCTAAATATAGTATTTTAACCTGCATCTTCACAAAAAATCTAACAAACAACGTTTGATATTTAAAAAAATATTCTTAAGTCTGTGTGAACATCGTCTTCCATCAGAATATTTATGAATATTGTTCTTGACTTGTACCTTTTAATAACTCTTTCCTCTTTCTCATACAGGCTCGGGCTGGCCGTGGTATTCCCCGTGGGCGCGCCGCTGGGGGTCCCCCCACCCCACGTGGCAGGGCCCCGCCCCCGCCGGTCCCCCCTCCACTCGGCCGAGGCACCCGTGGCACCCCCCGTGGAATGCCCCCTCCTGGGCCCCCCATCCCGGTCCATCTTCATGGGGTCACCAGCAGGGGAAGCAGCCTGCTGCCCCCCAAAGGGGGGAAGTTTGATGGGGGGGCACCAGCCCCCCCTCCACTGCCCCCTTCCGCAAGACAGAACCAAGGAGAGGCATCTGCCAAGAGACGCTTCCAGGGGGGACAGTGGGGTAGCCACCCTATCCCCCAACAGCCACTGAATGCGGGGGCAGGTGGATACAACGGATACAGAAACCGCACCCCCGGGAACCCTGCCCACTGGTACCAGGACTCCTATGGGCAGCAGTGGGGTTAAAGGACAGTCCTAAAGGATGTTGTGTTGACTGTTTTTGTTTTATATATACCTGACTTTTTTGATCGCCCGGGGAAAAGCCAACCTGAGACCCTTTTTGTTTTGTTCTTCTGGAGAAGGAAGTGTCCTTTTCAGTGGGAGTATACTTCCTGGCTGTCGTCCTTCCTCCGAGTCAATTTTGATGTGTTTTGGCTGTTACTCCTGCCCCCTTTTGTGATGTACTAAATTTCAATTGTTGTGACATGCCAGGAATAGTAGGATGTGGTGGGAATAGCAATAGGTGGGTCGTGCATGAGAACTTGTATACTGCTTTTTATCTGGGCTTTACATCCATCATATTTACTTGTTGACGTTATATTGAAAAAGATTGTTCTTATAACCAGTTGATTCCTAATGTAGGAATTGTTAAGTTTATGGATATTTGCTTGCTGTTCGTATAGTTTTTCTATTATTATTTCCCCCAGCAATATATATTACTTTTTATGATTATTTTATGTTAAACCAAAAGCAGGTCTTTGTGTTGTGTCGAATTCTGAAGAAATTTTTTTTTTTCCTTGCGGCTTGAGAATGTTATGCTTCAGCCCTCTTTTGTGTTGCCTTAATTTGCTTCATGTTTTGCTCTCGGGGTGTGATATAATTTGTCCACACAAGGTAAACCAGCATCACTGCCAGTTACTGTGATAGTTTATTTGGAGTATATTAGGTACCAGAATGAACTTGGAAATGCTTCAAGCTAATAAAGTTTGATCTTATTTGTAAAAGAGAATTGTACTGGGTTTTAAGCCATGTTATGATGTTTTTAATCTCTGTGGCAATAATGAATTGACAAGCTGGGTGTGATTGAGAATTATGCTTCACCTTTTGTTATCCTAACTCAAGTGATTATGTTCTGTGGGTAGAATGCCCTCTCTGAAGTTTAAGTAAAACTGGCTCTCTTTTGCACATTCCTTATTCTTGAGCAAAGCTGTTGAAGCTTTGTTATTTTAGTACTGAAGCAAACATTTTCATAGTGTAGTTGAAAATATTCTTTATACCTTTTTAAAAGCATTAAAGGTAGTGGTATGGAACAAGACTGGCAACGATAGCTTTGAATAATTAAACTATATATTTCAAACGTAAATTCAACATAGGCTGTACCTTGAGTATTTTGCTAATAAGTTATTTAAAAACTGTTGATATAAATAGAAACTGTTTTACAGAAATGGCATAAAACACCTTTTGGAAAATCTTAACAGCTAACCATTGTTATTATGCTTCACTGTACCAAGCAATATTTACCTTGCTGTTTTAAATGTTAACTCAAAACTTGTTGATTGAGGACAACTTATCGTATTAAATTTCACTATTCCAGCCTCACATGTTACTTTTTTTTTTTTTTTAAAGAGTTGTCTTTACAAATATTTCTTGGAAATAAAGAGTTGTAGGTACATGTTAATGTTTTTCATCATTTAATCTAAAATGTCCATTATTTAATTTTAAAATTTTTTTTATTGGTAAAATTTAAGGCTATGCCATAAGCATTAATGCTAAATTGCAATGGTAAACTACTGTCTAGTCGTTTTTAATTTTGTATGAAAAATCAAATGTTTGCCATTTGTGTTGAACAGTTTCAGTATTTTGCAAAGCCTCCAAATCATCTGCATGTGAAAAACCAACTCTATATTCAAAATATTGAACCATTTAATATCCATGTTCCTTCCTCCATGTGCATGCAGCTGGAAATTTTTTGTGTGGCAGGCTTCTGCTCTGAATTGAAAAGACTTGAATCCAAGTTCTTCAATATCCAATTGGAAAAATTCAATCATATTGGAAAATTGAATTGTTTCAATCACATTTGAATATCGTATGTGAGCCATTTGTGCAAAATGAATCGTTGTTGTTTAACTATTGCACTCTCTTCATTGGTTTTTGTTTCAATTTTTATTTAGAAAAATCTCGGTGTTTTATTACATAGATTATTTAATGGGAGAAATTGTGCTTGTGTATTTAGTATCAAAAATTTTGAGCTTTATGTACAAATCTGATTTGCAATTATGTGTTATGGAAATGTAGTTGTTAGATATAAAAAAGATTTAAAATTGTGAATTTTAGATGTAGTATTGATGTTAGTATTGTTGATTCCCGGTTCCAATTATGATGCTCTTTTAGCTTTGTACTTGTTATTAATGAAATACTCTTCATTTGACGTGTATTATGTTAGGTATAATCATACCTATTGTTGCTGAAATACATTCTGCATTATTTTGTATTAAAGTAATTTAGAGTTTTATTATTACAATCTGATATCATATTAATGTTTACCAGACGCATTTTGCGAATGAAATCAAGATGTGCTAGTTTAGTAGTTGTGGTTATTAAAATTGTGTCAAAATGTAATGCTGCATATACAAATGCACTGCAGAAGAAACTTTTCTAAAATATAAAAAATGAGCTCACGAGGAATACTTAAAATTTCCTAAAATGGACTTGGATGCTAATCTATGCAATACCTAAGTGAATATTGCAATATTCATTCCCTGTGCAGCTTTTGAGAACCTGATGAAATTCTATTGTGACAAAGCATGCTTTAACTCTACAATGGACACAAGACAAAAAGAAAAAAAAATATTATGATAACGACACTTTACAAGCCTATAGACTATTTTAAGCTCAGTGGTAAATAATTCCTAGGAATCCACAATTCAAAAGTGTCTTCCTGCGATGGAACACAGCACAAGAGATGTGCTGTGGTTAAAAATAACAATGTCATTTAACCCTAATTTGTCCAAAATGGTGAAACATTAGATATTGAAAACAAAAAAAGGAAAGTGTTTGCGATTGAAAATGTTGTTTACAAATTATATTCAAAGATGACTTCCGAATGTTCAATTCACATTACTTGAGGTTGTGTGGTCTTTCTCCATTCATAGTTTCGAATGCTACAAATTTCTAACGATGTCATTGGTTTTATATCTTGAAAAGTCTCCTTTTTGTCAACTGAAAAATTAAATTTCTAGCAATTTTGTTAACAATTCATATTTTAGACGTGCTTAAATTTTTCATGGAATTACTTTATTAGATTTTTCCTGAGCCTATAAGCATTTGTACAAGAGTTTTTGCCCACCAATTTTATATGTGTATATATTAAAAAATTGTGTAAGTATATTTAGTCACTAATTTTTTTATAAACTGAAGATCCAATGGTCTTACATGGTGCGGTTCTTAGTATTCATTTTATAAGATATGTTGTGAATTTTTGTCCATGTTTTTTGGATCATTTGATATACAAGATTTGTGACATTTTAGCACTTACACATCCAATTATAAATGACTGCATATCTTTTGGAGAATCCAACCTTTGTTTTTTATATCTAATAGTTAATGAAAGAAATATCCGCGTTGAGAGATCTTTGAGAGATAAACGTGTAAATGATGTTAAGAGAGCGATATTTTATTATATCCAGTGTCAAAAACTATGTTCAGATAATTTTTTTCTGCAATTTATTATTGCAGGAAACGATACTGAATTGTTGAGCGGTGCAAGTATTTAATAATAAGCACCTAATTTTTTGAGAAAGGCAGCTGATAAACTACATTTATGATGGCATTATTTGTCTTATCTTCCATGTTGACCGACTATACAAAGACATGAATTTACAAGGCTTTAGATACGTGAATCGTTGTTTATTGCACTGGCACCACAGACATGCTGTATTTGGGTTTTGTCTGCACACATGGTAAAAATCGAGTACTTAATCAGTGATCCACTGCTTGGTCCAATTACCGTTTCTATTGCTTTTTTGCGACTGATTTGATCGTATTAAAAACTCGTGACATCCAGTTCACTGGACCAAACTCAATATCTGGAGTTAGATTTTTAAATGAAAAATGCGGAAATTTAACTGACAAGACTACAGAAGTTTCAACAGACATCAAATGTCTTAAAGGCCTTTCTCTCTTGTATTGGACTATTTTATTGCAAGAGGTGAAAAATTACCAAACTAAATGACATGAATTCAAAAGTTTGGAAATTGGCGATGAATTTGTGTTTTAGGTGTTAACTTTCAGAAAATACAAATTTGTTCTGAATATTATCATACTCAATGTGGAGAAAAAGGTTTATTTTTACAGGCAATTGTGGGATCAGAGAAAACCAGGAGGTCAAATGTTCACTCCGTGCACAAAATTTAAATGTGATTGTTGTGTGGTTACTAAATTTATGAGAAATGTTTGGAAAGTTGTAAAATTAAGTATGAAACAGTAGGATATTTAACTGAAGAAAGACAACCTTTTTCTCCATTGCATGCATTCAAAAGAATGTATTCTGTATTTTGAATTTTGAAAAATGTAGTATTTTTGCTCTACTTGTCATTAATCTATGGTTTTATTGTTGATGTTTTTGGCTTTCGTAAAAAAATATGCTTTATTGGTGGCAGTATTGTTAGTTTTAAAATAATTGTTGTGTGAATTTAAAAATAGCCAAGAAATTCTAATCTCCCTTTTGAAACTAAATGTGTGGTTTTGTGGTGTAAAATTTTGAAGTTTAAACTCTCTGGACCATTAGATTGTTGTATGTTTTTATAACTGCTTGTATCTCACGCATATGTAAGCTTAATTATAAATTCTAAAAAAAAAAAAACCTGATGCACTTAATAAAAATCTAGTTAATGGTTGTCATTAGTTACCTTATATGGTGAAAATGATTGCCACAATGGCACAGATTTTTTAATTTCTTGGTGTGCTTATATAAAAACAAAAATTCCCTGGTGTTTGTGCACTGACTCAATATAAAACATTAGATATTATTTAGGATTAATATTTTGGCTCAATGTATTTGATTCACCATGAATCATATTAATTAGTCCAAGCCTGTAATTGTAGTGCTCCAGTACCAAAAGGCTGGTGTCAAATCTCTTCAAACTAGCATAAGAGATATTTGGTGTGATAAATAAAAATTCAAGCAAAACCTTTTTTTAAAAAATGAAATGTTATGACATTGTGCTTCATATAAATTTTCAAAATTTTATTAAATACTTGTTACCTGAGCCAGAATAGTTGGCTAATCCTTGTGAAATCTAATTGTAAATTTTATTCTTGTGATTTTTATTTCTAGTTATCCGTTTTAAAATATTCATTAGAATCAAATGAGCTGATTTTCAATCTTCTGACGATTTTTTTGTTCATTTAACGAACCCAATATTTCAATGGTGTTTTGAAACTGCTCTTTGCATTGTGGAATGTTTCTGAATCAATCACTCTATTCTTTTTTTGTATAATTTTCTAGTCCTGCATTCGCCAGCTTTTCTCTTGTAGCTATTTGTACTCTGGCAACATTTTGAAAAAAAACAACAAATTTTTTTCTACTGTTTAACTTTTTTTGCTGTGTTTGATTCCCCCTGATAATGGTGGCTATGCCCTGAATGGAAAAACTTGTAAAACTTGTCTGGAATAAACCAGCTTGGGTTTTAATTGTTTGTCTTTTTCATTTATAAATAACTAATAATCTATGTACATTTAAAAAAAAAATTATGAAACGTTATTTTTAAATGTTATCGAACATTTTTTTTTTTTTTTTTTTTTTTTTTTCCCAAAAGAATACAAACACAATTGCTACATTTTTTTTTTTTTTTTTTTTAAATCTCATCCTTAAATTGCACCTTTTCCAAAACAGCTCTAGAAATCTTCAAATATTACTGTCAACATTTTCATTGATGTCAATTTTTAATTCTTTTGTTTTAAATGGATGTTTTACAGTTTAGTGCCATGAGCATCTGAATTTTTGATACACCAACACTACCCTCTTGTTTCTTTGCATTGCTTCTAGTGTTCATTTTCAAGATACTTGGGCAGATGATGTGTTGTACACTTAAGATTGTAGTGCGTTTGAAGTCGATAGAAGCTTAGCACTGGGTACACCAAAAAATACCATTCAAAATGTACTTCGCAAACTGTCCCAAGATTTCCACTTAGATTCAGCTGAAATACGAGATTAAAAACTAACGCAGGCTCCCGGAAGGTGAATTTGCCGATTCTAATCATTGATAATGACAACACTATCTTAAGTCGTATTCTATTTAAAAAACGAGTTTATTCAACCTGCAGAATTTGAGGATTGCAGCGTTCGTCACTAACTTTTAGAGGCGGGCCGTATGACTTATGTTGGAGCTCTAAGTGGGCCGGATACACCAAAATATGTATCTTTAATATTATCGATTTAACAGCTCTGGAGGAACAATTTCTGGAGGCTGTTAAAAATACTATTTTTTTTTTTTTATCGTAATAAAATAACAATTGATATTTGATTCTGTTCCCCCCCCCCCCCCCCCAAGTTAAAAATATAATAGTTTTCATTATTAGAAAATCAAAGTCTAAAAAAATAAGTGAATCTTTTGTTTCAACTTGACAGTGCGACTTGATCTAACTTTTAATAAAAATTATTTAAACTGTACTTCCGGATTGCTTAATTTTAGACGATATCAATTGTGAGACGATGGCTGTAAAATCGTTAAGTTTTTTTATGATAGACTCGATGTCTTTCGGAGTATTTGTCGCAGTCAATTTCAATAAATTTTTCAAATAAGATTCAGTTAAGTTTTGCCAGTATTTAGTCTTAATGAAAACCCCCTTGTTGAATGCTTCTTCGTATAGTTTCTGTAAGCACGTAGGGGAGAACTCTGTTCCACACAGTTAAAACGCATTATTTTGGATAAATTACAATTATGTAAATAAATGGTCCATACCGTGAAATTTTTTTTTTTTTTTTTTTTTTTTACCTTCTGTGGTACCGGCGGGCCGCGTAGTGGCTAACGCTGCTCTAAAGTGAATGTTTATAGTGGCCTGCTCTACGTTCGTTTTCTTGACCTCTTATTGGGGAGTAAGTAAATTTAGGTCTAAACTAAAAATGTGCAAGTAAAACTAAATTAGCCACATGTTATTACCCCTCTGATCTCATCCTGTGAGACATTTAGGGGGCAGGGTGGTCACAAATAATGAAGCGTAATTTCATGCTTGGATAAAAAGAACAAAATAAGGTACGTACATGTTTTATTATTTTCTGGGAAAGACAATTTAAAACAGTTTTACACAAAAATTTTAAACATTAAATGACTTCCACATGTCCATTTGTGGCACGCAAAATATCAAATCGATATTCAATTTCACGCGTGTTTGCAGTATTTCAGCAGGTATTTCCCAATGACTTCAGTAATTCTTCGTTTTAGGTGTTTTATTGTGTCCAAATTCTTTACATTTGCGACTTGAGAAAGATATTTTTGCAATGCTCGAAAAGGCATGTTTGCTTACTTAGAGTCTGATAACCACAGAATATGCGTAAGTTCAGACTTCCCAAACTTGGCTACTTTTGTAGTGGATAGCTTTTTTTGCCATTTTTTAAGTTGTTTTGCTAAATGTTACGTCAACATTGTGTTTGTAATTGCCTAGATTTGCTCCTCTATTGTGGGCACTACTACCGAGATTTACGTTTTTGTGATTGCCATTTTCATCGAGTATTTCACTGATACGATAGTATAATTATTCAAAGATTTTTGTTGTGATAGACAATTTCGTCTATTGTTACGCTGTTATTATCGCCTCTATTGTATTAGATTTTCACTGGTATATGAGAACATAATGCTGATATAGTTGCAGTTGTATTATACGATATTACAATTTACGCTTATATTAGTATTAAATTTTTTTTTTTTTAAATGACAAAAATTATTACCACTTTGGTGTGTGGAGGTTTTATTATCGCTGAATATTACGGCTATTATCGCCCAGATTTACCTCATTTTGATGGTAATTTTCGTCAAATGCTTCGCCAATATAATAGCCACTGTTTCATTTATTTACGGCACTGGTTGTCGTAATTTATTGTATTCTGATGGTCAATTTTATCAATTGTTACGATAGTATATTCGTTTCTAATGCAGAGATTTAAGCCTATATGCTGGAGCTATTTAATTCTAATGGTCATTTTCGATTATTGCTACGCAGTATATTGAGATTTGCGCCGATATTACCAAAAAACTTTTGATATTGGTCGATACGGTGGACACTATTGCCGATATTTACGTTGGAGTGACAGTTATTTTCACAAAGTTCTTGTTTAAACTCTTTTAAACCCTATTACTGAGATTTGCGACACTATTTTGGTAGAATTTGCTAATGTGCGATATCGCAGGGCTGCCACAGGCAACTATTTTCGAGACGAGGCTACTTAGGCGACTTTTTTCGCCAAAATTGACCTAAAAGCTACCTTTTCAGCTTATACTGTCACTCTTTGATATATTCGGCGACTATTTTTGGAAAAAAGCGTATTTTTTTATTTACAAGTAAAAACGTGAGAGGAACAGAAACGAAATCAACACATAAGTTTGGTCATAACGTCACAAGTACAGTCAATCAGGATAACATTGAACCACATTTTCAGTATTTTCTTCTTCCCCACTTATGTTTTAATAATATTTTCCGACCTAATGGCATAAAATGGAAGAATAAACTCTAAATTATATTTTAGTTTACACAAATTAGTAAATGCTGATGATGAAAGCACCAAATAATAGGAAAATAACCCGGTGCAAAGTTACCCTGATATTCAGGGTAATTTTGAACCACTATCAGAAGTTTCATATAAAATATTTTTTTTTATTCAATTTAGGAGTCTAGACTACTTTGAACGAGTAAAATTAAGTTTCTAAGTATTTGAAACATTATCAGCTGCAGTTATCAATACCATAAAGTTTGGATATTTTAATTAACACCACAAAGAATATAATAGGTAGGAACAGTGGATGACGAATCAGATGAATATATTGCAAAAAAAACCTATTTATTATTCAGTTCTAACATTCAAATATAGTGAAAAAACAATCTTTAGTTCATTCACTTAAATACGAACTCATTATATCAATTAAAAATTGAGAAAGATAAATAGAAAATAATAAAACTGATAGGCCGCCCTAATGCTATTAGTTAAGTATTATGGTGTTTGTAAGTCACAATGTGGCACAAATATAAATATTCTACTCTTAATGTTTGAAATAGTATGATAATATAAAAACAAAGTTCAAACTTCATAAAATTTCACTTTGGCATTCTTTAGATTAATAGTTTTGCTTCAAAGAAATAATCATTGATCTGGAAAACTTATTCTCGTGTTCTAGCTGGATTGGTTGGTTTGTACGCTTAACGACCTATTTTCATTCACAGTAAAGACAAATCAGTACGGGACCTAGAGCTTAACGTGGATTTCGAACCACAACGAACATCCCTGCCTAATCTGGAATTCGAACCCGGCACCTGTGTTCTAGATGGAATAATAATTTCTGGAGATAATTTTTTAAACACGCCCAATTTTTCATACTACAGATCACCATTGATATTGTGCCATTTCCAATATGCACCAGATTTCTTCATGAACCACCAACTATCACATTGTCATTTAAGTCAATTTGGTCTGGGTTCATTTCTCCATCGTATTGAATAATTACGTGGTCATAAACTTTGCATATGCCATAACCAAATTCTAAAACACTTGCATGCTCAGTGTATAAAATTCCTGCCTCATTGATGTGTTTAACAGCCACCACATGGACAATCTCTGACTTTTTAGTAACATTCGCCACAGCAATTTGTGCAGTATAAACCTCATCATGTGCTTATTGTCCAACTTTCATCTCCTCCGAAAATGACAGTGTTATACATACCTGCAGACAGTTGTACAGTGTCACCTGCATCATCTAGTTCAGGTTGGTTGGTTTATACGCTCAACGACCTACAGCTTAACGTGGATTCCGAATTACAACGAACATCCATGACTTGCCCGGGATTCGAAACCGGAACCTTTGGCATGCGGGGCCAGAGCTCTAACCACACAACCTTTAGGTGGGTCATCTAGTTTAAGACTCTTACTCTTGCTGTCTCCCAGGAATTCATATGGTAGAGGACTTTGGGCAATCCCATCATGTCCTTGCTATTCATATTCCTTTACCATTTATTTTTTGTGCATATAGATTTTTTCACTTACTCAACTGAAACGCTTTTTACAACCATTACAGGTCAGCAGATTTTTTTTTTAGTTCTGTGAACGTTTCTAATATAATTAGGTACTTCTTGAATTCACTCCCAACATTTTCATTTTATCGGATATTGCATACAAGAGAAGATTCTGTAAATTAAATTGCATTTGTATGTATATAAATGTATTTAAAAGCAACCAAAAATAAATTAGAATAAAATATGAATTGCATGTGCAGTGTATACATTACACACTGTCATCAGCCTAACTTTGAACCGGCTCAAAGTTACACTGAATATGTGGTAAAATGATAGTGCCTTGGTGTTTTGCTTTTTACCAAATGTTAGTAAATAAATAACCATTAGCTACTAACAATTTCACTTTTTTAGAAAATTATATAGCTGATAAAGTGGTAAGTTGATTCTTACTTGCATAAATTAGTTGATTTACATCAACTTCAAATAAGCATTAAAATGGAACTTGAAAACAGTACTTCAGAAAAACAACTGAATGGCCAAATAAATTATGTACTATTTTGCCAATTCATTTTCTAAACCAATTTTTGCCAATTCTTTTTCTGGCAAAAAGCCAATTTCACAATCTTGCCAGCAGTTTGCAGCAGTGAATCAAGAGCAGCTGTTTAAAACCAAAAATACTGAAAACTAGGAGGTGGCGCAAAGTTACACCCTATGGCTCAAAGTTACCCTGAATGACTGTAGATGGTCTGTGGCTTCCACCAATGATGTCGCACTTAATAAGTTTGATTGAATCTGAACTGAAGAGGATTGAACCTTTTTCTTCAAGCAAGAGAACTTCTTTTGTTTTCTGCTTTTATAGGTTCTATGGTGAATCACTAACTTTTGTGATGTATATTTCAGAAATTACATAAACGGCGTTTGGAGATTGTGAGATGTTCCATTTCCCTAGTTCCAAAACGTGGGGATCATTCCATGTCCACCCACCCCTTCTGATTATTATGAAATTTGGCGTGAGCTCTTTTCCTATGGTTATTAAGAAAAATCTCGGAATATTTTTTCCGATATTTCAACTGGTTGAAATTTTACAGCACTTTAAAATTTATAATTTTGGATTCCTGAAATTTTCGAAGAAAGAAAACTATGCAAAATTCAGAAAAAATATATTATTGCTCCAAGTTACAAAATTTCACAAAAAAACTATTCAATTGTTCATATTAAGAAAAACACGTTTTCTGTAATAAAACTAGGGATGTGGAACATGGCATAACTTTCAATTACACTACATAGGCCATTGCAGTAAAATTTGGCATTGTGTTACCATTTTCTCATTTAAATAAAAATGAACAGTTTGGCGAAATTTTTGGTAATATGGTGACTTTATTCGATAGACATAACATTGTCTTTGCTAGTGAGTGAACCGTAAAATAATCCATAGTTAATGACCGATGCTCAAGAGCAGAGAGCTCTGTGTTAAATAAAGACACTCATTTTTCAACTTTTCACGTATTTTTATGGGAATTTCAGAGTTGGGAATATTTAGAACACCTTCAGAGGCATTACCACAGCGATTTTGATTAAAATCGTTAGAGCCGTTTTTTAGCAATTACTGAAAAACGTGTTTTTTTCAATGACAGCTACCTTATGCGCATGCGCGATTTGGACGAAAAACTTAATGGTTAGGTCCTTGTGCCACCACCTACCCACACTCCAAATATGAACATCGTAGGTCAATTTTTTCGGGTGTTATGCTGACCACGTACACACATTTTTTCTAGATAACTTTTTTAAAATCAGGATGTTCCAAAACGTGGAGAAATGCAAAAAAAAAAAAAATTAAAAAAAAAAAAAAATCGAAAATTTGTTTTTGATCGAATGCTATACTTTCATTACCCTTTGTTTACATATGGGTAATTGAAAGTAAAAAAGTCTAATATGGGCCCTTCAAGAATCATTTTTTATAGAAATTATTGTAAGAACATACTGTCTCACTCTCCTAAAAAAATAAAATTAATGCGTTTCGGCCTTGTTGTAGCAAAAAATTTCACTTTTGCCAATTTTTCTGGGAAAAAAAAAAGCGTTTTCTAAAATTTAAAGCATACGAATATTACTAAATCTGAAGATGTAAAACATGACATGAAAATGACCGTGAATATATGTACTATCTTCGTGAATAATAAAATTAATCGAATTTTACATCCATATATATTTCAAATTTGTCTTAATAAATTTCGTTTTTATGAATCGAAATGTTCTTAATGAAGATAAATACAAAAATAAATCTGACCTGTACAAAAATAATAATGCACTGCATTTATTACGAGAAATTTTACTTTTATAATTGTTAATAGTGTTTGAAAAATTTCGTTTTCTGAATACTAAAATTTCCGCATTCTCCTGTGGTATTCAGATTATCTGGCGCCGTCAGCAACACGAGGGCTATAATGCGCCGAAACTTTCGTCATTAGACAAGCCAACATACATTTACAAACACCCATGCCTAACACGGGACTCGAACGCGCAACCTCGCGGTCTAGAAGCCAGCACGCTAACCACTATACCGTTTGGTCGGCGCGCATGCTCCTGTGATCCTAGATGAAATTTTGCAATTCATTATTGGACACCATGAATATTGAATAGACTTGAATATTGATGACTATTAATAAAGATGAATATTGAATAGACTTCAGCAATCTATGAAACTGCTTCTTTGCAATTCAATTCGACATTTACCAATTAACTGGTGTGTGGTTTGTGTTTCGCTTCGTATTTTTCATACTCAATCAATAAGACTTATATAAACGTAATGGGTTTTAAATTTTTGAGTAAACAAAATCCTTTTTTCTTAAAAAAAAAAAATTAGTATGAACAATTGGATGATTTTTTGTGAAATTTTATAGTAACTTGGAATAATAGCATATTTTTTTTCCTGAATTTTGCATAGTTTTATTGAATGCAAAAAATAAATAAATCAAAGGTATAATCAGTAGTTATCGAGAAAAAATTTATTTCCCTGACACGTGCCTCTCTTTTGGAAAATTTCAGGAATCCAAAATTTGACATCGTAAATTTTAAAGTGCTGTAAAATTTCAACCAAGAGGAATATCAAAAAATATTTGAGATTTTTCTTAATAGCCATTAGAAAAAGGTTCACACTAAATTTCATAAAAATAGGAGAGGGTGGGTGTCGAAATCTATTTTTTTCTCTGATCGATTTGACGTGGAAATGACTCGTGGACAAATGCAAAGAAATTTACAGAATGCAGTACTTTCATTAAAGTCTATTTTAACAAATGCATATGGAAGTAAAAATGCTTTCACACGACAGTAATCGAATAGCAATAGGATACGTTTTCCTCGCTTTTGATGGATTGCCATAACTGGAGTACGCAAACCGTAGTTGCCCGTCCATTATCTATGAATGAGCTTCCTCCATTTTATCACCACGAACATTAAATAGCTAAAAATATTCTTAATATAAGCAATGTATACAAGAATTTTTTTCCCTGAATTTTCCGTGGCATTCGAAAAAAACGCCATTTCCATTTCTAACCTGTCTTGTTTGACATAGTATGTTAAAGGACTAGTAGTATTTGACCAAATGCAATACTTTTATTATTCTATGTTAACATAGCGTAATTGAAAGTAATAATTATAAAGTAACATATTTCAAATAAATACAAAAAGTGTTTTAGAAAATTAGAAATTAAATTTGACTGGACAACTTGAAATTCTAAAATAAATCCTTATTATGCATTGTCAACTTTTATGTGCAATTGCAACTTATTTAAGTGATTTTGAGCACAGATTGACTTTTCACTTACAAAGAAAACCATCGATGCTGTATCACGAACTAGCTTTTTTAGCTCCAAAACTTGAGACTGGTTAGCAATGACAATGCATTTTATCTCCCAAGTTTCAGCCTAATTGCATGATGGCAAGTGGGTGGGTTAATTAGTCCTTCAAACTTGCAATAGGAACTTTTTGTAAAAGCAGTCTTTTTTTCCCTTTAAAAACTGCTACTTTATAACAAAAATTAAAATAAGTATTAGCAAATACATGCATAAAAATAACTACAACTAAGCAAAGACAAATTTCAAATAATTTTAAATTGAGTTAATTTTAAGTTCCTTTGAAAATTATTTGTGTTTATTTAGTATGTTAAGTTAAGAAAACTACATATAACTTTAAATACTTAGATAACGTTTTCTATTGATACAGAATAAGATTTGGCCACCACAATAAAAAATATATGCAACAAAATAGTATAGTTTAACTTTTTATTGCACATGCCTCAGTGCTACTACTACTTAAAAATATATAATTACATATCAATATATACACACAATAAAAAAATACCATTGAAAATATTAGTTGATAGTCAGGAATGTCAGTCTTAGTTACAATCAGCCGTACAAAAAAAAAATTAAAAAATCAGTCCAATTTAATTCAGGAAGAAATTTTTTGTTCATTAGGGACGAGACCCCCATTCTGTGGCCCATTCTGAACTCGAGGCTCTTCGTAGGGTACATACAAACAGATTGCATCGGGAGAGTTCATTCTGGAAGGAAGGGGAGATTTCTGGATAGCGGCTTGTACACTTTCCACTACATCTACATTGTCGTAAAGTGAAACGGCTCGCTGTAAAGGATAGCCGCTGATATTGACAGAGGATGGACTAGATAATTCGGACTCTGTAGAGTGGTCATTGGTTTCAGACCTTGAGAAGAGGGGACGCGGATTGTGTCCGTCTACCGAGTCTCTGCTAGCAGGGCTTTCTACCATGGCTCGGCCAATTGTGGTGTAGCTTTCGTTACTCAGGGTGGATTGGCCGCCATTAGAAAGGGTCTGTCAAGAAATGAAAGTTCCATTTAAGTACATCGCAAAAAGAGGATCATGATGGATTATTTGCATTGATTGAATTAATTTTATAATTTGAAAGAACCACTTGGAGTAAAGAGAAATAGTGTTAAAGGTCTTAAGTGACTCAATTCAATGGAAGAGAATGAACTTAAAAATAGAAGAACTGATTTCATAATAAGATATATTAACAAAATGGAAATTTACATTCTTAAATAAAGATTGCACAAACTAGACTCGGCTTACAAGAGAAACACTGTCAAAAACCTAACTTTACAAAAACGAAGACTAACTAAACTTTATTAAATAAATTTTTATTTTCAGTGAACATCTAACTTTTATAAGGGGAATCTATTCTGGATTAGTAAATAACACCAAAGCCGACTTATTTATTTTAACTTATAAGTGGTTAAACCATCAATTCATACATGATGTGTGGGAATTCGCCTTGTCAAACTAGAATTTTTATTTAAAAAAAAATCTTATTAAAAACTTCTTTATCCAATTGAGGGATTAGTTTCGTTTATAAATTTTATCTCCAATGGAACCTGCAGGGTTGAAATCCCTTATGAAAGAATTTCCTCTCATTTCATTTAATTATATTACTACAAGTGAATACATAAAAGTGCTCCATTATGGGGCCATATAATTTACAAACAATTGGATAATTTCACGAAAAGAATTTAGTTTAACAGGTATATAAAATAAATGTACAGAAGAGAAATTTTAGATTTAGAATAAATGAAGCATTCTAAATTAAATCAAATGATATTTAAGTTTTCAAGGTCAAAATAAACTGAAAGATGGCACCTTTGCAGTGTTTTTCCTACAGGATTGTAAACAGTTGTATAGTAACACTTTTAGAACCAAAAATATACACCGTTGAGATTGTTTTTTGCCAACCTATTTTAATTTTAGTTAGGACCCATTAGGCAAACAGCCAAATGCATCTTTTGAATTGATAGGTTGTTTCAAAAGTTATTGAAGGTAAAATTTGTTTCACAAACTAATAAATAAACAGACATTACCAATAATTAATTAATTTTCTGAAAGGCGACAACTTACCCGTCTAGTGTTAGTGCTTTCTGGCCTTATAATCAACCCAAAGGGTTTTTGTGGGAGTTCATTGGGAGGAGCAGTACCAGGTAAATGCAGCTTGGATTTCTGGAGATCAAGAATTGTGGTCTGAAGAGCGTCAATGGCAAAATCATCATAGTAGCCAAAGTCTTGCTCAAGTTTGATTTGCAAGAACTCAATTAATTCGTCCATATCCATTTTTAGTAAAGTTTCTGAAAGTGAAGATTTAAGAAATTATTAAACTCAAGTATAGTAGTTGTGAAAAATGCAAGGAAAAAAATTCATAAATAATTCTCAGAATTTAAGGTAAAAATGAATCTGCTAAAAAATAAATATTAAAGAAAATCAAAGTAAAAGAAAAAGAAAATTCTTTCTTTCAAGAATTTTTTTAATTTCCTGATATAAACATCACAGAATAATATATTATACATAAAATTAGGATGTTTTTTTTTATAAAAAATAATTGCATTACATTCCATTTTTAGGTACTTATACATAATTCTGTCAACCAAATCTGACAAAATCAAACCTGCAGCCAAAATACAGCTATAGCATCAATTAATGGATAATAATGACATTTCAAAAAATAGTACAACCCTCAGTGACTTAAGCCCTGTTTTTTTGCTTTGATAAACCACGGCTACACTCATGACTTATGAATGGGGGTGACTTTACCGAGTACCAGCACAGCGACTGAAGTCTATTGTACTGAAACCCCCTATTTGATATAAAGAAGACCGGTTGCCGAAATAAATTTCAGTATAGACCTGATTAGAACATTTGACAGTTCCCAGGGATTGATACAATGGTATCCCAGATATTCAAATCATTGGGCAGAGTAGTAGTCACATTTACACACAATGTGCGTAGTGCTCTCCTCAGTCATAAGACAACCTCTAAATAGTTGGTCATCAACAACATCTAATAAATTAAGATGTCTATTTAAGGTACAATGTCCAGTTAAAAGGCCTACAGCAACCTTTATTTCTCTTCTGCTCAATTTTAGTAGCTCCCTTGATCTAGTCCAGGGTGACTGTTGATTGAACTTTTTGGCTTGTCTTTGATCTTTAGATTAAAGCCATGCTTGATAGGACTCTGTCATTAACAAATCTTTGGTAGTTTTCCTGACCGCATTGCGAGGCAGCCCCAAGACAGGTTCTAGTCCGACACAAGACAATTCGGAACCATGTTTTGCTAATTAGTCTACCATTTCACTTCCCTCAATGTCACAGTGACCAGGGATCCAGAAGAGACACCTTGTTTCTTTCAGCCAGATCTTCAAGTGCATTGTGGCATTCACACACTGCTTTAGAGGTAAAGCAGCGACTTTGTAGGGCCTTTAGGGTAGCTTGACTGTCAGAGAAAATCTTTATGACCCTCTTAACAACCCCCCCGTCCCCTCCCCCTATTTAGACAGTTGTAGGCACAGTCAGTGATCGCAAGAACTGCAGCCTGAAATACCAGCTTGCCCAGAGAGAAAGACAGCTTTATTTTTCTGTTAAGACAGAAGACACCTGAACCAGTGCCATAAGATGTCTTTGAACCATCTGTGTACCAAACTTCATATCCTCCTCTGGTCAGATTGGAGGGAAATCTCTAGTCGGAATGTTGTATTAGCTCTGAAGCAATATTGCTTTAACATCCAGTCAGATCTCATTGTTAGATAGGAATGTTTTTTTACCTGTGACTCAATATTTTTAAACATAGGCAGTTCATGGGATGATTCCCATAGACCCATGTGTTTTAGGCATCGTGAACACAAAATAGCCTCTAGTTCCACTTGCTTATATAGTGATAAGAGATCTAGGAGTATTTCTAGACTCTGTGAGGGAGTAGTTCTCATTGCACTTGTAATTGCAATGGTTGCCATTCTTTGTAAACTAGCGAGTTCTTTTTTCACTATGGGTTCTATTCCCCCAGGCAATGGCCCCATATGATATTATTGGAGTAATCACTCCAGTATATATCCAGAACACCATTTTTGGTGACAAGCCCCAATTACTTCCAATATCATGTCTGCAGGCGCAGAACACCCTTTTGGCTTTGCTCATGCAGTATTGGAGATGCGACTTCCAAGTTAAGGTTTTGTCAAAGATAACTCCTAAATATTTAACCTCATCCGAGGATGCAAGTGGTTTTCCAAAGAATTTTACTGTTTACATATCACATATTCTTTTATGAGTGAACATTATTAGGTTAGTTTTGCTGGGATTAACTAACAATCCTACCTCTTTGCACAATTTTTCAACCTTTTTTAGAGCAGTGCTCATGAGGTTAGTTACAGTATTCTGAAATTTACCTCTTACGCCCAGTGTTATGTCATCAGCATATCCTAGACAATGCAGGCCTAAAAAATTGATCCTGTTTAAAAGCTTGTCAACCACTAGACTCCAAAGTAGTGGTGATAGCACTCCTCCCTGTGGGCATCCTTTACATTTTCCTACAGTGAGTGTGTCTCCTAAAAGAGAGGCTTGAGCCAATCTAGTTTCAAGCATATTTTTTATCCAAGGACAGATGCTTGAATTAGCATTTCTTTTGAGAAGGGAATCACTGATTGCATTTGTTGGAACTCTATCAAAAGCCCCCTCAATATCTAGAAAGGACGCCAAGGCTAATTCCTTTCCATTGACTGCTCCATCTAGCACCATAACAAGGCTACACTCAATCACGCTCTCTACAGTTCACTTATACAGCTACCGCAATCACATTTTTTAACACAGTCTGGATGGACTCACCTGTGGAGATGGGATTGTGTGCTGCATAACGGCTGAAAAGTACAGAGGCGAAACTCCACTCACTCAATGCTGATAGTACTGCGTGCAGTATTTTGTGTTTCTTTACATTTGCAAATTCAAATGTTTATTTAAACGAATTAATCTGCCTATATTTTAGTCAATGGTTTATTGTTAGTTTATTTTTTAATTAAAATAATTTCTTTCTATTACCTAGCTAATATGTTAAAATAAGTTTATTATTGAATAATTTAAAAAAAAAATTTCTAAAAAGAAGTCTTATAAGTAAGCAAACATTAACCTAATCTAATGTTTCGTGTCAATGTAAATCTATCTATTGTATGAATCATGGATTAAACCTACAGTTATTTTTTAAAGAAAAAGAAAAAAAAAAAAAAAAACTTACACACTTTCATTTCTAGAAAATCTATTTCATTCTTGAAACCACTAAAATTATATTTTCTTCTACCGATCGGCCACTGTTTCAAAAAGTGGAGCTGGCATTCAGCGCCACCTGCTGATTCCGGGTTTTTAAGCGATTGTAGTAGCCGTATAAGTGAGCCATAGAGAGCGTGATCGAGTGTAGCTGTGGATAAACATACACTAAATTTGCCTTTTGGTAACAGTTTTGGTTCTGCTGAAATTGGTCAATGGGGTAATACGCAAGTACTAATTTACTAGAACATATTTTTATTTATATTATTTTTTTCTTATAAACCGAATAATTTTAACTAAAAAAATTTTGCTTCTGATATTTTTTAACCAATCTAACATGTTTAGAAAGCAGTATAATATTTCACAAATATTTTCAGCGTTTTTTTTTTTATCGCCAATTCCCTTTTCAACATTAAAATACTGTTTCACTGTTAAAAAACTTCTTAACAAAGTAATTAATAAACCTTTACTCACTTTTGTGCAATTTTAACAATGTGAAAGACATAGCAGTTAGGATTACTTCTCCATCTAAAATAAATGCATCCCAAAGGCGTAATGTCAATGTAAATGGCACCTAAAATAAATTAAGGTTGTTTGCTGTTACGAAATATAAAATTGGCAGAAAATTTAAGTAGTAAAATAATTAAATTTGTAAATTAATAATTACGCTAATAGTTTCAAAATAAAATTATATTAGTTTTTTTGCTTATACCTCAAATACAAAATGCACAAGAAAAATACAGGGATTAAAATGAAAGAATGCACAAAAATTAAAATTAATAATAATTTTATTTCATACAAGTTGTATTGATCATAGTTTAGCTTTATAGTTTTCAAAGTTCTCATTAAAATTTAAATATCTTTAATTTGCTTCAGTGTCTAACAAAGTTGAATAACAACATTAAATGTTAAGATAAACTTACTCGATCAAGGAAACACTGGAAAAACCATTTCAAAGTATACAAGCTACTATGGATACTGAATTTATCCATGTGTTTCTTGAGTTTTGGAAGAAATTTTGACAAAAGTTTATCATGGTGCTCTTGAAATCTATTTAACTTAGGAAAACCAGGAATGAAGAAACCTAAAAACAAAAAAAACGTGAATAATTAGCTGTGTTACAAGAAAATTGATTAAATAGTAATTTAAATAAATAAAATTTCCTAACCATGCATTCCATGCTTTCTATCAGTCATCAATACAGAAAGAGCCCAAAATGTATCCTGTGAATGAAAACCAATTAATTGTTTAATTTGGCACATTAAATATGAATATAACACTATAAATATTCTATCTATAGGGGGAATTAAAAGATTAATATATGTCAAACTATAGCTTTAAAGATTCAGCTATTAAAATGAATGCAATTTATGTTACAAATGGTTGATGTAAGTTTAAAGGCAAACACAAATAGTTAATTTAATTTTCATTAATAAAGATGTTTGAAATATCTTACTCTGTGATATTTACTGATACTTATATAACAGTTAGGTTATGGAAAAATAATCAACTTACTTCATCATTCATAAACATTAATAAAAGTCCAGCAATTTGGCTCATCCCTTGACAGTAACCAACTTCCTGTAGAAAGTAGAAAGAATAGAGAAGTTTAAATTCACTGTTAAACAGAACTGCATAAGATGAAAGAGGTACCCTGTTAATGCTACATGTTTCATAAGTATCTCAATCAATTTTATATTTGCAACATGGTAAATTAAATACTATGCAACTAAGGACTTTCTAACTAAATTATCAGACGAAACGGTCGTTTCACCGCCAACCTTAAAAAGGCAGAAACGACAGTATCTATTCTCTGCACAACTTCCAGCGAAAAAGCCAAAATTGACTATTTTCTAGCGCGGTTACGAAACTTCACATAATTATACAAAAAATACCATAGATTCGTCTCGGTGATATCTTTTAAAGAAAAAAAAATTGAATACCTAGGATAAAAGACAACAAAGAAAAAAAAATATTGAAATTTCCAAAACGAAATAAAAAAACGAGTTCTAGCCCGATTTTGATGTAAAAATTTAGACATGCGTCCAGCCCTAACTAAGCTATAGATCTTCAAACGGATTGAATTATAGGATGTGGAATGTTTCAACTTAAAATCCTACGCTGGTTTGAACTTCATTAAATAATTCTTTCTATTTTTAATTAATTTAAAACTACTTTTTTTCATTTCATAATTTGGCGACAGATAAAGGTGATCAGCTTGTAATTGAGGTTCAGATATATATACGAAAAGTTGCCAAACAGGTTTGCTATAATTTCGAAGTTAATTTTTCCGACATGTTAGGCTTAAGTGAGAATGAACGTAATGTTAAAGCATAGGCAGAACGAATTGGACTATAATTATATGGCTTATAACATCTTTAAAATTGAAATAATTTAATTTTTGAAGAGACAAAATTAAAGAGAAATATTTGTTCTTCAAGTTGCATGATGTTATTTGAACTGTATGATAATATAGAGAGAGTTAACTTTCAAAAACATTTTAATTTCGGGAAATCTCCATTGAAAAATGAAAACAATCACATTTTGTTGCAAGATACTATGGGCTGAATACAAAGTATAAATGTGGAGGTTATGTGAGCTGACGTCATAGTCAATTCATTACAGAGGACTAAATGAACCACGCATTGCGATTGGCTAATGGAATTTGCAAAAATGTAATTCGTTTTTAAAGATGTGTTGATTATGTTTACTTTCCGTTGCAAAATGAAATCGTAGAATCATATCATCAAAATTGTAATTTCATAGTGAATTTTAAAATTGTTAAGAAAATATTTTAAATTTTGTCAAATATCAATGGGTTATTATGTGAACCAAAACAATGCTTGGTATAATAAAAATAATTTATACTGCAATATTTAGACTGTAAAAAACTTGTAATATTCATTTGTAACAATTTATTAGAATAAGCTTTCAATGGGAAGAACGCTCTGGCCTTTTATGTTAAAGGTGCCGGATTTGATTCCCGGGTTAGGTGTGGATGTTCGTTGTGATTTGGAATCCACATTAAGCTGTGGGTCCCGGACTGATTAGTCGTTATTATGCACTAAAATAGGTCGTTGTGCGTACAAACTAACCAATCGAGCTGAAAACTTGGCAGACAGGCTCTTTGTCGATGGCAACGTATTTCTTTTAAGTTTTGGGAGTTGAGTTGTCTTACACAAGTTTCTATTACTCGTACGTGGTAGATTTTGATGGTTACTGCCATCCACATTCAACCAATTTGTCAATTTTCAAGTAAATTTTGGCATGTAAGATATCATTGAACTCAACTTGAAGAATTATGAATATTCATGGTACCAGGTGTACCATAGGTGGTACTACTTCTGTTTTATCAATTTTGAAGATAAATATAGCATGTTGGGTGTCGTTGGCCTTGTCTTGAAAAATTATGAATGTTTAAGGTATAGCATAGGTAGTACCATTTTCGGTTAATCAATTTCCAAGATAAATATGGCATGTTGGACTTCTGTTTTGACGAATCATGAATGTTTAAAGTACCAGGTATGCTATTGGCATCACTTCCGGTTTAGCAATTTTAAAGATAATTATTGCATGTAAGGTATCGTGGAACTCAGTTTGAAGAATTATGAATATTCCTGGTACCAGGTGTACCATAGGTAATAAATAGAAAAACGATGAAATGGACCAATTCAAAAAATAGAAGTCGTCAGTGTTTAAAAAAAAGTTCCGATATCCCACAAAAAAGCACTTTTGAAAAGTAGAAGAACCACCAACCTCAAAAATGCAAAAAAAACTTCCTTGCAATAAAAAAATCATAAACATGATGAAAATTTTCAGCCACAAACACAGTGATATAAAAAATGGCCAACCTCTAATTACAACTCTCGGTTGTGACTCGCTTAAGAATGTATGCTTACTTAGTTTATTTTTAACATTTAAGTTCCGCTCCCATAAAAATTTACGCTGCTTGAGGTTGGCGCCCATCTTAATTACTAACCTTTTAAACCCCCCACACAATAAAAACTTTCCAAAATTTATGTATCAACCAAGCAAAAGCTTACCAGAAACACTTCAGTTTCCTACTTAAAAAATTCTCAATAACGATTCAAATGCAAGCGTTTGAGCACAGTTTCTCCATACTATTTTGAAAATTACACGCACATGAATATTTACACTACTCTGTATTTCCTACCCATCCAAATGAAATCATAAACTCGAATATCCGTGCAAACAGCCATAAATTACTTTAAACGCAAGCATTGTTAATAATCCTACGACGGGCGCCAACCTCAAGCAGTGTAAATTTTTATGGGAGCGGAACTTAAATTTTAAAAATAAACTAAGTAAGCATACATTCTTAAGCGAGTCACAACCGAGAGTCGTAATTAGAGGTTTGCCATTTTTTATATCACTGTGTTTGTGGCTGAAAATTTTCATCATGTTTATGATTTTTTTATTGCAAGGAAGTTTTTTTTTGTGTTTTTGTGGTTGGTGGTTCTTCTACTTTTCAAAAGTGCTTTTTTGTGGGATTAATTTTAATTATATAAATAACAGTAGATGCATATAATACCAGCGCAAAATGCAACAGTTTTGCAACAAATAAACAATATTAAAAGATTCTTACTGCATTATAAATGGAGTAGGCAGCTAATACTTGAAAGAGAGATTGTTGCCTAGAAAATAAGATCATGGCTTAGAAATTCATACAAAACTGAGAAGGTAAAGTTTTTACAGCAAATAGCTGTTCAAATAAAAAATTTGATAATTTTATTAGGTAGTTATTTCACTCTAGAATTTGGTTTCTAAACAAACTCTCTAAAAGCAGAATATTTATGGATAAACAAACTTAATTTATAACATAGATAAAAAGAGCATCTTTGATTTTTTTTACGCAGAAATTTACAATTGAAGAGATACCATGCAAAAGCAAACAAGTTCATTAAAAAAAATTGTTGGGAAAATGCTAAAAATTTGTAGTTATTTAATTTATATTATACTTCCCTCCAGAAAGAATTTAGTATTACTTTTCATTTTGTATCCAATATTAATATTTGAAGGTAGTTTTTGATAGGAATTTAGTATTTAGTTATTTGACATTAAAATATGGACATGTTCCTTTTTGCTTGGACTGAATGGATATGTATTTGTATGAACTATGCTGGGATATGTTTTCTTTTTCCTGTCCATTATAATGTTATTATTTTGTCATGCAGATACAACTGCATTACTATTGATTTATTGAAAAACATGGCATAATAGAAATAAACAACAATCTTGGTAAAATAAATACTTTTTTATTTTACAATAATGATAATTTACTCTATTCTGTTATTTAAGAGTTTTTAAATTGCAGGGATGAGATTGGCAAAAAAGCAAAAAGATTGAAATCATACGAGGACAAAAAATGTCTACCATAATTTATACGTGGAAGATGATTTAAAAAACCAGGAATGAGATTGGTCAGAGAGCAAGAAGGGAGAAAGTCAAAAATTCGTCAAAAAAGCACGCAAAAGGAACGATATAAAAAAAAAAAAAAAGGGAAGGGATGATTTACCAATTTTTAAGATAAAATGAAATTTATCACACTATATAATACTTAAATTTCAAGCACTTGGGATTCAATTAAGCCAATCACGGCCGAAAAGTAAAAAGGTTGCCAAGCAATTAAGAAGTAATCTACGAAGAAAGGGGAGTGAAGAAGGAAAATCTTTTGCCCAGATATGACAAAAAGTATACTTTTTGCAGGAAAAACTAGTTCAAATTGGAAAAAATGCGGATCCACAAAACTGGGACAGAAAGGCAAAAAAGAGGAAAAGTTTACATAAAAAGCGGAAATCAGCCAAAGGGCGGAGGAATCCTGAAATTGGTAAGCTTAACTTACTTAATTTGATTTCAATACTCATGATGAAACCAATATTAAATTCACTAAATACTCTATGAAACATAAGACTTGCTCACTTGTAATGCTACTTTAAAAGAATTATTATAAATCTTAATACACATTTGTCAGATTGAAATAGAAACAGTGCAAGTAAATTTGCTTAGATTTTTTACGAATGTAGTAACTTTCTTTTATGAATTTTTATTCTTTCAAAAATTCTCAAACTTTGCTCAGAAGCTTAAATGATATAAAAATATAGATAAAATGCTACAGTCCTACTTCTGGAATGGAACTGAGAAATTATTTAAAAGGAAAAAAAAAATCTACACAGTAAAATGTTCTTCAAATATTCATTTTTATTAAAATATCAATTTATAATACTGTTAAATTAATAGAATGAATGTTAAGAACTTTTCACAACCTCCCCTCCCCCTAGCAAAATTTTCAAAAATTTGAATGTTGAATTTTTAGTGTTTCTCCAAATTTAACAATATTTGTTGTGGGATCTAATAAAATGTGGAGTAATCTGACTAAAGAATTTAGTCTATGTTCCAAGTTTTGTGTATTTTTTTAATTTCCAAATCAGATCAAATTTGTGTCAAAACGACGATTTTTCGATGTACATGCCGCTACTATTTAGGCTATAATAGAAG
Organism: Linyphia triangularis; assembly: GCA_963978545.1. Taxonomy (NCBI): domain Eukaryota; kingdom Metazoa; phylum Arthropoda; class Arachnida; order Araneae; family Linyphiidae; genus Linyphia; species Linyphia triangularis. Next base: position 40,087,128 of record OZ021732.1, on the reverse strand, counting down.
TTTCTTTTTTTAATCAGAAATAATCCAGAATTTTTTAAGAATTCCTGTGATATTTAATTTTAAATATAAAACTGTCTTTTAAAAACAAATTGGCAACAGGAAAATTACAAAAAACATTTCCCTAAATTTAATAAGAACGAATAGTAATTTTGCTTGTCCAAAAGGAAATATCCTTTTTAAATGCTTAGTGTAAACATTTGATGGTTATACACCTTTAACTAACTTAATAAACCATTTCAAAAATAAGGCGAGTATTCATAATCAAAGTATGAACGAAATGGACATGCATGCTAAATAACTACTACACCGGAAATTTTACAATGGCCCCCTTACAATCCACTGACTAATGATGTTCCTTATATCAGCATCTATTCAATGATTTCAGTTCCTGGATAGACGATTTCAATATGGGTGATAGAGATATTGCGTACTGTTAGGGAAGAAAACGCAAGTTTTGAAAATTCCTGCGGGATGGCATTTTTTCTGAAAAAGGCAGAAAGGGCGCTATTTTAAATGGAAAAGGCACTATTTTTAAAGAAAAAGGGCAGGCAGGGGGCACCGCCCCTTGAAAAACGCCTAGATGAACTGTGGTATTATTTTAAACATTGTTCTTACTTTAATGGAAATAAATAGATAATCTTAATTAAGCTGTATTTCGTGATCTGATTTTGCTGCACTTTAACTGTTTGTTAATTTTCATTCCCCTTTCCAACTCATAAAGAGGTAGGATCATAACTTGAGATCTACTGAAGCGATTTCGAGTCAGGCTTTTTTCCCTATAGATATATTAACTAAACCAGATTATTGGGAACAGAATTTCATTATAATGTTTTGCAGTTAAGATAGTGAAATCAAGGGTAAGAGGGTGAAGAAAAGGAACATGCTTAAAACTAGCAATCAAGTGAACCAATAGTAAACTGGAACACGTAAGGAATACAGCTATCTGGTCAGAGTTTACCAGTGAAATATTTCCAAAGGGTATTTTTTAAATTGAAACTTTTTTAAATTAAAGCAAAATAAGTTTTTTGACAAAACTAATAACTACAACAACAGAGATGCACGATTGCAATTTCGTTATCAGGGCGGAATTATGCTTTTTAAATGCTTACTAAAACACTTGATGGTTATAAACCTTAAACTAACTCTGAACACTATGCCATTTGGGGACACCACGTTAGTGTCCCACAAAACTATCGGGCAATGCTGGCAACACCTCGAAAACTATCGGGCCAATAAGGAGAAGTAAAACTTGACAATTTATGATATCACGAAAAAACGCAGGCGATAGACATAGAAGAAATAATCTGAACTTCTGAACCAGTCCTACCGGCGACAAAAAAAAATCCTGATTAGACGTGCGGACGACATAGTAATAATCTACGTTTTACATGCTTTCATGCATGGGGTTACCTCTTTTTTCTCTATTTTGTGAAGACATGATGAAAAGCCGGCGAAATACACTTAATTAAGGAACGTAAGAAATTACATTTGGAAATTGTGGGACACCCCTCTACAATCTACCTACTAATGCCGCAAGTGGTATCAGCAGACATTCAGTGACATCAGTCAGTATCGGTTAATTGGATTTCGATGGAAAAGAAACAAAAAATTTTGCATTTTTTCAGAAAAGGACACTATTTTCGAAGTAAAAGGTCAGGGAAGTAGCGCTGCACTTCGAAAAATGGCTAGAATGATTGCTGATTTTATAAAACGGAGGATAATTTAAAAAAAATTTAAACATGATGTGCCCGATGCATGAATTCACGCATGAGGTTAATTCTATGGAGTGAAACTGATTTTCAATGTGTGTTCACGCAGATTTCGCACATTTTGGCTAGCTCTGTATCTGGGTTTTGGACACTTCAACTGTAGACAATAAAAGTCTAAAAAATTTAACTTCAACATAGAAAGGTTGCTGATTTGAAAAGTGAAAAATTGTGACCATCGTAGGCAAAAGAACTTTCTTATAAACTGGCAAATGACTTTTGATAGATTTAATGACTTTTTATTATATTCAATAACTGTTCAAAAAAGTTAATTTGGATTTTATCCTTAAATGCTAAGCATTAAAATAATTTCACTGATAAAAACATACTTTGGACCATATCGCTCCCGAAACATGATATTGTTACGAAATGTTCTGTTGACATCCAAATCAATTTGCTTTATGTCTGTAGAGTATAGCCGAGACTGCTGAACCATTTCCTGCATCAAAATATAAAAGTATGATTACTTGTACAATTAAAAAATTAAAAACAAGAAAAATAAATGATTGCCTACTTCATATTTGCCTTCCTGCTCTATTTTTATACGAGGCACTCCTAATAAACGACTCCAAACTTCACCTCGAACAGCATTTGGGATGCCTTTATACACACGCTGCCTCAACTAGTAAAAAAATATAAAAATTGCAGATATTTAAAGGAAAACCGACAAGAAACACTGCGATTTATCAACTGTCACAGTCAAAATAAGAATCTTTAAATCAGTAAGATCAGTACTTTACTTAAATCTATAAATGTACTTTTGTTAAGAAAGCGATTTAAAAAAAAAAAAATTGGTTCATTTCAAATTGATCAACACTCAATTTTAACAGTAAAAATATTTCAATCGTAGTGACTTTTTCAAAAGATGCAACAATTGAAATGTTGCAACCGCAAATGTAAACACCGCATTTCTTCTTCTAAATCAAATCAATGAAAAATCACTTACCTTATCACCATTTGTATATTTCTCCCATTTTTTAATCATTTTCAACCATTTTCCAATTCTTTCATTTTCTCGCTCACGAATCTAAAATATTTACAATAAAAGTTTTACTTATGATTTCTGCATTTGATTAAGATTATGCAGAAGCATACTATCTTATTACATAGGCTAAATAACTGACAATTAATGTTATAAGTTATATATCATATTTTACACTTTTTTATAAATAACTACTCAATTTACAATTACTTAAGATACCTACCACTATCATTTTAAGCAACTTGCAAACACTCTCAACTATCTGCTTGCAAACACGGAAGAAATTAAATATCATTCAGTTTAACAAGCATCGATTCTCTGCTTAGGGCATGCAAAGTTTTTTAGTGCCCAAAGAAAAATTCTTGAATAATACATTGAGTTCTCTAGATGAGATATTAACCATGTTCAATAATATTAATTTTTATATATTTTTTTTTTAAAATCAAAATAGTACTACTTAAAATTAAGTCAACAAATTTAATAGGTGTGAAATTCTTGAAACGACCTAGGCTAAAGCAGGCAATAGAAACTTTGAGAAGAGAGCTTATCAGAATATTTATATTAAATATTTAAATTATAATTTACATTAAATATTTAAATTATAATTTACATTAAATATTTAAATTATAATTACTATTAAGTAAACTTTACAAAATTTTCCACTTCTCTTATTAGTTACATAGTCTATGTGTTATACTTAGGACTTATGCATTAAAATTTTAATTTCAACTTATGTGTTATTTTAATTCTTTTTTTTTATATCTAAATACAATTCTATTTAACTGCACAATTGAAATGCCAGCAAACATCACATTTATTAAAAGAATGTGTATAAAAATTTGATAACTATTTAAATGCTAAATACATATTTTATGGTTATTTGACACAATTTAAGTTTAAGAATAAATAAAAACACTCCTGTGAAGATTACAGAATTGCTTTAAAAGGACAAAATATCACATTTTGATAATAAATACATTTAAAGTTGGGGGAAAAAAAAATTAGAAATATATTTTTTTTAAAACTTTATTTACTTTACCTTTGTTTCGTGAGCAGTAAGCTTTTCAGGAAGCCGATGATCACTAAGTAAAAAAAAAGTACATATTAATAAAAAAACCACACATTATAAAATAAAAGAAAGAGGTTGGCTGCATTACATGTTTTTCATTGCACACGAGCCATGCAAAGACTATATTGCATTGAAACAATATTACATCAAGGTTCCAAATTTCAAAGGAGAATGCCGTTCGAGAGGTACCTCAAGTGATGCCTGCCCCTATATTTGCATTTCAAATAGCAGAGAACACAAAAAAATCTCTTTTGAAAAAGCACAATAATCAAAGTGGACTATCCGTTACTATGCCATCATATAAATTGAACTTTGAAATCAAAGATAACAAATCGCCAACAAGGAGTTTGTTCCAAGTATGATGGAAAAATAGAAATTGTACACATATTCTCATTTTATACAAGGAGAAATTAAAATCTGATGTTTTATTAATAATTAGGATTTGAAGAAAAATATGATAAGTTAATGGAGAAGCTTACTGTATAAATCCATAACGATCTGTGACATGGTAAACTTCTAATGCAGGATCTTCCCAAGAGAGGATTTCATTTGTTTCACATCTTCCAGCATCGTACTTGGCTATGATGGCCTGGTCATCATCACTATTGAAGACGTCATTCTCATGACCATCTGGAAAGAAGGTTTCAATGCATTCAATGCAACTTCAGAATATATTTATGAAGCCTCCTATTCAATTAAGATTACAAAGATGAATTACAAGTCAAAACACTTACTCATCATTCCTTGAAACAAAGATATGTCCCCTTTTCACCATTCTATAAAAAGAAAACATTTTACCTATAAATATCTCTAAGAATTTAACAATTTTGGGATATTAAGAACAGTAATTAATAAGTAAAAACAAAGTTCATACTATAAATCTTTTATATGCATTGGCAATTTTTATGGATGTTTGCAACTTTAGGCAATTTGAACTCTGATCAAGTTTTAATAATGTATGAGCCAGTGTATAAGCTGGGGTACAAGATTATTTAGATATGTAATTTTATGTTATATATCTGAGCAAAAAAGCTTAAATCACAATTTTCATTTTAGCATTTTGTTAAAATGTTTATGAGTTCTATCACTCAAGATGTTTAGTTTAACACAAATAAAACACTTTTTTATTATTATAAAATCATTATTAACTTTAAATATAAAGCTATTTTATACTAATATCAACTGGAAAAATAATTTCACCATAGGTTGATGACTAACCTTGAGATAACAAAAATGTTGATTTAACAGATTTTGTATCAAAAGGTTTTAGCAAAAGAGTTAAACCACACTTTCTGATTTTAACATTGAAGAAAGTTCTTAAGCACTTTGCTAAAAAAGCACCCACAGTTTAATCTCTGGTTTGAGCACTATGATGAAAACCACTGATTTCATGCCATTGACTAACTTATTTTTTTATGTAAAAAACTTGACAAAACGCATTGCTATTGACAACAAGTCCATCTGCCAATTGGATGATGACAAGTGGGTAAATTAGTTCAGTGAAGATATGCAGGCCACAGACACACACACAAAATCAAAGTTAATAATATCAGTAATAAAACAGATTTTTAAATATTTAACAAAACATTTTTTGCTACAGAAAATATTTGTATGTTTAGTTATTTAACTAACATATTCCCAGTGGTTTAAAGTTGGAGGCAGGCTATGACTTATCCTTCAACAAGGATCCTATTTCATAGTTTAATTTAAAAGTTCAAACATACTTTTTGGACTAAAGTAGGGATCCATTAATACCTTTATTATTTATTGAGTTCATACATTGATTTCTTAATTCTGTTTATTAAATTAACTTTCTAAAAAATTTCCTTTTTCAATCGGTTACATAGTTTATTCACATGTAAATATTAAAAAAAAAAAAATCAAAATGACTATTTTATGTTGACAAACTTATGAAAATGTAATTAAACAAAGAAATATCTACCATACAATTTTGTCCTGCAAAAATAAAAGGCACAATCACACTTAACTTGCACCCCCTTTTTTTTAAGCTGTATACTTCATGAACACATAACGGTAAATCTTTACATTAGTTATGTGATTATCATCGATTAATTTTCTATTTTTAAGACATAGTATTAAATTGACATGGAAAAACTATTAGAACTAATATGAGATGATGTAAAGCAACCTCGACAGAGAGCACTACACATTGAGTACACAATTTTTAAGTAATTTTAATATAAAACTCCCTAAGCAAGGATAACTTGTTTCTGTAATGTCAGTTTATTAATATGATCATAACATATCACACAATATTTTTCATCTCAAAAATGCATTATAACTATATGCCTCCAATATGGCTTGGTGTGAAATAATTTCATACAATTAAATGTTTATACAGTTCTAAAAGGATATTTGATAATCATTCAGTAAACATTAGATTACAAACATAATAAACAGGGATCCCCCTCAAATCACAGAACGAAAATCAGTGACTTTTCAGGACTTAAATAATGTTTTAAAAGGACCTTTGGAAAATTGTTTTCGGACATCATGTCTATATATAAATTTTTAATAAAGTATATTCAACCAAAAAAGTTACCAAGTTGGTGCATGCACAATAAAAATGTCAGAGAATTCCGATAAGGTGAGGATAAGTGGCGGTCACGCTTGGATAGCAAGTCTGAGTTGTATTTTTATAAATTTTGCAGTTGGGCACATAATCCACAAAAATTAAGGACTTTTAAGCACCTCTAAGCATTTTCAAGTACTTTCAAAGACTTGAGAACAAGTTAAAAAATATTAAGCACTTTTGATGACCTAGGGAATCCTGATAAAAGTTAGTTTCAAATTAAATTCAAATTTACACAGCATGGAATACAAGAGGAGAGAAAATTTTCAAAGATGCTATACACAAATTTTTAGAATGAGCAGGATATGACACCCATAAAATAAAAAATTCATGAGTAATTATAGTGGGAAAAATAAATTGTAAATGTTGTAATGAAACAAAAAATATTAAATCAAATTAATGTGTCAATGCTAAACCCATAAACTGGTGAGTAAGTGGGTCTTTCCTCATACTCCTGGTTAACTCCTACTATACAGCGAGGAATTGTTTGATATGGCTCACCTTCAATAAATTAACTCTCTATTGATGAAATTTTTTTAAATAATTTTTTATACTAATTTAAGATGTGATAAATATTTTACGTCAATTCATCATTTAACTGTTATAAATAGTAAAAAAATAAAGTAGTTTTTCAATATTAAGACAAGAGTTTCAAGAGCATGTGCATGTGTTGGTACATGATAATCAATATGAAAAGTAATTTTCAGAATTTTATTCTTATTGTTGAAACTGTTACTTTTGGACACACCATTCAAGTATATCTATATAGAATAATGCATGTGTTATCCTTTTATCAAATGATAAAAAAATCCATTTGTCTTAATAATCATTGGTTTAAAAACTATTTACTGAACTTAATTTCCCAACAGGCAGATGGAGTATCTGTCTAGGAACCACTCACAATTGAAGTTATTAACTAAAAACTCTTAGTATTTGAGATACAATAACTTAAGTTGCTATAATGATTGAATACAATGACTTGCATTTATGAGGGAAATCTGTAGTCTTTTTACTATAATAATTCAGGCACATTAAAAGAGAAGAGGAGGGGTGGGGGGTAAGAATATCATTTTATATTTGGGGCTCAATTTCCCCCCCTTTTTGCTTAAGGCCCACATAAGTCTAAATAACCTACTCGTTTTGCTATCTATCACCAAAGAAAGCGACAAAGAGCTCATACCGTCCACAAAGAATCGATGAGGGAAAAAATATTACACTCCTTTGAAAGTTCAAAATCATACAAAAATATAAATATTTTGAGATGAAGCACATTTTTACCAAAAAGAAAAAATTCACTTAACTAAATAAAAAAATTAAAAAAAATTGCAAGGAATATAAAATTTGCAACGCGTTCTCATTCTAGTCGCGATATTGTTTAATTGCCACCTTCTTCAACCTAATGATGCATCAATCAGGACTAACGACTCTCCTCTCCTCCGCACTTAATGATGCACAATAGACAGCGCAATGTCAGTCACAACCCAGTCTAGTCATAACAAATTCACAGAGCATCATCTCTTATTTCCCAGCTGCAAATCAGCAGCGTTCCGAGCCATTAAAGAGGAACCGAGAGTAAACGATGCGCAAGATCTGATTTCTGTTCTTTTTTTGAGGTTCTCCGACCCGTTCCTTTCTCTTTCTGAAAGGGACGTTCTGTTCCATTCATCTTGACCTTCTCTCGTCTTAAGAACGCGGATCTCAGCATTGTTCCATTGTTGGAGAGCACTGAACGCTAGGGTGGCCTTTCTTCGAGACGCACAACGAAGTCGGGTATAAAAATGACCGGCGGTATATCCTTATGAAGGTGGTCAGGAAAGAAAGTAGTGCTCAATACATTTTATGTGCCTAGACCACTAAACCTATATTTCCAACAAATTAGGTGTCAAGACAATTATTTAATTACATTTTGGGACGGATTCAATAAGTTGCAAAGCCTTTTTGGATTTGCATTATTTTCTATCAAACTACTCGAAAACGAAATTTGCTTATTAACTTAATATTAAAGAGAATGATACGTTAAACACATAATTGAAAAGTAAATTCCAAAAAATTTTAGCTTAATTTTCTATTAACGAAATTGTTTGAATTTTAAAATGAAAAGAAATACAATTCCAAAAGTTATTTAAACCATTTATTTTACACCACATTAAATGATGGAAGTTAGGAGTGGACTGGTAATAGTGAACGACAGCAGGCATTGATAAAAAAAGAAAGAGGGAAAATTTCGGAAGATTATCTTTGAGATGTTTTGCAAATTAAAAAATAATAATCTATAATCAGCATACTTTAACTAATATCTTGAAATCAAAAACACGAAATTCAACTGCAAGACACAATCTCTTTCGAAGCCACAAGATACAATAACAAGTTAGGAAGCAATTGCCATATAATGAAGAAGCTCGAAGCGGTGTTTTCGAGGCACTTCGAAAAGAAAACAAATCCACTTCCCTGTTTTATAACTGAAAGGCATGTAAACTGGAGCGTCAAGAGTAGTGGTAATCAAGAATTTGGTTTGTGGGCATGGAAAGTCCTTAATTTGATCAACTTGACATCCAATACTACATAAATATCTCTTCCTAGTAGAAAAAGGCGAAGTGGACACTTCATGAAGAGAGAGAAGCCATATTGTAATCGAATTCTGGAGAGCGCTGTTTTGAAAGCACTCTAGATAAAAGCTGAAGAATGTCCTAAAATAAAAAGGACGTAGCAATTAGTTATCCGGTGCGTAATGAGTTTTTCGCCTACATCAAAAACTTTCCCACGGAACAAGTATATATTTCGAGTAGGCGTTTGTGTCCAAATAGCACGATTTGATACAAGGAAAATGAGTATCAGTTGGTTAATACAGAAAGATAAATTGTCCTATGTTATACAGTAGTGTAATTTAGTTCTTACTTCATATAAAGCGCCCTCGGAATGATTTTAAAGCAAGTGACCAAAAGAGCGATAGTTTTTGTTGATTGGGAACACGGAAGCTATTCTGCGCGGAGACGTTGTTACAATATTGATTACAAACAAGATGCCTTCAGGCAACAAGACTCTTCGAGAAACTTATGTCTTGGATGAGGGAAAAGGCAGACGAGAATGACGAAAGCTTTTGAAAAACTGAAATTTTTACTTGTGGACAATCATGCTGAACAAGGGGAATCGAACATAAAAATACTAAATCTTTAAATTTAATAAGTTTCGAAACAAACATAACTTTGGCTTTCCAACTTTGCAGATTTTTTATAAATTTGGCAAAACTTTCAGAATACACGCGGAAAAACTGAGAAAATTCATTCCTAAAAACGTTTCTTGAACTTAATCAACCAGTTTGCAATTAAACTGCTGATATTTCCTGTTAAATTAAAGAGTTAGCGGAAATTTTGTTCGGGACATATATTGAGTGACACGTGTAACACACTCAAGGTTAATTGAAGCCATTTACACATTACACACATGCCAAACACGTACCGATTACAGCTAACCTCTCACTATCCCGTAACTCAACCTCGAGGTACACGTACTTCCAAGGTTGGAGCTGTTTGTTTTGGACACATCGTCGCCTTCTTAAAAATAGCCATATCCTCAACAAATCGGAAAACTACTTGTAAACTCGATGAAGCGAAAATCCCACCCAGAAATAAAAAAATAAATAAAAAAATTTACTCAAGTTTCGAAGCGGACGAGTAAACACTCATTGAAATACGAGGTCAAGGAAGAAAAAAAAAAACGCATACGAGTGAGTGATACATTTAACACTGTCTGGCCTATAAATCTATTTCAGTAAAACTTCACAGATTTCATTCCGTAGTTTACAACGGTGGATTCTATCTTAAAAGAACCTGTGAGACTAATGGACTTCTGGAAAGTTGCAAATTTGAACTAAAATTTCTAACCAACTTTTAATAATATTTATTTTCCAAATACAGAAAGGCAAGCAAATAACATCTTTTGAGGCGATGCTGTGCAAGGACCACAAAAATATGGTTCCTTTACCAAAGCTCCGAAATTTCATTTAGCCCCTCTAAGCAGAAATTAAATGAGTTACTGCCCAGTGACGCATCATATGCATATTATTCGATTAGAGGTTTCCAACTGGCTATCCGAGGAAAGATCAAAAGTGCTCTGTGGGGTTACCAAAATTTTATTACTAAACAGGTCTTAAATAAGCTGAAACCCAGACGCAACATCAGTGAATTTAATCCCCCATTCCCTTTACTTTTCTACATCTCAAAACCCCATCCATTTCTTTCGAATGAGGTGAACACGCATTTATCTTTCTTGTCTAACTATACAATTGGTATTTTTAAATTCTTCTATGTGTAAGAAAATATCTTGCAATATTCTTTAAATTAATATGAGACGAGACTACAGACGTAGTATTTAACGCAGATATATGTACGCAGTAGTAGTATATTAGAAATGTTAGTGTTACAGAGCGCTTTCATTTCACGACATTGTACCACGTGGAAATAACTTGGCCCACGGTCACTTTATAAGGTATTGACAGAGATCGTCCATAGTTATTCCATGGACTGACCGTCCACAGACGTGACGTTTTCCGTGTTATTGTTTAGTTCCGAATCGAACTTTAGATATTGGAAATAAACAAAAGATTACTAAATTGATATATGTACAGCTAATAGTATCAAATTATTAATTAATGATATATTTAAACATTCTTAACTACTTTTTATATTGAACACAAGTATGACAGTATGATCTTTACAGTTGCACCTATTTCACATGCAAATAATAAAATACGAGTCTTGTATTGAAAAATGGAATGAACAATATGTATTAAAACCAAAATGGTTACATTAGACTGTTTTTTAATATCACAGTTGACTTGTTGTGTAATATGGTGGGCTGTTGAACTAAAAACTGCTGTCCACAGGCATGACGCGTCAGTCTTGCGACAAGAGCTATTACGTTAATTGTAATCCGAGTTGTAGTGCTAAAATTTTTGTTTACGGGTACGCAAACTTCCCAATCGAGGCGGCAACTCCAACTTTAGCTAGGACTTTTTAATTATAAAATGCAAATTCACAATATTTTACATAATTTAATATACAAAAAAGAGCTAAATAACCTTAATGTAAGTATTTATTTGTTTACTAACTTATATCACAATACATGCATTAAGATTTATGAGTTATTATAAATTAGTTCAAAAGTGACCCCTACAAAAACCTTGATTGTAATAAAATTACTAAGTCATAAAAATGTTATACCCAAGCATAACATTGCTTAGCATACCTTATTAGCTTAAAATAAATAAATATAGACATAAAGGAAATATGAAGTGAAATTAAAATACTGATAAAGCCAACAACTCTGAGGTTGTGACAGTCCACGGACATGACAAATCATGTCAGTGGACGTATTTTTTTAGTAAACAAAATATTTTAAAATTTATATTACTTGTTTCCATGAATTTTGATTGCATTAAAATATATTCCTGCGACAAGTTTTTGAGAGTTTTACGAAATGACCAATGTTGTTTTAAAATAGTTATTTATGCATCCAGTGGGAAAAGTAATACTTTTTCAAACGAGGTAAAACGCTTATTTGAAGAGGGTGATCGCACGAGTCAAATATTTTACCGAGTTTGAATAAGTATTAATTTTCCCACTGGATGCATACAACATTTGTTATAATCACGTGCACAAATATTTTTAATACATATATTAATTAGTGTTGGTAACTCCAGTCAATGAATTTCTTATGAAAATACGTCATTTCAATGCCAAGACTATATAATATTTGAGAACGAGGCGAGCGAGAAAGTACTTTTTAACACTAGTACGAGAAAGTATCTTTCCGCACTCCTCGCGAAAAAGTGTTACTTTCGCCACGATTTTTGATTTAAAAAAGTTGGAATTTTTTGCACGTTGTTATAAAAATTTAATTTTGTCGACTTTTTCTTTACAATTTCTACCTCGAGCAATTTTAAAAATTTGATTTTACAATCAGGTCGTAAGGCTGTTTTGCACTTGATTGTTACAAATATATCATCTACGAGGATACTACTTTAATTATGATGACGATTAGGAGGATTTGTCTGAAGTACTTCGATTTTTCCCTCTTCAATTATTAGTGTATACACAAGTTTTTTTTTTTTTTTTTTTTTTTTTTTTTTTTTTTTTTTATATATATATATTCAGTACCTACTACCTGATTTTTAAATGTAATCTCTGGATATAAGTTGCATAAATCAAATAAAATAAAATATAAGTCACAATATGATGTCGATCACACGGTGAAGAAAAATATAGAACTATAAAAATTTATACTTTTTTTTTAAATAGAATACAAAGAAAAAAAATTACTGTGTATATGAAAGAAAGAAGGAGTGGGAGGGGCGCAAAGAATTATTATTATTTTCAAAAAGGTTCTCTCGAAAAAAGACATTTCTAGAACCCCTACAGTGCCTTAGTTACTTTTGCAATCCCACTAGACTTTAAATTTGATTATATGACTAAACGAGCGTTGCTTAATGCTATGACCTCAACAAAAACCACAATAATCTTGTTATCTGACAAGGGCAAATTCCTTTATTGAAATATTATTTAAAGTGACTATTTTATCTTCCAACGTACACCAGTCTAGAGGAAAAAATGTACATAAGAAGTCAAGATAAAAATATTCAAAGTAGAGACATTTTCTTGGTGAATTATCCGAAGACACAGTAACTCGCCAAGAAAAAGAAAAAAAACTCTTTAATTATCTTAAAAATTACTTTCACAAGCGTTTTATATTAAGAAACCTTACGACAGACGAAAGGAGCGAACGAAGACTATTCAACACAATCGATTTCTGAACGTCAAGAGTGTAAAAGGCATGTGAACTGAATAAGATTAAATTAAAAGAGGAATAAGTAGACTGTCCACATTGTTACCGTCACCCGCATCGCCAGGCAAAAAACGATCGTATATGAAAATACCGATATTTAGTCAATAACTTCCAAAAGTCTTTGCAGTCACTATTTATGACCAAGAGTTTTAAATAAGCTATGTCCTTATGCATAATGATGTCACAACTAATCTGAGTTTCCTGATTTGGCGGTTTGTTGTTGTGATTCGTTGATAAGAGAATGCTTTCCAAGGCTACTTGAATTTGAATATTCGAAGATTGGTCAAACGTTAAGGTTGATACCAATGACAAAAATAGTCATTAAAAATAATGCTCATAAATTCTTTGAAAAATAATTTTTGAAAGCATTTCCCGAAAGATAAAATAGTTGGCTGAAATGCCAAGATAAAAAAAGAACAGAGGAATAAAAAAAAACTTAATAACTTAATCCTGTTTGTCATGCTCACGAATAAAGAGCAGCTAATCCTGTTTAGTTTTGAATCATAATAGAAGTTTGGAATTATCATTTCATGATACTAGCTGTTATAACGGATTACATGTTTATCTAACTCATGAGTAGTAAGTTTACAAATATTTAAATTCAACTCGCTGATTATATTAGTGGGGAAGGGGGGGGGGGGGGGAGAAGGGCTTAAAGGAAATCTTTGGAAAATTCGATTTCCATTGCAGTGCTTGCAAGCACCTCCCACCACTAAAAATTATCGTAAAAGTTACATTATGACAATCACTTCCAATCACAATTCTGTGTTGCGTGAATTCGACCAAAAGGGGTCTTTTATTTGATATATCGTATGTTTGATTGTCTGTAGTTTGGTGTGGGAATATTGACCTCAGACGGACGACCCCACCCCATTTTTGCTTAAATTTCTTATTACATTGTAGTGTAGAAGCTAATATTTACTTTTCCTTCAAACGCCTTCCCGGCGTGTAATTTCAATCTTATAACAATATAATACAGTTTTTGATGCTATCTATTTTTTTAAATTGGCCGTTGGACAGAAGTCATTATGAAAAATTCCAAGTCTTTTCAAACCATGCATTAATACCAAGATCTTTTTAAAATAGTGCATAAACTCTAATACCAAATCTTCCAGAGATCGGTCCTTGGACAGCAATAATTTTTCTCATATAAAATGACTAATGCAGTCTCAGCCCAAATTAATGATAACGATAAACCCATTTATTGTCATAACTTCTTTACTCAAAGGCACAAGATTAACTGTTTCCATAATTTCTGGCTAATGCAGCTCTTCATCACATATAAATATTCCTCAATTGAAACCACACGCAGTGAAAGTAGCGAAGCACCGGCCACCTGCTGTTCAATGTAGAAATTTATTACTACAATGTATTACCAGAATAATACATAGGGGCGCAGTGAGCATTTGAAAAAAGTTAGGTAGGAATTTTTGGGATAATTCCAAAAATTTCAGGAAAGGTTTAGAGATAATTCCAAAAAATTTAGGGATATTACTTTTAAAGCCGATAGAGGCTCCTAACACAGATATTCTTTTCTAAGCATGTTTCAATGCCGGTAAAAAAAACTGTAATTTTTCAAAAAATTAAACGTCAAACTTTTTAGCAAAACAACAGTTATATAATCAAACAATAATACTATATTTAAATTAAATCCACTTATTTCATTTTTAAGCAATATTCAAAGTACTACAAAAAGAATATTGCTTCAATTTTAAATCTTAAACTAATGCGAGTTTGTAAAATTGTTTGTCTATGATTAACATTTCAGAAAATATTTTCTTCTCGGGGAAAATTATCTGGTTTTTCTCGCAAGTTTCGGAGGAAAATTGAGGAATTTTCGAGGTTTGTGTTAAAGCCATTCGTTTTTCAAATTAGTTTACCTTCATAGCACTTCTCCGGGAATTTCGGAGGTGGTATGTATAGGACACCATAAAAGGCATTACCATAGCGATTTTGATCAAAATCGTTAGAGCAGTTTTCTTTAGTTATTACTAAAAAACAGGATTTTTTCGTGTTTTGCGCTTGCGCAATTTTGACGAAAACTGAAATGACAGGTCCCATGGCCACCAAGTAACCCGTACACCAAATGGTGACCACGATCACAGACACGTTTTTTCTAGACCACTACTTTGAAATCAGGATGTTCCAAAACATGGAGAAATGCAAAAAAATCCGAAATTGTTTTTGACGAAAAACAATACTCTCATTTCCCTATGTTAACATATGGATAATTCAAAGTAAAAAGTATTCCAGGATGTCTTTCTTGGGGCACTGCACATTTGCATCTCAATTTGGAGAGTAACGGACCATATTTCATAATCGAAGTAATGTTTCTTTGTTTTTTCAGCAGAGATTTTTCAGCATTAGGGTGTCCCAGGAGAGGCCGATAAAAAACTTTTTTTTGAAAATGCATGGTTTTGCTTTCAAAAAATGTTCTTTCTGTCGTAATATGATAAAACAAAAAAATTCAAGTCATTTCGCAAAGTTTTAGAGATCCCTCAAGCTAATAGATAATAGGGAATTCGTGCCAATTTTAATTTCTAATTGATATATAGATTGCAGAATTCTACCTCGTCTTAGGCCGTGGCTCAGAGTGAGAATGCAATGGTTTTGGATATCTATGGAACCAAAAACCTTCTGTAACAAGCTTTGATAAAGATATGCAGTAAAAATACATTCAGGTTATAATGCAAAACCCAAAAGATAATAAATTGAAGCTACGCAGTCGCAGATAATTTATTACTCAAAAGAGTTGATGCTGTTTTAGATTAAAGTAACACCAACATTAGATGGTCCTCAATAGTAATAACATCTATAATGAACGAGGAAGGCTAATCTTCTTCTACCATAATGTCCGACCCGACTATAAAGTCTATTGTGCTTTAAAAAAGTACAGTTAATCTGAAACGCCAAAGTATTTGCTATTGTTACGAATTTTTCCACTGAGGCAATGATGGCACAGTTTTCACGGTATACAAATATTTATTCTCTCTTCAGAAAACTCACAAAATTTATTCACAGGCAACAGTTTAATTACTCTCAAGCTTCAACAAAAATAACTTCGAATTCAGCGATTATACAAGCTCACTCCAATAGGTAAACAAAGCGATCAGCTTTCAACGAAGTCCGAAGTCAATCTGAAAACTTTCCCGTTCTCCAGTCTTTTATATACAAGCGCGTGAGAGACATTCTCGAAATTTCCAGCCAATTCATCGGAAAAGAAATATCTCGAAACTTCTCGATTGCTTTAGGTGTTGCCACCTTTTTCTAACTTGTATAATCGCTATTAATTAATAAATAAAATAAGATAAAAATAAATTACAATAGAATTTTGAAAAAATACGTCACTATTTACATTATATACAGACAATTTGTGCAACATTTTCCCCTTCTTAAAGACTGCACGACCCGGGCAGTGAAGTCCTTAAGAGGAAAGGCAATTCAATCACTTCTACTATAATATGGGGCTAGTCTATTGTTATGTACAACTCTAGGTTTACAGGAGGGTGTCCGTTGAATCCTTACCACGACGTCGTTGATCTTCTTAAGGACCACATACGCCCTTCCCAGTTCGTCTGGAGCTTAGGGGAGAGTCCTTTCCGACGTTTAGGATTCCATAACCACACCTTGTCACCTTCCTGGAATGAACGTTCCGTGGCCTTGGCATCGTAGCGGACCTTCATGCGCTCTGTCATGATGTTGATTCTTTCTCTGGCGAACCGATGTACGGCTTCCAAACGTGCCTGGAGATCATCTAGATACTGGACAGGCGAGGAAGGGGTGTCCGGTGGTCGTCCAAAGAGGAGGTCGCAGGGTAGTCTAAGGTCTCTTCCGAAAATCATTTGAGATGGTGTATATCCGGTGGTCTCGTGAGTAGCACTTCTGTAGGCCAAAAGGAACAATGGAAGTTTCTGATCCCAATCTTGCTGGTTCTTGGAAACAAACAAGGAGAGATGATTCAGAATCGTTCTATTAAATCGTTCAACCATTCCATCGGATTGTGGGTGCAGGGGAGTTGTACGAGTCTTTTCCATGTCGAGCAAGTCACACAGCCCAGTGAAGACGGCAGAGTTGAAGTTCGTCCCCTGATCGGAATGTATCAGCAGGGGTACGCCAAATCGGAAGATCCAATTCCGTACGAGGACTTCTGCTACGGTTGTGGCTTCCTGGTCCGGAATCGCGTATGCTTCTGGCCACTTGCTAAAGTAGTCCATGACAACTAGGATGTATTTGTTGCCACTAGTTGTGTGAGGTAGGGGGCCTAAGACGTCCAAAGCAATTCTTTCGAATGGTGCTCCTACGTTGTAACGTTGCAACTTTCCACGAGTTCGGGTCTTCGGTCCCTTCCGCGAATTGCATGCATCACAGGACTTGCACCACTTCTCCACGTCGGATTTTGCTTTGTCCCAGAAGAATCTCTCCCTGACTTTCTGTAGAGTTTTCGTGACACCAAAATGTCCTCCAGTAGAACTGCTGTGAAGTTCTTCTAGAACGTTGGTAACTCTAGTACTTGGAAGGATTAATTGCCACCGGAAGCTTTTGCCGTCATCGGACTCCCATCGACGGTAGAGTACTCCATTCTTCAAGTGCAAAGAGTCCCACATAGCCCAATATCTCTTCATTGTTGGGCTATAGCATGCAATTTCCTGCCAACTGGGTTTTCCGGTAGCCTCTTCCAGGAATTCAATGAGAGGTTTCAAGTCCTGATCTTCGACCTGACTTTTGCGGACATTCTGATCACTCCAAGGATCCACGTCTGAAGTAGTTGACTTGGAAGTTATTTTCCGAACGGCCGATGTGTTAACCCCAAACTTAAACTCGGCATTGGAACAAAATCGACAGTTCTCCGGACATGATCTTCTAGAAAGAGCGTCTGCATTCCCATGGAACGTTCCTTTTCTGTGATGGATATCCATGTCGTATTCCTGCAGGCGCTGAATCCACCTTGCTATTTGTCCCTCTGTATTCTCGAAATTCAGCAACCAAGTCAGAGACGCATGATCAGTTCTTAAAAGGAATTTTCGGCCGTACAAGTAATGATGAAAGTGCTCAACGGCTTTTACTATTGCCAGTAACTCCTTTCTTGTGACGCAGTAGTTCCGCTCGGATCTTGACAGGCTCTTACTAAAATAAGCGATGACTTTCTCCTGTCCTTCAATTTCCTGAGAAAGAACGGCGCCCACTCCCTCATTGCTGGTATCTGTATCCAAAATAAAGTCCTTGTTAACATCGGGAAAAGCCAAAACAGGCGCGGATGTTAAAGCGTTCTTCAGTTGATTGAAGGAGTCGTCACAGTCGGCAGTCCATAGGAACTTCTGCTTGCTCTCTGTTAGTCGATGCAAGGGTCTGGCGATCTTGGAGAAACCTTTCACGAATTTACGGTAATACGTGCACAGGCCTAGGAAGCTTCGCAATTGATGAACGTCTTGCGGTCGAGACCAAATTTGCACAGCATGGATCTTGGCTGGATCTGTGCTTACTCCATCGGATGAGATGATGTGTCCGAGATAACTGACTTTCCGCCTAAAGAGCTTACATTTTGATGGGCTAAGTTTCAAGTGGGCTTCCCTAAGCTTCAAGAACATGTTCTTCACATTTTGCAAGTGTTGATCAAAACTCCGTCCGGTGATAATGATATCGTCCAAATATACCAGACAGGTCTCGTAGGAAAGTCCTCTAAGCACAGTCTCCATTAGTCGCTCGAACGTAGCCGGTGCATTACACAAGCCAAACGGCATAACTTGAAACTGCCATAATCCTTGGCCGGTAGTGAAGGCAGTCTTCTCACGATCGTCGGGATGTATCTCCACTTGCCAGTATCCACTCTTCAAATCCAAAGTCGAAAACCACTGGTTCCCCGATAGAGTGTCCAAAGTGTCATCGATTCTTGGCAGAGGGTAGCTGTCCTTTTTCGTAATTTCGTTCAGCTTCCGGTAATCCACACAAAACCTGGTGGAACCATCCTTCTTTCGAACGAGTACGATTGGAGAGGCCCATGGACTTGAGGAGGGTTCGATAACTCTATTGTCTTCCATTTCATGTAACAATCTCCCGACCTCCTCTTGTTTTGCGAAAGGAAGTCTTCGAGGATGTTGTTTAATAGGTAAATGGGTCCCAGTATCGATTCGATGTTGAGTAAGCTCTGTTCTTCCTACATCTTTCGATGACATGGAGAAAATGTCTTGAAATTCTTTTATAAGGTTTCCGACAATCTTCTCTTGCCTTCTTTCCAACCGAGAGTCTTCGAGAAGCTGGTCCACTAAATCCGCGGGTGGTGCGGTCGGAAGCTCCTTCGATCCTCGTTTGATGCTTGTAAACAGGTGTGCAAGTGGCAATTTCTTCTCCTTTCTTGATAACTCTCTTAGAATCACCGATGTTGGCCATTCTCACATGCACCACCTCTTGAGAGAGATCCACAAGCGTCGCTCCTACTACCACTCCTTTCGGGACGCTATTCGATGATGGGAAGTCCGTTACTCCAAATCGGAAGGCCTTCGGGAACTCTGTTGAACCTTTTACAACCAAATCTGTCAGGGAGGGGATGGTGATGTCTTCAAGAGCTACTATTCGATATGCACACGGCTCTTCCGAGTCCAAACCGAACAATGGAACTTCTTCTTTCCCCGTTTGAAGCTCGCCTTTCTCGAAATTCAAAGTAATTCCATTTCTCTTTAAAAAGTCCAATCCAAGAATACATGGGTCAATAATTTCAGCGACGTAAACGGTGTGAGTGTAGGTGTGAAATCCAAAAGAGATGTTGACATTTAATTTCCCATGCACAGAAATTTTGTCACCAGTCACAGTCTGTAGTGAAACTGAAGGCGCCGTGTAAAGAGGTTGGCTGTCCAGGCGCCGGGCTACATCCGTCCGTAAGATGGTTACATTTGTTCTTAATCGTAAATAAACTCTTAAATTATCCAGGATGATGTTGTGTGTCGTATGGGTTCAACGGTACCAAACGTAAAAATGAAACATTTATTTATTAATGGGTAACACCGTAAAGAACGGAGCGCCTAGACGCGCGTCCGATCTATTTTAATTACGTATACAGAGAGAGAGTTACATGGGAGGGGAAGGGGTTTTATCTTCTTCCCACGCATGCGCGCAGGCAGCAGAACACTTATTCGTAATTCCCAACATACTCCCACCTTTGGAGTTTTTTTCAAATATAAAACTACAAATTACACATGATACAAACTCAAAATCAAATATTAATATAGTAAACCAATATAGAATTTACAAACAAAACATTCTTAACTACAATTAAGATATTAATATAAGAAACACAGATACACATTACAGACGGCAGGGTGGTTTAGAAATTCGGCCACTTCTAGTTTTCAAAATGTTGTTACTAAATAATGGTTCATTGTTATCATGAATAGGACTGTCCAGTTCTAGTCTATACAGTCTTTGGACAGGCCTCAACAGTTCAGTAGATTCTGTTTTGATTCGAGCAAGCCTCGTATGGCCGTCTTTGCCTGGCATTAATTGCAACACTCGAGCCAAATTCCAATAGATACGTTTTCTGTTCGTATCTTCTAATAAAACAATATCACCGACAGAAATTGGGTTTTTTATTTGTTTTTTAAGAGATTGTTGACACAACTGTCCTAAATACTCGGATCGAAATCTTGATCGAAGTAATTCACGTATTTTTTGTAGATGTTTTGAACGCTTACTTAATTGAGTGTGATCCACTTCATCAATGTCTGGGACACCTGACGTTGTTAATTCATGCAAAAACATGGATGGCGTCAAAGGAGAAACTGTGTCAATATCTTCGGACACATAAGTTAGAGGTCTGGTGTTTATAACTCGCTCACAATCACACAAAATAGTAAGCAACTCTTCATAATTAAGTGATGCACGTCCCAATATTTTTCTTAATATTTGCTTAACCATTCTGACAAGTCGCTCCCACCATCCGCCCCACCAAGCAGCGGAAGGAGGGTTAAACTTCCATTGAATTTTATGCTCTATCGCTTGTGAACTAACATGATTCCAATCAATGGCGTTCAAAACTCTACTAGCACCTAAAAAATTCGAACCGTTATCGGAATATACTATTTTCGGACGGCCACGACGAGCGATGAAACGTCTTAGTGATTGTAGGAATGCTTCAGTAGACAAAAGAGTAACCAACTCAAGATGAATCGCGCGATATACTGCACAGGTGTATAGAACAATATATGCCTTTTGTCCGCCTTTAAGGTAAAGAGGACCAGCCAAGTCGACTCCTACAATTTCGAAAATTGCTGCATCGCGCACTCTGTCCGCAGGTAAAACTCCAGGTTGAGCCTCACCTCGGTCACTTGTAAAACGCTGACACTTAACACATTTTTTGATACACTCACGAATTGTTTTACGAGCTTTCAGGATCCAAAATTTTTCGCGTAAATTTGACATTAACATAGAAGTGCCTGCATGCATATAATCCTTATGTACACTAATAATCAGCAATTTCACAACGGGGTGCTTTGAAGGCAAGATAATAGGATACTTAAAATCCCGTGTATCCTCTCTAAATACAATATTAGTTTTAGCTCTCAACAATCCATCATCGTCTAACACTGGTTTGAGATTTTTTAGTTTAGGATCAGAGCAACCCGTGAATGACTCTTGCTGAATGAGTTTAAACAAATATTTTTCTCCTCTATCTATTTCAGTCAAAGACAAATATTTCTCACAGTTATGATTAATTTTCTTTGACTTATCATAAAACCTTAAAATCCATGCAATCATTCTTACTATCTTTTTATACGAAGAAAAATATTTATAATACCAATTTAAATCATCCACAGATTTGGTCAAATTCGTAACAACTGTTTTACGCATTTCTGAATTAACTATGCATTCATCTGGGTTTTCATTTGACTTAGGCCAATTTTCCTCACTTAGAAGAAGCCAGTCTGGTCCCTCCCACCAACGCCGTTCGATTAATTGTTCCACAGAACAACCCCTGGATGCTAAATCCGCCGGATTGGCTATTCCAGGGACATGTTTCCATGCCAAAGGAGAAGTTAAAGATTGGATTTCTTTAACCCTATTTTGGACAAAAATTCCCCAATTTAAATTACGTTTAATCCAACTTAGAGCCGTGGAGGAATCAGTCCAACAGTGGATTGCTATCTCTGAAAGATGGAGATCACTTAAAATCGAATTTAAAAGCCTAGCTCCTATGGAACAAGCCAAAAGTTCCAAACGAGGAATAGTGGTTGGTTTTAGAGGGGCAACTCTACTACGTGCACTTAATAAATTAACCTTAACCTGTTCATTTAATTCAATGCGCAAAAATATGCAACAACCATATGCTAATTGACTTGCATCGCAAAATAAGTGACAACTTAATAATTGATTACCCGGTTCAATATTCAACCACCTGGGTATCCGTATATTCGTAAGCAAATGCAACTGAGCAAGCCATGTCTTAAATTTTTTAGCTAAATTCTCGGGGATTACATCATCCCATTTAAGCTTTAACTCCCAGGTTTTTTGTAGAATAATTTTTGGCAATAATAATACGGGTGCGGTAAATCCTATTACGTCAAAAACTTGATGAGCTTTAGACAATACAACTCGTTTCGTAATTTGCTCGTGTATCTCGGATACTGGGTTAATTTTGCAAGAAAGAGTATCTTTATCCGTATCCCATAACATACCTAAAACAGTGACCTCATCCTCATGTGCTGACTGCTCCAACACCTTAAGAGGAACATTGGATTGCCACCCTCGTAAATTGAAATGTCCTTTAGACATAATTATTTGGGACTCTTTAATAAATTTATCCATATCCACCTCAGAGTTAAGACTCGTCAAACAATTATCCACGTAAAAAGAGGGTCTTAAAATTTCAGCCGATTCTCTTAAATCATCGGAAACCGTATTCAAATGATAGCGTAAAGTGGCTGCCAATAGAAATGGACTGGAGGTTAAACCGAACGCTACACGTTTATGTCGATATGTTACCAGTTGGTCAAAATTGTCTTTCTCCCACCATAGGAATCGTAAAAAATCTCTATCGCTCTCTTGAATTCCGATCATACAAAAAGCTCGTTGTATATCACTAGAGACTGCACATTTATATTCTCTAAACCTATTAAGAATAGAAGGAATTTGGGAAATCAAATTTGGACCCGTAGCTAAACAATCATTCAGTGACAAAGAATTAATTGTTTTCGCAGAAGCATTAAAAACTGGTCTAACTTTCGTAGTGGCATTATCCTTAAAAATCGGTCTGTGAGGTAAATAATGTTTCCCACTTAAATTTGCATCTAAATGTTGATCAGTCACTTGTTCAATAATACCAAGAGATAACCATTCCTCAAAAACATTATCGTAATACTTCATTTTATTTGAAGCAATTAATTTCCTTTTGGTGGCTATCGCAATTTTTTTTGCCAAGAGAAAATTTGTTTCTAACTGTTTCTTATCATTAATCCATGGTAATGCTACCTCATATCTACCTAATTTATCAATTCGTAAACTGCGTAAAAAATATTTCTCAGTTTCCTGTGAAAGTCGGATCTCATCCTTCAAGATGGGATCACAAATTCCCAAAGAATCGAGGCGCCACAAATCAGTCAACAAACTATCTTTCGTTAAAAGATTCACTACATGAGATGCAATATTCGTTTGTATAACACTCTCGTGAGTAATGACTGTATTTTGATGATCGCCCTCATTAATATTCGGCTTGGTGCCCATATTTCCAAAACATCCCATTAAAGTCCACCCAAGTTTACTGTGTATTGCGATGGGGCCAGATGTTAAATTTATAACCTTACCAGTGAGTATTTTTGACAAGTAATCGGCGCCAATCAAAAGCTTAATGTCTGCTTTGGCTCCATCGTTTATTGCGAAATCTGAAATGGGAATATTTAATCTTTCGCATTCTTGCGCAATACTGAAAGAGGAAATGCGATTTATTTTTGAACATATCTGTGGCTGATTTAACACAGAAATAATACATTTATAAGATCTATCAATATTACTTATTTCAATATGAAAAGATTCGTATATTCTTTCGCGTACTTCAATACCTCCAAACAGAGATTGTTGCAATGTTATCTGACTTTTAGATTTAAAATTTAAACTTTTAATTACATCATCACACAGGTATGAATGCTGAGCTCCGGTATCTAAAATTGCACGTATTAAAATCTCTTCATTACCATTATGTAATCTAACAACTAAAGTTTGTAACAATACATCAGAGAATTGTGTTTCCTTATTTAACGTAGTAATTGTAGAACGATCTGGTTCCAACGTAAGATTTTCCGTTTCTTTCACGGGCAAATCTGGGCATAACACTACAAAGTGTCTTTTTTTACAAATAATGCATTTATGCTTAGAAAAACATTTATCCGAATGGTGAGATAACTTCAGACAAACAAAACAGGCGTTTTTTTTCCTTACAATATTCTTTTTCTCTACCAAAGACATGGCAGAAACTGTGTCACAATTCTCTGAAGCATGCGACTTTTCACAAAAAATACATTCAATTTTTCTAGATCTATATACATTAGAATCATACACATTATTTTTTCCTGACGTACTTAATAACTCATGAGCTACAGGATTATTTTTATTGCGGGAGTTATCAACATTTCTATTATTTTGTTTCTTATAATTTACATAATTATTTTTATTAGAATTATTGTAGGGGGCAGTAAGAGGAGTGTTAAAAGATCTGGCCATTTGTATTCTAGCCTCACTTTCTACTTCAATTTTTAAGAAATCCATCAAAAGATCAAGATCAGATTTATTAGTATTAACATCAACCTTACCTCTGTTACGTTCCCAGGCTCTTATCACTTCACTAGGGAGAGCGGATTCTACTAAAGGATATAAAAACTCAGCGTAATTATTTTTTGTTACATTTAAAGCTTCCAGTGCTCGTAACTGAGTTTGCAATTTATCGTATAAAGTAGAAATATCCGTATTAGTGGTCTTATTCATCACAAGCTCCAGAATATCTCGTATGAACACCTGTATCAAAACTTTGTCTTGCCCGAACCTTTCTTTTAAATAAGTAACTGCATGTTCGTAATTCTCTCCACTTCCCGGAAAACTGGAAACGATTTCTCGCGGTTTGGAGTGCTCTTTTGTAGATTGTAGAAGAAGTTGCAGCTTGTATGCGGGATCAATTTGCGGATTTTCATGTATTTTTTGATATTGCGCCCAGAATGTGATCCACTTCCTGGGGTCGCCATCAAACTTGGTTATCTCGAACTCCGGCAGCCGTTGTAGATGAGACGTAGGGGGTTGTCTGCTGGGGCCATTAGAAGGGCTTTCGTTGGTCGTGATGGACAAGGTGGCCTGCTGGTTAACTTGCTGGAGAAGTAATTTCCTCTTTGTTCTGGCCGTAGACAGCTTTTCTCGGTACTCCTCTATGGCATCGTACTCCGTCTCGAATTGCACTTGATCCACTCCAGTGGTCTGCATCTCTGCTAAAACCGCTTCATCTGCTAGCCGCAGTTGTTCAGCTCTTTCCAATAGCACGTCCATGGAAATCTCCAGTTGCACTAGATCCGGTGGTTCGGTCACTAAAAGACCATCAAACTTGGTCAGAGCACGAGTAAAAGATCCTCTACTCGCCGCTCTTCTCTGCTTCAGATTTTCATGAGACATGATGATCACAGCGTAATTCTATCCAATTAACCGTATCACCGACACGTAATTCGTAATTGTTAACCGGTTATGCAATCTAGTTCTACGCACATAAATATTCGTAATCCATAAATTCGTAAACAACAGTTCGTAAGTGCGTAAAATATGTCTACCCAATTCGTAGCAGGTACCTATATTCGTAGTAAACGTACTAACGTCATCCCGGCAGGGATGCCAAGTGTTCTTAATCGTAAATAAACTCTTAAATTATCCAGGATGATGTTGTGTGTCGTATGGGTTCAACGGTACCAAACGTAAAAATGAAACATTTATTTATTAATGGGTAACACCGTAAAGAACGGAGCGCCTAGACGCGCGTCCGATCTTTTTTAATTACGTATACAGAGAGAGAGTTACATGGGAGGGGAAGGGGTTTTATCTTCTTCCCACGCATGCGCGCAGGCAGCAGAACACTTATTCGTAATTCCCAACAACATTTGCCCCTGAGTCAACTATTAGACGACAGGGAGTTCTATTGATCTTGCCCTCCACGAATAAACCATGGTTTCCTCCTTGAAGGGATGAGATGTGATAGAGGCTGAGTGGGGCACCACCTGCTCTACACGGCGACCTCCGCCTCGCGAGATAGCCGCTCTTTAGTTTAACTGCTGAGGCTCGGACGAGGGTCTGTCCCCTCTCCTGTCCAATTCAGGGCAATCACGTCTGAAATGTCCTTCCCGGTTGCAGAGCCAACAAACCACTCTAGTTTTTCGATCCCTCGAGCCAGGAATATTTCTCATAATTCGCTCCATCTTGTTTTCCAGTTCTTGAAACTTCTTCGTGAAAAGTTCAGAGGAATCGTCTGCCAATGTTCCACGTACGAAACGCCGATCTTTTCTAGAAGCTTGCTGTGCGGCTTCTACTCTCATGGCATAGACGAGGGTGGACTTTAGATCTTTGCTGTCTGACATCCTGGTAGCTTGCTGTATGTCGGGATCTTTGATGGCATCCACGAAATACTGAAGAGACAGGTTATCTCGTACGTCCGAGGGACAGTCTGGGAAAGCGAGGAGCGACAGTCTTTCTATATCCGATGCCAATTCTTGAAGAGTTTCATTGGCCTTCTGCTGTCTCACTTTCAGTTGCAGTCTGTTATAATCCTTTAGATGCTGCTCCCCAAACCTTAACTCCAACGCACTTGCCAGCGCCACGAATTCTCCCCGCTTCTCTTCAGGTAGTGTTTGTAAAATGTCAGCAGCTTCACCTCGAAGAGATGCCGCGAGATGGAATGCTTTCGAAGTATCGTCCCAACCATTCGCAGAAGCAATAATTTCAAACTGCGTTTGATAAACGCGCCAAGACGACCTCCCATCAAAAGTGACCACTTTGATGCTGTAACGTGGCGCAATAAAGGGAGTGGAAACATTATCCCAATTAGGCGTTGCAATCGCGAGTTTCTATTTTCCGTAGCCTTTCTTCTACAGCATCCATGAATTTTCCCTGCTCTTCTTTGATAGTGGAAACCTTTTCTTCCATTTCAACTCTTACAGCAGTGAGAACGTCTTCCTTCACGGATTGCAGGACCGATGATGTTGTCTCCATAATAGTAGATTCTACCATTGACGCTAGCTCGGTTTTCATTTCTTCCCTGATCTTGATTACGGCTGCGGATGTGGACTAGCACTTATCGGCCAAAGCTTTCATGTCAGATGACGTTGCATTTTGCAAAGCTTTAAAATCTGATGATGTCGCTTCTTGTAAAGCTTTAATGTCTGATGATGTCGCTTCTTGACTGGCGGCAATTACGGCGGCGAGTTCGGCATTTGTCGTTTCTTGACGGGCTTGACCAGCGGCGGTTAATTCTTGTCCGGCTTTTATTTCGGCTTTCATTTCAGCGGCCGTGGATTCTTGTCCGGCTTTTATTCCAGCAATCATTTCCATTAATTGTTTCATTTGGTCTTCCATCATTCCTCTAGTTGTCGACATTCAAAATTACGAAATCCCACTTCTGACACCACTGTTATGAATTTTTCCACTGAGGCAATGATGGCACAGTTTTCACGGTTTAAAAATATTTATTCTCTCTTCAGAAAACTCACAAAATTTATTCACAGGCAACAGTTTAATTACTCTCAAGCTTCAACACAAGCTTCAACAAAAATAACTTCGAATTCAGCGATTATACAAGCTCTCTCCAATAGGTAAACAAAGCGATCAGCTTTCAACGAAGTCCGAAGTCAATCTGAAAACTTTCCCGTTCTCCAGTCTTTTATATACAAGCGCGTGAGACATTCTCGAAATTTCCAGCCAATTCATCGGAAAAGAAATATCTCGAAACTCCTCGATTGCTTTAGGTGTTGCCCCCTTTTTCTAACTTGTATAATCGCTATTAATTAATAAATAAAATAAGATAAAAATAAATTACAATAGAATTTTGAAATAATACGTCACTATTTACATTATATACAGACAATTTGTGCAACACTATTAAACTGCTGAACAATTAAAAACAGTTTGAAGCATAAAAATAGGCTGTTCATTGGAATGGCAAATTGTTTCCCAATCTGACAAAAAAAAATTAAAGGAAAGTTAGGTCTTGAGTGGTTCTAGTTTCTTCCTTGCAAAATAGAAATACTAAACTTCTTGGCGTTCCTAAGTTATTTGTCTGGAACTGGCAAAGCAGCAACTGATGCTGTCACTGAACTCTACAATCGTGGAAATCTGAATCCCAGGTAATTGTTGTATGTGTTTCACTACAATTACAAAAAATAATGGAAGATTCAATGGAACAAGTACTCATCTTGAACAAAACATATGCAGAACCTTTTGTGAGATTCCGAGAAAATTGGTTCAAGATCAACCACTATGAACTAAAAACGATCAATCTATAATAATAAAACAAGCTGTGTGTCTGTCTATCTGTCTGTGGCTCTGTGGATCTATAGAAACGTACTTAAAATTGGAGTAGAGCTCTGAAATTTTCAGCATAAGTAGTTTTAACCTTCTAATGTAATCTTAAAGAAGGATTATACAGAAAAAAAAATTATGATATTTTAAATGTGCATTTTTATCAATTAATCAAAATTTCGTTAAAAAAGCTGAAATCCACTTTTTTGTGGAACTGTAAAATGTTTGCGATTAGTGTCACCAAACACTGATGTACTTGCACACGAAGATAAATTGATTAGATAGTAGATGTAGCAAACTCTGTACATCTCCCTTTATTTTTCTTAAGTTGGTTGTTTTCAGATTATCTGGCGCCGTCAGCAACACGAGGGCTATAATGCGCCGAAACATTCGTCATTAGACAAGCCAACATACATTTACAAACACCCATGCCTAACACGGGACTCGAACCCGCAACCTCGCGGTCTAGAAGCTAGCACGCTAACCACTATACCGTTTGGTCGGCTATTTTTCTTAAGAGTGAAAACAGTCAAAATATAAAAAAGGGGAAAATACATGTACACAGCGTTATTTCGTACAACAAAAATAGCTGAATAAGAATATATTTGTGTACTACTGTATGTACAAAACAGTGATGCAGAGAGAAATTTTTTCTGAGGGGTGAGACTTTTAGCCCTACCAAGTCCATTAAAAATAATAAAATTGTAGAAAAAGTGAAAAATCTCGGAAAAAAAGGGGTAACCGGCGTAAAAGAGAAAGATTATCACCCTTTTTAAAGTCATTTTTCTTTCAGAGGGTACTTTTTACAACACAGTGTTAAAAGAAAATATCATATGAAATACCAAATTTTCAGAACGCAGGGTCACGGTCTGAAAAAATTTACTGAACTTCTAGAAAAACTTGAATCCTAAAGAAATTCCTTGACTTTTCCAGAAAATATCACATTTTTTAGTTTTCTCTGACCTTGTCTAGTCATTTTAATTTTCCCTGACAATTCCAGGTTTTCCCTGTTTCCCAGGTGCGTGGCAACCCTGTATTTAGCGGTATGAGCTCGAGATTCTGTGAATGGCGCTCACGATTACAGAAACTCAAAATTTTCAAATGGCAACACCAACTTTTTCCTATCGCAAAATGCTCAGCGTATGCGAAAGCCCTAAAGAGCGTTGGAATGGTATGTGTATCACAAAAAACAGATGCGTTATGCAAGAGCGAAAAACAGCTCTGCGAACGGCCAACAGAAACACGATCGGGGCACACGGAGGCCGTTCGCGAGATATTCAGCTTAGAAAACCGATAAATTGCCGGCGATAGCACCCATGTGTCAATTTTCCCCTCTATCATATGTAAATTTCCACTGTGCGCATCGATCGTGTTTTTTGTTGTTTTTGAGCTGTTTTTTGCACGTGCATAAAGCGTCCGTTTTTTTTATTTGTGATGCACAAACCATAGAAAAGCTCTTAAAGATTTTCGTATGCGCTGAGCATTTTGAGACAGGAAAAAGTAGGTGTTGCCATTCGAAAATTTCGAGTTTCTGTAACTTCAATCGTAACAATGAGCACCATTTGGTTGCCATTCACAGAATCTCGAGCTCATACCTCTGAGTAACTATGCCTAAAATCTCATCTTGATCTGTTGAATGGAACGGAAGCTACACTGTTAAAAATTTGGTTCCACCCTGCACCAAAATTTGGTGCCCATTTAGCTGCCACCAACATTTGGTGCTTAGTTTCACGAAATAATGGTGCTACCTCGGACACCATATTATGGTGATAGGTTGCACCAAAATTCGCGTTTTCGCTACACCACTTTATGGTGCATGGTTGCACCAAGATTCCCGTTTTCGCTACCCCATTTTATGGTGCATGGTTGCACCAAAATTAGTGTTTTCGCTACTCCATTTTATGGTGCATGGTTGCACCAAGATTCCCGTTTTCGCTACCCCATTTTATGGTGCATGGTTGCACCAAAATTAGTGTTTTCGCTACTCCATTTTATGGTGATAGTTTAAACCCCCTTTTATATTTTTTGTGCCGCATTTTGAAGTTAAGGATGAATCAATATTTATGATTTCTGTCCTCAACTCAAAGGTGCATTAAATGTTGAATAATGCGTTTTCCCCCCTCCCCCCCCTGCTTGTTATAGCTGTGGATAGAATATATATTTTTAAATTAAATATTGTTTGTATTAAATAATTTTTTTTGTTTTAAATTATTACTTTTTCATATATTATATAGTTTTATAAATAATATTTTGTATATAAATTATTTTAATGTATTATAAATAAAAAATAGTTATCATTTCAACATTCAATGAGGATATAACTGCATGGGTTCTTCAGCTAGGGCAATGAAGTAGTATAATCATGCATTAATTAAAAATATATCCATTTGGAAACAACCAATATTAAAGTAATTTTTTTTTCAACAAATAAAATATCCACATATTAAGTAGAAAATATAATTAAAAAAAATTATATTTCTAATAAGCATTACTATTTATTTAAAAACTGAATACCTTTATTTATTGTTACCAACAATAACCCTTTTAAATAATTAAAATTATGATCAGATCAACAATTCTCATATTTTAGCAAACTATTTTTATAGCCCTGTATATTTCACACAGAATACTTGAACAGGAAAACATTGTTTACTTATTTAATCAGATCTCAAATGCAATAAAAATGAGTCACATGACACCCTCAATTTCATATATATATATTCAAATTTAAATAGCAGCTTCACATTATAAATGAAAATACAAAATCAAAATATTTTATTAATTGCTCATTACAAAAAAGCAAACTGAACAGATGTAATTACAAAACATTTTATGAATAACAATACGGTTGGTAAAATTAGCATCCCACTTTCTACACCACAACTTGTGTTAAGGAAACCACAGCTTCAGAATACCATTATATTTTGCCCTGTTGGACATGTGTATCTAAATTATACTATCAAACAAATTCTGTTTAAATATATTTGTAAAAAAGTAATATATTATAAACATACATTTTTAATACAGAAGAGACAGTACTTTTCCCTTAAAGGGTGCTATTGGCAAAAAATATCCAAGTACAGTACGGATTCTGCGTTAAGAACTGTTTACGTAAAACCAAGCCAAATCATGGCAACCATAGGCAGTTAACTTATTAAAAAATGGCAGCTGCTGCCATTTATTGGCAAAAATTATCTTGGCGCAGAATCCGTACCACACTTGGATTTTGCCACAATGGCCTCCTTTAACGGAAAAGTACTGAAGCGGCTTTTTAAAACATTTAGTTGATT
Source organism: Linyphia triangularis (assembly GCA_963978545.1). Lineage (NCBI taxonomy): Eukaryota > Metazoa > Arthropoda > Arachnida > Araneae > Linyphiidae > Linyphia > Linyphia triangularis. The sequence goes on along the minus strand of OZ021732.1, from coordinate 40,055,069 downwards.
AAAAGTCTGTAACTGAGCACTAAATCAACTTATTAGTTTGCAGATTATATTTTTTATCATATTACAGCAACCTTTCATTATGCAATGGTATCATGTAGCTTAAAATAGAATATATTTTTAAAAAAATTATTTAAAGTCACCTTCAGAGGAAGTCATTTTACTGTTATTTGTACTAAATGCAAGTTTTTCATGTTGAAATAGGGGAATTCTTAATAAAGAATAATTAAAAAAAGCTGAGGGACAACCAATAATACCACAAACATACCGAAAAAGATAGTTCATGTTTATGTTTATTACGAGCAGGGTAGAAATGAAACTTTTGAAAGTCTACTTTATTTAGCACACAAAAACATTGTTTTTAATCAGGGTTCCCACACTTTTCATACAATAAGAAGCTACTAAACACCTTTAATATTTTTCATAAGAACTAACCTTAACTTGCATACATGAATTAAAAATCAAACCTGAACAAGATTTTGTATGATAATTAGCATAAACTATCTTATTTAAAAATAAACAACACATTTGAAACCATTAATACCACAAAATATCGAAAATGAGTCAAATCTAGTTAGCTGTAATAAATAAGCTGGAATTTTAAATTACTATTAGAGAAAAATAAGAATTATTAAAGGTTTTTATAAATGAAAACTAAAAGTAAGGATTTCTTAAAGAGCAAGACCTAGTAGAAACATTGTTTATACATAAATTAAATATAAAACATGTACTAGATTATTTAAGGTTTTTTTAGAATAAAACTTGTAATAAGTTCTAGTCTTCTTGAACGGAGCATCAGGTTACTTATCCAGATCATATACGAACCACGTTCTGGTGCAGCATAGTCTTCAATTGTGTACTCATTTGACTTAGATCCATTCCTGCTGCTACAATGATAGGTTATCAAAATTTAATGGACTTTGAACGTGGCATTATAGTCAGCGCTTGAAAGATGGGCATAGTATCTCCGAGGTGGTAAATAAACCGTGTATCTATTACCCGGTAAAACATCAAATCTCAGAGAAATCGATGCGGTTAGGAAAATACCTTGAAAGACAGGGACCATCAACAACTAAGGAGAATCCTTAAACAAGATGGAAGTGCACCACTTCTACAAATTGCCACAAATTTCAATGCTGGGGCATCAACAAGTGTCAATGTGCAAACAGTTCAAAGAACCATCAATGATGTGAGGCGGAATCCCACACATGACGTTGTTGACTACATGACACAAGGATTTACGATTCGCCTGGGCCCACAAATATCGCTATTGAACTGTTGATGACAAGAAACTGTTGCCTGGTCTGATGAGTCTCCTTTACAATTGTATTGGGCAGATGGACAAGCAGGGTTTGGAGACAACCTTATGAATCCAAGGATCCTACATGTCTACAGGGAACTGTTTAACTTAGTGGAGCCTCTGCGATGGTATGTGGCATATGCAGTTGGAGCGATATGTGACACCTGATTAGTCTAGAAACGACTCTGACAGGTATGTAAGCATCTTCTCCCATCACCTGCACTTATTCATGTCCATGGCGCATTCGGCTGGACTTGGGCAATTCTAGCAGGACAATGGGACACTCCACATGCCACGAGTAGCTACAAACTGGCTCCAGGGACACTCTTTTGACTTGGGACATCTTCGTTGACCACTTAAACCCCCAGACAGGAATATTAGTATATCTGGGATGCCTTGCAACGTGATGATCAGAAGAGATCTCCACCACCTCGCACTCCTATGGATTTGTGAGCTGAGCTGAGCATCATCATCGGGAAACTGAAATATACAAAAGAGCATGATTAAGTCCCGAGTTTATTATTATTTTTATTATGTATAAAATTGTGTTTACTTTACTGCAATTTCATTGAAATATCACTGGTCGCTCTACACAGAATAATTTTTTTTATTATTTAATCGATAACTATCCGAGACGATTTATTATTTATGCAATTTATTTCTCAATTAAACTCTTATAGTCCGAAGGAGGGCTGCATGTTAAGGTACTCCATCGGACATCATTATAATTTTTTTTACAGAATGTGGAGAAAAGTTAGATTATGAGTCCACTAGTCTGCCGTGGCAAAAATGGCCGAAACTGGTCAAAAATCGATATGGAATGAGTTGAACTAAATCCGATTGCCAAATAATGAGCATTCTTTTTTTATTTTATAACCCTTAGTTCTTTAATTTTCAATTAAAGGCTGCAGATGGTTCAGATATCAGGCGACGGCTTACTTGTATCTTTTAAAAATGAATCAAGTACACAATATATATTATGTCCCTAATGACGTAACTGATGTTGCCAATTAAGCTCACTTTTGAAATATGCTAGTTTTCTGACCCAGAAATCAGAAATCATTTGCCTCCTTCTTCAAAGTGCGTTGGCTGACCAGAAGAAAAAGTGAGTTAATATACTAGCAAGTTACGACATATTTGGCAGTCGGATTTAGTTCAAGTCATTAAATGTAAATTTTCGAGCAGTTTTGGCCATTTTTGCCACAGCAGACGAGGGGATTTACATTCTTCGCATTCTATAAAAAATACAGAATGATGTTCGATGATGTACCTCAACATGCAGTCGTCTCTTAGTCTATTAGTGATACAGGTAGAATTGAAATAAAGGATATATAAAAAGACAATAAACTACGCGTGAAAAAAATACATTTAAAATAGCATTAATTGAAAACGTATAATTTGAACGAAAGGGGCCTTAAACATTCTTTTTCAGAAAACATGTTTAGATGAAATTGATGATTGTTCGAGAAATTGATTAAATTGAACTTTTGAATATTTTGTATGATTAAACTTTCAACTGCAGTGGCATAAACTGTTACATAATTCATATGAGTGGCCTCTCAAACCATTCTTCCATAAGCGTGATTAAAAGTTGACGGAAAATTAATAAAATATTATTTAAGTACTATTATTTATTTGAAAAGAGGAGGGACCATTGTTCACTTTCAAGGGTGGAAACATTTCATGAAAAATGACTCGGGTCTGAAACTGCATACAACAGTTAAAGCTTATAAACTTTAGGATAATGCTAATAATTATTGAATAAAATAATTTTTTATTCATACATATGTCATTTTTGTAGAAAGGGTGCAATATAAGTCAAAATTTATCATTTTGAGTAAAAAATCCGAGACTGCATGTACTTGAAGCTAGTTGAATGGCACAAGATTGTTTTCATATTAAATTCAAGCTGAAATAGACTTAAGCGTCCTTCCAGCCCATATAATCTATGATTATGTATACACTTTAACTTTAAAAAAAAAAGAATTTTGGGTTGTGTCACTTTTGTAGCAAGAGTGCGATAAAACATCGCGAAATCAGAAATTGTAATGTAATTTCACTGGTAATGCATTGCTGCGAATTTGTCAACATCACTTAAGCCTAACTGAACACAGGGCAAATCAGTTTCTGCATCGATAAATAATTTACAGTAAGCAAAAAACATTTACCATATATGTAAAATAAAGCATTTTACTTACCTTGATATTCGATTAATGATTTAAATACTCTGTGCTAGACATTGGCTTTCGGTCTTGATGCGGTTGTTGTCGATTTCAATCGGTTACGGTTGCGGTGATCCGAGGTTGCACCAAATTTTCGTGCAATCTCCCCATCAGTATTTTTCGTTGATGGAAGTTGCACCACTTTTTGGTGCAACTGCCGACCAGCCATGAAATTGCACCAAAATTTGGTTCAACGTTGAACTGAATTTTTTAACAGTGTAGAGCAGGTGTATTGATAATAATTAGGATTCCCACTCAAATCACAGAATGAAAACCAATGACTCTTAAGCACCTAAATAACGTTTTTAAGGACAGTTGAAAATTAGTTTTCAGGCATCATGTCGATATATAAATTTTTAATTAAGTATATTCTACCAAAAAAGTTACAAGTTGGTGAATGCGTAATACAAATATGTTGGTGTGAATAAGTAGCGGTCACTTGGAAATAGAAAGTCCAAGTTGTATTTTTATAAATTTTGCAGTTGGACACACAAGATTGACAAAAATTAAGGACTTTTAAGGACCTCTAAACATTTTCAAGCACTTTCAAGGACTTGAAAATAAGTTCGAAAATATTAAGAACTTTTAATGACTTTCAATGACCGTGGGATCCCTGTAGAGGTCCATATATCGGCTAAATTTCTTGATGACCACAGATCACTCTGTACTTGCAGGCGATTCGCGGAAATTTTGATTTACGAAATAATATAGTTTTTTTCAAATACTCATGCTGAAAATTTTTGTATATGTATCCAAGGAAATATAAAACAATTATATTTTTAGATTCATTGTATTAAATTAAAAAATGCAGTTTTCCACACGTTTAACATTCATACTATGTATCTGTTATAAAAATATATAGTACGAATATAGAACTTTCAGGGATTTGACCAACTGCTTACCGTCGCAGCGCCTTTACAACCTTGAAGGCAGCGTGTCTTAAAGAATAAATCTTGAAAAATTCTTCAACCACAACCATCCGGTTCTTCAAATACCGCAGAAGGCGGAACTGAACAATTCTGACGTAAAGGAACTCCAATGGCCAGGCGAAAGTTCTTTTTTTGTTTCCTTTAAAAAAAGATGCACCGCAGGAAATATGTAGTGTTTGTTTCCGAATACGGAATTGCCAAAAGACGCTGCTCTCAGAAACGGTGCCAGGAATGATATGTCCGGTCTGAATACTGTCCAAACGGATGATAAGGATTGTTCTCTGGGATGCAACATACACACACAAAAATTTCATAATTATTTGAATTTTTCAGAAATTGTAGCAAAAATAGATACATATTTGAAAAACCGAAATATGCGAGATTTCTAAAGAGATAACGGGGCTATATATGAACTTCTTAGATTGTCTTGGGTGAAGGGTAGAACCTCTTCCTGGAGGTCTTTAAGAGGGAAACTACCCAACATTTGCACCTCGAATGGTAGAAAACTCGGGCAATTCTCATCAGGCACATCGATAATCAACGCAAGACTCGAACCTTACAGGTTAGACGAAAAGAATAAGGTTTGCCTACAATTCTTTTAATACCAAAATCTTTCATACAAAGTTCTCTTCCTTAAAGCATCTCCGTTTCTATCATTTACAAAAACAAATTTGTTATAGAAATTAGGGCGGTTTTCCCATGGTTCCATCATTCTCGTTTTGATACTATGTGCCAAGATATTTATCGACTCAAGTTCCGCATTTCCGAAACAAGCTTATTAAAGCGTGACAAAACTGATACTTCTGATGAACAAACAGCAAAAACTGAAAAGTTATGACACAAAAGTTGACTATCAAATCCACCATGCGTTGCTGCCCACAAGGTCAGGGAAAACTCAGTAAAGCACAAATCTTAAGAGAAAAACATTTCATTGCCACTTCAACTGTTCGTTAAGCGCTGTAAATTTGAAAACTCTTAGAAATACGCGACTAAATACAAATAAAAATTTTGGTAAACGAAACTGAAATGCGCGGAATTTCGAAGCTAACGCTTGGATACATTGAGAAATGAGCAAGAGACGGACAGAGACAACCTGATTACAAGAGCAATCTTATCTGGGTAAGCAAAACTTTATGATCTAGTATTTACTGTGATAAACTTTGCGGCACATAGATAAAAGCATCTTTCACGATGGAACTTCAATCTATAGTAAAAGACATTGACGTAGTTATTTTTTATCAACCGCCCCGACATTGTTTTTTGTTTTAATCTCAGATACAAAAATAACGTAATTGTTTTCTTTACACTACAGAGAAACGAGGTAAAGAAAGCATCAGAAGTAATGTTAATGAGAATCGGCCTTGCACATCTTGATAATAGGAAGCAGAAAAACGTAGGGCCCCAGAATTGCTTTTTTCGAATGCAACTTGAAATCTTCACTAACACAGTGAACATAATAGAACTCAATGAAATGGGCGATGACGTTTAGGGGGGACAAAAGGGGAAGTTATAACTTTTTTTTTTTTTCATTTTAGTGATTTCCTACAACGGTTATTGTCTTAATTTAGCAATTTCCCATCGCCCCACTTTTGGCACAAAATTGCCGCTGCTGTGCGACAATTTTGTAATGCGATATGATAATTGCCCTCTTCCCCATTCAGCAATAAACTGGATACTACAATGCATCACGCAGGGCACTATGTAAGAGGCAATTGATTCTCCCATCCCACCAAGAGAAATTTTTATTTTTGATGCTTTTCATAGTTTCCGACGAGAAAAATGTATATTAGTCTAATGTAAATGCGCATTTTGGAACCTAACTTCGAACCAATGAATGACTTCATTGATACCTCCTCATCCATTACTTAAACATAGAAGTAAGAGATTGCTATGGTGAGGGTAAGGAGTGCAAATACTGTTTCTGAACCTGATGCTCTGTTGCTGTGCCTTGATTTTATTTGGAGGGTAGTGATACATAGAAAAGTTCATCAATCTTAATTTAGCATTTCTAGGTATTATTGCTTCTAGGCTACTTCCACTCTTACATTTCTGCAGAAATAGCACTAAAAATCGTAACAGGAGCTTTTGTGCACCGCAACTGGTTTACATTGATTTACTAAGTCATAATAGAAGTAGTGCAATTTAAAATATTGTAGTTTTAAGCTCAATATAGAGTCCTACATACCAAAATTTTTACTATGTCTTCCATGCTTTAGTTATCCCTTTACCTTCTCCTTAAAATCTAGCACCAGGTTCATAGGTAACCCATATCATCCCTCAATCAAAAAGCTTGTTGTGTATTGATCTAGAACCTCTTTACTTCTAGAAACATCCACATTTTCACCCCACCAAGTATTGCACATAATTTTATTGTAGCAGTTTTTACTGCATTTGTAAAATTGTCTTGGTCTCATTGGAAGGCAGTATTATAAAAGGTCAAAAGATCAGAATAAAAGGTCAAAGAATTGGAACCTAAGTTTAAACCACTTCATTAACACATCATCCATTACTTAAGATATTGAAGTAAGTGATTGCTAATGCTGATATTGAAGTATAAGTGATTGCAAATGCTGTTTCAGGACTTGCTTTGTTGCTTTTGAACAAAATTGGAACATGTTTGTTATTATAAATTTATAAATTAAACCATCAGTGTGTACTTTGCCAGATCAGAGAACTGACAATAAAAACTTATCATTGAGGTTGGACAGATTTTTTTGGTATGTAGGATGCAAAAAATATCAACGTGGGATCAACAAGTAATGGCGCTATAATGAATGACATAAATTGTATGAAAAGGAAGTGAAGTGTATAAAATACAATACTAAAACTCGCAATACCCCAAAAAACTTTAAATCAGTGTAACTTGCGATTTACCAATTGAAGACTAGTTGTCATACATAAGAATGTTTTTAAATTATGTTCAAATAATATATTATCATATCATAATCTGAACATATACTACTATTCCAAATTGTATTTTAGCTTTGTTTTCAAAACAGATATAAGTGATGGAATATACAAATTTTAAAGAGGAACTTGTAATAAAAGAGTTAAGATTACAAGACTTTATTTTAAATTTAGAATAAGTATTGACTGTTTAAGAATCTGGCTGTAAAGTAAGTTGCCATCACAGTCCTTTGACAATATAAAACACTGCATGATGTTCTTGGAAGTTTAGTTCACAAACAGAAGTGAATGAATTTCAACCCTTTTATTAAAATGTAGAGGAATGATGTTCTACTATATTCACCTAGAATTAGTATCCAGCATATAATAAGAGATATTTCAAGAGGAGAGATCTCCATACACAAACTAAATGAGAGAAACCCTGAATATCTATTAGTCAGCTTGACAAATGAAGCAAAACAAAACATATTAAAGAATCTTTGCATCTAGAGACTTTTGAAAACGGTGTCTGCGAGACACTGCCTGAGATGTACCTAGATCAGTGGTTGGCAAACTCTTTAGTTAAAAAAGCCAAAGATCAGCATTACGATGATTAAGATTTTATTTAAGAGGCAAATTCCTTTCCAAGAACTGTATTTTTAGGTATCTGTTTAATCCTTTCAACATGATTAATGCACGATTAAAATTTAACTATAAAAAGTAGTTTAATTTTGAAGTACAAAAAGAAGCATCCTCCAAGTTTAAAACTTTTACTTTTCCCATTTCCAGGAAATCTCCAAGGCCAATATATCCTAACCTCGAATAGCTGAGTGACATTACCACAATTCAGAAGTTGAATTGGAGGGCTGGACTAACAATATTCCTTGAACAAACTATTAATGTGCGAGCAAAAAATTAGACTATGTTCCATTTGAAAATTTTTTTAAAAATGGTATAAAGCTCAGTAAGTACCTCCCTGTATTGCCACTGATCGGCGGGAACTTGTTCAGGAAAATGGATACATTTCATGTCCTTGCTACATTTTTCTCTTTTTAAGATGACTTTGGTAGCCGTGTAACACACACACATGATTTATTTTGAAATAAAAAAACTTAATTTTTTTTCCCAGATAAATATCTGATATTGCAATTACATAGTAGTACCCGATCCTCTCCTACGATTTCATTGTAATAATTTCAAATTTATTTTTTGCATCTTTAAAGGCAGGATAAGAGCTATGATAGCTTTGTCATAAACATTTCTGTAAACAAGAACATTTTTTACTCCTTTGAATTCAATATTTTAATCATATCTTTAATACAAAGATACATTCTAACCAAGCCTTTATTTAATAAACAAATAACAGAAGCAAACCTATAATGATTAATGTCGCAGAGAAGTTTCAGAACACTTACTTTACTTTCAATCTTCGAAGGAATTTGAATGAAAAGCAAAATAATAAGATGCAGAGGTGATAAAGCTTAGAGTGACAAGTACCTAATTAATTTCGAGTTTTAATATGAAATTAGACATAGTAGAGTAATTTTGAATGAACAAGACTTAGAATGAACTAATAAACCGAATTCATGCCGAGGTATAATCCTCCTTCCCAAAGCAGAAAATTTGCAATGCTGTAGTGGTAAATGCAAGCCCTACTGCATTTACTACACAACAACTGATAATAAAGTTTGATGCATATTTTTGTGTATTAGCTGGAACTTGTCCGATTCACTAACTTAAGGAAAATTTTTATTAAAAAATCATAAATTCCATACAAGCAGAATTGAATTTTCATGCATGTAAAATCCCAATAAAGAAAAGCGAAAATAAATGCAACCCAAATAATGTTTATTCTAATTGAAATTATAAAGAACAAGCATTTAATAACATAAAAACTTTTAATTTCAGACTGGTGCAAAATTCTTTCTGAAAGATTGAATTTATAAGATGAATTATTGAGTTACATTCCCACCATGGTTGCATAATCTCGTCATACTAATTTTTCTTAGCAAATTTGTAAAATTATAAGCAGTAGCTAGAAATATGAATGAAGCTTATGTCTACCTTTTTAAAGTAAAAATTTTATTGCGTGTAATAAAAAATTTACTTACTAAATCTGCCCGATATAATTTATAATTTTTGTTATTAACTTCATTATTGATTTCTTTCTAACCAAAAGTTTTAAATTAAAAAAGTTGTTTGATATCATGCTTATTACTCAGTCGCATGACCATGTATTCTGAGTATGAAAAGATCTGTATAAAATAAGAATGTCTTGAATTGCTTTTAAATAAAATTCATGCCTCAACATTTATCAAAAGGACCTTGTATTGTATCCAAAAGACAAAACCATTTATATGTTATATAAGTACTTCAAACTTGTAGCAGAAAATTTTGGGGCTAAAAACTTTACTACAAAGTAATAGAGGAATTTGTGAAAGAATATCTTTTTTTAATCAAAAGTCTTGAAAAACAAAATATTAGCTGCAAGGCTCAAGTTTTTTCCATCAGCAGATTTTGAACACACAAATTATAAATAAACTTTTTAATCATCATAATTAAATACCTTTACATAAACATTATGTGATTAAATATAAAAAATATGAAATTTTAACAAAATTAAAACACAGATTGGTAAATAAATGTTAGTAATACTGTTTATTTTAAGATAACTTTTGTTTCAAACTTTAAAAAAAAAGTCATTTCTATGTTTAAGAGGCAACTTAATGAGTGCTCGTAATAAAACTGCACATAAAAATCCGGCATATTATCCGGATGGGTTTTTAAATGTTTAACCAGCTAAGATTTTAAATACTACTTATAAACAAGAGTTGTGAATATAGTTTCTATTTTTTTTTTATGTTCAACAGCAAATATCCTTAGTTATTAATTTCAAATGAACAGATCGAACTATGATTTACTAGTAAACATTAATCGCAACGATTTGCACTATTTTGTCGTGTAAACATTATGCAAATTATGCGATAGACCACATGAAACAACTTACCTGGATAAAACGCTGAAATCACATAAGACCTCTCTTCATTGCACAGGAATTCCTTGCAATTGATCAAAACATTCAATTTGATAATGAGTTCCGAAAACTTCACGTGTAATTTCCAAAAATCCATAGGTATTACACAAATCACCGATTTGACAGAAGACACAACAAAACCAGCAACATTTATAGTTGAGAATACTCTAGATTTTCACCGGTTCACAATTACAACAGCAAATTTAGAAACTCATAATTAATCAACAATAAAATTTTCTTCAGATTTATAACAATTTTAACAACACAAATGATTGTTCAACTGAGTGAAGAGGTTTGCATATTTTTAGAAACGCCTCCTTGATCACGTGACGAACGTCAGAATGCAATGTTTGCTTTCACACTAAATGTCATAAAAGTACATTAAATATTAGAACAGTTGTTAGCGGCGCCGGAGATAGAAATTAATGAAAACGAAATTAAGAATTGCGACGCAAGACCTGTTCGCTCAATCAGTCAACAACCCAGCTTCATTAAAACAGCTTGCAATGCAGTGAAGAATTGGGATCCGGTCCAATTTTTGGAAAAGTTCAATATTTACAGGGTAGATGGCGCCAGCCTAAAAATTGCGTCAAAGGATTGGATGAAATCTTGCGTTCCAAAATGAAGTTCTGTTTTCTAAATATCAAAGGAAATATAGGTGGCTCCCTCAAATATAGTGTTCATTTTTTTTTTTCATCGGTCCCATAAGCTTCTTATAATGAAAATTTTGAGGAAAAGTGCGAGTGACTTTATTTTTATGGTCGTCGTTTATGAACTCTGTGGTACATATTTTTTTGTCAAGTTTTGCATTTACTTATAACCAAGTGTTTTGTACCAAAATACTGAACGTATGAGCACCAGAGGTAGAACTGGGAGAAAAAAAGGGTGTGGGGGGGGGGGGGCTAAAAGTTGGTGGCAAGTGCAACCCATCCCTTGTATTTGTTAATAAAAATGCTTCTATCTTTATACTATGAAGTAGTATAATGCATTTTTATAACAGTATGATATAGATATACCATAAAGGTTTTTTTTTTTTTTTTAATTTTTGAAAAATCACTTTATCAGTGCCACTAAATTTTGCATTTCCCTACTTGCTTGATGTATTTTTTAAGGAGAAAAATCTATGTCTATCTAATTTTAGTTCTATCTAATATTCTATCTCCAGTATTGTTTAATATTTCAAGAAATTTAAAAACAAAATTTAATAAAATTAATTAACTCAAATTTTTTTCAAAAATTATATGCATAGTGCATGAAAAAATGAGAAAGGATATTTTTTCCCCCTTGTGCTAAGAAAGTTAATGTTATTTTGTTATTTTTCATGGATTTAATGTTTTGAAAAGTGGGGGATAAATTTCAGTGGTTATAGAAGTGAGGAGACGCATGGATATTTTCTTGAAATGTGAGGAGAGGCGTTACCCCACGTCAACCCACACTTCTAGCATGATCGAGCACTCGCACTTGCCCTTTTCCCAGGTACTTTCGGTTATAGGCCGGTAGTTTAAGTTCGCAATCAAGTTTTTTTCAGCATTCTTAAAGGATACTTTTTCAGAACTTTAGCAATTGGGTCATTGTCTACGAGCAGATTGATATAATATTCCCTCTTATATTTAGACCGTATCTATTTATGATTACTTAGAAAATTTAACAACTTATATTAATTTATTTAATTGTTAAATTTTTTGGTTTTCTTGGAATTCTTGAGAATTTTGGGAACTTGGGAAACCAGTTTTCTTGAGAACTATATAACTAGGGGTGTCAAACATTGCACAACTTTCAATTACATTGGTGGTAATATTTTGGTGATAATCCTCACATGGGGAAAAACACCGACAAAATGGTGAATTTTCCAATATTCTTACATTATTCTTTCTTGTAAGTCAAACAGAGGAGAAATAGTTGTTGGTCGTTGATTTACGATTCTCAAGGGAGGAGAACTCAGTGTTAAAGACATTGATTTTATGACTTTTTACCCCTTTATCGCATTTCTATGAGAATTTAGGTTAGGGGTTGCTTAGAACACTTTAAGAGGCATTACCACAGCGATTTTGATAACAAATCTTTGGAGCCGCATTATAGCAATTGTTGAAAAACACGATGTTTTTAGAGGCAACTACCTTATGCTCTTGCGCAATTTTGACTAAAACCTTTGTGATAGGTGAAGGTCAACACTAATCTGTACACAAAATTTTAATATCGTTGGTCAATCCATTCGGGAGTTATGCTGTACAGATATACAGACAGATGGTTTTTCAAGGCCCCTTTTTTGGAGTCGGAATGTTCCAAAACGTAGAGAAATAATTAAAAAAAAAAAAATCAAATTTTTTTTTTACCGAATCCAATACTTTTATTACCCTGTGTTAATACATAAGTGATTGAAAGTAAAATTTAGTTGTTAGAAAAATTAATTAGTTTAGCCAAATTCCTACCACTAAATATATACATGGAAAAGTTCTACAGCACGATGTAAAATTCTAGGAGGTAGGAAATAAAATAAAAGAGTCTATATAATTTTGATATTTATGAAAAACAATTCTTCCCTCAAAGGTGCTCTCTAGGTGCTGGTCTCTAGGTGCTCTCTAGGTGCTAAGTACAAATGTTAAGAGCTTGTGGGCAATAATATCTGACGCTTTCATGCTCTCGTTTCGTAATTTATCTGGTTACTAAATCGAAGGGTAATGTAATTTCTTCTATTTACCGAAATAAATGACAATATTTAATTAAAAATTCACAATAAACCAAATGAAAATGGTAAAATAATTTAATTGCAGATTTTAAGAGATTGGGTGAGGTCAAACCAAAACACTGATGTGTATTGTAGTATAACCAAAACACTTGACAGTCTTGTGTGTTTCTGGCGACCAAGTGTTACAGTCATTCTCTTATTAGTGATAGCAAGAAGACTCTTTATAAGCATTGCTTTACCCCATAACTTCTAGAGCAGTTTGGTTCTTGTTTTGCCCTTGTGCCAAATAGATTGAAAATATAATCGACCATATAAGTTACTTTTCACGTCAAAATTAGCGAAACTTTCAATTCAATGGTAAAAAAAAAAACTTTTAATAATTCAAATTTAAGAGAGACATTAAAAGTTTTTTTTTTTTTTTTTTTCCAATTTTTAAATCCAAAAGGGAGTAATGCAACACACAAAAAATTTTGTCGAACGGATTCTATTAATATTTTTTTTAAATATCATACAGGTAGAAGAATAGTTATAGGTTACCAGTTATTACATTTTTGTGATTTCCCAATGTCAACTATTATTTCACAGACTGGTTATATTATTCTATTTTGTTTTTTTTCACGATTTACCCTTTCAAATGGTAGAGGTATACCTTTTTAAAATTACATTTGTTTTTAAAGTTTAAATAAAATAAAATAAATAATTTTGTTGCTTATTTTCTTCTTTCATAATAAGTAAACCGTTTATTGAATGTTTCTAAATAAGTAAAACGTTTGTTGAAGGTTTCTAAAGTTTTATTTTTTTATTTTTGGAGACCTTTAAATATATTTTAAAAAAAAGACAAGAATTTATTATTAGGAAGCGAGATACCAAGTTACATCAAAATATAAAACAGTTGACTCCTTTTGCTAGTGCCTACTTGGTGGTAATCAGAGTCAATGCTTTAAAAAAATTGCTTTGGTTCTCACAATCTAAAATTAAAAATCTTACTATTGCTCAAGAATTTAAAACTTCTGATCTCGAAGTTTTACGGTAAAAATATCGAATTTGAAAATAAATTTGAATTTGAATTTAAAACTAAAAATATTAGCTTTTACGGTAACTCATAAAATACACTCACATTTGAAAATAAATATGGATTTTAATTTAAAATTAAAAATATTAGCCTCTTTATAATATATCCTACATAAACTTAAAAAATTAAACAGAGCACTTATAGAAAAACTTGGTTCCGTCTAAAACATAAAATATTGATTAGCACAGGAAATTTTACTTATGCACCGTAAGTGAAACATGCGTTGAAGCAATCTTGTATAGACAGTGTATGTCACAATCTAACGGGGTTGATAACAGCGAGGACAAAAAAAATCTAAAGGATTCTAAGGATGGAATTTCGAAATTTTAGAATAAAAATTTGTGCAATTCGAAATAAATACCACGAAAAGAAATGAACGAAAATTTATTAGAATGTCAAGAGTTTATGGAATGCCACGTTTATTCCCTAGAAATTGATGGTTTAGAAGCACCACTACGAAGAACTGAACTCATCTTTGAAAAAGTTGGATCGTGACAGTAGTCCTCACAGTTACTGAAAGGCTGCAAATGCATACATTTCTATTGTGGCATATTAAGTCTGTAAACCATGCACGCACAATTTCTCCCTATTACGGTTGATGACATATAATTAAAACCTTGTCAATTTGGATGGGTTTTTTTTTTATAAATAAAATGTTCACAAATGAGAAGGAGTTTGGTGACTAACTTGGCTATTCACTTTTCACCCTAACTCCTTGCTCCTCGTTCTATTCCCTTAGCTCATCTATCAGTAGCCCATAGAATTGGTGTGAAATCACTCCTACTGTCGACATTTAATGCAAATGCTGGTGAATTTTTTGTAATCCTACAACACTTAGCAAGATCTTCAAACTGGATATAAAAGACACGTCTGTAACTCTTATTTAGTTTAGGTTTAACGAAATGCAAATTTTTTTCTGGTCACTATGTCTTCGGTATTCCGATAATAAGTCGGACGAATTTTTGTATGAAATGAGCAGAGCCTTTGTATAAGCTTTTGACTAAACTAGTGTAGCGTAGAAGCTGAAATGTCGTTCTTAAAAGCAATTATTTTATTCTTAGTTCAAAATGCTTTCAGTAGGCTAACAAATATAGAGACACAGTTAATAATTTTCATGAAACTAATAAAATATAAATTTTGAAGAAGCATCATTTATCAAATTGATTCTTGGTAGACTCTTTGGACTCATTAAGTGAGTGAGTTGAATAATACTAACACAAAGGCTGTTCCGTTTGTCTAAGGTCAACATTCTCCAACAAAAGTAAAAATGCAGTAGACATATACGATGTGTCAAACAAAAGGCTACATACATCGACATATGTGCGATATATTAATTTGTTTTGATAAGATTAGTGGTATTACAAAAAATTCACCAGGAAGTGCTTTAAAGTTTCACTGTAAAAATGCTTTTAAAATTTTACTCTGTGGGAAGTTCACATCGTGGCTACAAATTAATATTTCGTTCTAGAACCACCCAACAACAACTTTTATCACTGTTTACCACCAAACTTACTCGCTTGGGGACATTTTGTTATAAATAAAAACTTTAAATGATATGGTTTTTGTTATCATAAGTCGTCAACCTTTAAAAGGGGAATGTTATAGTAATTAAGTGTTGTTTTTCATTATGGAAACAAGCTTTATATGTAGACCTGATGAACTGCAATCAACAGTTGTGTAGAAACGACCCTTTAGTGGCAGTGATTGCCACAATACAACTTGTTTACTATAACATGAACCCTGAACGTTATAAACATTATACTTGTACTTGTTGTTAGTTGAGAATACTAATAGCATCAAAATTTTCTCTTGGCTATGGGGCAGTGTTTAAAAGTATGTATTTGTAATGTAATATGTTTGGAACTGTTATAAATCAAAGTGGATTTATTCAGTAAAATAATTCTTCACTGTGCATTATTCTGAAGTTATATTTTTTCAAAAGATCATTAATGTATTTTATTCATTTGTAAATGATAAACTAAAATAACATAACCCATAAAAACATAGTTTTTAAAAATCCTTTATATGCGTAGTCAGTTTTTACATTCATTAACACAGCTCCGATATCAAAAACATTTCTATCAGCAAAATTTGCGGCAAACTATGTTTCAAAATTTATTTATTAAAAATAAACTTGAACATCATCCAAATATCATTTATTATTTTCTGATTGAAGTAATTTTATTATTTATTTATTAAAAAAATTTTGGCAACAGGAAAGAGTTTCAACAATCCTCGGTTCAATAATATTTTAATGCGATTGAATGACGACAAGTTGGTTTATTAGTATTCCGTAAAAGGGGCCTTTTAGTGACAGTAACAGCCCTAAATTTTTATAGAATGGATTGCCATCGACATCTAACCTAACTCCCGAGTTTTAGCCCGATTGGATGACAGCAAGGGGGTTAATTAGGCCTCCGCAGATTCCGCTCAGATCGACAAACATACAAAAGCGAAAAAATTGTGGATGTAAGGGTACAGTAGTGAAAAATTGAAATTAAAATTATTATTTTTTTTGCGAACTTTGATACTGAGTTTCTGTGTATTATTTGTCTCCGTATATAAATTCAATTTTCTATATTAATAGAATGTTTTTAAAACCTTAGAGCTATTCCCCCCCCCCTTTTTTTTTTCTTTCTTTCTTTTAAAGGTAACCACCTCCCGTACTGAATCTAATGCCACCCTTAAATAAGAAACGTAGACGTATGAACACACCTGTTCGTCAAATAGTAGAATATAAATCAAACAACCTTCTCTCAAAGTATGGATCTTTTTCCATCGATTCGTATTAATAGCATTTCCTGTAAAATGTCATTGTCATTAAAAGCTCGTCAGATCATAAAATATCTCACAAAGTTGAATATTTAAGAAAATGCCTTCCTATTTACCATCTCCTCATATACATCGAAAATTACGCTGTTTGATACGCTGTTGAGATTCTGTTCGATTTCCGAATTTGTTATTTTTGGATAGGCCGAACAAGATTTTTTTTTTCTTAAAAGAAGTTCTGACTTTTGATGTGATATTATCGGACGTATGTCACCATCAATCTTTCTCCTGTACTTGTTTATCTCTTAGAATTTGTCTTTTATTGTAAGAAATAAAATACACTAATGATATTTTTAAATCTATATCCTGAGCACGAACCTTGTGAGATCTGCGTGTTGAGTATAAAGTTGATCACTACTTTCTCCACAAGTTATACGCAACTTTTCCTGCAACAGGAAGTGGTGTTTAAGTATAACAACAGGAGGTCTCTATATCAATCATGCAAATTATTATATCAATTTGTATTTGAGTTTTTAAGAAATTTTGTCTTTTTGCCACGTGTTCATGACGTCATCAAACCTCCTATAGGGAATTAACTTGACGTGCATATTTTTTCATATTATAAAAATAAGCTTTGAAGTTTGTCGGCGGTTTTCGAAATATCGTAAAGAAACAAAAAATATTTTTGTTAAAAGTAGACGTTTGGGGAAAACAGCCCAGCAAAGAAAACCTTCGATATATATTTCATTGAATGTTTACAACTAAAGTATGCCCTATGAAGGTAAGTGCCAGTTTTTGTGTCCTCTCTGTGATATTGAACCAAAATTTGAGCATGAACGAATGATAGACTGCCTTGATTCAATTCTTCACTGTAAAATTTATTTGCAGGAGGAATGGTTATCCCTGGCAATGTTTCCACTATACACCAAAAATCAAATTAAATTTATTTGAAAAAACACATTAAAGTGAGCTAAATTAGAAAATCGTAACAACTATTTCTGAACAACAAACTAAATTTTTAACGGTTGAAGTTCTAAAACATAGTTGCAAAGCACTATCGAAAATAGTGAAGCTATGCATAGTAAAAGAATGTGTTATAAAAATATTTAGCTATTTCTTTGGATCTAAGAGAGCTGATTCTAGATGCTACACTACTTGATACACTGTTCTAAATGTTGTCCAAAACATATCACTAAGTTGCTGAACATACTAACTTATGAACATACACAAAGTACGTTCAATGCCATAAATATTTGCTGTGCCACTTTGTAAGATTCAGCTTTTACTGTAACTTCTTATTATAAGGTTAAAGAATTAAGTTGATGAATCAATTTATTTTTTTTGGCATGATGGAGCGCAGCATAAGTCTGATGCACAACTGTTCTACAAAATATATATATATATATATATATATATATATATATATATATATATATATATATATATATATATATATATATTTTAAGAAACATTTCGGTTTTTCTAAGACTTGGTGTATTTAAAAAGTACATTAATAAGTATTTCAAAGTCTATTCTTTGTAACTTTGTTGAAAGAAATAAAAAAAATCTAAATAGTAATTTCGAATTTATTTTGTAATCCTATAGTTAGGATAATTGTACAGTTCTTTTGAATAATTCGTGTTATTGTATTCAAATATAATTAGTAAAATAACAAAGAATTTGAATAATGTTTCTTGTTCTCTAAACCTGTTTTATTTTCTCATGGATTTTGCTTTCTTGAATAAATGGGATTATAAAATTACTATAAAAGCATCTCAGAAAAGGCATGCAAAATGAAACTAAAAAAATTTAAACACATTAAATAATAAGAATATATTTTAAATTGCTTATTTTTGTTGGCTGAAATCCACTGCTTTTGGCTGAAATCCATTTTCCTTGGAAGGTTTTTCTCTCCGATTGTCTTATCGCTCTGCATTTCCTTTCATATCATTTATTAAATTTTCTCTCTTCTCTTCAATCACATTCTCCAGAAAATTTCAAGCGTGAAAAATTTGTTTTGGCGATAGTTCAAGAGATAGACTTTTTTTTTCTAAATCTTACGAGTTATTTTTTTTTATACACACAATTTTAACAATTCATTTTAATTCCAATTTAATTACAAAAGCAACTAATTGCATCGTTTGTATTTTTCGTCAGTAACTAGTTGCTTTACAACTTGCTTGTTGTATTTAATCGTCCAGTTGTAAAATTAAATCAAACAAAAAGTCGAAACATAACATATTTTTCAGCATTTCCCAATTGATCTGGCCATGAATTTTAAAAGGAATGATCAAGAGTTAAGTTTTAATTACTATTAGTAAAAATACTACAAATAAATATTTTTTATTTCCATATTTCGTTAATGGAATTCGTGCATAGTGACGTCACAGTCAACTGGTGTGAACAAAGATAAATGAAACGCGCAATTTGATTGATTTATGGAATGTGAAAATTCGAATTTATATTTAAAAGTGCATTGTGATTGGTCACAAGCATATCATAAGTGTTGACAACAGATGAAATTCCACTACACATAATGCCTTGCTTATAGCCGCTTAGATTAGATTATTTGTGTTCTAGTTAGTACAAAATTTTCAAAAGCTTTGGAGCAATATTTCTAAAAATGTTGCGATTGAGAAATCAGAACATAGCAAAATAGAGAAGGAAAAGACTGACGGTCATTCTTTTAATCGATAAGAGAAATTTTTGCGATAATTACGGATGCAGAACGTCTACCCCAACATTCCAATTCAATTGTGAGATCGGTAATTATGGTCTGAAGAGAATTACCAGGAGTGTCCTTCCTGGGAACAGTTTTTATCTTTGATTCTTTAATCGAACTATTGTGATTGTTCTACGTGATTAGAAAATGAAACAAAAATGTCGTTTGTATGAGGATTTCGATGTCTTTTGCCTGTAAATGTAAAACTTCATTAAGTGTTAGAATAATGTTTTACATAGTTAGGCAAAAGTGAATTATTAAAATCAGCATGATTAACACATTCAATTTTGATGCATGAGTAACATTGGTGATAAAAAAAAGGTTCAAGGTACAAAAAGGATATTTTGAGTTTTATGGGGATTCTTTAAAATAATGAGATTGATAATGGAAGGAAAACGATGTTTCTGAATTCCTTTAAAATTATTGTGGTTCTGAAAGGATATGAATTCAAAATGACCGAAAGAATATACATTGTAATATCTTTAGAAGCTCTAACTGTAATAAATTTAATAAATAATAAAAATCATATTTTTAATCACTAAAATTTCGTTTGATTGAAAAAGAATAAAAAAAGATATTTCTTTGCATTTGCAATAATGACAATTACATTCAAATTGGTCTTCATTAATCAAAGACAGTTGACATCTAATCGAAATCGGGAAATTCGTTACAGTCAACGCAATGAGTAATCGCACAGATTACAGAATATTTGCTACGTTGGAATAACCGTTAGAAATTTTATGTGATCAAAGAAACATGTTTTCTTTCTATTGCTTTAAAAATGAGTAATTGGCAGTTATTATCCTCCAAGTATCTAAGGTGCTAACATCCACATCACAAAAATAATAGGCAGTTACTAAAGCAGTTTAATGACTATCGTAAGTTTCCTTTCTTAGTGAAACTAGATAAAACGAAACGTGTTTGCACAGTAGATGAGACAATGATGACAGACCATAAACAAAACTCTGTTATAACATATGTTAGTGGAAATAACTGAGAAGGTTTAGAAGGTCCTGGATATGCATTGCAGTTATCAGCGTTTGATTTGGAAATAATTTAAAATTAAAGAATGCAACTGCAAAAAATATTTCATAGATATTTGGCAATGTAGGGAGTTTGAAATATATTAGATTGAGGAATGCACAGACGTATTAATAAGAAGAAAAAGAAACATTCTTCAATAACGAAGTTGTCACACAGAAAGGGTAATAGCAATAATAATAATAGTTATATTAAAAAAAAGTAATTAATGGGTAACTAAGATATTGAGACGTTTAAAATGATTTTTTTCCCGCGAAAAATCTGTAATAATAAAACAAGCTGTGTGTGTCTGTCTGTGGCTCTGTGGATTTATAGAAACCTACTTAAAATTAGAGTAGAGCGTTGAAATTTTCAGCATAAGTTGGCCTTCTAATTGTATACATCACAAACAGAATGTTAAGATTTTAATTAGTTATTTTTTAATTAATTTTTTTAATTAATTTTTTTTTACAAAGTGACTTTAAACAGCGATACAGGTCTGAAATTTTCAACAAATGTAGTTTTAGCCTTCTAATTGGACTTTTGAAAAACAGAATGTTATAAATTTTAATTAGTTATTTTTTAATTAATTTTCTTAATTAATTAAAAAAAAATTACCAAACGACTTCTAATAGGACTGCAGTTCTGAAATTTTCAACATAAGTAGTTTTGGCCTTCTAGTTGGTCTTTTAAAAAACAGAATTTTAAATTTCTTTTTAGTTTTTTTTTTAATTAATTTTTTTAATTAATTAATACATATTTTACAAAACGATTTCTAATAGGGCTTCAGCTCTGAAATTTTCAACATAAGTAGTTTTGGCTTTTTAATTGGATTTTTAAAAAACAGAAATTTGAAATTTTATTTGTTTTTGTAGTTAATTATTTTTTTAATTAATTAAACATATATCTTACAAAATGATTTCTAATTAGGCTGCAGTTCTGAAATTTTAAACGCAAGTACTTTTGGTCTTCTATTAGGACTTTTCACAAAAAGAATTTTTAAATTTTAATTTATTTTTTAATTAATGTTTTCACAAAAAGCGACTTTTAATAGGCCTAGAGCTCTGAAAGTTTCAACATCAGTAGTTTTGGTCTTCTAATTTTGCTTTCCACAAACACGTGTTAAAATAATCTTAAAGGGGTATTGTATTATTGTATTAACGGGGATTTTTTTTTCTGTGTCTCGACAGAGGAGAGGATTCTAATATTAAGGCTTTACGTAGCAATTAGATTTTAGTGAGTGAATCGAGCTTATGCTAAAGCAACAAATGAACCTTTCAGGGAGAGAAGTGAGCCTATTCTTGCATAGTAATAATGAACCTTTCAACGAGTGAAGTAAGCTTGTATTTATGTGTCAATGAACTTTTCAGCGAACGAAGCTAGCTCGATTTTGCGTAGAACCTTTCTGCGAGTGAAGCGCCAAAAACTGGGACCTATATACCTTGTGACGGATTTCCGCAATGCGAGGCCTCACAGCTAGCTCAAATATTACACATGTTAAAATTTTGTAGCGAAGCACGGGTATTCAGCGAGTAATAAAATAAATTGAAACCGCGCGGTGTTTCTCTACTCTCCAAATATAAGAGGATCTTAGCTATGAAATACCACATCTTTTATAATTTATCTACTTTAATATCTATGCTTTGCAACGAAATTTTTACCATGTGCATTTCAGAAATCAACAGAAATTCTCTACATGTCTTATTTCTTTTTCATTGCGACTTATTAGTAATTAATCAAAGTTTTGATATGCAATACTTACTACTTCGCTTCTTTCTATTCATTTATATTCTACATGTGTAAGTGGAACACTTTTATACTAGGACACTTTACTGTTTAGTAACCGATTAAGTGAGGTTAAGCGAAACTCAATTACTAAATTATCCCTAAGGAAAGGAGTAAGAGAGAGGGGGGGGGAGAGAGAGGGGACGACGACGACAATTGTCTAAAAATTAGAAGTAGTTATTTGCTAAATGCCAGATAAAAAAAAGCATTTACTTCCATCTGAAACATTAAATAAAGTTAAGAAATGTCTAAAAAGTAAATAGTTGTAAGTAATACAACACATAAAACTTTTTCTATGCTTGTCCTTGTTGAATTTTGTACCAATTTTGTACAAAGTAGAGGGCATTAGGATAAACGTATGGAACGTTTTTACCCTTTTCCGACACCAGTAGCCCAACAACGCTGGACAGTATCGCTCGACAATGGCTAATCCCATTGTGGATCGAAGTTAATCAGCCGTTGTTTCGGTTCTTGGCCAATCTCGCGAAATGCTCGATGTAATATACCGAAAGTTTTGAAATGTTAGTGCACAGTTTTAAAATTGAAATATTTTATTTTTCGAAAGTACGAACGGTTAAAAATATGTTTTGTGATGTTTTTGATAGATTTAAAAAAAAAAAAAAAAAAAAAAAAAAAAAACAGTGAATTTTGAAACGATGCTCGAGTTTCGGCATAAATTAGTCAATTTTCCAAAACACCAGTTTCCGACATTGGTCAATACTGGTGTGCTACCTGGGATCTTGAATTTATTTAATTAAGATCGACAAATTTTACTTTTTCTAGTCTTTCCCTAGTTGACATTTGTATCAAAATTTAGAGTTGTGACTACATTAGAAACAGGACTTAAGGATATTCCTTATTTGGAACTTTTAACGCTTTTTAGACCTCTTAGCTATAGTAAATCGGAATAGCTTATTTTTTCTATATCTGTCCTTGACATTCATACAAAAGTTCAGAGTTATGACTGTATATATCTGTATCCCTGAAGAAAAGCGCACTATGTCCAAATTTGAAATTGAGGTTTTGGCACCATCTTACATAACACTTTTCACTCTTTCTAGTGGAATGAAGAACTATATCCTAGGTTAAATAATAACCAATTTAGACGTTTTTGAAAAGCACTATGTTCCATCATAACAAAAGAGAGAAAAGATCGTAACTGTAATATTCATTTGGTATTCATCTCATGGTATTTATTTTTCATGGTACTTGAAAGTTTTTGCGATATTGGAATTAACTTACAGCGCGTAAAATAAGCGCGTTAGTATTTTACGCATTGTAAGTTATTTCCAATACCGCAAAAACTTTCAAGTACCATGAGAAATAAATTTTAAGCATACCGAATTTTTTAAAAAGTACCAAAAACCTTTGAAAGTTAATTACTCACAAAAATCTAATGTATAAATAGTTATAAAATATATATATACATATTAAGATTAAGAGAATTTAACAAAACATCACTTAAAAAAAAAAGCTTTTCTATTAGTTGACTCGTATTTGGACATAGAAATATTTGTAAAATTATTCTCAATCTTTTCAATTTTTTGATGAATAACAATAAAATATAACACTTTGATCGACTGGTCTTTCTTTAGAAGTGAAATGTTCTTACAAACTGCTTAGAAAGAAACTTTCTAATGGACTTTTCTCTTAAAGATTATTAAAAATATCTTTACTTATTTTTCACTTAAGCTCAGATTACAATCTACTTGAACTTTTACAACAATAATGGAAAGTTCAGTGTATAAATTGAATCTCACTCAGTGTCAATTTGCTATGTTCTTAACTCTTACAAAGCACTTAGTAGCAAGCTAAGATGATAAAGGGTGGAAAAAACAAAAAAGGTTTTATTCATTTTCCATTAAGGGTTTTCTTGGTTATGCAGTATAGTTGGTGTTATTTTCAACTTTGTCCCTTTTGAGAATTAAACCCGTCAAGTAACAAAAATAAAATAAATTTAATTGCTGATATGCTATATAAGTTAAACAATGAAAGATACCTCTGCATGCAGTTATATTTTAGATTATATTTAAAAGTTTACAATTTCGTAATGCATCATCATGTTAAAAGTAATATTGAACGATTCTAAAAATATCTGTGATGTGATTGGAATTCACGTATATTTTGATTATTTTTGTAATTTTAGTTTACATACTATCTACAATGTAGTAAGAAATTTATTCATCGTAATTGTACATCCGTTTGGCCACATTCTTTTCTAAAATTAGAAATACCACGTATATACGGTTAATTAAAAGGACTCCGTTCGAGTTCACACTCAACAAATCATTCAGTACTTACTATTAGTAATCAATTTGTAACGCTTGCAAAGTCACATGTAAGATTAGTATATATTACAGCAGTGGTTCTCAAGACATATGGTTAGTGAACCTCAGGTGTTTCTCGAGGAGTTCAAAAGTGGTCCGTCCAAAATTCAAGTATTAAAATAATACAAACCTTAAAATAAGCCGAGTGTGAGACATCATCAGAGTAGAATGTTGTACTTATATATTTTTATTTTTTATTTTTATATTAAAGTTTACGCAAGTTTGTCCATTTCCTATGAAATGAGCTGAACTTGCGCTGGTTTTAAGTATCCATTATCTGCAATTGGCATGTTTTTACCATGGGAACTTTTCACTTTATCTTGTGAAAGAAATTACCTTTATTTGCTACTATAGCTTTATTCTTTATGTCAATGACATATGATCTGGAATGTGGTAGTGTATTTGATATTAAGTGATTATGAACAACTTTCATTTAAAGACATTTTGCATTGGGAAAGCAACTTGAATTTTCTTCATGTGAGTGACAAAATTCCCACTGATTCCGAGAAAGAAAATTATTTTTACTTTGGTTATTTTTCTGCTTTACTTTTACCAGAAGGTTCCGCTCCCTGCTCGTTAACAGTCGCCAACTCCGGTACTACTCATTAAATTTTTAAAATCTTGATATAATTGCGCCTATAAATTAGGCTGTATAAAATCCTGAAAATTATTCAAATTAAGCGATTAGTAACCCTAGAACGAAATTATTAAATGGTATGGTGTTTTTAAATTGCCATTTAACCAAACACTACAGTACCACTTGGCGACATTTTTTTTTTTTTTTTGTCACACGAAAATGGTCGACGGGAGCATATGTAAGTACTATAACATAATTTTATATCGTTCAATTCTCACTCAATAGAGAGTGGAGTAGCTAGTTCAAAAAGTGTTTAAGTTTCAGATCTATTCGAAGTTTCTAAATGTATAGCTGTACCTAATGAACATTGTCAAACAACATTCAATCTCCTAGCAAGAACAACAATGAAATGAAATCAATCAAATGTGCAGTTATTAACATTTTAAAATTGCGGATTAGGTCTGAAAATAGTAAACACAAATTCTATTAGATGTTGCCATTCATATTATCGAACCCAACTGTCATTGTAGAGGCATGTTCGATAACGCAATATTTAAAATTATTGTTAATTAAACTAATTAATAAAATATGTTTGCCCTTTTGATACGTTTTGGCAAATCTGCATTCCAAACCCTTTCAAGTGACACCTTTAAGCTTGGCGTCCACTATCGTTAAGCAGAGCAGAGCAGCAGTGGACTAGAGCCAATTACAAGGCTACCAACGTCTAATGTAGCACGAGCCTCGTGCTACAATGGACGTTGACAGCCTTGTAATTGGCTCTAATCCACTCCACTCTGCTCTGCTCTACTCAGCTCAGCGATAGTGGACACCAAGTTTTATAGTTAAATTCGTTTGAGTAATTTAGGAGTAGTGATTGGGACAAAAATACGTCTTGCCTGCTAAATTTATAGATATCAATGCATTTTAGCTAAAATATGTGGCACATATTTAAAAAAGTTGTCTATTGATCTGGGAAGGGGGAAGGGGCTCCGTAGCTAATATGTCTTTTAACGTATTAGTCAATGGTTTGGTCACTGGGTCCAGTTTGGCTGATTCGCATCTCGGCCTGATGTCTTTCAAAGAAGTAATGAAGGGGCTTGTTATTAATAGTGACTGCACAATGAAACTTGTTAAATTCGTATTTTTCCTGAATAATAATTTCCTTAGTAATTAATTTTATTTTATTTTTAAAGGGAACACATCTACCTTTTCTTGTATATGGCTATAAAAACATATATGCTAGGTTATTTTTTAAAATGATCAGGATTTATCCTTCAAATGGTTTTATCTACAAAATTTAGTAAGTTTTAAATTAATCTCTTTTCACATACTCGCTTCGAGTGAGACGAACTTGGTACATCATCCCATATATTGATGGAAAACAAACTCGTTTTTTGAGAGTAACCTCGAAATCGTCCCTGTAGCCTTCATTGTTGCATTTCTCACACAAAAAAAATCACACGAAGTTTAAAGAAAAGGGAAGGAAAAGGAGGGGAAGCAGTGCCAGAATCATATTTATTTTTCAGTGTTCAGCTAAAAAAGCAACGTTATTACGATGAAGTTTCCATTTTTCGATGTGATCCTTCTCCCTACGTTTCTTTGGAATGTGATCTTTCATTAGCTATCAGAGTCACCAAAAAAAAGTTATATGAAGACTGCGATAGTTTATTAAAATATCACATCCAAATAAATGGAACTGATCTCATTGGAGAATGGAAATTTCATCCAGAAAACACACGTCTCGTCAGTACAAGTTTATAGATTTTTTTAGAGATAGAAAGTTTTTAATATAAATCCTTTTTATGCATTGTCAATTTTTAAATGTAATGGCAACTAATTTAAGCGATTTTACGCTTAGGTCGGGATTCCATGTTTAACCACTACGAAGAAAACCATCGATTCCATCCCATTAACTAACTTTAACATCGACAACGAATCTATCTACCAAGTTTCAGATTGATTGGATGACGGGAAGTGCCATTGGTGCTTGCAGGAGGGTACAAAGGGGTGCACTTGCTCTTGGCAAAAAATTAAAAAAAAATTAAAAAAAAAAAAAAAAAATGGAAAAAATTTATAAGTTTAGAGATAAAAAAGTACGTATGCCGTTTTGAAAGTATTTTATGCATTTGCCTTTATTTCTTTTTAAGTCTCTTTTTATTTCCTTTTCGTTTTTAAAACAGATTCATGCACCATCTTTGTGAATATGATAAAAGAAGAATTTTTTTTTATTGAGCAATCATTTCTATTGTTGTTCTCTCAATTCTTTGAAAATGCGTTGCTTGTTAATTATTGTGCATCAGATACAAGACCTTGAAATCTATTTTTGAAATTTAACTAAGTATTTCCTACACTGCCTTAATGTTTCATTTTTTTTTTTTTTTTATTTTTTTTTTTTTTTATTATTATTTTCGAAACTTGAAAGAAATAAAATGTTACTCTTTCGTTTTCGTACATTTTATGGTGACTCTGTTGTCTTTTGAATACCACAAGAACTAGTTGAATGATAAGAAAGAAAAAAAAAGAAGAAAAAAGAAGAAGAAAGAAGAAAAAAAAAATCATAGAAAAATAAGAAAATTGTAAAAAATATATTTTTTTACTAATTTTTTCTTGTTTGTTTTTTCCTCCTTTAACGTGATTGTATTTGGTAACAAGTGAAAGCTACAGAGGAAAGGATTTCAAAAATATATTCCGTTTTTTCTTTAAATTATTCCTAAAGAAGAAATCAATGCATAATTAATTAATATATAATTAGAAAATACAATCAATAATTCTGAAAAGTTAATGATTTGACCAAATATCTAGCATTTTAGCACTCCCTTGCAAATATAATTCTGCAGGCGCCCATGGGAAGTGGGTTGTTTAGATTCCCGAACATTTGCTGGGACAAACACATAAAATAGAAGTTAATATAAAGGATTAAACAAAAAAAAAGTAGCTTAATAAGTACCCCACTCCTCCTATTCAATTCATATCTTCTCCTGTGTGTCGGATTTGATTACAATACCGCCCGTGCAAGAAATGATGGCCACATATATTGTAATTATCTTTTTAAAAAAATATATTAAAAAGCTTATGTAAAAAAAAAAAAGTTTAACTGTTTGAAAATGATTGTTCAAGAACTCAGTCTCCATAACAGATACTCGGAACTTTTCTTCCATTGTTTTTCTTCGTATTAATTTGAAACTACACATTTTCATCTAGTGGCGAAAAATTGTAATTGAGTTTTTTAAATCCTTAATATTAGCTTCGATTTTGTGTATTTGTTTGCTGATGGGAACGGAATCTGTGGAGGCCTAATTAAGCCTCTTGCCGTCATCCAATCAGGCTGAAACATGGCAGATAGGTTCGATGTCGATGACAATGTATTCTATCAAATTTTGGAGCTGCTACATCACTAAAATGTCGTTTTTACGGAATACTAATAAACCAACTTGCCGTTATCCATAAAAAATCATTGAACCGACCATTTTTGAAACTCTTTCTTGTAGCCAAATTTTTTTTTAATAAATAAATAAATAAATAAATGAAGGAATAAATAAATAAATAAATAAATAAATAAATAAATAAATAAATAAATAAATAAATAAATAAATAAATAAATAAATAAATAAATAAATAAATAAATAAATAAATAAATAAATAAATAAATAAATAAATAATAACATTACTTTAAAAATCAGAATAAATAAATGATATTTAAATGCTAGAGCATAAATTCACGTTCATGTTTAATAAATAAATTTTGAAACGTAGTTTGCTGCACATTTTGCGTATAAAAATGTTTTTAATATCGGCTTTGTGTTAAGGAATATAAAAATTGACTGTACATATAATGGATTTTTTAAAAACTCTAGTTTAATAGGTTATATTCTTTTTCTTTTCTTATTCTAATATCATTTCCATTGATTTTATTTTAATGTGTACCGAGTTGTAATGCAATGTGTCTCATTAGGATCAAGACGTCTCTAAACAGACGCACATTAACCATACATATCTACTTAGCAAAACCTTATATCTTCCATTCATTTTTACTTTCTCATTTCTTTTCATTTATTTAGATTGAAAACATATTATTATCGTGGACACCGGCAGGATTATTTGCAGGAGGGTTTAGATCCATTTTATTGAGTGATAGTCAACTTTTTGTCGAACATATCTGACGACATAAATTAATTAATTGATCAGTTTTTAAAAAATTTGAATTAAAGGAAGAATTAAAAATCTAAAA
Organism: Linyphia triangularis; assembly: GCA_963978545.1. Taxonomy (NCBI): domain Eukaryota; kingdom Metazoa; phylum Arthropoda; class Arachnida; order Araneae; family Linyphiidae; genus Linyphia; species Linyphia triangularis. The sequence continues at coordinate 40,025,515 of OZ021732.1, read as the reverse complement.
CATTTTAATCAAACTATTAATTAAAAATTTTTAAAACTAAAAGTCACTATACATTTATTGCTATTGATGATTCCAACATTGAATCAAAGTTATTGCATTTAAAGAACATTTTACATGTCATTGTAGAAAAAAATAATTTTAGCACTGCAAATCGCAAACAATGTAAATTTAAAACACATTTACATGGGTAAGCATTGAAAATGGAAAATATTTTTTACTTCGGAAATGTCAAAATCAAAGTTTAATTCTGTTTTCCGAAGTAATTATTTTTTGGTTTTCTAAAATGTCATACCAATTTATTGGTGATGGGGAAATTGAACAAAAGTTTAATAAGTCTGAGGTGTATTGAAGGGAAAAAACTTTCGAGAGTCCGAATCGGATGAATTTTCTTATGAAATCCGTGATGAAGGCACTTTTTTTTATTTACAAATTAATATATCGAAACACACGTTACATCGAAAATAATAAAGTTAAAATATTTCTTTAGGTTTATATTTTTTAAAAATTTTAATTTTCAAAATTCAGGGGAGAGAGGGTTGGGGGTCCATGGTTATAATTTAACATTTTGTTAAAAGGTTTTTTTTTTTACAAAAAATTCGTGATAAGTCCCAAATCTATTGTATTTTTAAAATCCCCCCACCAAGTTGTCATTTGGAACTCCAATTGATAAAGATTTTTGCTCACCAATTCTAAAAAGAAATTTAACAGTTCAAAAAATAGTAATTTAAAAATATATCTTTCCCTGTCAGTTTGTAATAATTAAAAACGTCTAACCAGTTTATCACGTTGTTAAACTTTTAATGTCTTGAAGAGATAGTGGGACAGACAAACGACGGGCATAGGAAATTCTTCGAATTTTTGAAACCAGTTTATAAGAAATTATTCCAATTTACTTTAAAAAGCTTGTGTCGCCATCTATTGTATTTTTGTTTAACGAATTACTTAACTTAAAATATAATTATTATTCATACTTTATAATGACTTAGATTTTTCGATACTAAGAAAAAACTTTAACGCTATTTCTTAGATTCCTCAGTTAAACTTGTAGGCATTTTTTTTTTATTAGGGGGAAGGGTATTTTAAGGAAAAAAAAATAATACATTGCTTTTATAAAATTAAATTATCTGGAATGAAAATGATCAATTATACTTCGTTTCTTACTAATTACCTTTTCTAGCAACAATAAAAAGAAATGTAAAGTTTTTGTCTTGGACTTAAATTTGTAGCAAAAAGATATAATAAGGTTGGAAAAATAAGTATTTATATAAACATTCCCAATAATCAAAAATTATTCAGATGATGAGTGGTTTATCAAAAGAATAAATGTCGATACGATCTTATCGATGATATGCAATCAGGTTACTGTGTTACCGATCACTTGATGTTGAAGTATTATAAAAAAAAAGTTACTGATTGCAATAAAGCTTTAACAACTTTAGCTACGCAAGACTGTCTAAAAATAATACACTTATGGTTGAAAGTAAAAAAAAATAAAAAATATTTTACGACGTACACGATTTGTGATGCTATTGAATGAATAACGACTCATTTATGATACAATAATCTTAGTATAAAATATTTCAACTAATTTTTCTGATTTTAAAAAGTACTTTAGGTCTTTAAATTATAAGAACATTTTAAATGTTAAAAATAATATAATATCAAAACAAATGACCTTGTTTAACTTTAAAAAAAAAAAAAAAAAAAAAAAAAAAAAAAAAAAAAAATTGAAGATGATATTGTATATATTTTTAATAAACCATTTTTTCCCATACACTCCTTTTCATAATAAATTGCTATTACAATTACCGACAGCTGGAGTTGTTACATTGCGCACCGAGCTAATTTTGTAAGGTCAAGCATGTTTTTGTACACATGGGAGAATTATCCTTAGGACCCCTTAACACGAAATCGCTTAACATAAAATCTCGTTTAGCGTGAAGTAAAAGCAGTTCTTCGTATTTAAAACTTAATGTTAATTTATTCGTTGAATACGAAATTCATTTAATGCGAATATTTTCGGTGACTCCATCGACCTCGCCTTAACGGGCTTTGACTGTATTTTCATTATTATTTTCCTCACTTTAATTAATAGTATATAATTTAAAATTGCAATACTAATGATTTTTTAGTATTAATTATGATTATTTAAAATTCACATAAATTTAGTTGCAGGACACTGCGACATCTAAGAGTTGTTTAATATGTTTTAACGTACTATATTATAAGCCACATATTTTAAACAAGAGAAAGTTTTGAGACATTAGCCATTAATTAAAGCTGCATTCAAAGAAAAATTCACAATACTTAACTAGAATAAATTAATTAAGATTTGACAATAGTGTTTCACTACATGTAATATTTTTTCAGTAAATAAAAGTATAAGTTTGCAGTTATGCAGTTAATATTTTGCTTTTGATTATAAAATTATCTATATGTGTACCTCTGTTTTCCTAAATTTAAAAAAAAATTTACTTACATGCAATTTAGATGATACTATCGGATATTGATGTTAGTATACAATAATATATAAAGGGTAAACGAGGTATTTAACCATCACTGGCTTAGATTATAATTAAATCTCTTTTTTACCAAAACAAATTTCAGAACCAATGCAATAAGGCAAACTTGTATAAGCAGCAATTCTTATTGATTACTACAACAGGTGGCGGTATTTTTGACAGCTCCTCAGGAACATGTGTCATTTCCAAATTAGAATGAAGAGTGGGTATAAAAAATTCATTTATTACCAATAAAAATATCCTCAGAATAGATAAAAATCAATAAACTTGCGTGAGGAAGTTCATTTCTCGCACAAACAGAAACTAGCTGAATTACTTTTGGTGGAAATGTTGTCATGTCTTCTAAATATAATACAGCACACTTAACAGCTTCTGGATTTTTTTTTTGCATTTGCATTTACAGATATAGGGATAAGATCTCCTTTAGTACAACTGTAAGTAAACTAATTGTATAAATCATATCCAGTGACGTTGCTACACTGTATCCGTTTGTTGGAAACCCAACTGATTTTTATTAATATACATTTTTAAATATTGAAAATAAAATGGTAAATTGAGAGGCAACTTCAAACTTAGATACCTCATCTAACATCATTTGAATTGCTTTTAAAATGTAGAGAAATGCTAGTATATTTTGAATATATACTAGTCTGCAGGGGGTTAATGTAAGTTAAATCATAATAGGTAAAAGTATATAGGTAATAGGAGGGAGTAATAGGGTTGTGTTTCATAAAAACGTTTCTTATTTAAATTATTGTATTCAGTTTCTGATAAAATTACGTTCCAATAATGTTTAGGATAACCAGAAACTAAAAATATTTTAAAACTTTATTTATTAGCTGGAAATCGCGGAGAATGTTGTTCCACTTCTCAGTCATTGGTGGGAGGAGTGGACCATATACTTTCATTCGTGAAGTAACGAACAATCACGAGGAAGCTAAATGTAAAGGAAATTAGACTTTGAGATACGAGTATAACGGGATTAGGTTCTGCTGAACCACTATATTTATTTGAGCTGGAGTGACATCTTAATAATTTTTTTTAAACCTACCTTACTAAAATTCTCTATCTTTAGTAAATTGAGGTTCCCCATTTCGTCTTTCCTCGTGAATTACACATAATGACAATATCTTTCCATACTTTCTACTCTGCTGAGAAATTGATTTCTTTGTTTTACACTTGCCTAACAAAAAATCATTTATAGCTATTATTGGCTTATAACTCAACCAATCTGTCTCAAATTTGATTTTAGCCTTATAGACATTAGGTGTGCCATTCCTCCCCTGACACATTCTTGACTATCTCAACATTTGTGAACTTTTTGTATTCTCATCAAGAAGAAGTAGAAAGTATGGTAGTTTTCCAAAAAATAGAACTTGATTTTTTTTTACGTATTTTGGTGGGACATGACAAGTTGATTTAAAAAATATCAAATCCTCGATGTTACCTACCCTTCCATCCTGCTTGAAATCGTACTTTTCATAAGCCTTAAAAACATTGAGCTTAGTTCACTGGTATTCGAAAAGTTAATGCAATTGGGAAATAATTGCCTTCTATTAAAAAATTAGGTATAAATGTGCAAGAGTCCTTAAGATCAAAAATTGAGTTTTGTTTTCTTTTTAACACGGTAAAAATGAGAAATGGTAGTTGCATAACAATGGTTGGAAAAAACACCGAAATGAATATAAAATGCTAAATCTTCAGTTTTAATTTAATTTTCTGTTGCTAAAAATAATTTTATATCCAACAGATTTTTTAAATATTTTTGTTTTTGTTTTAGCTGTTACACTAATGTACTCTAATGGATATATAAGCTTGTACAAAGACTATGCTATCTATTTCTCATACGCAAGATCAATTCTTATTCCAAACTAAATATTGACAATTATAACATTATTCTTGACTAAATATTGACACTATTCTTGCCACTGTTTTAGTTAAGAGACCTTTGAACAAAATTGCCAAAATAACGTCAAATGCGATAAATTGCGTATTTTGTGTGTGTGTCTATTTTTTCAAGGAATACAGAGGCAATCTAGACCCCATTAAAAAAACTTGCAATTACGAAATGATAATACAGTGATGTCTCAATTCTCTAGTGATTATAAATGTTAGAAATAAAATACATCAGGAACGTACACACTTTAAGCAATATGCCATATGTCTTTTTAGCTTTATGGTGTTTTAGTATGTATGTAAAGATGAATGTACCTGTAGGCAGAGTAACGAGCCGGGGATTGGTCTCTTAGTTTATTTGTAGGTTAACATATTTAGAATGATAGCTTAAGACACGCGGCAGTCACAGGAAGTGGGCTGTTGTATGATGCTGCACAATCTCGCTAGAGAGTGTTACAATTAGGAGAGGGGAGAATGGTTCTTCGATCCCAAATGTATTGTGTAAAAACACAATAAATTTAGTAATGGCAGATGTTTTTCCAGTATTTTTTCGTTTTTATATATATTTCACCTCTTTTTTAAACTTACTATATTATTAACTTGGAAAAAAAAAAAAATGCCAACCAATTTGGAATAAAATGCAAACCAATAATACAAGCATGCAAATATATGTTTACACTCAAATAAATATTTTTTGGGGAATTTAACTTTAGCATTTATAACTCGCTGCTTTTCATTGCTGTATACCATGAAACCATTAAATATTATTTTAATTAACGTAGTAAAATTATGAGAGCAGCGAGAGAGAGAGACATGAAGAAAGGGCAATATTTACATTCAGATGACATTAGTTATTAGGTGTGCCAAAATTTATGATTTAATGCATTTAAATTATCATTTAATGAAGGTAAACATAATATTATATTAAAAAAGAAAAGAAAAAAAAAAAAAAAAAAAAAAAAAAAGAGAAAAAAAAAAATCATAATAACATTATAGGAAATTTTTTACAAAATAAAATTTTAATTGAGTTTGCCATATTTTGTGTTATATTCCTATAATTGAATTTTTAGAAAAACCATATGTCCTCACATTATGAAAATTAAACTAAGTATATTTACCATTCAATAAGCTAAATATTTTTTATCGTTCATTAAAAATTACAAATACAACCACCAAAAAATAAACATTGATATTAAACTTCCAGAATTTTAAACATTACTTGCATTGTTTAGCACTATTATATTATTTCGCACCACCCACATCTTCTCTTTGATAAAACTATTGTAATCACGGCATCATTAACGTCACACAAGACAACTCTTAAGATTGACGGCTAGGCAATAAGTCTCTCTCAACGACAACCCATTATTAAATCAACCTCTTGAAAGCTTTACCAACGAGCGCTTAATGCAATTTCCTTTTCCGTGGAACGATCAGATTTAACTGTACTAAATAGAAATGGTTGTCCACAGTCATGTTAATTGATTAATCGAAGGCTCGATCTAATTTTGTAATTGTTTTAGGTGTTATTGGGGGCGATTTGGTATGAAAATCTTCACAGTAATTAGGTTCTCCCAAATAAAATGACTTGTCAGAAGCACTTTTACTGTTAATATATTACCGAAAGAGCTTTATAATTGACAGATAAATTTATGAGAATATAGATGTAAAAGCATCACGAGGTTTTTAGGTCAATATGTTTACTTAAAATTTAACATTTTTGTTAAAAATCCGCTTGATTATATATTAAATTATAAGATTGAAAGCTATATGCAATTATAATTTAGAAAAGAAAGTTTAATTTATTATATACTAACAAGGAATCTTTCACAGCTATTGTTTTCAGTTGCATGTATTTGCTTCAAATTTATAATACTTTAGGCAGAAAAATAACTAAAAATAACTATTTGCCTTCCTAATAAATTACGCCACTAACTAATACTAATTCTTGTTTGTTTGTAAATAACAAGGGCGTAGACAGGGGAGGATGGTGGGACCCCCCACACCCCTCGAAAATGTGAGAAAACTTGTTTCACTATGAAATTGTGTAAAATCTTGTTCCTTGCCCTTCTTTTATTGTGTAACTTGTTATACGCATTTAATCAAATTTTCGACCATACCCAGCTCCCCCCCCCCCCCACCCAAAAAAAAAAAAAAAATCCTGGCTACGGGCTTGGTAAATAACAAAGTCATTTATTATTGCAATTCTTCTAATAATAAGAAATACTACTTCCATAAGAAAATAAAGTTTTACGTCATGGGCAATGCTTATCTTATACAAATGGGTAAAATGTGAACCTATTTAAAAAAAATCTCTCTTATGAATAAGCGTTTCATCTTTCTAATGTTAATATATTTACTGTTTAGATATACATTTTAAATAACGTTGTATAATTAATTTGGGACTGATTATTATTTTTTTGCAATAAATGAAGAAACCAGTCTAATACTCTAATTTAAATTCAGGTATGTTTTCAGCTATCAAATGTGTTTTAAAATAAAAGTTTCAGCAATGTAACGACGGAAAATGAATTTCATATATATTGATATTTAAGTTTTAAGAATGATGAAGTCATGGTTAAAAATCATTTTGCTTCATACTTTGAATATCATGTGAAAATTACTTTAAGTTGCTATTCATCATTCACTTTTTTTCCTTTTAAAATATTCTTGGGTTTCCTATGAGGGCCCTTGAGGCAAAGTAGATAATTTAGATTATAAAATAAGTTATTTAAAGTGTTGTTTGGTACACAAGAATGCGCTGTTAATATTTATTTTCAAAGAAAAAAATACTTTTTAAAAGTTAATAAAATATTTGTTAAATCTTTCAGTCGGACTTGTAAGATATTTAATTTTTATGTTCTTTTTTTGTCTTTGTAGTACAGTACCCTAAAAAGTAATTTCAGTTCTAACACTCGAGATTGTAATCGCAAAAATAGGCACTCAGAAGTAATTTTACATAATATTAATACTTTAAACCGGCTGTATGAAGTGGATATGATTTAAATTTACTTTAAGTTAAAGTTTTTGGCTTTTTAATTAAATATTTCAATTATCTTTACTTGCAAATTATAAAAACTATCTTCCATCCCTGAAGTTCTTAGGAAATCTGTCCTAGGTGAATTCTGTTTTACTCATAATACTGTCAAAAAAGCACAATAAAATGCTCTCAGCTAGTAAATTTGATAATTTATAAACATCTCTATATTTAAATGCCTACATTTTTTATAGTCATTGTTGTTTGTGTATACATAACTCTTAACTTCATTGAATAAGAAAGAGTGTTTCGTTTGTAACGATGAAAACAAAGGAAAAGCATGCCTTCAGAGTAACAAAACTGGAGAATTATGTTCGTAAAAGAAATTATGAATCCCCCATATAAAAGGATGGGAATGTGTGTTCTGTGAAACATCAAGTTGTGCTATAATAAGCTTGTATGTATTGTATACTATTCTTAGACCATTACAGTTTTATAGCTTTTATATCTGGGAGAAATTTACATTTATTAGTAGAAATGTTACGAGGAGAAATCACAAATTGAAATGTATTCAATTTGTGAAACTATTTGAATTGTACACCTTTTTTTTAAATTATTCATTTTCAATATCTATTTTCAAACCAACCCTCCTATTTTCTTATTAATCTATGAAAGCGGCAGCGTTCCTCCCCGTCAAGTACCACATACACTCCAAAACCATTGATAAGTATAAATAAAACACTTCTGAAATATGCATCGACATGACAACACGATTGTGAGGGATTCAGAATCCTGCACTAGAAACAAGTATGCACATAATTTCTGTACAATGCTGTCTGTCCCTGTCCAAAAAACCTAATGCCTTTTTTTTTTGCAGCAATTATTGCCGAAGTATTGCTTTAAACACTTGAATTTTTATGGACAGTATATATAACAACAGTAATAAAATATCACAAGATCATTAATAAAATGTTATGGAAAAATAAAAGTCTGGTCTTAAAATTTATTAAGGCTTTTTAAGCTAGCTCTTAAAAACCTTTTAAAACTATGAGTGTGAAACATCATAAGCCTTTCAATTATACTTAATACTGGTCACTGCATTTAAATTTGCCATGAGTTGATGTAATTTCTGTTCTCGTTTTCATTGGCAAAAAAGGGGGAAAAAAACCCCGTCATAATGGCGAAATTGGCGAATTACTTTTCGATAAATAATATATGACCCTTTCTTGTAAGTGAAACACAGGAAAAACAGTTGTTGATGAGCGATGATCAAGAAAAGAGAACTCTGTGTTACAGTCATTCGTTTTTAAACTTTTTACACCAGCTTTCTACGGAATTTCTGAAATGGGGATATTTATAACACTTTAATAGGTATTACCCCAGCAATTTTGATCAAAATCATTATAGCCATTTTTTGGCTATTGCTGAAAAACGTAAATTTTTTTAACAGAAGCTACCTTTTGCGCATACGATATTTTGAAGAAAACCTCAATGACATCTCTCATGACTACCACTAACTCATAAGCAACACACTCAATTTGCAGATCCCTTTTTTAACTCAGCAAGTTGCAAAACGTGTAGAAATGCGAAAATAAGTAGTTTTTTTTTTTACTGAATGCAATACATTCATTACCTAACCTATGTTAACATACGGGTAATTGATGTAAAATCCACTAGTTATTTTATTTTCAATTTTTATAATGATCTTTTATTGGCTTAAAATATTTCACGTTCAGCAAAAATTGTTGCTCCGAAAGTTAAGCATTAGGAATATGTCCTTGTGTGAATGGAAGGCGAATAGGCTGGTTGCATTTGTTTGATGGCTTTGTAATTGTGTTAGGAGTATTGGATTCTTAGTAAACTTTTTTGTTTTTGTTCTGAGAGCACGAAAGTTTGGTGCGTTGTTAATATTAATGACCACCTGGATTCGTTGTCGATGGTAGGATTTCGGTTTCAACTTGACAAAGTTATGGATCGAAGTAAAGGTTTTGGGTTTCGATTTGAGAAAAAATAAAAATACCAGGAAAGTGACGAAAGTCTGATTTATGGGAAAATGTGTTAGAAAGTTTTCGGAGAGTAAATTTTTTGTAAGGGAAGTCTCTTTTAACTGTTCTATAAATAAGTGATGAATATTGAAGATAATTAGCTGAATCCAATTATACCAAAAACTTAATTTCAAACATTTTGTTGATAACCCATTTACAAAAAGTCCAATTAAGCGATTTATGACGATGATTAAAATATTGTATAGATATTATACGAAAGGGGGGGGGGGGATATGTCAAGTGATATCCTTGGTTGTTGGCTTCTCTCAGATTCATATATGAGCTGATTTTCGTTAATTAATAGAAATATTATGATTGAACCTATGTGAGTGATTTAAATTTATACGCAAGGGAAAAAAAAAGGATTTGAAAGTGATTAATGTTCAACTAAAATACTTAAATTGCAATTTAGAGTAAACTAAAAATAAGGATTGATTCAAAAGAGCAATATATCTGGCACGTGTTGCAGGGTGATTTTCTTATCTGTAATGGGAAGAATTTTCTTTATAAGCTGTGCGTACGTTATTGTACATACTACGCATAAACTATCTCTGACATTATAATTTTTTTAGCTTTTAAGCCAAGTGTGAATAATTATGATCTTAGTATCACAGAGATTAAATAGTATTTTTTTTTTTTTTTTTTACATTCATTAACGTTTTAATCTACAATGTATTTAACAAAATTGCTTAGATTCATCCTTGTATTCCTATTCACCCGGAATTACAGGAATTATCATTACAGAGATATTTAAAATTGGAAGAAGATTTTGATGTCACTTAACTGCTTGACCTTTTCGCAAAAACTGCCATTTTTTTTAATGAGTATCCAATTTCGACTTGTTTGGTGAAGATTCTCGTCATTTTGGTTTGTTAACGTCCTTTTTTGGTGGGATTGTTATTTTGTTTTAGCAGCTGTGGTGATTAGGATGGAAGTTGTAATACCAATATTTTAAAACTCTTAGTGATCTCCGTGTGCCTATAGTAAAACATATTGAAATAATTAATAGTTTAAAAAACTAAAAAAATACGCTTTTATAGAAAAGTGAACTAAAAAATAGAAAATAATTTTAAATAAGTTTGAAATAAGAATCGAGTGATTAACAAGAAATATTTATTTTATCGTAAAAAAGCGTGGGGTGCTTTTTAAGATATTTTCAACAATTGACATCAAGCACCCCACGCTTTTTTACGATAAAAAAATATTTCTTGTTAATCACTCTATTCTTATTTCAAACTTACTTAAAATTATTTTCTACTTTTTAGTTCACTTTTCTATAAAAGCGTATTTTTTTAGTTTTTTAAACTATTGATTATTTTCTACTTTTTAGTTTGGTTTTCAATTAAAGCGTGTTTTTTTAGTTTTTAAACTATTAATTATTTTTTCTGTAAACTATAATTTTTTTTTTAGTTAAATGTACAAAACTCTCCAGTTGTTTCTGCCAATAGTCACATGCTTGTCTCAAATTTAAGTCATGTGTATGCCTTAGTACACGCCGTATTACTTGGCACAAAACACTACCGTGTCTCTGAATATGAAAAATCACTAATCCTGAAGATCCTGGTAAGGATAATGGGACTAAAAAAAACACGCTTTGTATAACTGTCGTTCAAACGACAAATCTTTCAAACGGCACACCAGGGTTCGATTCCGGAGTAGGTTGGTTGGTAGGAATTTAACGGCGCAAAGGCAGCACGAGTTAATCCTTGTGATAAAGCGACAAACTTTTTGAATTATTGAATTGTCATCGGTCCTTAATAAGTATGCCAAATTTCGAGTTAATCCGACGTTTTGAAGGGGGTCAAAATCATGTTCAAAGATTCCGTTACATATATACATCTGAAGCTAATAAAAGCGTATTAAAAAGCAATACATTTTCATGAAAATTGACTGCAAACAAAAATGCACCTGTGTGATAATCCGGTTACATGGGATAGATCTTTTTTGTGTATTAAACTGACATTTTGGAGCTATCCAAAGCAGCCGGTCTCCGGTTGGTCTGATTATCTCCGGGGAACGATAGATCATTTTAGTGTATGACAATTCCTGAAGCTGATGGTATAGAATACTGGAGTAGCCCTAGCCTAAAATTTCTACTGCAGCTTCTGAAGCATAGTTTATACAAGCTATTTCTTGATGACCACGTCATAACCCTCGACCATTTCGCGACGCCATTAATCGCACACGAATGAATTCTTGCTCCCAGCTCTAATCGTATATTGCCGATGGCTTCCCTACTAATGTTGAGTAAAATCTGAATCTTTATCCGTAATTCTAGAAAGAGTTAATGTAACAAGTAGGATTTGATGATGACTCCAGGAGAGTAAATAAATATGTATTTTGTCTCCTCCATCATTAGGCTCAGTTTTTACGAACCTGAAGGATAAGAATTCGGCCTTTGTTTAACATTGTATCCAATAAATCTTAACAATAATGAAAAAGTAAGCCGCGTACGACACTTTAATATTAAACTAATTAAAGCTAATGAAGTTCAGTGCCGGCCTAATTAACACCGTAAAATATATATCCGAGGATTTTTCTGGGATTGTAATTAATTTTCATTATTTACAAAACACTTTTCTATTTTCGAGAAATTCCTTTAAAAGTAATTATTCAGTCTCCGTGATTTAATTCAGGCAAAATGAATATCAGTATTATAAATATTAATGATGTCTTTTAGTTACCGTTAAATATTTAACGATAAAATAAAGCTTGTTTTGACTGATGACATTAAAAATTAAATCTGATTCTTTAGAATTATGGTTGGATATTTAGTGACATAAAAATTGAGTAGTAGAGTACGGTTGACAAAAGATTTGACTAGTAGGATATTTATGATTCTTAATTTATCTAATTTGCAGCATTTTATTATGAGCAATAGTTAAAATGTATCTGTTTTCATATAATAAATGTGACAGTAAACGTCAATATTAATTTTCATTATTTGTACTCCTGCTGTATAACTAGTTCTCTAATTCGTATAATACTTTTTTTTTCTGACAAGTAACAGATTCTATTTAGAAGAGGAGAGTTATACAATTTTTAATTATTAGTTGCAGATGTTTCAAAATCATACAACTATGATGATAAGGAGTAAACTTGATTTAATTTAAAAACAGTTTGAGGGGTGAAGTTATAGAAATAATCATTATATTTTTCGGAAATAAAATCTCAAAACTTGAAATTTTTAATCACGGAGACCATTGATTTTGTAAAAAATCAATTGTAAAAAATCTAATAGGAATTTTGATTTACCACTTTCAAATTCTTCTAATGCGCAATTAATTATTTGTTTAAAGTTAATTTATTTTCGTTGCTAGGTTCCCGAAATCAGCATAAATAAAATTTATGTTGTTAAAAAATAATAAAATAAAATTACTAATCTCAATGTAATAAATTCAAATTATAAATCACTCGAAGGTATATTTAATTCAATTATAAAAGCAGTTTTATTCTAGATATTCTTAAATTTTTACCCCGATTTGTAAGGTAATATTTTGAACTAGCTACATAGCCCCACTTCGGGGTGATCAGTGTGTATTAGGGTGGCCCTTATTTTTTAAGTATCTAAAAATGTAGCTCCTATCCCCGAATTTTATTTCAATTAACAAACAAATTGTGTGTGAAAAATATTTGGTCTATCTGACCCTTTAAGTAAACTTTTTTATCATAGCATTCTTTTAAAAAACAGTGAACTAATTTCGATGGTGTATTTGTATCTGTAAAAGTTTTTTCTTCTTTTTTTTTTTCTCTCTTGAAGAATGGTTAATATAATAATAAATTATTCAATAAAATTAAGAAAATAGTTGATATAATGAATAATTATATCAGCTATTGAAAGAATATAACTATTGAAATACGAACTTGTTTTAATTAAGTAAACTTCATAAAAAATAAGTATCATTTAAAAAAAAAAAAAAAAAAAAAAAAAAAAATCATATTTGAGAAAAGTGAAAAATTTTAGAGTTTAAATTTGTTAATTTTATAGAAACGAGTGGGAAGTGAAAATTAAGTGTTTATCTATTTTTTTTCCTAATCAATCAATGTGATATTAATATTTTAAAAAAGTGAGATATTTTTTGGAAATTTAGAGAAATTTTTGAAATGCTGTATTATAAGTTAAAATGCATAATTTAATCACAAAATCTAACTCAATAAATTAACTACATAAAAAGAAAAGGCCTTTATGGATTTTGAAAGACCTCTGAAATGCGTTTAGCCCTTGAAATTCGGTCCATTTTCAGGAGTCCTGATATTGTTGTAGCGTAATGCATAGTGCTCATTTATGTCAATTCTGAAAAAAAAATCCTTTATAGCTAACCTTAAAGAAAATATCAAGTAAAATATTTTCAAATTAATAACACATAATTAAAAAAAAAATGTATAATTATTTTAAATAAATATTTATATATGCAATATTAATTTTATATAAAATATTTTATATATTTTTTAATACACTAAAATTCCAGAAAAACTGGTTCATACTAGCTTATGCAAATAAACCACATATAGGAAAGTGTGCTGTCAACCACAGCAAATATAATGCTATTGACATCCATGGAATATTCTCGAGTTGTTTTCTCAATTAAAATGGCCACTTGACCATAGTTTTAATAATTTCAAAGTGGTTTAATAGTTTTAACTCAAACGACGGTGTATAACGTATTAGAGATAGATGAGAAGTATAGATATTCGGTACTATCATATAAAACGTACAACTTCACCCCCAAGAATTTTAGCTAAAACTTGTATTTGCGACAACAGTGCGAATAGAAAATAGTTGTTGAAGTACGCGAGACGAGTAGACTACTAAGAATAATTTCACACATTAGGAGTATAACACTTTAACATCTGAATTTAATGCCGGGCTCTACAAATACGAATGTAGGACTATGGAAATATTGATTCAAGATTATAGGCTTCATCGAGTATATCTGATAAATGTTAAGATATTTGACAATTGAACTAGTTTTTCTGGTTCTTCAGTGCACTTATTTGACATAACAACACGAAAATGAAGAAATGGAATAAAATCAGAGAATGTAAATACAAATTTACTCAAATAATATTGCTTCCAGACTATATATTTAGTTTTCGGGATTGAATGATATTGAAATTTGTCCTTCTAGTACATATGTGACAGTGAGGGAACAGTGTTTACTCAGCTCTTGATTGCATTCACGATTGGTCTGTTTGGAAACTTTCATTAATGCGCTCGTGTGGAATGTCCCGAAACGATTACATATTCCAATAAGAGTTTGCTAGTTGATTGTAACTAAATTTGAATAATTCAAATATGTGTTAGTAATTGTCTTATTATCCTTGAAAATGCCACATTGTTTTATTTCTTAGGTTCGTAACTTTTCGTTCTTAAATCGTAACTTCGTTTCGTTTTTAAATCGTAACTTTTCTATCTTAATCAGCTATCATCTTTAATCTTTGAAGAGATATGTTTCATTTCGAGATGACAAAATAAACATTTTTTTAGTCTTTCAGCTCTCTGTCACAATCCTTTCGTACAAAATTTACCTCGAGGCAACACCAATTTTAATTCATTCTGCATTCCTTCAATAATTTCCTAAAAAAAATAAAAAAAATCATAAGAATTATATTTATTTGCACATATCATCTGTAAGTACCAAATAAATTGATTTGCAATGCGATAAAAAAATAAATTTTAAGTCTAAATGCATTTGTTTGCATTTTCCGTTGTTTAAATAATATATTTTTAAAATGTAGGTAGCATCAAGAATAACGTGGAAAATTTTGCAAACGTCTTAACTTCATAAAATATAATTACTTTTTTTTATTCTAAAATATAAAATTTTCGCTCTGTGACATTCTACATTATTCAAGAGTTGCTGTGAAATGGAGAACGTTTCATGAATGCATATCACACATTTACACCATACATATTTTATGTTTGGAGAATTTTTTTCAGCTAAACAAAATATTTGACAATCCCAGTCAAAGACGATAAGCAAAGCCAAAAACGATAAGCAGTGTGTATATTTGATGTCGAAGAGCTTTGCGGCAAATTCTGAATCACCAGTTTATGGTTTGTCAATACTTCATTTTTAGAGCAGCTTTTGAATATTTTAAACATAAAGAACTATGTAGAGCGAGGTGCTTCACTATTTGTGAAATGTAATAAAACGTGACTAGGTTTAATATCTTTACGATTGTTTCCTTAAAGATTAAGGTTTGGGGAAACTTGAAAAACAAAATTATATTTCGGATGCAATTGTTACCTATTGGAGACGTCACATATTTTTTTTCATGCAGAGTGGAAATGATAATCATATTACTGTTAGTTTCTATTAATCATAAAATAGAGCTTAGATTTGTATTTGAAATGTTTTTTAGTAAAAGTTCTTGTGACACTAAGAATTCTTAAAATTTAAAAGTAATTTCTTTTTTTAAATCCCTCATTTATGAAAAGTAAAATGAAGGGTTCAGATTCTGAACATATATGCACTATGCAGCTATTGATTTGAATAATATTATGTTACTAAAAAATATGTATAGTAGAAGAATCACTGTACTGTGGACTTAATGTACCTTGGCCTTATGCCGTTTATAGGGCTATCTGTTATTTTTTAGAGTTATAAACGAGATAAAATATATCCCATTGTTTAAATCTTTTAAATAATGTTGATTCTTATTTTAGTCAACCTATAAAAATGAACTAAAAGCGCTGGATACAATATATGACCAAAGTACATAAGGTTGGAAGTAAAAGAGGTTAGTCTAAAAAATTAATCGATTTTCTTTATATAAATCGATCACTTATAATAAAAACAAACTCTTAAAATGAAAATGGCACATGCCAACGTATTAAGCGCTTGCAATTGAAACTTTGAATTGATATTTTGGTACGTGCCTCAGTCTCTCTGTGCAAGGAGGTGTACTTTAAAAAATGTATTTTAAACATTAGTAGATTTTTTTTGTGTGTTTGCGTTTCCCATGATCGTTGATTAGTAGCTAATACCGATAGATCGTGCTGAAAATCCTCAAGAAGAGCTCTATAACAATGAAAAAGATCCAAAAACAGTTTATCAAATTTCAGACTCATGTTTAATTATTTCTCAGGGCTATTTTCTCTAATTTTTACTAGATTACATCTTCTACTGTGAACTGCAATTTTTTTTTATCCAGTGGTGGACCGAAAATACTCTTTGATTCTTGTGTTTGGAAAATACATTTTTATGAGTGGAATTAATGTTTTAGAGTATCGTCATTATCAACTCAATATTCAACGCTTCAAGTAGTGCACTTATAAATTTCCGCATAATAAATGAAAAAATAAATGAAAATTTCCGCAGTCATAAAAAGTCACAATTCCTTTACTTTTTCACAAATTCGTTATCCTCCCTATATATGCTGAATGTACTGTTGTAAACTAATACTAAAAAAAAGTAACAGTGCACTATGCTTTAATTTTCGTCAAATACAACAACAGAATATTCAGCTTATTTTTAATAGTAGTGGAATATATATTTTTTACCCTTTAGGGAATTTATTAAAAGCATTTTTTAAAGTATTTCTTATTTATTTTAAAATTAAAAACATAAAAAAGTTGTTTTCTCTATAATCATCGCATGCATTATTTCTTTAACAAAAGGAAACATATCTAATGACTAAATTCACGCCGAAGCTAAAATAAGTGCATATGATGAAAATAATAAAAAAAATAGTCACTAACAAAGGACTTAAAAGGAAGTATTTAAGGTTAAAGCAAATTACTATGATAACAAAATTTCCTCCAGGAAAACTAAGCATGTGCAATACCAATTAAAGTCAGAGAATATTTCTATATCTAAGCTTATTTAGTATCATCTGTCAAATTCTACGCAGGAAAAACTTTAATCTGAAAAGCTTTTTAAAGATATGAACGTTGCTAATAAGAAATTAACTGGAACAAATGAGGTAAGTTATATTAAAATTGAAAAAATATATATATATATAAATGTAAATTGTTTTAAATTTCTATAATATGGGAATACTTTGAAATTGGATTAGACGTACTTTTTGTAAGAATAAAAAGAAAATCAATTGTCGATGTTAAAGGGAAGTGAAAAGTTTAAATTTACATAAAACTATTATTTGTTACCAGATGATAATCATTTAGAGAATGTGCAGAAATATTGTTTTTTAAAGTGCTGAATTTACGATTGAAAGATATTGATTTGAAATATATTCAAAGAAAAAATACTTGCACGCCAAGTGTTCCATACTTGGAGAAGAATATGTGATTGTTAGCATTTAACATTCTCCCTCCTTTGAACGATCTCTTCGGACAAGCCCTCATTTCATAAATAACTAACCTTCTATTATAAATTATAATAATATTCATTTTCACTGAACTCGATTTTACAGCTATGCAACTACTAGAGACTTTTGTATCTGTATTTCATAGGCAAACGAGCCTAGTTCCAAACCCGACGATTTTAGTTTTATTGTGCATTGTGTTTAAAAAAAAATCGGTTTTTTTTTTTTTTTTTTTTTTTTTTTTTTTTTTTTTAATCATAATATTAATTTACCC
Source organism: Linyphia triangularis (assembly GCA_963978545.1). Lineage (NCBI taxonomy): Eukaryota > Metazoa > Arthropoda > Arachnida > Araneae > Linyphiidae > Linyphia > Linyphia triangularis. The sequence goes on along the minus strand of OZ021732.1, from coordinate 40,007,530 downwards.
CAAAAAATTCTGAAATAGGTATCGATAGAATTAATTATAGAAGGATTCAGTTTTTTTCATTCTTCTTTTGACAATAGCCCATATATGTTCAGTTCAAATACAATTAATAGGTTTACATTTATTTGTTTCAATGTAAGGTATTGTGGTGGTCACTTCAAAATCCTAAACTGCTCTTGAACAATGTCGATCGCTTTTATGTTATGGTTATAGTTGCTGGCTTAGCATGGTGGATGCCATGTAGCAATATTGATTCCCTCTTGGACCTTGTAGTCCTTACAACATCAAAATCATATACCTGAAATCCACTTTTCTAACTTGAAAGAAAAAAAGAAAGGAAAAAAACAAAACAAAAAAACTTCTGATTGGTTAGAAATTAAGAGAGGGAAGTTACTTTTTTACAATTAGCTGTCCCGTAAATGATATGATTAGTTGTCACTGCATGATGTAATTTTTTTTTTAATTCTCTTGTCTGTATATTTCATTTGGTACATTTACTTAAAAAAAGTATTTCGTAGATTTCTTTTAAATAAAGAGACGAACAAATTTTAAATTTGAAATGTTATTTCTTAAACGCAAATAACATACTATAATTGTTAAGTTTCGTTTATTTTTAACATTAGAATTAAAACTTAAAATTGAATAACGTGAAATAAAATTGGGAAATTCTTTGTGTTCCAAAAATATTTTTAGATATTTGGATAATAAAACTTTTGAGTTTTTCGAATTTTAATATCGTTTTTTTTAAGATAAATATAATCAAAATTCTTTTTCCGAAAAAGTTTAAATGCTTCAGAAAGAAAGAGATATAAAAATGTCGTAATATTAAAAACAAATGAAATATTATTTTAAATATAATGTCAATGTGATTTTTATGAAGATCATAGGAAAAATAAGAAGGTTAAACACTTTGAATTTTTTTTTAAAATGTATTGCTATGATGTAAACACTTTATTTCAAAATAAAATTGTTATAGCTGTGGCAAAGTTAAAAATATAAAAAAAAAATTAACTCATAAAATTGTTTTGATGTTAATTCATAATATGAAGTGCCAAATTTTATGTGTTAATGCAACTTATTTAGAAGATTGATTTTGAGCACAAATCTTGTTTTTCTTTGTGGTCGATTACTATGAAGAAATCGACCGATTTCGTACCACAGACTAACTCTTTTTTTTCTTTCTTTCTTTTCTTCTTTCTTTCATTACCTTCAAAGCTTAATAGAATGCATTCTCATGGACAACGAATCTATCTGAAAATTTCAACTCGAATAGATGACGATAAGTGTTTTATGTCCAAGGTATCGTTGATAGTAGCGTTTGTAGAAGCAGAGTTTTAGCGGCAGGCCCAAAACTTGATAGAATCGATTGTCATCTCTAACAAATCTACCTGCTGTGTTTCAGCTCGATTTTATGATAGTCAGTTGGGAAATTAGCTTTCCGGAGTTTTGCTCGCCAGAAACATACACACAAACAAGTAAAACCGAAGTTAATAAGAAGGATTTAAAAATACGTAGTTATTTAATTCAGTCAATCCTTTTTTAGTTTTTAAGGGAATATTAGCTTTCTTTACCCCTTTACAATTTGAACTTACGTAAAACACATATTTTTGAAGATAACCTAATCGCGGAAGGTATAACGGTCATTTTTTTTTTCTCTTTCTTTTTTCTTAATAAATCGATTTTTACTAAACTGGACATAAAAATATATACAGTTCATTTGTTTTCACAAAAAGAACCTTTATGAGATACAACAAACTTTTACAATTTTTAGTACAGAATTTTTCTTTCAAATGAATTGAATGCGAAGAGGTGAACAATGGATGATCTGAAAATTGCCAGTACTCAAAGTACACAAGAGCAGTATCTTAAAACGTTATTCTAAAAATATGCTCTAAGTACGGAGCGGACGTTTTGAACATTTATTATAAAAAACTTTCTCATATTAAACGCAGAACGTTTTTTTCGCAGAAATAATGCAATTATATGGTTCACGAAAGAAAATGTTTGAAATCTCTTTTGTAAAACTGAATTGGATTATTTATATCATATATTTCCAATCAAGTTTACCATTAGAGAAGACTGGTAGAGAAAAAGCAGAATGAATTGTTTTGAAGGTCAGTCCTTTGCTATGGTAAAACAATTACTCCAGCACTTGCAAAACGCCCTTTTACTTTATTTCAAAATTTGAAGTGCCTCATATTAAAAAATATATGATTAAAAAGCAAATAAAAGTTCAATCACGACATTTTTAAAATTTGACATTATTTTGTTTTCTACAGTATCATGATAGATTTTAACGATATTCGATTTTTGTTTTTCACGATAATCGATTTTGTCCTTTTCTGATATGAAAAGAGTTTACTTTGCACGCACGTGATGAAAGGTACGCGCATAATGCAAGTAGATGCCATTTAATATCGATTTAAAAATCTTTAATTCTTTTCAGAAATCAACATTTATAACTTTTTAAAAGTATATCATTCGAAAAAATCAGTGATAAAACTCATTAGCTTTCGAGCAAGCCATTGATAGCAAAAGTTTTATTTCTAATAATTATAATAGTGGGTAATTTAATTGAGAAAATTATCTTTGGAAAAATTAATACATAATGTAACCCATAAAAACAAAGTTTTTAACATAAATCCTTTATCACACACATATTGCCAAATTTTATATTCATTAACACAGAGCCGATTCTGTAAACAGCGTGTGCTTGGGGTGTTTGCATCTAATTTTAAATATCAAAAACATTTCTATCAGCAGAATATGCGGCAAACTGTGTTTCAAAATTTATTTATTAAAAATGAACGTCACACTCACATCCAAATATCTTTAATTTATACTGATTAAAACAATTTTATTATTTATTTATTAAAAAAAATTTGACAACAGGAACGAGTTTCAAGAATTGTCGATTCAATGATATTGTAACGCGATTGGATGACGGCAAGTTGGTTTATTAGTATTCCGTAAAAGTGACCTTTTATTGACAGTAACAGCTCCAAAATTTGAAAGAATGCATTGTCACCGACATCGAATCTATCTGCCAAGTTTCAGCTCCCGATTGGATGACGGCAAGAGGGTTAATTAAATGTCCACAGATTTTAGATGTCCCCCCCCCCCCACGCAAAATCGAAGTTAATATACAGGGTTTAAAAATGTAATAAGGAATGATTTTTCATATTTCCAGGTATATTTAAATATAAATTGAGTTTGAATTTGGTTATAGTGTCTTTCCTCTTCTAAATGGTATAATTCACTTGATGATCACATTTAATGAAGACGTTACAATTCTATTTTTCTTAATTCTAAAGATGGATTGATGCATATTGATTGAATGTAGGCACATAACAACTTTTGAACTTTTGGGGATTGAAGAATACTGAAATTTTTAAAGTTTTAAAATAAATTGTAAATGTAAATCCCAAAATACTTTTACGATTGCACTATTTTGCAACGCATTTGACTGCCTATATCTAATAGTTGAAAAAATGAACCACGTAATAATGTTTGGGATACTCTGTATAGTATTATTGTTTGCTTAATTTATATTATACAGAATTTATTAGATAGCATTTGGTACCTTTCAATCCCATATTTGAATAGTAGGTGGTGATAAAAGTTTAAACATGATTTGACACAGAAAAAAATATTTTACCTACTTTTTTGAACGTTCAACGAGCTTTTAATGTTAAATGAATTTAACGTCATCTGAAATGTTCTAATAAGTCGTGCTTGTAAAACATACTCTACAATTTGGAAGCGTTCTACCATTTAGGCAAAAACGGAATGTGAATGGAGAGGCAGCTATATTGAATTGTCAAAGATAGGTGAGTGTCAAAAATAAGAGAATAGTTTATGACAAACTTAAATATTAAGATGATTGCAGTAGTAGAGCAAGAATATTTCAGTATATATTTTTTTAATAATTACTTTCATCCGTTTTTGCTTTGGATGAGACATGGACCACGCACGGTCCACATCAGACTACAGAATTTAAGTGTCCGTTCAGGGTGCGCACATCGAAGGTAAACATTTCTTGTTCCCTCACTGTCAAACAACGACCTTTATCGTCATCCCGAAATAACCCACGTTTTTATATTCAATAGCCGAAACACGAATTGGAATTCACAAACTAATTAAATCTATTCATTTTTTGAAGTCCAACAGTTGATGTTGATACGAAGCGTGACGTCATCGACATTTCGTAAACATCGATCGCGCGCATGCGAGGTTGGAAATGAATCAACGGATTCTCTGAGAACGTATCTCCTTCAGATGCTGAAACGGGTCGGGAGATGAAGAAGGATAAATTCGAACAGTCTCTTTTAAAAAAAGGTGTTACCGGTGGATGATAAACACGTGGACGATTGAAAGATGTGTATGTAACGGAAACCCAGTTTAAATTCGTAGAATGTAGGCATTTTGTTTACAGAATCGTTTGGAAGTAAGTTTTTATTTTTGCGTCCCGTTACGTTGCTTCAAGAATCGTTTGCAGTTGGTGTTTATCTCGAACTCTTTGACTTTTAGAATTTTTTGACCATGTGTTTTCAGACTGCAGTTACAATAACATTGTTTTGGAGTGTGTGATATTTCTAGAACTTATAGAAGTTTTTATAATATGTGAAAGTGCTTGTAGTTTTAAGAAATTTATTTTGTTATCTTTTGGTTCTTTTCTGGGTTTCTTTCGAAACAAAGAAAGTGAAGAACGTTCTAACGAGGACAAACTATAAAGTAAACCTTTTCGAATGATTTAATGAGAATTATGTATGTTGAATATGACTGAAATCAAGAACATGACCTTTCTTTATTTAAATCGCTCATCATAATAAAAATAAATGTTACCGAGGCAAGAAGTCAGATGAAGTTCTGTTTTGTTTACGGTGATTTATTTTATAGATTTCATGGAAGATAGTAATATATTAAAAATTTTTAGTAAATTGGGGTTTCATATTAATATTTTTGCATCATTTACGAGAATTTGTTCAATCAGTGAGATTTAAATTGTTATAAAATTCATACATTTGAAAATTAGTATTTTTGGAATTTATGAACCCTTATTAAAATAGAATTAGTTATTTATTATGAGTTAATGATCAATATATACCTCTATGATTTTCTAAGACAATTATTTTCCAGTTTATCGATAAAATTCTGGAATTGCTGTATTTCCAAAATATAATTTCTAAAAAATTGTGATTAAATAATATTTTCAGTGCATACAACATATTTGAAAATATATATATAAATAGCTCAGGTGCATAGAAAACCATTTTAAGATACTTTCTAGAAATGAAATCTATACGCTATATATTCTACAATCAAAAACAGCGGTAAAGGAACGTTCTCCGTATAATTTTGAAAACCCTGCCAACTCTGTGTTGAATAACAGTATTATATCAATTTAGAAACAAATATTAACATTGGAACAAAATAGCGTGTGCCAAATTAACGCTTTTAAAGACTTATTTAATTTTTATTCCAATTTCTTGAATTTATATGTATCGAATCTTAAGAAGTGTTGAAATCATAATATTTGGAAAACCTGGTAGTTTATGTCACAAGGAATCATACATATTCTTAGAATATGTAACATCTTTTCTTTATGACAGTATTAATAGAGATGATGTTTCATTATGAATGTATGCTTACTGAAAGAAATACTTATTTCAATGAGTGCTAATTTATGTAATACAATATAAATTAAGGATTTGAGAAGTATTTTACTGGATTTTTGACAATTCTCAAAGTATTTTTAAAAGCCAAGGTCTAGGTTTAGCAGACCTCAAACTGAGTAGTTATATTAGCATATAGCTAAAACTCTTCATTTTATTAGACTAAGAATAGAATATGAAAATTATATTAGAATGGGAATAGAATATGATAATAATATTAGAATAAGACTAGAAGTTCTTAACTATATTCGGATGAGAATAGAAATCTTCTCTATATTTTAAATAGTCTAGACATTAATATAGAAGATCGATTATTCACATGACTCTTTTGCCAAATGAATGAGAACAAAGGACATTCAATTCATAGCATAGGATTTTCATTTTTTAAAACGAAATCGAAATCCATCTTAATTCTATTTTTGTCAGAATAGAAATTAACGTATTCGAATACCTAACCATATGGATATTAGTTCAAATGAAACATTCTTAAAAACTTGATAAGTCAAATGGAAAAATATTTCAAACTGTGACAATGAGAACAAGCTGTTCGGTGCATCCATCGGAGTCCATGGACCCAGATAACAACGACCAACAGCGGTCAGCCTTCGCAGTGGACGTCACCAAGCGAATTCATGGCCTGTCAACTGCAGAAGGCCCAAGAAGAAGTGACACTAGGGGCAGGAGGACCACAGTGGCATTCCTTCCACAAAGTCCACTATTAGAGAGAGACATTGGTGGATCCAAATTCCATCATCAGAGTTGGACTGAGTTGTCCAACTACGGTTTGTTCAAGGACTCTGGCAATGGAAAGTTGAGCAGCAGGATCAGAGATAAGACGAAATCGAGTGATGAGATATTCCTGGAAGATGTTCAAGATGAGGTAGGATGACTTTTTTTCCTTCTGTTTTTTTAAGTGATTGAGTGTAGGGTGTGAGGGGAAGAAAACTAGTTTTTTTTCTCAATGGAAAAAGGGACATGAAGGGAGAAAGTCCTTGAAGACTATTTGTATAATGTTGCGTTGGGAAGTATCTCTTTTTTAAATTTCTTTTTTTTAAATACTATAGATACCAGTAGAAGGATTTAACCCTAAAAGGAATTACTATAAAAATTTCTCAAGCATTTTTTTTTTTTGCCATAATACAAAAAAAAAAAAAAAAAAAAAAAAAAATCATTTTTAAAAATTCTTCTTCAAATATGGTAGAATCAAATAAATAATAAGGATAAAAGAGTTTCAATAAAATACACATAGTGCTTGTTAATTCCTTAAACAAATAATATAAATCATAAAAACACAGTTTTTAAGAAATCCTTTGCTGCATTGTTAATTTTTATATTTATTAACACAGAGCCGATATCAAAAACATTTTTAGAAAAAAAAAATATTATTTATTAAAAATGAACGTGAACGTCATCCAAATATCATTTATTTATTTTGATTGAAGTAATTTTATTATTTATTTATTAAAAAAAATTGCCAACAGGAAAGAGTTTCAACAATGGTCAGATTTCAATGCGATTGAATGGCGGCAAGTTGGTTTATTAGTATGGTTTATGAACGTAGTTGTTGTTCGTAGTATGAACGAATTAGTTGCTTTATGAACCTAAAAGCAACCTTTTTGCAACAGTAACAGCCGCAAAATTAGATAGAATGCATTGTCATCGACATCGAACGTATCTGACTAGTTTCAGCCCTATTGGATGACAGCAAGGGGGTTAATTAGGCCTCCGCATATTACGCTCCCACCTATAAACAAATACACATGCATATAAAGCGAAGTTAATATAAAGGATTTAAAAATGTAAATAAGTTTTTCAGAAAACTCTCTCTTTCAGAAAGTTCAAAGAAATTCAAAAATGTAGAAGTTTCTTCCAATTTCATTCAAAATACCTTGCTTAGTTAATTATAGATTCGAATATTGTAGATACTTCTCTGTTATTAATATGTCAATGTAAATTGTAAAATATATATGTATGACAAAATAATTTAAGTATGTAAATGTTTAAAGACAACACAATATGTTTCAAAATCATACAAGTATATAGCCAACATTTTTAATATTTGTATAAAACTCCCCTTCAAAAATTCCATATACGATGTTTCAAGTTGGACAGAGTATTTCAGACACAATTACTTTTTAGCATTGTTACGTTTAATTCAAGGAAATAATTTCATCGCATCATTATATTGAATGCATTTTATTTTGTTGTCAGCGCGCATATTTTGTTTGAATAACGCTGAAGAAAATTAAAACTCATTAATAAAGTAATAAAGCCGTTGACAGCAAACGCTCTTTAAAAATATTTCCTTACCATCCTCCATTTAGCCACAGAAAAAAGTCTTGACACGGGAAATACTGTAACTGTTTATATTTTTTCAGAGGATCCTCGTTAGTGCGCGAAGAACAGTTTTGAAAGTATTAGTTCCTTATTTTTATAATGTGTCTGTGTGTCGAAATAAAGATTAAAATATGTGTATCAAAAGTCTTGATTAAACGTTTAAAGACATTATTAGAAGATATTACTACATGTTAAATCAATTCAATTTTTAGTTTAACATACTTTGATATTGTTAGACAGTTAATTCGGACAGGCTATTATTTGCAACAAATAACTTAAAGAATAACTACTATAAAAGATAAATTATTTTAAAAGAATGAAACACGATATTCGTGCAAACTTTTTTTAGCATGCAAGCAAAAAAAATTTGAAAAAAAAATTGGAAAACTTCAATGATTTAATGTTTACATAATAAAAAAATTTATTTCGTAAGTACATTGTGGAAAATTTATTATTCTAAAATGTATTTATCATAAAATTGTGACTCCCAAGGATTTTTCAAATTAGCTCTTTTATTAAAGATTGTGAGTTATTTCTAACGCGTACGTAGACGGAACTTTATAATACGTTTATTCAGGTATTTCGGAAACTGAATTAATATTTTCTTCATGCAGTAGAGTGCTTTTGTATTATTGTAATGAGTCTACTTATTCAATATTCATGCTGTATATGCTGTAACACGATTGATATCTTAGTAGGTCTTTATTATTTAAAAGAAATGTCCCTCTTTTATTTATTAGATAGTTTATTAAGATGAAAGAAAATGCTTGCAAAATGTCATATAATGAAAATCAAGAAATTTTTGAGCCATTACCTTGGTGATTTATTTCTGAATGAAAAAATGTGCAATTCTAATGACTGTTGTGATCAGCAATGAAATGATTTTTATCTTTATTTTGATTTTTTTTTTAACTTCAATCATGAATATCAATATTAAATAATTACTAAGAGAATCTTTTTTTTTATACAAGCTAACCGCAACTTTCGAGTTCTAACTTAAAAGTAGAAAATTTTCTTGTGAAGTGTTACTTTTTCACTGATCTCAACTGTATGATGTATAGATAACGTTACTAGCATTTTTAATTGTTGATATTAATCTTGCTCGCAAGTGAATGACATAGCCTTAATAAAAGTTTCCGATCAGAAGTAGAGTGTGAAATAAGTCTTTCAATTACGAAACTGAAAAAATTGTCCAAAAATGTTATTGCTTAACGTATATTCACTCTTCATACCTTCACCCCTTTTATACTCTTCGAAATCTAATTTAATTGATGAAAAACTAAAACAATAACGAAATCCGACTAAAAAAATTCTAAACATTACCTCATCACTATACGCTCTAAAGAACTTGAAAATAAATTACAAAATTTTTCTAATTTAACCATTTAGGTACTTATCCCAATCATCAATTATTTTTCAACATCTTTTTTATAAATTACTCCCTTTTTAACTTTAGAAAACGTATATGCTATTTTAGGAAATCTTCATGGATTTGTCACAAACAATTCTAGAATTGCCGTCAAATTATAGATCATGGATTTGAGATAAAGAGGGACATTGTCCTAGTTATATATCTGCACAGACGTACTACATGCGTTATACGAGGAACGAGCATTAAAGTCACTTTGGTGACACGATTGCCTGTTGAGTTATTATGCGGGTCAAGATGGAATGTAGGTATCACAAGGCATTATTTTTTATGGACAATATGTGGGTATATGGGTCTTGACTTAATGTTAGATATGCCTGCGCTCTTCTCGGTATAGGACCTATACTTCATCTATATATACAGGGTTATTCAAAATGAAGGAGATAAATATTTATTTCCATTAAAGGAAGGATTTAAAATATTTATTTTCACTGAATAGAGCAAAGTTCAAAATTATTTCATGCTTTCAAAGTGAGCACCATTTGTAATGGGACAGACGTCGATTCCGTGCTCAATATTTTGTCATACATATTTTCTCTTTCATTTTGAATAACTCTGAATAAAGGAATACAATTTGTTTATTATAGAAATCTACAGTTTTATTTCGCTCTTGTTAAAATTTTGAACAGTTGATCTACGAAATAAGAGAAAGATTACTGTTGACATGAGACTTTAAAAAAACACCTTTCCAGCTTTCGAACCCTGAAGGTTATGATCATAACTTGAAATCTGCTGAACCACTTTGAACCGGGCAATGTTGGGCCGTAATTATTTATCCCTGAGCTTTGCGGACACTTAAGTTAGTTGTTTATAAATAGGTTATACTTGATTGCACTTCGCCATCTTTATAATAATGATATCATTAATGGTGATAATAGCAGGGAACGTTTTTTATTTCTTGGTAACTATTGGGATATTTCAAGGAAACTTCGAATTTCTGTGCCACATATGACCATCGATATAAATAAAACTTGTTTATCTATATCGATGCATATGACAGTTAAAATCATTTCTCTCTTATTTAGAAATCGTGTAAGTATAATTTATACATTAAAACAATAAGAATCAACATTTCTCTGCAATATTTTTTGTCAGTCAGTTGATATTTTCTCGAATTGGGTTAGCAGTGAATCTTATGCTTCGGTTCTTTTTCACACTTGTCACAAAAATCGTAACCTATTAATGTAAACTATCAAACATGTATGTAAATTAGTTAAAAGAAAAATATGTTGTTGTAGTTTTAGAGTATCCATTTTTGTCTGGGGGAAAAATAGCAGTTTGTCGAAATTTATCACAAAGATGTCGAAATGCCTATCCCATGCATGTTGAAAGTATGACCTTTTTAGTGGCGAACCTCAAAGTTGCGAATTATTTCGAAATTTTACAAAATTAGTAACAAAATATTACATAAATATTCTTAAAAATTGTCAAGTAGTAATTTTTCAATATTTTCATATTTGTAATTTTAGACCTTTAGATATCGTTTTAAGTATCTTCTCAAAATCATTTCACTATTGTATTTCAAAGGAAAAAACAAGATTGCTCTGAACATAATCTTTAAAATAATGTTTTAGATCGAGTAGCAACTGCATATCTTAATACCTCAACGATTATCATTGTGATTATTTACTGGAATGTAGAGAAAAATTTTTCCCGGGATTCAAATGATCGAAAATGTGGACTTCGACTAAGTTGAACTAAATCAGATAGCTAAATATGGCGTAAATTATCAAATTACGAATGTTCTTTTTTGTCTGGTAACCCACAGCTGTTTAACTTTCAATGAGGATGGAAGCAAAGGATTTTTCTTTTCTGCCGATAAATATTAGTTTCCTTTAAAATCGAGTCAAGTTGGCAATAAATATTGTGTTATCAGTGAAGTAAATAACCTTCGCAACTTGGTTCAAATAAAAGAAAAAGCATGTATTTAGTGCCAGTGGAATAAAATAATTTTAATTCAAATCCGATTTTCGAAGTCTTTTGGGCCTTATTCGCAGCAGACGAATACGTTCTTAAACGACTAGTATTTCTATCCACTCTAAAACAATTCGGAAAGATATTCGATGAGGTACCAAAACTTGCCTTTCCCTTTCCTTCTGTTCATTCTAAGACGGAAAATAACTTGGATAAAAAAAAAAAAAAAAACTATGTAACTGACTAAGGACTATTTTCGTTTTAATATTTTTTTTTTCTTTCTTTGCGAACGTGCTTCAAAATTGCCTGCATTTTGTAAAATAAAAACAACGTTATTGTTTTAGTAAGTTGTAGTATCTCAAAGAAACCAAACGGTTATAAAAGTATGGACTTTTATTCTATTTTCTTTTTCTTTTCTGAAAGTTTTATACTCTGTTTCTTATTATTAAAAGAATTTCCACCTAGATTCGAGATGAAAATTTGTTTGAAAGAACATTTCTCAGCAAGTGGATGTCTGTTTAATACATATATTCAAAGATAATTTCTATTTTTCTGTACTAAAAAAAGTACGGTTTAAAAAGAGTTACCGTTGCTTCATATTTTTCCGCTGTGCGCACTTCGCTATTTCACAGTGCAAAAACTATAGGATTGAAAAGTAGGATTTTTTGCACTTTTATAGAGAAATGTTTGAGAAATTTGCTAATAAGAAAAGTTAGAGATGGGAATTTTAGTTTTTGCATTACTATATGTCAAAGTGATTTTTTTTTTTTTTTTTTGCATGAGCCGTCTTCTCCAAGGGAAAGTTATCCATTGTCGAAATCTAATATTTTGCAGGTACATAGGTATACGTCTTACTAAAATATTCTCGTCCCCCTTTTTTAAATTTCGATGTAGTTTTAAAGTTATTAAATAACTACACTTCGAAAAACTTAATTGCACGATTGATGTTTTTTTTTTTCCTTCTTTTTTTTCTTTCTAAACAGCGGAAAAGAAAACAATTTCTTTTAATTAGTTATACCACTACATTATCTGCTTGCACAACAGAAACCACTTATCAACTATCCAGAATTATTACTAAAGCCTGATTTACACTTTACCAGTCGGACCTCCAGTTTAGATCGCCCAGCTCTGTGACGTCAGCTAAGTAACCCTTTGCGCCGTCTATCGGTGATCCCGGCAGAGCGCACGTGATTGACTGATAAGAGTCGCCGGCGCCAGTAAATAGAAAATGTTTGGTTTACTGGAACCAGTAACCTGGTGACGTCACATGACGTCACTGGCTGGCGATCTAAACTGGAGCCTCGACTGGTAGCGTGTAAATCAAGATTTAGAGATCAGTGACTTTTTCTCCACCCCAGAGAAGATGAAGTATTGCCAGATGTAGTAGTTTAAATACCATGGTAATATTTAAATTATAGACGTACGAGGATTACGTCTCTGATAACTAATGAGGGCTTGTGACTAATTACAAAGTTCCAAAATGTTTTTTAAGGTTTGATTCGATTGGTGAAAATTCCAAAGGAATTGCAGTGGCGTGCCATGTAAATCCTCATATTTACATAAATTTTTGGGAGCTGTATTTTAAGTAGTAGTTTTAAAAATGTAGAATATTTATGGTGTTTTCAATTTATTCAAATATTTTATCTGATAATTTATACACCTTATGCACAGTGGAATTAGGAGTATGTTTCATAGAGTAGAAACACTTGTTACATGCTTGCAACCAATCACAGCACACTTTTAGAAACATTATCATTTTTACTTACTTATCAATTTATTATCTTATTTTCAAAACATGGAGAATAAAATAATAATCTGATTTGGAAACAAGTATTTTTTTTTTAATTTCCTTTTCTAAATCGTTCTTGTTTGAAGCTTGAAAATTGTCTTAAATATTTAATTCTCAAAATATAAGACTTGTATTTTATAAATTTTAAATATATTCTTCGTAAGAATGTGAAAAATTGTAACATAACATTCCAAACACGAGCATAACATTCCAATAACAAATCAGCATGTTTAGCAATTGATGCGTGACTTTTCATGCATAATCCTCATTAATATGTAAAATACTTTTTTCTGTCTAATAGTAGTAAAAAATAGTATGACTGAAAATCTTAACATTTTAAATCTTAATTCTGGTAACATTATTTTTGAGAGTTGAGTTAGATTCGATATCGATTTGAATGTTATTGTTTGCAAAGATTTTATCTTTATATTGAAAATCCTGTTAATTTTTGGAATAAATTATCGTTGAAAATTCAATACTGCGTCTATTATATTAATTACGCATAAACACAATACCCATATACAGATTGAACCGAAAAAATAGGTGAGGAAAGCAAATAGACCACGTATAAATCAAGGACATCATTCTGAGTTTAGAAAATGTGGTAACGTAAATTTTTTATGGCAAATCTTGAAGGAGTCAAAAATGGTCATTAGATTTTATATTAAAATTAAAAGTTTCTTAGAAAGTACGACAGCATTTTGAATATTTGACTTTTCTTTAAAATTTCCGTTTTTGGACTTTTGACTCTGACTTAACTTTCATATCACAAATCGACAAACATTTACTTGTCTTTATTCAGAACTAAATTCGCACATTCCCAAAAAATGCGACCTTGTTAAGTATTTTTTTTTTTTTTTTTTTTTTTAAGATGCATCAAGCGGCTTTGCTGGGAGTTACTCGCGTTGTTGTTTTAGTGCCAAAATATGTCTCCAGTATCCAGTTGGTCTGGCAACCACTCAATCAGACTGTTTCGGGTCCCAATTATGTCATTGTTAAGGACTCAAGTGTGACACAGTAACGGCATGTCTTTTTTCAAAAGGGAAGCTTTTATGTTATGTTCTCATAGTCTGTGTTATCTTTGCTATTCCCAACATCTTCTGGAAGTTATAAACGTTTTTAATTTTCTTGTTAAAGTTGTTGACAGTTTTATTCATCGAAATCTTGTGTACCTAGATTATAGATACAAGTGACACTAATTACTGATTGAATTAAAATTCAAAGGAAGAAGAGGAGATAGAAGAATATAAGAGAGTATGAGATATGAGAAGGGAGATAGGAGAAGGAATTTCCACATTTTTAAATCCTTTATATCAATTTCGTATAAATTGCGATTGTACACAAAACTTTTCAATGCTACATTCAAGGATTTAAATTAAAAACTTTGTTTTTGAGGGATAATTTTTTTTTCTCAAGAGTATGAAATGAAATATAAAGTTTGTTACACAATAAAAAAAAGGTGCAGTCACTGTTTTAAGAAAAAGTGCAGTAAATGTTAAGAAGTTAAAATGTCCACTGAATCGTGATTTTTATACTTTTGTCTTGGCCAGAAACCTTAGTTAGGAAGATAGCATGAAACGTAGAAGAATAAATATGATATTTAGTTGCAAGGCTTATTTAGATTCTCACTAATTTTGTTGATTTGTTACTAAGGACAATCAGATCGGCTAAAAGGAATATAAATTTCTAGGATGAGTTAATTACATCCCAAAATAGGATATATAAGCTATTGTGTGTGTGGGGGGGGGGGGGGACTTTGAGTGTCTTCTTAATGTTACATTAAAGGTAATAATTTTATTAAGTTCGACTTTTTTCAGAATCAAAAAATGGATATTGTTTAAATGCTTTTGAAACCTCAACGCTGGTACGATTCCGGCCTATTGCGGCACTGTAAATGTTTTTTTAAAAGGAGTGCGTTATTATTCAACGTCCGAATGTTGAATAATTCGGTCATCTGCCAACTTTACCTGGAGCAGAGCACACACCTCTCGCGTTCAAAATAACTGTGGTATTGCTCTACTATAATTTATAATTTAAGAGTACACTGGTATTTATCAAGCCACGGGTTAAAAGTTTTCAATGGAAATTTGGTCATCTCATAGTAGAACTTGACTGTTTTTACTAATATAAAAAAGCAAAAGTTTGTTATTGACCAGATGTACGAATTTTCTTAATATTTCCAGGATTCATTAATCAGCAAGATTCATTAATAAACAGGAAAAATATACAGTAACAGGTCATAGGCTAAATTGTGATGTATTTCAACTTTACTGTCATATAATATTAAGTATGTGCTTAATTTCATATAAAAAATAAGAATATTTTTAACTAACATTTAAAAAAAAATCATGTTGATTTAAATGCTTTTACAATGTCAACGCTGAAATGGTCTCAATTAATTGTGATGGGATTGTAAATGTTTTGTAAAAAGAGCAATAAGCAAATATTAGCTCTGGAAGGTTTACTTTGCAAAAATACTAAACAACTGCAAAAGAAAAATCAACAAATTTAAATTTTATCTAATGTAATGTCTAAAAAAAAAAAAAAAAGAATCTAAAAAAGTAAGCCTGAAGTAAGATTCACGAACTGAAAATTATCAGCAAAAATCCCTAAAATTGACAATCAATACGTTTCTTTAACACTGAAGTTTTGTTAGAAACGAGTCCTTGATAGGAAGGATACAAATATTTAGTATTTTCTTTTTTAAAAGTTTCTTTGCATATATTCTCGAAAAAACATGCAGAATAAATTGAATAAAACTATCTCTAAAATAGTTGAATTATAAAAATATTATATTTAAACATTTTAATGAAAAGGCATGATGTTGAAATATATATCTTCATAGACTACATGTATAGCGTTCTTTTGAATAATTCTAAAAATAAAGTCGAAAAGAAAACTTGGTTACAATTAGATAGGCTCCCTGAAAAAAATATGAAGAAACAAATTAAATATACATCCAAGATAAGCAAAATTGGAATGCTTAAAAAAAAAAAAAAAAAAAAAAAAAAAAAAATTGGAAAGAAACTTCATTAGTAATTACTTTTTTCTTCTTTTAATTGACAGTAAGGCTAATTATTAACTTAATGTGCTAAATTATTTCAATTTCTTAAGATTTTCTTTAAACGGAATATCTTGAAACATTTCAGTTTGTGCTTATCATTGTCAAGAAAAATCTATTTGAGTATTGTTAACGACATACTCTCACTTATTTTTGAAACTGTTTTAAAAATCTTATTATGAAATAATAAACCCATCAAATGATATTCAGTGGTGGGTTTTAAAGTTTATTATTAAAAAGGATGGGACAATAAGCTTACGACTATGTAGATATTATTATTTTCTTTTTCCTATTTAAGTTAAGTAGATATTCATATCATATTATGTAAATACTTCGTCTCCAAACTAAAATACACAACATGATTGTCAAAATTAGAGTTAAAAAATTATATTCCGGTATAATGGCTATCTATATATACATATATGGACTAAAATAAGCATCCGCGTTTGAAATTGTTTTGTGTATTTGAATACTAGCTGAAGGTTATTTATAGCCGTTTGTGTAATATCAATTTAAGACGGCCATTAAGTCAGAATGCAATTTATTTTAATTTTAATTTTTACAAAGATATTGTTGTGTGTTCTAGTCTAAACATATATAATTTTTTATCAGTATCCTTCTTGATAATTGACATGGCAATTTTGTCGCAATCTTCGTCGAGTGTATTTATTATTTATTTTTTTATCAATAAAAAATAAATAAGTACACTCGACGAAGATAGCGACAAAATGGAGTCACGCGTATGCAGAAAGCCAACACGTTGGGAATCAAACCCGATTCCTTTCATATCCAATGTTAATATTCTGTCTCTGAGACATGAACGCGGCCCTAGTTCTCTAAGACTGTACCAGAACAATATCTCTCTGACAGGAGATTACAAATCCAACAAGAAAGAGATCGCTCATCCAACTCGGCTGGTTGGTTGTATTGATGATATTCTGGCACATACTATGATGGGGCATCATAAAATCATTATCATTGTATAGAGGAAATGCCTTCAGAGATGTCTTTCAAGGTATTTACGTCTGGAATAGTAGAAAAGCAGGAAAACTCACAACAGACTGCACGACAAACAACTCCAGAGTATTAGTCACGATGGCAACCTTGTCTACTCCATTTAAATAGGCATCCAATCGAAATTAGTATCCAAAACGTTTCGAGAACAAGGCTTGATCATTATCGTCACAGATATTAGAAGCCTAAAATATAAAAGGCAAGTCTGGATTGAAAGCTCTGATGCAAACATCAAAACAATTAATTGTGAGTACTTTTATGCAATATTATATGTCTAATGGAATAAGGGAGGCTTTGTGGCTTAGTTTTACTGTGGAAAAAATAAATGATGACTGAGGTTTTATTGCTCAGTTTTATTGTGGAAAAAATATTACTTAACGATACCTATAATTAAATGACCATAAAAAGGGCATCTAAATTTATTCAAAATTATACAGCTGCTATTGGAAAATTTAAGCTATGACACAATCGAGACAAGAAGCATTTGATTTAGAAGTAAAATTGAAGGGCTAAGTGTATGTGAAGTTTTTAAAAATCTGAGTTTTCACGATAAAGGAAAGGGTGCTTTTCATGCTAACTTCTGGCACTTAACCTGGATCTATAAACTTTAATATATTAAATAATAAAAAATCCGTGTTACGTACAAAAGAATATAAAAGTAACATACTTTATAGAAAATATATCAAAAACTACTTTTGTTGCATACCTCCTTCATATACTTACCACTTCAATTATGAGAAAGGGTTCTTAAATGTTCCCTAGAAGGAGATTTGGAGACAGAGGAGAATTTAGGAGAAATTTCAATTTGATTCGCCATATTACATTTATGTTTCATTAATTTTGCAATTCCATAAATTAAGATACTAATGTCACATGCATATAACTTTTTAGCTGTAGTTTATATCACACAAATTTAAAATCTATATTTAAAGTCATTTAAAAATTAACTCTGTTATTTGAATGTAACATCCATAATGATGTTGCCCTAAAATATATTTTCATTACATGATTGAAAGTGAATTTAAAAAATGTCAACCAACTTTTATCGTTGCGAAGACATTGAGAACTTTTGAGTGTCAGAAGAAGATTTGTTTCACTTATATTCCATTCTTGCCAGAACCATTATTACTTTCTTGGCCGACATTCAAAATCGAAAGAAGAAAGGATGAATTCATACAAACAAAAATAGATAACAATTAAATTCCTTGGCTAAATATACTGTCTAACCGTTGATTTGCATTGCGAAGAAAACTGTTTTTTCACTTGCAAGTTGAATGATGTACTCTTCGATTAGACGGGTACAATATAAAAATCAACAAATAACAGCGATATCTCATATAGGATTGGCGACAACTGGTACCAGTTTAACGGAAGTGTTCCTAGATTTATTTTTAAAAAGATAAATAATGTATTTTAACCTTTAACTGCTGTGTGCGGTCTGACAGACCGCGAGTCATTTTTTGTAGAATGATTCAGCCACTTAAAATATTTCAAGTTTGACTTTTATATTATTTTTTCCGATACTATGTTTCTTAAATTTTAAACTGATGTTCATTAAATTGTTTTATGCAGTATGGACCACGTGTTGCTCTTGCGCCAAAATTATCAAACCACCCAACCACAGCAATTAAAGGTTAAAAAGGTAATAAAGATATTCTAAAACTATGATAGAATTTTTGTAGCAATGAATTCGATTTTCGAAAATACTGTTCATAATGTTGTTTATTTTTACAGCGAAAGAAATAATTGCAATATAAAACTAGTTTTGAAGAAGACGTTTGCCTATATTGAACTTCATATTTTTATTTCAGGCGGAGTTTTTTTTTCTTTTAATGTAATAATTATTGCCAAAAATATTATTCTATCAATTATTATCAAAATCATCAAATCAATCATAATCAAATTAATCATCCCCAATATCAAAATATTATTCATTCTATCGCCAACTGACCATTTTTTTTTTTTTTATTTTTATTTTTTTTTTAAATAACGAAAATAGAAAAACGAAAATAGAAAAACGAAAATAGAAAAACGAAAATAGTAAATTACACTAAACCTGTAATTTATCGTTTGCACATAAACATATCAAATTCCATACCCCTAGTTTTTATTTTTATTCAACTTAATAGGTGGTTCGATGTATTGCCATTACTTGGGAAACTATTCTCATGATTTCAGTCGCATTTTTTATTATGGTTTTACTTGAATACATTGGCTGCATCATTAAATTTTGGAATATTGATTCATTTACCTCTGCTCTATTGACCGTGGTAGTGTGGGGACTGGAAAAAGGTGTTAGGACCCTAATACCAAATATAACGATTAAATTTGAAATTGTAAGGTGATTGAATTTTTGCCAACTCAAAAAAGGTAGCAGTGTAGTAAAAGGTAATACTTTAAAAAGGGCAAGTAGTACACTGGGTCCCTCTCCTGTTACACACCTATTGACTTAAACTGCATATACATATGTAAACATGAGAAAGATACAATGTTCCTCAAATGAAAACAATTATTAATAGTTAAATATACTTAATAACTATAACTTCCAATAATATTATCTCAACTACGCTATAAGAATCATTGGTGGTTTATTAGTAGAATTGTTACATGTCACGCGGGACATTTCAACTGTTAGCCAATAAAATTTAAATTTTATTATTGCATCAAAAATTTCTAATTTTATTCAATTCCTAGTCATGAAGTCCATTTTTTTTTTTTTTCAAATGTTCGTTAGGTGATTCGTTTCAACTTAAAAACCAAGCACCAACTTAGGGTTCATCGTTTGCAGGTGGCTCGTCATCAAACTTTAGAAAAATCTTAATTAACATATTTTGACAGCATTGTTAAGTACAATTTCTGTCACCAAACTAATCCTCAGCATTTGAGTAAAAAGCAGTCACATTTCAGTTTCAAATGAAGGTGTATGGATTTTTTGAATCTAAATCAAATCAATTTTACAAAATATTTGAGTTGTTATTCAGGGAACAAAATAATTTAAAAATAGTTTCGGTGAGTAAGAAGATGGTTTTTATTAAATTTGTTTGAAGAAAGAAAGTTTTAAAGTGTACGAATTGAAAAATGGCTGATATATTTTTTTTTTCTACTTTCAAAGGATTATATTGTCAAAGTCATTCCTTTGAGATTTTTCTGAGTGTTCTATCAAAGGAACGTTTATGAAATTCCGAGTATTTGAAAGGTTTCATTCTTCTTAAAGTAAGAATGTACATTATTAGAATGCGAATCAATAACTTTTGCAGGGTTTTTTTACTTCTACAAATCGATTGAAGTATTGGAATAGTTTAAATAGGGAATACGTTAAGTTTCACAAAATAAGTTTCTATACATAACTAAAAATTAATCGAGAGCGGAACATAATAATTTTCTCCGTCTGTATTCATATATTATTAATTGTAGGATATATTGAAATGCATTCAAAGTAATAAACATACACATTATTGGAATTAAGAAACCTAAATTTTTTAACTAACAAGTACAGAAGGTCGTTCGCACTTTATAGAAACTATTCTGATAGTTAAGTTATCATACATAAATGCCGTATTTTTTGTGGTGATTTGATTCTATCTAATAGACATGGTTCTTGGCAACAGTTCCAAGTTCAATACTCCATGGAAGTATACTTTTTCTTAGAACTGTCAAGTCAATTTTACTCTATTCCTCTTTGACCGTTTTCTAAAGTCCGGTCAGTGTTCTTGGATGCCATTACCCCAAGATTCATTATCAATCGAAAGCGCAAAAGTATCATTGGAGAAAATTTTATATATATATATATATATATATATATATATATATATATATATATATATAAATACAAACATATATACATAACCAAGGAAGAAAAATTAAGTTACAAATGTAAAATCAAAAACATGTAAACATGAAAAACAATCAAAAACAAGAAATACAACAAATTACCAATAAATTACCTGCTAGGTTAAAAAGTTGCATATAATTATAATAATAATACAAGTTAAATGAAAAAGAAAGAACACGGCAGAAATATAGAATTTCATCAGGCGGTTGACCCAAATTTCCAAAACCGTTCCAAAAAGCTCTTGGATTTTACGGTTTTTTAAGAACAGATATTTCCCTTTTTTTTATATTTAATACATATTATTAACACGTTTTACTCTGCTTTATAACTTGTTGATATGAATATATCTTCTTGGAAGGCTCAGTTACGTAACCTTCGAGCCATTTTCTAAATAAATCTTTTATGTTTTTCATTCTAATCAAAAGACAACAGTAGAAAATGATCATTTTGAAGTTGCAAATTTTTATCTTGAAATGCAAACGAAAAAAATAAATAACAAAATCGTCTCCATAAAGAGCGAACAACCTTCTGTATGCAGTTTGAGCCTAAAGCTATAAGACACATGTTTTACGACGGTCATTACGGTCATTTGTTAAAACTTGTGTAGACCCGTGACGAGATAAAAAAAAAAAAAAAAAAAAAAAAAAAAAAATTGCCAAACGAATCACCTTAGTCGGCGAATTCCCAACTATTTCTTGGGGCTAAGGGAATCCGTCGTTGCCAACAAAAAGTTCGCCAACGGAAAACGGGATGATAAGTAAGTCTCCTGTTTGTTTATTTTTAACTCAAAAAGGTATTTTTTATTAATTTTTATTTTTGGTAAAAATATATGTTTTGAAGACATCAGTGTAAACAACTTCAAAATGGGATACCAATGGGCTCCTATGGTTAAATTTTTTGTATAATGATGTTCATTTGTAATTTGAATCTGACATACATATTTTAACCGGAAAGCATTGAATCCACATGATTAGTTATACAAATAAGAGATATGCTTAAATTTACTTAATGCTTTATGGTTTATTAATGCATTGAACATCGCATGCTGTACATGAAATTTAAAAAAAAAGTACTTTGATCATTAATTAATTATATTTGAACAAATGTTTAACCTAAAAGTTGCAAGTTATTTATGGGTGACTTTTAACAAACTATACTTTGAAATAAAAGTTAATAAATATATTGATTATATTACCATACATGTATGAAAAACAGATCTTTCATTATACCATTACTCTGTAATTTCTCTGTAATCATCTTAAATTCTAGCAACACATTAAAATGTACGAAATGTAATATTCCAACATTTAGTTAAATACTAAAACCAAATATGAAATAACGTTATGTGGTTCCATTCAACTTTGTAAAGTTTCGTTTTGTCCTGTTGCAAAAAAAAAAAAAAAAAAAAAAAAAAAAAAAAGATTCAGTTATATCTAAATATAGTTTCTCAATTATACTTTTGCTGATTTTTTTTTTACATTGTATCCTTATCTATCACATGTAAAACATAAGGTAATTTTTTACATTTAGAAGGTTACTGGGTCTTTAGGAATCAACACAGCTTCATAAAATGATGTATATGTGCTACTGAATACTGATGACATGGAAAATTTATTTTATTTTTAAAAAATTGTATTTTTAAAAATTTTATAATTGACTTTAAGATCGAAAATCATACGACACATACTCAAAATTTTATTGGACTATTGTCTTTAAAACAAAAACTTTTTTAAAAAATTTTACCTTTAAAGTAAACATGCACCTCATTTCCGTATGATAGTGGAATTTTTTTTTAAAGATTTTATTCGCTTGTGCTTCCAAGAGTATGTCCGGAAAAGTTTATGAACATCAGTTAATTAGAACGGGATTTAATTATCTCCACCTGGTTAATAGTTTTATTTTCCATTTATTGAATGTGAGAAACATTCCAATTTGCGAGTGAAATTTTTTAACATTTCTCTTAATTCGAATGAGCAATTATCACTCGCAAATTGGAAGTTTTTAATTTGTGAATTACCTTTTTTCTCCCGACATTTTCTATTTTTAAATTTGTGTAAGTGTAACCTACCTCAGTCCGACAGTAGACTAACTTACAGCAAACATAAATACATTAATCTTTCATTTTATTAGGATCCATTTTATCATAAACACTATATTCAAGTGCTGTTGTTTGCGAACATAAGATAAAAACTCTATTTTAAACTCACTGATAAATCAAGAAAAAAATATAACGAGGTTTCGTATTATTGATAAAATGTGGTCCTTATTTAACTTCATCATAGTTGCCAAAATATTGATGGCAACTTATACATCTATGTTGTATAAGTTGCCATGAAAATTCTTTTAAATTATTGGGAGAGGGATTTTACTCAACATGCCTCATCTTTAAACTATTATTTACCTTTATGAACATTTTATAAAATTATTTATGAGTAAAATCGCTCCGTAAGCAATTATGCCAATATCAGCAACCATTTTGATATTAATCAAGCTCATACGAGATCGGGAAAAAAAAGTGCAAAAACATACACAATTTCTATTTTAATTTTTAAATTCCTTATATTAACTTCACTTTTGTATGTATGTATGTCGATGGGAGCGGTATCTACGGAGGCCTAATTATAACCCCCTTATTGTCATCCAATCGGTCTGAAACTTGGCAGATAGGTTCGATGCCGATGACAATGCATTGTATCAAATTTTGGAGCTGTTGCTGTCACTAAGAAGTGGCTTTTACGGAATACTAGTAAACCAACTTGCCGTCATCCAATCGCATTAAAATGGGATTGTTCTTTTAATTTTTCTTCCTTAATTTAAATGCTTAATGTCCGTAAGTTCTCTCCTGTAAATCTTTATATTTAAACATTTTTGATCAGTAATAATATAACCCATAAAAACCCATTTTTAATATAAATTCTTTACATGCATTGCCAGTTTTATAGTCATTAACACAGCGCCAATTCTGTAAACTGCTTGGTGTTTGTATCAAATTTTAAACATCAAAAACATTTCTATCATCAAAATGTACGGCAAATTACATTTAAAAATTTATTTATTAAAACTGAACGTGAATTTATGCTCTCACATCCAAATACCATTTATTTATTCTGATTAAAGTAATTTTATTATTTCTTTGTTTAAAAAAATTTTGACAACAGGAAAGAGTTTGAACAATGGTCGGTTCAATGATATTTTAACGCGAATTGATGACGGCAAGTTGGTTTATTAGTATTCCGTAAAAGCGACCTTTTAGTGACATTAACAGCTCCAAAATTTGAAAGAATGCATTGTCACCGACATCGAACCTATCTGCCAAGTTTCAGCCCTATTGGATGACGGAGGAACTAATTAGGCCTCCGCAGATTCTGCTCCCATCGACAAACATACAAAATTGAAGTTAATTAATATTATTTAAAAAATATCAACCACAATGGTCAGTAAAAATATCAACCACGAAAACTAAGAAGAGGCTACCAAAATCGCAGTACACTTTTTTTTCCTTGCAATATGAATGACAAAAATTCAAATGTACGTAATAATGAGAATGTTTCAGATTTTATTCGTGTTAATGGCAGTAAATTTCTTTAATAAAAACAAAGTTTTCAATATAAATCTTTGAAATGCATTGCCAACTTTTATGAACAATTGAAACTTATTGAGCTCAATATTCAGCTCGATTCGATGATGGCAAGTGGGTAAATCAACCCTTCGAAGATTTTGCCTTATCAATATCAATAAGGAAAGGTTTTAAGTAATTAAATAGCGAGAAATTTAACACGTTTGAATTAAGCTTGGTATCTTTAAAATAGAACGTGAGTATAAGCTGTAAGTCTGACGTAAAGCAATAGATACATGTGCGAAATCGTGTTTTTTTTTTATTTTTTTTATTTTTTTTATTTGTGACAGTCGTAAAACTTGATAGAAAGCAATGCCATTGAGAACCAGTGCACCTGCCAATGTTTAAAGTTTCAATTCGATTGAATGACGAGAAGTAGGTATGTAAGTAATCCGAAGCACCATTAGAAGCATAAGTAAAAGCAGCTATTTAGTGAGAAACGGCCCCAGAAAACTTGATAGAATGTCATATCATCGACATTGAATCTAGCTGTCAAGTTTAAGATCGATTGGACGAAAGCAAATGCGTTAATCAGCTATACCAAAACATGTAATAAATTATCAAGACCAATACGAAAAAATAAAAGGCTATATTTTTCAGTTACAACAGGAAATGCCATTCTCCTGCTCGTTATAGTTTAAAAATGATTTTTATATAAAACTAAGATAACCAATTTCATTAAATGTGATATTTTTACAATAAAATAATTAGCTTTGAGTATTTTTAAAAAGCCTAGCTGTCCCATATGTATAGCTCAATGTTTACTAGAATATTTTAAGTTGATATTTTCCTGTTTTATTTAGTAAAATTAATCTTGTATTAAATACCTTCATTATTCAGAGTGGCCACAGAACCTGGAAAACCTGGAAATTAGGAAAATTTCAGGGAGCTTTCTGACTCTGGAAAAAATCAAGGAATTGTCAGGGAGTTTTTTTTTTTTTTTTTTTTTTTAAATTTCACAAAATTCAAGGAAATTTTCTTTGTTCTGAAGGCACGTTTCCCCGTTCATTCGTATTTTGGTGTCATTTTACTCCCGGAGAATTGTGGTGGTAATCGTTAGAAGTTTAATGTTGCGGAATAGTTTAAATTTTTCATTACCGTCAAAACTATTTTTAAAAAATTGGCATATTATTCTTTAGCAAACATGTTCTATTTGACTAGGGTGTCTACTAGGCTGGTTAAAAAACTTTTTTTTTTGAGCTACAGACCAAGACACCCCCTAATTTTTTTACATTTACCCGTAGTATTATTCTCCAAAAATTTTAGCTTCCTACTCCTATAAGAAGGTGGCGCTCAATGACCATTCATTTTTGTACTTTTTTGTAATTTCGCATAATTTTCGAGTTTTATGCTGATAAAAACGCATATCTACATTAAAAAAAAAGTAAGTTTTTATGTGTTTTTAATACATGCAATATGGTTTGGCAACAGTTATTTACTGTATCTGGCAATATCCATATTATCAAAAACACTGTCTGATCGTGAAGCACTTTGTTTGATTGTTCCAGCAGTCGCAGCTTTGGGGCATGTTCCTCGAACGTTTCCTCTTTAAAGAGGTGTCAAAAATCAAGAAAAAAAGCTAGAAAAGAATACGCTGATTCAGGCAATGGGTAAATTCAAATCTGACTCTCCTATAGCCTTTCATTGGAACGGCAAACTTCTGCTAAAATCTTTTGGATTAAGAAAGATTGACCGTTTGTCTTTATATGTTTCGAGAGGATATTAAAAAACTTCTTAGTGTTTCAAAGTTGAGTGGTGGAAGAACAGCGAAATATATTTCAAAAAACTGTTTTTATGCTAGAAAATGGCAAGTTGAGAATTAAATTTGGACAAAGTTTTGATACTACGAGTATAATTATTGGTTGTGTGTAAGAGGCGTGCATTAAATTTGAGAAAAAATTGGACGTGAACTATTGTGGCTAGCCTGTTGACACCATGTCATGTAATTAATATTGGCAAAGTTATTTTAGTTCTGCTATGGACCATCATGTTTCACAGAGGTTTCTCTCTTCAACAGACTTAAAGCCGTTTGAAAAAGAATTGCAAAATTAAACTTTCAGGATTTAGAACTGAAAAAAGACGTTAAAAAGTTTAAAGTTTCAACTGTAGCCTTTCTTTCATCTGTGGATAAAACTATGATAGTTAGAGATGATTATAAAGAAGTAATCGAGTTTATAGTAATAGTTGGGAAATGTACCAGAGAAAATCAATTGCAGAGCAGTTTCATCAATTCATCAAGCACAGTGGATAGCTAAACTCCTATACATTTTTAAATCCTTCTATTCAGGGACCAGCAAGAGGGTTTCTATATAACTAATAGAGAGAAGAAATGCAGCTCCAGCTATTTGTACAGTTCAATGCTTTTTTGGAAAAACTTTAAAAAGGATAAGATAATTTATTCTAAAATTGCTATTGCCGCTGGAAAAGTTTTGAAAAAGCTTATATGGGTGGTATCTTTCAAATGAATTGGTTGGTTAGGTCATATTTCCACATAGAATTACAGAAAAAGAGAAATCAAAAAGTATTGCAGATGGGAATAACTCAAAAGATTCAAGAAATATAAAAGGATGCGAGCTATAAAAAATGTTGAAAGATAATGCCAGTCTTGGAGAATTTGTGACAAAAAGAACTCTTGATATGGTAATTTTTCAAAATTACGTTATCGAACATGTCTCTACAATGACAGTGGGTTTCGATAATCTGAATGGCAACATCTACAGGATTTATGTTCTTTACAATTTGCATACCTAATCCATATTTTTTAGATGTTATTAACTATTCATTCGATTGATTTCAATTAGATGTTGTTCTTAGTAGGAGATTGAGTGTCGTTTGAAAATGTTCATTAAGTACAGCTGTACATTTAGAAACTTTGAATAGAGATGAAACTTAGACACTGTTTATATTCGCTTGTCCACTCTTTATTAAGTGAGAATTCGTGATATGAAATGGTATTTTGGTATTTAGATAGTTTCCTATCAACCATTTTCGGCTTACAAAAAATGTAGCCAAGTGGTACTGTAAATTTTGGTTAAATGATAAAATAAACAACACTACTGATCTACATAGCACCACACTAATTATTCATTTCGTATTTAGGTGTAATAATAGCTTATTTTGAATGCTTTTCAGGATTTTATACTGCCTAATTTATAGGGGCAATTTTATCAGAATTTCAAAGATAATAGAGTAGCACGGGGGATTAACGAGCGTTTGTGAGCAGGGGTGGAGCCCTCTACTGTTTAACTATTTCATAAACTTTTAGTATCTTATTTAATGTTTTTTAATTATGGTATAAATAAAAACTTTCTTTAAGAAAATTGCTTTCAATTATACTTAATACCAAATCCACTACAAATACCTAAAAAAAGCACAAAATGCAAAAAGTTTACTGTTCATTTAGCGCCATCTTTTAATTGAAATAGGATTCTGAAATTTTGCTAGAACATTTGTATGGGTAGATGTAAAAAAATGAGGGGGTGTCCTGGTCTCTAAGTAAAAAAAAAAATTTAGCCATTTATTTTTGAACCACCCTAGTGTCTACACATCTGGTAAAGTTGGCGAAATTTGAAAAAAAAAATCAGTAAAATCAGAGTACTTGTTAGAAATCTATCAGGGAAATCGGAGAACTACCAAGGAACTATTTTTCCTGAATTTTGTGGCCACCCTGTTATTTCTAAACATTTTTTGTGGAGAAATTAAGGAGCTAATATTTATATTTATTTGACTGCTGATTTTTATTGAGGTTTTTAAATGTGCCCATAATGTCATTGCATAGGTAGGAGTTTTTAAATACAGAAAAAATTTCAGAAGTAGAAACATAGAAAATTAGATATTAGTAAGGGCATTTGGAATTTGAAAATTAAGATACCGATTTAAAACTTTAATTTTTTGAAAATTTCAAACAATACAAGCCATTTTTCTTAACAATGTTTTAAAGTGCCCCATTGTAATATAAAATACTACTTTTAAATTAAAACTATCTCTTAACGGCTCATTGGATTGTTTTAAGCATTAAAACGATCCAATGAGCTGTTAAGATGGCGTTTTAATTCTAGCAATATGTAAAACTCGGGTCATGGACAAGCGCATAAACCTACACAATGTTTAGTAAAGAAATTTAAATCTGATTAACATTTAAAACATCAATTCTGGACATCGATGTTCACAGACAAACTGAAAATAACATATATAATTATAAAAAAAAAAAATCATACAAGCACAAAACCTTTTTATTTCGGGAACACGAACCCAGCAAATTTTCCACTTAAAACCAGAGAGATCACCACAAAGAAAGGAATCAATCACATTAAAACAACAACTCCATACATATTTAAATATACGCCATCCGATTATTTTTCCCAAGCATTTAATTTTACTCATCAATTAAACTATCTCTGGAGTTCTCCACAAACCAATTCATAAACTTCATTAACACACTCATACACAATGAACATCCACTTTCTAAAAACAAATACTCACGCCTCCTTTACGTGTCATAACTCCCAATAACCAAACCCCTTAATGATAAAAAAAAAAAGTTATCATAATTCCTCCCCCCCCCCTCTCAATGCTTCCCACACCAAGTACTTTCATCTCCACTTATCTCTTATCTTTTGCAGGAAAATGATACGTTTTGGTGTCAAGATTCTTCGAACAGTAGCGCGTAAAAGCTTTCCGTTTTCATACACAGGGTTAACCTTCTCACACCACCTCCCTCTCTTCCTCCGACATAAAACGTCCCGCCATGGTCTAACACCACCCACCGAGATTCTCGGAGGAAAATGATCGATACACACTTGGAGGACTTTACACATCTTCCCTTGCATGCTCTCTCTCTGGCAACATTCCAGGGATATGTTATTCATCAGCTTCTTTCTTCTGAAGTTGGGGGGGGGGGAGGGGGAACGAAGGTGCTGATGTCAAGGATGCAGATCCAAAGTTTGTGATTGAGGAGAAGGATGTCCCATTGTTAATTAGTAACCAGGTTCCAAAGTCTTATGAGTGAATGGTTCCGGACCGAAATAAGAGCAGTCTCTGCGTTTTTTACTGAGTGAGCGGTCGTAAAAAGAAGTAGAAATGAGGCTATGAATTAATTTATTCCTGTTTATATTAATTAGATGAAGGCGCTGGTTTTCGGGGATACTGCAAGTTTTTGATTCCAAACTTCGGCTTTTCTCTTAATTGATACTTTATGGATGGTTTTGGTTTATTGGTGGTTTTTAACGACGTGAAACGGTGCCGGATTCTTAGATAAAAATTGTATGAAGATTTGTCGATAAAATGAATTAAATATTTTCAAAGGTCAAATCAAAATGAATGTGACTTTAAGTAAGCTTTTGAAAGAGTTAATGTGAACTTTTAAATTTAGATATCATTAAATAAAGGAAGTCTATAGAAATGTATTTGCAACTGAAAAGCATTAGACTCTTTTTCTCGGAATCATTAACTATTCTAAATTTCAAAAGTAAATGATTAGGAGTTTATGGGGGACTTTCACTTTCAGTCCACACAAAATTTCAGCAAAAGAAATTCGTTAGGTAGAAAGCAAAGGAAATTTATTTGGTAGAATATATATTCCATTTTTAAGATTCTGCATCAATGACAAAAAGTGGAGAGGTTATACTGGTCAACCCTATTTGGTTTCGAGATCCATTTAAATATTTGACGTGCATCTACATCCAGGTCTGAACAATAACGTAGAACATAATTCGTATTTTTTTTTGTCCACCTGTGCGCTAACAACTGAAATGTAATTAGTGGCCTGGAAAAAGACACAAAACCTTTATTAACTACATTAAATGCAACAAAACTTATCTAATTTAATGCCAATTTTTTTGCGAGTTCTTAGTAAGAAAAGTGGGACACGAAATAAAAAAGGTTAAATGGAATGAATTGCAAGGGCATTATTTCTACTAAACAAACAAACTAATCGACAAACTAATTAAAATAGTGATTTTCTCTTTTATACTCCAAGGCTTTCAATCTGCCTTTTCAACTAAGCTAACTGTTGAGATTTGAAGTTATTGTAATTACTAAAATACAATTAAAGAAATATGTTTTCTTCTACTCTGTACTGATGTATAGAAAAACTAATATAAAGGTTTTATTTGTCCGTGTGTGATCAACTTTCTCATACCAAATTACAAATTCTAAAGACACAAGCTATATGTCAAATGAAAAGCCCTGAAGCTTTTCTATACCAAATATCATCCGGAACTTACGTCTTGAAACTCTGTAAGTTATGACCGGAATACTGGAAAGGAGAACTTGAAGTCATTTTGGAATCTCATAAACCTAAACCATAAAGCTACATACATTTGTCAAATATTCATTTGAAGGTCGTGTAAAAGTAGGACTATACAAAATGCATTCGTAAGTGCTTTAAAGTTTAACCAGATGAGTGCTTCCATAGTAACTATGTAATTTCCCAACTTATCTCCACATTGACATATCGGGTTAGAACTTTGATATTCAGTGACAAGTTTTCTCTCTAAATACACCAATTTGTCGATATTATATTTTATATAAAAAAACCATCCAATTTGGATTTTTATCATAGAAGAAAAAGAGCAAAAAATGGCTTAAGTAAACTCTACGAAAGTGCACTTAATGATTGTTTACATAGTAGCACTACAAACTGATGATAAGTCGTCAAAGGCTAAGAACGGTGTAGTTCAAGAGATAATTCACAGAAAAGACAATCTTATTAAGGTGCTTCTAAACGTTTTCAAACTTTCAAAATGTTTTCTCTTCAAAAACACTCTCAAGTGCTCAATCTCTTTCTTCATTTCCAGTTTTTTGGTCATATGACCGTGACTATCACATTCCTACTTGTTTGTGTTTGACTAAATTTGATTTCGGAATAATACAGTTAATAATTTATTATTTATTTTCTGTAGTGTAAACTTCATTTTCAATCATAAATATTTATTTCCTTTAATCATTTTATGATAAGTTAGTTTTTAACGATCAAAACAATGAATGTGTACCTTGCTATGTGTCTTGTATGTTTTTCCAAACAAAGATTAAATTAATGATTACATCAATATTTTTCAGGTGTGTACAAAACCACTCAAATATTGGGTTTTTAAATAATTTGTCAATGAGTGCATGAAAAAATAATGTTTGTATGCACAACATTATATGAAAAGGAATCTAAAACAAAAAAAAAAGTTTAACTAGTACGTAAACCAATTTTAAAAATAGATTTATGGATATTTAATACTATAATTGTGCTCCCTAATTAAAACATAAATAGTATATTCTAATGAAAGAAAACAATATTTGCTTTAATATTTATATTTCCTAAGTGGATACTTATTTTTTTTTAGTTTCATAACATTAACAGCTGGCATATCCTGGAAAATAAAGATATATTCTGAATCATGGTGTATAAAACCTATTTTTATATAAAAAATTAAAATGACTACTCTTATGATCCTCCCGCTCACTAGTTTCGATTGATCTAAACTCATAAAGATCTCATCTTTCTGCCATACTCCGAAATGATGTGGATGACCTCTAAGGCATGAGCGTCTGAAATCTCTGGGATGAAAGAGGAGAAAGAGCATCTACTCAAACGACCCTTTCCCTTTTAAGATTCTCCTCACGTGACGATTACGACTGACGTCACGCAACATAAAGCACGATAAAAGAAGATTAGATTTCACAAAAGCATATCTCAGAAAGAGAGTATGAATTTTTCAGTATTGTGAGAGAGAAAAAGCATAATAACATAAGTCATCTTTCACTGTTTAGGCAAAATATACAAAGCAGTTGTATAGATATATGTTTTATTCAATTTTTTCTACTAAGACTAAATACTTTTCTACATTGACTAAATAGACTTTTCTGCCTTAACTTATAGACTTTGACCATAGACTAAATAGATTTTTCTGGATAAATTAATAAACTTTCCCGCACAGACTAAGTAGATTTTTCTGCATAAACTAATAGACTTTTCTACATAGAAAATACTTGGGGGCACCACCTCCTGCTGGTTAATGCTCATCAGCCCTCAGGAATTGCTTCAGAATCAATTCGTCTGATTGGTAACGTTTGCCAAATTCCATGCTCGCTAACATTTCAGATTGCTAATAAAAATACATTATAACTAAAAAACGTTTGTCAATGTAAGCTTTGTGACTTGTTCTTGGAAATCAATAAATTATGAATTACTTTCCATAAAATATCACATGGTCTATGTTAAACCTGTAAACAATAGCGTTAAAATCGACCTCGAATCTAACTGAAAATCAACTCTCAAAGTTACCAGATTTTCAGCTATTTTGTACCATTGTCTAATAAAAACTGTGTCTAATATTAAATAAAATATTTTATTTAATACAAGACACTTTTGAAAACTTTTACTACTTAAAATACTGCGCTCAAAATTATATGTGAAAATGAAGAATATATTAGGTACGTCAATGGGGTACTGCTGAAGATATTTGACCAATCATAAAACACCTTTAAAAACATCCTTGAACTTTGTGCTTGGTCACAAGTCCTCATGAGTTGCCAGTGACGTAATCCTCACATTATTATATAATCCTCATATTACCATAGTATTCAAAATGCTACAACTGGAAACACTTCATTTTCCCTCTCTTTTATAAACATAAGGCGAAATAAATAAAAACGCACTGATTTAACTAAACTAAATATATCAGATCTGCATAGCTATTTTAACAATCTGAGATTTGATATTTTACGAATCCTGATAATAGTCGTTGTGTTAAACTACTATCTTTTCGATACTTTACTTTTCCGCTGTTTATAATAAGTCCCAAATCACATCAATTTTTTTTTTTTTTTTTTTTTTTTTTAAAGTTGATGAGAATATTTTAGTAAGACATATATCTCTGTGCCCGCAAAATAACTTCTACAATGGTTAATTTTCCCTGGAGAGGAGGGTCCATGCAAAAAAAGAAAATCTTTCACTTTAGCATACAATAACTTAAAAGCTAAATTTTCCATCTCTAAATTTTTCTTATCAGCAGATTTCCCAAACATTATCCTAAAAATATGCGAAGTTTCATACTCTTAAATCCAATAGTTTTTTGCGGCTATGAGACAGTGAAATACCTTTGGCGGAAAAATTCTAAAAAAGCGGCATATCATTTTAATCTGTATTTTTTTAGTATAGAGAGATGTCCATTCTCAAAATTATAACTTGATTCAAACTTGAATTGATGGCTGAATTGATTCGTGTATGATGCTATGATGCAGAACTTAGCCTAATGCAAGAACTTGTAATGAAAAAAAAAAAAAAAAACAGATAACCTGGTGAAGAACTTTATTTTTTATATATGAAAACAAGTTTATATATATATATATATATATATATATATATATATATATATATATATATATATATATATATATATATAAACTTGTTGTTAAAATATTATATATATATATATATATATATATATATATATATATATATATATATATATATATATATATATATATATATATATATATATATATATATATATATATATATATATATATATATATATATATATATATATATATATATATATATATATATATATATATATATATATATATATATATATATATATATATATATATATATATATATATATATAGTTGCGTGGATGGGTTCGAAAGATTTGAAGCCAAAGCAGATCAAAACTTGCAGAAATTTATTACAATATAACTCTTTACACCGCAAAAGACAATGCAATACAGTTCGCTTTAGAACTACTATGAATGCTCACTGAGACTCAGTATCTCAACTCAGTAATTCCAGTCAGATAACGGACTCAACTCAGTCAACTACTGACTAACTTACTCAGCCAACAACTGACTAACCTCAGTGACTCAACTACACTCACGGCAGGTCTTATATAGGGGGGGGGGGGGAACTTTCGTGAATCTTCCAGAGATAGACATTTGGAGAACTTTCCAGAATGTAGTCGAAAAGTCCTATACATGTACATGGGGACCGAAAATGTCGCCAAATGGTCGCCAACTTGGCTCTATCTCGCCAATCTGGCGAGATTGACATTACCATAATGTTAAATGTCTGCTCCTTGTAAAACTCGCTTCTCAGCGTTATCTCTGTAAAACTCGTTATCAAGCATTAAGACACACATTGCGGGGAAGCACACTAACGACGAACTATTGCACTACCTCATGCGAGATGTACATAAATTTTCCTATTTACAAAATTAACACTACGAAATATTTACAAATATACAAAAATTCGTAACAATATATATATATTATATGAATTAAATAATTTACTACTAAAAAAGGAATATAATTTCGTGAATAAGGTAACATTAATAAAGTCTAAAAAAAAAAAAAAAAAAAACTAACTCATATAGGGGTACTTTCGATTATGCGCCTCAAATTCTTACTTCCTACAAATATTTAATGCTTCTATTGTTCAAACGAAAAAAATCCAACCCAAGCAAACATAAGTGCAAAATTCTTTTTGAATCTTACCCTATATCAAGATGTTACTTTTTTTCCCTCCAAAAATATATCAAGATATCCTAATTCTGAGAAGCAGCCAACTGGAAATTTCCTATGAAGCGGTAACAATATTTTACGACTTGTTTAGTGAAGGGATTATACCTTCCTTTAAAAAAATCTTTCTCACTTAATTTACGGTACTTTTCGAGCAGGCAGTTTGAGAAACGAAGCAGAAAATTGGAAGACCACGTTTTCGGTTTGGTCATCATTGAGATTTCTTTGTTAACTTTCATCCAGAAATTCTATACCGGCTTTAATTAAGAAGGTCCTGATTCTTGTTGTAACTAAAAGTACAGATTAATTCTGTTTTTTTTTTTTGTTTTTTTTAAATTTATTTCGAGTGAATTATTTCAATAAATATAATGGTTGTATTTTAGAAAAAAAAAATTTTAACAAGTATTTCTCTGTTTAATCAAAAACATGGTTATAAAAATATATTTTGTGACATGCTCGAGGCATGTACAAATTTTGGTTGGACAATTATTTTTTATACGTCACACGTCGTACCGATTGTGAATATTTTTTTTTCACTTAATAAATCGGTTAAAAACATTATAACTTCATAGATCTTTAACCATTTATATATTGTTTTGAATAATTCTGTAAGTTTATTTTTAACCATTCAATTTTATTTAGAAGACTATTTCAAATATACAAAAGTGTAAAAACCCAGTGTGCATTATTAACTTTACACGTTCCGGAAACTTCAATTTTGATAGTTTTTGGCACAGTATCAGAAAGGTTTTTGCTCCCAATGTTCAAAGCACGCACATGTAAAAGCACTATATTTGAAATTCCAATGGAAAAACTGTTTAAAGCTGAAATTATATATTTTTAACATATTTGAAAACTTTTACCAACTTTACCCGTGTTTTGTTTCGATGATAAGTATGTCTTTTAATAATAGGGATGGGAAACTGCAGCCGCAAGACCGGAAATGAAATTTCTTACAAGAATGCTTTTAAAGAAGCACTAAGATATGCCAATTGTAGGCGATATTTTGCAGAATATAACACTTCTTAGAATCATAAAAATATATTTATCCTGAAGAAGTCAGAAATTTTTTCTAAAGGAAAACTCAAAGATGATTGCATACATATTTTAGAAAGCCGACATTTTCTTCCCAAGAGCATATTAATAAAGTAAGTTGGTTATATCATTTTAATATCCCCCCCCCGTGAATATATACCCCATAATAATAATAATATATATATATATTTGACTTCCATAAACACTACCACACGATTATGTTTATTTAAAAAATAAGTCTGTTTTCCTTCTAATTAAATTTACAATAGTAAAAAAAAAATTGAACTTTTTTCGGAAAGATAAAATCCCTTATGCATGATTTAAACAAACATTTTGAAAATTTGGTTGTTTCTTTAAAAAGTTAAATTATACTCGAATTACGAACTCAATATCTTATTTTCATGATTTTGTTCTACCCTTAAAGGTCTCATTGAATTTATTTATTAAAACTGAAAAAAAAACCAAAAAAGAAAACAAAAAAACATGCTTTTATTAAAACAAACAAATACTTTTAAAGTACATTCTGAAGTAGTAAAACAAATCACTTGTCACGTGACAAATATAAAATTTAAAATTATTAAGTAACGTAAAAATTAGTAATCTAGGTTCTAATGATAAAAATAGAGGCCACAATTTTTAACTTTTGCTCTACTGCTCAGTGCTTTGGCACAAAAGTTTTCTTTCTTATATATTTCTTATTATTTTGTAATATTTATGGTGAAATAGATGTTTACAAATTTTACAGACCTTGACCACGAATACATGGATGATATATTGTTATATATTTCAATATTGTTGCACAAATTGTCTGTATATATTGTAAATAGTGACGTATTATTTCAAAATTCTATTGTAATTTATTTTTATCTTATTTTATTTATTAATTAATAGCGATTATACAAGTTAGAAAAAGGTGGCAACACCTAAAGCAATCGAGAAGTTTCGAGATATTTCTTTTCTATGAATTGGCTGGAAATTTCGAGAATGTCTCACGCGCTTGTATATAAAAGACTGGAGAACGGAAAAGTTTTCAGATTGACTTTGGACTTCGATGAAAGCGTATCGCTTTGTTTACCTATTGGAGTGAGCTTGTATAATCTCTGTATTCGAAGTTGTTTTTGCTAAAGCTTGTGTTGAAGCTTGTGAGCGATTACACTGTTGCCTGTGGATAAATTTTGTGAGTTTTCTGAAGAGAGAATAAATATTTTTATACTGTAAAAACTGTGCCATCATTGCCTCAGCGGAAAAATTCGTAACAGTGGTGTCAGAAGTGGGGTCTCGTAATTTTGAATGCCGACAACTAGAGGAATGATGGAAGACCAAATGAAGCAGTTGATGGAAATGATTGTTGGAATGAAGGCCCAACAGGAAACCACCGCTGCTGAAATGAAAGCCGGACAAGAATCAACCGCCGCTGAAATAAAAGCCGAACTCGCCGCTACAATCGCCGCTGGTCAAGCCCGCCAAGAAACGACTAACGCCGAACTTGCCGCCGCAATCGCCGCCAGCCAAGAAGCAACATCATCGGATATTAAAGCTTTAGCCGCCAAGTGTGAAACAACATCTGCAGCAGTGAATGAAATCAAAGAAGAAATGAAGATAGAGCTAGCCTCAATGGTGGAATCAACCATAATAGATACTACCTCAAATGTTCTGCAATCCGTGAAAGAAGAAGTATTCAATGCAGTAAGAAAGGAAGTTGATGAAAAGTTTGAGGAGTTCAACGGAAAAGTGAACAACTTAGGTGACAAAGTTTCCACCATGAAAGAGAA
The DNA here is from genome assembly GCA_963978545.1 of Linyphia triangularis. Classification (NCBI taxonomy): domain Eukaryota; kingdom Metazoa; phylum Arthropoda; class Arachnida; order Araneae; family Linyphiidae; genus Linyphia; species Linyphia triangularis. The sequence continues at coordinate 39,969,547 of OZ021732.1, read as the reverse complement.
GCAGGAAAAGTTTCAAGACGCTGTTGAAGAAAGGTTTGAAAAGTTTCATAATGCTGTAGAAGAAAGACTACGGGAAGTGGAAACTCGCGAAGCTGCGACCATTGCAACTCCTAAATGGGAAAATGTTTCCACTCCCTTCATTGCGCCACGTTCCAACATCAAAGTGGCCACTTTTGATGGGAGGTCGTCTTGGCGCGTTTATCAAACGCAGTTTGAAATTATTGCTTCTGCGAATGGTTGGGACGATACTTCGAAGGCATTCCATCTCGCAGCATCTCTTCGAGGTGAAGCTGCTGACATTTTACAGACACTACCTGAAGAGAACCGGGGAGAATTCGTGGCGCTGGCAAGTGCGTTGGAGTTAAGGTTTGGAGAGCAGCATCTAAAGGATTACAACAGACTGCAATTGAAAGTGAGACAGCAGAAGGCCAATGAAACTCTTCAAGAATTGGCATCGGATATAGAATGACTGTCGCTCCTCGCTTTCCCAGACTGTCCCTCGGACGTACGAGATAACCTGTCTCTTCAGTATTTCGTGGATGCCATCAAAGATCCCGACATACAGCAAGCTACCAGGATGTCAGACAGCAAAGATCTGAAGTCCACCCTCGTCTATGCCATGAGAGTAGAAGCCGCACAGCAAGCTTCTAGAAAGGATCGGCGTTTCGTACGTGAAACATTGGCAGACGATTCCTCTGAACTTTTCACGAAAAAGTTTCAAGAACTGGAAAACAAGATGGAGCGAATTATGAGAAATATTCCTGGCTCGAGGGATCGAAAAACTAGAGTGGTTTGTTGGCTCTGCAACCGGGAAGGACATTTCAGACGTGATTGCCCTGAATTGGACAGGAGAGGGGACAGACCCTCGTCCGAGCCTCAGCAGTTAAACTAAAGAGCGGCTATCTCGCGAGGCGGAGGTCGCCGTGTAGAGCAGGTGGTGCCCCACTCAGCCTCTATCACATCTCATCCCTTCAAGGAGGAAACCATTATTTATTCGTGGAGGGCAAGATCAATGGAACTCCCTGTCGTCTAATAGTTGACTCAGGGGCAAATGTAACCATCTTACGGACGGATGTAGCCCGACGCCTGGACAGCCAACCTCTTTACACGGCGCCTTCAGTTTCACTACAGACTGTGACTGGTGACAAAATTTCTGTGCATGGGAAATTAAATGTCAACATCTCTTTTGGATTTCACACCTACACTCACACCGTTTACGTCGCTGAAATTATTGACCCATGTATTCTTGGATTGGACTTTTTAAAGAGAAATGGAATTACTTTGAATTTCGAGAAAGGCGAGCTTCAAACGGGGAAAGAAGAAGTTCCATTGTTCGGTTTGGACTCGAAAGAGCTGTGCGTATATCGGATTGTAGCTCATGAAGACAATGTCATAGAGAATGCTGAAGAGTCCACATCTATGAAAAGTACCTCTCCAGCCTCGGAAAGAGAACCGAAGAAAGCGACGTTGATGAAACCCTCCCAGGAAGTGGTTCATGTGGAAATGGACAAAGTTAGTGAAGAGGGAATCGACATCCGTGCTCCTGTTACAAGCATCGAACGGAGGTCCCGGGATCTATCAGCTGCACCCGCGGATGATTCGGACGCAATCTCAAAATCATATAATCAGCAAGACGGGGATCAGAAACTTTCACCGCTTCTGTTGGCATACGGGAGTGCAACTCACGAGACCACCGGATTTTCTCCATCTCTAACGATGTTTGGAAGAGACCTTAGGCTCCCCAGCAACCTCCTCTTTGGACAACCACCGGACACTCCTTCCTCGCCTGTCCAGTATCTAGATGATCTGCAGGCACGTTTGGAAGCCGTACATCGGAACGTGAAGCCGTACATGAAGATCCGGTACTATGCCAAGGCCATGGACCGTTCATTCCACGAAGGTGACAAGGTGTGGTTAGGGAACCCTAAACGTCGGAAAGGACTCTCCCCTAAGCTCCAGACGAACTGGGAAGGGCCGTATGGGGTCCTTAAGGCTCCTCTATACCGTCCATCTTGAATATCCCCTCTAATGCTAAGGCAATGGGAAAATATGCAACAAATGCTTGAATTTTGCTAAAGAAGTTTTGAGAATACTTCTGCAGGGTTTGTTTTGTTGGATAGATATATCTCTGAGGATTCTTTGAATCTTTTTAGTTTTGTCAAAAATTTTGTTAAATATTTTTTAAATAGAAAAAATATAATCCTTTTTACTTTAACTTCATTTTACAGGAAAAGAAATAGAGATATTTAAAAAATGACCACTGAAAAATAAATATTGGACTATTATCTGTTTAGTTCAAGTTTTAAAACTTTATTTTTATTTTTCAAACTGTCAATTTTAGACAAACTTTGAAGCTAACTATAAGAAAAAAAGGTGCAAACTCCGCCTCTTACAAGCTCCGCCTTAATTGTCGGAGAAGAGCTGGATTTTTTTTTTACCTTGTGGAGTGGATAGGGGAGACGGGGGGGGGGGGGAGAGGAGGGGATGCTTCCCCTTTCTTGGAAATAGAATGGGGTTCTTGTCTTGTATTTCTATATATTTCCTGTTTTGTTGTGGTGCAGTAAAAGGCGGCTGATTGCATATTGAAATTTGTCCTTCATAGGAAAACATTAGTTCATTTTTCAAGATTGAATATTTTGAGAGGGAATGAGAATATATTTGATATAAGAACAGTTTAAGTTTGCGATTTCCGATTTTTTTTAATTTTTTTTTTTGGAAAACTCTTAAATTAGGAAAATGTTCGAATATAGTACTAGTAAAATAGGATACAAAAAAACAAAAAATTGCTCCGTTCACGAAACTTGACAAAAACATTTCATTTATCACGAGACTTGGTAAAAACATTTAATTTATCATGAAAATGAAGAATCAAAAGAGTATAAAAATATCTAGCAAAGAAGGGTGTTTATTTTGGGGGGAGCGTGGGGGATTAGAGGATTTTTATTACTGAAAAACTAATTTTGGAACTATCTAAGCATTTGGCCTTATGATTTTAGAGTATTTTTTAATGCTAAATCGAATGAAAAAAAAAAAAGCAAGTCGTTAAACAATCTAGAAGAATATACAGTAAATAAACGAAAGCACATGTAAAAAGTGGGGAAAGGTAAAATACGACATAAAGAAGTAAAAAATTGGTCCGTTCATGAAACTTGGTAGTGGCAAAAACGTTTTGTCATGAGAATAAAGAAATTATATAGCATAGAAGGACGTTTTTTGAGGGGGTGGAGGGTTTTTTTTTAAACTAAAATTTAATTTTAGTATAATCTAGGCCTGTTAGACTTGTGTGAAGTATTTTTTGACGCTGAAACGAATGAAAGAAAAGTAAGACGATATAACTATTTAACAAAGTCATAGTCATTTTTATAAACTAAACTACTTGTGTAAAAACTACTTTATTTCATTACTTATTTTTTATCACTAATGTTTTTGCTAACTTACTATTTCAATTATTCATAACTATTTACTTATTTTATTGCTAACTGGTACTTTTTCGATTAAATTTTGGTTGTTTTTTAATTTTTTCCACTCAGTTTTGGTTCATTACATGAAATTTTATATTACATGTATTTTCGTCTATAAAGTGGACAAATGGACTATAACTGTTATGGAGGATAGTTATATCGTCTTTTTTTTTTTTCCTTTTTTTTTATTCGAGTAAAAAAATCGTCAATTTCATCAAAAAATACTCCACACTTACTCGTCATTCCCTTCCCTCTCCCCCCCCCCCCCCACTTCAAAAACACGCTTCTCTGCTAAATAATTTTTTATTTCTTTGCCTAATTTTACATTTTCTCGCTTTTTACATGTTTTTTCGTTTATGAGGACTAACTTTTTCTTGATTGGTAATAGCGTCTTACCTTTTTTTCATTCGATTCCACATCAAAAACTATTCTATAAACATACGTTACATGACTAGATTGTTTCAAAGTAAATTTTTTGTAATTATAAATCCCTAACTTCCCCCCCCCCCCAAAATGATGAAATATTTTTGCTAAGATTCAGAAGCGGATTACTAAGATTCAATCACCCATATGTATATGCATAGGGTTTGAAAGTTGTGCGATGTTCCACACCCCTAGTTTTGTGTGTGTCACTGATGGTTTTTGGTATTATTTTACCCTTATTAATAGATAACTTCAGTTCTGTGAAGACCGTGCGTGTTTTTTTGTTTTTTTTGTTTTTTAACTTCTTTAGAGTTTTACTTACCCTGTGTTTTTCTGAAAATTTTCGTACTTATTTCTACATTGTATAAATTTCTTTTCTTGTTATAAAGTTCCAAAGTAAAATCAACGAAAAAGTTTTTATTTTGATGCTACTTAACTCTTTACATAATAGTTTTACAAAAACCAATTATGTACAAAAATTATAGCAAATTTAATACTCTACAAGTTTTAAATTTAATATTTGTGTTTAGGATAAGAGTTATGATCTATAAACTGAAAAGCGTATTTTTTTTGGTGCACCACGGAAAATGCAAAAACCAGAGTAGCTTTTTTGTTATTAGTCCCAGAAAATAACTTGTTGTATAAAACTTGTAGGAAATTTATTGTTCTACAGCTTATACTGAAATTTTTTTTCTCTAAGACGTACCATTATGGAGACATAAAAAAACTCGACACAAATCTTAAAATAGCATTTTTACGAAAAAGTGTCGATTTTCATGCGGCTTAACTATATACATAATAGTTCTACAAAAAAACTTCGTGCTCAAAAGTTATAGAAAGTTTAATACTCTGAAACTTTTGAATATAATGTTTGTTTCTAAGATGCATTGGCAAACAGTTTTGACGTATAAACTGAAAAACGACTTGGTTTTTGTTGCACCCTGCACCACAAAGGTTAGCAAAAACTTGGTTTATAAACCACGGGACAGACCTTTATAACATATTAAAAAAATCAGAGCTACATAACCTTTTGCAAAAAAAAAATTTGTCTCTTTCGCATTCATTAAAATGCTAATCTAGTTGAGAACTTAAATCCATCTTGATTTGCACACTGTTTAAACATGCGTCATGCTTTTTTTGTAAACTATCCCATTGGTCACTAATTATAGCTGAACTGGGTTTAAAAACATTCTTTTCAGTTTCAACAAATTTAATAAAATAAATTTGTTGAAACTGAATTTGTTTGAAAACTGTCCCGAAGGAATATTCAAATACCTTATAAAGATTTAGAGTTATCGATTTTATTGAGGATAATTTGACAAAATTTATGTAGGTGCTAAAAACAGTTTTTATTACTTGTTATTACTCCAACGAACTTTGACGAATCAGTATGTGAATTTGTGAATTATTAGTATTGCAACAGCTTGCCTCGGTCTCTATTAAATTGAAATTTTGTTTCAAAATGAATATAACGAAATAGTAAACATGATTGTACCTTTAAGGTATATATATATTTTTTAATGATTTTATAGATGACAATGTCCTAAAATGTGCTTGTAGAGTGTAGGAATTTGAAGGATTACTTTTTTTCTTCCAGGAAATATTGCCATATGTTTAATGTAAAAGAACACCAAAACTTTCTAATCACTGAAAATGTAAACAAGAATAAATGTTCCCTTGCGAAATTATTTGCTGTTTTCATTTTCAATTATGTTTACTATAATTTCTCTATGTAACAACATAATTACAATACAAATAATCTTTATATATTGAGCTATTCATAATTAAAAAAAAAACAAAAAACTATTACCTTTGTTTTATTTATTAAAAAATAACTTTATTGCGTTTCAATCCAGAATTCACAATTGAATTAAATTCCATATAAACGTCTTTTGAAATTGATACGTTGTAATGAGTTTCAGGATAATGAAGTTCTTATGGTACCACGGATAACTTTTTTTATCAACTCTTCTGGCACCCCTATTTAAACTTTTTTTCTTAATTAACAGTACAAATCTATTTCTACTCTTAAATATATTTATTTTTAATAAAAAAAAAATTATATATATACATAAGTTTCAAAATTATTTAAAAAAAAAAAGTAGCAATACAGCTATACACGCAGCCCACTTATTAGGATAGCGAGATCGGCTACAACCAGGCATGTAGCCAGAGGAGGGCGAGTATAATATGTGTAAAGATAGGAAATTGCAATTATACTAACATTTATCATTTTATTTTAGATTTTTTTATGCTATGTATTTTAAAAAGTTTCAAAATGTTTAGTATAAGACCAAGAATAGGAAAATGAATTTCTATTATTTTATATTATAATTAATAATATATGCAAAGAAATAGAAAAAGGGTTTTTATATTATAATAGTTTCTGATAAATTTTTCAGAGTATTGAAAATGATAGGAGAAAATAAAGGAAAATGCAATTCTATTAGTAATATATATATATATATATATATTACTAATAGAATTGCATTTTCCTTTATTTTCTCCTATCATTTTCAATACTTTGAAAAATTTATCAGAAACTATTATAATATAAAAACCCTTTTTCTATTTCTTATCTTCATATATTTCACATATATATATATATATATATATATATATATATATATATATATATATATATATATATATATATATATATATATATATACTAGCAGACCCGACAGACGTTGCTCTGTACACACGTCGTTAATTCGAAAATTTCAAACATTCTTCAATAAGCTGTAACAATCTGGACTGTTTTGATGAAAATTATTATTCAAGAGTTATTTTAATATCTAACATCATTACATGTACACTTATACAAATTCGACCGATCGGTAGCATGTGAGTATATACTGTGTGTGTAAGTATGCATATACTGTATGAGTGAAGTGAAATGTAGAAGATGTGTTAACTAAAAAGATGCATCAATTACCACACTTCACGGATGAAATTTGTAGACTGGATAATAGCAGCCACTGTCTATGATTATTGACACGGATATTTCTAGGCGTCACCGAAAATTTTAAGTGAATGAAATGACTGATTACAGGTTGGGATATTATCCGTGGAATGTGGCAATAACAGCATCGTAAATACAAACTTTAATTTGTTTTAAGTAAAGGTAAAAAATCTTATACTGAAACTATTTTATAACATTTATTTATTAATTTACAAAAACTTAATTTATCTTAATGCTATTGGATGTACAATATTTTTAGTTAATCCTTGAGGCGTATAAACAAACAAATTCGATGGTTTTCCAACTCTGGAACACGCAACATATAATTGACTGTGAGAAAAACACGGATTTTCTAAATCTAAGCCACAAATTGTCATCGTTTGGCCTTGTGACTTATTTATAGTCATAGCATATGCCAAGCGGATTGGAAATTGTAAACGTTTGAATGGTATAGGCGAATCTGAAGGAATCATTGGGATCCGTGGTAGAAGTACAACCTCACCTTGAAATTTTCCACTCTAAATAGTAGCTTCAAGAATGTTGCCCATGATTTTTTTTATAACTAATCGCGTCCCATTACATAATTTCGGAGCATTCAAATTTCGAAGCAAAATTATAGGTGAACCAACCTTCAGTCGCAAATTATTTGGTGGCATTCCAGGTAAATCTAATGAATTTAAAAATTCTACAGGATAGTTAACAACTTCATCAGGATCAACAACAGTGTCGATCGATTTAAATGTAGTTTCATTACCAGGCAGTAATTGCTGTATTTTGAAATTGATGGCATCAACATCTAAATTTTTCGCAGCTAAAATTGCTCGCTCTCGTAGCCATCGATGATTAGTACAATTATGTCTCAAATCTGGAAAGATACTGTTTATTAACTCATCTTTGGTAGCCACCATGTTGCAAAAATTCTCTGGAAGTCGAATATATTGTGTATCTACATACAATTCAATTTTACCATTGCCAATATCCAACAATTGTTCAGAGAATCTTGACGCTAATGGATCATTTTGAAGTTGAACGCGCATATTAATAGTAAGGCATAATTTGCTGACACTTCGCCATAGATAAGATTCTTTTAAACATGCGTTTATTTCGTCTGCATATGTCGCGCGTGGAATGACTGGTAATGTTTGTCTGAAATCACCAGACAGCAACAATAAAGCACCACCGAAAAGCCTAGTATTATATCCTTGATATCTTTCAGGGACCTGTCGAGAGCTTCAAGCGAATGCTTGTGGGCCATGGTACATTCATCCCAGATAATAATTTTGCATTTTCTCAAAACTTGAGCCATGCCTGAATGCTTCTTTATGTTACACATTGCTTCGGGATTTGTGTGAACATTCAAAGGTAATTTAAGCGCTGAATGCGCCGTCCGTCCACCATCAAGTAACGTTGCTGCGATTCCTGATGAAGCAATAACCAATGCAATATTATTTTGTGATCGGATGCGCGCAAGTATCAATGAAATGAGGAATGTTTTACCAGTACCACCTGGAGCATCCAAAAAAAAAAAAGAATCCACCTTGTTGCGCTGCAATTGATACATTAATTTGATCATATACATTTCGTTGCTCAGCAGTGAGCAATTGTTCATTATTGGCAACAAAAGTAGCCAAAGAAGTTCTATCGAAGTGGTGTTCCCGTTGAACATCGCTGTTGATGGTATCTACTGCTGGGCGGTTCGGCGCTGGCATGCCGAAATGGATGAGTGGCATATTCGAAATAAGAATATAAATATCCTCAATAATTATTAATGACTCATTATATATTTCTGCGGAGAATTCAATATTTTGATTTTGATTAGTAATTCTAATCCGATGTAAAATATCCTCACTCATTGAGTCTTTATATTTGTCCCACAAAGCAGATGCTTCAGACGGAAAACATGTTGTCAATATTATTGAAAATAATTGACGAATTTGTTGTGGAGATGCAAGTGTGAGATCCCAATGGTTATCATCCTCCAATAAATGTAACTCACGACACGCATCAAAGAAAGTGTCGTATAAAGTACCATTGACTTTTCGCAAATATCGGAAAGATGTTGGTCCAGGAACGTTAACCAATAACAAATGCAAAAAAAAACATTCGCGTTGCTTAGGATGAACTGTATATATTCGACCTAAAGTATTCGTCATAAATATGTCGGTGAATCCTGGGACTGGAATGCCTCGTTTCCGTGGTTCCCAATTTTTTGATTGTTTATTCCACGTAAAAAATTTAGGAACATCAGTATACATTAATGTCCTTGCGAATTGACCAACAGCATCTTGTCGGCAACAAAGGTTGAAAAATTCAGTAAGAGTTGTTTTTGGAGCCGTTAAAGCTTGCTGTAGTGCAGTCTGTTCTGTAAAGTAAACACGCTGTCCGTTTTCAAGATGCACAGCCAAATGTATAACAGCAGGATCCCTTTCAGGTATAGGAAACGAAAAAATGCGCCAAATAGCTTCGTTACTGCTTATGTGTCGACCCATTTGATAACGTGTAATTTCGTCATTGTCATTTACATTTTGAACAGCGAATACAGCTTTATCACTGCCCTTGTGAACATACTTACAAATGTATTTTATAGATTTCACTGAACTGCATAGTTCAACGTTTATGTGCGCTTTATAGGTTTTGCACAACAATGGTGAATATGGAACTACCCAGCGATTATCAATATCTACTCTCACACCGTTTGACAGACGCAATTCATATGATTGACCGCCATTGTCTACATCTCTACGCCGGTAAGATGGATAACCGTCAATATTGGTGATAGTATCAGATTGGCATGGTTTTGGAAAACGTTTCGTACATTTTCCATTGTCCATACATGGTGACATCATGTTTAGAGTACCACATGGACCATGGATCATATTAGTAGTTACAATGTCAAACAATTCTTGATCAACATTCGGATCTGGAATTTCGGCTGAAATAATTTTGTCGATTTCTTCTGGGCGTACTTTATCCACCAACCAAATCAAAATATGCGCATGAGGTAAACCTCGTTTTTGCCATTCAACAGAGTAAAGCCAACAACGTGTTTCACCAAATACCGAGTGATGTGTAATCAAATTCATCAAAGATTTTAATTTTTGTTTAAAAACACGTGCAGTGATATCATGGCGATGCATCGATGTTTGACCTGGCAACAACAAACTTTGAATTTCATCCCAGTTTGGATTACACGTAAATGTGATAAAAAGATCAATCAATTTCTATTCATAGTTAATATTTTAATTAGCACACGACTTAAACGAACACAATAATAACACAAAATTTCAAATATTTTTCTCAATTTGATCGCAGCGCCAACTGTCGGGACAAACTGAAATTAAAATAGAATAATATTTAATATTTGATGCTGCGATGGTAGCGCAGTCTACCGGATCGAATGTAAAACATTTCAAAATTAACAACTACTTATAAATGAAAAATTAGTTAAATAAACATTTTCCAGTGGACCAAATTGTGAATCTAAACCATCCTCGAATCCCCGTGAACTCACACAAAAAATTTCATCAAAATCGGTCCAGCCGTCTAGGAGGAGTTCAGTGACATACACACGCACACAAGAAATATATATATATATATATATATATATATATATATATATATATATATATATATATATATATATATATATATATATATATATATATATATATATATATATATATATATATATATATATATATATATATAAATGTAAATAACTTTTTAATGCTTAAAAAATTTCTTAAATGACAAGTTTGTTAAAGAGTTATGTAGCTCTTCCACAAGACCAATGATAGGATAATGTAATTTGTTTAACAATATATATTTTTAAATAGAAATGTAAGAACGGAACTTCGAAAAAACTTTTTGTGTTAAAAAAACTTTTTATGTAAAAGTAACTTGTACTAATTTTTATATTTGTAATTATTTTTAAAATAGATATTCTTAAGTTGAAATGTGTGAAAAATTAAGAGATGAACAAGCATAGAATATTATAAAGGAATAGAATTGTATTAAATATACTTTAAAAAATTTTAAATTGAAAGTTTTGTTTTTATCAAAAAAAAATTCTGGTCTTTAAAAGAATTAATAAAAATAACATTACATAAAAAATACATTAACAATGTTTCTTTTTTTAAATATTTTTTTGTATATGTACTTCATAAAGTTCTCTGATAAATACTCTTTTACGAATTGTAAAAATTGTATAAATTTGTAGTAATTGATATAATTGTAAAAATTTCAATTGTAAAAATTAATTGAAAACCAATTAAATAATTTATATTTCTGCCCCTTCTGGGAAAATTTTTGCCCGTCCTACAAACTTTGGCTGGCTACGGCCTCAACAAACTAGGTTCCTCTTACCCGGGCAAAAGAAAGTGATTAACTTCTTGACAGTGTGACCTCTGGGGTCATATGAGGAGTATCTCTTCACTAGGTTCCCCTCTTTCTGACATTGTCAATCACACACTGCTGTCCAATCAAGTATCACTACCCGGAGAATATGGACACTCCCCCTGCGTTGCCACCGAAATCAGTTCAAAGCAAAATCGAAAAACATTTTTAGTAGTAAGCCGCCTTAAGAAGATCAACGACGTCGTGGTGAGAATTCAACGGACACCTTCCTGTAAACCTAGAGTTGTACTCTACAATAGGCTAGCCCCATATTATGGTAGAAGTCATTGAATGGCTTAAGGACTTCACTGTCCGGGACGTGCAGTCTTTAAGAAGGGGGAAATGTTGCACAAATTGTCTGTATATATTGTAAATAGTGACGTATTATTTCAAAATTCTATTGTAATTTATTTTTATCTTATTTTATTTATTAATTAATAGCGATTATACAAGTTAGAAAAAGGTGGCAACACCTAAAGCAATCGAGAAGTTTCGAGATATTTCTCTTCTATGAATTGGCTGGAAATTTCGAGAATGTCTCACGCGCTTGTATATAAAAGACTGGAGAACGGAAAAGTTTTCAGATTGACTTTGGACTTCGAGGAAAGCGTATCGCTTTGTTTACCTATTGGAGTGAGCTTGTATAATCGCTGTATTCGAAGTTGTTTTTGCTAAAGCTTGTGTTGAAGCTTGTGAGCGATTACACTGTTGCCTGTTGATAAATTTTGTGAGTTTTCTGAAGAGAGAATAAATATTTTTATACTGTAAAAACTGTGCCATCATTGCCTCAGCGGAAAAATTCGTAACAATATATTTTTTTATGAAATTGCATCAGTATTTTAGCAATTTATTAAATGTGGTATTCAGTGAATACGTAAAGTTCATTTGCTCTACTACATTCAAAATGTGATGATATTTATCCACCAAATTAGCAATAAACTACCTAATAATCTCCAAATGCCATGTGCATCTAAAAAAGAAATAGTACTAACTGTTAATTTCATGAAACTCTGAATAATGGTAAAAGCGATTGGTCTACTTTTTAAGAACCCATGATGAGAATGAACATGATTATTGTTTCTTATATTCTTTAGATAAAGAAAATTAAGAGCATCGTGCTAATCACACAATTTTTTTATAAAACGTTCTATGGGGTGATGGATGTAGTTTCCTTTTAGTACCAGGTACTAATCGTTATTAAACATTTTTCTTAACTTTACTTTTAAATAAACGAAGACTTTTAAATGCCAGTGAAGAAGTTTATTTCATGTAACTTAATAATCAGTGATGGAGATTGAAAGACAAAAATTCATTAAATGGGAGGAAGCATAAAGAAAATTTGGGGCAGTATAACCTTTAAAAATACGAAGTGTAAAAAGCGAGGGGTAAACTCCCCCCCCCCCCCCCCCCTCTTTCATCTCCTTAATTCCCTTTGCCTTCACCACTTTTTCACAGAAGTTAAAATGGAAATAAGAATCGTTAACTCAACATATATGTTTGATCCAGAGTGCTAAAACATGGATTCTTAAAAGCACTCTCTTTAAACTTTTCAGGAATCGATTATTAACTGTTAGTGAACACATACTTTATTCATAGATATATAACAATAATTTAATCTATTCGCTCCATTCTCCAACGTATACAAATAAAAAAAAAATATTGCTGACGCTATACTATATGAAAACACTGCCTTACTTTGACCACTAATTTATGACTCAGGTGTTTGAGATGAATATACAATCCTTTTATGAAAAGACATGAAAGAGGTCCATCTTAAATTTAATGGGTTTTAAGAGAGATAATAGGGTCACGCCATCATTATATACAAAGCTTGTGTACTTTTTGTCTTCCCTTTCGAATCTTCATAAAATGGTGACAGGTAACGTGTTGATATTGGATATTTGCTAAAGTGAAATACCTCGTTACACTTTACGTTGGGTTCCTGGTCAGTATAGCAGGATTAAAATGGGGGCAGGATTGGATAAAGATGGTTTTGTGAAAGTAAGTGAAAATCAATAATTAAAAAAAGTAGAATTAATTATCACTGTTAATATTTGGTTTAGTAGTAATTGTGAGCAATCTTATAGTTTTTTCTTCTTATTATAAATGAGAAGATACCATTGATACTGATTAAAAATTAATTAATGAAAAATATCTTGATTCATTCAAAACAAATTCAACACAATTAATTAGCATAATATTATGTGCATATATAAAATGTAGTTTGAAAAATTTAAGTATTTTAATGTTTGAAATGAAACATTCATGAATTTTTATCGATCTGTTATGGATAATCACTGATTTCCCATATAATTTTCTTAAATATAGCATCTTTCAAACGAATTGACGAATTCGCGATTTTTACCACTTGAACCCCCTTAAAAAATTAGTTGAACTCTTGCAGCACATATCGATACGATAAATCTCTTTGACTACCACCAAAAAAAAAAAAAAACTGTACTGCATTGTTGAATTAGAATTTACGTATAAGGCACTCAACTTTGCTATTCCCTTCGCTATAACTCTTTAGAAGGCGAAACCTTAATTTAAATTTCAAAAATGTAATCTTCCAGGTTAACCTCAAAGAACGAGAGAGAACCATGAGGTTAGTCTAGAGTCTAGAAGATTATGTTTTATAGAAGGTGTATCTGAGTATTAAAAATAATACAATTAAATATTTAGTACAAGAAAGTCCATCATTTATAAGTCGTAAAAGAAGTATTTTATTCGTCCAGACAATTCTAGCATGAAATTAATCCCCAATTGAGGCAGGCTGGTCAGGACAGGCTAACTGAGAAGTCATACGACATCACGCACTGGCACGTTACCGACCCTTTCATAAAGAAAACACTCCACGCGATGGCCTGTGATTAACAGTGAATGTTTAAAATTACTATAACTGTTACATGAAAAACGAATATTGACAATTTACTTGAGTTTATATAATAAAATCAATTGTGCAAATTGCTATTGTTATCACAATTTTTAAAGTGTTCTAAGCTTTTCAGTAACTACGATTCAGTTTGCAGAATAAAATAATTTTTTCAAAGCAAATACAATATTTTTGAGGGAAAAAACCCCGAAAGATACGCGCAATCAAATTATACAGTATACCATTAAAAACATACAAAGTAGATAATTGATTTCGGATATATAGAAAAAATATATAGGAAAATCGATCTACGGTTTGAATTACTGACTATGTTCTGAAAATTATAGTTTTTGGCGATCAAAAAAATATATAAAAAAAGGCATCTAGATTTTCAAGAAAAATTAAAAGGTATTGAATATAGTATATGCTCTATACCCCACCCGCGGCGATTACAACGTTGCCAACTGATATATAGACGGCAGCACAGGGAGACTGCTAAGAGATTTCTAAGAGATTCTTGACGGATTCCATTTGGTGATTGACTTTCTGGACCTACTGCAGAGGTTCACGAACAACATGTTAAAAGAATGCAATGGCGAAACTGCTTTTTTATTTACCAAAATATATATATATATATATATATATATATATATATATATATATATATATATATATATATATATATATATATATATATATATATATATATATATATATATATATATATATATATAAAAGGTACTAAACTATCACGTATATATATATATATATATATATATATATATATATATATATATATATATATATATATATATATATATATATATACACGTTATTAAGGTTTTCGTCAAAATCGCGTATGCGCATAAGGTAGCTGCCATTAAAAAAATCATGTTTTTCAATGATTGCTAAAAAAAGGCTCTAACCATTTTGTTCCAAAATACTGTGGTAATGCCTTTTAAGGTGTTCTAAACGTCCCCACCTACGAAATTCTCAAAAAAAATGTTATAATGGCGTAAAAAGTTGGAAGGGAAAAAAAATGCCTTCAATACAGACTTCTCGTTCCTTGAGTATACCCCATCAACGATTTTTTTTCCCTCTCCCCTCAGTAAGTTTCACTTATAATAAAGGATAATATAAGAATTTTCAAAAAGTATATAGTTTTTTTTTCCTCCTCTTCTTTTATTTTTAGACAGGCACTAGAATTATCACAAAATTATCGTCAAACTAGCTATTTTTTTTTAAATGAATGATAAAAACATAAAAACGGTAAATGACACAAATTTACATTACTATTATAGTGTAATTGAAAGTTGTGCGATATTCCAAACCCCTAGTTTTTCTATGCATTAAAATGTCTGGAAATATTTCGATTAGGAAATTAGTTTTATATTCGCATAAATCTGGAGTTCTTAAAACAGTAGACTAAGAACATTCATCTATTAGCTTAGAAATCGTATTTGCCCAGACATCTTCGATCTTTCTTTCCCCTTTTGAATAATATATCTTCGAGAGTAGATTTATGAATTTATCCTTCATTTCTTATTTAGTGTAATGTCCACCCTTTCTCTTAAATATATATATATATATTCTCCCGTCAGTCCAGAAGTCAACAACATCTCAACTACGACCTTTACTCATCCAGTTATCGCAGACATACACAAGATTAATGTTGAGTTAGATCATACTTTTATATAAGTTATTTCATAAAAACCAACCAAACAATGCACCAAAGTGGTCAAACACAGGACAAGGATGTTCTTTACTACGTGGTGTATTTACCTATCTTGAGCGAAATTCTTAATTTCCGTTAAAGTGGACAAAAAGGTACTAAACTATCACGTAAAAAAGAGTTATCAATTTATCGAGGAGAGAAAGATATAGATCGATATTTCCTGAAGAAGGAAATAAGTTTTTATTGAGCAGCGATAACGAGTTTGATCGATGTCTGATTCGAAACCTTCAATAAAAGCTCTTACATCGTCGCTCCAGAAACCTAGTAACCATGTAAATGTGGCCTTCATTCCCTGCTCCTTCGAACGTTTCTTTTCTATATATTTGTCATTGGAGTAAAGCGTTCTTTAAAATAGAGTTAAGAATTAATAGATTAGAGAAGAAGCTTGAATGTTAAAACTTCGTTTTTGGAACCAATGCCATAGTTACCTATAGGAGGACCTGGTGACTGCTAGAGGCTTCGTTTTGTAGGAGATTTGAAATTCCAACAATGAAAATCCCATTATATTAAGACCACGTGGTTTTATAGTTTTTAATAAAGAATGTTAAACAGTTTCATCCCGTTGAGAAAAAGATATGGGTACAAAAAGGAAATTGTTATTTATAAGCAAATTAACCAATTTCAATTGCATTGGCGTTATTTTGACAATAACAATCTCCCAAAACGTTTTGTAGCCTCAGTGCAGAAAGAGCGTTATAATCGAGAAAAAAACATCCTTTTCACAACTATGTATTTTTGTGTTATTCATTTTAATATATACAATGAAGACTATAACAGTTTCAATTTTACCGATAAAAAGATTACGAGAAATTTAGTAACTTTGTAATTGAAAATTACTTTTTAATTTTTACGAATGCGAAAATCTGGAAAAAATGATAGGGCCAGGCTCAATTTTAAAGCGTTTCTCATTTTATTTAATATTTGCGACATTTTATCGTGATGCGTCCTTTTTTCTGGAAATCGAGTGAAGTAAATATTTATCACCGATTGAACAAGGAAAAATCCTTTATTTTTAAAAATGTGTTTTAAATATTTGAGAAATTGGTAAAAGATTAGGCTGATCTGATTTTACAGAATATAACTTTGTAAAAAATAACTATGATTACGCTTTGAGGAAAGATTGGTACAGTAGTTGTGTACTGAGTTTCCACAAATTAAAGGCTTTGTTAGGTAACTCATAAGAGTAAATTGCAGTAAATTACGAATATTTTCCTGTACCCCTCGAGATGTGAGCAATATGCTATTAAAACAACCAACTGTACAATTTAGTTAAAGATACGTCAACCACCTCTAACTAAGAGTCATGAAATGACATGCGAGCAATTCACAAAAAACACGTTTATTTGGGAAATAAATGAGCATTTGGTTTCTTCAGAAGAACATAAGTTGTTCTCTAAGGATTGGACAGTATTAAGTACTACTGGCATTTTCATCGGAGCGAACCATTCTATTTCTGGAAATGTCAATTTGGTGGTGGCACCGTGATGATTTGGGGTGGAAATTGCTTATCTGAAATGAAAGATTATATGAGAAGTCTTCCATGACATCCTTGTAGAAAATTAATTTGAGGAGGTGCATTTTAGAACACTTGGAAAGTGTATCTGTTCCAGAAGGACACTGTGTCCAAACGCATTTCAAGCTTAACAAATTCTTAGCTCTAAGTTAATGATAAACAATATATTAATTTTCCATCAAGAAGCTCTGACTTAATAGAAAATTTATGAGGTATTCTGATGAGTAAAAGTTATGGAAATTGCAAAACTTATAACATCTGAGCTAAATTTAAATTTGCCATTGTAAACAGCAGGTTAAACATCTCGATGAACACTTTAATTTTTTTTTATATATATATTCTATGACAACAGAAAACATTGAATTAATCAAAATGAAGGGGAAAGATTTGGGATTATTAGCAATTGTGACAATTATGTATTATGTGGCCTTAATATTTCTTCTAGCTTTCTGCATGTCTAAAAACAAAAAAGAAGTTTAAAATAAAAATAATAATTAATATTTCGTAATACTTTTATAGATCCACTTAGAATTTTTTTTTTTTTTTTTTTTTTGCACTGTATTTAATTTTTCTTAAAATTCAAATACTTTGTTATATAAACAATGAAGTTTTTCAGTTGGCCTTAAGGTTTTTTCCTGAACTGTAACATCTTTAAGTTAAATTTACTTTCTCAGAAATCATTTTTAAACTTACATGAAAACGACAAAACTATAATAAAAAGTACTAAAATTAAGCTAAAAATATAATGGAAGAATAAAACTTTTTTCGGAGAAGGGGGGGGGGGGGTTGCATCAAGGTCTTATTAAATCTCTTATTGGAACTTTCGATCATTTGATCGATTCATTGTTTTAAATAGCATTCAATTTTATTCTTGTTTATAAGATAGGAGACATTTCGGTTTTTTATATAATTCACTGCCTTTGAATTTTAGCATAACGTATCAATATTAATTAACTACATGAAGATTTTTTTTACAGTACTGGCTACACTGGGCTTGATACTCGCATAAGAGTCAATATCCTCGCCCAGCATGCAAGAGAGATCAAGCTCCCTGAAGCGCTATTCTGTATCAATTTTAAAATTAAGCTGACTTATCGATTGTCATGTTATCTGGTTTAAAAAATTTCCATAGTTTTCTACCATTGAAAACGAAAATTTCGGGCAGTTTCTCGTTAAAAGATCTTCCGGAAGTCATTCTCCTCTTTACTTACAGATTACTTTCAGTAGTTGAGATCTCTATCTAACGATACAGTATAGCCCTCGTGCAGCTCTTATGACAGAAATTCTTCAATGAAACCATCTAACAACATTTTAAAAAGGTTAAAAAAAAATTTAGAAACTATTTAAAGTGAAATTAAATGTTTTGCCACGTAAAACTTTGGAAACAGCAGATCCGATTTCTTTGAAAGATTTTGATTATTAGTAATGTTACATTTGAAATAACTTTTATTTCTTTCAAGCTCTTCTGTATAATCGCATTTGAAGATAAAAAAAGTGTAGAATAACTTATAATATTCCATAGGAGCTTCTTTATTTAATTTTAAATATAAAGAGCTCAACAAATTTCTCATTCAAAATTTTCTATCCCGAGAAATAAAAAGATAAATGAGGCATGCGAAAGGACGTTACTTAATGATACTTTGATTTATTTTCTTGGGGAGAACCTTTTTTTTATTATTTCAAAATGGATATTTTCAACCAGACATTTAAAATGAAATGCAATTAATCTATTAAAATGTACTTTAGTGGGGGATTGTTGGTTGTATATAAGACATTTTATCTTTCTCTATGAAAAATTAAGATTATGAATTTGTGTTTTTCTGAAAAGAACTTACTTGATGTCTGATCGCAATTTCATAGAAATTTAAAAAGTTTTTAAAATCATCTCTTTCACATAAATTTAGTTTTTTGTGATAGCTTCATATTCGTTCACTAGATTAAAATAAAAAGTATATTCGTCCCTCAACTATTTGGAGGAGGAATATTAATAATGGCAATAGGCATTGTGCTGTTTTGTAATGCAATTAGAGGAAGATGCCAGAACGCACACATTTTCACAGAGGGTAGTTTATTGGAGTTTGTGTGTAGGGAGTATTTGTCCCCGCAACTGCTAAATTATTGAGTTTTACCGAAGGCGCATTTGTCATGGCATTCTATGGGCGCTTTCCTAAGAGGGGTACTAATTGGGAAGGATTGTATGGAACAGTTAGCCTATTCGGTCCATGTTGGATATAAATATTGATTCATGAAGATGGAATTTTCAAAGATGATAATATTATTTTTCATAGTGCTGAAACCGGGCTTTTATGAACACAAGAATAAATTCAGAGATCTCACCTGGTCAACACAAGTACCAACCATTAACATCAATGAAGTTTTGTAAGGATATATTTAGAAAGGTACTTTTCTATTTTACATTTTCTCTTTTGGTCAGAAGTATAGGGGATACTTGTGTACCTAGGGCCACCCCACTTTTATTGAATAATGTTTAAATATAAGTTTTTTTTTACTCTCTTGGATAAGTGGCAACACCCAATTGCTCTTTTGGCAGCCATTTTGAAATCTTAGAGGAGAAAGATGTGACAAGTTATAAGTGGAAAACGTTTTTATATGGTCTGCAGTAACATTTTGCAGTTCATGTCTTTTATTGTTTTAAAAGTTAAGTCAAATATTGTTCTTTGAATTCTAGTACATAATTTTGCTTGTTACATTAAGTACTAAATGATATGTTTAAATAAGTCCTTTCTCAATGTGCATTTTTAGTAGAAGGCATTTTATATAAAATTACCAAGTCGTGTAACTATGGCCACATAATTGCTTATTGAGTTCAAATTGCCCAAACCACAATTTGTTGGTGCTTCTAAGCGATAATGCATGCAGCTAATTTTTTTAAATCAGTTGTCAAATTATGAAAATACTTGTATTTCACTAATAATTTGACACATTGCAATTTATTACAGTTATTATATGATAAACCAATGACTGATAATTACTTGATATTGTTTCTTTTATAAAATTCATCTGCGTATGTTTGTTTTCTATTCATTATGCACTGAAACCTCATTTAAAGAGAATGGCCCGAGGTACATCCTCTACTGGCCCTAGGTACAACGAGGTCTTGTACGTATGGCCATTTATGAAATTTCTGTAAGAACCTTCTATATGACAGACTGTTGTTTTAAGTATTTATATTAATCCCAATGAGAAGTAATTACTATAACGATGCATGCATATCAGTTTCACATTTTTAATGCAGTGCATTTTAGCTCAGTGGCTCATTTTTTGTGCTTTGAAAAAAGGCGGCCCTAGGTACATAAGTCTTCCCTAAATTCTATGCCTGGGTTATTGTATAATTTTAAAAGATTATAACAAATATTATTATAGAATGAATATGATTATAATAAAGATAGTATTACAAATATTTATCATTATAATTTCTCTTATCAAGATAAAATATATTACGATAAAAGATCAAAACATTTGTTGCTTTCTTTTTTTAGTGTAATTTTAATTACTATCCATAAAGTTTGATGCACTTTACTTTAAAATATGTACATACAGAACAAGTAGTCTTCTATTAGGCTTCTTCGAACATAATGTAGTTTAGAAACTGAAAGAAACATTTTCATTCATATCCTAAGCTTTATATCAAGTAATTGAGGCACAAAAGGCACTTCATTAGCTTGATTAAAAGTAATTATTATTATTAGAAGTAGTAATTTCAATTCATTAAACAAAAGATGCTAAATACGTTTCCTGAATTCTATATAATGCTCTTTTCTATCTCAAAATTTTAGAAAAGATGGAGAGGCATTTTGTTAAAGGGCCATTCAGTATATTGTTCATGCTAGACTGACTGCTTGACGCTTAGTACTCCTGATTTTTAAAGCATTAGGATATTTTAAAAGAAAACTGCTTGTATAGAAAAATATTTAATTTCTCTCTTTCAAATACTGAGCTTGGAGTAAAGAGAGATAAGTGAAAGGAGAAACGTGAACGACATAATGTGTAGCTAGCTGTTTCTTTTATAAATCTATTTGCAGTCACATTCTAAAGGAACACATTTAAAATCAAAAATAAATTGTTTGTTCAGGAATTTTAACGGAAAACAGTTTTTTTTTTTTTTTTTTTGACTAGTTTCTTTTATCAGTAGTACGCACAGCAACTTATATTGTTTTAAAATATGTAACCATATTCTGAATAATTTTACCACGGAAGGTTAAAAAAAGAATTAGGAAGATTGAAGGCATTTTCTAAATTTTATGCAGGGATACCAATATAAAATTTTTTTATGTTACTTATTCAAAACAGGGTCAAACACTTTAATGTGATAAAACGCCGTCTATTTTGGGTATGTTAATTAAGGCGTCTTCTCACTTTAGGCACCTCAAAAATAGGCTATTTTCGCGATTTTTTTTCGAGGATTTTTGCAAACAATTATGGGATAAAATGGATCCTATATAATAAACACATCTTTCAAGTACAAGAAATTTTTTATGTTTTATTTTTTTGAACAATTATTATAATAAAACAGTAGCATCGAAAAACCCGTGTAGAAATGTAATGTTCGTGGCTTGTTGATGAAATTTCGGAAACTATCCGGCCGATTGTCATGAAATTTGAATGACATATTCTTCATAGTTATGGCTATAGCGCATATCATCAGATTTTTGAAATTTTGATTTGAAGTATTTTTTTTTTACAAAAAACTGCAAAAAAACGCGTTTTTTTTTTTTTTTTACTTTTTCGAAAAACGTGCGCCATTTTGTTATTTTCGCGAATATCAAAAATCTGATGATATGCGCTATAGCCATAACTATGAAGAATATGTCATTCAAATTTCATGACAATCGGCCGGATAGTTTCCGAAATTTCATCAACAAGCCACGAACATTACATTTCTACACGGGTTTTTTGATGCTACTGTTTGATTATAATAATTGTTCAAAAAAATAAAAAATAAAAAATTTCTTGTACTTGAAAGATGTGTTTATTATATAGGATCCATTTTATCCCATAATTGTTTGCAAAAATCCTCGAAAAAAAATCGCGAAAATAGCCTATTTTCGAGGTGCCTAAAGTGAGAAGACGCCTGAAAAATAAGTTTAATAAATTTTGCATACTGTTTCAGTCAAACCCCATTAACGGGAAGTCTATAGGGCCGCCGCTTCACGTTAAACGAGATTTCATGTTAAGGATTTCACATTAACGGGGTTTGACGTATTTAAATTTAATTTTCAAAGAATTTAAATTACTAACACGTTCTCATGATACTCGTAAATTACAAAGACATGCAATACATATTAGAAAGACCTGGCTTTATATTTAAAAGAAAAAACTTAGTGTTTTTTTTTTAATTATTGTTATTATTCTCTTTAACTTCTTGAGTTATCAAAACTACTTTCGTTCATTTGTGCATGTAAAACTGAAGAATAAAGTTAACCTATGCATAGATTTTCATTACTAGAGGTATCTGATATGGGATATATTTTGTCTTCCATTCATGTTACATCATACTTTGAAGTGAGCATTATGAAAATTAAGATAATGGATATTCAAAGTTCCTTTCAATAAAATGCATTACTGTTAATGCTCATAAAATATCAACAAAGAAACTGGAGTAAAATAATTTTAAACTGTTAAAATCTCTTGTTTTAACAATATTTTCCTATGTGCGGCAGAAGAGAAACTTGATCTTAATAACCAGTTTTACATTTCCCACTTTTGAAGGTGATTTTAGAATTATTAGTTAATAATATCAAAATTAAGTCCCTTCTCGAAAGAGAAATCCCAACAAAAACATCTCTGTAAAAAGGCGCCAATTTCTTCATGCAATGGTTATGGCCGTGAAAAGTATTGAAATCTAAAGTAGAGCCAAGTTTAAAATTGTTTTAAATTATGAGCTATGAAAATTAGTAAAAATTTTTCTTCTCAAAGTCGAAATTTCCCTGCATAGGCCTAAATATCTAGCTGCAAAAATACTTTTGACACTTGATCATTACGTATTCTGGTTCACTGACGCGTAATGGCCAAGTCACACAAGCATTTTTGTAGCAAGATATTTAGGCCTATGCAAGGAAATTACCACTTTGAGAAGAAAATTTTACTAATTTTCATTGCTCGTAATTTACAACAATTTTAAACTTGGCTCTACTTAGATCTTAATAATTTTCACGGCCATAACCATTGCATGAAGAACTTGGCGTTTTTTTACAGAGATGTTTTTGTTGGTATTTCACTCATTTTTTTAAAGTACTAATTTAAAATGTATTATTTATTTCCATAACAATAACTAGTTTTAAAATGTTTAATTTTCATAATTTTTAAACTTGCAAGAAAACTTCCTGGAATTGAAAGGGTTAAACATACATGTTTTTTTGGTACTTACTTATTATACAGTCACCCGTTGGCAAACCTTTTTTGCTGGCGGCGAACTACGAGTTTATAAAATTAGCCTATATATTTATTCTTTTAATTATTATTTGGTTTTAAAAAGTTTTTAAAAAAGTTCTTAACAATATCTAATTAGCGGAGAATTACACGAGATTTTTCTAAGAAAGTTAAATTTACCGGACCGCAATCCACGACGTACTTATGCATTCAATATGAATGATGATAGTAAAAAATTATTTAAAATAAATAGTTTATTCAGATTTGCAAAAAAAGTTGGCAAAGGAGGAAAAAAATAACAATTGGCGATCATTTCGTAGGCAATAAATATCGCCAATTTATAATGCCAAGTACACTTTTTTTATTATTTCTTGATTTTAGAGGCTGTGCGGTGTGTGGTGAGAGTTTTCTTTATTTATATATGCTAAGAGCTACTAATATTCTAAGTTTTATCATTCTAGCCTCAATAGAAGTGTATTAAAATCGAGATTCAAATTTTTCGAACATTATCCCCTTTAGAAGATTCGGAGGGGAAATTCTTGATTTTTTGATTTTTTCCTTTGTATACATGTTAAACTTTACAAGCATACCAAATTTCATACTGCTAGCGCTGCTAGAAGTACCTTAGTAATTTGATGATCAGTGAGTGAGTTTTGGGTGAATTTCAAAATATGTCGTTTTCTGCCGTTTTTGAATTTAATTATCTCGACAACCAATATGATTGGAGACTTGAAACTTAGGAGCCATACTAAAGTGGCTAACAGCTACCTGTAAAAAAATTTCAGCTCTCATACACAGCGTAATACGCAGATATGAGAGGTCAAAATAATGCTGAGTGGCTTCGGGTAAAAGATGGCTGGCAGTGAACTTGGCGGGTGGATAGGAGTGTCCTACATTATTTAACTGCTTTTGATCTATAACTATTCCTATGTACACTCACTAGTCATTGAATTTGTTTGAATAACTATTCAAATGTTGGTTACAGGAAGTGGTATTTCAATTTCTCTTATTGTATCTATAGAAGTGACACATAATAGAAATGTAACAATGACGGATCTTGATGATTAGTTTTCGGCTCATATTATGTTCTTTTCAAAAGGTACAAATGAAATTATATAATGGTAGAAATATTCAAACTATAATTTTAACCGTCGTTTAAAAATATAAACCTTATTTTTCAATGTTTTCTCATCTCTTTGTCGTTGCAAAATTGAACAAATTAAAAATAATCTGAAAATATAAATTTTTGTGCATCAATTTTTACCACTGTTAATTGTATTTTACATCATCAAATGGCATTTACATCAAACTGTAAAAGCTGCGAGTTAAAACTTTCCGGATTTGGTACTCCTCCCAACAAAAGATCCATTCTTAAAAGAACTGAAGAATCAGGATAGACAAAAAAACGAAATAATGAATTAAAGTGCCTATTATCAAGTTTAAAAGTATGCAAGGCAATTTTCGTTTCAAGTCTGTAAGAGGAAATAATGGTTATATGATGCGATTGTTTTAATATACTGATGTTGATTTTATGCACATTATTTTTACCACATTACTTAAACCAACTGAGTTCGGTTTGAATCCTCATTAAGATGAACCTATGAGTATACAATAATTATTTACGATTTTTCTCTCTATTGATTATTAATTAATTACAAGAAGAGTTAAGACTTTGTTGATACTTAGAGAGAAATAGGTCAACCTCAAACCGGCTACACGAGACAAGTTTTTCAATTGCTGTTTTTTCTGAGGAATTTTATATCAACGCTGTTCTTCGTTATTTTTTAATTTTATCATAAATACAATTTTATCATGCATGCAATTTTATCATGTATTTTTAATTCTGGAAATTAAAGAAATATATTCAAACTAGGGAAATAATTTAAAATTGAATTAGCAATTAATGTTTTACTATTACTTACTCGAGTGTGCTAACAGGGCCCAATTTCTATTATACATTTTTGAGGAAATTCTCATACCGATTGCGACAATATCAAGTTTACTTTAGAAAGTTAATTTGATTAGTAGTTTTTTAGTGAGTAAGTACCACTTTTGCATAGTAGACTATAGTCTACTACTAGTAGTGCTTAGCTTTCTGAGATTCTATTTATAGATTCAGTGCAAAAATTACAAATAATTTTTGTAATAAACGAATTACATACGATATTGTGTTCCGTATTTAAATATTCCTCTTATATATATTGAGAGTTTTTTCTATTACTTTTGTAGATATAATTTTTATTTCATGTTTCTTTCTTTTCAGTCGCATAGTGAGATATTTCAATTTTTAATGAATACTTTCTCTGGCTAACACAGCCAAGGAAAAATATTTTTAGAAATCTCTTAATTTCGGGTTTTTATTGTAATAAATATTTGTAAACCATTATACACATTAAAATAATCAAAGACAGTATATTAGGAATTCAAAATTCTAGAAAATGTACTTCTAGAAAAGTTTGAAATATTTATAAAATATTAACAATCCTACAAATAATTGTATAATTTTTGGAGTTGCATTTAAAGTCAACAACTTATGAATCAGTCTATTTTTTGCCATTGATATACACATGTTTCATTCAAAGAAAATATATTTACTATTTATTTGTTGTTGTTTTTCTTATCAAGTATTAATTGTATTATATTATTGCTTGAAACCGAACTGAAACATTCCGACAGAATTATTGAATACATAATACATATAATGAATAATTAACTATCAAATGATTTGTAGTTATGCAATCCATTGTTAGTACTAATGCATTCAATCATACAGTTGTACGGCATATAATTTCTTCCCAGGTGTCAAAAATTGCATCTGTTAAAATAGAAGTACCCTAAAATTTCTCTTAACAATATACGAAAAGTATTTAAAGTATACCTCAATATCTGTACAACTTTAAAATATATATTCGAAATATTTATTTAAAACATATGTAGTCATTGTAATAATGACGAATATGTGCCGCATTGATAGAAGGCGCGAAATATTAAAATACAATATAAAACTTATTATATTAAATTAGTTTGAAATATTTCATGTTCTAAAAACTTACCAAAGCGATACGTTATAGGAAAAGAGACAATTACAATTTTAATTTTTTACTAATAGAAAAGAAAATGAAGTTTCATCTATTTAGTTACAATAATTAGGGTTTATGTGTAACCTAAACTGGAATTTATTTAATTTTTAGCATGAAATTTACATAATTATATAACCTAAGTTATTACTTTTAATTAGATCCAATAAAATAAATGTGCACAGTATATAAATTTGACAACTCAGTATCAACAATGGCCGTTGTGAACAATAAATAATTCTAAATTATTGAATTATCATCATTTAAATAACTAGTGGTATTACCTAAGGATATGTATACTCATACTTATCCTCATTAAGAAGATAATTTTAAACACTGTAAGTTAATAAGTTTAATAATAAAGTATACAAATATAATAAATAATCAACTGTTTTAACCCGCCATGTTTATACCGTAACATAAATAAAGTATTTATATTTAAATTATTAAAAATAATAATAGTTATGAAATTCAATTCTCAAAAAATTGTATTGAAGATCTTTTAATATAGCAATAAAATGTTATTCTTAAAGAAAATATGAAAACCGAACTGAAATATTAAGTAAATAAAAATTACTTTCCATTGCCTAACTATATAGTAATTATTTTTTTAGAAAGTCTTGAAGTATCTCTGGAATTGGAAATAAATAACTACATAAAATAAATTACTGCTGTTTCAAGATTTTAAAACCCTTTCTTAAAATGTTTTAAGGATTTTCTTGGATAATAAGCATTGACATTACAACGAGGGTAAAATAAGGAGTCTCCTCTGATTGGTTCCAATAGTTAATTTTACATCATTTCAATTTTAAAATAACAAATAATAAAACTTAGCAACGCTTTTATATTTTAGAATGAAATTATTATTATTTTTAATTTCGCTTCCATTCATTCTTCTTTTTAATGTATATGAAATTGGATTTTCTGAATATAAAACTTAATTCAGAATCAATGTATTTAACATTTTAATTTGTTTGTCAGAGGAATATTTTATTTATTTATAATTAGCGAAATAATACTGCAATGCAGTCTTTTTGTTTAAAAATTAAGCATTCAAATAATGTAAATGTGAGTCGAAAGTAATACTTCCCCCCTTTTTTTAAATGAAGCTCTATACAGCAATTAATGTTCTAATTAATTATTTATAGTTAATTGTTAAATCAAAAATTTAAATAAATTTTTAATTAAAAGTGTAAAGCTCGACTTAAAAACAAAACTCGCTGAAAGTTTAAAAGAAACTAAATATATAGTATTTCAAAAATGTTTTCAACTTTCATTCAATTCCTAGGTGGAATTATAAAACTCCTAGGTAGTGACCGTTGCATTATAAATTTTTAAATACCATTTTTTTTTTTTTTTTTTTTTTTTTTTTTAAATTTATATCAGCTACTCCTATATATCATCTAGAATTTACGAAGTTAACTTTTCTAGCTTTTCTACCTATTTCGCGGCAAAAAATAGTTTGTATGGCTGTAACACTACTGACTTTTTTTTAATTTACGCCCTATGAAAAATATTAGGTTCTTATTATTAGTCTTTTATTAAATACGAATACTTAACTTTCTGTGATTGTTTAAAACTAATTATGGGTATGAACTAAAATCATTATGGTATTTGTAATACTGTAAATTTTATCATAGCTTGAGTTACATGAATATTTTAGTTCTTTTTCCAAAGTTACGTAAGTGCACAGCAAATTTAAATCAATTTCTAATTCTAATTCAAGTTGGGAAACAACTTTTTTCTTAACGAAATCTTTTAAAATCAATTTTATTTTAAGTTTTCTTTTCGGAAAAATTTCGTATACTTCATCACAGATTTTTCTCCTTCTGTTTCAAAATATATTTTATTCTTGAGTATTGCAATATTTTTTAAATGTAAAATAAATAGAAAAACACATAAAATTTTTAGATAAAACTTTAATAAAAACAATTGGCTCTCAAAGATGTCCATATGCAATACGTTATTTTGTTTACTGATTATCAAAGACTGATAAAAGATCTATTGTAAAGGCGTTAAACCGACTTTAAAAAATATACAACTACTTTTCGGGAATCTGAGTGCAATAAAACATTAAACGAAATTAATTATGCTCTATTTCTGTATCTTTTACTGCTACAATTCGTATCAACGTTATTTCTGTTGCAATTGATCACAAACACTGTTATAACCACTTTTCCTAGGATATTTTAATGTAACAGAAAGAGACACTTTCTCGAACTGTTCCTATAGCATAAATATCGTACCATGAGCTAAAGTTTTACAGATAATTTGAAGGCAAGAAACAAACTTTTATTTAATGCATTTTATTCAGAAATTATTTGCACACTGACTATGCAATATGTGATAACAGCAAAACTGTGACAACCGCTCTCATTCCCTACTGCTTGCGACAGTTCCAACTTTTCAAAAAACAATTTCCTTTGAGTGAAAATATGTTCAAAGAGCAGAATGTGACGAAAAATATTCGATTTTATTCAAGTTGAATCGTGTCTTATGGCTC
This sequence comes from Linyphia triangularis, assembly GCA_963978545.1. Classification (NCBI taxonomy): domain Eukaryota; kingdom Metazoa; phylum Arthropoda; class Arachnida; order Araneae; family Linyphiidae; genus Linyphia; species Linyphia triangularis. The sequence goes on along the minus strand of OZ021732.1, from coordinate 39,940,213 downwards.
TTCGAATATGATAATAGCGCAAAATGTGTGATGGTAGGCAAAAAAAAAAAAAAAAAAAAAAAATCTGAACGATGGCTATATCTTGTATTCATTTCATTTATGAAATAACAAAAGTCAAATACCATTGTAAATTGTGGAAGGTCTTTATTAATTGTATATAATTTTTTTTATTATGAAGTGTCATCTACATATTAAAACTTAACCAAACTTTAAAAAGTTCAATAAAAACCCCATAATATTATACTATATTTAGATTGAGAATCCGAAAAAACGTCTGAATACCAAATTTCATAATTTTCCTATAAGTGGTTAGTAATTTAAATGATGTAAAAAAAAATTATAAATTAATGTTAAAAATATATATATATATATATATATTTTTTTTTTTTTTTTTTTTTTGCTTTAATTCTTGTATAGTTAATCTATTTTAGCAATTTTTATTTTAAAGAATAGTTTATTTAAGGCCAAACATAAATAACATGCAACTTTTGTATTAAACAGTTTTTTAATAATTAATTATTAATTAATAAAACAAGTTTTAAAAATTTTTAAATAAAAGCATATATATATATATATATATATTTGCTTCCATTAGAATTATCATGGCCGAAAACCCTGCCAGAATTTTTTTCACATTCCATTTTGACTTTTGGTTCTCGATATTTTACCTAAAATGTAAAAAAGCTCACTTTAAGGGACCGCGTAATAGATTACGTCGTGAAGCATGCAAAACGTCATCCCCGTGATAAAGAAACTTGCCCTCAAGAACTTCCAAAACATTTTCTCGCTCATATGAGACGTGTTTCTTGATATATTGAACTGAAATTTGGTATCTACGGCAAACGAGGTATTCTAAATCGAATTAAAATACAAAAAATAAGGGTTCGTAATGAAATTTTTAAAGATAAGAGCTAAATTTACTTAGTATACAGCCCCCTAAGAAAAAAATTGCATCAGGAACATAGAAAATCACATGAAAAACATTTTGGTGCAAACTGCAAGATTCTACGATAATTAGAGCAGAAGATATAGAGATCGTTCAGATTTGTTTTTGGCACACCTGTACCAGTTTTTAAATAGGCTGGATTTAAATAAATAAAAAAAAAAGAAATAGGAGATATTTGTTTGAAGGGCAAACTTGTTCCTTAATGGTTCGTGTCATGCAATTTCTATACTGTATTCATAAAAATTTAAAATAAGTGGTTAAAAGGGTTTTTTTCATGAGTAAATTATAGATTTTGCCAATTTTTGAAATACATAAATTCTTCCTATTCAAACCCGGTCTCTTTTGATGGAGAATTTGTATTATAATTATTCTAATAATAGCTCATATGTATGAAGAATAAGTAAAACTATAATAATGTAATTTGATAATACATAACACAATGCGTTTTTATTCTTATGTTTATGTCTATGTAAAAAACAAATCCCAACTTTGAAGAAAAGTACTATTGATTACCTATGTTCCTGAATACAATATGACATTATATTCATAATGTTATTAGCATAAGAGTTTTGGTCTAACAAATTGAATGCTCATTTGTGGAATAGATATAATGTGGTATCTGCGCTTATACAAATAATAAAATGTTAAATAGCTTCTTTGTTATTATATAAAGGTATTCTAACTCATGTAAAGTGTATACAGGTTTCCTTAAACAATTTGTCAAAGTATATATTCCTTTTTCCTGTAAGAGTGCTGCATTACTTTAAATTGCAAAAGTTTTCAAAATAAGATTTTTAAAATATATTATTTTCGTAGGCAATTTCATTTTAAATTTACATAATTTTAATTTTTATACAAACTTTGCAGGAAATAGTGTTTACTAAAAAGGTGTTCCTGAGGTCAAATCACGTTATTTAAAACTTATCTTAACTTCAACGTTAAAATTAACCGACTATGAATTGAGTCAGAATTTTATTATCTTTATAAAAAAAAAATCATACGTTGCTGATAGAAGTGCTAAAAAATCTGCCCTGATACAACTTAACGTCTAATTTAAACTTTCTGTTGAATAAAAGACTTTGTCTTGAAACATGATTTCTCAGATACAAATAATTTATCTTTGTATCTGAGTAACTCTTTACAACGTGAAAATTCTAACACACAGTCAGGAATGCCTAGTTTTCAGTTAGTTTCAAAATCTGATTATTATACATTTGAACAAATACACATGCTGTCTTTTTTAATAATTAATGTAATAAAGAACACTCAGTATGCAAAATGTCTTCTTCACAGTGACAGAATTAAGTATGTTAAAAAAAAAAACACCAGTATATATCTCAATTAAATATCATTACTTTTTAATGTGTGTAATTTGAATCGAACCCTCAAAAATAATTCTTTGATCATCAACTGCATCGTTTGTTACGTTTTAATTATATTTAGTAAGCATTTACTACAATTTGCTTAAATTTCTAATTTCGAACTCGTTTCAATAAAAATAATTCATATGTTTATTGTAGGCTACTTTATCATTTTGAGATGGAATAGAAATCTTTTTGGAAAAAAGTTTAGGGAATAAAATATTTCAAAACTTTAGGATAGTGTTAAAAAATGAAGATGAATATGATTGCAAGCTCAAAACACATTTCAAAGATGAAACAAAATATAGAAAGTCCTGTTGAGACTTTTTATGGTAATTTCCGAAAAACCCTTTTTTGAAAAGCCCTTAATGTTTTCTACTAAAAAACATAGTAAATTTTAAGGTTCTTTAAATGTATTTCTGGAAGTATAATTTTTTATTAAGAAAAATCCATAAGGGAGAATGGAGATAAATATCATTTTTATTTATTTTAATGCTTAAACAAAACAGTATGTACTCGTAGAGATATGTTGACATTGCCGATTTTTTTTTTTTTTTAAATAATAAATACATTTCTATAAATTTTGATGTGTTACAAATTTATTCAAGAATTCGAGTGAAGATAATATTTCCATCTAAGCATTTGAAAAGATATCCCATTCCGTAACAAATACGTTTACCTTGTAAAAAATCGTACGAGAAATAATTGTACACCAATGAGCCGTTTGTAGTTTTCTAATATGCAGCTAAAATTTTCATCTTCAGAATTGAGGACTAGAAACGGAAAACGACCTAACTCTAAAAAAGAAAAAAATTCCGGTGAGCCGAAAAATGAATAGCACTCGCATTTGGTACTGAAGGATATGACTAAAAACCAGATTGAAATGAAACTATTTCTAATAGAGTTCGCACTTTCGGCGTTCTCCACTTTGTTTAGCTTGGTCTTTAAGACATTTATTTTTTTTTCCGTAAAAAAAGTTTTTTTTCTTTCTTTTTTTTTTTCTCCGTACTTAGGTCGTTTTCCATTCCAAGTCCTAAATTGATTTCATTAGAAATCCCTCCCCCCATACCCCTTACCTTACCATATGATACAGTCTTTATAATACCATACCATATGATACCTACGCATACGTATTATAAAAGTTGTTTACTAAATTTAATATTGTCATATTGGTTGGTTATGTGGACTGCAGATACAGTAGGGATACACTGTACTAAAATATCTTTACAACAACATAAAGACTGCTGAATGTACCCAGCATTTTAAGAGGAAAACATCCAGAACACGTCTTTCAATAGAAAATTTTCCCGGGTGTGCACCTCGAATGGGAGAAAAGTAATGGATATTGTTAGTGTAATTTAGGAGTATGGTTTTACTGTCGGTGAAATATGAAATGGGTTGCAGTTGAGAATCATAATTCAACCTGAGATGTAAGTTAACCTGTATGATATAAGTAATAAAGTATTCTGTCTAAAAAACTGGTTTAATTGTTTTAAGTCTTATTAAATTTAATAAATCTAATTATGTAATTATTATGAACAATTATATTCAAATAATAAATTATAAAAGTTTCACATAAATATTCAGCTAATTTACTGTAAACTATTTACAATATTTATATAGATCTAGTTTTAAAAAGTAAAAGTTTTCTACACCTTCCAAGAATTAAAATTAATTCAAAGAATACTTTTTGTCTCAAAACAGTTATATTATTTAGTGGTCTTTGTTAAGAATTTTAAAGTGGTTTCTTTGTCCCTTTCACTTGCAAATCTCTTATTTGTAATTCTCAGAAAGTGTATCTTAGATATATTTAAATATTAAACTTATATTTATTTCGCATATCTTATTTATTTTTGAAAACAGGGAAATAAGGGAATAAATAAACATGAAAGAGATATTGTAAAGGTTCAATTGTTTTTGTGTTACACAGCAGAAAAATTAAAACATTATAATGCTAAAAAATATTAAAACACAGGAATCTGGGGTTTTCTATTTTTCTGTGGATATTTCAGTTATATTTCTAAATTAAAAATGCAAAGAAAGGGAACAGATATATATCATCCGAATGTTATGATTAAAGATATTATAAAGATAATATCTTAATAAAAAAAATATTAAGAATTAAAGTACCAACAACTTAAAACATTTTCTACTTTTCCTACTTTCCTTCCTCTACAGTTAAGTTCTTATGCATTCGTTGCTTTTGCGAGAAAAAAAAATCGGTGCTGTTTCCTAAATAGTTTCAGCACAATTCCAGTTTCTCGTGCTATCATGTTTTGGAGCAATGAATTGCAAACAGTTCTTTCACGATACTAAGAAAATGATCGATACTTTAATAAAAGCAAGTCAATGTGTAGGCTAAGTCATTGATTTTCCCCTTTAGTCTCAAACGGAATTGCGTAGCAACAGTTCAGATAAATAAATTCCGTGTCAATACCCACAATATGGTTGGTACTTATAGAAAGAAAAATCAAATTAACAATGTCGTCATGGTACTTTTTGGTTACGTTATACTCAAAACTAATTTTGCTTCATTTACTCAAAAATAAAAAGTAAAAAAACTTCTTTTTCCTAGAATGAATTTTTAAAATGCTTTCATGTATGTTTAGTTTTCGTGATAAGAATTTTTTATAATTTCCTTTAGCTGAAATTACTTATTTTATATGCATGAAAGTTTTCCTCGTAAATAAAATATTAAAAAGCATAGTTTTGAAATTTATATTCTGAAAAATACTTAGAATTCTTAATTAGTATTCATGATTTTTTTTATTCTTTTACAGTGACTCAACAAACAGATCCAATTTCAGTGCCAAACAAACACATAACTAACTTAAACAAAAAACTAAAACACTAAAATAAAAAATTAAAAGAAAAATAGAATTTATATTCACTATTATTTTTCAAGAGTTTTATTAAAGCAAACCAAACTTAATATATTATATAAATATGAGTAGGTATAGATTTGGTTTTAGATTTAGAATTTCTGATAAATAGTTAATGAAATTTATTTCTGTTACTTAAAGTACAATTTTACACCGGGAATTTTATTTTAAATAAAGTATTATTCATTTTTTAAGTTTTTGAATAAAATAAATATTATCAGAACACACTCATGGCAACTACATAAATAATTTATGCGAAATCCATTGCTTGTTTTCAACTATAATTAAAATGTATTTTGTATGTGTTTACTTCCATCATTAATCTGAATTCTCGTAATATCTTTGTGAACATAAAATAGTTTTATAAGATTAATCACCGTAAAAGTGCAAAAAATTTAACATTCTAGTAGGGTTCTGTGATTAACATAAACACGATGTGATAAATTTAACATAACGATAAATAACATAAAAAATAAATCTGATTAAAAAGAGCCAGAGAAATTAAAATTGAAACATCTAAATCTGTTTTCTAATCTGTTAAACATGTAAATCAATTTTATAAACCATATCAATTTGTAACCGTAAAATTTTTTATGAGCCGTAATCCTAAATTAACTAGATTTTCAAAATAAAAGACCAGAAATGCATTCACAATACATACAAGGCATCTGACACTGTAATGTTAATTGGAATATTATGGTAACTAACCACTTCACTCTAAAACTAGCTGTCAAATATTAGAAATATTATTTGAATAGCATAGCAAAGTACTCAACAAGTGAAATTTAATATTTCAATACATTTATTTAGGAGGCATTGAAGATAACCGTTATTTTTAACTAATATCTAATATATCCCTAACTATATTTTCAAAGTCATTAAGAGACCAATTTCATGCAACCATTTATCATTTAAGTATTGTTTCAAGTACTTGAAGTAAAATGTATATCTTAAACAGTATCATCTTTTATGTTGCTATGGCTCACATGTGTTTCTTGAACGGGTTGGGACTACAGTGTCACTATTGATCATGCCAATACATTATAGGAGGGTGTAATAATAGATGAACCGTGTGTAAAAGATTTCATTCGAAATGAGATTAGAAGACAATTCAAGTTGCGAAAAAAAATATTACATTCCTCAAAAATTACAGATAGATATATCGGAATTCGATCCATTATTTCGGAGATTACTTCTTGAATTATATATTTCGAAGCATAAAGTATTTTGTAAATACTCTTTCTAATGTAGTTACAGTTAATAATTAATATTAATAATTAAATCAAACATAAATATATGTATTTTAAATTTTCTGGTTATCGCACGGGATATTTTGCGCCCTTTTTTTCTACACATAAACTAATAAGCATGACAAAACTATGAATTTTATAGTTATGTTTTTAATATAATAGTAGTTAGTGGCAAAGTTATATGGAAAATAGTTATTTTAACTAGGGGTCAAATATGTATTTCTTAACTACCCACGCATATGACACGGACGTATCCTTTGCGTCAGATGTTATAAATGTAAATTTGATCTATTTAAAGTAATTATTTTTCTATATAACTTTACCACCAACTAATATGATATAAAAATATATAACTACTAGATTCGTCATAGTTTACCATTCCAATTAGTTTACGAGTAGAAATAAAGGTGCTTTCGAGAGATAATGAGTAAGCAGGCATGGGTGCTGGCAAGATTATTTGCAATGGGTGCTGGCAGAATTATTTTCTATTGACACTGGCAGAATTATTTTCTATTGACACTGGCAGAATTATTTTCTATTGACACTGGCAGGATTATTTGAAAGGTGGATAAAGTTTTTGTTCAAACCTTAGTACTTCAAAAATTATAAATGGAATATTTATTAATAGTTATCCAATAGTTAATAGTTTGGTCTGTCCAACTGAGTAATTTAAAACTCATATTGTATTTCTTTTTGCCTTTAAATTTTACCACTTTTGCCCTTTTTATTATTATTTTTTAAATGGAAATAGGGTGCAAGTGCACCCACTTGTCCTTCCCTGGTGGCGCCCTTGTTTGTCAAAATGTACTTAAACCGTTTGTCACGTTTAGGTGAGTTTTATAAAATAAAAAGAATATGAGAATGAACACTTTCTGAAACTGTTTTACTACCAACTCACCACTGTTCATCCACACCCGTTAATTTCAAATCCGAACTGACAGAAATTGAAAAAAAAAAAAAAAAAAAATCTATCAAACTAAACTAAATACCAGTTTTGGTTGACTTTCCTTTTAACATGATTGCGAATGCAAATTTGAGACCCATAAGCTGTGAATTTCAGAACTATTTCTATGTTTTGCGTGGTCATTTATCACTGCATGTCAAAAGTGTGCAATATACCTTTCAGCAAGGTACTACGAACTCGAATAAATTGTAATTAAGTACCAAATCATCCGGGGAATAGCAACTTATATGTCTCTGACATACTTTTTCGTCAATCAAATAAATGGTTATTGAAGTCAGCTGCTTCGAATGCCGAGTGAAAATTGGCACGAAACTGGTTGATTTTGAAGCAGATGAAGAACAAAAATTGATTTTACAATTCACCGATGGCTAATATTCGTATTTACTTTGTTTGAAAACACCAGCGTTTCTAAATAAAAACAAAAATTCTCTTCGGTAACTCTCCAATCATTTTGTCCACGAATAAAAGCAATTTGTTAGAACTTCCGTAGATTGTGGACGGTATTCGTTATAGAGTATTGTATTTCGTAAAGGGGTAATTTATGTAACAATAGGTTTGCTTAAGTCAAAATTGTACGTAAATAAAGTATAACTAAATAATTATAAGTAACTTATAATTGTTTTGTTTGGCAGAGAACTCGTATCGATTAGCGCAGTTTTAGAAGTTATTCAATAATGGTAATAGAAATTCATGTTTATACAGTAGACGTATTCTTTTCTATTTCATACAGTTCTGTCTACTGTGATTGCCTACTTTTTAGTATTTATTTATAGTATTTGTATTTTTATTAACAGAAATAAATAAATAATAAAAAAATAAAAAATAAGTAAAAAGATTATTTCATTCAGTTTGAGGATGGATATAATACTGGTAAACGTAATAAAAATGTAACCCTTTTTCAGCTCAAGTTTATTAAAAAAGTTATAATTTCCTTGTTTTCTATAAACATAATTTTCATTAAACAAAAACACTTCGGAACGATATCGTATAAATGTAAGTTTTAAAAGAAGTTTTAAACTATTTAAAACGTTCTAATAGCAAATGTGGTAATTAATCTTTGTTTTCGTCGATAGAATCTAACCAGAAGCCTATTCGTTAAATATAATCAAACCAGATGAATTTGTCCCAATTTTTAATATTTTATGTTGTTGCATCTACATGGATTTTCAAAATCATTTTATGGATTTAATTGCACACCCAATTCAATTCAATATTTCTATACATAACAGTTTTCAGTACATATGCTTAAATATTATACGTTGTAAGGGAGAGGGAAATTTGTAAATGACACAATTAGTTTCTCTTAGAATCCATAGAAATCTTATTGAAATTTGGCCTTAAAAACTTAGCTCCATATAGTTCAGTTATACCTCCTTGTAGATATATCCATTTATTGAAGACACCCAGAGAGTTTTTTTCAGTGTTTCATCCATACAAATACTGTAAGTATGACTTACTTAAACTATAAATTCTAAAACTCACGTTTCTTAAACATTTCCCCCCCATATAACTTAAAAAAAAAAGGAAACGACATAAACTGCAACGGCACTAAGTGGTCCCTCAATGACTCATTTTTTATATTGTTTACACAATAACTTGTAAACGAACTAACATAAGAAAACATTAATTTCTAGTCAACTTTTAAAATTATATAGCAAATCGAACCTTTGTCCAGAAATGTATTTAATAGGTGGCCCAGAAAAAATGTGCACGAACTATCAAAACAGAAACAAAAATCACGCTTTCACTAAATAGTTAAAAAATTATTCTAAATATAATTATTCGTGGAAACCATAGGCACTATTAGAATATGATCATTACATCTTAGCTAAAGAAATTCCATTGGTGTTAAAAACAAACAGGTAACAAACAAGGTTTTTAAGTGTGAAAAATAAAAAATAAAAATAGTTTTTTCTCTTTTAATATAAATCATGTTGTTTCCTACAAAGCTATTTTTAAAATTTAATGAAAATTTATTTCTAATGTACTCAAGATTGTATAAATTCAATGGCGTTTTGAAAAACAAAACTACTATCTATTAGAATTAATCCAATCTATTAGAATTAATCCAATCGATTAAAATTAAACAATTAAGAAGAGCAACGAATTGTAATCAATATGAAAAATGAACTTATGGAAGTTGAATGAGAAAAGAATTGATGAAAATAGTTTTTTATTTTTTATTTATTTACATATTATATATTATTAACTTTTTTAAAGAAATTATTTAAAAAAAATTGTAAAAATATTTATTTTTAAAAAATAATTGAACATTTAAGAATCGAACCAAATCTTTAGAATCAATCATGTGTATCTAAAATGAAGAAACAAAAGAAATTCATAATTAGAGAGGAGAATAAAAAATAACTTTAAAATTTTTTCAAACTCAACTAAATAAAATTAAAAATGTGTATAAAGTTCTTCCGTCTACTTAAAAAAAATAAGATATTTTATTTCAAATTCTGAATTTATATAACCAATTTAAAAACAACTATTTATTTTTTCACCAAGGAAGCAATTGTGTTGATTATTTTAAAAATCAGGATTTAAAAATCTGAAATCTTTATTTTTTTAGTTATCTTTCTAAAACTTTTTGTACAGATATGTGTTATAACTTTGCAATTGTAAAAACTATTTTCAATTCTCAAACATAAAAAACATTTTTTAAAAATTAAAACAGTTGAAAAATGTGACGTTGTTAAAATTTAATATTTTTAACTATTGTTTTAACAAAATCACTTCATATTTGCGTTAAGTTACTTCTTTTAATTCATTTTATAAATTATCTTCATGGTTTTGCATTAAAATATTTAGAAAAAAATGTTTTAAAAAAATATTTTGTACAAAAGCTATATAAAACCCAATATGCTAAACTCTATAACTTGTACAAAAAAAAATTATACAATTCCCCAAGAGTAACTAGAGAAATGTATATGAAAAATAATCGTGGTAAGTTTCATATATTTATAGATAGTAATTTTTAAATTATATCCATTTAAAATCAAAAATGGGGCAAAGACCATCACCGAGAAAAACAGCTTCATAATTTAAAAATTGCTTGTTCGGAGTTACAGTTGTCATGTAACAATAACTTGAATATTTCACAACCAACAAACTTTTTGTTTCCTTTTTTTAGAAATATTTTTATTAATTTTTATACAAATAAAATAAGAGATTTTTTCAAATTGGGTGTTTCAGATTCTATAAAAAAAAAATGAAGCACTGGAATTTTTAACTTTTCTTGGAATTTTTAGTAATAAAAGATTACGCTTGTTTAAAAAAACCTATTCCACCTATTTTTTTTTTTTTTTTTTACTATTATTACTTTTATTATTATTTTTCAAAGATGCTCTCAAGTGACTTTTAGAGGTTCTTTTAATTTTTACAAAGAAACTTAGTTGCTTTCCTTTTAGAAAATGTTCATATAAATGCAGCATAAGGAAAGGGAGTCGGGATATAGCATGTTATTCATTTTGGTTTATTTAAGAGCTCTGAGCTCTAATTTTTATAGAATAATGAATCGGTATTGTGAATATTTTTGTCATCAGCCATGACAAATTTTATAATTTAAAAAGTAAAGAGTAGAATCGCAAGTACTCCAAGGTGATCCAAAAGTTCTTATAAAAGCATTATTTAGTGGCAAAGACCAATATCTCACATTTCACATCCATTAAAAGTAGAAAGCATTGCTATCGTCTAAAAGTCGATCTCATTCTTCTGCAATACTCAGAACTAACTGTTGACACTGACAATTTCCTTTTGCAGGACCTGGACCCATCCTCCTTTCCCAGCCCATCCACGCCTTTCCGTCCCAGCAGTAGCGACGAAATGGCCACTCTGTTTTTCAAGGACGGCATCAGAAAGATCGACTTCGTTCTTGCATTCGAAGACTCCGACTACAGGAGGAAGGAGTTCAGAGACATGTTTCAGAAGAACCTCAGGAAAGCAGGACTTGAGGTGGAGCTGGAAGACAAGTCGGTGAGTTAAATTTAGATGAATATTAAAAAAAAAAAACTAAGGGAAAAAATATTACAGATTTCCTTTCTCATATGACTATTAAGCTCCTGTTACTTTTAGTTTGCCGCTAGATTTACGACTACCAACAAAGCCCACTCCCCCTCTCCCCGTTCTTATCAAGATCGTAAATAGCATCATAGTCCGTTTGGATAATATGTTGTAATGTTATTTGTTTGTCTATAGGAAAATCTTTAACTCTATAGTTTTAGGTTGCAAGACTTCCTTGAGCTAAAATCATGTCAAACTAATTTTTAAAAAAATTAAAAAAATTATTATAAAGTGTTGTTTAAAAGTTCGGATTTATTGTCATGACTAAATTTCGCATTTAATTTAAAACAATTGACACTGATACGAAAAGCAGCTTGTTGATTTCACCTGCTTCATTTTCTTCAATTATGGATGCAAAACTTTAGTCTATTATTTTTGAATTTTTATTAATAGAACGTAATTTTATCACACATACAAACGAAGTAGGACCAAACGGTATAGTGGTTAGCGTGCTAGCTTCTAGACCGCGTGGTTGTGGGTTCGAGTCCCGTGTTAGGCAGGGGTGTTTGTAAATGTATGTTGGCTTGTCAAATGACGATTGTTTCGGAGCATTGTAGCCCTCAGGTTGCTGACGGCGCCAGATAATCTAAAAACAACTAACCAACAAACGAAATAGAATCTATATTGTCTTAAAGTTTTCTACAAAATAATAATACCTTTCACCAAAATCAATGATTAAAATTCATAATTTATCATTAAAACCACATACCATACAATTAGTCTTGTTGCCCTTAATAAAATATGAATACATTGAATAAACGGTTTCAAATTTTATTTTTAAACCTTTAGCCATATTCAATATTAATAACTTATTTAAATATTAAAATGTAAATACATCACAATGCCGATGTTCGTATTTAATATCTCTATGGAAAACATTTTAAAGAATCCTATTACAGAAGTGCTGTTGCAAAACTTGGATATAAGCTACTTAAGATACAAAACTATAAAACACGCATCTCATTTATTTAAAATATCTTTTATGTTTGGTTTGAAACATACAAATATATGACAATTCGCAACTTTTTTATGAATTATAATGTGCGACACGTAACACGATAAGCGAGAAATATACATAATTTGACGGGCTTTAAATTTTAAACCAAAGATAAACGACGTATTTCTAAGTAACTTTAGTAAAAGGAAGATATGAGTCAATATAAATCCTTAAAGGTAAAATCCAATTAAAGATAATCGCGATGCTCTTAAATGAAACTAAACATGAAAGAAAGTGCATAGAAAAACCTTGTAAATAGCTTTCAAGCCATTGTACACTGGTGTCCAAAAGTTAAGCATAAATTGTAAAATGCGAAAAACATGGAGTAAATATTCGTAAAATTATTCCAAATTTCTTGCGGATATTAATTGGGTGAAGAAGAAACATTGGGTTTATGCAAAACTTTTCAGTCGACTACGTCCTGCGTGAAACACCTGCGCATGTCGAAACGCAGAGAAACCGATTCACGCAGCATAGGCAGTTCAGGCAATTTTCGGGCAACTGCTATGCGAAAGAGCGTTGTTAACATCAAACAAGGTGAATGATGGCACAAAGACGCCAATTGGACATGTTTGCGAAAGGAAGAATAGTTGGAATGCTGGAATCCGGACGATCACAAACCGAAGTGTCTCGAATTCTGAATGTGAACCAGTCTGTGATCTCAAGACTGTGGCAGAGGTTTCAAAGAACGGGAGATGTTACCCGACGACCAGTATCAGGTCGACCAAGAGTCACAACCCCTCCCCAAGACCGATATCTGGTAATAAGTGCGCGACGTCAGAGGGATAGTAGTGCCACATCACTGGGTTCGGCGCTCACAGTCACCACATGAATACGAATTTCGAGACAAACTGTTTACAGGAGACTCAATCATGCTGGCCTGTATGCCAGAAGACCAGCAGTTTGCATTCCCCTCATGTCGGCTTAGAAACGCGCTCGTTTGAACTGGAGTTTGAAACATCAACATTGGAGTGTGGGAGAGTGGGCCAATGTGATGTTCAGTGATGAGTCCCTGTTTTGTCTGAGTAGTGATTCTCGTCGGGTAACGATATGGAGAGAACGTGGAACACGTTTTGAACCAAGAAACATTTCGGAAAGACATCATTTTCCATCAAGGGGGCAGGTATCATGGGCAGGCATCATGATGGACGGCCGCACTGACCTCCATTTCTTTGACACGGGGTCTGTGACTGGTCAAAGGTAAAGAGACGAAGTTCTTGAGCCTTATGTTCGCTTGTTTCGAGGTGCTGTCGGTCCTAACTTCATATTCATGGATGATAATGCGCCATGTCACCGAGCGGTGCTGGTTGATGACTTCCTTGAAACGGAAAACATCCAGCGCATGTCGTGGCCTGCCAACTCCCCTGATTTAAATCCTATCGAGCATGTATGGGATATGCTCAGGAGACAAATTGCAGCCCTTTCGCACCCACCAAGCTCCATTATAGAACTGAAGAAAACTATCCAAGAAGCTTGGAACCATTTGAGCCCAGAACTCATTCATCATCTCATAGCAAGTATGGTAAATCGCTGTGCAGCGTGCCTAGCTGTCAGAGGTGACCACACGCCTTATTAAACTGCAGCATCAGTATTTTATTTAATGTTTTCTTTAATTTTTTCTTTAAAGTGTGAACCCTTGCTATTCTCAGTTTCTTTCAAACTGCTACTTTGGATAATAAAATTAATTATTATAGTTCTTTTGATTTGCTTCCTTATTTTATAACCATTTTACACTCGCATATCACGTTTCCTGCCATTCTGATGTACAGTTCCTTTTTTATTCACATAATTATCAATTATGCTTAACTTTTGGACACCAGTGTATGTTAACGTACGAAGGATTTGGTTGGTTGGTTTATACGCTCAACGATCATATTTGTAAGCACAATAACGGCTAATCAGGCCGGGACCTACAGCTTAACGTGGATTTTGAACCACACAACGAACATCCATGCCTAATACGGGATTCGAACCCGACATCTTTGGCGTGAGTGGCCCGCCGGATTCGGACAAATTTATTTTGTTGCGAATAGGAATAGAGCAGGAAAGAACAGTTATAAATAAAATATTCACTTGATTTATTAATTTATCTTTTACAAATGTAAACTTCAGTTGACATTTATACTGATATGAAACAAGTATAATATTAAGCAACGACATTTATCATGTGACTTATATTAGAGTTAAAAAGAATCATGTAAAAATACATGAAACTGCTTTGTATGTTAGTAAAATTTGGTATTATTCAATAAATACAAACTATTCGAGTAGCATAATATGTTGAACAGGTCTGTTGAAAATATTGCATATTTACATAAAAATGTGTTATTTCAAAATTTAAAATGTACATTCAGCATTTAATATGTAAACAATTTTATCCAGAAATATATATTTTAATAGAAAAATGACATAAATTTTTTACAGAAAGCCATATAAAACTTTTTAAATAAAAATTATCACATGAATTTTAAATTAAAATTTTAATATTTTTTTTTTTTTTTTAAATCTTGAAAAGTTATATATATATTTACATTCCGTTATTGAAAAAATTGGCTTAAAGACTATTTTTCTATGTCCAATCATCATTCATCCAATCATCATCCTTCATCAAAACTATGACGTCTCTCTATGTGCATTGCATATCTTCGTCTTGGAGTTTATTTTAAATGAAAAGGTGATCCTAATTTAATAGACTTTCCAAGATACCACAAGAGTAGAGGTGAAAAATCTGTACGAGAACAGACAAGCATTTTACTTTAAACTATTTACTTCTAAAATAATGTTCAAAATCAAATCGTTTATAAAAAGTTATCATGATTAAAAAAATTTATTTTTATTTACAGCACACTTAAAAGATGTAAAGTGTGTAAAAGTATTTTTCTTAAATAAAACTGAAAGAAATATTTTTATAGTTTTATAATTTAATTCAATCCGTAAAAGGTTTTATTGGAGATATCCAAAAAGTGATGGGCAATTTCTTGGATCAATAATTGAACTCTGCCATATACATGGTATCTGTTCATACAAAATTACTAATATATTTAAAAACAACGTATGTGAGGCAAAAATCAAAAAAAAATTATAAAAAAAGTTGAAATTTTAAGTAAAGTTAAATTTAACATAATTATTATTTGAATAACCCCATCCTTTAATTCTTCTATACTTGCATTATTCTCTCTGAATAAATTTTTAAAGATATAGCTTTTTTATTCACATATGAAATTTTAAAAAATACTGACTATATTATATATTTTAAAAAACTATAATATTAATTACTTCTATATGTTGTAACATAAAGAAAAATGACCAAACGTATATGTAACTCTTAAAATTATGATTTAAAAAGAAAGTAATGATACTTAATGGAATGAGCTCTTTCATTCATATATCAAATGCAATTTTCTAGATTACTTGTCTAAGATTCCAATTTTCTTAATAGATGATTTTTCCTCTCTCATCTACCATCCTCTGTAAAAGTAATCATATCGTTATTTAAGTTCTTCTAATGGGGAGAACATATCTCTTTCTTTCTTCTTCTTTTAATTACATATTTTCTGTAAATTTTAATTCCTGTAAAACCTTTCAGAAATAATCCTCGTTTGTAGAAAGTCGCTTTTCATAATTGGAATATACGAAACTTGTTAAATATGTCTTTACAGTCTTTACATTCAAAGTATTGTTCTCTATAAAATATGGATTAACTATGCTAAGTTTAGTTTTTGATTTTCGTACAATAAAGATCAAATTAGGCTTATAAATGTGATTGAACTCAATTGCAAATATTTCATTATGTTTGTTTTTTAATTTTACTTTATAAATTAAATTAACATCTTCAGATTTAAAAATTTATCTCTGAATGTTTAGTAATTAATTTAAAGTATCTAAGCTTGTAAAATATGTTTTTTTTTTTTTTTTTTTAGCTTTCACAAGATGGAAAGACTTATTTCCTTTTAATACACGCTCCTTACACCATACTTCGGAAACATGCAGAAGTATTGAACATAAAAAGGCCTATAAAGGTATGAATTTAAAAATACATATTTCTTTATGCGTTGTATAAAAACAATTCATAATTGTTCAATGCATTGTTTCAACTAATTTGTATTTTTAGAATGCATTTTTTTTTATCAAATTTGTATTAAATAAGTGCATTTAAAATACCTTAAAATTTTAAAAAGTTGATTTTTAGTTTGATGTTGATTTAACTATATAAGAAAAACTGTGTCCTAGACATAATTAGATAAAAAATAATTTGATAGAATTATTAGTCTGTTTATAAAGAAATAAAAATATACAATACTTTAGAAGACTGAAAACACTTAACATTTGTGTTATATTTTCTTAATAATAAAACTAAAGGCACGATTTATAATTTTTGAATTATGAATAATCTTCACAAATATACACGTATGTTTAATAATGGTTTGAGAAAGAAATTAAGTAACATTTTGTCACGTTCTTTATATACATTAATATTCTGAAGTATATATTCATTTCATTAAAAATGATGCCATTAATCCTATGTATGTATAATTGCTGAAGCTGGAGCAAACTAAATTACTTAATCCACACATACACACACACACATGGTACAATGATGTATTGCTAAAGTTCACATGTGTTGGGATTACAAAAACTTCTTTGAAGGATACACACTGAAATAATGATTTCCATGAAACCACAAAGTGTTTTTGGAAAACATATTTAATGATATTGCCTTGCAGAACCAGGTGGACAAAGAGCAGACTGAGATGAATCAGCAACAGCCACGATTCTCCGTAGCTTACGAACGTCACTTGCGTACGTTGTCAGAGGTACCTATTTGCATTCAGCTGTTGGTGTTTGTTGTGACGGCTTCACGCTTACGCACTCTCTCTGGAACTGTAGCTCACTTATTGGGGAAATCTAAGCACGCTTGCAAAGTTTTTCCTTCTAGTAACTTTTTTCTGTATTAACCGTAATAGAAATAAGGGAAGAAGACCATTAAAGATATTGATAGGTGAAAAATGTATTAAGAGACTAGATTACTTTTTGAAATTGATATTCTCACAATGATAATTGAATCCTGTAAAGAAGAGCTAGATTTCATACTTGCGCCCTTTTGTTGAAAATGTTGTATTACATTTGACATGGTTTTAAAATGTTTTTACCATTTTGCTGTTTAGCTTCTATAATGCACTATTGTAGAGGGGAGTTCCTACAAAAGTACCGTCTGCTTGTCTGAGATCAATATCACCTCCTCCTCCCCACACACCAAAAAAAAAAAACTTTTAACGTTCCAAAATTCGAATGATAGGTATCACCTCAAGATGAATTCATATATTAAAATTAACCCGAAAATACTACTGAATATATCGGAAATGGCGACAGAAAAGCAATAAGTTAAACTTAAACACAAACGTGTGTTATCTATCAGTTTGAAGGTCTCGATAAGATAAGAAGAATTATATAAATCCGGAAATTGCCACCGATAGTTCTTTGAAATTCTATCGGAAGAGAGCTGATGTATTAAATGTATGGGAAGTTTCTATCTTAGTTGAAAATAAAAAAAATAAAAAAATCGACTGAAAACATGAATATTTGATGACATGATTTATAGCAGGATTTGCCATTAAACTCAACTTAAGGACATTTGTGTTAATAAATAGCCTAAAATAACAGGTGCAGCAGTTTTTCTTATCCACCTTAACAGAGGAAAATTTCAGTCATTAAAATGTTGACAAATAGTACATGCTTAGTATCAAGCCTGATGTAAAGCAACAAAACATACGTAAAAGTTATCTCTTTATGACAATTAATCTCTCAATCCAACTTTTTCAAATAAACGTCACTCAAATAACTTTCATCATATCTTCAGATCTTTATAATTTGTCTACTAGTCTGAGCGAAAATATGTAGAATTCTAAATTTATTATTAACTGAGAAGTCAATTATATCACAGCTTTCAAAACTAATTAACAGGATTTATGTTTGGATAATAATAGAACTTATTAAAGAGGAAAAGAATAATTAATTATTTTTTAATAAGCAGATTCACTATCATTCACTTACGGAAAAGAAAATTAACACATACCGAAATATTTATTCAACATTAGATTGTATATAGAACACTTCATAATTAATTACAAGGCTAAAATAAATATTCCTTTCAAAAATAGAACCATATCTAAGATGTGATCTATCACTAATGAAGTTGAAATAAGAGTCCCTTTTTAAAAAAATGTTTGAAATAATAAATAATCGTTTCTAAAGAATCTCTATTTCTCTTTTTGTGCTTCTGTATAGTATTTTGTGTTTATTTATATTGTTGTTTATTTGCTGAAACTGTACAATCACTTCTTCGCTTTTGTTTAAAATGAGATTTATTTCAGAAAAGATTTAAATCTTGTTCACAGTGCTTTAGCAGTTGCTTTTGATATTACGTGTCGATAATTAATGCAATGTAAATTTCTCCCTGTGAATTTTTTCCTTTTTCTTTCATGCAAGCATGAATTTTCTGATGGGCACATTCTGGTAAGTATTTAAAATGTAATGGTTTTGTATGAGATGAAGTAATGCTATTATGACTATTTATAGCAATCTTAGTTAATGTATAATGAAGAATAATGCCATAAATTTCCGAAGAATTTCTGGAAGTAATAATAATAATATATCTCCAAAGAATGATATACTAAACAATTATTTCTGATGTTGACTACTTGTATTGTTGGACTGATTAAAGGATTAAGTGGGCGAAGGAATGTGTGGTATTTTTAAAATAATAGTTAATAAATATAAATATATATAATATATATAAGGCTAGTAGATGCATCGAAAAATAAATACCTTGATATTTCAGTACTCACTGATGTGTGACTGATTTTAAAAATCACTTTTATTTTTGTTTTCTGCGAAAGCAATATAACCTCAATTTTCTAGTGTATGTACAGGAAATTTTCACTCTTTTACTACTTGTAAACAGGGTAGAACTGCAAATTATGAGAAATCTACTAGTTTTGTTTGTTCTCCATGATATTAGAGGGTGACAAAATTATTTGGAAGAATAATTATTTTATCTAAGTAAAATATACATTTATACCCACTGACGTGTCTCGTGCGTTGGTGGCTTATAAATGTACATTTGAGTTGGTAAAAATAATTATTTTTCCATACAACTTTATCTCCAAATAATGTTATGGAAAACAGAAACACAACTAATAGATTCATCATAGTTTTACGATTCTGATTTGTTTAGTAATAGACAAAAAATGCGCCAAATGTCAGTCTGAGAAATCCCCACATGATTTTCAAACATAATCATTAGGGTGGTTCGAAAAAAAATATTTTTTTATTTTTGAAACGCATGAGGTAAAAAAAGTTGATACACATCTTGATAAGAAACACTGTAAAAAAATTTTTGAAAAAAAATAATATCTTCCGATCGCGCATTCACCTCAAAGTTTTTAAAAAATACAAAAAATAACTATTTTTCCTAAATTTTTTTAAATTTTTAAACGTTATATATTTGAAAGGCAATAGTTTGCAATGAGTAGTGAAAGGGTGGTATAACACAGAAAAACACTATTCTATATATTTTTAAGACATATATTAATAATTAAAAATATTCAAAAATACTTTTTTTTGTTAAAAAATGATTTTTCTATAAAATGGATACTAACGTTATTTTTTACATATTTTTGTTAAAATTGTTTTATTTACTTCAAGAATTCACTTCAAAGTTTTGAATAAATACAAAAAATCCCTTTTTTCCATCAATTTGTAAAATGCACCAATAACTAAATTATTGAGGCATATTAGTTATACAAACTATATACTGTATAGAATGAAGTAGATAGAACTTGGAAAGAAATCAAATTAGTAATTAATCAATAATAATCATTCTCGCGTAACCTTTCAAACAATGATAAAAACTGTGTTTTGGCAGGTTTCAATCTGGGTGGCCTTTCTCGTGGTGCCTTCTCTTCCTTTGAAGCTCATAAACTTACTTGCTTATTCTTTGGATCATAGAGCACGGGGCTGTGATTGGGACTGCCATTAATACTGCCTGAAAATAATCTGACAGATCAAATTGCGCGTTAGGAGACCACTACATTGGGATATATGCCTCATATACTCTAAAGAACTACCATTCTGATGCCTATTTAAACACGTAGTACTACAATAGGACCAACATCTTTTAATGAGATCAAAAATTGAAGATTCATAGATCAAAAATTCAAAAACTGTGAAAATTTTCCCTCGACTAATTTTTTACGTGTTTAATGTTCTATTCTTTTAACTGAGATGAAAGTACTGAGCACAGATCAGTTATATTCTTGATATTTTTGCAGCGATTAGATACGAAAGGAGAATTGTAAGAGAACTAAGGCGTCGGGTTCTGAAATCTCGAGAACTTTCCTAGAGAAAGACAATCAAGCATTTCAAAGCAACCAAACTTAACTTTATTGCCACTGATTACGTGGACATAATTAATTGGAATGCTTGTAATAGGACTCCTCCTTTGTTAGGAGTAACAAACGAACGTTAGTAAAGATTGGCGCATCCGAGGTAGCACATTTAGATTGGAGGACACAGGTGAAGACAGGAAGGTTGGCTAGTCTGGCCAAGCTTAGTTCCAAAATACACGATTTTTCAACAAACAAGTCAAAACCACCACATAGTTTTGTTTCTCATAAATAAAATACCCAAAGTTTAAAACTGGCGCTGAAGCAAAAGACGTTAGGACAACATTTTTTTTTTTTTATAAAGATCCATAATGCCCGACTTTTCTACAAAAGTTTCCTTCAAAGTGCATCACTGGGATAAAAAGCTCGAGAAAAAAGTGAACCAAATAAATAATTGCATGTTTAAAAAAAAAAAAAAAAAAATAACATTAGTACACATTTTTCAGAAAAATCCTTATTTCTTACAAAAAATGTTAATTTTTAGTATTTTTAATTATTAATATATGTTTCAAAAATGCATAAAATAGTGTTTTTCCTGGTTTCTGCGAGCCTTTCAGTACACATTGCAAACTATTTCCTTTCAATTATATAACGTTAAGAAATTTAAAAAAATTTAGGAAAAATAGTTATTTTTTGTATTTTTTTCAAACTTTAAGGTGAATGCGCGATCGGAAGATATTATTTTTTTTTTCAATTTTTTTTTTTACAGTTTTTCTTATCAAGATGTGTATCAACCTTTTTTACCTCATGCGTTTCAAAAATAAAAAAATATTTTTTTTCGAACCACCCTAATAATCATATTAGATAACTGTCAGAAAGAGCCATCTCTTTCCCTGGAACTTACTCACTGGAACTCACTTATTTAATATTACAAAAAGTTCAAAGCAAAATCTTTTTATTCCTGCTTACATAATATCCAACGAATTATGTTAAATTTACCTGTATTCTGTATTATTCAAAATTTATTTATTTAATAATAATTTGTTTAATTATTATTATAGTTCTAAATTTATTTATTTAATGATAATTTATTTAATTATTGTTATTATAGTTCTAAATTTATTTATTTAATGATAATTTATTTAATTATTGTTATTATAGTTCTAAATTTATGTATCTAATGTCATATTTTTATTCAAACAACTTTCTAGAATTACGACTCGGTTGGCTTCGTTTGTAATTTTTTACTTGAATTTAAAGGATTCCTTACTCTTTTCAAATATGATTTACATTTGATCTGATATTTTTTTCTTGCTATAATTACGTCTATTATATTCTAGTCATTAATAGCAATTAATACATTATCTTTGCTTTAAATTAATAAATGCTTTTTTTATATTTATTAAAGACCAGTAATTCATTTTATTTGAGCAATATTAATTTGTTCGCAGAAAGCAATACAAAAAAATGACTTCGTTATTTGTATCTCTGTTTTTAATTATTATAATCGTATCAGTGGTTGTTTTTTTTATCTTCGTAATGTCGAGGTCTTATCAACAACCGAAACGAGACTCATACTTTTAATCGTAATCAAATGAGGATATAAATTGAAAGAACACGCAAAGAATGGTACAATGTGATTTTCCATGCACATGAATATTCTACTAGATATGGAAATCTAGTATTAATGTTCAGAAATTCTGTAACTAAAAACAGAAATATATTTAATACGGTTGGCAATATGAAGGATGGTATTTTATTTTGAAGTTGTACTAAATGTAAAAGTGTTGAGTCTCCAAAAATCTTGCTTTTTCAACTGCCTTTAAAGTAATAATAACATAATAATTTTTTAAATAGCCAAAAGTATTAGCGTACGATTTATTTTAAATTTAACTCTACTTTATAGGAAACATTTCGCTTTTCTACTTTAGTGAATTTCTTTTAATTTATGGTGTATACATACACCCTCCAAATACATAAGACAAAATGGGATTCAAGGCGGGTTTTTTTTTTTTTTTTTTTTTTTTTTTTTTTGCTTTGAAATATTCAGAATTTTTTTTAAATGTCTGAAGCTGTGTTTTTTTATGTATATAATAGCATTTACTAAGCAGATATTCCTATTACAAGGAAAATATGAAGAAAAAAAAAATCGTTATCAGGTAATTCCCTGGTAATTCCCTGGTTAGTATATATAACTCTTATAGAGTTAGTATATTTAAAAAAAAAACTAAAATTGAGAATATACTCAACTACATTATTACAACTGAAAAATATCTTTTATCACTATCCTAATGTACTCGTATTATAGTGGACTTCTATGTAACAACTGAAGACCAAAAAAAGGAACGGTTTATGTCTCTTAGAAGTGGTTTTGAGAAAACGTTATTTAATGGTTTGAAAGGCCCCTTTATTAATTGTCACTGGAACTATTTCATTACTCCTTGACGACCTGCCGTCGATTAGCATCGATAGTGTGAGTAATGTGCCACAAAAAAATCTTAAAATCAAACTATTAAATTTATTTCCATGACACAATTTCATGTACATTAAATACATTTGAATGTAGACTGGAAATATAACATTTAAAATTGTTTCATTATACCTTTTATTATTACAATTATTATTATTATTATTATTATTATTATTATTATTATTATTATTATTACTACTATTATTATTTATAGTACATGAGTTGATTTTCTCCCGTGATAGGGAAAAATGGGTGTATCCTTAATCCTATATCATAAGCCCGTAATTTTAAATCATAACTTCATTTTCACAAAAAGTGGACTTAAGGAATTCTTCAACCTTTGTTTTTTAAATACTCACACAGTCATTTTAGTATGAATCATTAAGTATAATGCATAGTAAAAAAATTGTATACAGAATTACAGGAAATTGAAGTGCTTTCAAATGATCCTATAAGGTCTTACCGATAGGCATACAATAAACCATAAAAATTATGTTTTTCAAACATCAATACATTTTTTAAAAAGTTAGTATACTATTTTAATATTCTTTTTAAAAGGATAAATTAGATACTTGATCCTTCTATGCTGCTCTTAAAATCGATATACTAGTTGTAAGCAAGCGTACAAAAAGTCTACCATAAAATAGCGATGGTCTCTAGAAAGCACTTTGCTACTCCTTAAGATGACATGCAAATCTTGTTTGTAAGACGACGCGCCGGCATTTTGAGAGTCAAAAGTGATGGTCTACTGAGACATGTTTTTCTCTATAGTTTTCAGAAAGTTACTTTGAAGAGAGAACATAAAATAAATAATTAAAAAGTTATTCGAGTGATCATTTCGCCTTTGTTTCATTACCTTAGAAGAAAGAGAATAAAGTAAGACATTTATGTCAAAGCAAATTACTCCGAGAAAAGATTTATGATACTTGTTATGGGTAGAAATAAGACAAAAGGGCTGTTAAATTTATTTGCACCTTTTATGCATTTTCTGAAGTATCACAGAACAATAAAAAAAAAAATTAATAACCGCACTTGATTGGTAAATAAAGCATCATAATCGCTTTGTTTATATTATAGAAGTTTGAGTTTAATAAATAAAAATGTTGCATTTTAACTAATGGTTTTATACATTATTATTATTGCACTAAGATTTCGTTTTTGTGATTTGAAATATGTTGTTAAACAAACAAAAACCCAGAGATTTAACTAATTGCTTTAGGCTATAATAGTAGGCAAGTGCGGAAGTATGCGTATTTAAGATTGATTAGAGGAATTACTTTTTCGGAAAATTTGCCAGAATTATATATTGTTTTCAATTGGTAAGAGATATAACGAGTCCATAGGTTTTCTTAATGTGCTTAGATTTCAATTTTGTTCTTCTTTTTTACAGTGCTGTCCTCTACTGTATACTATCACAACTCAAAGTTTTTGGACTATTTCTGACTTCTGAGCTTTGACTTTCTAACAAATTGTGCAATTGTAAATAAACTACGTATCAGGAAAGGAGGTTATAGTTTTTAAATAGGTGTACCATTTATCAATTTCGACTTTGTGTAAAAAAAAGAAAAATAGATCGTCAATAAAAACAACGTCTATAATTCATATATAAGATTATATAGATGTATAGAATAAAACTTTAAACTTTATTTTGAGGCTGACACTTTAGATTTACCACGATCTCATAAACCCAACATCCTTACACTTTAGTTACAACCAAACGGAAAATCTAATTCTTGGGAACAGTCAAACTACTCACAACAAAGCATAAACAAGGCCCCAATGACCTAGTGAGTTGATTTCCTGAGAGGAAGATCGCGAGTTCAATCCTTCTTCACCGAATGATGGCATGTATTGTAATGAGGATTGCACACTTTCAATCCGTCAGGGCTTCAACTGGAGCAAGGGAGATGCTCGCTCATGAACCGACCTCATTTTCTGACCGAGTCTAAAATTATGGGAGGGGGAAATAAATTGTCTGTGCCAAGCAGCGGGAAAATTCCAAGCAGAATAATTTTGATAATATTTGCCTTGTAGTTGGACTGAAAGCTACAATAAGGTGGGCTGAAAATGACCCTAAACATATACATACAAGGTGGTTATAATTAAAGTTACCCTGTTTAGAGCCACGCAGACTCAGTTCTAATGAGCAGATTTTGATGAAACTTGGCATATACACTATATGGACAATGGGGAAAAGAAATCTTCAATAAAAAATTGTAGTTGAAATTTTTACCACCAGGTGAAAAAGTGGCGTATAACGAACAAAAACCACAAATTGAAAACACAAATTTATATTTAATTACAGCATATGTTCAATGTGCATTCCATTTATGTCAACCACATGCTCGAAGCGTGTTATAGCGTCTTCAAGTTCTTTGTCTATCCCTTGGTATACAGTTAGAAAGATTCTTCGATCCATTGTAAAATGGTATCCATATAAGATCCATGTTGTGCAACAACTGAAACCTGCTGACTCTGGTAAGCGCATTCAATTTTGTAGAATTTTTTTGGCCAGAATAATCGTTGATAATGCATGGCCTTGGAACATTTTATGGTCGGACGAGGCGCATTTTACACTAGATGGAACCGTGAATACTCAGAAATGTCGAATATGGGGTGTGGAAAAACTGAATGTTGAGCATTAACAGTCTCTGCATCCTGATTACATTACTGTATGGTGTGGTTTTAAGGCTGAATTTACTCTTGGTCCCTTTTTCTTTGAGGGGAGCACGCTTCGTGGCCCTCGAAGGTGTTCGATTACGGGGACCCGCTGCTGCGAGCTTCTTCGGCAGCAAGTCCTTCCTGCCTACAAAAACGATAATGTTTAGAGACTACTGTATTTATGCAAGATGGTGCACCACCTCACATTGCACGACCAGTGACAGCACTACTTCGTGCCCACTTTGGAGATGATCGGGTAATTTCGAGAAGTTTTTCGACTGCCTGGCCTCCTCGTTCTCCGGACTTAAATCCCTATGATTTCTGGTTGTGGAGATTTCTGAAAGATCGTGTGTATGGAGGGAGCATACGGACTCTTCCTGAAATGAAAGCAAGCATAACACTTCATGTTGCTGCCAATGATCGAGAAACCCTTTGCACTACTGTTGAACATGCTATAACACGCTTCGAGCATGTGGTTGACATAAATGGAATGCATATTGAACATATGCTGTAATTAAATAAAAAAATTGTTTTTAATCTGTAGTTTTTGTTCTTTATGCGCCACTTTTTTCCCTGGTGGTAAAAATTTGAACTACAATTTTTTTTTTTATAGCAGATTACTTTTCCCCATGGTCCATATAGTGTATATGCCAAGTTTCATTAAAATCTGCTCATTAGAACGGACTCTACGTGGCTCTAAACAGGGTAACTTTAATTATAACCACCCGGTATATATATATATATATATATATATATATATATATATATATATATATATATATATATATATATATATATATATATATATATATATATATATATATATATATATATATATATATATATATATATATATATATATATATATATATATATATATATATATATATATATATATATATATATATATATATATATATATATATATATATATATATATATATATATATATATATATATATATATATATATATATATATATATATATATATATATACATATATATATATATATTTTAAATCGATCTTGCAAGTTGCCAAGTGAATCAGTTAAAACTTAAAAAAAAAAATTCGTAAATTTTGCTCAATATCTAACCTCGCCCCTCTGGCATTGAAAAAGTAAATAAAAAATGTAATTTTTGGGGAAATTACCCTTTGGATATTATATTTAAAAACCTGTAATAGCATAGCATAAAATATTTTTGCCTAATAGTCAGAGCGCACAAAAAAATTTTCTTCAATATCTGGTAGCGACCCGCTGGCATTGAAAGAGCAAAAAGAGAAAAAAAATTCACTTTTAGAAACCACATAAAAATCTCGACAACCTTGTTCAATATCTAGCTGCTTTTCCTGGCATTTCAAGAATAAAAAGTATATATTAAAAATACAAGATTATATTTACTAGTATAATATTTATTCAGAAAGCTTGAGATTGAAATATAATAAAATTAAGTAGGCTTGATACTTACAATGTTTAGGCTTCAGAATAGTTCTGTTCCTCATTGTCAATTGTTGGAAGTTATCTTCTTGCTTGAATTTTAGTCAGTATATAACCGCCTCTTGCAGTATCACCACAAACTTTCGTTGCAACTTCAGATATGAGTTGATATAACACATCTCTCGACTGTTTGCCTGTTATGTGGAAACCTTAAATTTTAGTATATGAACCGGTTTTCTTTGCACATATCTTTATTTTCCCCCTCTTATATGAATGTAAGCCGTAGCTCTGTTATGGTGCATTTGGACTAGTCGATTAGATCAATGTAATTAATCTCATTAAAGTTGAGTTCGGGAGTTGTGAAAAAACGTTTTCGAATTTCTTATTCTCGTTACTCAGGAATCGCCTTACTACTAATTCTCAGATATAGCCTTCAGAATCCTTTATCATTTCCACCAATACGCTTTCCGGTAAGACATAGTATACCATTGTTCGAAATTACTATATCGTTAATTTTCTTGACATGGTTACTACAATTCCGTAGCTGAGCGATGGACCGTTCGTCCACTCTCATCGCAAACACTATACGTCTCTACTTCTTTGTTTTGCTCCTGAAGGAATTTCAAAGTCTTAAACTTATGACTTACCTCATCTACAGCAGTCATAATGAGATATTGGTCTCTTGTAGTCCGAGAGGCTACTGTAAGTTTAGGTACCCCATCAAAACTCATTCTGAATTATTTATAGAAAGTAGAATTAATCGAAATGCTAGTAGATCATGAATATACGAGTTTGCCGTGACAGAAATGGCCGAAATTTTTTTGGTAATCGACTTTGTTTGTGTGAACTAAATTCGATTGCCAACTATAGCACAACTTTCCAAATCATGAGCATAATTATTGGTAACCTACCGCTCTTTAATTGTCAATGAGGAAGCGTGCAGCTGATTCAGATCTCTGGCAACGTTTTAGTTGTGAATTTTTAAAAATGAGAGCCAAGTTGGCAATAAATATTATGTTAAGGATGACGAAACTGCTGACGCCAACTTGATTTACTTTTAAAAGTTGCAAATAATACGCCGCTATAGATCTGAATCGTTTGCACTTTTCCTCATTAAAAATTAAAGATCGGTAAGCTACTATAAAAAAAAAAGATGATTATTTGGCACGTCATTCCATATTTAGTAATGAGATTTTGTTCAACTCATTCATAGTCGATTTTTGAACATTTTCGACCATTTTGGCCCCAACAGACCAGTAGATTCATGATTCTCTACATTTTATTAAACAAAAAAGTCAGAATGATGTTCTATGCGGTACTTAAACTATCAGTCACCTCTCCATCTATTATACTCGTGTTATAAAATGAAATCTGCCACAGCATCCACGAAGCTCTGTTGCTGTAGGTCAGTGAGTCCAGACTAGTCAATTTTAACTGTAAATTGCAATCGTAACATCGGTAGCCATGGCTTGCTTATAGATATGGAACCACGTAACGTCATCTCTCGCCCGTTCCTTGGTAGCAGCTGTCTCGGGAGTAGGGCATTAATTTTCAAGTATTTCTTCTAATTATTACTTAGGAATTAACATGGAATAGTATTTTGGAAATTGTTTGCCATACATTTAGATGTCAGTTCGAATTAACTGAAATCAACCATTCTGAGTTCGAAATAGAAGTGTGCAATGCTAAATTGTAGAAATACATAAAAACTATGAAATGCTGTTAAACTTTAATTGTTATTCAACTAAACTATATTTAATACAAAGCAAACGTAATTAAAATAATGTTTTTAAAAGTAAATTATAATTAGAAATATCCCTAACATATATTCTATCATCACAAAAGGATAAAAATTGCTAACGGTAATATCTAAAAATGTGAAAGAATTTAGTATCAATTTAGTTAACATTTTATCGAAAACAGTTTAATCTTTTATTATTAAAGATTATTGGAAATTTCAATAAAAAGTTTCAAATTTATACTCAAAATTGTAAAAGTTCAGAATCAACATTTTATGAAAGAGCCTAGATTTCTTTACTGATTAAACTTCTAAACCTATGTTACTTTTTGCATTAAAACATTACCTTAAATATGGAGATAAACATTCTAAAATGAAAATTAATTTGTTGAATTCCTTCCAAATGCAAATTATAAATAAAAAAAAATTAATATATTTTATTAGCATCGTAGTTAAAATTTCGTGAAAGAACGTAAAATGAATAATTTTTTGATAAAAATTAAGTTTCTTACAATGTCGGGTGATTAGGAATTTCTGCTTGTTACACTGCATTTGAATTAATAAATTTTATAGCTAACCCAGTAGAAAATAATATACACGATGCATGCTTTTCAATTTGAAAACACTGTATGATGTCACTCATCACGCTTTAAAATTTGTTGATTTTCAAATGTGTATCATAAGCTATTATGCAATTAAATTAATAATGTACAAACATAAATATTAATAAACGACTTAGTTCATTAGAATTGTAATAGTTATAAAATTAATTAAATATTTCCTTTTCTTTAGAAGTGCATCCTTATATTTTAATAATTTTTAGCGATAAAAATTTTAGCGATTTCTGTTTAGTATGATATTTATTATGATATAAACCGAATAAAATAAATTCATTAGTATTTATTTATTCTAGAAATAATTTTAAATCATTTTTAGTCTTCTTTAAGTACATGAAATATGAAATAGAATTAAAAACAATTATCAACAAAAACAATATTTTAGAACCGCAAAAATTGCTTTTTAAATAGAAACTTAACTGAAATAATCTTCTGAAGTAAGCGATGTACACTAGCGATTTAAAAATAAAGTATGTCCTTCTAATGTCAATGGGATACTCTATTTGTGTAAACTAAAATTTAATTCAATATCTCATGAAAATAGTAACAACACAAAGTGCATTGCTTAAAGGTCAAACAAAATCATTTAATACATTTCTATGTAGGAAAAAACATATAAAGTAGTGTTAGAGGAGAAAAATCTATTGACTGTATGTAAATATGAAATAATTTACTTTCAGTACTCACTTATGCAGATAATTAAAACACAACCAAACTTACATTATACAAATGATATCCTTTATATAAGTCGTTTCACTTTCTTTCATTGATGGTTTAACACATATATTATGTATTTGGAATTCAATAGTGTTTGATTTATTCCCATTACTGAATGTTTTGCGAATCGTTTTATGAGACGTCTTTGAATGTCATGAGCAATACAAATGATTATCAGTCAATAGGGTGGTCAGAAAAAATTACACGCAATTTATTTTTAGTTCAAGGCAGTGCGTGCCTTTTTTTATGAATCTGTAAATAAGTTATAGGATTTTTTTGCATATTTTTTGGTGGAGGTGATTTAAATATCGAAAACAAAGGTCAAGTATTTCCAGAAGTTTATCGTAAATAGTGTATTTTATTCCATCATGATATTATATATTTTTAAAGAACAAACTAGATTAGCTTTTAATGATAATAAAACAGAAAAACAATTAACAAAGATTAAATCACTCTCATTTGTAAAATATGATTACTTGCATTATTTTTTATAAATAATTTCTTGTTCATCTATCTTTATAAAACATTAATAATAGGTAAGAAATATAAACAAAAACGAGCAAAACTAGATATTTTTAATTAACTAAGTTTCACTCACTATTTTTACACTTGTATAAAATGCCCCATACTTTTTCTTACAAAATTAGAATGGTTGAAGATCAATGAAAATATGCATGAATTATTATTATTATTATTATTATTTTGAAGTGCCAAAACTTTTTATTTTATTCGTTTTAGATCATTTTGAATGAGAAACTAAGTATAAAAATTTAAAATAGTAATTTTTCATTATTCAAATGAAGTAACTGAAATAGAAAAGGCCCCTAAAGAACAATCTATTTAACACTATCGATGTTGTTTTTGTTCACAAGGAAGTTATCTCAAAAATAGCTTCAAACTTCTCTTGTAATATAACTTATTGAATAAAAGTACTGTCTGTTGAAACTGTTAATTAACGGTAAAAAATTGGAGCTTTTTTTTCTCTGAGAAAATAAGGAGCAAACTGCCAAATAATTTACAGAAAGAACAACAGTTAGTTTCTTAGTTTCTCTTAATACTTAATAAAATAAAATAGTGTTAAATCATGTTGTTGATTAATGCGGGTCTATTTCAAGTAAAACGATCATCTTACTCACTATACTTTTCCTATAAAACAATAACGCTTTGATCGATTTATAATAATTGAAGAACCATCTAATCATATGGTAAACAATCTTTCAGTTCATAAAGACATTCACTACAGAGACACTGCATATTCACTTACATCTAATCACAAGAAAAATTTCGATTTTAAACTAATCTGTTTTTATTGTTTTCACGCAAGTAAATGAAGTTTGGTGTTTGGTTAAGACAAACTTGAAAGACGGGCCTAGTCTAGCCCAGCTTTTAAGCCCTACTTAGCATATTCTAAAGTTAATGGAATTTTGAGCAGTGCACAAGCTTTTCGGCTTAAATCTTGACGCTATGATATTAATTCAAGCTTCTCTTCTCCTTAACTTATGTAGAGAAAGGTTGTCCAAAATGTATCCTGAAACAACACTTAATACTTCACAATGTTTTCTTAAGAAAAGACGATTATTTGAGTAGAATCGTTGTTTGATATGGTTGACCGAATTAGATTCAATGGGGGGAGGGGGGGGGGACAAAAATGTACCTAGTTTTGAATTTTTTTATCTTTGATTTTTGAAAGAATTTTGGGGAATTGTATTTAAAAATCTGGTTAGAAAAAATTAAAGTACTTCAACATATATATTTTATTAAAGAAATTACCTGAATAACCATTAATATTTTATCACAAAACTTCAAATATTTCTACTATACATAGTTATATAATTCTATTACTTTCATTAAAGGGGTCTAGTTAAAAATCACAAATTTATTTTCTGATTTTAAAAAAACAGTTCATGCATCCAGAAAAGAATAATTTTTTTATCTTATTTCTCTGATGATTAGAACGCAACGAAATTACCTGCTATATAAACATCACTAATAGCCTTAACGCATTGAAACGTCTGCTTAAAGTGAGTTTTTCGAGCACTAGTGTTTTTCATAGATGTTGCAAATTCAAATCGATATATCTTCAGAACCATTTACAATTTGCTATTCAAATTTTTGGAGCATTTAATTTATATAGTTTTGAACATTTAGTTTTCACAGATCTTTATTTTTTAAATTCTGCTTCAGAATATAACATTTAGCGTAAAGTATAAAATAAAAAAATAAAAAATTTCAACTTTGATTTTTTTTTTTTTTAAACTTTTTTCTAATTCACCCGTAAACATTCTGTTAAAACAATATTTTTTTTAAAAAAACAAATACATACAATATTTAAAAAAAATTATTTCAAAGACATTTAAATAGTATCTAAAATATAAAATAAATTTTGGACTTAAAAATATTATATATATATATATATATATATATATATATATATATATATATATATATATATATATAAATATGAATATGAAAAAAAAAGTTAAGTTCAAGATTCAAGAGACAAAAAAATTATCAATGAAAAATTACATGTTCGTAAAGAAAATTTGCAGATTAGAATTTCTTAGTAGGAAAAAATAGCAGCAAATAGGAATTGAAACTCAAAATTTTGGAAAATAAGTATAATTTTTTTTTCAACAAGGAATTTTGGTGGAGATGATGTTTTGGTATAATATGATTAACATGACTGACCCATGATTAGCAATAATGAATTTACTGAAATAATTGTGATTAATATTTTTTTAATTATACTGTTTATCTTTCTGTTTTTAAAACTGCTTTTAAACTGTTTTTTGTCGTAAAAACAAATATTCATACTTTTGTACTCACACTAAATAGGTTTTCTTGCAAAAATATTTCACCGACTGGTTAGTAATCTTTGTAAATTGTTTATATTATAATATTTAAAATAAAACACATTTTTATGTTTTTATAAATTTTATAAGTTTCAAATAAATTAGACAAATGTTTTTCTGTATGTAACCTCATTACTCTCCTGGTGAAAACCTTCTTGTATCCAAATCCTATCAATAGATTTATTTTGTAATTCTAGGGGGCAAGCCGCAAGCTAGAAAAGCACAAAAGTCTCAGCAGGTTCTTTCCAGTATCTCTCAAAGATCTTTTCAGCTATAACCGAACATTGATTCCGGATGATATTGACAAAAACGATGCTTACCTTCGAGACTGTTCTGCTAACGGGTGAGTTTTAAATATGGGATAACAGTTGCCTATAAAAATTTTGTATTTAAAGTAAATAAAATTTCATTTAACCCATTGACGGTCATGCACGTATATATGCATCATTTGATCCCCATTTTTTTCAGCAATACACAACATTTTTAGATTTATAAATAAAATTTAAAATAAAATATTTTTAAAATATTTTTATTAGGATGATAGTTTATAGCCTATCTAAAATAAAATAAATAAAAAAATAATTCTAAAAAACTATATATTTGAATTAGAAATATAATTTTAAAATTATTGCAGGGGGAAAAAATGTAGAATTTCGACTATTCCTTTAACCGTCAATGGAGAATTACAACAAAATTAATTTGATGTCTCACATTTTTTGAAATAATGAGATATCAAATCAAGTAGACGAGAAGCGTTCATGAAGCTATATCGACACAATCAATTTATGCTTATGATTTATAAAATGGCACTGCATTGAAGTCACATGCCGATAAAGAAACTTGGATTAAAAAATGGTGAATATTCATACTTTCCAACATTAAAAGAACTCAAAAGAATTTTAAAGGTTTTTAAAGGTCCAGATTCACGATATCATTTAAGTACAAAAACATCACATGGAATCATCAAATAAATGCACCAATAAATTTGGTTTACATTCGAATTAATAAATAATGAGTTTTGTGTATGACATAATGAGTCGTTTACTTTATAAAATTGAAAAAATATACCCTTAAACTAAATAGAATTCCCCCTCTTTATTGCCAAAATTATAAATTTATTTTAATTGACGATATTGGTAAATACTTTAAACACACAAAAAAGAAAAAGACGATAGTATTTTAAAGTATTTAAATATACTGAAGTTATTATCTAATTATATCAAGCATAGTAATTTGATTTTTTTATCCTAGCTTCTTAAATTAATTTCAGTTTTAGTTGTCCTCTTAATTCTACTCATAAACGCATAAACGCGTATGTTAAACAGAATTTTATAAAAATATAATCATTTGGTTATATCATTTGTGGGACTGCGTTTTGTTATAACTACTTTAAATAACTTGCTATATTACGAGATCATCATAATTACTTGAAAATAGTTCGTAAATGTCAAAACAGCAATATACATGGAGATTACAAAAATAATTTCTATTTTTATACACGTATTTTAAACATCAATTTAAGAACTTTACTACAATAATTAAACTTTCAATTCTTATCAAGTAATTAAATCTTAGAAAATATTTACATGTAATTTATATGATTTTTAAATTGATACTAATAAAGTTTCAAACTTAATGAACTTTACAAATAAAAACGAAATTAATTGAGAAGCTTCTTATTAAACAAATTCGTTTCTTCACTATTGTATCGTTAAAATATATTTTCTTATCTTGTCTTCAAATAACTTTCTTTTCGAGAATGACTTTTATTAGAACAAATGAAGGAAGATTAAATTTCCAATTGAAAGGAATTATAATTAAGTAAAAAATTCGTTAATTAAAAGCAGTTTCATCATGTATTTCTATGCGACATAGAAACCGTTTGAATAATAGAACCAGTACAGTTTTTACGGAGTAAAATAATTTATTCATGGAACTCTCGTGGTTTTACAAAATTCCTTTAGAAATGTTAGTGACACCATCCTAGCATATACACTGTTTTCTAGTATGGGCTTTAAATTAATCTTCAAGCTGTTCAGAAAACCACTTTTAATCAAACTGCTTGTTTAACTTTCCAAACAAATTCCTATTTCTCTTGGAGACAATCCTTTGAAATTCTCCAAAATACTATTTTAAGATTCATGGAAAGTAAATTTTTAAGTCGCATCTGCACCAAATAAAACAAACAGATGCTTGCCAATGTTCTGTGGTAAAATTAATGGAGATCAATTCGATAGTGATAGGATCTAAACTAAATTATTTCAGAATACGAGTACAAAGAACATTCAGTATTACCAGATTTTCAAAGGGAACTGTAAAGTTAATCTGTTTAACAATTTCATATGAGTTTTGGATAACCTCAATTGAAAGGTTACCTGTTTGAATGAGTAGTTTCAAAAATCGCTTGTGCAATGAATTTATTTTATTATTCATGGTCTTAGCATATTATGTTACAAGCAATCTACGAGATGGTAAAAAGGAATTTGTGGAAATTATGACTGAATCTAATAGACACCGTTGTTCACTAGGTAATGCATTGGGCAAAATTAATACATATTAAAGCAATTTTAAAACAATTCCTTTAATTAAAATTTATTTGCAACTAAAAATATATTTTTGTTCTCTACTTATTTTTAAACATATGTTGAATTTACTGTGGTTGTAACTTTATTGACTATGAGGTGCTTGGTGACTATTTTCAAGCGGTTGTTATTATTACCAGTCATAAAAAATATATAATGAACATAATTTTAATTTGGTTATTATTATTGCACTATTAAAGATTACGTACATGGTTGGTTGGTTGTTTTCAAATTATCTGGCACCGTCAGCAACACGAGGGCTATAATGCGCCGAAACATTCGTCATTAGACAAGCCAACATACATTTACAAACACCCATGCCTAACACGGCACTCGAACCCGCACCCTCGCGGTCTAGAAGCTAGCACGCTAACCACTATACCGTTTGGTCGGCGATTACGTACCATGAAAGAGAATAAAAAGAAAAGAAAAGAAATACCTTCAATGGCAATTATAAGGATGTTTTGCATAAAATATTTTCATTGGTATTTTACAACGTATTTGGAGCGTGTTGATCTGTCTATGAACTGGGGCGTATCGAAAAAAACTTTTTGGGGAAATTGAAAATTTCAAGTTGATAAAAAGTTGCCACTATGGTCATATACTTACCCAAAAAAATTTTAGTTAAATTAAAAAATATTTAGGTCTCTCGGAATAAATCTGAAATTTCCTTTTTTTCTCAAAAACGAAGATTTGTAATTTTTTTTGTTTTTAAATATAAATAAAGCAAAGTTTTGTTTTCAAGTATAAAAATGTGAAGTTTAGAATATTAATTAAAAGTGAACAAAAAAACTATATCTCTCGTTTAAAAAATTTCGCAAAATTAATGGTTTTTTTTTTTTTTTTTTTTTTTTTATTTTTTTTTTTTTTTTTTTTTTTTTTTTTTTGACGGTTTTATTTACTTTTGTCTATTAACTATTTAACTGTAAGCATACAAATAAAAAGTATTTAAAAACTAACAAGTTTACCTGTTTACTTAGCCCAAATTATTTTTATTTTATGAAATTAAGCCTATTTTTGGAGTAAGGGAAATATAACTAACTCAAATTGAAAATTTTAAAAAATTACACTTTCTAAATAAATAAAGATAATAATTATGAAAACATCAACTTTGAAAATATATTTCGTTTACAATGTCTACTTTATCTTAATAATTGATGATAATTTTAGAATGTTATGTGGCTTTCAGTTCCCTTCCCTTCCCTCCTTTTCTCTTCTCGGAATATGCTTATTTCATATGTATGTAGTATCACAGTTGTGAGTTACTCTCTTAGCCTGCAACTAAAGTTTTTGATTAGACTGATTTTAGAGGAAATTTTATGGGAAGTAATTTACAATAAGCTTATAAAAAAAGATTAGATGAGGTTCATTATTGTTTCTAAAATATTATATATTTTATTGTTATATAGAAATTGAAATCTTACTTGATATTTACTCCTGGATTGTTGGAGTCGCAGATGTGAAGTGACATTTCGTTTCAAACTTTGGAAGATATTTTCTGTCCAGCAATCGTGATCACGTTGAGCCCATCTGGTTCAAACGCACTTAGAAACTTCTGTAACCGCCTTTTCAATTCTTTCCACTGCTTGTGTATGAGAAATAATTTAAACGCTTTTCTATCACAAGTTCCTGTTTCAGCTATCAACTCTAGCTCCTGTTGGCTTAAGCAACTTAAGATAGGTGGTTCCTTTACTGTTGTAAATTGCCAATCAATATTATTTATATAGTCCTTTGCCTCGAAATTAACTTGAGGTGGTTTGAAAACCGTCTTTGCTTTTAACTTTTGTATTTTGTATTCTTTTGCTTGCCAGACATCTAATATGATTACGTGAATCAAACAACATTCCCAAAAGGAGATATTCTGTGTGTACCATAAAAGCATTTCTTTGTAGAGGTGATTGAACAACAGCCTTAGATCATCTTCCATGTATTTGAGGCGTTGGACTGTCTTAAAATAGTATTGAGGTGCATAAATAATTTGTGGGTGACATTTTAATGTATACCACGAGGAAGCATAAACTTTAATGACAAACTCGGCTAGTTTTTTCAACAGCGGGGTGGATCAAATGATGCGATGTATAAATGTAAAATTCGATTTGCCATTGTCAGCCATCTTGCATGAGAAATGTTTCCATGGTTTCTGCTTGCTAATCCTTGAGAGCATTCGCCTCTTAGTACAGCCTGGCATATTTTCCACAGATATTTCTGGTCGGTGCTCAATTCCTTAAAATCAGCTTTCTGTTTTGAAGCTCATTGCATTTTTTTGTGTTATACCCTGACATTTTTTTTTTTTTCTTTTTTTTTTTTTTTTTTTTTTTTTTTTTTTTTTTTTTTAATCTTTTTACATCGCTCGTGTAGTTTTAAAATCAGAAAAATAATATTGTTCGTATTTGAAACAGGAATGGAATCCTTCTTCCAAATTTCTTCTAGCTCTCGAACCACTCGCATTGCTATTATTATTATTATTATTATTATTATTTTCAGGTTGATGACATAGCTTATATTTCAGTTGATTTCTCACCCATTCAAAATACCGTAACACATCAACTTTAGTAGGCAAAGCATTGATAATACTTATATCAACAGGTTGACTGCTTATCATCAGTAGTTTTTCTTATAGAATAAGTTCTTTTACTCATGACAATGAAACAACACTTAACTGAACTATCCACTTATAAATCGAAAATTCTTTAGGTATCAACAAACGACTTATATACACTTATATTATAATGCGCTAAGAGACGACTGACAAAGGAAGTGGAGTCGTTCGAAGGATCATATGATTCCCATGACGTCTCTACATGGCACGTGTCTCCATGGTCACTCAGCCCTAGAGTTATTCCCAATTTCAAAAAATGATATTTCCAATATTCCAAAAAGCCGTATTAGTATACCTAGACAATAAATGAAATAATTTAAATTAACTTAATGGATGGGTTGAAAATTAAAAAATATTTTTTTTTTGTAAAAAATTCAAATTTTTACGTAGATTCCGGGAGACCTAAATATTAAAAGACAGATATAGTTGGGTTTTTTTTCCTTAACTTTTAATTAATATTCTAAATTTCACATTTTTATACTTGCAAACAAAACTTTGCTTTGCTTTTATTTTGTTTTTAAAAGTTAAAAATCTTCGTTTTTGACTAAAATTTTTTTTTAGTAAATATGTGTCCATAGTGGCAACTTTTTATCACTTGAAATTTTTAATTTCTAAAAAAAGTTTTTTTTTTTTTTTTTTTTTTTTTCAGTACACCCTACTATGAACGGTATTACCATACACACATAGTATAAGAGCAATTTTTTAATAAAATTCAAAAACTGCTCTGACTTCCAAATTAACTTTACTCTATCACCCCGTTTCTTCACGAAATGGCTATTAACACAACATTAAAATAATATAACCCATTAAAACAAAGTTTTTGATATAAATCCTATACATGCATTTCCAATTTTTATATTCGTTAACACGTCGTCGATTCTGTAAACAGTGTGGGCTTGGTGTTTACATCTAATTTTAAGTATCAAAAACATTTCTATCAGCAAAATATGCGGCAAACTACGTTTCGAAATTTATTTATTAAAAATGAACATGAATTTATGTACTCACAGTCTGATTAAAACAATTTATTTATTTATTTATTTATTTATTTATTTATTTATTTATTTATTTATTTATTTATTTATTTATTTATTTATTTATTTATTTATTTATTTATTTATTTATTTATTTATTTATTTATTTATTTATTTTTTATTTATTTATTTACTTATTTATTTATTTATTTATTTATTTATTAAAAAAATTTGGCAAAAGGCTTGAGTTTCTTCAATGGTCGGTTAAATACTATTTTAACGCGATTGGATAACGGCAAGTTGGTTTATTAGTATTTCGTGCAAGCGACCTTACACCCCCAAATATGCCTTACAGCCTCAAAATTTGATAGAATGCATTGTCATCTACATCAAATCTATCTGCCAAGTTTCAGCTCGATTGGATAACGGCAAGGGGGGGGGGTAATTAGGCCTCCACAGACTTGGCCACCATCGACATACAAAATCGACAAATCAACAAATAATTACCAAATGCGGCCTATGAATAGTATTTAACGAGGTAATAATAATGCAAGCATTTTTTACTCGAAATAATTGCTCAAATTTTTATAAATAGAATTCTAAAAAATGGTTTTCTGAGCGCTTCGTCATGTGACCAGAAACGATTGCTTAAGCTCCTCCCAGAATGTGACGTCAATATTGTGGAGTGGAAGTTTGTGAACAAACAACTTCATACGTTTATTTTTAAGCTTGGTTCGTCTTTCTTCTTACTTTACGATTAATTATGACCATTAAAGGTGAATTTTAGGAAATATTTATTTAAAGAAACTTTATTGGAAAAATGTATGACAGTTTCGTAAAGGCAGACAGTTTAAATTTATCCAAAATAGACGCATTGATGGTGGGTTCTTTTTCAAATCCAGTGCAGAGTTTTTTTTTTTCCAACTGTGTTTAGAAATGTTAAAACGTCTGTGTAGATAAATAAATCACCCTGTTATTATAATTTGTAGAACAAGAACTACACACTATCACAGTTACAATAATTATAAAAACATAAGCAAAATTATAGCGATTAAAATAATCAGCTGAACACTGAATCGGAAACCTTTTCAACTTTCAAAGTAAAAATCCGGTGTCATAATCTTGTTAACGAACTAATTTTTGACTTTGAAACTTGGACCATACCTTCTCATATGATGATCAAACCCAAAAATGTTGAAAAAAACATTACTTCAATTTATTTTGAATTTATTCATGGTGTACCACATCACCTAGCAGAAATGGGTGAATCGGAACACTCGTTATAATTTATGTCTGATTTTATTTAAACATTTACAGGGTAAAAAACAAAACAAGTATTAATGCATTGAAGTGAATAGGAACACAAGATTACCATAAAAAAATGCTATAGTAAAAATCCGCTATAACTTGGAACGGTTTTATGCCGACAATTCTCGGCGCAAAATCCTCTATATGTCAAAAATTGGAAGTTTTACCCAAATTAGTGTTCAGCTGTTAATTGAAGTACTTGTACAGTGGGGTATAACACAGTATCGGTAAGAAATTTCCTCGGACAAAATCAAAAGGAAAATAACCCATTACGGCTACACAATCTCGTTTGAAACTCATAATCGATGCTGTTTATGCAATGTTGACGTCACACAATCAGATGGATTTTTGAGCAGCGTTTTAGGGGCGGGGCTTCTGCTTGCATTTTAAAATGCGATTTTTGGCGCTTTGCGGCATTATTTTGGAAAAAGAAAAAATACGTGTCTTTTATTTTGGGCATATGCTTTATTTAAAACATATTTTGAAAATTTGTCAAATACCCTATTAGCTTCATTAATTGAATTTCTTA
This sequence comes from Linyphia triangularis, assembly GCA_963978545.1. Taxonomy (NCBI): domain Eukaryota; kingdom Metazoa; phylum Arthropoda; class Arachnida; order Araneae; family Linyphiidae; genus Linyphia; species Linyphia triangularis. The sequence goes on along the minus strand of OZ021732.1, from coordinate 39,898,880 downwards.
AAGTAAATGGTTTGATAATATTTATCCCCCAAAAAAACACTTTTGAAAAGTAGAAGAACCACCAACCTCAAAAACACAAAAAACTTTCTCGCAATAAAAAAATCATAAACATGATGAAAATTTTCAGCCACAAATACAGTGATATAAAAAAGGGCCAACCTCTGATTAGAACTCTCGGTTGTGACTCGCTTAAGAATGTCTGCTTACTTAGTTTATTTTTAAAATTTAAGTTCCGCTCCCATAAAAATTTACGCTGCTTGAGGTTGGCGCCCGTCATAGGAATATCAACAATGCTTGCGTTTAAAGTAATTTATGGCAGATTACACGAATATTCGAGTTCATGATTTCATTTGGATAGGTAGGAAATACAAAGTGATATAAATCTTCATGTTCATGTAACTTTCAAAATAGTATAGAGAAACTGTGCTCAAACGCTTGCATTTGAATATATTTATTAAGAATTTTTTAAGTAAGAAACTGAAGTGTTTGTGGTAAGCTTTTGTTTGGTTGATACATACATTTTCGAAAGTTTTTATTGTCTGGGGGCTTTAAAGGTTAGTAATTAAGACGGGCGCCAACCTCAAGCAGCGTAAATTTTTATGGGAGCGGAACTTAAATTTTAAAAATAAACTAAGTAAGCAGACATTCTTAAGCGAGTCACAACCGAGAGTTCTAATCAGAGGTTGGCCCTTTTTTATATCACTGTATTTGTGGCTGAAAATTTTCATCATGTTTATGATTTTTTTATTGCAAGAAAGTTTTTTGTGTTTTTGAGGTTGGTGGTTCTACTACTTTTCAAAAGTGTTTTTTTGGGGGATATCAGAACTTTTTTTTAAACACTGGCGACTTCTATTTTTGAATTTGTCCGTTTAATCGTTTTTCTATATATCACCTATGGTACATCTGGTACCAGGAATATTCATAATTCTTCAAACTGAATTCGACGATACCTTACATGCAATAATTAAAATTGATAAACCGGAAGTGGTACCGATAGCATACCTGGTACTTTAAACATTCATAATTCGTCAAAACAAAAGTCCAACATGCCATATTTATCTTGGAATATGATAAACTGAAAGTGGTACTACCTATGCTATACCTGGTATCTTAGACATTCATAATTTTTCAAGACAAGCCCAACGACACCCAACATGCTATATTTATCTTCAAAATTGATAAACCAGAAGTAGTACCACCCATGGTACACCTGGTACCATGAATATTCATAATTCTTAAGTTGAGTTCAATGATATCTTACATGCTAAAATCTACTTGAAAATTTACAAATTGGTTGAATGCGGATGGCAGTAACCATTAAAATCGACCACGAACGAGTAATAGAAACTTGTGTATGGCAACTCAACCCCCAAAACTTAATCAAATACGTTGCCATCGACAAAGAGCCTGTCTGCCAAGTTTCAGCTCGTTTGGTTAGTTTGCACCCACAACGACCTATTTTAAGGCATAATAACGACTAATCAGTCCGGGACCCACAGCTTAACGTGGATTCCGAATCACAACGAACATCCACACCTAACCCAGGAATCAAATCCGGCACCTTTAACATACAAGGCCAGAGCGTTCATCCCATTGAAAATTTATTCTAATAAATTGTTACAAATTAATATTACAAGTTTTTTACAGTCTAAATATTGCAATATAAATTATTTTTATTATACCAAGCATTATTGCATTATTTTGGTTCACATATAATAACCCATTGATATCTGACAAAATTTAAAATATATTCTTAACAACAATTTTAAAATTTACTATGAAATTACAATTTTGAGGATATATGATTCTACGATTTCATTCTACAACGGAAATTCATTCTCAAAACATCTTTAAGAACGAATGACATTTGTGCAAATTCCATTAGTCAATCGCAATGCGTGGTTCATTTAGTCCTCTGTAATGAATTGACTGTGACGTCAGCTCGCATAACCTCCACATTTATACTTTGTATTTAGCCCATAGTATCTTGCAACAAAATGTGATTGTTTTCATTTTTCAATGGAGATTTCCCGAAATTAAAATGTTTTTGAAAGTTAACTCTCTTTATATTGTCATACAGTTCAAATAACATCATGCAACTTGAAGAACAAATATTTCTCTTTAATTCTGTCTCTTCACAAATTAAATTATTTCAATTTTAAAGATGTGATAAGCCATATAATTAAAGTCTAATTCGTTCTGCCTATACTTTAACGCTAATTTCATTCTCACTTAAGCCTAACATGTCGGAAAAACTAACTTCTAAATTATAGCAAACCTGTTTGGCAACTTTTGGCATATATTTCTGAACCACAGTTACAAGCTGATCGCCTTTATCTGTCGCCAAATTATGAAATGAAAAAAAGTGGTTTTAAATTAATTAAAAAAAGAAAGAAATATTTAATGAAGTTCAAACCAGCGTAGGATTTTAAGTTGAAACATTCCACATCCTATAATTCAATCCGTTTGAAAATCTATAGCTTAGTTAGGGCTGGACGTTTGTCTAAATTTTTACATCAAAATCGGGCTAGAGCTCGTTTTTTTATTTCATTTTGGAAATTTCAATATTTTTTTCTTTCGTTGTCTTTAATCCTATGTACTCAATTTTTTTTCTTTGAAAGATATCACCGAGACGAATCTATGGTATTTTTTGTATAATTATGTGAAGTTTCGTAAGCGCGCTAGAAAATAGTCAATTTCGTCTTTTTCGCTGGAAGTTGGGCAGAGAATAGACACTTACTGTCGTTTCTGCCTTTTTAAGGTTGGCGGCGAAACGACCGTTTCGTCTGATAAAATTGTTTTAATTTCATTGTAAAATGTTTGCTTTGTAGGGCATTAGGAGCACGGGCTTCAGGACGTGCGATTATAAAATACACTGACGCACAGCGAAGTCGCATTGTGTGGGAGATACTCATACGAACACCACACCATGGAGATGGCAGAGCAAGTACAGGTACGACAGGCACGCTTTTTACTGAAAAGAACGCCATTTCATTCTTAACGATTTAGTATTCAAATTAAAGTTATTTTTATGACATTACACTCAGAAATGTACTGTAATTTACCTTTTAGTTGAGTATTTGACGGTTTTCAAAAGCTGAAACTCCATTCGCATGTAATGTTTTTGATAAATTACGATAATTTCGCAATGTCGACAATCTGTTTTCTTTTTTCCTAGTTCTAAAAATTGTCCATAAAGGAATAAAACCTTGCCGTGATTTCATATAAAGAAATCATGAGCAAGGAATAAAATATTCTCTATCTCAAACTCAATAGTTGGATTTATGGTATTTGTATTGCAGCGCACACATGAATGAAATTGTACACTTTATTGACAAAGTAATTAGGACCCATCTGGTATTGGAAATAAGAATATGTGTAAAAATTTTAGCAAAGACACAATATTTCTTGTCAAATGTATGTCTAAATTAATAAAAACCAAGTCTTGAGAAAATAGAATACTCGAAAATTACAGTAATGCCTTAGAGTGTATTTTATATTAGAGCTTCGTATTTTATTAATAAGTTTTTTAAACGCATAATACCTCTTATAATTTTGATAGGAATTTGAGTTAGAAATTCTTTACGATTTTTCATGCAATAGTATATTGTATTGTGTTTTTCTAATGATAGTGAGTAAAATGTATGTTGTTCAAATTGTAGTAACGCATGCAGTATTCGTAAAATATTTCTGAACCACAATGAGCCTTGATGCTTTCTTATGATTCCGAACTATAACTCTAGACATAATAACTCAAGATTTAGACCTTTTAACTACTACACATATTATTTTAATAAATTTATTACTATTTAATATTAACTTCAGTGAAATATTTGTTTCGTTAATATAATTATTCTACAATTTATGCAGCTGCAACGTTCTTCTACAACAGGATTCGTGCAGGTCCTTAGGTTCCTTCGAAACTCCTTATTTTCACCTGGTGTTTCCAAAGAATAAATTTCATTAAAGTTACTTCATTTTGTCTTTAAGGCCCCTACAAAATCATAATTTCTGAAGATCCTTTAAATGTACTTAAAATAGGCTTGAAATCTTTCTATATTCCCTTATTTTAGATCCTCTATGATTTTTTCTGCATTTGCTCGTTAAAAATCTTGAATGAAATAGAAATAAAAAGAAGCACCTGGACTTCTTTTTATATCTCACGAGTCAAAAAAAATAATAATAATAATAATAATAATTCTTTGAATTCCTGACAATCTTCATGACATTTACTAAGAATGATAGTGGTCAAGTCTAACTAAAATAGTCAATTCCTCGCCGGAAGTCTTTTTCCATTTATTAATACATTTTATCACTTTGAGGCCCTTAAAATTCCTTTTTAAGGTACATAAAATGTCCTTATAATCTTTTTATTTCCAATTTAAAAAAAAAATTACTTATCCTGTATAACAAGATGAAACGAAGTCGTCCATTTCCACAAGTGCCCAGTTGCCTAGGGGGCTACTTTTCAGGAAACGGGAAAAACCTGTATTTTATGATTTTATAGTTAATTTATGACTGTTATGTCTATAAAATTTGAAAATAAATTAAAAACACAATTTACAAGGTCTTAGGTTGACATTATTTTATATAAATCAGTAATAAACTGTTTTAATATGCAACTAGGCAGTTTTGGAAAAGTTTTTTGTAATTAACTAGTTTTGGGATTTGATCTTTTGCAATTATCTAGTTTTTGCACTATAAATGCTACTGGTCAGTTTTGGAAATCAAAAACAAAAATGAGACTGAATGTGATGTTAAAAGTAGTTTGTTTTAAACTTTTTATTTCCACTTACACTTTTCACAACACCTTCAAATCTCACTTCTTCATCAACATTTGCAATATTTAAACTCATTTTCTTTCACAATATCACAAGAAAAGACAAAGTAACACGAGACATAACCTCACCGAAATCACTCAATTTTCAATCAACACAGCTGAATACAAATAATTGATTCACTAAAAGTAGCAGATTAGCCAACAGTAATTATTAGTAAAAATTGTAGAAATATAGGTCTGCACTATGAAAATATCTCCCAGTTTTTCAGAATAAACAATTTTGTGGAGGCTTACAACTAGTGGGTAGGGCTCTTTTTTATTGCAACTAGCAAGTTTTGGAAATGACTTCATGAAAGCTGCCATCTTAGATGCTAGCAAGTAGGTAGTTTTGAACAGTATATGAGTTTGCAACAACACAGTTTTGGAAATGGAATGAAATGCAACTATGCCTGGTTTGAATTTGTACTAGATTTTCAGTCCTTTTTTAAAATAGGATTTAGAAACTTTTGACATTGTAAAACTATTTTAAAATGTGTATTTCAGTTGTTCCAACAACAAGCAATTAAAATCTCAACTTTTCAAATTTTGTCAACTAGGCATTTTGGAAATGATCGACTCAAATAGGAGTGATAGTAAATATTTATGTTAATAACATATTGCTACACAAATTTTCTGTAAATAGTTAAAAATAGTGACGTACTCGTTTAAAGTTCTATTGTATTTTATTTTATCTTATGTTATTTGTTAACAGTGATGATACAGGTTAGAAAAAGATGACAACATCTAAAGCAATCGGGAAATTTCGAGATGTTTCGTTTCTATCAAATAACCGATCAACTAGATATTTTGATAAAGTTCCCACGCGCGCACCTAAAATACAAGACCGCAGAGCGGAAGAGATCAGCTTTACTTCGGATTTCGATGAAAGAAGATGTGCGCTTTGTTTACTTATTTGAGTGTGCCTGAATTATCGCTGAATTTGAAATTGTTTTTAGTGAAGTTTGGTAATGATTGTACTGTTGTTTTAAGAAAAGTTTTGTAAGCCTACGAAAGAACAATAAATTATAATTTTTATATGATAAAAACAACGTCATCATTTCCTCTGTGAAAAATTCGAAACAATATTCATCTTTCCAAAGTCAAGTAAAATATAGAACATTTGGATTTCCATTTGTTGTAGTATATTTGCAGCTAAGTTTAGCAGTTAGTTCATAACTACGCAGCTATTTTTCCAAATTACATTTTCCTGTCCTAAAAAACTGGATGTGAAGTTTTTATTCTCCAATAGAAAGGTTTAAAGGCTCGTTTCACTTGTTCTTTATTCTGGATATTAGATCTACTCTCTCGGACGTATATGATATTCAGTTGCTAAGAAACGGGCTCCAATAGTAAATCCTACTTTTTTCCGAATCCAATTTAGCATGAAACTTATTTTTGGATACAAAGAAAATCTATCAAAGAATCCACTTTGTACAAATCTATTTTAAAAATAAAACAATATGAAAAAAAGCATATTTAAAAATATTGATCTTAAAAATATAACTTACATTTCTAAATATTTATTTCTACTTTAATCTTTTACTGTGATTCCCATTCCTAAATCAATCTCAATATTGTTATAAATAAAAAAATATTTAAATTCTTCTTATATAGTTTTTAAAAAATGTAAAACATTTTGACAAATTTTTATAAATCAAATAATTTTTTACTGTATCATATCTTTATTTAACAGGTGTTTTGTACCTTGTGAGTAATGGGACTTATACAGCTGCCTATCCTCTACACGACGTAAGTAATACTTGACAAATAAATCTATTTTGTTTACATTGATTTCCTTACAATAAAATAATTCTTTTGACACAGATTCATCGATGACCTGATTTAAAAAAAAAAAAAAAAAAAAAAAAAAAAAAAAAACTCGTGAATAAAGAACACCTAAACATACGGTTAATGGGCAAAAGAACTTAAAAAATGTCTAAAGTATCAAACGTATTTCAGTGGGTAATTCTCTGGATGACGCACGAAACATTTTCGTTCTTCTTTCTCGATTAGAATAGAATTGCAAAATTAAGAGGAATCTAGTAGTTGTGTTTATATTTTATAAAATATTAGTTTGTGACAAAGTTACAAGAAAAAATAATTTATTTAACTATGTCAAATAGGATTTCTAAGTCACTGACTCACGGGACAACGATGTGTCGGTGTTATAAGATGCATATTTGACCTAGTTAAAATAATTATTAGATTCATCATGATTTTAAAAATATAATCTGTTTACGAGAAATAAAAAGAAACAAAATGTCCCCGTTCTTACAGCAGATAATTTCCCCAGTATGTTTGGATAGATGTGTACCATTATTCGTGAGACAGGCATCAAAACGATAATCCTGCTCCTGCCACATCGTTCAAAGCATGTATGGAGTTACCATTTACGAAGATAGAGAGCGATTCAAAGATAAAAAGAAATGGGAAACTGTTGAGTTGACTTACGTTCTTTCAATGCATTTCCTCACAAGAATAATCTGAATACGTTGAAAAATTTCTTCATCGTACGGATTTGATAAAGAGGAATTCATTTTTGTTATCCTATAGCTTGTTTTGATATTTAAATCTTCGATTAATTCAATTTGTTATATTATTTATCAAAAAAACATTAGTAAAATCACAAAATATCATATAATTTTGGTTAAAAATCCATCAGGAATCTACTATTCACGATGTGAACCTTTATTCCTCAGTTCAGCAGTATACTTGGCCTCTCTCCTGTAGTTTTCAATATATATAAATATAACCTTTTCCAAAAACACATTTCGTACAAAAAATTAAAAACTAGGGATGTCTTTTACTTACACTTTGTAAATTCACGGCATGTCTCAACTTGGAGACTATGGTGATATTTTTGGCAATGAATATTACATTAAACCGTGTTTTTGCGCACACGGTGAGGATTTTAGATAATGGAGTGCCAATTGGCCTGATGGAACAATCTTACTACTTTTGACATTATACCATTTGTCGTACCACAATAACATTATTCCTAAACAATTTTTATGGTATAAAAATCATGGCAGACGAGACAAGTCGGTAGTCCATTTTTGTTTGGAATGAATGCATAAAATTCAGTTCATTCTTTCTTACATTAATGATTTTTCTTTTCCTTTTGGATGAAGTCGAGGAAGTGCTTTTCCAATTTAATACATCAATTGCAAAATGAAAAAGGCAAAAAGAATTTTAACAACTTGCGCAACCTCGAAAAATTTACTGGGAAGGTGCTATTTACCTCAGACGAAGATGAGAAAACAACGAACATTAATAAAGCCTCTATGCAAATGAGCCTGTGAGACATATTGGGTGCACTCCTAGAATTCTATTTTTTCTGTATTTCGACTGAGAAGATTGCCAGGGAATGCTAAGGGTTGCTTAAGTAAGTATTTGCGAATAGTTTTACCAGTCCATCCTACTTATATATCTGTTAAATTGTAATTTTCCTATTTCTTGGGTTTGAGATTACTCTATGTTTGTAATAAGTTTACCCAAACAAAACAACATAAATTTACTACCATTTATTACTTTATCAGTTTATTATTATGTTCAGTTACTTAGAACTTGAAGAGTTGTAAATATCCATGAGAGAGTCTACCGACCCCTGATCTATATGAACAGATGGGTGATTGAAAGTAAAAAAGTGTGAAGAAAAAAAACTAAAATATTTCTTATTTTTAAGGAAGGGGGTTTTAAACATAAGATGGTATCGAAAATTGCACGTTATACAAATAAAAATAAAAATATAACAATATTTTTAAAAAAACTAAAAAAAAAACATAATTTTGAACTCGATAAAACAGAAAAATTAATTTTCTAACGTAATAAAAACTCAAAATTGTAGAACAACCATAAACTCAGACCAACCCAAATTTAAAAAACATAGAGACATTTTTATATTAAAATGCCTAATTTTCCAAAAAAAGTCAAAATTTTTTTGGATTAATTGAATTCTAACTTTGTGGTACTTATGAAATAAAATAAATAACGCTAGTCTAACGTGAAATGTACTGAAAAAAGAAAGCTTTTGATTTATAATTAAATTCCAAAAATAAAGCAGTATTTATTTTACTTTAAATTTTTTCCAATAAATAACTCATACTCTGTAGAGTAATTTGTTGAATTGTAATTCTAATAATTGATATTTCAGAGCAATCAATAATTTATAACTCAAATTATTCTGAATCTTTTTATGTATTTTTATCTCTAAATCATGAATCTTTAATTTTTTAAACCCAGGCCTCTCGTTCTAAAGAGGTTTTCACTAAATTAAGGAGTCAAATATCAAATAATCACTACATTAAATATTTTATGTACCATTTAAAAGTAGTATTTAATATCGCTATTAAGTATGTTCATGTAACGTAAATATGAAATTAGGGAATCTGTTTGTCATAGTCATGAAATCATTCATTGTTATTCAGTATTTACCAAAAGTTTTGAGAAAATACTATACTTTTGTCTTTGAGCCACAACTGTTGTGGTTAGCTCACTACATAAACTGTCGTGGTTTGCTCTCTCCATTGTCTGGTCAATGGTATCAGCAAATGTGAATGTTGTCACGCAATAACTGATATTCAACAAAAATATGACCAAATTTGTAATCGAAAAGTTTCATTTAATATTGAATCTGGGAAGTAAATCATCAACAGGTAAAAAAGACAGTCTTTATTAATTTACGGAAACAACGGAAGTGTAGGATTTTGTATAATTAATAGAGATAAGGGTGTTTGACTTAAGACATGAAATGTGTTGAGACCAGGGCAGGGTCGGTGTGACTGACGCTTGTGTGCTGGACTCCAAGCAGATAGGCTTTGTGGGATCGAGACCGGGTCGGACGTCTTGCTCTGCTGGCTGGTCTCTCTCAGTCGAAAGCTTCTGGGTTCTATCGGTCAAAGGCTCCTCTCAGTTGACGGCTGCTGGGCACACAGGCTTTGTGGGAATCGCATTGGGACTTTTCCGTATGTTTATAGTTCTCTTCTATGCCTCGTCTATCTCTCCACCGAACAAATTTCGCTGCAGCCGTCTCGTTAATTGCAGCATCTTCATGAAGCATAAAAAGTGTTTAAAAAAGTGACTTCTGATCCCTCGCTGTTCCTTTTATGTTGAGCTAGGATGATCCCTCTTCTCCATGGCATCCAATTGAACTTGAGGGTCCTCCCCAAGAAATCACTCCATCTTTGTCCTTTCCCAATCCACATCAGGCTGTAAATTCCCTTCTGACCTTTTGACCCGGTCTTGCCAATTCTTGGACCGAAACCGCACCAGCAAGTCTAGTCCCATCCCATAAAAATTGCCCTTATATCTAGGGTAGGTCTTTTCAACACCCTATACATATAAAAATTGTGATGATGTAACCTCACTATCACAACAAGCAAAACTAATTATGCGAGTGTTGAAACAGAATACAAATTTTAAAGAAAGAATAAACTGTATAAAATTTTTATGAGGGTTCATTTTCATAATACATGATAAATGCATGAATTAAACCTGATATACATTCATGTTTTGTATTAAAAGTCTTACAGAATTATATTTTTTATTGGTTTTCAAAATTTAAATTAATATTAATTTCCTTTTTTGAAAAGTGTACAAAATTTGAAAATAATCAATAATTCCCAGTAATATTCAGGAAATAAATTTTTACAGAAAAAAATATTTAAAATTTCTTACCAAGATATGACACTGTTAGAGTCTGTGATATAGTGTACTTTAAACAAGCCGGGGGCGCTAACAATTAAGATTTTGCTATTCAGTAAGAAAATCATTTAGTTAGAGTGGAACAATTTTCTTCTGCGAAAACCGCATCACCTTGCTCTCAATTGTTCACGAAATATCAAATTTTATAATTCTTTTTCACATTCATATTATCATGAGGATTTTGTTCACAAATTTTTCTAGTAAAAATGTGCTCTGCTTTTTGTAAATTTAGGGACCGTATGGGAAGGGGGCTTACAGAAATGATGAAGAGGCAAACCTCCGAAGAGTAAGCTCTTGCTGTGATTTTTCTTGAACATTTTTGTAAATTATTATAACTTTTGTCAGGATACTTTAATTGATATTATTGTTACCTATTTCTTAGCTCTTATACAGTGAATGGGCAAGATTCGGTTGCTGGTATAAACGCCAACCTCTAGGACTTATTAGGTAAGTGGTATTTATTACTACTTTCTAAACTGGGTGTTGTATAGCAGAATAAATTTAAACCTATACGAGAAAAAGTTCATTACTAATTGAGGGCTAAAAATGGAAAACGACCTAAGTACCAAAAATATTGAAAATCTTTTCTTTTTTTTTAAGGAAAATTTTTATAGACCAAGCTAAACAAAGTGGAGAACGCCCAAAGTACTAACTCTAGTAACAATAGTTCAAATTCAATCTGAAGTATGTACTTAATAATTGCCTTAAGTACCAGATGCGATCATTTTTCAGCCCTCCTGAAAAATTTTCTTTTTTGGACTTGGTTCGTTTTTCATTTCTAGTCTTCAATTTTCACGATTCCCATGAAGCTAGAGGACAGAAATTTGGCACATGTGTTCCGTATAAGTTAATCAGAAAAGTATAGATATTTTATTCCTTTGTTTTATAAAAGATGGTTTATAAATATTTTATTCCATTGCTATTAAATGTGGATGGGGTATATGCTTAAAACGTTCTGAATCAATTTGAACCGGGGTTTTTTCTTTACTATATTATTTCTGAAAAATAGTGACCACACGTATAAAGTGCATTTATTTCTCAAAGATAATTACTTGTTCTTTTTAGAATGTAATATTTGATTTCAATATCGACGCAACTACTAAATGTCGGGATTTTAAGTGGTAAAATTTATGTAAGAGGTTACATTACGGCGTCAAAAGTCTGGATGAAAGATAAACAGATAGAGGGGGAAAATATACAAATTCTAGTGAAACTTTTACATTATCTTGATTGGCTACATTACAATCAAGAGAGAGATTGCTTCTCATCTCAGTTTGACAACCAAGACTACTTAGTGACTTTAAAATGGCAAATTTCTTTTGGTATTGTTTATTATTTGTAGGCTTTCTTAAAAACTAAAAAATCTAAATCGTTCGCCTGCTTATAATTCAATCATTGTGAGGTGCCAAATTTCCCAAATATTCGTCTAAAATATGAGTTTCTCCCTGAAAATCTTTTCATTTGCTCTTAACAAAGTATTTAATTTCAATCTCATTTAAATATTCGTTGATATTATGTACTAGATTAAGTCTTTAAAAACTTTAACACACTGGAGACTGAAATTGAGGTATCGTCTTTTTAATTGCCTTTAGCCCAAACTTATAAGCACTGTTTTTGGATGAAAATGGTCCTTTTCAGGCTTCTGAGATAAAATGATTGATTTCCGATCTATAGATATTCCTTTCAGACAAAAACTGTTTTTCCCTGTTTCCCAACTTTAAATGCTTTGGATATGACTTCTTTTAAGAAGAGAAAGAGATCTGTTCTCCTTTGGAAATCGTGGCTCCTGCCAAATAGGCTCGCACAATAAGGTCTTTTTACAACAGAGACAAGTCCCTTGTGTACTCATTTCGTTTCACTTCTCTCAGAATACAAATAGACGGCATTCTTTATTTATCTTTTTTTGATCACGTGCATCCCATATGACCCAATTACATAGAATAAATACGCGTGTGATATGTACTCTCTCAAATGTCAGATTGTTCTTTTGAGTTGGATTGTTGATATATTTAATGTCGCAATGGTATATATTTCAGTGTATATCTTCATCTCTCAGCTATACATTTTCTAATTATTTGATAAAGTATTTCGAATAATTCCATTTTGAAAACAGTAAAAACAAGAGAAATTAGATTATGACACTAATAATGTCCTTAAATATATTTGTTAAAATAATATCAATAGTCGTGATTTTCTAAAAATAATAATTTAAATTTACGTACAAGTTGTAATTTTTTAATTTGAAATTAATAATAAAGCGCTATTTTTTTATTTATTTTTTTAAATTATACTATCAAATCAGTTTAAATTATATACGTAATGAAAGTTCGCTTATTTATTTTACAAATGTACAAAAGTTGACAAAATACATAGTTAAAATTATATAAAAAGTTTAACTATAATGTATTAAACTGAAACTTTCTTGGCCATCAGCATTTAAAATATAAACATCATAAACTAAGGTCAAACTTTTATACGCTTTCTTAGAAAAAAAATTCCCATCAACACCACATAGCAACTAATGATCTGTAATTTTAAAACTAATTTTATTTGCTTTAACTATACAATTAATAGTTTAAATAAGTTTAATTGAATTAACTCGAAAATATGTTTCTCACATATCGAATAACCTCCTTATTGCATCTGCATTTCTAATATGCAATCGCCAAGATGAAATGTTGGGTATTTTAAGAATACCTAGAATTCGGAATATTAAGAAAATAATGTTGGGTACTTGCAGTTCCCAAATTTGAATATAATTCTTACCAATATTGATATTCGTTCAGATTAGGATTATGTAAACTTTTTACATGAGTTGCTAAATTTGGAATTTTTAGAAACTTATATCATAAATATTAGATAAAAGAATTATTAATAAGTTTACGAATCTAATTTTTAAAAAATCAATTTCAAGGCAGTAAAGACCTTTTCCATCAGTATTGCTATCACTGTGATAAAATATGAAAGGTTGAAGTTATAAAAGTTTAATATACGGAAGTAAATAATAGATAGGGTCCTTTTAGAACAAAATGAGGCGTAAAACTAGATTCCACAATTCATGATTCCTTAAGAAAAGGCATGAAATACAACGTGCTACTATCTAGTACAGTTTTTCTGAGAATAAGATCATAAGAGTATTGCTTTGGAGAGAAGGCAATTGTGTAAATAATGACATTACATTGCATATCTGCAACTGTGTAAAGTTGGCAATTTTTCACAGGCGATATTTTGGTGAAAAGACAAGTCTGTACTTTGCCTGGCTTGGATTTTATACAACAATGCTCATACCGGCTGCTTTTCTTGGATTGTTTACTATGATTTACGGCGTTAGCACCATGACATCCAACATTCCAAGGTAAGTGGAAATATATCCAATGATTTAATTGGTTAATTTTACCAACGCTCTAGCTTTAATGTCTTAAATAATATTTAAATATGGAACTTGAATGATAATCAGATATTTAATTGGTTGTTTTCAGATTATCTGGCGCCGTCAGCAACACGAGGGCTATAATGCACCGAAACATTTGTCATTTTACAAGCCAACATACATTTACAAACATGCATGCCTTACACTGGACTCGAACCCGCAACCTTGTGATCTAGAAGCTAGTATGCTAACCACTATACCATTTGGTCAGCTCAGATACTTAATATTTAAATAATATTGGTTTACTTCAGTGGAGAGATATTTTCTATTTTCCAAGTTGTTCTTGTCAATTCAGTTTTATGTGTCTTAAAATAAGACAGGTTTTTATTTATATTTCAAATAGATTTCGTAAAATATTTTAATAATGTTAATATAACTTTCAAAAGTTAGAAGAAAAGCTGTATAGATGTAGTTCAAGACTATCTAAGAAAAGGTCTACGGCAGTTCCAATAAGAGATATATTACACAGAGAAGTTTGGAATACCACTTTATACCAAATGGGATATATTTCTTCCCCTTTTCTATCTGGTAATTTATGTGATCGCTTCTAAGTATTGACACTAATCTGGAGTTCTTCCTGTCCCTCCACCAGCCTTATGGATGCTGCTGGCCGAAGTTCTTCTAAAAAGAGATAATAAAAATAAAATAAAACCTTTTTACCATCTCAGTTATTTGAAAGCATGCTTTTATATATATCCTTGAAAAATTGTCCTGTAATAGATGATGATGGATGTACATAGCAGTATTATTTTTGTAGTTTCTACAAATAGTTTTCGTTTGTAAAATATCGCTGAAGACGCTTCTTACATTTCTGAGAGATTAAATGCGCCATTTCTTTTACCTAGATTCAAAATATATATCAATCGAAAATACACTCATGTCCAAAATTATCTTTACATGCATAAATTCACGGATTTCTCAGAAACTGTGAATTATAGTTATATGAATTTTCTGGAATGATACATAACATTGTAACACATAAATACAAAAGAAAAATTTAAGAGCACCGCATGTGATAAAAAATTGTAGCATGAAACGAAAATGGTAATAAAATGTGACAAAGATAATCCAGAAAAAAAGAATAACTCAGAAAAAAATATTAAGTCTTTCAAATTTAATTTGGAATATAATCTTCTCTGTCTTGGACACACATATCCCAACTGATGTTAGCAATAACGTTTTTAACCACACTTTGGGAAATTAAGCTCCACTCTTACAGCAGTGCCATCTTCAGAGCCTTTACATCTGTAGGAAAAGAATGTCTACTTACAATTGCTCTTGCAAGATATTACCTTAAGTTTTCTATCGGGTTAAGATCAGGAGACTGCTGGCCACGGTATTCGCTCAATGTCTTCAATTTCAAGGAATTCATCAACGAGGTTTTCTCGATGTGGGTGAATATTATCGTCCATAAGTAAAATGTCAGATCCATATGCACCTCTGAAAAGTTTTACATTAGGCTCTAAGACATTATCCCGATACCTCTGGCCAGTCACAGATCCGCTGTTGAAAACGCGTAGAGTCATACGTCCATCGATCATTATTCCTCCTCATTAACTAACACCTCCACTACCGAAATAATCACGTTCCATAATGTTCGAGGGATAATTTCGTGTTCCTAACTACCTTCAGATGTAAACAAGTTTAGAATCACCAGTAAAACTAAACCTCGACTCATCAGTAAAGCGAACATGGGACAATTGGTGTTCACACCAGTTCTGATGTTCTTTGCACCAATTAAAGCGATCCCTTTTTTTTGTGAAGACAGTGAAACACTTACCCTTGCTTTTCTGACATAGTCTTTTTTCATTAAGTCTTCTGTACACCGTTTACTGTAATAGAGCAATTTCAGTGGTGACTGGAAGCTCTGAACTTTTCTGGCGAGCACTAGACTTCCTGTTACGACGGGCAGTTATTGCCACAAATCGATCTTCAAAAGCAGTTATCATTCGTTTACGATCTTGTCCAGGTCTTCTTACAACAGTTCCATCGTTTTGAATTTTTTTTCCATAACGTAGAAAATGCCTGTCTTGAAATATTCAAACATCTGGATGCTTCTGTGATTGTCTGTCTTGCTTCTTAACGGCTGATGAGTCTCCACTTCACAGATTCTTCCAAATGATACTTCAAAGCCATAATAAATCGATTTGAGTCCTTACACACTGAAATCAAAAGCTGTGTTGCAAAAATTCACTCTGACATCCACTTTGCGCAAAGCGCTTAGTTTAAAGTCGAATGATGTAAGCCTAAATTTGCATATCAGAAACCGTTTGATTACTTTTGATTGAATAATATACTAAGTAGACCGATTTTTCACACATCCCCTGCAAACATGAATTACATTGATCGGATATTCCATTGAATATCATTATTTTTGGGTATGTAAAGATAAATTTGGACATGTGTGTATATTACATTTGAGGACTAGATACAAATGCGCGTATATATAGCTTGTGTACGAATCTACACAGGTAGGATTTTACAGATCTTACAAAACGTAGCCCTTGAACCACTGTAGTAAAATAGACAATTCCCGCATTTTTTAAAAACGGGTGAAATTAGTTTATATTAATGAAGAATTTCTTTCTGATTACAAATATTCAAACAAAAGTTCTTTAAAAAAATTAATTATTTAAATATTAAGAAAAGAAAATGCCCGGAAACCTAGTACGATCGCTTTCCGATTTAAACGCTACTTTATAGCTGTGAAGTCAAGCGATCCTTCTGTTTCTACGGCTATAGTGAGGTTTCTGTCAAATAGTTGGTGTGAGTTTTTTAGACAATTGCCATATCTTGTGCCGATTGGCACGATTTGCGAGAAACTTGCAAAACTGGTTTCCGCGCAAGTTTCAAAGCAAGTTATTTCAGATCTTTTTACGTCACATTAACGTCATGCTGAATGTGTCGTTTTTCCAGCCAAATCTAACAGGCGAACTTTGAAAAAAAAGCGCAGTAAGCAGAAATTTGTGTGCTTATGGACATTTCGAAGCATTTAGAATTGAATAAAAAAAAATTCAAAAAATGCGGTAGTTGTTCATTGTATAAACTAACACTACATGCTTATCAAATATAAAATAAGAGAAATTTCAAGAAAAGTTATGTTTCACTCCGTACATAATCTGCTTCAAAGTAAAATAATAAAGTTGTAAATAAATAATATTGTATTTACTATTAAATACTAGTAGAAATAATTAAGTTCTTTCCCCCTTAAATTATAAATTCCTAGTATAAATACACTTTTACCGTAAATGCACTTTTATTGTAAATTCACTGTTATTGAAAAGTCACTATTTTTGAAAATTTAAATGCATTTTATTGCATTGTAAAAATTGTCGCTGTTGTTTTTATATAAGGTTCATATTAAAGTATGATAATTTACAATCCAATCAATTATTGAGAAATTGCTTACACTTTCGCAATAAAAATAATTTCAATTAACAAAAGTAGTGTTATAAACACAAAATTCAACGTCATTTGCTGTACATAAGTGCATCATTAGCTAATTAGGTGTGTAGTCATCAACATTCATCATTAACTAGTATTTAAAGTTAACCTTTAATAGTTAGTTATAAATTTTTCTAATGCATTTAAATTCCAAATGAAAATCGACTTGGTAGCTTAAAGTTTCCAAGGCATCTGGAAATTCTCATTGTATACTCACAGATGTCATAAAAGCTAAATTAGCAACCAATATAGTTAGCTTATACGTATAAACAATTCACGAATTAATTACGAATAAATGGACTTAAAACGACGTGTATTAAAAGTTATAATTATTTCTTTCCGATCATAATTTCCTCGAATGTTGAACCATTTCTAAATACTCTGCTAGTATTACAATATTGTTTCAATTATGACGCATTAATAATATAAGCTTAATTAGTTTCCTTTATTACACATTGTCAAGCAAATAATCCCCCTTTTCCCCAAAACTAATCTTTTGAGTAGTTTGGATGTAATATAAGTAACGTTAGTAGTTAACATCAGTACATTTAACGTTTTCTCGCGTTTGTCGCAAAATTAATCAAAAGGTCATCTTTAAATAGAGTGATGTTACTCCTTCTCCAAAACTTTATTAATTTTCCGAAAAGGGTTACTTAATTTCAGGGCACCTAAAATAACTTAATTGATACCATATTCACAGCAAAATTTTGAGCTGTTGCGCAAAAATAATCCATGTATAGTCGGGATAATAATAGTTTTAATTGCATAGTAATGAGCTTTCTTTCAGATATTTTTCTTTGAATAAAACTCATTGTATAGTGTCGTAATTGAAATCTTTTCCTATCAATATATTAAAATGCGTTAGTTTAAAAGAAAGATATGTAAGATTTAAGAAACTTTTGAAGATAAAAGCTATTTTTCTATTTAATTATGTAAAATCTACTTGTAATTTAAAAGCTTAAAATACTTCAAATAGGTATTCTCTTATGAGGAGCTATTTGAAGATATGAATTTTATTTGAAAAATTCCTGATTTTTAAGTACCTGATCCACGTTTCCCTCAAAAAACTGGAACTGATTACTTACTCAAAAGTTTTATAGTCTTTTAAATTTCTGAACATAAAATAATAATAAAAAAATATTTTCAAATATTAGTGTACATTAAGTAAGCTTTTGACTTTTTCAATATAAATCACAGTTCAGAACAACGACCTATTAACTTTAGACTAATATAATATGAGGGAATGATCCTTACTTGATATTCTCACTTGTCATCCTAACTTTTATTTTAGATCTTAAAGTTTAGACGTTACTGCCTACCCATGTGGCTGTATCTAACAACTTCACTATCCAGAAAATATTTACTACTTAACTTTGTTTAGAATTAATTCTATTGAGAACCCATCTGGACGTTCAATTCAAAATATTGAATACTAATATAAGATATGAAATAAACTTCACACAAAAACATTGTCCACCATAGAGTTTCAAATAAAAGTACCTCTAAATGCTGTTCATTTAGGATTAGTCTGTTGGATACAATAGCGGATCCAGCCAGGGGGCGCCCCCCCCCCCCCACCTCAGGTGGAATCTTTTTTTACAATTTACAGAAATAAATAATAATAATAAAAATAATATTTTTTTTTCCAAAGTTTTTTTCGATAAGTTCACGCAACAATTATATTTTAACCTTAATCTAATTTCCGAAAAAAGCAACAAAAAAAGGCTTATTTTTGTACCAACGTTCTATTTATAACCTTCTCTCTTCCCATTCAAACGGATGTTGGAAGACTCTACAAGTATTCAAACCTCCACCCTCTTGACCATGAAGTTATCTTGGACCCCTGATACCCGATCCCTTTTCTGTTGAGTGGGAGGAAGAGATTTTGACTCACATGCGTAATGTCCAACTCCAACCAGGGGAAATAAAGAATAACTATTTGGGTTGTGACTATTTGGGTTACCCCCGGAAATGGCCACCCCCATTCAACTGGACATGGCTAAACTTAAAACTTTTGAAAGAAAGGAAGAAGAAGGTTATTTATTAACTGCATAAGAACTCGTCCAGCTCTAATTTCTGCTTGTAAATAAGCGTCATATTTGAATTTCGATTAACAATCCTCTCTTGCACCACACTGTAAAGGTATGCAGATTGTTTTTTTTTTACATAAAATAGACTTATAAACAATTTTGTAAGAAGTATTATCTGTACTGTGTAAAGTAGCACTACAGTAGCAGAATTATTTAAAAAAATATTGCTTTCAAACCCTGTACGAAATTAAACGAATGAATTAACAAAATAAATGTGTATGTTTTTTACGATAATTTGAAAAGTTTTGTACAAATATTTACCTGGACATACTTTCAAATTTTTTTTCTTTCTTTCTTTTTTTGTTTGTTATTACAGATTTAATGCAAGAAATATTGAACTTTATAAGTAATTATAAAGCTTACGACATAATATATATACATACTTTTAGAGAAGGCTAAGAATACTCTAATTTTATTCTAAGCCTATTCTTCCAAAACGTATTTTTTATGAAACTTCTGATTCTTGTTCAAAAGTTTCGTGAAAGAAGTAAAATGATATTGTAACTCAAAATGAAGTTCTTAAAAAGTTTTAAATACAGTGAACCTCCTACAATTTCTCTCTTCCAGTTAAAATTGAAGAATTGGAACAAAATATTTTAGTATGCGATGTTTTTTTAATTTGTCACCGATTGATATAATTTACCTATTTTGTTTTTATTATTTAAAAAAAAAATGCCCAGTTTGGCGATTATTCTAAAAAAACGTCGCTGAAACGGTGAAAATTGTGATATATTTTTCAATAAACACTGCATTATCCTTTCTTTTTAAGTACAACAGAGCAGAAACTGTCGTTGATGGGCGTTCGCCATTATCTCATTTCTACGGAGGTGGGAATGATTAGAACACCTTTAAAGGCATTTTTATAGCGATTTTAATCAAAATCGTTAAAACAATTTTTTGGTAATCACTGAAAAGCGTAATTTTTTCAATATCAGCTACTTAATGCACATGTGCAATTTTGACGAAAACCGCAATGCCAGGTCTCATGGTCATCAATAAGCAGTACATAAAAATTGAACATCGCATGTCAATCCGTTTTGGGAGTTATGTTGATAACTAACAGGCACAAAAAAAATTTTTAACTCATCACGTTCCAAAACGTGTAGAAATGCAATAAAATCGATTTTTTTTTTACCGAATTTAATACTTTTTTACCATACGAGTAATTGAAATTAAAAAAAAAAAAAAAATATATGGATGTATAAAATCGCACCAAATATATATATTAGTGCTGGTAAAATAGTAAATAAGACCATAAGAAAAACAAAAATAATTAGTTCGTTGATCAAACTTGGCAAAAATGTTCTATATTTGTCATGAAAATGAATATTCAAATGAGTCCATAAAAATATCTATCAAAGAAGGGGGGTTTTTTTGGGAGGGGGGTTTTGTGACTGAAAAATTAATTTTGGAGCAATCTAGGCTTGTGACACATGTTTTTAGAGTACTTTTTTTTTATGCTGAATCGAATGAAAAAAAGCAAAACGATATAACTAATCTAAACAAAGTTACAGTTCTTTTTTTAAACGAAAACACATGTAAAATCCAAGGAAAGGTAAAATACGACATTAAAAAATAAAAAATTGGTCCGTTCACGAAACTTTGCAAAAACGTTTTATTTGTCATGAGTATAAAGAAACAAAGGAGCTCATAAAAATATCTAGCATATAGAAGGGTGTTTTTTGAGGAGTGAGAGGGGGGAGTTTTTTTTTAAAACTGAAAAGTAATTTTGGTATAACCTGGGCATTTCACCTTACGCTAAGATAGCGAGTCAGAAATGTGACGGGGGAAAAAAAAGGGGGGGGGGGCTCAATCAATGGATACGGATTATCTTGAAGTATATTTCTAGAACACTGCATATTTTTTTTTTTTTTTTTTTTTAACTTTTTTTAAAATATTCGATTTCATCCTGGCTAAGGCACAGGTGTTGCGCCCCCCCCCCCTCTCAGGAAAATCCTAGATCCGCCACTGGTTGGATATGGATATAAACAGACCAAAGTTGGCCCCACGATGATAAGCAGGGAGAGACAGTGTATCTTTTATAGCAGAGTGACTTCCCGTTTCTAAGAGAACAGTTTGCATAAACAGCAAATGCTGAGAGCTGCGAGCGAGGCGTGTAATATACCTCGAATCGAAAGATGGAATACATTGTTCAAATACAAAGTCATTCTTCATTAAAGTGCTTGTATCTTCTCTTTCCTTAGCAAAGAGATTTGTAGTGATGATGGTCCCGGCTCTTTTCCCATGTGTCCTCAGTGCGACCGTCGCTGTGATTACTGGCATCTCAAAGAGGGATGCTTATTTAGCCAGGTAAGCCAACACTTATTTAATATACTAAATTATACCTCAATATGTATTTAGCGTGATATATCTACTAAATAGTTTTTGTTTTTGTAGATTGTCCATTTGTTCGACAATGCCGCAACGGTTGGCTTCGCCGTATTCATGTCCCTGTGGGGTAAGTGAAAGCTGTTTCGGTTTCAAAATATTGAAATTAAATACTTGTGTCTCTAAAGTGGATAGCATCCCATAAAGATATAAATATTCAATTGTATAATTAATTCACAGGAAGTTAGTGTTTCTATAGAATATCAAATAAAAGTATTATTTCGAGTACAAAGCCGTTTCCAAAACACTTTGGTTCACTCTATGATTAAATTATATAATATTTTCACTAGAACACATTTTTTTTCCTTCATAGTTTGAATGAAATATATTTGATAGTGTAGAAATGTATTAAGTGAATCATATAACACGATCATAATTTAATTTAATAAAGATAGAATAGCATTTTAAATAGCATTTAGCAAAAATACTTGTTTTCCCAACTTTTTGTGGAGGGAAGTTTTTATAAGAAATCATTCACATATTAAAAAAAAATGAAAATAAATTTCGTTTTTATGTATTTCTGTAGCTACCATGTTCATGGAGTTTTGGAAAAGGAAACAAGCAACTCTGGCTTGGGAATGGAACCTGGCTGACTTAGATTACGGAATGGTAAGACGAAGAAAGGACTGCAGTTATCCCTTTTACACTAATGTTTAACATTTTAGTTTGTTAGTTTTACAAGGCTGATCTAACTAGCTTTTTAATAAATAGGAGTAGCCTTACCATCTTCCTGATTTCCCTCTCTCTACAAGTATACCTTTTGATGATAACATTGAAATATTTTAGTGATTAATTCTAAAGATAGTATACATAGACAACAATATTTTCTAAAAACTCTATCTTTTCATTAAACTTTCTTCCTGCTCATACCATGATTTAAAAAAAAAAAAATCAATAAAAAAAATACATTACCATTGGGGATTTAGTTGCTTTTAATTTGAACAAATGTTTAAAATTAAGTATTTTGGTGTGATCGAATTTTAATCACTCTTTCACATAAGGAATACAAACACATTTTACGAATCAATTTTAAAATGTTACTATATTTCCTGTCTAGTTGTCTAAATGGGCTTATTTTATAATACTGTTATTCATCGTACACATTTTTTTTTTTTTTTTTTTTTTTAAAAAGAGATTATTTCTGTATTCTAAATATGGAAATCTAACAATAAACTGGATCTCCGTATTTTAAATTCAGTAAAAATCACGTTTTAAAGCACAAAAAAATTAAATAAAGGACATCATAAAAGTAACTGAAATCTAGTGACATTTAGAATACATATCAAGGTCTTCTTTTATCAATAAGTCACAGAAAAGTGAAGAAAATGAATCTTGAATGTATTTTGTAAGATTAGAGTATTCAGCACTTACATTAAGGTATTTTCTAAAATTTTAATTCGGAACACAATTTAATAAATCAAAACAACAACAAAACATAAAAAATTTAAACAAAAGTAAACAAATTTTATCTTATATAGATACGATGACTTAAATTGTGAAGTTCGTTAAAAAAAAGTATCTTTGTTTAAAAAATATTGCATTGCAATACGTCATTATCGAGTTCTGAAAGGTTTTTTTTTTTTTTTTTTTTTTTTTTTTTTTAATCTCTTTCGGGGAAAATTTGGCTTTCAACTTGTAGAAATGCTGAATGAATTTAAATGTTTTCGTTAAAATGTAAATGATTGGAAATGTTTTCGTGTTTAGATTTTTGAAACGTGGACGTAAAACAAACTTCTTTAAACATTTTCAAATCAAAAATGTCATCGCAAACAAATTTAAGGATAAAGACTATACACATTATAGAATAAAATCTAAAAATATAATGTCAATACTTTAAAAAATGCATTCTACCATAATTTTTCTTAAGAAACTGACAAATAAATTTTTCGTTTGCGTTTCGTCGACTAATTTTAGCCTTCAAGTTTAATAGTTATTTTAAGAAAGGTAAAAAATAATGGATTAATTCTCGTTATAAGATTTATTTTCGAATTGCTTGGCAAAGATTCCATTCACTGACATTTGTTTTACTTAAAATAATTTATACTTCAAAATCAATATTTCAAGTTATACCGTCATCTTTTTTGTCTGTAATTTAAGATACATTAATTTTCTCTTACCTTTATATACATATAAAATAAGATAAAAGATTTATTTAACTCGATTAGGATGTAAGAAAATTATTATCGTTCTTTTGTTTTTGTTCTTTCATTTTTCCATTCAATTCTTTAGAAAATTAAAATACCAAGTCGCAATTAGTTTAGCAATGATAAAAATATAGAAAATAAGCAATGTCTGTAAAATTAGTATTTAAAATATAAGTGCAAATTAAAAAATTAGTTTAATTATGTACTTATAATATTATGCTTATAAGCAACGCATTTTAATACACTAAATTATTTACCACAATAACATATTTTTCTTCAACAATGAAGATGCAATTAGAAGGGGAAAAGATGTATAAGTTAAAACTTTTAGCTCATATTAAAATAATACTCACAAATTTAATTTATATTTCTTTCATTAGTATTCAATTTCTTTCTTTAGTATTCAAAAACTATAAGAAACCAAATTTTATTGAATTTAGAAATATAGTATCCCTAAGACTTTTTTTTATTTAATATTTATTAATAAACAATTTATGAAAATATTATTTTAAACAGAAACTGTAAAATAATAATATAATTTTAATTTTCAGAGAAATTAAAAATTCAAGAAAAAAATATGTCCTTTTGAGTTTGAATACAAATAAAGATGTAGTAAACCAATTTTTTAATCGTAAATGTATACGACGTTATATATAATGCACATTAGCTTACAACTCTTTAATTGAAATAAATGGATTAAACTGGTTTGTAATATAAGTATATTCGTTATTAAATCATTCTTTGCATTTACTTCCTCATCAATATTTTGGATTAAAGTAGTTAATTCATATTCCCTGTTTGGAATAGTAAATTCTTTATTTATCATAGAATAGACAAAAAGCTAATTAATTCATAAACCTTTGCAAACACTCAATTAGCGAACATGATAAAAGAGTTTTACGTCGTCGATACGTTATCTTTTTGAAAGAACTAAAAAAAAAAAAAAGAACAAAACATCTTTTGGATAATAAGTTATTTATTTTATGTTATTACATAGAATTAGAAATCAAATTACTCTCGATTACGGCGGATTTTTTTTTTCTTTCAGTAGAAAACGTTTTTTATGAGATATTTTTTACTACTCTAGCATTATAGTGTCGCAGGGTTAAATTGATATACTTTTTCATTATTTTATCCTCTAAAACATTATTGTAAAACAACGCTTTTTACAGATGCAGGCACAGTAGAATGTGTACCTTATGATAACATAGGAAGAAATTACAATGACAGTGATAATTTTAATATGCCCAACAGTACATAGTGTTGGATTGCTGTCCTCCCTGTTACAGAAATTGGGTTCTTTTCGGGGGAATGCAGGGGTCACTTTAAGATTTCTTACCTGAACACCTGCGAATTTGCGTGTCTCGTGGGCACTTTTGATGTAGGTCCCAGTCGACCAGGCTTTCTTCCCCATGCAATAAATTTAAAGGTTTCAAAGGAGTTATACTTTGTAGTTCTATAGAAGCAACTAGTTGGCGCCAAGGCGTGTTGGACTTTTTGTGATTTTTGGCAGTTTAACACAATGTGTCTGCTCCAAAATTTATAAGTCTACGAATATTTTCGAGGGGAAGGGATTTTACAATTGCACCCTTCTTCAAATTAAATGTTTGTAGGAGGATCAAAAGTTATCCAGAGAAATTCAAGTACGTGTATTTTTTTGGCGGGATTTCTTTGCGATTCGCTAAGTAAGATTTTGAATGGAAACCGAGTTTTTAAAAACCCTTGCACGAGAATTTGAAGGATAATTCCGAGAGCTAGTTTCAATCTATAAAAATGTAGACCTTGGGGCTCTTTGCCCCGGCGATATGCCGGAGGCTGTGTTTACTTGCTGGGCAGTGCAACGGCCCACAGATTGATGATTGTACCCCGATAAGTTCCTTCAAATCAATTGGTTTCAATTAATGTGTGGGTTTCACCTAATCATCTAATAGGGTGATACCACTAGCGCCATTCCAACATCGATGAGGTGTAATTTTATGTGCCTTCCTGCGAGTGTAACTCCTGAAGAAGAATTTGTGTTTAATTCAAGTGTGTGTTGTGAAAGTAATCATCCACGAAAATGGATATTAATTCGATGAGTATGAGCCTTCCACGAAGTTTGGGTGTGTCAATATTCTATTATCAGAGAGGAGCAAAACGAGTATTATTAAATTAAATAAGAACTGATTTGTTACTGTTAAAGGTAACAGTTCATTTTAATTATGCTTGTGTTTTAATAGTAAGTCCGATTAAGTTATTTTAATTTAATATTAATTGGTGTAATATGAAATATGGTGTTTAATAAATTTTGTGTTTGTAAGTTAAAGTGTTGTCCTCTATCAGACCTCAGTCATACTTGGGATATTGCGGTTATTAAAGAAAAGATTTATTGCATGTCATTCTTGATTATTGCAGAATATTGAGTATTGTTGTTATTACATATTTTATTAGTATGCAAACTAGTAAAGCGTCCACCCAACAATAGGCTTCACACACAAATATTTGATTGTACCACATCCATTCCCCTATGATATACAAAGATTTTGTATTAAATTTTAAATAAACTGCCTCATGATCTGCCACTTTTACTTACTTTTGCATCCTATTTAAGCAACTAGACGTAAGAAAATTAAATTTGCCAACTGCAATAAACGACTAAACTTATAATAAAACCTTAAATAGTGAACGTCATCCGATTACATTTTATATCTTTCTATTACTATACGTCGAATTCCTTCAACTTGGATTATTAGCATTAAGTCATAGTGTCCACAGAACCTTTAAAACATGGAAATCAGAGAAATGACAGGGAGCTTTCTGATTCTGGAAATGTTAGGGAACTTTTTGAAATTTTACAAAAATCAGGGAAATTTTCTATCTTTTGAAGGCATGTTTCCCTGTTCATCCGTATTTTTTTTTGCCATTTACCCGGAGAATTGTGGCTGTAATTGTTAGAAGCTTAATGTTACGAATATTTTAAACTTTTCATTACTGCCATAACTATTTTTTAAAAATTGGCATATTATCTTTTTAGCATACATGTTCTATTTGATTACACATCTGGAAAAGTTAAGAAAATTTAAACAAAAATTTGCCGTAAAATCTGGAGATTTTGTAGAAATCTATCAGGGGATTATCAGGGAACTTTTTTTCTTGAATTTTGTGACCACCCTGATTAAGTAGACAAGGTCATGCATAATTTCCAATTTTAGAGCCAGGGCCAATTCTTATAAATAAGCTACAGCTATACTAAACTTCAACTTAACTAGACATCACTTAGACGGTAGATCGTGACAGTGCTCATAGGTATTTAATCCATTTTGGCTGCGTGAAAGCATAATGTTCGCCAAACCACAACCCTATAGAGAACAAAAGGCTATAAGGTTTGGCGAGAATTATGTCTTCACTCCCCCAAAATGGATTAAATACCTATGAGCACTGTCACGATCTACCGTCTAAGTGATAGACGTGTTTTTGTTGTAATACCCGCATCATACCCGCATATCACGTTAAGCTGTAGATCCGGGCCTGATTAGCCGTTATTGAGCACAAGTATAGGTCGTTGAGCGGAAAAAAAACACCAAACCAACCATACGCGCATACCGTAGAAACACCCGCATCAACTCTCAAAATTTTATGATGCTGATCGTATAACAACGATATCTTAAACTTTAAGTTATTATTTCTAGAACTAGTTCAATAGTAAGTTCGTGTGTTTATGTTTCTAGGACTAGAAACATGTTTAGGTCTAGAGCGTTTTTGAAGACTTGGGACTTGATTTAGTAATACAAATTGCGATACCATCTTAATACTGGTAGGTTTATAGGCCTCTGAAATGATATTTGATCTGATTATCTGATTCAAAATAGTCTAAAGAACTGAAACGTCGGCAGCATTTCAAATGTCATAACTTATTTCTGTCAAGAATGCATAAAAGTTTTTTTTTTTTTTTTTTTTTTTTTTTGTTATTTTTAGTTTTTAATTTATTTTAACCACAGCTAATGGCTATGTAAGACTTTAACACATTATTCATACACTTATCACTATAAATGTAATTTTAAAGCATTTAGCTTTTATATGAAAATTGGATATATAAAAATAAATCATTGAGACATAACCTTCATTACGTCTGCAGTTTAATTTTGCTTCCCTATACAAGAACACCTGGCTTCTTTATTGACATTAAAGGACCGTTAACAAGGAACATTTTGCGCTAGCGACAATAATGATTTTAAAGGTTAAGGTTAACTCACATTGAGCATTTTAATGTTGTTGGTTAGATTTTATTATGATTTTAGAAACAATAGGGGAACTAGGGATACTTGACCCAAAACCTTTTTTCTCAGAATTGGTAAGGTTTTATAAGTAGGAAGTGGTATCACTACTTGCCCTTCAGTTAGCTAACTACATGGCAAAAATAACAACTGAATCTTTGCATCCGTTTTTAAACTATAAGACAAATTAAATTGTCATGCTCTAAAAGTAATATCTTTGTGTTGTAAACTCTAATGTAAAAGGGTTTTTGTTTAAAAGTAAGACTTTTTTTAAATTGTTTATTTTTGTGTGCATACTTTTTGCTACAATTACGTATATAATAGTGTTTATCCACTTACTTGTAAATAGTTCCATTTTAGGGTTATGTAGTAAATGTATAATTAGGAATACTTGACCCAAGATAGGGATACTATTTGAATGCATTTGGCAGGTTTTATTGATTTTTTTTTTTGATTTTTTTTTTGATTTTTTTTTTTTTTTTTATATATATTATTTATTTATTTTATTCTTCTTGCACCATTTTGTTAAGTATGTAAGATGTCCAATTGATAAAAAGGTATTGTTACTGATGGATATTCTTGAATGTTGTATATCGTTGCCTACCGTCGATGTTACATGAGTTAACGGTATTATAATTCCCTCCACATTGTTTTCACAGACTACAAACATTAGATGTATCTGTTTACTCACCTTTCAAAAGATTTTATAATGTTCAAAAAGATTTTTAATGAAAATTTATAGTTACAAACTTTGGGTTTTAATGTGAGTTTACATTTGCAGTTAAATAAATAATTATTTTCTTATTTTGAACTTGTATAAGAACAGAAATGGCTTTCAAACTGCTAATATTTTTAGCTTTCTACTATAAAAATTAAAAGTGTACACCATATTAACATTATGTAACTATTAAATATAAAAAATATTGACCTCATTGAACAAGTATAGAAATGTATTGTTGCGTGGATGGGTTCGTAAGATTTGAAGCCAAAGCAGATCAAAACTTGCAGAAATTTATTCCAGTATAACTCTTCACAGATTCCTTTACAACTGCAGAACTCCTCGTTCTAGTAGACTCAAAACAGCTCTATACACAACAATAGAGCACAAACAGCAGTTAAACTTGACACGCAACTGCTAAATCGCCACAAAAGACAATGCAATACTGTTCGCTTTAGAACTACTCTGAATTCTCACTGAGACTCAGTATCTCAACTCAGTAATTCCAGTCAACTAACTTGGCCGGTCTTATATAGGAGTCAAACCATCTTGAAATTTCTAGAGGTAGATATTTGGAGAACTTTCCAGATCGTAGTCGAAAAGTCCTATACATGTACATGGAGACCGAAAATGTCGCCAAATGTCGGCGACATTTGGCGATAAAATTTGGCGACAAAAATTAGTCGCCAAAACCGTAGCTAACTTAACTCTATATCGCCAATTTGGCGAGATTGACATTACCATAATGTTAAATGCTCAGCTCTTTGTAAAACTAGCTTCCCAGCGTTATCTCTGTAAAACTCGTTATCAAGCATTAATAGACACACTGCAAGGAAGCCAACTTAAGACGAACTATTGCACTGCCTTATGCAAAATGTACATAAATTTTCCTATTTACAAAATTAACACTACGATATATTTACAAATATACAAAAATTCGTAACAGTATTAACATTGGACTTATTAATGGGAGTTATGTTGTTATTTATTATGTAAAAGTGTTGCATTTATAATTTTAAATTATATACTCCCAAATATATGACTTGGGTCAAGTATCCCTAGGGAGAGGGTCAAGTATCCCTATACATTGGGATACTTGACCCAAATTGAAGGTTTTTTATGTTTAATATTTTACCACCTTTATAATTAATACTTAAGAAAGATATTCATAAATATTGTGTAATTGTTAATGAAGTATAAATAGACATCATTTACACACCCACAAGTAATGTAAATTAAAAACTAAACGCTCAAAACTAAAAATCGGATCAAGAATCCCTAGTTCCCCCTATACTTGAGGAAGCTTTCTTATTGATTGATGTGCCTTCGAGTTGGTCTAATACTTGGTTTCAGATAAGCTTCATGAAACAAATTTCATCGACATTAACTTTTTAACTAAATATTGCAGAAAAAAAACTGGTCATAAAAAAATAATCATGAAATACAATAATAACAAACTTGTATAGTTAAAAAGCACTAATTGTAAAACAAAATTTGTTCTATGGAACTATTAAGGAAGATAATAAACAAATTTAAAGGAATTTTTGCAGAAAGTTATCTTCCCTCTAATTTGACTACGCCCCCGGTTATTTTCATTAAATACCAAGTCAGACAAAAATTTAAACTGAAAGAAGAAAATCATAAAAACATATTAATGGACAAAATTTAGAAATTGTTTAAAATAAGTTATAAAGATACCAATATGCTTTTAATTATTCCCTTATTAATTATTTTTAGATTTATTCAGAAGTAAAAGTATTCTAGGGAAAACACAACTCTCAAAATGTCTTTTAGTTTCGGAAATGTAAGAAATTAGCGACGGATGATATAATTTCTAATTATTCCTTTATGATTTTATTTTTGGTGCCACATAGTTATCTTTTGTTCTTTCAGGAACAAATAAGACCCGAGTATGAAAGTACAGTAAAAAATTATCGCCTTAATCCAGTCACAATGGTAAGAAACTGCATCTCAATTCTAAGCCTTGCACAAATCAAACGCACACTTAGGCCTGTTTGCTCCTTTCCTTGCTTTAGCTTTAGACTCACATCCGCCTGAAACTCTTCTAAATATTTAAGTGCCTTGTAAAAGTCAATTCACCCTTTGCTGTGCCAGCAGTACCATTAGCGTTGATTGTTTTCTTACACGATATTGTTTTCTTTCAGGCTATCGAGCCCTTTCTTCCTTTCTGGAGCAAAGTCTACAGGATTGCAGCCGCCAATTCCGCTGTTCTCTCTGTGGTGGGTTGATATCTTTTGAAAATTTTATCCCATGGAATTTGCTCTGCTGGGTTACTTTTTTAATGTAAGGAGACCCCTAAGAGTGAAACTATTTATGCCTGTTATTTTTTTTTATCTCTTACAAGATTTTTTCTTCCTCAATGAAAAGAGCATGTAATGCAAGTACCTTTATGTACAGGCTTAAATAAAAAAGCATTACATAATCGCAAATGTATCATTTTCAAATAATATGACAGTTGTTATATTAATCACCGAGATACATAGTGTTAAGCTATTTTTCTATACATAATTGTAAATAGTGTATTTCTTTTAGCTCTATTTTATTATATTTATTTGTAAACAGCATTAATACTGGCTTAAAATGTTTCTAACACTCGAGTTAATCAAGAAATTTCGTGGTTATTCTGCGTTCGCAAATCGTTTGCTCTAGATTTTTTGGTAAAGTTCAGGTGCGTGGATATAAATATTCCCAAGATGAAGAATTGCAATCAGTTGCATTTTGAGTGTTGTTTTGAAAAGAGTTTAGCACTTGCATTTGCGATGACTGAATTATCGCTGTATTTGAAGTCTTACGCACAGAAGCTATTTAAAAAGTTTAATGAGTTCGCTGTTGTTTAAAAAGGTTTTGTAAGCCTCTGAGAATAACAAATAAATCATCAGTTTTTATTTTGTAACCACTGTCTTGTAATTCCCTCTGAAAAAATTCGTAACAATAGCAACCACGAAGAACTATGTAAAGAAATTTATACACTGTTTAAGGTTATTCACATTTTAAAACCTTTATTAAAAGAGATACAAAAAATTTATTTATGAGCATTTAACTACATAACACTTCAATACTTCCTTTAAAACGTATAAAGATATCTGAATCGGTATATAATAGTAAATCTAACCTGATTTTATGCATTATATTCAAATATAAAAACGTTAACAATAAACATCGATAACGCCATCGATTTTAATTATAAGTGCAATAATTTTAAATTTTTTATTAATTTATTTTACTTCATATTCTCCTAACTTCATCTTCATATTATTTTTGCGTGCAAATTATTTTTCTGTACAAATATAACTATTAATATTTCTTTATCATGAACATTTTAATCGTAAAACTTAAACAACTTAAAATATACGTATTTAGTACCTGGCATAAAATGATAAATTCCAGGAAAATCAATAATGAATTAGAGTAATCACTCATAGTAATGAAAGTGTTATTGTTTCTCTTGATAGCTGAGTTTGCTTCTGGCCACTGTCTTCGGAATGATTGTTTATAGAATCATTCTGGTGACTGTGCTGACAGCGAGTGACCACCCCATTTGGAAACCCTATGCCAAAATCACCACATCTATCACCGCATCACTCCTCAATCTAGTCGTCATCGTCATCATGGACAAAGTGAGATTTCCTTTTATACGTTCTCGAGTGAAAAGAAGTGATATCTTACAAATATTAAGCAAAAAGAATGTCATTGTTCAGTCTGTTGAGTCCTGAATTTCAAACTACGCTTCCGTTCCTTAACTGGTCTACATTGAATATAATAAACATTCATGTTTAATTGGGTACTATAACCTAAAAAAAAAAAAAAAAGTTGTTGATGAATTAAAAAGTCCTCGTCTAGTACATCATAGATAGACTCGTTTAAATTACATCTAGCTCATAATCGATCCTATACACTTTTGCTTCCTATTATCCCTTTTTAAACTTTTTAAAATGCACGCACAACTTCAAATTGTATTTTTGATATACAATTGGCCTCTATCGCTATAGCTTGTCCTCGTCAAGTACATCATAAATAGATTCGTTTAAATTACATCTAGCTGATAGTCAATACTATACACTTTTGCTTTCTGTTTTCCTTTTTTAACGTTTTAAAATGCACGCACAACTTCAAATTGTATTTTTGATATACTATTGACCTCTGTCCCTACAGCTTATTCAGAGTTTTTTTTTGGAAAGTTTAATATCCTTGCCAAAATTTCAAATTTACGAACGAGATCATTTTGATCCAAACAAAACACATAACATAAGACCTCAGTAGCACAAATTCACTGGCCAATATCAGCTCGACATTTACCAATCCCGATGTGCCGACCAAATGGTATAGTGGTTAGCGTGCTGGCTTCTAGACCGCGAGGTTGCGGGTTCGAGTCCCGTATTAGGCATGGGTGTTTGTAAATGTATGTTGGTTTGTTAAATGACGAAATGTTTCGGCGCATTATAGCCCTTGTGTTGCTGACGGCGCCAGATAATCTGAATACAACCAACCAACCAATCCCGATGTAGACTGGCCGTTGCTTCGGATTTCGGCCAATCTTGGCCAGTGCTGGGTAAAATATGCACGAAGTTTTGAAATGTTGATGCAGAGTTTTAAAATGGAAATATAGTGTAATAAGAAATGATGGAAGGGTAAAAATATGCTTTTAATAATCTTAACAAGTTTATTTTTTAAAAAGTCGTGTATTTTGGAACCATGCTCGAGATTCGGCATAGACTGGTCAATCTTTCCAGAACCCCTGTTTCTGACATTGGCTAATACTGCTGTGCTGCCTGGGACCTAACATAGACTTTTTTTGAAGAGGAGACGGCTTTTTTGGTTTCACAATTTTTTAAGTACAACTTGGCGGGGATTTTTAAAACCTTTGTTGTTGTTTTTTATATGAGGCGTTGCGGATGCGAAGGGTGAACTCAACAAAAGGTGGTTGTCAGAAAAACGCGTTTGAAAAGTTTTCCATTTATTGATTTTTCCCATGCCTGGGGTCATACTCCGAGGATTTTGAGAGGGAAAGAAGGCTGAACTCAACATGAAAAATATACCTGTAGAATCTATAAAGGGTCTAAACAACGAAAAAAAAATTTCCGATGTTGAGTTTGCCCATTGTATTCGCAAAGCCTGATGTAGTGTTTTTCTTTTTGTGATAATTATTTACTTTGTATTAGATTCCGAATCAAAATTTAATATAAGGCTCAATTCAAAAAATCTTTCTAGTTTGGTGCGTGTGTTTTATATTTTGTATCACTATTTCAGGTTTATCGAGAACTTACTGCCAAACTTACAAATTTAGGTTAGTACATGATGTTATACTTGGAATTTAGTTTTTTTTTTTTTTTTTTTTTTGTTGTTGTTAAGGAAAAGTTATTAATTTCTTCAATATACTTACAAAAGCACACTTTTTATTCTAGAACAACCTCGTACTCAAAGGGAATATGAGGATAGCTTCACTTTTAAAATGTTTCTGTTTGAATTCATCAACATGTACTCATCTCTCATTTATATCGCATTTTTTAAAGGACGGTAAGTAATAAACATCAATACTTCTTTACTTTATTACCTTCATTGCCGTTTCAAAATGACGTATTTGGTTCAAGATCAACTGTAGTTAAAAAGTCGTTTTTGGAAAAACACGAAGAAGCTATAAAAGCAGTTTTTCTATCCTGTGTCAAAGTAAGAAAACTTAATATGCAATTATTAGACATGCTAACTGTGGTTTTGGTGCCGTGGTATTCGGTATTGATTTCATACGAATTTGGTACCCTAAATTCAAATATGGCATTAGTTTTTGCCTAGGAGCTTGAATTTCTAAGATATAACATTTTAATGAAATGGACAATTCTCAGGCTGACGCACGTGACATTTTGGCTCTTTTTTCTTCTTGTAAGCAGATAAGAATCATAAAATTAAGATAAATCTAACAGTTATGTTTTTATTTGATATAATATTGCATGATGACAAGGTTATATGAAAAAAATAATAAATGTATCTAGGTCAAATATGCATTTATATCCATCGAGGTGGATTTTAAATGTATATTTTACCTAGTTAAAATAATTATTTTTTAATATAACTTTGTAACCAACTAGAGTTATATAAGACAAAAACATAATTGTTAGATTCGTCATAATTTTAGAATTCTAATTTGTCTCAGAGTAGAAAAAAGAGCCAAAAATGTCTCGTGTGCGCAGCACAGAATTGCCCAAATATACATTACACTATTTTAAGTTAAATCCATGGTTCAAATAAAAAAGTAAACATGGAATTTTATTATTATATAATAAAAATATTATTATATACAAAGATAGAGGAAAAAGTCATCGATGAAATTAACTATAACTACTGAACACTTCAGAAATTTAATTCATACTGGTTGAAATGTTGAGAAATTGATGATATCTCATCATAATCGCTATCACTTTCATTAAATCAGAAGGGTGATCAGAGGGACAATACTCGTCCTTACAAAGCTTTGATAGCTGGTGAAACGTTGGTATCGACACCTTCTCTGAATGCAGGACTGGACGTCTTGCAGAAGCTATGTTAGAATAATTCCACTTGCTACAGTTATTTCAGTTGATTCCAGTAATATTTACTAAACAGAAATAATAGCCAACCCTTGTATATGTGATTTAGGACTTCACAAAATGCAGTTAGAATTGTACATTTCGTGTAGAACTGCGTATTAAAAAAGCACTGATCTAAAAAAGTAGAACTGATAAAGAAAAATTGATTTCATATTTAGATTCAGCCCCCCAATTATGGCTAAAATCAATTCTAAAATCTTGGGCATAAAAAAAATAAGAATGCGTTGGCCTGTGTTATTTTAATTATTCGAATATGATTATATGATAAAATATTATTATATCGCACTCTCTGTAATACAAACGCACTCTGCGTACGTTTTACGTAAAGAGTTTTTCTTATCGTGCATCAAGATTATGCAAGCAACTGTATGTGTTAGAGTTTAAAATTAACAAAGAGTATAAATTAACATATTCCACACAAATAGAAAAAAAAATTGTAGCATATTTTAAAAACTTACAGAATACTCAGTACGTAAAGAATTACCTAAAAATAACAATTTATAGGGCGGCAGTAAAGAATGGATGAAAACACTATTAATGGAATAAAATCAATAATTACATAAATTTTTGTTACTGAGTGGAAACAAATTTCTTTTGTAATGGGTTCCGAATAGAGCTGATTATTACTACGGCTAATGAACCATTATTTAATGACTAGTTTATGCCCAATATGCTGTCTCGTATGTAAAAAGTATCGTTTATTATGCGTGGTTATATATAATGATATAATTTCATAACGACTCATTGTTCACCTAATTTGTGTCCAACATATATTTAAGTAATTTATACGAAAGTAGAATTTCATTTTTAACCGTTTTTAGAAAAATTTGCAATATCATATGTACTTTTATTATTACTGTGTATAACTATAATGAAAAAATCTAAATATACATTTAAAAAGTATTTAATTTAGTGTAAACCAATTTCTTTGAGAAGCAAATCTTAACAACTCAATTAAATTTATATTTACAATCTCTCGTTATGAAATAAATTTAAATAAGCAAGGAACTAGATGGGAAACTTCCTTAAAATGTCATACACAAGTAAAACTAATTCCAGAATGAATAATTTATGACTAAAAGTCTATAATACCAAGTAAATTCAAATAAATATTGATAACAAAAAATAGTTATGGTTGCTATGTAAAATATTGTAGTAAGAAGTAAATTTTACTTTCAAAATAATAAATAAAACTCACCAAAAAAATTCTAAACGAGTAAAAGCTTCTTTTCTTCCTAAGCAAATAAATTTAT
This sequence comes from Linyphia triangularis, assembly GCA_963978545.1. NCBI lineage: Eukaryota > Metazoa > Arthropoda > Arachnida > Araneae > Linyphiidae > Linyphia > Linyphia triangularis. The sequence continues at coordinate 39,862,039 of OZ021732.1, read as the reverse complement.
CCCTCTTTTTCTTTTTGAGAAGGTATCAAGAAATTGTATTAAATATTTTGGAAATTATTCATTTAACTTTTAGATTTAAATTTATTAAAATGTGGATGTGATGTTTGAATTGTATATTTCAATTGAATTTCACCTATATCTTGTCCTGTAAAAATAGAGAAATAGCGGGGTAAGGAATTCATCTTGGATTTTTAAAGTTTTACAGTTAGACATAAAAACTTAATTTCTTTCGAAAAAAAATTTATTAAGAAAGGAAATTTTGTTCTGCAACTGTTAACTACTGTGTTACATTATAAAATACAAAAATAATTCTTGAATAAAATTGGCTATTATAACGTTTCAAGATTGACTCTTTTCGAAATTTATCCAATAATTGAGGTTAGTTTTAGTAATAAGGGCATTGTAACATATAAAACATTCAAACATATGAAAATATTTTAAATGAATTTTTTTATTTTGCTACACATTCCTTTTTTATTTCAAAGTATTGTTATAAAATAAAGTGAGAAAAATAGCCCTAAAATTTGTTTTTACTAAAAATCTTCTTTGGCGTCCATCAAGGATACCGCATCTGTAAACCAATACAAAATGCCTTTTCGTCTAAGTTTTAAGTTGTAAGATATGAAAGCTAAATATAAGCTCTTCTTATCACTGATAAAACCATAGTCTATTTGTAAATATGGAACAAAAGTGTAAAAGGTTATTTAAAAAATTCGAAAGGAATCTTTTTCGTAATTAAAACTTAATTTATGCAACAATATGACATTTGAAAAACGTAATTAATGTTTTAGTTTCATTTTCGTTTGCTATAATAGCACCTAATAATAAAATGTATATTCAACTTCATATAATTGAGAACTTTTAAAACGTTACAACCCTTTTGCAGATTTTTTGGACATCCAGGAGACACTTTTACTTTGTTTGGATTTAGACAAGATCAGGTACGCTTTGTGTGATTTCAGATTTAGCAGGAAATTATTTATAAAATAACTGCTTATAATTTTGTTTTGAACTAAAATTACTCTTGCTTACTTTCTTAAGTGCGAGCTTGGAGGCTGTCTGTTTGAAGTGTGCGTTCAACTTGCGATAATTATGGTTGGAAAGCAGATCCTGAATAACATATCTGAGCTTTCTTGGGCGTAAGTATTGGCATAACATTTTAATCATAATATTTTTCGCCAACCAAATAAAAGTTAACAAGATCAGTAACGATACATTCTTATTTCTTTAAAAAAAATATTATAGCTTTCAATCACTATTACAAGTATCTTTTAACTATATTTTAATTTTTTATGTATTTTGATGTTTATAAGCAATACATTTAACAAAATCTATATTGTATGAATATATAGTAGAAACAAGATTTTTGACATTTGTATCAGTCGATCTCGAAGTTTCGATTAACGAATTTTAGTAGTCATACAGCCAGGATTATTAAATAAAAGATTATTCTTTAATGTCAAACTGTTGATGTAATTTTTAAATTTAATATTATACATAATATTTCAGGAATTACTTGAACGCTAGCCGCATGATTGATATATAATAAAGTTTTCATTATAAGCAGAATTTCGGATAGAAGGCATGTTCCAATTTTGATATCTAATAAAATTGAAAATGTACATGCCAACTCTTATTAACAAAAAAAATTGAGTACTTACGTATTATCTCTTCGACCATTCGTGAAACAAAAAGTTGGTCTATTGAATTCCCTTAATTCGTGGAAACGTTCGGTCCAGATGGACACCCAGTTGAGGCATTTCGTAGGAAGGCCCCTACGCTGTAACGATCCGAACCGTACCTCCGAAAAGATCAGGGAATTCAAACTTTTGTCTCCAACAAAAAATTCGCCAACGGTCGACAGGATAATAAGTAAGTACCGGAAATTATATTTTCCACCATAACATTTAATCTCAGCCTGAAGTCACAATCTATGTCTTTTTCATAAAGCGTTATGTTTGTGATTTTATTTGTCACTTTTCATGATAAACCATAAGCAACCCAAAATATGACATTTAACCCATAAATAGTGTTTCACAACTTAGTAAAAAGCAGTCATAGTCTGGTATGATATAACATAACAGACCTCGCTAAGCCTAAAAGCATCCTCTCTTACCTCTTTAGTGAGATAATGAACTGGTGGAAAAGGTGGTGGCGAACGAGGGACGGCCCTAAGGATCGAGTGGCCACTACGAGGTGGGAGATGGACTACAATTTGCTGGAGTGCGATCGAATGGCCTTATTCGATGAGTATCTGGAGATGGGTAAGGACCCTTTTCCTTCCCTGCATTTAGGGTTGACTTCTTTAAACGCACTAAGTTTCAAATTTGATACCGGACTTTTAAATCGAATTGTATACTTGCAATTGGTTTGTTTTTAATATTTGGCTGTATGTATGTTACCATTACATAATGTTCTTTTGAACAAAAGTTTAAAAAAAAAAATTAAAAAAAAAAAAAAAAAAAAAAAAAAAAAAAAAAACGTTAGCTTCAAAATTGTTCAAATAATGTGGCAATTTGTTTTCCCGCTATATTGAACAATTAACATATTTTTAGTAACACTTTATCGGAATAAATCTTGGACGCATTTAATTTTTCCGAAAAATAAAAATACTTTTGAGGTAGGTGAGTATCTTATTTTTACTATAATATAATTTTTTTTAGCAAGGGTCTCTTTTACTTGAAGAAAATCCCACTATTTTTGTAAGTATCACTTTTGATACTTCAGGCATTCCAGGCTGTATGAAACTTACTTATTTATTCTTTGGCTAATGATATTTTTGTTTGTATCTTTGCATTCTTGTTGTTTCTCTGCTTGGTTTGAAAGATATGTAAGGTGTCTTTATCGATAGCAAAAAATCCCCAATGTTTCGCATTATTTCATGCCTAAGTACAATGACAGTTAGTGCGACATATTTATGACCATAATGCTTAAAGTATTAAAAATTGATACGAGTTTTTTTTTTTTTCTTTTTTCGAAATATAAAAATATGCATTGTGATTTTTAAAATTATTTTTCCCTTTATCTGGCTACTGCGATAAATACATTGATATATTTTTTTTTATTATTTATTTAATTTAGGAAATCAGATTTCTAGGGTTAAGATTGGATTTCCTTGCAAAAATACGAGCGTTGTTTTACAGAGAAGGCCAAACGTCCACGACACTTTAAAAAAATACAGTGAAATAAACATACTGGGGAATAACAATGTGTTGAGGATTTTAGTAAGAAGAATTAAGTTATGCACAATTTATTTTGAAAAACAAACACTTTTTATAAAATACTCTTTTTAATTATAATAGAAAAATACTCTTCAACTATTTTAAAACAATTATACTGAAAATTACTAAAACAAATCCGGGGATACTCTCGCTATTTTGAAGCCATTTATGTGACTTCTCAATACTTTTCTTTTTTATCATATTCACAAGTATATTCACCATGTATTTAAAAGTAGTAAAAGAGAAGATATGTGTTGGTCTTCTTCCTGAATTTTTTAAAAGGATGTCTTTTAAAAATATTTTAATGGATATGTGTTTCGCTTCCACTTTTTAGTATCCATTATTATAACTTGACATTCTTTTATTATTAGTTATAAGAAACCTGTGTATTCAGGACATTAGTTTTACGAAAACAGATCACAAACACATGTCAAACAAAATCACCCCTTTAGTCTTACTGATCTAAGTGAAAGCTTGAAAAAATATCAAAAAATCTACGGAAAGATTAATGACATAGATGGCTTTCTACACCGAAAATCATAAAAATAACAGCATAAAAAGTCGACACAGACAGTTTTTCTCTTTTAACATATTGTTGAGAAAAACTGCTTTTATTATAGAGGAAGTGACATAATGAATTACGTTGTCTGAAAAATATTCTAATTTTTTCGGAATAAACCGTAAATAAACCAGATTTTAAACTTAATTATATAAAAACTAAAGGTCTAAACAGGATTAATATAGTTCAATCTTAAGTCTTTTGGTGATCACCATTTCCGAGTTAGTATTTGAATATGTCTTTTCAAGAACCCTGTTACAATTTTTAGGATACTTTTTAATGTTCTCAATTTTGTTATATTAAAATACTATCAGTTTATCCCTGACCTGTTGATGACCTGAGAATGTTTTAAAGCTTTTATTTTAGTGAATGTAGGATTTTGGGGATTTCTAAGTAAATTTTAACTTTAAAAATGCAATTGTCGCTAAATTATAAATGCGTAATTGTATTACGTCCACATATAAAAACTTCCAGCGATTCTATATAATATTTCTGAGGAAAATGAGAAAAGATAAACAAATCAATTTCTCTATGGGGATAAAAAGTTTTAATTATAGCGTAATATTATCCAGTGCTCCAGTTGAGATCTAATATATTTAATAGGATAAAAAAAATTAAGTTAATCAAATTCTGCTTTTGGAAATCCTACACCTGAATTCTGTGTCTGATTGATCATTCATCTCGCTTGAGTCCATTTCATCAATAAACTTTGAAAATTTTATTTTTAATGTTGTTGTCAGTGCTATTTCTTTTTACATATTATTTTCGTCTTTATTAGTTTTCCAACTTTCCTTTTCAGTGATACAGTTTGGATTTGTAACGCTATTCGTTGCTGCCTTTCCTCTTGCTCCTCTTTTTGCTCTGCTTAACAACATTGTCGAAATCCGTTTAGATGCCTACAAGTACGTCACCCAACTTAGAAGACCCCTATCCGCTCGAGTACCCAATATTGGTAAGACATTGGATCCTTATAAAGAAATTTGACTTTCCTGCCACGTATATATTTCTAAAAGTATTTTTAAACTTTTTATAATGTTGCTCATTGGGTCAATAAAATCTCTTAAAATCTTATCTCCAAAGCCTTAGTATAAAATCTAGCCTAAAATAAAACGTACCAGCCTTAAAGCTAAAAAAATCGTAGGGTCCAGGGGAAAAGAGCTTGAGTCCACTTTTTCATAAAATTGACCTATTAGTGTTGGCATTCGTAAGGGAAAGTTTGACGATATGGTATTCTTTTGTGTGCAAAATTACATCGTTTTTACATCGATTTTACAAAAAATTTCACGAAATTGATTCCCATGAGCTGAAGTTATTTTTCCCTTGACCCTTCAATTAATGTTAGATCAAAGTATATCAAAATTGAACAATTTGTAATGAAACATTTAAATTTGTTTTTCTGCGCATCGTTTATGTTAGAGAATTTACTTTTATAGTTTTGTTGTGCACATTAAACAACTTGAGAAAATTCAACAAACCCTGATTCCTTATTTTAGGTAACTTTCTATACTTAAAGTATTTGCGCATTTCACTGAAATCAGCTGAAACTATTTATGCAGAGATAAATATATTTCCATCAAACACTATACATTGAACCCGTTCTTATCAAGTATGTTCCTTAATGTTTTCAAAAGCTTATATTCATAAATTTAAGGTAACATTTATCATTTGAATCAAAGACTTTAGTTGGTTGGTTGGTTGTATTCAGATTATCTGGCGCCGTCAGCAACACGAGGGCTATAATGCGCCGAAACATTTCGTCATTTAACAAACCAACATACATTTACAAACACCCATGCCAAACACGGGACTCGAACCCGCAACCTCGCGGTCTAGAAGCCAGCACGCTAACCACTATACCGTTTGGTCGGCTCAAAGACTTTAGTACCAAAAAACAACACGATTGCAATACTGCTACAAAACACCCTAATAACTTAATATCTTGATTACCAAATTTCAAGAAGACTTGACTTTTGAGAGATGTTTCATAGGGAATTGTTGCACATTTGTGTCTCGCATAGGAACAAAAATCGGAAGTTTCTGGCCAGAAAGCTGAATCACAAAACCGTGTAACTATTTCTTGGAACAGAGTTTGCAGAACATCGATCCACTGTTATGTGAGATAACCAAAGATCTGGTAATTCAGATAGCACTAATCGATAGCCTGATTAAGTAGTGGATGCCACATGCTTTCCTAGTTTTGTTTCCTTTAAGATTTAATTTTACTAAAAACCGAACAAAATTAAAATAATTGAATTTCCTTTAACAACTACTTAACCTTCCGAAAAAAATTCCTATAATAGACCTAATAAAAAGATTTTACTATAATTTCTTAATTGCTTAGTTATCAAAATAACTCTCTCTTGTTTTTCATTTAAATTTAAGTAATCAACATAAACAATATACATTATTATTATTATTATTATTATTATTATTATTATTATTATTATTATTATTATTATTATTATTATTATTATTATTATTATTATTATTATTATTATTATTATTATTATTATTATTATTATTATTTTAAATCTTGTGGTCGGGATCCACATTTTGTATTTGTTCAGGACTTTTAATTTCTTCTTCACAACTAATAGGCTAAATTAAAATATTATGTTAGACTGTGAACTGGACAGAATCTTTCATGTCGTCAGCATCGATCGATAGACGTTTTGTGGGTGGCGCCATTTCTATTAATCATCGTAAAATCGGACAGGATTAGAGATTTTGGAGAGTAATATGTTAAATTCTTATATGACCACTCATTTATGATCTAGACTTGCAGTCTCAGATTTGTAGCAATTGTCCATTTTTTACGATTTTTAATAGCCAAAAATAAATTCAATCTGAAACTGGAAGTGATTTTGCTAATTAATAATAGAATATTTATTAATTAGTATTTATAAATATTTATTAATACCAATTGATAATTAAATATGTATTCCTGATATCCACCATTTAGTGAATGAACATAAAGTTGAATAGATAAGTGAATATAAAATAAAGCGTTTTACATTCTGAAATGAAAAAAGTCTTTAAAATTCTGGAAGTAAAAGCAAAAACATTCATTGTTTGTAACATAATTCCTGCCTTTTAAGGCATGGTTTACGTCACAAACTTGTACTTTCATTAACTCTTAAAATGTTTTGTAGTCTGTTATTTTATTATGTGTTCTTAAAAATTGTATTCATACATATATTATTCCCATTCTCCAAAAACAAATTCAACCATTAAAAGAGCCTAAAATATTTTTTGAAATAAATATGATTGCTCATAACTAAAGAAAAATACTTATTTCATTTTAAACTGTCTGAATCATTTGAAGGCTATTATTCATAACTTTTACTTTTTGCATGAATATAAAGTAGTTTCAAGTATTATCATTACCATGCATGTGAATGAAAAGGTCTGAATGTACACAATTAATCTTATACAGCAATTAGGATTTCATAAGCATTTAGCAGGTTTCTTTCTCTTTTTTTTTTAAACTGGCAGTTACCAAAAGCAATAAAAAAACACAACTCATTATACGTCCATTTAACATTTTCATAGAAGTGTCATTCTCTGACAAAAATTCATAAATAACAACTTAAGTAGAATGTCTATTGAACTCTTCTTTTCATAAATATGTTTCTATGCAGCATTCTGAAAAATAAGTTTTTCTAGGCAATATATTGAATGATTATTTCTACTAGGTGCATGGCAAGCAATTCTAAAAGGATTATCAGTGTTTGCTGTCATCAGTAACGTAAGTTGTATAATTTTTCTCGAAAAGTTTTTTGTACTATAGATTTTTTAAAACCACCAGCTCTTTTCATTTCAAATTTCGTAATGTAATCTGCATACTTGGTCTAATTTTTAAAGAAAATATGGTTGCAATTGCGAATCATTACACTTTCAAAAGTGTATAATAGTTGTGCATGTGAGAAAAGAATGAGTGAAATAGAGATAGCAAATGGATAGCTATTTTTTAAGCAAAAATATTCTTTCGTCTAATTTTCTAAACTCAAAAGGAATATTTCCATGTACTCTTCCCGAGAATGGACATTGTTATAAGAAAGTCGTTCAAGTTTGTTAAAAAAAAAAGGGGGGGGGGGGCATTTTATATACATTAGGAGGTAATCATGCGTGCTACCTTAGTGCTATGTAGGTTGTAGCGTGTAGCGTTGTAGGTATATTACGTTGTAGCATGTTGATCATTTTCGTTGGGTGTTACACCAATATAATAGCCACAGACGCGGTTGCAGTTATTTGTACCTGTCGTACATGGTACAGTTCAGCTGAAACGTGGATTTCCGCTCTTTTCTTATTGAAATTTCGATTATTCCTAAGATTGATACAAATCTGCATTGTAATTTTATTGGGCTTGCTTGCAAGTCTCGCAACAGTGGAACCTAAATACGTTTCAGACTTTCCCAAACTCCCTATGTTGTGACCACTTTTACTGCAAATTGCCAACCTCTCTCGGAATTATTTATGTTGGTACATGGTGATTATTTCCGCTGAGCATTACGGTGACGTAAGGACAGCTATCACCGAGATTTACCTTGTTGTAATGTTCATTTTCGACGACTATCACGCCGTTATAATAGCCCCTATTCCGAAAGTTTGTTGCCGCTATAATTGTTCGTGGTTATGATAATAAATTTTGTAGAATGTTACTCCGATTTAATCGACACAATTTGTTTTCCATCCCCATCTCCTCTGTTTCTCTTATGTTTACTTACCCAAAAGGATAATGTAATAATCAGCGAAAAGCATATCACCAATTTCGCCATTTAGGAAGGGTTTTTCTCTGCTTTTTGAGCCAATGAAATAATTTTCAAACTTATCTCGCACGACTGCCAGTCATGGATTAATGTTTAGTGTTAGTACAAATGGACGATATGATGACACCAAATTACAAAATAAAACAATTATTTATTTTTAGTCGCAAAGGCAGCAAATTTTTTAATAAACGGTAAACTTATTATCAATTTCCAAAAAAAAATAATAATCATTTCTTAGGGTAGGGACACATACCTAAGAATAAGATTTATAAAGGGTTGAGAAAACTGTCACCTTAATTGTGACAGCTACACTTCCCCCTACAAATCGTCTACCTCTTAAAATTTCAGAGCATTTTCTTCCCTATCCAACATTCATCAAATTAACATGTTTTTGCCGACCAAGTTGCAATGGGTCTGCGCCGCTACAGCTACAAATTCAGAGAAAATACAAGCATCTTAAAGTGAAACGGGGTGTTCTGATTTCTATTATGGAGAGATAGGATTGATACCAGGATATATCAAGGAGAGTGATTTATGAGGTGAAATGACATGCAATGCTCGATCTAATTGAACGCAGAAGAGCCAAATTCCTTTATCTATGGTTTATCCATGGTTTTGATCCCTTATTTTCAACCCTAGTGCTCATAACGGTGTCGAATTGCGAGTAATCAAGTTGTCAATCAGTTCATTCTACCTCTACTCCACAAAAGAACACCAGGGGTGCTGGTAGAGCTATTTTCAGGGCGATACATTTTTATTAACCTTGATTTTTCAATTGACTATCTTAACGAAATTTCAATTAATAGTTATTATTAAATTTCTTATCAATTGAATATTTTAAAACCTGAATCATATTTCTATTTTCAGTTAATCATACCACTTTACTTCTCATAATTTTTAAATTTCAAAATCCTTGCCCAGGCAACGCCCATGTAGAACTTTCTTGATAATTCTCTCACATCGCAAATTTACTAAATTTTCATTTCATTGTGATAAATAACTTCCTCCTCTCTCTTGAAAAATCACGAATCGAAAAATTTATCTTAAGCTCGAAACATTTCTAAAAGGAATATTCCCTTAGAATTCAAACTAATATCATTGTTCGGACCAGTGTACTTCCCTCCCCAAGAGAACAGTTCTTTTACATTTGGCTCGAGGTTTAGTTCGATTATTTTGTAATACGCGACGTTTCTTGGTTTGAAGCGAAGGAATCTATGTAAATAGTTGGCTGTCTTTTTAACTCGCGAAGAAATAAATGTTCTAATGTTGTGTTTACGAAGTCTTAGGAGTTCTTCTAATGCGAAAGTGGTACATGAAGATTTATCGACTTATCAATTTGTTTGCATGTGGCTGGGTAAACCAAAGACTTGCTCTTCTGAATTGAAAGATAGGAATGGGATCTAAAGCGAACAGACCTTCATTTCTGAGAAGTGTCTGCAGTAAGATCAATTATAATCCTTTCAAATGCCAATTTACCATAGAAGTAAAACCGTTTTGTATGAAAGTAGTTCCTTTTTTGTGTGTTACAAGAAAACTAAGACATTATAACTTGTGAAATAAAACTCGTATTAACAGTATGTAACGTAAAATGTTCTCTTTCAGGCATTCATGATAGCGTATACGAGCGACTTCATTCCCCGTTTGGTATACGTTTTTGTCACCAGTAAGGATCGAACTCTAAACGGATACATCAACAACTCCCTCTCGTACTTCGACACCGCAGACTTCCCGGACGAAGTGAGGCCGTTATCTGACCAGTTGGATGGCATGCCCGTCCCGATATGCAGGTAAGAAGATTTCTTATTTCACTATTAAACTTTTTCTTTGCTTCACTGTTAAACAGAGGAGCTGTGGTGGTCTCGTGTACGTGACGACTTCAAATAACAGATAGCGCTTCTATGCACTGGAGTACTCTTTTGCATGGCGGTAGAATATCTGTCTACGGATCTAGTAGTCCCTGGTGCGACTCCCCGTTAGCGCACATCGCTACATTGGTTACTTCCGGACAACTGAATCATGCTGCCATCTATAGGCGTCTTTTGAAATTTCTACACGACCTCCACATTACCAACTCAGCAAGCAGCCTCAGACGACTCACTGCCAAAACGCAACGCACTCAACTCACACGCAAGCAACTCAATCGTTCCCTCCCTTCGCGACTCACTGGGCTTTGTGCACTGGGAAGGGGCTATGTGGTGGTCTCGTGTACGTGACGACTTCAATTATAGATAAAGCTTCTATGCACTGGAGCACTCTTTTGCATAGCTGTAGAGTATCTGTTTACGGATCTAGGAGTCCCTGGTACGACACCCCATTAGCGCACATCACTACAGAGCCTCGTCTATTGGAGCAGGTAAAATACCAAAACGAAACTATAAAATCATTAAGAAATGTTATACACTATTTCCAGGAGGTGCTTTTCTTGTGATGATCTCTTTCATGAAGGAGAATAGTTTATTAATAATTGCACGTTGTGTTATTTTTTTAAAATCGAACTTAATTATTATTATTATTATTATTATTATAATTATTTTTTCGTACTCTATGAGAAAGAATTATATGTAAACGTTACTCTATGAGAGGAGGCTTTATTTAAATGGTTATGTCGTATAGGCTCTAACTCTACAGCTATCCCTTCTTTTCCCATCATACTTTAAACTTTAATTAATAAATATATGTGGGGGTTAGTGGTTCGGTTTTTTAAATGTCTAGGGGATTTATTTAGGGAAGCAAAAATGAAATAAAAGAGAAATAAACTTCCAAATCAGAAACAGAAAGTACAATTAAATTTATTGGACGAAACATCACAATCACTTTCAAATAAAACAAAGGGGGGAAGAGTATTAAATATTACTAGCCAAATGGCAGCACAAGTCGACGAAAACTAAGTGTTTAATTAGTACATTACCCAATTAGTGAAGTGAGTTGAGTGCACCCAAAATTGGCGGACAGAGTTCAGCGTGTTTGTTCCCGAATGGGATCCGGTGTGCTTCTGCTTAAAAAAATAAAATCGCGGAGTACGAATACTTATTCTTAATAACAAAAAAAAAAAAAAGAAACATCGTCTTGCAGTGCCATCTGTCTTTACAAGAGGAAATTGAAATGTACGGTAAACAATTGATATGGGATAATAAAAATCCTACAGATTCGGCCATCCTGTAGATCGATGACCTCATCGATGAAACACATGGAAATGGGCAAGACATATGATAATACTTAAGTAAAAGAAAGTATAAAACTAAGACAAAATGAAAACATTTCGTTGACGATCACAATGTTCATTTGTAATTGTTCGAAAAGTTCAGGATCAAGTCTATTTGAAGATGGTAGGAACTGCATCAGTGGCTGGGTCCTATGCTATGGCTGGAGTTGCATGGTAAATTGAATATCAAACAATGACATATAAAATGAAGAATAATGACGTTGGTCGAAAGACAATTATGGCAATGTTTACATATTATTTTTGAAGAGTATTTATGTTAAGTTAATTTATTTAATAGAATAAAATTTCATTAGATCAGCGGATGTAGAAGTTATGTTAGGCCCTTCCTGGTTACCTATTTTTTGTACATCATACCTATCTTTGGGTTTACCTTTTGTAATTTTATAGGGTCCTAGGAATTTGGGTCTTAGTTTTAAACCAGAACCGAACTGCGTTCTCTGGATTGCCACCAAATCCCCTTCCCTATAGTTCGGAGCTTTCTTGCGTTTCTTGTTATAGGTCCGTTTGTTTTCGGCTTGAATCTTTTGGATGTTCCTCTTTGCTTCTTGTCGCAGTGAGTTCCTTTGCTCCTGAAGCTTATCTTCTATCTCTTCCATGAGTAGGTCTCGTATTTTCAAGTCGTCCTTATTCCTCATGGTAACACCTGTTAAGAGTTCAAAAGGTGTCCACTTGGTACTTCTATTAATCGTGCTGTTGAGTATTCGTTGTAGTTGGTCGACATATTACCATTTTGTCGAGTCGTCTAACGATAACTCGGTTAGGACAGGTATTAGAGTGCGATGGATCCTTTCTACTTGACCGTTTCCTCGAGGTACTCCGGTAGCAATTTGCAAGTGTTGAATTCCTTCTTCAGCGCAAAAATCAGTGAAGGCTTTCGAAGTAAATGCTGATCCTCGATCTGTGAGTATTCTTTTGGGATTTCCGAAAGTTTTTTGTTGTAACCTTAGTTTGTCTATTAAATCTTCTGCAGAAGTACACTTCACTGGATACAGCCATGTGAATTTGGTAAATGCGTCAACAACAGTCAATATGTGTTGATATTTTTTGTTGGTAGAGGGCATTGGACCAATAAAATCTAGGTGATACGTACTTAAAGGAACGTCTTCTTTCGGAATTGGATTTAGAAATCCTTCTTTCTTTCCGCTCTTCTTGTTAGCTAAGATGCATGGGACGCAGTTGTTGATGACATTGCGGACTAAGGCGTTTAAATTTGGAATGAAGAATTCCTGTTTTATGACGTCTTCCGTCTTAGAGGTCGAAAAGTGTCCTTTCTCATGCGCGAGCTTGATTAATTCCGTCTGCATGTCCTTCGGTGCTACAATTAATTCGCGATCATTTACGAATTTGTAGAGGATTCCGTTTCTTTCACAAAATTCTGACGACCCGTTGTTGTTGAGGACTGCCTTCAAAGTACTGTTGTTTTCATCTTCTGCTTGAGCTTTGCGCAATCTAGCTGTGATTGTATCGCTCTCAATTATAAAGACTGGATTTCTGCTCAGAGCATCTACATGTTTCATCCTTTCTCCAGGTCGATGCTCGATCTGATAGTCAAATTCTTCTAAGGATAATGCCCATCTAGCTATGCGAGTAACTAGATCTTTTTTATCCATAGTCTTCTGGAATGCCGAACAATCGGTGACTATTTTAAAATGGTTTCCCAGAAGACAGACGCGGAATTTCTTTAATGCGCTTACAATAGCTAGCACTTCAAGCTCGTAGCTGCTGTATTTCATTTCAGCTGGTGTTGTCTTCTTAGACATGTATTGGACTGGATGCATCTTTCCGTCGGTGGACACTTGCAGTAGTACAGCTCCATAGCCGTGTAAACTGGCATAAGTGTGTAATTCTGTCCTTTGACCTTGCCTGAAGATACTTAAGACTGGACTTTCTGTAAGGAGTTTCTTGAGTTTTTCGAATGCTTCGACTTGAGGTAGACTGAACGCAAATGGAGTTTCTTTCTTAGTCAGGTCGCTTAGTGGCTTTGCTATTTTGGAGTATTCTGGTATGAACTTGCGGAAATAGCCGGTGAGACCGAGAAAGCTTTGTACTTGCTTCACGGTTGTGGGTACTGGAAATTTCTTTACTGCTTGCGTTTTAGCCAACGATGGTCGTATTGTACCGTTTTCCACTATGTGTCCTAGAAATTCTATTTTCCGTTGCAGGAACTGACATTTCTTCCATTTTATCTCCAAGCCGTATTTTGATGCAACTTCTAGTACTGACTGTAAGTTTCTTAGACCTTCTTCTTCATCCTTTGAGGGAATTACCAAATCATCCATATAGATTATTACGATGCCCTTTCTCATTAGATCTCGGAAGATGTTGTGCACGTACCTTTGAAACACACTGGGACTGGTACTTAAGCCAAAGGGTACTTTGTTGAACTCAAATTGTCCATCGGGGATGATGAAAGAGGTTAGCTTGCTGCTCTCTTCATCTACTTCAACATGAAAAAATCCATTCTTGAGGTCGAGTGTAGTATATACTTGAGCATCTTGTAGCTTGTCGAGAACATCTTCTATCAGAGGTAAAGGAAATCGATCCTTGACTAATTTTCTATTCAATTTCCTATAATCCACACAGAGGCGAGTGGAACCGTCTTTTTTCTTCACTAGTACGATAGGACTGGCGTAGTCTGACGAGCTTGGTCTGATGATTCCTTGTTCTAGCCATTCGTCGATTTGCTGATTGACCTCTAACTTTTCTGAACTCGATAATCGTCTCGCAGGTTGGTAGACTGGAACGTCGTCTTTCAGGATGATTCGCATAGATACGTCTGTTGACAAAGTTTTGTCAGGCTTGTAAGTTGAGATAACTTGCTTCAATTCGTTCTGTATCCTGATGTCTCTTATGTGGGCCAACTCTATCTCTTCATTAGGACTTGTTTCGGAGATGTGCATGAACCAATCAGCGGGCTCATCTTTATGAAATTTCATACCATTCCTGGACGTTGTAAACGTAGCTTGATTCGTAACATCCATTCCGATAATTGCTTGGAAAGATAACTGGGATTGTGGCACTACATGCCATGTTAGAGAAAATTCTTCTCCGTCGGTGGAGAAACTCATTTCGAAAGATCCTTTCGTTGTGACTTGGGAATTTCCTAAGCCTGAGAGCGTTCTTCTTTGTTTCGAAAGCTTGGATTCATCAATGATTTCTTTGGCTATGTCGTCTCGAACGAAACTGAGTGAACTGCCTGTGTCTACGAGTGCGGTGATGAGTTTGTTTCCCATAACGATTTCTTTAAATTTCAACTCTTCTGATGGGATGATTGTACATGTCGGTACAGAATTGCTCGGAGGATTGTTGGATTCTGCATCTTTTCGGCGCTTGTCGCAGTTAACGTAGAAGTGTCCTGGTTCTTTACAATAACTGCAGAGTGACTGTCTAGGCCTGACAGTGTCGGTATTTCGATTACTGTTGAAATGGTTCCCTTCTGACCGGTTTGGTCCATATCGGCGATTATCAGCTCTTCGGGGAGGGCTTCCACGATTATTCGATGATCCGGCCTCGTATCGGTGACTGTCGGTTCTTCGGGAAGGGTTCCCATAATTTGACGATTTAGCCCCATATTTTCCTTTGGGCAAGGAGTCGAACTGCTTTGACTTTAACTTTCTGCGGACATCTTCGTATTTTTCGAACTTTTGGGCCAGCTCTCTGGGCGAGTTGATGAGTGTCCATTAATCTAGAAAATGTTCTTTGAATTCGTACGGAGCTCTTCTCTTGATCTGATCTGCTATGATGAGGTCACGAAGCTGGTCGTAAGTTTTCATTTCAAGACCTTCCACCCATCCATCGAAGTAAGTTTGCAATTCATGGAGATAATCCAACCAAGTTCCTTCAGGAGATTTTTGGTGTGACACGAACATCTGGCGAAGTCTTTCTGGAGACAGTTTGAACCTTCGTAGCAGCAACTGCTTTACGTGATCATAGTCGTGAGACTTGTCGGGGGACTCCCGCGCAATTAAGTGTGCAACGTCAACTGGAAGTAGGCCTATGAGGTGCTGAACCCATTCTTCGTTAGGGATCGATGACAGCTCTGCATGCCTCTCGAACAGGATGAGGTTAAGATTCACATCTTCTTTCATATCGAACTTGTGGAAGGTATCACGTGAAGGTCTGCTTGGTACTTGGTTTGTTGTGACGTTTTTCGAAGATGAATCCTTCTGGTTTTGGATTCGTAATTTTTCGAGCTCGAACTCTGCTTCTCGTCTCCGTTCTTCGATGGCTTCTTGACGTTCCCGTTCTTCGATGGCTTCTAGACGTTTTCGTTCTTCGATGGCCTCTTGACGCTCTTGCTCTTGCAACCTTTCCTCGGTGATGCTCTCGAGAAGTACTTTTACTTCATCTTCGTCATACTTCTCATTTTCCAAGATTAAATCCTTGATGATCGGCTTGGTCATAGTAGCGGTTATCTTTATGCCTAATTCTGTGGCTAAGTTCGACAGATCCTCTTTTTTACTTCTTAGAAGAAAAGCCATGGTGATCTTTAAATTTGGTGGAAATCCAGTGAACTTTGTGATATTCGTAAAAATGAAATTAAAAGATAACGACTAAAAGGAAAAAAGCTTGTAGATTTATGTTGTGTGCTTTTCCTCTTTTTAAAAAAAAAAAAAAATGGAGTATGCTACTAAGAACACTACGAAATTAACGAAGATACATTTTAAAAATGAAGAAATATATTTTTGCAGAAGTTAATCAACTCTCGGTCAATCAGATAATTCACAAAAAAGTAAAAGAGTACTACCGTAAGAAAAAGGTTTTAGAATTTCATGAACTTTTGTATGAGAACTAGTCGTCAGAAATTTTTTACTGAAAAGATTTTGATTTTTTTTCACTTGGACAAGAACAGATAAACATACCAACTTATAATAATGTACTTACTTTGTATTGCATAATATTTTAAAACATAATACTGCATAAGTTATGCTTTGTATTGCATAGAAAATTAATTGCATAAGAAATTATAACAGCAGCATTTGGAAAAGTAAACTATGAAAAAGGATGCGAATAATATATTAAGTATTCAAAACAAAATATTACCCAAGGATATTTTATAAAAAGAACACTTTAACACGATAAGTTTATCTCACTTAAATCACCTAACTTCTCAAAATAACAGCTGCATTTGGAAAAGTAAACAATGAACAAGGGTAAGAATAATATATTAAGTATTCAAAACAAAATATTACCCAAAGTTATCCATCAAAATAATGTATATTGAATAATATTCTTTGTATTAATTCAGAAGAAGGATAAAAAGGAATATAAAAACAATTTAAATGTAAGCTATTCTTAGAACAATAATGAAAATATAAATAAAAGACTGCAACATCAAATCCTTCAAGGTATCACTTCCGGTTATAGATAAGACCTTTTTTTTTTATTCTTTCTCTTTTTTACCCAATCAAGAGGTTTTCAAAACAAGTAAATAAAAAAAACCTAGTATGCAATTCTTAGAAAAAGAAAGTATCAATGATTCAGAACTTATCTGAAGGAATAAACTGCTGGCTTTGAATACGTCGGTTGTCACTGCTTAGAACACGAAATTAATGTAGTAGATGCTTTCGGAACACAGAGCACTAATCTTGGTAAATTATCCGGTAAGGGCCTCGGATAAAATTTCAGCACTTCGGGATTGAAGATTCGGAAATTTTAGACGAACTCTGATGAAGACGAACACTGATAAGACATTGAGACACCAGTTGGAAATGGCACGCTGCTTGTTGAAGATTCGTTGGCGAAGAATTTCGTTTGAAGCTGGATGCTTTCTGGCTAAGAACGACGACTGGAACTTTGAGAATTTCTTTACGACGAGTTCAAATTAATTTAATTGTAAATTTCATCTTCGAGGGGTTCGAAGGAATAAGGGCGATTTTCGATTAAAACGGGTGCACTCATGAAAAATATTATTGAACTCATGTTACCAAAACAAAACAGGTTACTAGGCATACACTTGTTATTATACCAAATAATTTTGAAAACGAACAAAAAAAAAATGAATCGCTACAAGGACGTGGTTTATTCAAAAACCAAAAATTACTCGAAATTAAAAAAAAAAAATTTAGAAGCAATTCTCATTTAAAAATTCCTTTTTGCTAATCCCGAGCCGAGGACCCCAAAAATATGTGGGGGTTAGTGGTTCGGTTTTTTAAATGTCTAGGGGATTTATTTAGGGAAGCAAAAATGAAATAAAAGAGAAATAAACTTCCAAATCAGAAACAGAAAGTACAATTAAATTTATTGGACGAAACATCACAATCACTTTCAAATAAAACAAAGGGGGGAAGAGTATTAAATATTACTAGCCAAATGGCAGCACAAGTCGACGAAAACTAAGTGTTTAATTAGTACATTACCCAATTAGTGAAGTGAGTTGAGTGCACCCAAAATTGGCGGACAGAGTTCAGCGTGTTTGTTCCCGAATGGGATCCGGTGTGCTTCTGCTTAAAAAAATAAAATCGCGGAGTACGAATACTTATTCTTAATAACAAAAAAAAAAAAAAGAAACATCGTCTTGCAGTGCCATCTGTCTTTACAAGAGGAAATTGAAATGTACGGTAAACAATTGATATGGGATAATAAAAATCCTACATATATTACTATTTTAAAGATGTACTATGTCGCTTTAAACAATTCTCTTCGATATTTGTTGATAAATTGTACTTAAATAACTTTTAATTTCATTTCATTAAAAATCCAACTTACATTTTTGAAAAACCAAGGTTTGAATACAAACTTCTATCACATCGCACCCTTTGCGTACTTTCTGCACCTACCTTTAATAATCCTGCCAGTGATCAAGACTAGTTTATCAGATAAATTAATAGGAAATGTCATTGCTCCAATTTTAAAATTACCTTATGTTCAAGACTTACGAGGCTTTAATGGTGAAACTGATAATCAGTCGAGCTATCAACTATTAAGAAGATTCTATTTTTCCAAAAATGTATATTTTGTGAAAAGTAAAAGAACCTTACTCGTTAGGAGTGGCAAACTGCTTCACGTAAAAACTAAAGCAGAGAAAAATGGCATCCGAGTGCTGCCATTTTAAGAGTCCATTTGAACTGCATTGATAGATTGTAAGGCACCATATATTAACGAAAATAACCCTTATTTTTTTATTTTTTTTAACTGCCTGAGTACTTAAGTCTTTTAAGTCTTTTTCATTCCAAAACATTTCCGAAGGTGAAACACTAAAACAAATAAAGAAAAATCCGCACATAGCTTAACTAGAAAAGTGCATCAGTGGTGAAATTGAAACAAATAGGTACAACGGATGGTGAAAGTACCCGTGCTGGGTTGACGAAGAAAGAAAATAAAAATTTGATGCAGTTTCTCGATCTTGGAAAAAGTATTGTCACGAACGGAAACTCTGCGCCGAAAGCAATGTTATTGACTTTTCTATTGTAAGGAGAATTGAGATGGTGTTTTAAACTCTTAACTGCCCATATGTTAACACATATGTTAATATAGAGTGTTGAAAATTTTAAATTCGGCGGAAAAAAAATCGGATTATTTTATTATTATTTATTTTTTTCCTTTATTTTTCTCCACGTTTAGGAACATTTTGTGTTCGAAAAAGTGATCTAAAAAATGTCTGTCTGTGTGTATGTGCGTCTAATGGTCAGCATAACTTCCGAACGGATTGACCTATGATGTGTATGGATTAGTCCTGGCATGGGGTATATCATTAAGTTTTCGTCAAAATTGAACTTGCGCATAAGGTAGAAGCCATTGAAAAACTTCGAACTTTAATTATAATCATCTTTAATTAAGTCGAACTTTAATTATAATCACCCTATATGGCAAAAGTTATCGCAACACACAAACTATAACCTGAAGTTTGAACATTTTATCAAAATTTAAAATAGAAAAAGAAAAAATTGTTACTTTAAAAACTGTTACACACTATTTATATTTAAAAAATTTTATAACGTGCCTTTATTAATATAATTTTATTTATTAAAATTTGGGGTATCTAATCTGATTCACCCTCTGAAGTATAACCTTTGCTTCATACCTTAAATGCCATACTTGTTTACGTTACATAAAATACTCTTACAAGCACCGTCGAGTCTTTTAATAACGTAACATGATTAATATGCATTATTTGTGAAAATATGACCTTATGATAAACTAGCTGAATACCCGTGCTTCGCCACGAAATTTTATCATGTGCAATATTTTAGCCAGCTGTGAGGCCCCGCGTTGTGGAAATTCGTCATTGGTGTACTGGCCTCAATTTTTGGCACTTCGCTCGCAAGAAGGTTGATCGCGACACAAAATCGAGCTCGCTTCACTCGCTGAAAAAGTCATTGACACATTAGCCCAGGCTTACTTAACTCGTTGAAAGGTTCATTGCTGCGTAAGCGTAGGGTCGCTTCAAACACTAAAAACTAATTGCTACGTAAAGATTTAGTATTAGAAGCCCCTCCCATGTCGAGAAACAAAAAAAAAATCCTCGTTAATAACTATAATACAACACCTATCTTAAGAATATTTTAACAAGTGATGTTTGTAAAAAGCTAAATTAGAAGGTCAAAATTACTTACGTTGAAACTTTCAGAGCTCTAGACCTATTAGATGTCGCTTTTTGTGAAAATATTAATTAAAAATTCATTAAAAAACAAATTAAAATTTTAACGTTCTTTTTGTCAAAAGTCCAATTAGATGGCCAAAACTATTTGTGTTGAAAATTTTAGAAATATAGCCCAATTTGAAATCGTTTTGTAAAATATTTGTTAATTAATTAATTAAAAAACAATTAAAATTTCAAAATTGTGTTTTTCAAAAGTCCAATTTGAAGGCCCAAACTACTTATGTCGAAAAATTTTACAGCTGTAGCCTTATTTGAAATTAATTTTTTAAATATTTATTAATTAATTAAAAAAAACTAAATAAAAATTTAAAATTCTGCTTTTCAAAAGTCCAATTTGAAAGCCAAAACTACTTACGTTGAAAATTTTAGAACTGCAGCCATATTAAAAATCGTTTTGTAAAATATTTAGTAATTAATTAAAAAAATTAATTAAAAACGAACTAAATAGAAATTTAATATTCTGTTTTTCAAAAGTCCAATTTAAAAGCCAAAACTACTTACGTAGAAAATTTTAGAGCTGTATCATTGTTTGAAATTATTTTGTAAAATATTTATTAATTAATTTTATAAAATTAATTAAAAAATAACTAAAGAAAAATTTAATATTCTGTTTTCAAAAATCCAATTAAAAAGCCCAAACTACTTATGTTGAAAATTTCAGAGCTGTAGCTCTATTAGAAATCATTTTATAAAATATATATTAATTAATTAAAAAAATTAATTAAAAAGGAAGTAAATAAAAATTTAAAATTCTGTTTTTCAAAAGTCCAATTAAAAGGCTAAAACTACTTTTGTTGAAATTTTCAGAGCTGTAGCCCTATTAGAAATCGTTTTGCAAAATATTTATTAATTAATTAACAGCCACTATGTACATCTCATTGGTTTTTCAAAAGCATTATCTTTGAATTTAAGCCTCCAAGTTTAGTAATAAAATTGGAATACTATTGATAAATAGGAAAATTAAGGTATAGAATACTATTATTAAGATATATTTTAAAATAGGATCAATATGCATTAAAAGTTGTATGATAGATAGGATCAATAATAATATAATGGTTGTTTCAGCTCAAAATATCTAATTAATCTATTATATAGTACCAATATACAGAATGTATTGGACTGAATAATTATACGTTATTCATTTCGTCTCTCAGGAAGTAGGCCATTAGATTTTAATTCTCTTCCGTTTCCTAGGTACCAGGACTACAGGAATCCACCCAACCACACTATTGAGTACGAATTGAATATGAAGTACTGGCATATATTTGCTGCAAGATTGAGCTTCGTAGTAGTTTTCGAAGTAGGTACAATTCTAACTATTCTCATTGAACAAGCTGTAATACCATTGTCTATTCCCTAAACAGGGGATGTCCATTTACTATTTAAAACCATTCATTATTTCAATTTCACTTTTGTATATTTAAAAGAGCTTACTTTGATCCTCCAAATTTTTCTAATTCAATTATCTTTTAAGTGTACATTAAAAGATCTTAAACATTCAAATACTTTGAATTTTCGCTAATCTACGAAAACCGAATAGTATACTCTTACCCTTATACTAAATGATTTAGGTTAAATAGTTGAAAAACTATTTTTCAGTCTAAATGTCAATTAAATTTCTTATTAAATGCATTATATTTTTATAGTATGGTATGCCGTAGCGTCGTATCATATCACATCTCCAATCATTCAGTCATAGTATCTTATTAAATTTATATTGTAATATATTATTTCATAAATTGAAACAATATTGTACAATCATTGAAATATCCATTTACTTTATTACTTCATTTCAATATATATTTTTTTTTTATCTAGAATATTTCGATTTTACCTGTTTTTTAATAATGTAGCAACATTCTTAGCTTCAGTAAAGATAAGCCTTCCAAATTATGAAAATAAGAATGTGCCATAATTCTTACGATAAAATCCTCTCTCGTTTCTGTCCGTAAAAAAAATACCATAAAATGTCATTCAAACTCTATTTTTTTCCAGCACCTGGTGTTCTTCATCACCAGCATCCTTGCGTATATGATCCCGGACATCCCGAAATCCGTGCAGCAGAAGATCATGAGGAAGCGATATCTGGCCAGGGAGGCTCTCTACAAGACGGAAGCAGAGGAGGCCAGATCTGTCCTTGAAACTGCAGATGATGCTCTCACCGGTGAGGGTGACCATTCGGTGCTACCCTGCTAATATATGAACATACGTTGGATTAACCCATCCACCTAAGTATTGAAGTAACAGTGTGGATATTCGAGCATATGTGTAGTCGGTTCAAACAGTTGAATCTCAAACTCTAGTCAGCTGACCAGACTGATGGTCTAAACTTACGTTGAGTGATCCTTAAAAAAAAATTAATAAAAATATATATTTTTAACGTAAGTTTTAAGTAAAGTATGTATGGTAGTACTACATTTTAATGAGTTTTCATATCAGTGTTTTTAAATTTTATTACAAGAACTAAAGAGGTGTAGATGTTGATAGTCAGGCTTTGTTGGACTTTCTACACAAAGTGTCCGTTATCTTCGAAAATATGGGAATCACTGAATTATTGTTTAGCAATGTTTAATGAGGCTACTCTCCTTTAAACTTTTCAATTTGTTAAAACCTGATAGTAAGAAGAGTTGGTACAATGCGCATTCGATACGTTGCTAAATGTCAGCAAGTTTCTTAATTATTTAGGCACATCCGAATTCGATTTTATTTTCTCCATTTTGGGTACCAAATAGCTAAAGCCATACAATAAAGGTACAGTACGCAAAAAAAAAAACAGAACGATGGCTATATCTTCTGTTCTAATTATCGTAGAATCTTACGGTTTGCACCAAAATGTTTTGCTTACGATTTTCTATATATCTGATGCAATTTCTTTTTCTTGAGGGACCGTTTACTAAGTAAAAGTAACGCTATCTTCGAAAATTTCAATACGAACCCTTATTTTTTATCATTTCATTCGATTCAGAATACATCATTTACCCTATATACCAAATTTCAATGCATTATGTTGAAAAACACGTCACTTATGAGCGAAAATATTTCGACCATTTTTTGACCGATCTTCAGGGAGAATTTCCATAAAACGAAAGGTATTTTTAAGGTTCTTCTTCACAGCGGGAGAAATCGAACGGTCAATGTGGCGCGTTTCACGAAGATTAAAAAATACAAGTATTAGTCTAAAATTGCATAGAAACTACTTGGATTCATAGTGTCATGTTTAAGATTAATACAAAAATAGCAAGTAAACGCAAAAGTAACGTAATTTATTTACAACATTAAAGATGTGCATTCTTCACACGAAATAAATAAAATATCGAAAACTGTAATTGCAGAAATATAACGAATACTACAGATAATTAGAAAATTAATAAATATTAAATGTAGGCATTAGTAAACAGTATTTAGCAAAGCATGAATATTTTACAGAAATATTTCACTATAAACACAAATGTAACTAGATCGTTGAAATTATTTATAAAATGAAAAAGTCACATGATTCAGTAAAATTTTTAAAGGATAACTTATTGAAATTGCTTAAAAAATGTTGTTTTAAATAAATGGAATTTAAGAAAGCAAATTAAAAAAAAAATTGATAGTTTACAGAAAAAATAATTAATAATTTTAAAAACTAAAAAACACGCTTTAATAGAAAATCAAACTAAAAAGTAGAAAATAATCAATAGATTAAAAAACTAAGAAACACGCTTTAATAGAAAAGTGAACTAAAAAGTAGAAGATAATTTTAAATAAGTTTGAAATAAGAATAGAGTGATTAACAAGAAATATTTATTTTATCGTACAAAAGCGTGGGGTGCTTTTTAAGATATTTTCATAATGGCTCTACTTTTACCAATATCTGTCATTTAAATATTTACAAAAATTGACATCAAGCACCCCACGCTTTTTTATGATAAAATAAATATTTCTTGTTAATCACTATTCTTATTTCAAACTTATTTAAAATTATCTTCCACTTTTTAGTTCACTTTCCTATTAAAGCGTGTTTCTTAGTTTTTAAACTATCGGTTATACGATAATTGAACGTTATGCGATTTTCCACACCTCTAGTTTACCTTGAATTAATCTTTGATAGTTTTTAAAAGTCGTCTACTATACGGTCCCTTAAAGTGAGCGTTTTTTACATTTTCTTTAAAAAATCGAGAACTAATAGTCAAAATGGAAAGAAAAAAATTATGGGTGGGTTTTAGACCATGGTAAATCTAATGAAAGCAAAAAAAATATATATGTTTCTATTCAAAAAAAAAAAATTTAATTGCTTTATTAATTAATAATTAATTATTAAAAAAGAAATTGATTCAAAAGCTGATTGCTATTTATGTTTGGCCATTTACAAACTACCTTTTGAAAAAAAAATTACTGAAATATATTAATTATTTAAGTATTTATGTCCAAAAAACCAACTTTTTTATTTAACATTAATTTATCATTTTCTTTTTATCATTTAAATTACAAACTATTCATTAGAAAATTACGAATTTTTGTATTTCGCATTCTTTTTTAATGCTGAATCCAAATATGGAATAATATTATGAGGTTGCTATTGAACTTTTTAAAGTTTGGTTCTGTTTTAATATATAG
This sequence comes from Linyphia triangularis, assembly GCA_963978545.1. Taxonomy (NCBI): domain Eukaryota; kingdom Metazoa; phylum Arthropoda; class Arachnida; order Araneae; family Linyphiidae; genus Linyphia; species Linyphia triangularis. The sequence goes on along the minus strand of OZ021732.1, from coordinate 39,837,066 downwards.
ATGACCCCTCATGATAAAAAAAAACTACATACAATTATTAAAAACCTTTCACGATTTACAACGGTACTTTTTGTTTGTTATTTCAATAATTAGAACAAAAGATATAGCCATCGTTCTGTTTTTGTTTTTTTATGGGTACTGTACGACATCTAATACAGAGTAACCACTTTATTGAGGGAGACACTCCAATGGTAGGCTGGGGCTGGATGGATCTGCAAAAGTCACATCCAATGTCATACCAGTTGATCATTCAAAAGTGGCAGATAAATTACATGATCTGGGGAGGATGTTGTAATATTGGTTAGCATGGTTGGGTCAGATCTTGAACTTCTAAATTGTCTTCGTTTGTCACATTACACTCTACTGAATACATGTGCTCGAATATATCTAGACTGAACGTTACTTTTTGAAATATCACGCAATGCAACTAAACGAAGGGTTTTGAACTTGATGAGATGAAAGTTTTCGTAGTTCAAAAGAATTTTTTAATTGGTATATTTTCTTCGATGAGAAAATTTAACTGTGAAATAAATCCTCAAGATGATAATATATATTTAAAAAAAAAAGTTTAAAAGTTATCATAAATTTTATCTATTTCACAAAGTAGATATTTGGATATTGGTTCAGTACTTCTTTCAGATGATTGCACTGGTTGAATTGTCTCCTTTGACATGCAAATTCTCTAGAAGAAACAATGGCAATGGTATCAAAAATTAAAATTTTAGCCGTACCGATCAAAATTATTGAAATTGGGGGTTATAAAAAAAACCTCTTATTTTTGTATGATCTATTTTATCTGTCTGTCCACCAAGAACTGTAAAGTTTAATAAACTTTAATAAAGTAAAAAAAATTAATAATTGTGTGCAATATTTTAACATATTTCATAATCAAGGCATAATTTGGACGTATGATGATTAAAAATGTGGATAGTGGCTATAGTTCAGATAGAAAATTGATGATTTTTACCTATATTATTTTTTTTATTTTTTTTAGTTATAGAATATTATTGTGAGTATTAATTAATATATAAATAAATTTCAACTATATTAGCTTAGTTGAAAGTGAAAGATCAAAAAGAGAATTCAATTAAATGAATTATAAAGAATAGGTTTTGAAAATTTACATATATCAAAGCAGAAAATACTAGATTCATTCCTTTCAATATTCTTTTACTTGAAAAAACAATAGCCAAATCAAGATGGGTAAATTATTTTAAGTACTTTACTTGACAGAGTATCCTTAACTTTTCTGTGATTTAACTGGATACAAGTAGAAGAATTTTATACAAATTGAGAAGGTACAAATGAACCCAAATTGCTGTTATGCACACATTGCAGAATATTTAATTTTTATCATGCCCATCGGTGATCAAATTTTTGGATCTATTTGATAAAAAAAAAATTAAAGATTATTGTCGTTTTATGAAAGGTAATTTATGAGGGATTATCAATTCCTTCTCTAAACTGTTATACCATGAAAGTATTAAACTTTATACTGAATTACATCATGGCATCACCACTGAATGACAGTTGAAAGTGTAAAAAAAAAAAACTGTTTACGTACTTAAAAACATCCAGAATAATTTATTTTGGTTTATTCCTAGTTTATGTGAAAATATCACTAATTGGCTAATTGGTAGGCAATAATGTTTCATATTTATAAACCCCATTTGTTATGAGGGTTTTTTTTTTTTTTTGCTTTATTAATTGCTTAATTTTCTTAATTCGTCGTTTTGTATTAATGACTAGTTGGAATTAGTCATCTAGTGAATTTCACATCATCTACGATTTTGAACTAGTAACAATATGGTCTTATCTTCAACTTTTCAAAATCTCGCCAACCCTTTTACGTAAACTAGGAATTTACCTTTACTTTAAGTCTCTGTGTGATAAATATGAATCCATTTTATTAAGAGATTTATCTAACCTCCAAATGGCTTCCCACTACTTTTCACCCCCATCTCATTTTGAAGACGTGTATTCATGCTGTTCATTTTTGTTGAATAAAGAACAATTTCATGTAAATAAGAGTTGGTCTCTTCATTTTTTTGTACTTGATGGATAAAGACACGACAAAAATGTTTCCTAGAAAATCCAACTGTCTAATGACTCAAATAGTATTCATGCAACCATATTTTTACAATTAAACAAAAGGACTGATCTTGTGTCCTCAATTAACATCAAAATAAACAAAGGTTATGAAAGAAACTAGGGGTGTGGAACATCACACAACTTTCAATTACACTATATTACTGATGCGGCTTTCATTTGTGTCATTTACCGTTTTTATATTTCCATCATTCGCTTAGAAAAAATGGCCAGTTTGCGATATTTTTCGCGATAATTCTTAGAAGGGTCTTTTTTTTTCACCTTTTTTTAAAAAAAAAATAATAATAATAACTTCGTCAAAATGGTGATTTTGGCGATATACTTTTCGATAACTCTTATATTATCCTTTTCTTATAAGTGAAACTGAGATAGGGAGAAAAAATTATAAGCTATGTTCAGTAAAAGAGAACTCTGTGTTTAAGTGCATTCGTTTTTCAGCTTCTTACGCCTTAAAGCATTGTTACGGAAATTTCGCCTGTGGCGATCTTTAGAGAGGCATTACCACAGCGATTTTGATCAAAATTGTTAGAGCCGTTTTTTTAGCAATCATTGAAAACATGATTTTTTCAATGGCTGCTACCTTATGCGCATGCGCGATTTTGACGAAAACCTTAATGATAGGCTCCATGGCCACCACCTACCCACACACTAAATTTGAACATCGTGGGTCAATTTGTTCGGGAGTTATGCTGACCACGTAAACACAGACAGACATTTTTTCTAGATCACTTTTTTGAAATCACGATGTTCCGAAACGTAAAGAAATGTAAAAAAAAAAAAAAAAAAATCGATTGGTTTTTTTTTTTTTTTTTTTTTTTTTTTTTTTTTTTTTTTTTGACCGAATCTTATACTTTCATTACCTTATGTATACATATGGATAATTAAAAGTAAAAAGAAGTCGACAAAATTTTATTTAATTGGATTTCAAAAAGGTAGCAAAAGAATGGTATTTTTTCAAGTTACACGTTAGTTTGAAAATAGTACACGCATACAGCAGAGATGAAAAGCAGCATGTCGTCATGGTATTTATTGCAATCTATCGAAAATTAAAAACTTTATTAGATATTGGCTACCATCAATCCGTGATTACCTTAAATGATTGAATCATTTAAGGTAAAGACTCAAAATAATTTTTTAGAATTTCAAGTGTCCAATATTTATCTCGACTCTTTAAAATGTTTATTACTATAGTACAAGTCACAATTTTTCAATGAAACAAGTTTAGAATTTTATCAATAAATTTAGTTTTTGTTTTGTTACTTAACGTCAACAAAAGTTTAGCATTATTTTATCATTAACTTTAAATAACAACAATGAGGTAAGAAATCCGTAGAACGAAATAAAGGAATTAAATTATACGGTTCCAAAATAAATAATTTCCGAAATTAAATTTATAGTGCTACTCAAATACAGGATCATTTAGTGTAATAAATGAAAATACTAAAGGGAACTTTAAAAGCCGGCTACTACACAGTCTTGATACGAAAATGTTCAGCTGCGGCAGAGTTCTAAAATTCGACCCGAATTTATACAAATAGAATCGAAATTCAGTAAGCTTTTCTGAAATTGGTTTTCTTTTCCCCTTCCTGAACTGTATATTTAATTTAAATGTAATAAATTATATTAGGCTTCTTTGAGAGGGTAAAACACATTTATGAAAGGAGTATTACTCATTAGAATCCAATTATTTATTAATTCCATTAACAAAAATGGAAACAAATGTATTTTCTATTTAACCATTTGCTCGGCAGAGCATAAATACTCTTTTGGTGGAAGAGCTTAAACAAAAGATAAAAGGTGATCAAATAAATTCAAGAATGGAACTAGATCGTTTTCAAGTACTTTAGAGTGAATGTAAGGACACACATTTACTAATTATTGTAGTTATCGATTGCACCAAGTTCGACATTAATTTTGCTGTTTTAATTCATCTAAAATTATATTTCTTAGTTGAATTTATTGTATACTTTAAAAAGCATTGATTAACACTCGTAACTAATGTAAAGCATTCTTTGTGAATAGATTAACAAAATCATACAATTCATCAGCTTTAAAAACTTTACTCTCAACCATGTGTTTACGCTTTATTGATAAAAAGCTTCACCATTTCTAAAGGCCCTTACTACCTTCAGGAACTACAATAAACTGGGTTTCCCTTATAATTAAGATAAAAATTGCATTGATAATTTATGCATTAATAGTTATAAAGATTTATATATAGATGTACCATGAGGGATGGACTTTAAATAAAAAGATTCATTGTGAAACAAATTTCTGAGAAATTCCATTTAACTGGTAGAAAGTATTGCATTACATTTTTTTTTTACTTTAAAATATCGACATTTCTATACAGAATGTATTTTCACTTTTTAAAGTACGCAATATTTTAGTCCTATACTAAATTTAATAAATTATATGAATCTTTATGGGAAGCCTTATTAAGAGTAGAGTTGCATGGAATGGCAATATTTGTGACGTGCTTATGACCAATCGCAATAGACATTCAAAAAGAAATTGGCATGACCACTGACATGTCACGTGTAAGACATTTTAATAACGTATACGAATGTCTGACCTATGACACTGGAGACAGTACTAGAGATTACGCAGAGAGAAACTAAGTTACAGTGCAAAAGAATGTATATATTTTGTACATTAGTACAAGTAGTTTTGTAGTAGTTACGTACTTACGTTTAGTAGTTTTGTACTTCGGTTGTTACTCATTGTAAACAAAAAATTTATTAGAAAGTATCATTTAAATTATTAAAGATTCGATTAGGCATTAACTAAACTTCGTAGAACTTACACATGCCAAGAATCTAGGTAATTTCAAGAGGCGATATTTTTTCATGACTTTAGTGTAGCTGTCTGCAATATAGTCAGCGGTATTCGGCCACTTGTCAATCCGTAATTTATCTGACTAATATATTACAAAAACTTTTAACTTTATTTAACCCATATGTAGTGCCGTATTCAGAGCGGGAGAGCTCATAGAGATGAAGCACCTTCCCCCCCCCCCCTCCCCTCGAAAATCGGAGGGAAATTAAGTTAAATTTCCAATGTTGGTGTTATTTACAATCGTTAACAAACTTTTGATGTCAGTCAATTTCATCCCATGAAGAAACTTAAAGGCATTCAGAAAGCTGATAGCAATAAATACAGACAATGCAGAATTTTCTGCCATAGAAAATCTGCTAAAATTTTATGAAAGCAATTTGCCTGGTTTCCAAGACGTCATCGAAGCAGAATGGAAAATGTGGAAGATAAAATAGAACACTATCCATCGTTTAGAAAGACCTTCTACTGTCATTAATGCTTTCGTTGAAGGTTTTGTAGATGTCTTTCCGAATATACGTCAACTATTAAAACTGTTGTGCATTCCACCAGTTTCAATTGCAATTGCTGAAAGAAGCTTTTCAACTTTACGATCATTAAAATCGTGTTTAAGAAATTTTATAAGCGAAACAAAGTTGATTGGACCGGCACTTTTTCCCATTCACAGAAACATAAAAATATCAATAGTTAATACCAATAATAATACCAATAAAATCAATAGTTAACACCAAAAATACCAATAAAAGCTAGAAGGTTAGACTTTATATAGTAAACAAGTGACTAATAAGTTAAGTATCTCTATAAAAAATAACGTTCCCCTTTGCTTAACTAGTTCTTTTTTTATTTATCAAAAATTTAGAAAAATTAAAATATATGTTAATTTAAAAAAAAAAAAAATTGCTATTTCACTTTCACAAAATACTCTAAACTCAATATACTTCCAAAAGTAGTAAGGTTGTCCTAGAACCCCTCTCCCCCCCCCCCCTCCTACCCACCCATCCGAAACAATGTGTCTGGATACGTCATCGCCCTTTTTTTTTTGTCTACACAGAATGTAACTCTATCACAATTTATTCTAATTGAAGATTAAGTTCTTAAGCTTTTCTTTTCGCCATCATATTGAAAACAAATCTCTACACCAATATCATAAGGGGTCATCTACATACTAAAGTGTGTATGTGTGTGTGTGTGTGTGTGTGTGTGTGTGTGTGTGTGTGTGTGTGTGTGTGTGTGTGTGTGTGTGTGTGTGTGTGTGTGTGTGTGTGTGTGTGTGTGTGTGTGTGTGTGTGTGTGTGTGTGTGTGTGTGTGTGTGTGTGTGTGTGTGTGTGTGTGTGTGTGTGTGTGTGTGTGTGTGTGTGTGTGTGTGTGTGTGTGTGTGTGTGTGTGTGTGTGTGTGTGTGTGTGTGTGTGTGTGTGTGTGTGTGTGTGTGTGTGTGTGTGTGTGTGTGTGTGTGTGTGTGTGTGTGTGTGTGTGTGTGTGTGTGTGTGTGTGTGTGTGTGTGTGTGTGTGTGTGTTGGGCGGGTACCTGCCGGGCAGATCTGCAGAGACCTAAATACCCAACTTTCCGTAATGCAATCAGTCTGATACTTGCCTGATAGATTCAATGTCGATGACAATGCATTCTAGCAAATTTAGGGGTTTGTCACTGTCACTAAAAGGTCACTTTTAGCCACGTTTCTATAATCGCTTCAGAATACTAATAAATCCCTTTCAACAGATAATTTTGTTGAAATTCTTCCCTGTTGCTAAAATTATTTTAATAAGAATAAATAAAAGGTAATTGGATGTCAGACTTGTCAGCTTTTACTCATGTTCTATTATCCAGATACGAAACTTAATTCAAACATGGTCAATTTGGTGATACATAATAACTGAAACCTTCTCCTATTAAGGTCGTCGAGGCAAATTCTTCAGAGAGCTAATTTACCTACTTTTCGTCGTCCAATCCAGTTGAATCTTGGCAAATAGAGTCGTTGTAGATGACAATGTATTCAATCAAGTTTTGGGGGAAAAAATAAAGTTGTTAATAGTTTGGAATGTATAATTTGATCTTAGTGATCAAACACTATGAAAACTCTATCTGATCCCAAAATAAGTAGCAATTGCACATAAAAATTGGCAATGCGTATAAGGGATTTATATTAAAAACTTTATTTTTATGGGTTATATTATTTTATCTTAAATTGTTAATAAACCAATTTGGTGGGTTTTTTTTTTTTTTTTTTTTTTTTTTTTTTTTTTTTTTTTTGCAAACGTAAGTTAGAAAAAAGCCAAACGTACATAACACGTAACTTTTGAATACAACAGTTTAATTAATTGAACTGTTTTTAAATAGAAAGATATAGTTTTGCTTTAATCAGAACTAGTATGACTGAATTCAACATTAAAATCACAAGCTAATCTGAAAAATTTAAATATCACTGTATTCATTATTTTCTGCTTAAATTTAATTTGCTGGGTGCCAAAGCAACACCCCATTAAGGCATAAGCTCTAAATTTATATTTCCTTCTATGGAAATCATTATTGAAACTCCTTCAAAGTATTTAGAAACGCAACGTAGGGAAATCTAACAAATCTTGTAGCTTAATATCTCCACATGTATTTGTAACGTGATATGAATCCTGCTTTGGATAACACCTAGCATTTTCTCCTGGCTACAGCCTTAAGCACTTTATATGCCCTATCAGTAAATTTCTCTAGTCCTTGTAAAAATGCGGACGCATGGTTTAAATCTAACCCAGATTAGCAGCATATATCAATAATAGTGATCTCTCTCTCTCTCTCTCTCTCTCTCTCTCTCTCTCTCTCTCTCTCTCTCTCTCTCTCTCTCTCTCTCTCTCTCTCTCTCTCTCTCTCTCTCTCTCTCTCTCTCTCTCTCTCTCTCTCTCTCTCTCTCTCTCTCCCTCTCCCTCTCTCTCTCTCCCTCTCCCTCTCTCTCTCTCTCTCTCTCTCTCTCTCTGGGTTGAATACACCCTCAGGCTTATTTTCGTTGATTTTCAGAAACCTGTCAGCTTTATAGAATGCAGCCATCCATTTCTTCTTTGTTTTCTGTTCAATGTACTGGAATTTACGAATGATAACACCTACTTTGGGAATTGGGTTGTTGACTTATAATTCACAATTTTTTCAAACATTTTATTTATCGGCAATACTCCGCTTCGAACATTACTTTAAGTAGTGAAAACACTCTTTCAGTTATTTTTAGCCTTTAACATTCTCTTCAAAGTCTGACTTGGACTTTTAGAAATAAACAACTTTCTTGAAACTAATTGGTATAAACATTTAAAACGAGGAATTTTACTTTCTAACTTTTGACTTAATGCTCGCTTTTAACAAGAAATAAACAATTTACTTGTTTCCTGAAAGAAAACACTCTCGACCCCAAGGTAATACTCGTTTAAGTAGTTACTAGAAATTGCAAGAGTATTTTTATTGTTTTGAAAAGAAAAAAACTTACTTTTAGAGTAGTCTTAGAACGAAAGAAAAGTATAAATAACTTTAAAAAATGTATGCTAAATTATTTATTCATATGAGTTTAAGTTCACTAACATTAGACTTACACTTGGAAATATCACAATAGTTATACGGAACTGTTAAATAAATAGAAATAAGTCAAATGTATTGAAGTAAACTGATTTTTGAACAAGTAAACACTGATTAATATTATATTCATTTTATTAACTTAACAGCCAAATAATTATTTGTATTGTAGCTTAATAGTTCACTCACAAGATAAGATATGTTCGTTTTTATACACATTAGCTATTGTAATTTTTTTGCACTTTATTAAATGCAATAGGAAATGTATTTATGTAAAAGATAGCCAATAAACTAACTGGCTAAAATCCAAGTTCATAAGCAAAGGACAGAAATATTACTAATGAACCAAGGTTTATATTATATGACAAAAGAACGTTTAATAAAGGGAAATAAAAGAATAACTAGGGGGGTGGAATATCTCACAGCTTTCAATTTCACTTAATACTTGTTACTGCAATTAAATTTGTCATAGATTGGTGTAATTTACAGTTTTTATTTTCATATTTTAGTTATTTTTAAGAAATGGTTATGTTGGCTATATTTTCGGAGATAATTATTACAGTGATGAAAATAAAACACTGTCAAAACGACGAAACATCTATAAAAATAAAACTAAGTTGTCTGCACCTTATACAAATCTACAATTTTTCACCTAGAGGTACGAAATTTGGAACATAGAAGCTTTAGTTCATGAAGTTTGTAGAGAATAACTTATAAATTCTATTAAAAGTTGCTTCCATTAAAATTTAATGACACGAGAAAAAAAATATCTTGGAATGGCAACGATATTTTTTTCTTACATCAGAATAAAACCAAAAGTTATTTTAATGTATCCCCCTCATTTTTCTGATTATTTTTATGTATTACAATCGTTTGTCCGATAAGCAGTATTAATATTATTGTAATATTTCCATATATTTACTGTCAGTCAATATCGTTGACAACTTCTGCGCATGTGCGGTTTTAAAGAATTTTTTTTTTATGCATCGTTTTGTTTTCAAAGTTTTAAATTCATCCTGTTTTTGTTTACATTTTATGTTGTCGTCAAAGATGTATTATGCTCAGCAGGTATTGACATTTTGATTTTATTTAATGAGTATTAATAACATTAAAACAAAATCAATTCGTTAAATTTCTTTGTATTTCATTAGCAAATATCTTCTGCATTACAGTTGTCATAAATATCTAACATCTAAAAGTTCGTTTACCAACATAATTTACTACTAATACGTTGGTGCCGTTATGGGATGTTTTCTGTCGAGTTTTGGTCAACTTAATATCTATTATATCTTTTTTCCAGGATGTGTCCATTACAAAATCAAATGTAAGAAGTCCATCTAATGTGCGAATATCATTAGGTGTGTTGTGTGGCACCGCGTTGACCAATATTAGTATTATTATGTTATATCTATGCCACTTGGCAACAATTTTTCAGTTGGCGAACAATTTGGTAGATAACACTATCGTTTCAATGCCTGTTATTTTTTCTCTTAATTCAGATTTTGTTTTATTTTAAAATAAAAATTAAGTACTTGTAACTTATTATAAAGTTATTAAATTCTTAATAACTTGGTGCAGTATATTTTCGTGATTATTTTTAAAACAAAGGCTAGAGCTGCACTATAGCCACCAGGCATATTTTGATATTATTTCTATGTTTACAAAATTTTAAATGGTTTAATTTTTCTAGCTGGATTAATTAAAATGATAAATCTAACTTCATTTAATGAGAGTGAGTCAAAATATACATAGAATCTAGCATACCAATGGATTATTTAAACTCAATTTGACTTCATCCCTTGCAGTCTCAATTGCAGATTATCTGAAGATTATTGAAATTCATTGAAAACTTCAAATAATTTCGACATTTGCTAATATGCCGCCAAAGAGAAGAACGAATATAGATGCTAAGTATAGAGCATCTGCCGCCAAGAGAGCTAAGGCATCACTGCTGCAAGAACACCATCGACTGAAGTATGACCGAGAGCGCTATTACAAAATGAACGAATACATGGATCTATTTCAGTACAATGGAAGCTGATCAAAAACAATTAATCCGAAGAAATTCCTCATTGAAGGACATATAACACAGAACTGATATATGTCCTTCAACGGGTCCCCGGCAGCGCGGTGTAGCACAGCTAGTTTTCTATAAATATTACATTATCCTTTCTTGTAAGGGAAACAGAGGAGAAACAGTCATTGACGGTTGTTGTTCAAAGGAAGAGAACTCTACGCTAACGACCTTCGTTTTTCAACTTTTTCCCTAGTAACCATGTGACGAGTATGTGAAGAAAAAAAATGCGGGAATTGTCTATTCAGAATTGTCCAATAAATGTTTCGAAAAGGCCATAAACGCAAAAATTTCTGCTCAATTCGCATTTTCTTTCTTTTTTTTAATTTGCGATCAAAATTACCTTGTTCGACGTTGACGAGAAAACGACTCATTCGGCTGGCATTGAATGTGACGTCAAGGCTTCCTTGGCTTGAAAGGCAGCAGCGGAAACTAGATTTGAAAGTTTCTCTCAAATCACGCCTACCTGTACGGAATGTGGCAATGGTCTACCAAAGCCAAATATTTCAACGCCAGCTATTTGGCAGAAATCTCACGATAACCATAGAAACGATAGGGTCTCTTTGAACCCCGAATTTTGTTGGCTGTTTTGATCGGACTGGTTCTGACTCGGTCTTATGCATTTTCTTTTCTTAATATTTAAATAACTAATTTTTTTTAAAGAACTTTTGTTTAAATATTTGGAATTAGAAAAAAATTCTTCATAAATATAAACTAATTTCACTCGTTTATAAAAAAATGTGGGAATCGTCCATTGGATATCCTGTCAAAATTTCTAAACCTTCGAATAAATTATAAGTGTGCAAATTTGTTTCGTTATGACCTTTAATTTTTTTTTGCACCTATCTGTTCTACGATTTCGGTTAGATAGACATGCCTTTTGTACTTTAAATCGTCATTCCACAACAGACACATGCAGAAGAAAATATATTTTAGCACCCACTTATACAAGAAGTAAAGAAATTCAATAACAACATTTAAAGAATATTTTTACTCTCAAAATTTAGTACAACTTCCACAACTACAAATCATAACATTGCAAATATTTAAACGTAGAAATTCACAAATTTTTAGGAATAAAGTCATTTGTCCAAAAATTTATATCCATGTAACATTAAGGCACTACCTTTGAAAAAAACAATTTAGACAAGTTCGGACTTCAAAATAAACATAAATTTTTCAAAAAATGAATAGAAGTAGTCCTAATATTCCTCCTGTTCTTCTTCCTCCCCCTCATCAGTAGTATCGATCCCAACCTCTTCATAGTCCTTCTCCAGAGCTGCAAGGTCTTCTCTCGCTTCGGAAAACTCTCCTTCTTCCATGCCTTCCCCGACATACCAGTGGATGAAGGCCCTCTTAGAGTACATCAGGTCGAACTTATGATCAAGTCGGGACCATGCCTCGGCGATGGCAGTTGTATTGGCCAACATACAGACAGCTCGCTGCACTTTGGCCAGGTCACCCCCAGGGACTACAGTCGGAGGCTGGTAGTTAATGCCCACCTGTGGAAATGGAGGAAAGTTTCATTAAGAGAAACTTGAGTGTTTTCTTCTTAGAAAAAATATATAAAAGTTGAAATCAGAGAGTTAATTGCAGTACCATTTTATACTCTAAAATTTATTTGTAACGTAGTGAAATATAATTTTTTTAGGAATCAGTTGGTATGCAGAAGCTTATTTAGACAACAGTTTAAATCTGAAAATTGGTTTTGGGATTTAATACGCATCATGTAAATGAAACGCAACTTACAAAATCTTTCCATAATTCGGCAACTAATGAAGGACTTTGCTTACGATTTGCTGTATTTCAAACTTTCAAATCAGTTTACCTATGTGTTCTTGTAATAAAAAGCACGCACCACAAACCATGTCATCATTTTGTCATTAGTATATAAAAAGACTAATAACTCAAAATTTGAATAAGCCTCCAAATTTGGAATAAGCTATCCTTCTAAAATAATCAATAGTTCTCTATAAAAATAGCTTAGTTAAAAGTGGAAATTCATATGAATTCAGAGGTTGCAACAAATAACGGTAAGAAATTGAAACTTGTAACTAGTGGGTTGGCCCAACTGACCTTGAAACCTGTGGGACACCAGTCCACAAACTGTATAGACCTCCTGCTTTTAATGGCAGCTATAGCAGCATTCACATCTTTAGGCACAACGTCTCCTCTGTAGAGGAGGCAGCATGCCATATACTTGCCATGTCTGGGGTCGCACTTCACCATTTGGTTAGCTGGCTCGAAGCACGCGTTGGTGATCTCAGCCACAGTCAGCTGCTCGTGGTAGGCCTTCTCGGCAGAGATCACAGGGGCGTAGGTTACCAGGGGGAAGTGGATCCTGTTATGAAAGAAGGGGGTAACTTCATTGTCTACAAAATCAAAACTAGAACATGATCAAATAGATTGAACAGACTTATATTCCTCGTTGTTTTTGTGTTGTCTTTATGCGCTTCTTTTTAGAGGAGTAATAAAGATAATTTCAATTATTAAATCAATTTTTACCAGAATAAAAGGAGATAGCAAAAGAATTCTTCACTTTTGCTTTCTAAAAGAATCACCCAATGATACATTTTTGTTATAATAAAATAGGAAAAGTTTAAAAGTTTAAAGTTATTTGCATTATTTCTGATGTGGTTAGCTGTATTCGTATACTCTTGGTGCACGAGGTTGGTCACTTTAAACAATTTCGTGAACAATTACAGATGAAAGATAATTACTTAAACAATGCGAGTTTAGAATCAGACATCAATTACAAAACTGTAAACAAGCAAATTTGTCACAATAACTAAAGATTCTACCATCACACGACTTACTAATACGAGGCATTTGAAATAAATTGGGTTCAATTAAAAAAATAATAGCATTTTAGCTTAAAGAAAAATGTCCTTTTTATCTCAACATTTAATCCACATTACAATCAACTTTCAAATAAAGTTTCATATAAGAGGTTAATTTAAAAAAAAAAAATTACCTTGGATAAGGCACGAGGTTGGTCTGGAACTCCGTGAGGTCGACATTGAGTGCACCGTCAAATCTGAGCGATGCGGTGATGGACGAGACTATCTGTCCAATCAGTCTGTTGAGGTTGGTGTAGGTCGGTCTCTCAATGTCCAGATTCCTCCGACTAATGTCGTAGATGGCCTCATTATCCACCATGAAGGCACAGTCAGAGTGATCTAGGGTAGTGTGGGTGGTCAGGATGGAATTGTAAGGTTCTACCACAGCTGTGGATATCTGAAATTATTCACACAATGCCCTGATAAATAATATGCCAATGGAGGATTATGATCAAAACATTGATTTCCTTTTGGGGTTACGCATTTTAAGCCAGATTTGCCATTAGTGGTGTAGTGTAACAAATATCAAAACCAGAAATTATAACCGACATTAACTAAATTTAGACCTTCGGGAGAAAATGCCTTGTTTAGAATTGAAAATACTTACATTCGTAATTTAACAATTGAAACATTTGTTCAAATATTGAGAATGAAGTGTGACAAAATAAAACCTCTAAAAATAAAACTCATTTCTAAAGTAAATTTTAAAATGCATTTTACTCGTTTACAAATCTTATTTTTAGAGTTATTTAGAAAGAAAATCCAAGGGAAAACTTAGAAGGTTCATGCAATTACTTCAATTTCTGTCTGCCTGCTTGAAAATGTGTCGTATTTATGCTTCTAAAGATTGAAAATTACGTAAGAATTAATTCATTTGTTTATAGTAGACTTCTCTCAATAGCTTTATTAATGATAAAAAACAAGTCACAATGTTCTCCTGATTATATAAAACAATGTACCTTTTGCCTGTAACTAGAGTTTTTTTATTCTTATAATTTTTTTTCATGCATATGTGTTACAGGTCGAATCCCATTCCAAGCCTACACAGATTGTCTTAAAACTTAGATAAGCTTACAAAATATTTAAAATTTACTTTTTTTAGTATTTGAATGACCATTTAACGCCTTTTCCTAATTTCTGTACAAACTTATTATTTTTAGATTATATGCATATTTAATTATGTTACGGATTAATATTCAAGATCAAAGTTTTAACTTAAAGCCCTATGTAGATTTTTTCTGAGTTCATTTCTTCCCTTTAAAGCAGGGTTTCTTAACCTGTGGTTCATGGACCCCTTGGGGGTCCATGGGTCATATTTTGGGGGTCCGCCGACTGATCCTAATTTTTAAAATGTTTGCATCAATATTTAGCCAGCAGTGGTAACCCGGACCTACTTCATCCTTAGCGTGCTCTGTATGGCAACCCTGTTTCTTTTTCCGCTCCTCCGGAGAAGAGAATTTGAGGCGCTTTTTCGCGCTTGCTCATTTATTTCTCTTTTGTTTTAGCCTTTTCATTGGTCGATAATTTGTTTGAGTTTGAAATAGCGGTATAATTTTAAACTTGATTCACGATTTTATTTCAGTTGGATCTGCCCTGGAGGTAAGACGTACATTTATTTTTGTCTTTC
Source organism: Linyphia triangularis (assembly GCA_963978545.1). Taxonomy (NCBI): domain Eukaryota; kingdom Metazoa; phylum Arthropoda; class Arachnida; order Araneae; family Linyphiidae; genus Linyphia; species Linyphia triangularis. Next base: position 39,822,038 of record OZ021732.1, on the reverse strand, counting down.
ATCTGTTTGTGAGTAGCATATTTTTTTGGTTTTTTCTTAGCTTTTATTATTGCTAAATGCTTGATTTCACTATGGAATCAGCTCTTGATGAAGTTTTGAATGCGAAAAATAAATATTCAGTTGGCTATTTTAGTGTTTTACCAGTCATGGGTAAGAAAGCGTTGTTAGAATAATGTATGAAAGAGGGAATGATTTCATCGATGTATAAATGTCCAAAATGTGGATCACAAATGAGTTTGAAGCCGAGACATAAGGGTATATCCTCCATCGATACAAGATTCCTTGCCGCTTTTTCAAGTGTTTTTTTTTTTTTTGTGTCTTAATGTTTGTTCTTAATGTTTCATTTGATTATTTGATATTTTTTGTAGCCCAAAATGTCCAAAAAAAGGAAGTATGATGAAAATTATGTAAAATATGGATTCTGCTGCATGAAGGAATCGGACGGTGTTGAAAAGCCACAATGCTTTCTGTGTGGAAAAGTTTTGGCAAACGCCAGTATGAAACCGGCAAAATTGATAGAGCATCTCAAATTTCTTCATCCTGAAAATGCTTCTAAAGATCTAGAATTTTTTACAAAGAAGAAAGCCCAGTTTTCGAAATCTGGAACATTAACCAAACTTGGATTTGGTATTCCACAAAAACCTTTATTTGAGGCATCTTTCAGAGTTGCATATCGTATTGCCAAAAGTAAGAAACCGCATACTATTGGAGGGACATTAATTAAGCCATGTGCGCTGGAAGTGGTTGAATTAGTTTGTGAACTGGAACAGAGAAAAAAACTTGAGGCTATTCCATTGTCCAAGGATGTGATACATTCAAGAATAGTTGAAATTTCTTGCAATATCTTGAAACAGATCATCGATGAATTGAAAGCATCGCCATTTCCCTTTAGTATGCAACTGGATGAAACTACAGACATCTAGAATTGTAGTCCACTTCTTGTTTTTGTTCGTTACGTGTCTGCTGATACTATCAAAGAAGAATTCTTATTTTGTGAGCCTCTTTTGCAAACTACAAAGGCAGTTGATGTTTTAGCGATTTTAAATGTTTTCTTTTCCAAACACGACTTCGACTGGAAACAAAAACTTCATTCACTTTGTACGGATGGAGCACCTGCGATGCTTGGCAATAAATCTGGTTTTGCCCATTTGGTAAAAAAAGAGGCTCCTAATGTTATTGTTACACATTGTTTTTTACATAGACATGCACTGGCTACAAAAACTTTTCCAACCAGCTTAAAAGAAGTATTGTCAATATAGTTATTAAAACTGTGAATTTTATTAGAAGTAGAGTTCTTAATCATCGTCTTTTTAAAACACTGTTTCAAAAATGAACTCAGAACATGAGGTACTTCTGTACCACACGGAAGTGCGCTGGCTGTCACGAGGACAGGTTTTGAAAAGAATTTTCATGTTGAAGACAGAAGTATCACTTTTTTTAGAAGAAAAAGATAACTCACTTTTCGAATATTTCAAGAAAAAAGATTTTATATGTAAATTGACTTACCTGGAAGACATTTTTAACCACATGAATGATATATGTCTTTCAATTCAAGGGCCTGATACAACAATTATGGATGCCACTGAGAAACTACAGGCATTTTTATTGAAAATGTCACTTTGGAAAATTAGAATTCAAAATGGGATATATGCAAACTTTCAAATGTTGGACGAAGTGCTTTTTGAAAATGGATCTCGGCAAGATAGTTTGTTATTGAATAACTTGAAAAATGAAATCTGTGAACAACTGGAAGTACTTCCAAGTTTCATTTGAAAAATATTTCAATTCGGATGGAATAAATATAAAAGATGAGTTGTGGATTCGTAATCCTTTTCTTTGTGATATTGACTGTATCGATGACATGAACCTTGCCAAAGATGAGCTAATTGATTTGAAAACAAAGTCCTTGTTAAAAATGGATTTCGATTCAAAAACTCTTGGAGAGTTTTGGTCTTCTTTAAGAGAAGCCTACACATTGCTTATAAAACGAGCTATGGCAGCCATTATTCCGTTTGCTACAGTATATCTTTGCGAAGCGGGATTTTCCACACTTGTCACAATAAAAACAAAACCTCGAAATCGACTGAATGTCGAACATGATATGCGCGTTGCTTTGTCGAAAACCATCCCTCAATTCAATCTGTTAATCAAGGAAAATCAGCAACAGCCTTCACATTAAAAATTTTAATTTCTTCAAATTTTTTATACTATTGAAATAAAAATATTAAAATAATTAAATAATAGAACAGAATATATTTTGTAATAAATGATGTTTAAGCCTTTTTTTTTTCACAGAGGGGTCCGTGACATATTTAAAAATTTTAAAGTGGTCCATTGTGCCAAAAAGGTTAAGAAACCCTGCTTTAAAGTCTAACTCCCATCATTTCCAATTTGCCATCATTCCCAATAAGTGAAAAAAAAAATATCTACTCAAAATTAACTCCAGTATCTATTCTACATCCCTCAAACCTGTTTCTCTGTCTGTGCAGTTCATCATCATGCAAAAAAATTCTCTAACCCTTCCTGCAAAGGTGTTACAACTCAAAATGTTATTATCTGAAGGTGATGTGGTAAAATCAACAGTAATTTTGTAATGTAAATCGTATATGTAATTTTATGTGATCAAATCTACTGTAATACGAAAAATGTGCCCTTTTGATGTGCTTTAACTGTGAAGTGCAAGTTTGCATGGTATATATGTATTAAGGCCAAGGTGGGATGGCTTGAATGCTGATTAGATAATACAATTACAATATAATTAGTATAATAGAGTTTTGATATAGCTGTATAATTTTAAAAAATGGGACATTTATATCAAAACTCTATTGGAACGCATTAAGAATGATTCGAGACTTTTTTTACCTCTATTGCTGATGGATAGCAGAGATTCACACGAAATCCAACATAATTTAATACTATATTAATAATACTATTAATTATATACCGATGTAAGTTCATCATGTCTCAAAATATTATTGATTAATTCATTTGTTCGATCAGAAAAAGAATAATGATCAAATTTTGGCTTTACAATCGGTTGGAATCTATGTTAGTCTTTTTAACTGAAAAAAAAACAAAAAAAAACATTCACAATTCGGATTGTATAAGTTTTTGTATTGAGAATGTGAATAAAACACATCATTCTGCACAATGTGATTTTTACCGTTGTTTTATTATTCAGCAGTTAACAACACACATGATTTTTACTTGAGTCGCACAAATGCAAAGTGATGTGATCTGGAGTTGCATAAAACATCTCAATTATTCTTAAAACTTGTTTAAGAAGCTCTTTCTAATTAAAGTAGCATACCTGAGGTGCAGGATAGATTGCAAACTCCAGCTTGGACTTTTTTCCATAATCCACCGACAGTCTCTCCATAAGGAGGGAGGCAAATCCAGAGCCAGTTCCTCCGCCAAAACTGTGGAAAATGAGGAATCCCTGCAGTCCGGTGCATTGGTCAGCCAGCTTCCTGCACCTGTCCAGTACCAGATCGATGAGTTCCTTGCCAATGGTGTAATGGCCCCTGGCATAATTGTTGGCGGCATCTTCCTTGCCAGTAATCAACTGCTCTGGGTGAAACAGTTGACGGTAGGTTCCTGTACAATACAGACATAGTTATTATTTACACTTATTGGTTAAAATTCCAAGTCCAACGGATTCTGAGCCAAGGGGATTTTCGCCAAAAAATGGCAGCCTCGCCATTTTTTTTATGACAAGTGAACTGCCTGTGGTTGCCATAATTTGGCCCGGTTTTATGTTAACAATTCTTGGCGCAGAATCCGTACCGGACTTGGAATTTTAATCCACTTATTTTGTTTCAATTCTTTATTCTTAGTTAAGAAATTGTTTGGTACAGTTAAGTTTTCACAATCTTATTATTGAATAGTTTGTTGTAAAATGGGCATTTGATTCGTAGAGTTAAAAAAATTTCTAACCTTTAATTATGCCCTAGATTTTGTCAAAAAAAAAAAAGGATCCCAATTCTGTAAACACTATTGGTTACTAATCACAGCATTAAACATATTGTTAATTTTAAATTAGATTGGTGTCAACGAGCAAGCATTTCCATAGAAAAATGTTTTTTTACCAGTGCGAACTTCGTCAACAACGGTGGGCTCCAGATCGATGTAGATAGCTCTCGGGACATGTTTTCCTGCTCCCGTTTCACTGAAAAATGTGTTATAAGAGTCATCTCCACCTCCTACCGTCTTGTCACTGGGCATCTGCCCATCCGGCTGGATACCATGCTCCAAACAGTAGAGTTCCCAGCAAGCATTTCCAACCTGCACGCCAGCTTGACCGACGTGAATACTAATACACTCGCGCATTTTCTTGCAATGGTAGTTTACGCCTAAAGAAATCCCTGGAATTTAAATTGGTATTAAAAATTATTTTATTTTTGCTAGTGATTTTATTTGTTGTCGCTATCGCAGTTGAAACGAAAACCATTGGTTGTAAATCCCCCCTCAGTGGAGTAATGAATAAGAAAAGTGGTGGCAGCAAAAAGTTATAAAATAGTATTCAAAATTCAGAGAAATTTTTTAGGAAATATTCTGTTGAATTTTAGTATTCGTTGATAGCGTCCGATTGCTTCTTTATTTTACACTAACACTACACCACACTGTCCTTCAGACGATCCTTACAAACTCGGGTACTAATCCGTAAGACGGGTATCAGTTGGCGCCAAATGTTTACAGATTTAAATAACACGTAAATGTATTGTCAAACCTAATGTATTGTCAAACCTATTTTAGGTTTCTATAGCAATTCTACAGCAGTTTTTATAGAAATTATAAATGATTTGAATGTTGATAGTTTGCATGAGTTAACGCTGCAATTTGGCAGTTCTTACCTGGAACCCGTCTAACGGAAGAGTACCCAAATTCGAACTGATCTAAAATAGGAAAACTGTTTCGTTTTTTTTTTTTTTTTTTTCCGGGGGGATGGGGGGATTTGCGCTAAGTATGGTAACCCGGCGTCTATATGGTTCCATTACAACTTGGCATCCATTTTGGTTAACCTGTAGTTCAATTCAGTAGTAGTGTCAAAATACAACTTGGCGGCATTTTGCAAAGTCGCCAAAAGGGGGGGGGGGTGTATAATGCATTTTAACCAAAGTTTCCACTAAGCTAAATGGAAGCAGAGAAATAATGTGTCACTTGGATTAATACATACATGGGATTAATCCTAGTATACGTTACACTGTGAATTTGGCGACATTGGCGATGGTTTTGATGACAAGTGTTCAACGCGACATTTCGAGCGTTGGCGACATTTTTCCAAAATCGCGCCAAATGTATAACATATAATAGGATTTTACCCTTACATGTAAAGTTTAGAAAAATATTTCAAAATTATTTTAGAAGGTTGTTTTTCAATTATGTTTTGTATGCCTACTATTTAGTAATGTATAAAAAAATCTTCACGTTTTAGCCACTAATTTTTCGAAACGTGTGATCTGTATTCTTATAACTAATAAGAATAAGAGTAAGAATACGACTGTTAAGAATACGAATAAGAATTTAATACTTAATGACCACTTTTTCACTACAACTACTAGAATTAATTTATTGCAAGGAACAAAACAATTCTCCCCAAATTGGAGACAAAAATATGTGGTGCTAATATACTCAACTTTAATTAAAATTGTCCTGTATGTTTAATTAAAATATGCATATATATATTTAAAAATTAGTCATGTGTTAGGCAAAAGATATTACTGATCGTTTTCTCGCCAACATCTAACAGGGGAATTTTGTTTGCAAATTTAAAAAAAGAAAAAGAGCATGAACAGAAATTGTTTAATTTATGGCCTTTTCGAAACATTTAGAATTGAATAAAAAAATATCCGGGAATTGTTCATTGGCGATGGTACAGTTTCCCTTAATTTAAGCAACTGCAAAATATTCAAACTCAAGAAACCACGTCAGCTTCCAATGTTTTGGCAATCTCGTTAAATTACAAAATAGCAAAGTAGAATGAGGCTGAATAAATTAGAAAAGCATTTGCTAGGACTTCAAAGAATATTAAAATTCGCAATTTCAACTAATGTACATCTGCACAGCGCATTTAGTCTTTTACAATTTGAAATAATACAAATTTAACCTGAATCTAAGTTAACGAAAAAAAATTTAATGTGGCCTGTTAAGTTTTTCTTGTAAAAATACTTACGTTTTCAGGTTGGATATTCTTTAATTAAAATTATTTACGTATTTTATTAAAATGAAGCACTCAAATGAACAATTTATGTTAGAACTATCAACGGTATAGTAGTGAATCAAACGATTTCATGTTCGACTAATTTAAAGAAAATGTTAAAATTCACGTGAGTTCACGCGCTATCACGATACACGAGAGTGATAATCGACAAGAAGCAGCATAGTAAAACACGTTCACTTTGGTAAACAGGTAGTTATGGACAAATATGTTTAAATTATATATTGCAGAGCCACATGTTTTATTATCCTTAACTATTATTGGAGAGTATAAAATTAACTCTTAATGTGATATAAATAAACTCACTCAAATTTACAGTTTCTGGAAACTAAACCTATAAGATAAATAAACCATAAATAATTAAAAAGGAACCATTTAAAAATTCTATAATTAAAAGCATCATGAAAAACGTTTTAAATATTTTTTTGGTTTGTTTACTATGCAAACGTACGCATGGAGTTTATATACGACATTATTTGGAGTATTATTTTTTGTACCATTTATTATTATTAGTATTTTTTATGACCTCAACTGGGTTAATTAGTCCTACAAAGTGATTATAGAAGCGCTTGTAAAAGCGGACTTTTAGTCCCTCCGAAGATTTTTTTTCTCGTGAACGTTAATAGGGAAGGTTACAGTCATTAAACGTTACCAAATTATACATGTTTGAATTAAGCTTAATATACCAAACTCAATTCAAACGTTATTTGAATTCGGGAGTAATTCGTCAGTAAAAGCTGATGTCTGAAAAGACATCTTAAGCGGACTTTTAGTCCCTCCGAAGATTTTTTTTCTCGTGAACGTTAATAGGGAAGGTTACAGTCATTAAACGTTACCAAATTATACATGTTTGAATTAAGCTTAATATACCAAACTCAATTCAAACGTTATTTGAATTCGGGAGTAATTCGTCAGTAAAAGCTGATGTCTGACGTATGGCAATAGAAAAGAGTGTAAGAGTGGCCTTTGAGAGGCAGCTCCATCGATAGAAAGCAACGTCAACGAATGTATCTGCCAAGTTTCAAAGTTTCAGTTCAATTGGATGACGGGAAGTGGGTTTATTAGTAGTAACCCGAATCGCCAATAGAAGCGTGTGTAAAGCGGTATTTCATCAACAGAGACCTCTCTCAAAACTATATAGAATGCATTATCATCACCATCGAATCAATCTGCAAAGTTTCAAATCGATTGGATGAAGGCAAGTGTGTTAATTAGTCATTAAAAACGGCAATAGCAGAGTGTGTAAAAGATGGCTTTTAGTGGCAGTGGCGCACCCAAAAAAATGTTATAATGCATTCTAATCGACAACGAATCTATCTGTCAAGTTCCAGCGCGACTGGAAGACATCAAGTGGGTATATTAGTATTCCGCAGATTTTCCCTCCTGCTACACACACAACCCACGTGTAAACAAAATCTATAATTTTTAAAAGGATTTAATATAAAGGATTAAAAATAAATTCGAATTTTCTATAAATAATTAACCTGCATGTTCGTGTCAATATCAGCAACTCTTGGTGGTAACCCTTAGATTTCATAATATTTTCTGGCTGACCATTTTACTAGGCGGGTTATTTTACAACGTTCGTTGATTTTTGGATCGACAAAAAAAACTTGGAGATGTGAAATAACCATTTATAAGATAACATGTTAGCTAAAATTACATATCGAGACAAAATTTAGTAGATTGAGATGTATTTCTGAACAGGGTGAAAACATATTAGTTTGAATAAGAGAGAGACAGGTTAGATTAAGACAGAACAGTTGAAAAGTTGGACGCATGTTATTTAACGAAACTAAGAATAAATTATCGTTTTCTTTATCATAAACTAGCTGCATGGCCCCGCTTTGCGGAGACCCATCATTGGTGTATAGGTCACAGCTTGTTTCGCTTCGCGAACAGGCTTGTTTCGCTCGCTAAAAGGTTCATTGCTATGCAAACACAGTCCGTTTCACTCCCTCAAAAGTCCATTGAAACATAAAAACAGGCACATTTCGCTCATTGAAAGGTTCATTACAGCGCAAGCGTATGCTCGTTTCGCTCGCTGAAAGGTTCATCGCTGAGCAAGCATAAGCTCGCTTCACTCGCAAAAAGATTAATTGCTATGTAAACCATAACTATTAGAACCCTCATCCCTGAAGGGGAAAAAAAAAATTCCCCGTTAATACTATAACACCCCCCCCCCCCTCACACAGCTATGAGGATATTTTAACATTGTGTTGGTCAAAAGGCCAATTATATGGCCCTAACTACTTATACTGAAAATTTCCCAGCTGTAGCCCTATTAGAAGTCGTTCCATAAAAAAAAATTAATTAATTAAAAAAACTAATTAAAATTTTAACATTACGTTTTTTAAAATTCAAATTAGAAGGTCAAAACTACTTATTTTGAAAATTTCAAATCTCTACGCCTATTTTAAGTTGCTTTCTATAGAGGGACAGACAGATAAACAGATTCTTTGTTTTATTCTTATAGATGTGTGTTTCATGTATATCTGAAATTTTTATTATACATAAAACTAAAATATTCTTTGCCTTTCCTTCTTGGGAAAAGGTTAAAAAATAACAAATATTATTTTAAAATAGGTTTGAGGGAATTAAATAAAATTAAAGAAAGGAACGAAAATGGACAAACCTACAATTTTATTTCGTTTTGTTTTTGTTATAAATTCTAATACAATAAATGCTTTTTTTTTTGTCTATATGTTACACTGTATATTTTCTAAATTTATTAAAATTTTGTGCCGCGAACAAGACAAATAAATAAATGCCAGATGTTATTCGAATTTGTTTGGCTATAAGCTTCGGAAATTAGGATAGTAACTATTTCGACTTTCATTAATTTTCATTTGATAACTAACACAACATAATGAAATAACTAACACAACAACATGATTAAATCTGTTAATACCAAAAATGTAGATAAATTAAAAAGTGGCAAATTTAAAACTTGTAGGAGGAGGGAACGGCGGCATTTAAAAAAATTTGACGAGGACACTTTCGAAATCAGTTGAAGGTGCACCCTAGGCCTGACTAGCATCACTCGGGGCCCAAAGCATAGCATGTTTCTGAAACCCCATACAAAATTGGGTGAACAGCAGGTACTGAAATACTAACATAAAGGCAAAATAATAAAGATCATTTGATAAATCATTTTTAATGAAAAGTAACATAGGAGAATTCTATAAAGCAATTAGGCATGTGAATAAAAAAAGTTTCCGTAGGCAGGACATAAGACTTTTGCAATTTAGATTTTAGATGTCACCGAATTTGGCTTTTAACTAATCATTATGTATTTTAAGTTTAAGAATAAAACGTAAACACACAATTAAGAAAAACGTAAATGATTTGCCTATGTGATTAATAACCATGAACAATCAGTCCCGCCTTTAGCCTGCAATTTTATTGTTAACCATTTTCTAAATCCAAAAATCACACATCAGAAAATCAACCAAAATTAAATTTACTCAGATATTATCTGATGTGTTTTCAAGATTTAGTAGTTTAATCACTAATAATTAAAATCTAGTTTTATAAATTATTTTTACAGTTTATTTGAGTTCAAAACCTAATTGAATGTATTGAAAAAGGACCAGGATTCATTTTGACCAAAACAATATTTGGAAATTTTGAGGCACTTAAAATTTCGGGTTGGCTTGTGCGAAAATCGGGCCTTGTGTGCGTCATGATCTTTCAGGAGGAAATTTCTGTAGAAATGCTATAAAGCCATAAAAAGATGGAAAAACAAATGCCTTTAACAGAATATTCTTTCCTTGAGTATAACCCAACAACCACTGTTTCGCCTCTGTTTCGTTCTAAAGAATGGATAATGTACTATTTATCTAAAAACATATAGCCGATTTTGTATGTTTAAAGGTGAGGATTTTTTTTTTTTTTTTTTTTTTGCTAATTTAATAGCTATTCTGCAAAATATTTCCTAACTGGAGTATTTTTTAAAAACAAAAACAATGAAAACATGAAAACGAAAATAGCAAATTTAAATGAAATGACAATTTTTAAGAGTAATTGAGAGTTGTGCGATTTTCCATACCCCCTGTTATTTAAATCTTAATTTTTCAAGAATGGGAACCACAATGAAATGTGAATGAAGTATTAATTATTATTTTTTTTTTTTCAAAAAAGTAATTTAAAATATTGCTTCATTTTTTCTTTGAATGTTGTTGTTTCTTCTTCCTAATTTTTAATTTCAGAAACTAAGGAATGGGCAAGTACGCAGGAGACATTTCGAAATTTTGTTTCGTAATGCGGTTTATTCACTCCTCATCATAACACTACTTATTTTGCTTTATATTATTTAAAGCTTTAAAATTTTATTTTCAGGCATTTTTGGTATTAACAATATTGTTGCGTGGACGGGTTCGAAAGATTTGAAACCAAAGCAGATCAAAGCTTGCAGATATTTATTCCAATATCACTCTTCACAGATTCCTTTACAACTCCAGAACTCCTCGTTCTAGTAGATACAATACAGCTCTTTTCACAATAATAGAGCACAAAACAGCAGTTAAAAACTTAACAACACAACTGCTGAAATCACTGCAAAAGACAATGCAATACAGTTCGCTTTCGGAACTCTCTCAATTCTCACTGAGAATCAGTATCTCAATACAGTAATTCCAGTCAAATAATTCAGTCAGCAACAGCAACTGACTCAACTAACAACTAACTCCATCACCCACTCTCTTGAGCTTTTATTGGGGAGGCGAACATACGTGAAACTTCTAGAGGTAGATATTTGGAGAACTTTCCAGATCGTAGTCGAAAAGTCCTATACATGTACATGGGGACCGAAAATGTCGCCAAATGGTCGCCAAGTTTGGCGACATTTGGCGATTTCTCGCCAAATTTGGCGACAAAAATGAGTCGCCAAAACCATCGCCAACTTGGCTCTATCTCGCCAATTTGGCGAGATTGCCATTACCATAATGTTAAATACCCTGCTCTTTGTAAAACTCGCTTCCCCGCGTTACCTCTGTAAAACTCGTTATCAAGCATTGAGATACACATTGCGGGGAAGCAAACTAAAGACGAACTATTGCACTGCTTTATGCGAGATGTACATAAATTTTCCTATTTACAATATTAACACTACGAAATATTTACAAATATACAAAAATTCGTAACAATATCCATTTATCGGCTGTCCTATGTGCAAGTACCAACGGCGTACTGAGACACAATTTCGGCTCGGTGATTTTAGATTCATGCCGGACCAAATTTACAATATGGTCATTAAATAAAAAATATTAATAATTATAGTTAATAATAAAATAATTCCAATAATTAATTAATTGTAACAATCAGTATATTTTATTATTTAAATATTTATATCTAATAATTATTTTCAATAATTAGTTTTATTATCGTTTCCAATAATTTTAAAGTTTTATTAATTTTAATAATTGAATTATTTTAATAATTATAGTTTAATTACATCAAATTGTCTTATTTATAACTTCTTTGAATGAACTTGGTTTCTATAAACCATTTATTGTTTGTTACTGAAACTAAATAAAAGAAGCCTAAATTGCAAAATAAAGAATATCCAGGTTATTACAAATTACATCCGAAATTATAATACATATTTTTTTTTTCTTAAAAATCTGTAAAATAAGTAAAAACTCGTAATACTATTATACATAAATCTTAATACATCTATTTCTAAATATAAAATAGAATGCAATGGGCTTTTTTAAAAAAAAGTTAAGGAAAGCCACTACTTATATTGAAAAGAAGAAGGAAAAAAAAAAATAGTAACTTTCATATTAGACCAGACCATTTATTATGGACACTGACTGGCCTGGTGATTGCACAGGACAACCCTATGGCCAGAACGCCCCTGGTAAGTACACATCGATGCACCTACTTTGTGACGCCCATGGTGAAAATTTAAAAATTTGATTTCGTTGCAAATCCCTATAATTTTATACATTTACAAAAACAATTATAAAAACACTCATGATTTAATCAATCACAAAATTTTAATCCGATTAATTTCAATGAGGATCTACGATTTTTCTTTCCAAGTTAGAATTAAGCTATGAAAAAGAACCGAATCCACAGCCGCTATATAAAAGTTGATGACACATTAAAATTAAAATACATTTTTAATGTAAAATCTGTTTACAGTTCAGATAGGGGTTCACTCTATTTTTATTGAAAGTCACTTCATAAAAAAAAAAATTAGAAAATTCATTAAAAAGCTCATTAAAATTTTAACACTCTGTTTATCAAAGATACAATTAGGTCAAGATTACTTGGGGTGAAAATTTTAATGCTCTACGTCCATTAGAAGTCTCCCCCACAAAAAAGTTGTATCGTATCGCCACTGCGTGCACAAATGACAGAAACAACACCTAGACACTAGTGGTCACTTTTTCTTAGTGGTTAACACGCTTGTCTACTGATCTAGGAGTCCCTGGTTGGACTCTTCATTAACGCACATCGCTACAGGGGCTTACTTTCTCGTCTACTTTGTGCAAGAAATGCTTCTCTTCCCCCTCTTCTGCCCTTGTTGACAACTTCTCATCACGGTCCTTTTAACCCTTTATCTATGCATTATGAACTACTGAAAATTTCTTCATAAATATATTTTTTTTTAGCTGCCATATTGATAATTAAAGAATATACAAGAAAAAAAATCTCCCCGGTATGAAATTTAATTTATTAGAACTAATTAATTAAAGTGGTACTTAAAAGTACCGTCAGTATACTACTGTGTATAAATTTCCTCATAATAGAAACAAATTACGGATGATATTTCTAATGGCTATTTTTATTTTCTGATGGCAAGTCTTTCAACATATCGAAAGCCTCCTCAATGGTGAGACCTTTCTTTCGGGGCATTCTAAGAAAAAAAGGAAATAATTTTTTACTATTATTGTTTGAAAACTTTTTATGTGAATTACAATACATTAACCCACACACACAAAAAAATTAAAATCTAGCTTATTTTTTTATTCGGAATGCAAAAGCAAATTCACATTCAGTACTAACATTTTCAAATGCTCTTGACAGTGTTAGTAAAAAATAAATAAATAATTAATTAAAAAAAAAATCTATAATTGAAATCTCTAAAAAATACTAAAACATATTTCTACACTACACTTTCATAATTACATTATAACAAACAGAAATACTATATAGATAATTACATGGACAAAATGGCCGACCAAACGGTATAGTGGTTAGCGTGCTAGCTTCTGGACCGCGAGGTTGCGGGTTCGAGTCCCGTGTTTGGCATGGGTGTTTGTAAATGTATGTTGGCTTGTCTAATGACGAATGTTTCGGCGCATTATAGCCCTCGTGTTGCTGACGGCGCCAGATAATCTGAATACAACCAACCAACCAACATGGACAAAATGAAAACAAGTTTTTCTCCAACACTACGTGTACTGGCGGTACTTTTAAGTACCACCGAATAATGTGATCGTTAATCACATTACATAATCTGTGTTCTTATAATGATTTGGAAAATAAAATTCTAAGACAATACAGAATGAATAAAGAAAAATACAGCACTTACCTTTGGTTTGATATTATATATTTATAGCAAAGGAAAGGTAAAAGCGGCAATCCGCACAAAACGGCAGCAAAAGAACACAATGAATGGTTGTTGTGCTATAAAGTTTTAAAGTGATTGGTACTTATAAGTACCGTCAGTAGATAAAGGGTTAAAGCTCATCGTTAGAACGTTCTGAAAGAATTTGTATCGCACCTTTATTTTAGGATTGTAACATCAAACATTAAAAAAAAACTATGAGATCATCATGTTTAAGTTCTATGGTTGGTTTGAGGTTATCGTCATCATGTTTACGCCTATAGCGCAAACTCCAGCAACGGCATCTTAGCAATAATATTCCCTAATTTGTGTTCAACAAAACACAAAATGGCAACATGAGGAATTAGAGATGTGATATTTACGTTCTTTTTGCTGAACAGGTGTTCTCTGCTCCTGTTCTTTTAAAATGAACTACTCATTAACCCGTTCTTTTGAAGAACCAGTTCTTTTTTTCCATTTACCGAAATCATTGCGAAGAAGTGCCGGTCGGTCTTTGGGGTAGATCACAAGGGTCAAGGACGAATCTTCCCGCACTCCGCTGCTCTGATGACGTTGCGTTTTAAAGAATGAGAGGGAAAGTTACTAAGTTTTTGTTTGATTTTCCTATGACTGCGTCAGAATAATATATACAAATTAGAAGACTTTTTGATATTTTCGAAAATATGATTGTGACAGTCACACTCCTTAAATTATAAGCTCTACATATAATTTTAGGCTGAATATTTGCATTTATAATGTAGTAATTTTAAGTGAATGGAGTTTTTAATATATAAAGTTTCCAAAACACTGGGACTCAAAGAATGTTCAAAACCTCAATGGACAAAAACAAATATTATTGCATTTTATTTAGTCTATAATTTATTAAAAGGGATAAATAAATAAATTAAAACTTTAAATTAGAAATTAATGGAGGTATACAAAATCACAAACGATGGTGAATATTGTATAATTTTTTTCCCGACACCCTAGAAATGATTTTTTTTTTACTTTCATTTACCCCAAGGGCGTAGCCAGAAGAAAAAAATTTCGGGAGGGGATATGAAATCATATCAATAAATCATACAATCCTCTTTATCAATGCCGCATGTATTTAGTAATCAAGATAATAGCTATTTTGTCTGTATCCTTAGACATTCAAAAACATCTATAATAGTAAAATAAGCTGTGTGTCTGTCTGTCTATTTGTCTGTGGATCTATAATAGAAACCTACTTAAAATTGGAGTAGAGCTCTGAAATTTTCAGCATAAGTAGTTTTTTCCTTCTAATTGTATACATCACAAAACAGAAAGTTAAAATTTTAATTAGTTATTTTTTAATTAATTGTTTTAATTAATATATATGTTACAAAACGATATCTAATAGGGCTACAGCTCTGAAATTTTCAACATAAGTAGCTTTGGCGTTTTAATTGGATTTCTAAAAAACAGAATTTTAAAATTTTATTTTGTTCTTTTTTGATTAATTCTTTTTAGTTAATAAATAAACATTTTACAAAACGATTACTAATGGGGCTACAGCTCTGAAATTTTCAACATAATTAGTTTTGGCTTTCTAATTGAACTTTTGAAAAACAGAATTTTAAATTTTTATTTAGTTTCTTTTTAATTAATTAATTAATATTTTACAAAACGATTTCTAATAGGACTACAGCTCTAAATTTTTCAACATAAGTAGTTTTGACCTTCCAATTGGACTTTAGAAAAACAGAATTTTAAATTTTTATTCAGTTTCTTTTTAATTCATTAATTAATTAATATATATTTTACAAAACGCTTTCAAATAGGGCTACATTTCTGAAATTTTCAACACAAGTAGCAAAGTCCTTTTGTCAGTCCAATTAGAAAGCCACAACGGCTTTCTAATTGGACTGACAAAAGGAAGGTTAAAATTTTAATTTGTTTTTTAATTAATTTTTTCCTAAAGAGCGACTTCGAATAGGCCTAGAGTTCTGAAAGTTTCAACATAAGTAGTTTTGGTCTCTAATTTTGCTTTCCACAAACTCATGTTAAAATAATCTTAAAGGGGTGTTGTATTATTGTACTAAAGGGGAAATTTTTTTTCTCGACAAGGGAGAGGCTTCCAATATTAAGGCTTTACACGTAGCAATTAGATTTTAGTGAGTGAAGTGAGCTTATGCTTACGCAGCAATGAAACTTTCAGCCAGCGAAGCGAACCTATGCTTGCATAGCAATGAACCTTTCAACGAGTAAAGTAAGCCTGTGTTTATGTGTCAATGAACTTTTCAGCAAACGAAGCGAGCTCGATTTTGCGTAGTGATGAACCTTCCTACTAGTGAAGCGCCAAAAACTGGTTCCTATACACGAATGACAGTTTTCCGCAACGCGAGGCCTCACAGGTAGCTGAAATATTGCACATGATAAAATTTCGTAGTGAAGCACGGGTATTCAGCTAGTTTTAAATAAATTTAATATTTTAAACAAAATATAAATTGATTTTTGTGTTTTAATGGCAAACCTAAAAATTTTGGGACTAAAAAAACGCTTGAATTACCCATATGTATACATAGGGTAATGAAAGTATAGCATTCGGTCAAAAAAAAAAAATCGATTTTGTATTTGCATTTCACCACGTTTTGAAACATTCGGCTTTCAAAAAAGTGATCTAGAAAAAATATACGTCTGTGGTCAGCATAACTCCCGAAAAAGTTGACCTACGATGTTCAAATTTAGTATGCGGGTATGTGGTGGCCATGGATACCATTTAGGTTTTCGTCAAAATTGCGCATGCGCACAAGGTAACTGCCATTGAAAAAATCATGTTTTTCAATTATTGCTAAAAAACGGCTCCAACGATTTTCATCAAAATCACTGTGGAAATGCTTCTTAAGGTGTTCTAGATATACCCACCTTCGAAATTCTTATAAAAATGCTTTAATGGCGTAAAAAGTTGAAAAATGAATGCCTTCTACAAAAGTTCTCTTTCCTTGAGCATACCTCATCAACGATTGTTTTTTTTCTTCTCCCCTCAGATTCACTTATAATAAAGGATAATATATAAAAACGGTAAATGACACAAGTTCACGTCAGTATGTAATTGAAAGTTGTGCGATGTTCCACACCCCTAGTTTTCATTTCAATGGTAAACTATGCTAAGAAAAACACGCATTTAATCGGCGCCATCTGAACAACGTTTTAGTTTTTTTTTTTTTTTTAATTTCTAGAAAGTTATAATTTTATATAAGTAACTCAAAAATTTAAATTATTTTTGAACATACTCGTTTCTGAAAACAAAATTCTTAAATATTATAACTATCTTGCTATATAACACTTATTATACTGGAGAAAATTAAAAAAAACAAATGTAACACCTTCACAACTAGTGAGAGATAATTTGTTACAATCACTGTCGTGCCTACTCGTTTCTGGATAGTAGAAATTGCATTGGCCCGATGGGGCGATAGAGTATGAGTAATTTGTGAAAGATTCCCACAGTGATAATGTAGTGTAGAAAAAATTAACTTGAAACAAAAATGTTAGAGATAGCCCAGGTCCTTTTACCAAAATAATATTTCACAATAGATTTACAATATAATGGGACACACTAGTTTTATTACACATTATATAAAAAATACAACCTTCATTACAGTGGATTTCGAAACACAACGAACAACTCAGCCTGCTATAAGGATTCGAACCTAGCACCTTAAGAGTATGACAAGCAACCTTTGGAATTGCGTTAAACAAAATACGACATTTCGTTTCTTTCTTAATTAATACAAATTAGAAGACCAAGAAGAGGCTTATGATCCAGGAGGGTTGGTCTAGACAAAATAAAATACTGAATTTATAAAATACACATTATAAAAAACCGAATATGCAGAATGCATAATAGAAAATACCGAAATTGCAGAATTCAACATTTTCAATTATGTATTCCTATTATGCATTGTGTATATATTTCGTAAGTAAAGAAAGTCAAACTGTTTGCAAGTCCTCACATGCCGAGAATTCTGTGAAAGAACATGTTCTTGACAAATTTATTATAAACTCCGCAAATTTATTTTTTTAATTCTTTCAAAACTAGCTTTTATTTGTTACATACAAATCTAGTGAAAAAAAATTATAATAATTTCAATTTAAAACCAGAGTAAAAAAAAAATATTTTGTTTTTTTGCCGGATGGGATTTACCGGACCAATGTAACATAGACCTAATACATTAAAAATTAAAAAAAAAAATTAAAAATTCCAAAGTTAAATATTCCACAACATTTTGTTATCATAAATTATGTTTCCTTTTTCCAAATTTACCAAAAATTAAGTTTACTTAATTTAAAAACACACTTGTAACACATTACATAATAAGAAAAACGCAGTTTCATTCAATGCATTGATAGTTTGAATATAAACGAGAAATGAAATAATTACCTTATTATTATTAAAACAATAAAAAACAACAACATATAAGCATTATACCTGCTGAAATTAATTGAAAAGATCTCCCCCCCCCCCCTCCCCGCGAGCATTTCAACACAGTCCTAATAATGAAATCAACAGCATATCCGAGAAACACGGAACCAGTTCTGTAGAAGCTCCCGTTCCGACACAGAGCGGGAATGAGCAGAGAACAAGTGAACGGGAATAGTTCAAATGAACTAGATCTTTACGGAGCAGTTCAAACTGAGCCGTTCGGAAAGAGCAACTCAGCTCAACTGTTCTGAACAGAGCTGGTTGAAAAGAACTGGCTCTTTGAAACAAACCTGCTCATCGATAGTACTCCATACCGATGTTGTTCATCTACTCTGCGCCTGCGCAACGCAGCCCTGCTGTTGGGAGATAGATCACGGATGAGGAATGTGTGTGTGGAGGGAGAGGGGGAAACGAAACCTTCTTCCTCAAGTGCGACGTCAGAGGTGTGACGCATAGGATCGGAGCTGGAAGGATATCATCGAAGAATGTTAAGGAACAGGGTTTTGGTGAGATCAAAGAACAGGATGTTCTTGCTCTTTTTAAGGAACAGGCTCAAAATAGCAGACTGTTCTTTTATTTCCCATCCCTATGAGGAATTTCGATTTATTTTTATTTGATTTTCATTTCACTTTCTTTATTTGTTCCGTCCGTTTGTCACGCTACCCGATTTATCTATGCATGAGTTTTAGATATTTGAAGTCTTGCATATGTAGTTTCTGGATCACACGTTTCATTATCTACATTACCATACAAACTGCTTTGAAGTAAAGTGATCATCAATCGGTGTCCTTGCCACATTTTTTTTTAAATTAAAATTTCCTATTGTTTAACAATTATGGAGTTTACTCCTACCAATATACGAGACATTAAACCAGGCATGAAATCATTAAATGTTTTATTTATAGTTCTTGACATTGGTAAGTTTGAGTCAAGCTTTGTTTTGCATTGATCGAGTTCATTGCCAAAAATAATAAGCTTGGTTGTTATTATTTGAATAAATTTTAAGGTATATATTCAAAGAAACTTGATCGGGCGGTCACTCTGATTCATGCAATTTCAAGAGAATGATTCATTTAATACCATGCAATCATCTGGCTGATTTGTAAAACAACAGTAGTAAAATCCGTTTTTAATCCGATTGGATAACAATGTAGTTTTTAAGCATGATAAAGCACATTGAAATTTTATAAATGTTTCAGTGTATATTGAATTGTTTATAGGTAAGTTTTAACATCAATAGTGAGTGAAGAATTTTTGCATTTGCAAATGTAAAGAGAAAAAATTAATTATTGGGACTCGTACAATTATTTTCTAGTTGAGTGAAGCAATAAGAAGATAAGTTTTATAACTATCTTATTCAAATATGTGTTTGACAACAGGCAAATGTGGAAAACCTGTAATTATACTACTTTTAGTATAGAATGTTACAAACTTTGTTCCTACTAAAAACCTGTATTTATGTAAACCAAATTTTTAAACCTAATAATTAGCTCCAAAGAATCTGCATTCATTGCATAAACAGGGCTTATTTTCAAGTTAGCTTTTCTAGATCACCTTAGAATGCTGTGTCTGTTTCACAAGACTTTATCTACGACTAAGACATTCACTACAGAAAATTATTCATAAATGCATCGATTTAGTAAATTTATTAATGAATAAATTGAAATTAAACACAATGCCTTGTCTGAATTAATGAACCAGAATTTAAGTATAATATTGTTATACAACATGATTAATTTCCAGGTCTGATATTATAACTCTGACAAATATTATGTAAACTAGCTGAATACCTGTGCTTCAAATTTTACCATGAATAATCAAAAAAAGTTCATGCATTTTCAACTTTTGATCCCCTTCCAATCCCAGAAAATTGGTTAATCAAAATCTGATTACCTTACTTTATCTATGCTTGCCCTTGTTGTCATTTGTTCAAAATTTTATAATTGTGCCTATAGTGGAAGTGGAGCATTGTACTATTTCTTGTACAGACCCAAATCGGCTCTTTAGACCCTTTAAAATTGTTTATTGGTATCAGAATAGTTTACTCACCTGTGCTTTACCTTTGTTTCAATTTTCAAATGTATGACTATATAGAAAATTTGAATATCCCTTGTTTGAAACGTTTAAATACTCTAAGCGGTTAATCGAGATTGGAATAGCGTACCTTATTGACACTTGATTATATTTAAGAGTTGTGTCGTCATTAGAAGCCGGACTTAGCGCTATTCATCGTATCGAACATTTCTACTCTCTAAAATGAGTTAATCGAGATTGGAATAGCTTACTTTATGCTTCCCTTTAGTACCGAAATTTAAAGTTGTGACTATATTGAAGTAGGACATTGAAATATTCCTTGTTTGGATTATTTTGTCCCTTTAAAATTGATTGATTAACATCGAATAGTTGATTTTTTTTTTCTATACTTGCCCTTGTTGACTTTTGTACTGAATTTCAGAGTTATTACAATGGATTATTCTTGGATTAGAACATTTTTATCCTTTTTTGACCTCATTAAGTTGGTTATTCGACATCGTAATAGTTGTCCTTTTTGTGTGTTTGCCTTTGTTGACATTTTACCATATATCAGAATTGCTACTGTATCAGAAGTGGATCATTTGAATAAACCTCGTTTGGAACGTTTGACCCCTTTTCAACCCTATAAAGTAAGCTAATCAAGATTGGAATAGCTTACTTTACCTATGTTTGCTCTTTATGCTAAATTTCAGAGTTATGACTGTATTGAAAGTGGCGCATTATGATGTTCCTCATATGGTTTGAATGTTTCGACCCCTTTTCGTCCCTTTAAAGTTAATTGATATTGGAGACTAAGATGGCTGACTAAATCCTTTCAATGCCAAAGTTGATTGTTACTATCTTATTTAGGTTATTTAAAATGATTGCTAATGTTTTGTCTACGGACATGATTAATTGTGTAGGACGTATTCTTGAATGAATTTCTTGACCAATATTCAAAAAAATTAAGTATCTATTTTTATATATTACCTTAATAACATACTAATAAAAAAAATGCATTTTACTAAAGAAATGGGATCTGTTGAGAATTTAGAAACCAAAGATCAGGTTAATAGTCAGGCAACAGTTATGATCTCTCAAGTCTCTGTAAATACTCAATTATTTTTAAAAAATTCAATGTTTTTTTTTTTTTTTTTAGGTTTTATTCTTTTATAATGTAAATATAAATGAAACATAGTCTTTTTTTTAACTAAGAAAAAACTATGAACCTTCATTCCTTGCTGATAACTAATTTTTATTCATATGATTTTTCAATCAACTTATTTCTCTTCAGACCAATCATATCCATGACTCATTCAAGCCATGTTTTCTTCTTCATTGGCACGACAGCTCCAGGTGCGCCCTCTCCTTCTTCAAAAGTCCTTCATGCTATCCTATTCTTGACGATCGACTTCCAGTTTTTCACCTTTAAAGTTTTGAAGTCCTTTTTAAAGCAGTCAATCCACCTGAGCTTGAGTCTGCCTCTAATTCGAGTAACTATGGGCTTAGCAAGGAAGATCTTTTCTGCTGTCCTATTGTCTTCCATTCAGATAACTTGCCCTACCCACTTAATTTGTTGGATTGCTATGAATTTAGCCACATCTAGTACAGTATTAAAAAAATTATATAATTGACTATTGTATACAATATTGAAGTTCTCAGTTTTATAAGTGACACTTATTGTTCTATTAAATTGTTCATTTGCAATATTGTGCTTAACTACAAATAGTGTAAATGTCAGTAGTGTAAAAAAAATTTATCACTTGATATATTTTTACAAAAATACAGACAAATTTTAGCGCTTAACAGATTATTACAGTAAGTTCCAAACCTTCTGTATAAAAGTATTTGTAGAACTGTGTTTTGAAAGGTATTTATGATAACTATGGTATAATTTTTTCTATACTTAGGTCGACCTAACATGACAAAAGATGGGCATGAAGTTAGAACATGTAAAGTGGCTGACAGGTCAGCTAGCATTAATTTGTCAGTTTGGGATGATCCTGGACTATATTTACAACAAGGTGATATATGCAGGCTAAGTAAAGGGTATGCAAATTTATTTCCTTTAAATCAAATAAATTACAGTTTTTGTAAGATGAAATTATTTTGTATTATAACTTGTCTTTGTGACTGGAATGCACTTTTGAAATTTGCTGAATTCACTACATTGATTGCAGACTTTTAAAAAAATTTATTCATTTAAATAATTGATAAATAATCGTGACTGCATATTCTTTGTTTTCTGTTTTATATTCATCTGGAAAGTTGAAGATTCAAACAAGAGATTCTGTTACTACTAGAGAAAAAACAACATTGTAACTTCAGCCTTAATATGATATTCAATTTTTAAATAACTATGTTTACAGCTCGACTTTTATTTCGAAATACTGATCTTTATATTTTTTTAATGATAAAAATGTTCCTAAGTTTTGAATCGAAATTTTCCTAAATTTAAAAACTAAATTATCTGAAAAACGATGAATTTAAACTGTTATATCTGTGTTGTCTCAGACTGACTTTGCAGGGGGAAAAAACTTTACTGTATTGCAACTGACAAAAAAATTTAACCAAATCTTTATAAAATCCCTTCAACATTGGTTAAATATTTGTTTCAGTTGTAGAACAATATCATTTTCTTTTTTTTTTTCTGCAAAATTGTTTTGAAACAATGCAAATAACACTCTTGATGAATGGATTTTTATTCATAGGATGGTAACTTTAACAACTATGGCTTATGAAATATTCACTGCTTTCAAGAATTTTATCAGTTGTTTTTGCTATCTTTGCTTGTTTAAAAAAGCCCCAAAAACAAGTCCTTTTTTAATAGCTAAAGGTCTTATAATAAGATATTTTAAAGAAAAAAATTATGAATCAGAAAATCTAAATCTAGAAATTCTAAGAGAAAAAAATAATTGATTTGTAATTTGATATAGCGAGTTGGTATGTCAATTATTTTGATACTATAGCTATGTGCATTGACAATATATTTCATAAAGTAATTTTTCATATAGAACTTTGAGATATAAAAATTGAGGAAAATTGTAAATTCATGAAGATTATGTTTCGAAATGTTAAATTTTTTATTACAATGCAACTATGTTCTCTTAAATTTTCTGTTCGATATATTTTTTTCATATCTTTCTTACAGTCTAAAAGAATATTTCTTCTAGGTATGCATCTGTTTGGAAAGGCTGCCTAACATTATATACTGGTAAAGGAGGAGAAATTCAAAAAATTGGCGAGTGAGTCTCTTTAAGTTTTCCTAAAAATATTAACTTTCTTTATTAACTTTTTCTTATTCATCTGAAGCAGTGCTTGATCTTTGAAGTAAAGAATTTTCATTTGTATAAATATTTAGATGAGAATGTTACAATTTTGCTTACAATAAGTGGCAATTCCATATTTATTGGAATTAATATTCAAAAACAAATTTATTTGGTACAGTACGCAAAAAAATCCGAATGATGACTATTTCTTGTATTCTAATTGATGAAAAAAAATACCCTTATAATTTGTGGTTGATTTTTAACAATTATATAATATAGTGTTTTTTTGCTATACATATTTACATATACATATTAAAACTGAACCAAACTTTAAAAATTTCCATGGCAACCCCATATTTTTGTATCAGCTTCCAAAGAGAAGTGAAATGCCAAATTTCATTTCCAAATAGTGGTTAGTAAATTAAATGATGGGAAGGGAATGGTAGACTAACATTAAAAGGAAAAATTGCTTTCTGGACATAAATTTAAATAACTAAAAAATTATATAAATTTTGTATGAAAAAATAGTTTGTTAAATGCCATACATAAATAACTTGCAACTATTGATTTCAACATTTTTTTTTTTAATTTTTATTTTATAAAACAATTTTTTAAATAGAAATGTATATTGTTTTGCTTTCATTAGATTAATCATGGTTGAAAACCCGTAAAAAAAAAAATTTCTTTCCATTTTTACTTTTGATTTTCGATATAGCAAAAATGTTTAAAAAAAAAAAAAACCCTACTTTTAAGGACCGTATAACAGATTACATTTGAAATTAAAATTTAATTGAAGGAAAAAAAATTTAATTTATTTTTTCTTTTCAAATTGTTAGAAACATACGTCTTAAACTTTTCTATTTCTCACTAATGGATTCAGATTGTCAACAAAGAACATTGAAAGTAAGATCTATTCTGGGATTGAGCTAAACTCCTGGATCAAGAACAACACATGCTCCTAAAATGTAAGACAACTCCAGTTTAATTTCCAGTGTTAGCGCTACGTATTTTCTGTTTTCAAAAATAGACGTAACGAAAATTGTGCTTTCTAAGAAGGTGTGTTCAAAATTCGAGACTTCTCCCATTCGATATTTGAAATACAAAGAAGTGCTCTTGCCTTGAAAAGACTTGTCTAAAGGATTCTTCCTTGAAATCAGAAGTAGTATAATTAGTTTAGATATTATTTAATTTTGGCGCAGTATATCTCTCATTTAGGTCTTTTAGCACCATTTCAAAAAGATAACAATGAAACCAAATTGTGTTCAAAACCATAATAGGATTACTGAAAATTTGGCCTCTTATGTCAGCAGAAAAGTTATGGACATTTTAGAAACAGAGATTATGGATTTTTCTGTATTTCTTACAGATTTTCTGCAATTTTTACAGATGTTCTTTGAAACCTACAAAAAATACCTTTGCGAAATATCTTTTCATAAGCTTTTGCCGATACTCTTGAAATTCACCAATAGTTGTGCTATTGCTGAGATTTACATTGTTTTCACTGAGTGTTACACTGATGGAATAGTCACTATTATAAATTGTATTCATTCATTGTAATGCAAGAGTATTGGCCATAGTAAATCGTAAGAAAAAAGTTAAAATGTATGAAAATCTGTTTCATTACTATGGAAAATCCTTTGAAAAAATGGCATCTCTAGCGAAAGACACAAAAATTCACATATTAAACAATTATTTAATACATTACAACCTTAATTAAAAAGTATAATGAATGTTCATAACGTTGGTCATTCACTATTTTATTTACATGGATGGATTTACATTGATCATTCTCAGATAATATAGTGTTTTAATAAGTTTGCGTTCGTTTGCAGTGTCCCATTACATTGAAAAATGTACACAAAGTTTCAAAAAATAAGTTTTTGATTTAGGTTATTGAAACATTAAAGAAGTAAGCATGACCTAATTAGCATACTTTATTAATGTCAGATGAAACATAACATAAAAAATTTATATTTGTCAATTTCATTATCAACACTAATACATTATTTTTTTTTCCGGCCATCATAGGACTATGTATGAAGTTGGATCATCTTCAACTTTGTTAATTATGTTGCATTAAAATTCATTTCTGATTGAGTCATGTTAGTTGATTCAATTTTGTATTAGCTTCTTGCTAAACATGACTCAATAAACTTAAGTAGTTTTTGAGTAATTTTAGACTAATACCTGTAACCCCCTGAAGCATGCGAGTGGTTGCTTTCCCCTGAACTTAAAATTAGGCTTCTTAATGTTGAGATTTGCTCTTTGCTCATAACTGACATTTTTTTTCATTACAATGAATTGAAATTTATATTTTGGGTAAACAAAGCATTCTAGATCAAATGAAAAGGTAAGAAATAGGGGTTCATTTTGAAGTTTTTAAGGCAAAAAGAAAAAAATTTGTACCAGGCATGTAAAAAATCATTAACGAATTACTTTGGTGCAAATCACAATACTCTTCGACATTTAGAACTGAAGTGATAGCTAACATTCAGATTTTTTTTTGCGTACTGTACATAGAAGGTGTTCTAAAGTTGAAATATTACATATTTTGTTCCAATTTATATTTTTGTGTTTTAGTATAAAACACATGAATATTTATATAAAATGAAGAGAGTTCCTTTGTATACTGAGACATTTTAGAAAACAATCTTTGTTAATTGATCAAAACAACAAAATTTAAATCTATTATTGTAAAGAGTAAATTTGATTTCTTTAAATTAACTCTTAATTTGTTATTCAAACTTGTATTTCAACTTCTTTTGACAGTTTTGTAGTTTGACTATATATTTCAAGGGTTATTACTTCATACAGAACTTAAATGGATCTGTGTTCTGTATTTGTAATGTAACTTTTATGTATGATAGAAATTGAGGAAATCAAATATTTGGTGAGTTTTCTTAAATAAAGATTTCTTTCTAAAACTGCTCTAGCTCTCATTATTTAAACTGCATGAGTTACTTGAAGATTTTGGCTTTTATTTCATACTTGATATATTCTTGTGGTTGCCATCCTTCTTCAAAAAGTTTTAGTTCAAAAGACAGCATTTTCTTATTTTCAGTCTCTTAAAGTATGGTTGCTTGATTGTTATACCTTTGTGTAAAAGGCTGCAGTGTAAACAAAATAGTCCTTTCTTTCAAAGGTATTCCTAATTACTCCATTTTCAAAGATATATAAATAATTTATCGTTATTTTTCACTTTTAAGTTTGGTGTTGTAATAATTTTTACTTTTGGTGTAGGGGATCACTTGTTTATATCTATCCATATGTTTTAGACACACAATGCTTTTCCTCTTGGCTTCTTTAAGATTATTGAAAATTTCTTTGTTGTGGATTATATATCATTTGTGATATTAAAAATATTAGCTAACAGAGTATTAAAACATTTATGTCTCTGGTGTAAAAGTGGGCTAAACAGATGGAAATTAAATAGTGGAACTCCAAATAAAATTGTCTAAAATGTATTAAACGAAATTTATTTTTTAAAAAATGAACAGCAATTGTATTTGTGAATTGAGATTGTATAAAATAATTTCTTCAAATGTAATTTTATTATTCTATATTTCTTATTTTTGTATGGCTTTGAATAAATAAAGAGATCGCTTGTGTATCTCCAAACAAAAAAAGTTTATATTTATATAAAATATTTTATTCAAAATTGTGTCGTCTAAAATCATTAACACGTCATAACACAACAACACTTACCTTGCTTGATATACATACTCTTTATATTAAACCACTTCTCCTACACTTCATATGTTTGCAAAATACATATTTTTATGTTTGTTACATTTATTTTTACTTCCAAAAACATCAAGTCACAAAGTCATGGGGGGTTCTAAACAAAGTGCCAACATGTAAGCGCAGCGCTCGATATCGGATCAGTTGGATTTTCTGAAAAGGTGTGTTTTTACCTGAATCCATATGCTTCTAGCGCAGTATCATGCTATTGTGATCCTCGCTTATGCATATTTTTCTCTTTCCTCTTAGCTGAGAAAGCTGAAAGGTATGAAACTTTGGAGGGGCCTGATGACATCATTAGCCCCTTTCATACTCTACCAAAAGGTAAACTTTTTGTTTACTCTTTGCCAGGCTCCATGATAGTGAGAAAACAAAGAAATTCTTTTTCTAACTTTTTTCTCTTGCAGTCAAGACTGGAATGGCATGCAGCAGTCAAGTGAAACAAATTCAAGAATGTTCAAGATTCACTGATAATTTTCTGTTGATTGTAATTATGTGTAAATTATTCTTTTAAGTATGTCTAACTTGAATAAGAAACTGTATTCAATTTGTTTAAATTTATCCAAACTGTATTTAAAAATATTTTATGAGTTTGTGTTGCTTTGTAAATAGATATATCTTCCAAAATCACTTATTTCAAATTGATTTTTTATTTCTCCTAAGTAAAATGTATTGTTTTGGCTTGTTGAAAATTAGGTTTTCAAAGAAATGTGCGCATAGTTTTTTTAAACAATTTTTATTCTTATTATCATAATTGGACTATTTTC
The DNA here is from genome assembly GCA_963978545.1 of Linyphia triangularis. Taxonomy (NCBI): domain Eukaryota; kingdom Metazoa; phylum Arthropoda; class Arachnida; order Araneae; family Linyphiidae; genus Linyphia; species Linyphia triangularis. The sequence continues at coordinate 39,794,020 of OZ021732.1, read as the reverse complement.
ATTTTGATCCAAAATTTGTAATTTTGAAAAATCATTCATTACCAACAAATTGTTTCAATTTATCATAATTGCATTATTTTAAAAATGTGCATATATTTTTAAATTTGCCCTGTTATTCTAGTTAGGCATTGCTTTTTCAATAAATGATCAGCCTTTGAAATACAAAATTTGTTTCAGATTGATATTTTTAAAAATATTTCTTTCATTAGTAGGTTTTTACAAAATCGTTTAAAAAAATTGACCTAGTTGCTACAATTTCTACAGCATACTTTTAATTAAATTAATATTGTATGTATTACAAAAATTTAAGTTGTATTTTGAAGAAGTACAAGTTTGTGGGGAAAGTAATATGGTTTTGAAAAATCAGCGGACAATATCCCTGTATTTTTTTAACTAATTATAGCATCACTTATACAGATAAAATAAAGTTATTCATGGAAGAAATAGCAGAGGGAGTTTTTATGTAAATATTCATTATTATTATTTTTTTTTTTTTTTTTTTTTTTTTTTTAAATCAAACTATCTTTTCTTTAAAATTTATGTTTGAAAGTTGTATACTTTTGAGTTTCTGTTTGAAGTTAAATATTGCATTTATGTCCTTTTATTTATATGTGCCATTTAAAACCTGTTATTCAAAATATAAAAACTTTTAAATGGCTTGTTAGAAAAACGCATACATTAATTTCTATACTTGAATAACTTATAAGTGTTCATAATATTTACTCATTAACAAGGCATAAATTGTGTTCCATTTTGTGTATTTTTAAACACTGATTGATCCCCCAATTTTATTATCTTAATTTCTTTATTAAAAAACATTTTATATTTTAAAAAGAGGAATTTCATCAAAATAATATATATATATTTTTTTTAAGTTGTGTTTTTATCCTCTGTCACTTATTTAGTACTGCTTTTGTAAAGTCATGTTAATAAAACAACACATTAAGTTACCTGGTCAGAAATATGAAACCTATGCTTATAAAATATCTTGGGTATTGAGTATCTTTAAAAGAGGTTATATTTATGAGCACATTGTAAATATTTTTTTTAATACTATGCACCTTATTTATTTATTGTAGTCCTTGTAATACTACCATATTTTACTATAATTAAACTAAAATGTTTTTGGCTGGAAATGTCACAAAATTCTTAAATCTAAATTGTTTTTGTTTTTTTCTTCACATAAACCTTTTAAGTAGATTTATGTCTTCACATAAATCTTTTAAGTAGTTTTTTATGAAGGTGATGTGCATCTGGTTATTGGTTTTCTTGTGTTTATTACATATAACATTGCTATTGTTTTTTCTTTGCCAATTTTACTGTCACTTTTTAAATAACGTTACTTAAATTTCATTTGCCTCCATTGTGTGACACTTTAAGACTCTATTTATCTCAATGTTATTAGGATAGTTATTTTTTTTTTTTTTTTTTTTTTTTTTACAAGCATTATTTATTTATTTAAAATTCTTTCACAATTGCATTGTTTTTTACAGAAATGATAAATAATCATAAATGGTTTATTTTATTTAAATACCCCGTAAAATAATACTGTTTCTATTATAATTTCTCTTTTGATACTTCTTTCGTACATTATCATCTCTTACACTATTTACAAAATATCTTATTCTCTTACAGGTTTTGTTTAACGTTTTCAGAGTTGCCAAATATGAGTGAAAATCCAGAACAACCTAATCAGCAAAAAATTGTAAGTTTTTCTTTTTGTTACTAGATACTTAAAATATTTTGTCAAACTTTTCATTCAGTTTCTTTTAAAAAAAGATTACATAATTGACAAATCCCACCAAAGCATACACTTTATTCTAACCTTTTCTCATACTCACTGAATATTCATTTGAATAATTTGCTTGACATCTAACTAAACGTTTTAAAATGCTGACATGCAATTTGCAAGGATGATATTTTTCCTCCTTTTGCCGGATTTCCACTCTTTTGTATTTTATGTAAATTATTTCCCTCTTTTTTTGACTTTTTGTTTCGAGGATTCACATTTCTTTCGATCTGGACTAGTTTTTCCAGCGAAAAGTATAATTTTTCTCATCTGTCTGGGCTCTTCCCTCCCCTTTCCTCGCACATGACATCACCAGCACTTGGCTGCAGGAATAAACTTCGGCTGTGATTGGTTTCAAATGACGCTGCCCTTCTTCAATTAGTTATTGAAGTCATGTGACTAACTCAGTGTTTTATATTTTTGCGCTTGTACGCAGACAAGCAAAACAAATGTTGATGGAATACAAAGCAATACAGTATCGCTCTTTGATGTAAAAAAAGTTTAAATATTTTCTTATAAAATATATAACCGGATAAAACTTGTTTAATGACACATTTGTGCATCGTTTTCTTAATTATAGAGATTTGAATTTACTGGAAATGAAGTTAATAAATGTACAAATATTGCATGACATGAATCTAGGTTACTGATATCTTGTTACTGAGGCAATTTCTTTATAAATATTATAAATACTTCATTCTGATTGAATAGTCGTTTTGCTGGAAAGCATTAAGTCTAATATTACTAAGTTAAATAAAATGGTTGCAAATTTTATAGTTTTATGCTCTTTTTAAATCAGTCAATTTTATGTGTAGTTTGTGTGGATGGCATTTTCCTGATATATTTCTTATAACTGAAATTTAGAGAATACTAGAGTACTATGTTTTGAGAAAAATATGTGGCATGTATTAATTTTTTTCCAGATATTTAAAATGTAATTATTATATAGCGGGAGAAATTTCTTCGTATTTTTAAAATTTTGAATTATCCCTTCCACATGCTTTTGTGACGAATTTTTGGATTTCCTCCATTTTGCTTTCTGACCAATATCTTCCCATTTCTTAAAACATCTTTCATGTATAAATTATGGTACAATTTAATTTTTTTTTTTTTTTTTTTTTTTTTTGCTCCCATATGATTTCAGTCTTTTTGCTTTTTTACCAATCTCATTCCTGAATTTGCATTTAAATGTTTCATAAATTGTTTAGTATTCCAAGATAATAAATATAGTGAGACTATATCAATCAGTAAATGAAAAATGTACATTATATAATTTTTCCTGTAATCTACACTTTTGTTTGTCAGTTTCAAAAAAATTTAAATTTGTTGTCTGTCAGTTAAATTTTTATTTTAAACATTTTAGTGGCAATTACTTATAAGTATATCATTTAAGTTATTGCTTATTCTATTTTCTTAATAAAACTTGTAATAATATTGAAAATTCTTGACAAACTTTTAAACAGTAAAACTTTTCTTGAAAATAAAATATTATATACACAACTAAAACTTAAAACACAACATAAAATATGTAAACTTTGGTCTCATGCAACTAACAAAGTGGCCACAAAAAGTCAGGGAAATACCCAGGAACTTTCAGATTCTGGAAAAAATCAGGGAATTTTTTTTAATTTTATGAAAATCAGGGACATTTTCTTTGTTCTGAAATTACATTTCCCCATTCACCCATATTTTTGCACCATTTACCCAGAGAATTGTGGTGGTAATCATTAGAAGTTTAATGTTATGGAATAATTTAATCTTTTCATTAACAGATTTTTAAAAAATTGTCATATTATATCTTTACCATACATGTTCTATTTGATCAGGATATCTGCACATCTGGAAAAGTTGGGAAAATTTGGAAAAAATATTGGCTGTAAAATCAGAGAATTTTTTAGAAATCTATCGGGGAACTTTTTTTCCCCCGAGTTTTGTGGTAACCCTGAAATAATGTTTCTATTTGTCAACTTCCATGTCATAACTATTTAGCATTCTTTCCATTTTTAATTTTCTTTGGATTGTCATTTTCAAATCCTCCAATTTTTTCTATTTTCCTACATCATATTTTAAATATAAAGTAACTAAGATAGAGAGATTTGATTGTAAAACTTTGCATCAGAGAATGAATTCTGTCTTTTTGATTGTATCAATTGGGAAGGACCCAGTTTGGGACTTTGACTTTTAATTTATTTGCTCCTCTAAATCTTTAATTTAGAATATCTTAGTCTCAATATGATGGTGAACCAACCTTAATCCTGTTCATCAGTATTTTAAAAATGTATATTTAGCATATTTAAAATGTATTATTTACTATATTTTATTCCTCCAATAATTTTGTGATCAACAAAACTTAGTAGCAAATTTATTTAAATTTTATTTTTAATCTGATAACAAGTACAAAATGTCAAATACATCCCTACAGAACAACCCTATTCCTTCTTATCTTTTTTTTTTCTTTCTTTGTAATTTATTTAATTTTGTTTGTACCTTAAATAACTCTCAGAATCACCCATTATAGTTTCATAAAATATATAGGTATAACCTTCGTATCAGACTTAAGACGAAATTCTCACATAATATTGCTGCTATTAGATTCTATCTTAAAAGAATTTTGGATATTTTTTTAATGTGTACAAAACACAAGTAAACATACTCCACTAAATATGCCTGGTGTCTATAGTGCAGCTATAGCCTCTATTTTTAAAATAGTCATGAAAATATGTTGTATCAGGTTCTTAATTTTTGTTTCAGAATCAAAAAAAATCTGAACTAAGAGAAAAATTAGGCATTGAAACGATAGTGTTATCTACCAAATTGTTCACCAACCTGAAAAATTATCTCCTAGTAGCATGGATTTAACGTAATAGTACCTATATTGGTCAACGTGGTGCCACACAACACACCTAATGATAAACTTGGGTGTTTCACATTACTTCTTGCATTTGATTTTGTAATGGACACAACATCCTGGAAAAAATATAAAGTGGATTTATTAAGTTAACCAAAATCCGACTGAAAATATCCTATAACGGCACAAACACACAGTGGTCAATTAATTATGTTGGTAAACAAACTTTTAGATGTTAGATATATAATAACTGTAGTTCATAAGATATTTGCTTGAGCACAATACATCTTTGATGACAACAATAAATGTAAACAAAAAAAAACAAGATGAATTAATTTAAAACTTAGAAAAACAAAACAATGAATAAAAAAATAATGCTTTAAAACCACAAGAGCAGAAGTTATATACGGTATCGACTGACACTAAATATATGGAAATATTACAATAACATTCGAATTTCTTAGCGTAAGATGATTGTAATACATAAAAATAACCAGAAAAATAAGGGGAACACATTAAAATAACTTTTGGTCTTATTCTGATGTAATGAAAAACTATTATTGCCATATTTTAAAGTCATTAAATTTTAATGAAAGCAACTTTAAATCGAATTTAAAGGTTTTTCTCTACAATCTCCATGTACTAAGGCTTCTATATACCAAATTCCGTATCTCTAGGTGCAAAACTGGATTTGTATAAGGTTCAGACATACAGACAACTCAGTTATATATAGATACCATTGATATGTGGTTCACATACCCAAGCTTGTGTGTTTTTTCTCTATTTGAATACCAATGGTTGTAGATTCAACAATAATAAGTACTAAATATTGTGGACTTGATTTAAATTCTTAACCCTTTCAACCCAACTTTTGAATGATTAAAATTTTACTATGATAATAGTAATAATTTAACTTAGTGTTTATATTATATACTAAAAGAAGTGTACTATGAGTTTAAAGTCTTTCTTGTTACCTAGAAATCTCATGGGGCTATATATTTCAATTGACTTGGACCATTTTTTACTGTTGTCTAGGATATTGTTATAATTACCATATATTTTTTTATAAATATACACAGGATTCATACGTCTCAGGGAGAACAGGGAAAACTCAGGGAAACTACTCATTTGTTTAACTCTAACTCGAGGAATTGAAGTTACAGAATTATTTGATAACATAGACTTGCAGAAAGTTGTTCTTAAAGAAAAATTAAATTTTTTGAGTTATCGGGAGAATTTGTGTGATCAAGGATGGACTATATTTATATGATTAAAACTAATTAACTACCCGATGGGAAAACACGGCTCTAGAAAACTCAGATAATTTATTTTTTTTCTGAAAATGTGTATGAACCCTGATACATAATATGAAATATTGTGGAAAATTTGATTACTGATGGGATATATTTTCCCATTGTTGAATACAATTGGAACAATATATCGCACAAATAGAATTTATTCAAAATGTCTAGAAAGGATAAATTATTACTCATCGAACTATTTCAAACTAAGTATGGTATAGCTATAGTTGTATTTATACCGTAACATTTAAAAACTAAACCAATTGAAAATTGAGTAATGAGCATGTTCAAAAGCATAAATCTGCCTTTTGTAATCTGATACTGTTTCCAGGTTTCATTAATCATATTTGTATTCCCTAATTCCTAAGAACACTAAAAACAAAAATCCATGTTAAAATGGGATTTATTTACTCAATAGAGAATTAAGTAACATATATGCCTGTTAGTGCTGAAAGAATTAATAAAAGCTTCTTCTTTTTTTTTATTGCTCTTTAAAGCAAACATTATAATAAAATTTAGTGTGCATTAATATAAATCCCGCAAACAATCTTGAATGTATCTAAAATGAAGTGTATTTTTGCCAGCAGCCCACAACAGAAGCAAGAGGTTCTCCCACATTACAACAACCAATGCCTCTTTTGCCATCTCCCGGAGCAGTTGTTCCTCCGCCAACCACAACTCCACTACCTCCAGGTAAGTCTCCTTCAGAAATTGAGTCTAAAATTACGAATCACAATAGGTATTAATTCTGAAAGGTGTGCAGTGTAGTTGCTTTTAAATGAATGGCCTAAAATAAAATTACAATTGAGATAATAAAATAATAGTGGGACTAGCGACTGTATAGATGGGGGATAAAATTGTATGAACACCATACAAATATAGTTGACAATAATTGTACTGACTAGGAAAATGTAGAACTCCTACCACAAAAGTGTATTTGTAACATGGAATGTTTCTATTTAGCAATAGATTTTGAATCAATTGCTCGTGAGCATTCATCTAGTGGTTACAGACAGCAATAATTGGACATCTCAAACCTTACAAGAGGTTTGGTAATTGAAGCTCCTTATACTGGGGCATTATTTCTGAAAACAGAACATGTGAGTGTGGAAGATTTATGTCAACTTTGGACTGTGCAAAACAGGTGGAAACATCAAAACAAAATCAGTGGATGGAAGTCAGGCTTTACTGTTAGGGTGTCAGGGGTAAATGGATGCTGACGTGGTAGTAGCATGAAAATACAAAACAATAGTGTAACACACTTGCTTAAATAAGCAAGTGTGAAAAATAGGGCTATTTTCCTTGAATACCCCTATGATTTTTTTCACCATCTGTAAAAAATTAGCATGTTTAGGTGTGACAGAATATCAAAATCAACATGTTAAGTCTGCAAAACATCAGTATCAAAGATAAAATAATGCTATGATGATTGATTTAATGGAGATTATGTTTGTATGTGGCAACTCACTTTATACCCTTTGCTACTGGTATGATGATATCACAGTCATGCTTTACCAAAAAAGTAAAAACCTGTTTAAAATTTATTCATTGATTAAAATTTTTCATTTAGTGATTGTTTTAATCCCACTGTTTTATATTCTAGCACCAGGTTTATACATAACATTTTTTCCATTTAACTTTTTGGTTGTGTATTTGAAAAGCTATTTAAATTTGACCACACTTGCTTCTGCTTACAATTATTCAATTCTTTACAATTATTGCTCTTTATATTTACAAATTTTTTTAGTGATTCATAATTCATTATTTATAACTACTTAAATTACAAAAAAAAAAAAAAAAATGCTGTGTATAATAAACAAGTAAATTACCTAAATTACACAGAACAATTCTTCTGTAATAAAGAAGTTAATCAACATTTGTTAGTAAAGTCACTCATGTTATGCTTTTTAACTTATCTTCGACTTCAATAAGGTTTTATTACTTTTTGTCACACTTACTATTAATTCTTCTTCAGAACCTTCTTCACTGTAATTTCACATTTAGTGTATCTTATTCAGGTAATTAAATTAAATTCTTAACATTTATCAATAATTTTGGTTGATGTTAAAATATATTTAAACTGGGACTGCTTCTTTAGTAACTTTAGGTTAGTTTTAAAATGTCTGGATGTTCTAATACAAAAAGAAGATCAATAAAACTACTCATTTGATTGGACTGGGATTTTTATAGATACCTTAATGTTGTAATCCGAATTGCACAGTCAGGCAGTATAGTCACATATAATAAGGAGAAGAGTATCTATTATAATTAGTGATATTGGTTTGTCTATAGCTAAAGAACTTTTTTACTCTAATAATTATTATTATTATTTCCCTATATTATATGAAAATGTGAAGATGTTCACATAAACACAGGATTTTTTACTGAAATTTTTTTAATGTAATCCAGTTGAGCACTTTTCTTTGTAATTCCAGTACCTTAAGAATTATGCAATAGGTGGTTCGAAAAAAAAATTATTTTTGAAACGCATGAGGTGAAAAAAGTTAATACACATCTTGATAAAAAAAATTGTTAAAAAAATATCTTCCAATTGCTCATTCACCTCAAATTTTGGAGAAAATACAAAGAATAACTATTTTTCCTAAATTTTTTTTTAATTTCTAAACGTTTTATATTTGAAAGACAATAGTTTGCAATGAGTAGTGAAAGGGTGGTATAACACAAAAAAACACCATTCTATACATTTTTAAAAACATATATTAATAATTAAAAATATTCAAAAGTACATTTGTTTTGTTTAAAAAGGATTTTTTCTATAAAATGGAAACTAACTTAATTTTTTTTTTTTTTTTTTTTACATATTTTTGTTAAAATTGTTTTATTTACTTGAAGTAACAAGTTGCATTCACTTAAAAGATTTGAGTAAATACAAAAAGTACCCTTTTTCTATCAATTTGTAGAATACTTCAATGTATCGAGGTACATTAGTTTGTATTGTGTGAAATGAAGAAGGTAGAACTTGGGGAAAAAATCAAATTAGTAATTATTCAATAATAAACGTTCGCGCACATCCTTTGGAACATTGATAAAAACTGTGTTTTGGCGGGTTTCAATCTGGGAGGACTTTCTAGTGGTGCCTCTCTTCCTTTTAAGCTCATAAACTTACTTGCTTATTCATTGGATCTTAGAGCATGTGACTGATTTGAACTGCCATTAATACTGGCTGGACAATCTGACAGATCAAATTGCACGTTGGGAGACCGCTATATTGGGATATATTCCTTTTATACTCCAATGAACTACCATTCAGACGCCTATTTAAACACATAGATAGTACTACAACAGGACCAACATCTTTCAGTGAAATCAAACAGTGAAGATCCATAAATCAAACATTGAAGAACTGAGAAAAATTTCCCTCGACTGATTTTTTACATGTTGAATGTTCAATTCCTCAAGCTGAGATGAAGGTACTGAGCACATATTTGTTATATCTTCTTGATATTTTTGCAGCGATTAGATCAGGCCAATGGCTTGGAAGCTCGCAAACCCAAACCCCAGATGGCTAACAACAGAAAGTATATTCGAGTCGAGAAAGTACTTAGAGTGTATAAACCATTGGATGAACTCAAGCAAGTGATATCCCTCATTATAAATTGTTACATGCCAGATTGATTTTGAATTAAAAAAAAAAGTTAATTTTCTGAAGGACCTAAGAACATATTTAGTTCAATTTGATTGTCTCAATACCTCCCTGAATATTTACTGAAAGTTTTAAACTCAGTTATTGAACAAAATGCTTCCTTCACTCACCCAAAATTTTTTATTTCGGCACTGATTTTGTACGAAAGGAGAGATGTAAGAGAACTGAGGCGTCGGTTTCAGAAATCTCGAGAACTTTCATGGAAAAAGACAATTGGGTATTTCAAGGCAACCAACCTTAACTTTATTGCCACTGATTATATGGACATAATTAATTGGAATGTTTGTAATAGGACTCCTCCTTTGTTAAGAGTAACAAACGAACATTAGTTGGTAAAGACTGGCGCACCCGAGGTAGCCAGGAGGATTGGCTAGTCTAGCCGAGCATAGTTCCAAAATACACAATTTTTCAACAAATAAACATGTCAAAACCGCCACATAGTTTAGTTTCTCATAAATACAATATTCCAAATTAAAGTTTGGCGTATCAAAACCTCTTCTATATTTTATCCAGAATTGGCCCGAGATTGACTAATATTGTTTCCAACGATCGATTCACAACTTTCCACATCAGGATTGGCCTATATCTGGCAAAGTTGGCCTGCATTTCTGTGCTACTAGGGACCACTGAAATCAGACTTCAACTCGTTTCCTTGTCACTCACAAGCTGTGGAACACTTATGTAGAGAGACGAGACAAAAAGTGGATGGCGCTGACGCAAAAAATATTAGGACAGCACTCTTTTTTAAAGATCTATAATGCCTGACTTTTCTACAAAAGCTTCCTTCAAAGTGCATCACTGGTATAGAAAGCTCGAGAAAAAAAATGAACCAAATGAATAATACCATGTTTTTTAAAAAAATGTAAGAAATAACATTAGTATCCATTTTATTGAAAAATCAATTTTTTAGCAAAAAAAATTATTTTTGACTATTTTAAATTATTAATATATGGTTTTAAAAATGTATAGAGTAGTGTTTTCCTGTGTTATACCACCCATTCACTACACATTGCAAACTATACCCTTTCAAATTTATAACGTTTAAAAATTTAAGAAAAATAGTTGTTTTTTATATTTTCTGCTAACTTTGAGGTGAATGCGCAATTAAAAGATTTTTTTTTTTTTCCAAATTTTTTTAACAGTTTTTCTTATCAAGATGTGTATCAAACTTTTTCATCTCATGCATTTCCAAAAGAATTTTTTTTTTTTTTTTCGAATCGCCCTATTATGCAAATAATTTAGAAAAGAATCATTTTAAAAAATTTCTATTTATTTTTAATTACTCTACAAGCTGGCCTTAAAATTTTGAATATAATGTCCTCAATACATAAAACAAGGACTTAAGTTTGACTAAATACAATAATTGTGAATGATCTTTTTAGAATGAATTTAGAAATGATTGCTTACAAGCTATACCGAAAATTTGCGTAATTTATTTTCATTTACCTTTTTTTCTTCTACACACTTGACCCTAATATTTTGTTTTTTGAATTGACCCAATATAATTATTTCTTCTTAATAGGTAATGGCAACCACGGCTCATCAGCATTTACACCTAGGAGTGCAAACAGAACTAGTGTTCAGCCAAGACCACAAATACCAGTGGTCAATAACGGGGTGAGCAATAAACCTAGGTCAGGAAGACGTTAGCCAATGTTTTGTTTAACATTTTGAATTCATTTGTCATCCTGTAGAGTGGTGAGGTAGTTTTTATGAGTGAATCATCCTGCATATCATTGAACAAAACTCTGGCATTTCAAGAATGCATCCAGTGAAATGAAGACGGCTATGATCCTAAATCTTTTTTAAAGTGTTGTTAGTTCTATGTAAACAGAAGCAAAATAGATTGAAGAATGTGAATTTTTTCAGCTGTTTAAATATTTTACGCTTTATTTTGTTGTTGGTGGTATTCGCCAGTAGTCTGATTTAGTAAGACAACTGGCTACAGAATAAGGTTATTCACTTATTGGTGGCTCAACAGTGACTCTTTGCAATTGATGATTTTCAGAAAAATTAACTAAAAGGCAAAATACGAGAAAAGAAGATATTCATTGCCAAAATGAGAGAACCTGGCAAATAAGACATTTTGTAATTAAAAATGTTGTAATCTATGAAATTGGGATTTTCAATTTTAATGTTGTGATGAGTGTAAAAAAGGTTACTGTTCAGTAAAAGATCTAATCAGTTATTCTAAATTTGATTCCTTATTTTAGTTTTCTGAAAGTCATTGGATCTTGTTTTAAGAAAGCTAGAAATAAAGTATAATTTCACCTGTAATTTATTTTGGAGTATTTCGTTAGAAGGACACACATTTTGTTTTGAGAGATGGAAATGAAACCAATATAGTAATTGTTTTTTTTTTATAATCCGTAAGTTACAAATTAGATATAAGATTAATATCCTGATTATTGAATTTCAAGCAGATTTGAATTTACAAAAATAGGTTACTCAAGCAAGTAGCCTTTGGGGGTAATATCTAAGCTATTCTTGGCATAGAGAACATTTTTATGATATGGTTTAAATATACCAAATACTATTGTAATGTCTGCATAATATCTGTTGCATAATACTTGTATATAAAATATTGGGCTTTCGTGTCTTACTCACACTTCCCAAAATTTATAATTTTGTCCTACAAAACTCTTAATTGTACTTGGAAGTACTTCAACCAATCCTTCATTCTGAAGTAAATGGAATTTTAGCAGTTATCTCTTATTTATGTAAAACATTGAGTTGTCATTTGAACTAGTTTTTGTGTTTTGTAGATGCAAAGGAAAAAATACTAGCTTTGAGAATATGTGGCTTAGGATATGCAGAAGCAAAATCGCTAACTTGAAATAAGTTGGCTTCTATAGATTGATTTGTATTTTATTTAACCTTAAAAAAAATACAAATCAACCACTGATTTGAAACGATAATCAGTGTTAAATTGTGCGTTGTTAAATTATAAAGGATTGATTTTATATTTTGTTGCTTGGTTTCTTTAAATTTTACTGGCTTATTGCTTTGAACTCTTCATACCCTATCCTTTTTGTCCATATCTCTATGCAGTACTTTAAAGTCAAGAAGTATCTGGGAAAATAATCCATATTTATGTATAGTATTTTTTAATAATTTCATTAAATAGTAAAATTTTATTAAATAATCAATGAAGTATAATATTACAGTGCTCCTTCTAAATTTAGGCGATATAGATATTAAAGAAAAAAATTAGTGTCACTGTTTCCTTATGATAGTTACCTCCTCCCCATTCCAAGAGAATATAAGTAAACAGAGAATATATTGTTGTACTTTTAAAAATCCTGCCTTATTATCAACTTGTATAAAGCCTATTCATGTTCTTTCCATTATTATTTCTCCTTTTCTGACTAAGTTATTCTTAAATAAAATGTCCACCTGTTTTGTACTTACTATATTACGACTGGAAAACAAACATTCATGACTTGGAACACTCTATAACTTGCACATGTGGTGTCCTAACCATTCCACTATGTGGCCAACAGGGAAAAAATTTAAAACAATATCATTCAAAAGGGTTTTAATGGGCACTATTGTGATTGTCCACCAGTGTTAATTTTATTAACTATCATTCCTGAATCGCTAACAAAACATATCTACCATCAATATTAATTTTCACTCGTAATTTCTAGGAGTACTTAAAGTTTATCATTTGAAGGGTTTTACTGAAAACAACTTTGCTCTTTAAACTTGTGCCTAGTTTCTAGCTTATCTTAAAATGAGTTATCTTATTTTGATTTAATGCTATGGTCATTCCTAATTTATGATTTTATTCCATCAACTGTGTTAGTAAAATTAAATACCAGTTTTGCACTGACAGAAACATATTGGTTTAACTCCTGTTTGCTTTTGTTTTAAATTGTATCATATACACTTGGTTAAATACATATTTTTTTTCTTTTGTTGACTATAATAAATTCACTGTTTTCAATGTAAATAAAAATATTTAAATTTTATGCCATTTTGTTTTATACCTTTCTTCACAGAAATAATCACATCTTTGTTTCACTGTATCTGTCTCAGCCAGAAATCTATCAGTTAACCTATAGTTAGTATGATTTGCCCTTAAATCCAAGTATGTCTGACAGACATTTACTACATTGCATTGCCTGTTAATTTATTAATACCTCTCCTTACAAGACCTAATAGTGAATTATTAGCAAGATTTCTATGTAACCAATTTATTTGATTAATTTTACATAAAAAACTAAGGTGGTTCATCTAATGCAATTAGTGATTGAAAACAGTAACAATCATGTCACTCAAGATATTTACATACAGTAAGGTACCTCACATCCGGAATCGCGATTACGGAAAATTCCGGATTTTAGAACATATTCGTACACAAAATCAATTAAATAAAATATTTAAATTGAATAAACTAAAAAAAAAACCTTATATAATTTTATATGTGGTTTTGGAAAAAATATTTATTTTAAATTTAGCTGTCTTAATAGTTTTGACTAAACGTTTCTCCTATTTTGAAAACAGTGAATCGACATTATTACAGATGCAGAAATAGTCTTTTTGTCCTATTCCTTTAATTATAGTGCTTGATACTTCAACTAACTGGTCCCTTAAAATTTTTTCCTCAACTACTTCGTTTTTGCTGTCATTTTCAAATACAGACCAGCTTTCGTAAATTTTTAATTTTTTTTTAAGATAGAAGTGGGGGAACGGTTCGGATATCGGATATTTTACTTTTTTTAATATACTTCATTCTCGAAGCTCGTAAATGATAACAAGAATGTTCATTTTTAACTCAATTAAAAACGCTAACTGGACTGTTCTTGTTTTATTTACTCGGGAGCGGTTCCACAAAATGACCGCTTGTGTCGATTGCTTCTCGTATCGAAGACAAAAGCGACTTGCACATACAAATGCTACATCTCAAGTCTTGCACCTTATACAAGAACTCAAGATTTTTCATCATCTATATTCAATTATAAAAATAGGGGAATCCCTTTTTGAAAATGGCCTTAGCGAGAGAATCATGGCACAGGGTCTTCACATTAGCGAGATCCATGGGTGAAAGTTTTCAGTTCTTTTTACGGCTTTCCGTAATTTTTTTTTTTTTTTTTTTTTTTTTTTTTAATTACGGAGTGGGAATGAGTTCCATTTTCAACAGCTAACAAAGAATTCATAACGGAATCTGCATAATTTTAGACCTCCCCAAACCACCGATAGAATGAATACTTTTCCCCATCATTTTTCTCTATTGTTATAGCTGATATCGACATTATTTAAGTTGGTATGTGATGACCATTTTACTGAGGTTGGTTTGTTGGTGCGCTCAACTACCTATACTTGTGCACAATAACGGGTAATTAGGCCGGAACCTACAATTTAACCTGGATTCCGAACAACAACGAACATCCATGCCCAACCCGGGATTCGGATTCGGCACCTTTGGCATGCGAGGCCAGAGCACTAACGACACAGCCATCAGGTGGCCGCCATTTTGCTGAGCGTACGATGATAAAATGGTCGCTATTCCCGTGATTATGGGGTGCACTAGCGCCGAGAATCACGCTATTGTGGGATGATCATTTTTGTCGTACGTAATGCCGATATAATAGTCACTAACACTATTATAGAGATTTACTCCTGTCAGTCATTATACAGTTCAACTAAAATGCGGATTTCAGCTCTTTTTTTTTTTTTTTTTTTTTTTTTTTTTTACACTGAAATTTTGATAATTTATGTAATTACCAACCCAGTGTGGCGGCCTCACACCTGTATGGTAGCCACTATCGCCGATATTTACGTTGGTGTAATGGTAATTATCTATAGATTTAAAGGCGTTTTAACAGTAGCTATTCCCGAGATTTGCTACACCGTTTTGGTATTTTTCGCCTAGGCTTCCTCTAATGTGACAACCTCTATGTCCGTGATTAGTGTCTATGGGAAGATCTGTTTCACCTTTTGTTTTGAATCAATGCAAAATAACTAGAATTTCAATTTAATTTTGTGCAAGAAATTAGTCCCAATGCGCCAATTTTGCTGTTAATCCTTAAAATTGTAATTTAAACTGCTATTGTATGTAAAATAATTTATTTAAGCATTTTATTTATAAATGTTGTAAAATAGTGAAGTGTTTGATAAGTATATGACGTGTGATCTGTGTATGTTTTCTTTTTGCTTTAACTAAAAAGATCTTTATATTTAGTATCACCAATTATGAACCGTCTGAAAGACCATCCATTTAATAAAAAGAATGGATTTTTTTTTTAAATAAATGCATTTTTTTTTTTTTTTTTTTTTTTTTTTTTAGACTCTTTTAAATAAATATCTTGAATAAATAAAACGGGAGAACAAAAATCTAAACAACCTTTTTCGATATTAATGTTTTATTATGTAAATACATTAATGTAAAATCACACACATTATCAAAATGTTCTTATTTACAAAAATATATATATAAATACAATATATTGAGTCAGCCTTATAGAATGTTAATGGTATATGACGATACTGACTTAGATTTTCATGAAAATATATAGGTATTGATGAAACTTGAAGGAAAGAAATTAAAAATTTATCTTGGAAGCTCATGTCACGAATAAAAAAACTAATACAGTTTGAAGTTGTTCATTTTTTTTAATTACCAAATTTTTTTAATAGGTGCTCTAAGTATTTTTAGTTAGAAAAACGGTTAAATGCCAGTTTCAATTTTGACATACTTTTCATACTTAATACAATAATACATTCAACTTAATTACTAAAAAAAAAATATTTTGCACAATTCTTTAAATAACTTGTTTTGGGAATATACCATTTTTTTATGCATATATGCTTTTTAATTAAAAAAAATAATGCTATATTCAATTTTTAAACCTGCATATGGAAAAAATTAAAATGTAATTTTGTTCAATACATTAAGAATTTTAAGCGAAAAAACAATTGACACATGAAACTTAAAGCTTAACATCAATAACAGAAAATAAAACAATATGAGGATCATAAGATACTATAAATAAAGCAGTACAAAATAATAACACAAAAAATTATTTTGAATGATTAGTTCCTTTTTACAACCTCAATTAAAACTTTCTATAATTAGTCATTCCTTTCATAGCATCTATTGTAACCTTAACTAAATCTAACCCATCACAGTAACTGTGTTTTAAGTTTCACTAAATGGTATGTATCATTATACATTTTTCAAGCACATTATGCACAGCATAATGTCTCTACACCCACTTGTTCCATCCAATTACAAAAGTTAAGACCACAACAATGATTGTATACGAGAATTCAATCTCTATGGCCTATCACTTCGATGTTGAATTATGAAAAGATGAAAGGTGCTTCAAGCTCAAATGCTAAAGAATTTAAGGGCACTAGCTTTCAGAAACTTTTTGTGACATTTCTGATGCAGTTACAAAAAATAATAAATTTAGCTGCTCTTGAAGAATTCTTCCATTTGGCAGTTATTATAGTCATTTGAGTCCATCTTAATGTTTTGATGATGAAAATCTAAAATACCTATCCTAAAAACATATTAGTTTCATGTTTTTAGAATATGCGTCTTTTCTGTGGATTCCTCCTATGATTTCCTATCAAAGTTCAATATACAGTACATATATGTCACCGAACGACTCTTTGACTGCAATACAGTTAGTTTTGGTCCACTTTTTAGCGTTCTGTAATTGCGCATTCAGAACACATATCCCAAAAGAAATTGATGTCTGTGCCGTTTCACAAACCTCCTGCGTATTCAAACCGAAATCCTCGACGCACTACCCATCTCAAATGTTTATGTGTCGTTGCAAGTAAGAATTTAGCCAAAATTGTCCTTTCCGTAAGACAATCTAGATGGGGCATGTCTCTCCGAATAGGCATCTGTGTTGTCCCAGTGGTGTCCAGCACCACCCCATCCATTGTGGTGCGTCTCACCCACATATCCCGTCCCCAAGAAAGAATGATGTCCCGACAACTGGGACAGGGCTATTTGCGAACTGTGCATGTCCCGATTGCCCATCATGTGTCCGCCCCTGTGTGCCCTCGCAGGGGGAAGAGACCGGAATGACTGGACATCGTCCGGCGTCCGCGGATCATGCAAGTAAGACGGATTGACAGAGCCGTGGTAGGCCCTCGCTCGTGGTATGCTTCGGCCACTGTACAGCGAACTCGTCTCCCACTCATGCTCGGACTTCATAGCCGGTCGTGGCACGGCCTGCTTGTTGCGACTAGATGACCGCTTCGAACAGCATACAAAGATGATGACGGCAATCACAATCATGCCACACACGGCTGCCGATGATCCGATGATGATTTTGTTGAGCTGCGATTCGGACACCTTCTCGGCCACCACCTCATTGCACTGGTTACGCGGCACTGAGTTAGCCGACAAAGTTGCTGCTTGGGCAGTGTCCACAACGCACACCACCACTGCCTTGAACTCCGGTATAGGGAACTGCGCCCAACCTGATGTAGGGTTGGTGGTGAGACCTAACTGGAAGTGTGGTTCGCCGAAGACGCGGAACATTGCGTGGACCGGGGCCGCGGTTCGAGCCCTGACAATATTATCCTCACGGTAGCCTTCCCACTTGACAGTTAGTTCTGTGCCTCGACGGATCACTTCTGTCAAGTGGAGTTGGTCGAGAGAGGAGGTTCTCGGCGCTCTAAGGTCGCGACCGGTCGCCGTGACGGTCGGTCTCGAGGGAGACACTGAAACTTGGGCTGTAGACGGCGAAGGGGTGGAACTGGAAACTGCTTCTTCGTCGCATTTTAGTTCGGAGGGTGACATCTGGGGAAGGATGCGACGTCGGTATGAGGTAGGCCGACCACAGTACTGAGGGTTTCTTTCGCGGCTTGAGACGTCGAGGTTGTACTTCTTCACCCATTCGACAATCCATCGGAGCTTACAGTCGCACACCAGTGTGCTACCTGTTTGAAAAAATGAATTACTTTTATTAATTATTCGAAGTTACGGTGAAAAATGTGCAATAATCTGTATTCATGATTGCCGCCAAAAAGTTGAAAAAAGGTCTTACTTGATATTAAATCACTCCAAATTATTTAAAAAACTCATTTATAAAACAATTAATCAATTTAGGTGAATTTTTTTTTTTAAAGTCGATTTTTTTTTACCCAGTCAATGGAAAAGTCTTCTTCCGGTCTATTGCTTCATCAAACAAGTTGTTAGAATACAAACTGAAGCTAGAAATATTTTCTACGAAACATATAAAAAACACTTTTCTCTGTAACAAACCGTTCTTATTTTAAAGCGGAATACCGTTGGGTTTTTTTGTGTGTGTGCAGAAAAACAGCTATTTTTTTTAAACTTTAGGGCTGATGAGACCAGTCTTAATATTATCCCATCGGATTTAAACTTTGACAATCTAATTTTTACACATATTGGCAATTTTTTAGGGGTTGCTGTCAAAGAAATTCGGGAATACGACCAACGTTTCTTGCGACCATCCTACTAGACCGTGTTTTAAAAAACATTTCAATCTGGTGAAAAAAAATAAAGTTTTAAATTTAATGCTTTTGAATCAAAATTTAGTAAACATAGAATATAAATTATTTTAATAAGTATTTGGTAGAAGAATTAAGAAATATAATTTGTATTAATTTAAGAAGTTCAAAGCAAGATTTATTCTGCACCAGACTAAAATTTGCGAAAGCCTATTGTTTTTCCTAAGAACAACATTATTTTCGATATTAAAAATATTTAGTTCCCTTCTCTTATACACAATTCATAGGCTATATTTAAAAAAAAAAAATGGTAAAGGCGAAATACTCACGCTTCGTAAGTCATCAAAATGCACGAATTTACCATAAGCCAGAGAACACGTTGTCAGACATCTACATTATAATAAAAGTATTCTATCCGTAGCCATATAAAAGGAAAAGTTCTCTATTGTTCGCCATGCTGACAAACTAGTAAAAAGAATTAATTTCCAAAACATGTCTACAAGATATTTGTCTTTCTTTATCTTTGTATTTGTCGAGTTATGCTAAAATCAGTTTGCCGAAAGTCTGATTTATACTTTTACGCTAAGATTACCAACCACAAAAGCGGGGAAATTTATTTCTTTGATACATAACTTATTTCTGTAAGCTTACGTAGTTACGGAAATCAAGGTTGTTTTGCGCATATCCAAAAATACTGCATCAATGTCAAATGCTGTCACAGCTGAGAAGTGCGACATAAGTCGATGGTTGGCATAAAAACCATACAAATATGAGGACAGTGTGTAATAATAAAAATTCCTATGTGTTTTATGGTTTATGCGTATTTGTAAGATTCAGCATATACGTGTTTTATACGTAGAAGTTATTGTTGAATCTGTGCTTTATTTTCTACAATGAAAATATTTTATACTTCTTTTCCATAACAATTATTTTTATAACAACGTGTAAAAAATAGAGCTTTTTATAACAACGTGAAAAAAAAATGTTACTTTCAATTACCCATATGTATAAATAGGGTAATAAAAGAAGAGTATTCGGTCCAAAAAAAAAATTGTTTGCTTTTGCATTTCTCCACGTTTTGGAATATCCTAATTTGAATAAAGTGATCTAGAAAAAATGTCTGTCTGTGTGTATGTCGTCACGAATTGACCTACGTTGTTCAAATTTGGTGTGAGGGTTGGTGATGGCTAAGGGACCTACCAGTAAGGTTTTCGTCAATATCGCGCATGCCCATAAGGTAGCTGACATTAAAAAAATCATGTTTTTCAGTAATTGGTAAAACATGGTTCTAACGATTTTGATCAAAATCTCTGTGGTAATGCCTCTGGAAGTGTTCTACACATCCTTACCTCCGAAATTCCCGTAGAAATGTGATAAAAGCGTAACAAATTGAAAAACCAGTGCCTTTAACACAAAACTTCCTGTACCATGAGCATCGCTCATCAACGAATAATTTTTTATTTTTTTTCTTCATTTTTTTTTTTTTTTTTTTAATCACTCACAAGCAAGGAAAATGTAATGTCTATTGGTTGGTTGGTTGTATTCAGATTATCTGGCAGCAACACGAGGGCTATAATGCGCCGAAACATTCGTCATTAGACAAGCCAACATACATTTACAAACACCCATGCCAACACGGGACTCGAACCCGCAACCTCGCGGCCCAGAAGCCAGCACGCTAACCACTATACCGTTTTGTCGGCGTAATGTCTATTGAATAAAATCCCCATTTTGATGGTTTTTTTCTGCTCATGTAAAAATTATTGCTAAAAATATCGCCAAACTGGCCATTTTTATATAAATGAGCAAAAATAAGAAAATGATAAGTAACACCATGTTAACAAGGTAGTAAAATTAAAAAAATTTAACTAAAACTACTAATATTATACAGTGTAATTGAAAGTTGTACGATGTTCCACACACCTAGTTTAATCAGAAATCATGGTGAAAGTCTCCATTTTATCGTGAGCTAGTGCTAGTGCGATAAAATGCTTTACGGCAGTGCTCAAATTTTATATAGTCCTAGTACAGAAATGACATATTTTCAGAAAAGATTCATTGATTTGAGCAGCCAACATTACCAAATATAGTATGTATCAAAATTATTTATAATAACAACGTACAAAAAATTAACCTTTTTTTTTTTAATCATTTTGAATCAAAAATCGTGGCAAAAGCAGTACTTTTTCGTGAGGAGTGCGTAAAAGAACTTTCTAGCATGCCTCGTGCTCTAACTTTATATACACTTGGCATTGAAATGACATATTTTCAGAAGAAATTCTTTGACTGGAGTTGCCAACGTTAATAAATGTGAGTATTAAAAATATTGTTTGAATGTGATTATAAAAAATATTATATGCAACACGTGTGAAAATACTTTTTGAAACTCGGTAAATTATGTGACGAGTGCGGGAGAACGAGTCAAATAAGCGTTTTACCTCGTTTGAAAAAGTATTACTATCCTCACTAGTTGCATAAATAACTATTTTGCACTTGATTACAAAAAATATTACATGCAACTTCTGCAAAATTACTTTATCAAACTTGGTAAGCACTCGTCAAATAAGTATTTTGTCTCGTTTGAAAAAATATTAATTTCACAACATAGTTGCATGAATAACTATTTCAGATTATATTATGCACATCTTGTATACTAGTTTTTATTTTTAATGTCATTTTTATTTAGTTTAATGACATAATTATGTTTTTATAATAAAGGGCAAAGGATTAAACTTTTTTAAATGAGAAATCGTAACGAAAGTAAGATTTTATCGCAAGGAGTGCTTTAAAGTAACTTTATTAGTAAGTTACTTTACTGCAAGCATTGTGTTATTTGACTCGTACTAACGCATTTGACAAATAAGCATTTTCAATTATTTGAAAAAGTATTACTTTCGTAACTAGTTGCATAGATAACTATTATATTTTGCAAAACCACAATTTATTAATTTATAACGGGTGGATCCTGCGACTGAACAAACAAATGTCAAGTAAACTTCATTGCAGTTACGCATTTAAAAATTATTTCTTTAACGTATTATATCAGTGTTTAGGGTATATTCTGGTCTTGAATATTGATTTTTTTTACTATCTTGTTGATTGGTTGGTTGGTTGTATTCAGATTATCTGGCGCCGTCAGCAACACGAGGGCTATAATGCGCCGAAACATTCGTCATTAGACAAGCCAACATACATTTACAAACACCCATGCCTGACACGGGACTCGAACCCGCAACCTCGCGGTCTAGAAGCCAGCACGCTAAACACTATACCGTTTGGTCTACTATCTTGTTGAAGACAATGTTGAATCACAACTAGAGATTTATAATTATTTCAACTTTCCATCATCTGGTTGGCTACTATATTTAGTAAAATTTAGCTAGCCTAAATGCCTAGATCGAACAGCGGTTATTACAAAACATACCTGATCCGATTGTTCAGATGTAGCATACATTCGTTTTATACGATTCATTTGTTTCATCTTGACGAATGTCTTTTGCGTCGCATTAGGTCACACCCGGAAATAACGACAGATCGCTTTCTTTTCAAGATCCACGACATCACTTCGAAATGAGTGGCACTGTATTTAGTGGCAAAGTCACCGACCAAATCCACCAAGTTAAGGTTGAGGAATTCGGAAATGGACTATGACTTTCAGACACCACTTATCCGATTGCAAATGGTTTGAAGTTTCTATCGCTTTAGAAGATGGTAATCAACCCAACCAAACCACGATTAGATTCAAACCGAAGTTGACAAAAACTTTGTCTGGGTAGTATTTTTAAAAAGATTATAAACAATGACAACGTTTTTCCTAATGTTTGCTCAATTGTTCCCCATTAAGTCTTTTGGGGTTTTTTTTTTAAGTCTTAGAAAAGAAACTTCGTAATTAAATCTGCATGCACAGAAGCAATCTGGAAACTTATTTGGGATAAAGGAGAACTATTAAAAGAAATTCCGTTCTATCAGAGTAAAAGAGGCCAGCGTTTCAGATTGTTAAGCGTAATTTCGAATGATCGATTCCAAACTTGTGTTTTGCAAATAATCTGGGACCTCTTTGTTGAAGTGCACTATGGGTGAAGCTGGTGCCTGATCGGTCTGGCTTGATTGGGTTAGTTTATTTCTTTAGTGCAGGAAGGGAACGGCTTAATTTTGATAAAAGATTTTATGTAAATTTTTGTGTTACTTGGTAAAGTGTATGTGTTTAAAATAGGATAAAGCTTGGTAGTTGATGTGTGTCTTGCAATAAACGTTACTAGGGGGCTTCGCCCCCTGCTCGCTAACGCTCGCCAACCCCCAAACGCCTCGCTGCGCTCGGATTGAGCGGCTTTGCAGCTCGAATTTGTGATTAAAACATCTTGCTGCGCTCGAATAGGTTTGCCAGCCATAAAAAATGTAACCAAATTTTTATAAATTTAATGTAAGGCCTAATAGAGAAAACACCCAAATTGCAAGTTTCATAATAGAAAGTTAAATATACTATCCGCCAACATTCTGACTTAAAACTTCATTAGCTATGCCCTTACATTAAAGTCCCAATATCTTTTATTTATTCTGATAAGTCGCCCCGTTAGAGAACGACGTCCAACGCGAGGCATTTTCTGGATAGAAATACTTCAAAATAATAATTACTCTAATACAAAAATGCTCCAGAAAAACTGAAAAAATCAACTTTGAAACGAAGAGTTTAAAAAGAGCTTTAAAATTAGCAACGGGTATGTTGTTTACATACGTAAGGATAGCTTTAAAATTAGCAACGGTTGGTTGGTTGGTTGAACCCCCGAGCAGCGAGTGTGTTGTTTACATACGTAAGGATGTTGCCATTCATATATTCAAAATCATTGAGGCTTTGTAGTAGCTTAATGATGAAAAATATTGAAATTTAACTAATTAATAAAGTGTTAATTAATTATTTTGGCACGTTTTGGCAAATCTACAGCTTATTTCCTTTAAAATGACACCTTGATCATTGAAATTGGTTGAGCAGTTTAGGCGGACGAACTAACCCCAAAAAACGTATTGCCTATTAAATATATAGATGATTCATTACTCGTATGTCGTTTTAGTGAGAACTACTACGCATAAAATCTGATGGAAACACTCTTTTATGCTGGTAATCCTGTATTTTTGAGGCCATTGTTACTCGGACTTGTAAAACCTGTAGCAGCTTCAATTGACATTCTTACTAAATATTGAAAAAAAAAGGCTGATTTACACAGTTCCAGTGCCTGGAACGCCAAATGGTAAGTTGTTTTCAAGATCTCTGTCATGATTTGATCGGAATGCACGCTTTGCGTATACACCAGTTATAGAGCGATCATCACTCTGGCTGTTGAGGATCGTGGTAAAGCAGAGATGATTAGATAATAGAAGTAGACGCGCCAGCAAATATAAAATGTTTGATCTGCTGGACCTACCGGCTGGACATGGAAATCGGGGGACAAACTGGAAACGCGCCAAGTAAAACAATCAGTCAGAAAAAGTTGTAAAATCTAATGTTTGCCGCCAAGCGGCCGTGTTTAGTTTCTTTGGGGTACTAGTACACAATAAACTAAATTGGGATTATTAGGGAGAATCCCCATAGGCAATCAGTACTTGGCAAGCTAAAGTTTTTATAAAATTAATCTCAATTCAGTGCAATGGGTGCAAAGTAGCTAAATAAAATGAAATTAATCCGAAATAACTCTAGCCTGCCAAGTTCTGATTGCCTATGGGGATTGCCCCTAATAATCCCAATTTAGTTCATTGTGTACAAGTACCCAAAAGAAACTAAACGTGGCCGCTTGGCGGAAAACATTAGATTTCACAACTTTTTCTGATTGATTGTTGTACTTGGCGGGCTTTTTTACAATATTTAGTTGTTTTTTGGGAGTTTTATATTATTTCCGTAATGCTAAAGCTAAGATCAAGAAACATTTTGAGCATGCATCTGAAATAGCACATCTCTAAGGAAAATAGGGCATAGTGTTGGAATTTCTGATTTTTTATTTTACCTTACCGGGCATTTTTTTTTTTTTTCCCCCATTATAATAATTTTTTTATTTAGATTCCCACTTAGTTTTATAATTTTTTGTTAGCTTCCAAATAATGAATATCCAGAAAATTTTCGAAATTATTTCAGTCTTCAGAAAAGATTTCAACAGGTTAACATCGGAAATGAAACTCGAGTTCTTACATTCTAGAGTTCATTAATCTAACCACTTGATAAGCTTGTACTCGAAAAAATTACTTAATGAAGGAACTGGGGGGTTTTTTTGTTTTATTTTGTTGTTTTTTAAAGTAGATCATCCTTTTGTTCACTTTATGGCAGGTTTTGCAGTTGCAAAAAGTTACAAAGCATTGTTTTTAAACCGTTTACAAAGGTTCGTAATAGCAACGAATACGAACAAAACGAGTAATTTCTTAAGATATTGGTGCAGTTGTTTAGTTAATAAGGTTGTGGGTCAAGTAGTAAAGCATTTCCTTAACGCGGTATGGAAAAGATATTGATACTTTATTGCAGCGTTCACCACTAACTTTTAGAGGCGGGCCGTATGACTTATGTTGGAGCTTTTCACGGGCCGGATACACCAATATATGCATCTTTAATAATTATCGATTTAACAATATACAGAAATTCTGAAAACAGAAAAACATTTACTTTTTTTTTTATCTTTATCAAATTACAATTGATATTTGATTTTTTTTTTTTTTTTTTTTAAATAAAAAAAAATAGTTTTTATTATTACTTTTAAATTAAAATCTAAAAAAGAAGTAAATATTTCATTCCAACATGACAATGGGACTAGATCTAACTTCAAAAGCATTTAAACAGTACATACAGATTACTCTGTTTTAGTCGATATCAATTGCGAGATAATGGCGGTCGAAATCATGCAGTTTATTTTATGGTAGAGTCGATGATGTCTGTCGCAGAATTTGTTGCAGCCAGTCTTAATAAATTGTCCAAATGAGATTCAGTTGCGTTATTCCTGTATATATTCTTGACGAAAACAATCTTGCTGAAAGTTTCTTCGGGCACGTTGTGGAGAACTCTGTTCTACATAGTTAACACATGCTATTTCGGGCAAATTACAATTATGTAAAAAAAAAAGTCCTTACCATAAAATTTTATTAATTTTCTGTGCTGTCGGCGGGCCGCAGAAAAATGTCATGGGCCAAAACCGGCCCGCGTAGTGGCTAACGCTGCTTTAGTGTATTGGTGTTCGGCGAGGAACGTTGTCATGTACATACATTACGTTACGCCCTAGAGAGGGAGGTGGCTGTCAAACATTGGAAAGAGGTCAAATTTTTTATAAACGAATGTATGTACGTCCTTAACTATAGTAGCTATAGTGGCAAATTGGTTACAACTACCATTCATATTTGTTTAGTACCATTTAAAAAGTAGCCTAATCAAAGAATTTTACGACTCATAATTATATCTGCTTACTAATCGGCAAAAAATTCGTCCGTAAAGCAGAGGTTGGAAATTGACTCGCATATAATATTAAAAATAATATATGGCTCCAGATAGAGGTTAATTTTTTCTCCAAATTAATTGCTTTGTTCGATTATTGAAGAGTACTAGTGAAGGGAACCTACCTCCGATGCTTAGACCACGTAGAGTTGAGTTGAGGTGATAGAATGCTGCTTCTGACAATGTGCTCAAAGGATTTCCCTCGATGGCGAGAAGAGTGAGAACTGGATTACCAAGAAATGCGTCATCAGGCACAACCTTTATACGGTTAAAGCCGATATCCAAACTCTGGAAGAAAATCATTTTTAAGAATTTTCAAGTGGAATTTATTAACATGTACTTGGTGAATAAATTGTTATTCTAAATAGTTTTCTACTTTAACATATTGATCTTTGGGGATTGATTTCATTGAATTCTCAACAGTTTACAGCTTGCATCAACAGCTATCATTCGAAATTTTACTGATATAGCGGAAAATCGTCATTTCGAGTATTACTACTCGAGTATAAGCTACTTTTATTTGCTTGCTTGCTTACTTACTTGAAGTTCAATTAATTAATTAGCAAAAATGATCAATAATCAATAGATTTAGCGATTTATTACTTATGCCTTTTTCTCGAAGTGAATTTTTATTGCAGATATTGCAGTATTTTCAAAAACCTTAGTAAATATTACAACACTGAAACGTCTATGAAAGTTAATAGCTCGCATAATTTTTACCTGACCAACTGTAATTTTTTATATAATTCTGATAGTGGTAGTTTGAAATTCAACTATTGTAATTTCGCCACTACAATTGTTATTTACAACTGCCTAGAAAGTAATTTTCTAATGTCAGACTGACATTCCAAATATTTTTCCAAATAAATCATTTACTTTAATAACTTTTTAAGTGAGCTATTTATCTTTCGCAGATATACATAAAATTTCAAAACATTAAATGGCAATGGTTAAAATATTACAACTGTCAAACAAGTTGGTGTAATTAGCGTGCACGAAAATCACAAAAGCAAAAACTGGTCGATTCAAAAGAAACAGCGTATATTTGCTTGTGTGTTTCATCACTTTAAAGTACAATAACGAACATTTTAAGCGTTAATAAAATAAAGAACTAAACTGCAATAACGTTCATAAAAAAAAAAATATCAGCTGAATGGACTATCTTCAGGGAGCATTGACCTTTTGTGTACACAAGTTTACGGGGGCAAATAGTACTTTCTAAAGGCGGAAGATTTTATTGTAAGGTTGGGAAAAAGTCTTTGTTCATGTTTCCGGTTTGAAAGTAACTTATACTACAGTTAACTATAAGAAAGATGCTGAAAACGGTAATATCCTCAGTCTCTTTCACAAAAAGATTTTTTTTTTTTGCTATTATACGTATATAGCTATGTAAATATTAACACTTTTAGATTTCGTCGTTTACTAAGCATAAGCTATTAGTTTTTTTTTTTTTTTTTTTTTTTTTTTTTTCTCTTTAAAAAAATTTGTATTTAATAATGCTTTTCTACCAATAATGTACAATTCCTTCAACATTAATTTCAGTATTTCAACTTAAAATATCATTACTAGAGAAAAAGCATACGTAAACACTTAGAAATACAAAAAATTATTGCAATTGATTGTGAAGGTATTTATATGTTTGCTAGGAGTATCATTCAGAGGGAGCTTTCGTATTGATTTAGGAATCGAGCGAGCGTCTTCTTTTTGGATTCCAGCAATTGGATGCAGAATAATAGGAAATGTTCTACGGGAATCTACAGTAGAAATAAAAAGAATCGATGTGAGAAAGAAAACAAACCTTACACCCGAAATTGTCGTTTTGTGTTTTGTTCTGTGTATTCCCTTACTTCGTAAAATGCAACAACAAAAAAAGTAATTCGCCAGTGAAATTAAAGTCGTGCCGCAGTTAAATTTTAGTTACTTTATTGTAAAGTAACAGTTAAGTTGTGATGAGATATCTGCTCGGCTGAAAGGCTGACTTTAAATGTCCCAAGAAAAACACAAAGTTGAGGATGTAGAATTTGGAAGATGTAACCAAGCCAACTTTCATTGTTTTATTTAATTTGTCGCCGCGTCTCCTATTCATTCATAAAAGTAGACTGCAAAAAGTATAATGGAATTGAGTAATATTAGAGAAAGATTATTGGGCATATCCAATGCTACGTCACAGTCAACTACTATGTTTGCGGATAAATTAAATGGGTACTGCATTGGGGCTAGCTAATGCAATGTAAAAAATTGAATTGATCTTAAAAAGTATATTGGGCTTGATCACATACATCACAAGTTTATCCAAGCGATGACACTTCACTCCAAATAATACCTTGATACGGTCATAAGGTTCATAATCTGATTTTGCTGCATTACCTATATTATTTTAAGATGTATTTAAAGTTAAAGATAATAAATTTCAGTCGAAGAATTATCAAATATTCAAAATAATCGTTTGTCACAATTTTAAAGTTATCTGTGGAATAATTTAATGCTTAAAACTAAATTCATTAATACTAAAATTTAAAAATATCAGGGTTTTTAGTAAACAATTTTGTTTCAACGATTTTTCATGAAACAATGCGACTAGGAAAAATATGCCGTGAATATTGGTTTTAAATACAGAATTAGTTTAGGCAAATTAAACTCAAATTTTGTCGAGACTGAAATAATTAATAGAAAGCTGATTGCTTCTGGAATGGATTCTTTAGGTTCTCCTGCACTTCCCATGAAAAGTTCCCAAAAAATCCTGCTTGGGGAACATCCTTAAATTTTGAATAAACGTCCACCATCTTGGATTTTTTAAAAAACGCTATAACTCAGCAATGAACAAACATAAAGCGATGATGTAGCGATTCGAAAAGAACTTATTGACGTAATAAATTGTCTAATAAAAGAGTTGGTATAATTTTATAAACATAAAACATGTTTGGAAACAATAAAAATTGCTATTTTTCACCAATAATTTTCGGAATTTGTTTGGAGATTCATTACTTGAGGGAAGTCATTTAAAAATTAGAAATGAATAGAATTAAAAGTAGAAATAGTCACGAGTTCTCATGAGTTGCCAGTGACGTAGACCTCACACTGTTATAATTTAATCTTCCTTCTATCATAGTATTCAAACTACTTAGTACAGGCAAATTAAGGTTCATGACGAAAATAATTATCAGAAAGGTAATGTGGTTCAATGTAATTTGTTTTACTGGTAAGGTTAAATGCTCGTATCTGCCAGGGTAATTTTTGAAAAATTAGTAAGTTAATCAATAAGTTAGCATCAACTATATGCTTTAAACCGCAGTTTCTCATTTTCAGCTCAGTTCCACATAACACTTCAGTGCTTAGAAAGGCAGTATGTTCTTGCTATCTTGCCACAGAAGATGTTTTGGTCGTGACGCTTCACAGTTGAGAATTTGAATTAAAGTGACGCTTCTCTTCAATTCAAATGCCTAAACGCACTGAAAAGTAGTTAGAAATCTCACCGTAAGTTGCGTGAGAGTGGCGATGGCCTTCGTGGGAAACTCCTCAATCTTGTTGTTGAGCAGCTTGAGCATTCTGAGCGTGGCGTTGAGTCCGTCGAATGCGAGTGGGTCCACGGACTCGACGTCGTTCCTCTCCAGGCTGAGAGTGGCCAGTTGCCTCAGCTCCCCGAACTCCCGCGGGAGCAACTCTCCGAACTTGTTCTGGGAGAGATCGAGATGGGAGAGCTCGTGGAGTTGTTTGGCAGATGAGGGGAGACGATCCTGGGACGTGCCACGGAGATTGAGGTTGTGGAGGGTGGACTCGAGTCCCCTGAAGGCGCCCTCGCTGAAAGAGGAAAGAGATTAGCTAGATGTAAAACGAGATGCGTCTACCTACGTAAACCCTAAATTGGATTTTAAAAATTCTTTCTTGGCAAACTGCAAAACAATTAAAAAAAAAAAGTTATTTAGGTGTGAGGTTCAAAAATCTTAATAGTATGTTTGTTAAGAAGTAACTATCTCAAAATTTGATTTCTTTGTAATATTTCAAGAGGAATCGTTTGCCTCATCTTTTAATTCTGTAATGCTTAATGCAATATTTTTTAGACCTTATAGCCAAAATATTTTTCAAAATATGCGAAATTTATATTGGGCAATAATACATTAAATTTTAAGGTTAACTAAATGAAACTTTTCTTTAATTCTTTGTCGTTGTTGTACTTATGAAATTCTAAGTCATAAGTTTTGTAGCAATATTTTGGTCGGCAATGTGATTTGAAAAGCATTTGATGTCTATTATCCTTTAAAAAAAACTTTCTATTCATGATCAAATGTGAAAACTAATTTTGATTCGAGTGACATCAAAGTCATTTAAAGTGTTATTAGAAGCTTTTAGTTTACTTTACAGTTTCATCTACTTTAAACTTTGTCTTTCAGCTCATAATTACATTCAAATTTCTAAGGCTTTTAATCGTAAAAATCAGTTAATTTTGTCTGCTTCAACCACTAAAGAGAACATTTATTTTTAAATTTTATTGAATGATTTTTATTTTTAAATTAGAAAAAATGGTAAAGTGTGGGTTTAATTTTTTTTTTCCTTAATTTTTTATTTCTTAAAACAATTGAATTTTCTAAATAGTGTTTTATCAGAAATCTATTTATAAACTTTAAAAAAAAAGTTAAGTTGTATACTTACACAATTCATTAATAGAGACAAGTTGTCTTGAGGTTTTCAGAAGAATTAAAAGTTATTGATACATTTTAAAAATTGAAGAAAGAAAAGTTATAAAAATGCTGAGTTCAGCCATTATTAAAATATAAAAAATAATTTTCTGCATAAAAGTACTGATTTGAATTAAATACGTAAAAAAATAATTTAACTATAGAAAAAAAAAGTATCATGGTTGTGAAAATCTATAAAAATAAAATAGTTAATTTCCCTTTTTTTGTAGAAGTACAAGTGGACTGTCCACTGCTAGAGATAATTGCAGAACCCAGTATTTCCTTAAAACTTATACATAATTTAAAAAATGATAATCTAAAGAAATAAGAATATTTTCTATTATTTACTTACGAAATCATTTCGTTGGTTACTACATTGAAAAAATTCGCAATTTTTGTACCAATAATACTTTAATCACCAAGGCTATTTTCTGAACTAAAACTCCGCTGTTTCTTAAAAAGCAAGACAAAAACATTTAATATAACTCCAAAACCATCACCTTCCCTCTTTTCCCAGAGTTGCTGAACATCATACTGTCATTATATCATCTAGCAGTCGTTTCAGGCCAAATAAAGTACGATTCAGTTTAAGTATATTGAATACAAAATTGCTTATTTTTTATATTTTATTAACATTCTTTTGGTCCTTTTCAAAGTTTAGAATTTTTTCAAATAATTTTTCTAAATGTTATCTTATATTGTTGATATTTTTAAACCAATGCTTCACCGTTTGAATCCGGAAGCAAGCCGTCGAAAAGTGCGTGCTTTGAAGACGTTTCAACATCTAGTAAGTATTTAATGCTACAGGTCCGGCGATGCGTGACAGTTTTTTACGTTTTTCCATACGCTACGCTTGCCTCAATTTTGAAATTTCCTTCTGTCATTTGTAACCCTGACAACGATTCCTTATTAAAATTTATTGTTATTACGAAACACGAGTATTATGTTTTTTCCGAGAAGCAAGTCTATGCAATTCATACGTATTCCTAAAAACAAAATGACCCAACTCAAAATTTGTGTTTTTATAGAACAAAAAAAAAAAATTTTAAAAATTAAGGTATTTAAAAAAAGCTTTGATTTTCCCATTTCAAAATAAATCATTAAAACAAAGACATGCAAATTTAAGCCTCAGTGTATGAAATTATTTTACGCTATTCTTCGAGGGAAAAAAAATTGTCGAGCAAAAAACCTGGACCATAAAGATGGATATTTTTCTCGGAGGAATGTTGCAATAACTGCTTTATTATTTACAGTGAATTCTATAGTTCTTTCCACGTGAGTATCGAATCCCAAATAAGCTTACTCAAAAGGTGCAGCCATCCTGACTCAACAGCAGGGAATAAACAAGCTTTCTGCTGCTCGAGAAAACCAAAGCTACCTGTATTCTCATCTCTATGGAGGTTATGTGTGAAGACGTCCCAGTCAATTCCTTTGCGCGGA
The DNA here is from genome assembly GCA_963978545.1 of Linyphia triangularis. Lineage (NCBI taxonomy): Eukaryota > Metazoa > Arthropoda > Arachnida > Araneae > Linyphiidae > Linyphia > Linyphia triangularis. Next base: position 39,761,402 of record OZ021732.1, on the reverse strand, counting down.
AATAAATGAAACATGAATTGTGATTGACTAATAGAATTAAAAAAAATTGGAATTTATTTACAAACATGTATTGCGATTGGTCAGAAGCTCTTTACAAGTGTTGCTATTCGATGCAAGCCCGTTCCTAATTACGTTCGGCATAAGGTCCATTTACAATTTTTACATTAGTAAATAATCTATGACATATACAGAAGGTAAGAAAAAAAAATAGTATTATAATTTATAAAATGCTTACATTATTTACAATTACTTACAAAATATATTCTTTCAATCTATAACTTGACGATAAATTTAAAGAGAAATTTGACTGAATTCGGTAGGCTGAAACTAGTGTCAACGCCTGTGTTAATGTGCAACCCTGTCGCGCATCTGCCATTCCTGCCCCACCCTTTTTTTATTTCGTCTATTTATCATAATGACTTGATTCCCGCGTTCTGGCGAATGTGTGAGAGCTTGCTCTCCTTTCTCATGGTAATTCCTTGAATAGTTATAATTTTCATTTACAGTTCACCCTTTCAAATAATAATAAAAACTGCAAAACTGCCAACACTCGTCGTGAACATTCTTTCTTAAAATTTATAAAAACTGAGCAACTTGACTATCGCAAAGGGAAGTTGGTTTTGAAGCTTGAATGCTACTGTTGACTAATTGGCTATCGTAAGAAGACGTGACAGTGAAAAGTATCCCATTATTACACATATTTCTGTTAAAAGTGTCATTTTAAACAAACATTTCCAAATGTGTTTGAACTTCTATGATACTTTAGAGAGTAAAATCATGCCCTGTTTAAATTCTTATTCTAGTTTGTATGCCAAATAAACAATTTGCGTTTAGTCAAAAGGCTTTGATGTGTTTTAATTATTGCAAGAGTCCATGTTGTGAGAAAGCTTTGCTGCAATAAATTGTACCGTTCTATTTGAAGTCATTTAATCCTACAAACTTTATAATATTTTCGTTTAGCTTCTCCTTAATTGATCTCTAAGATAAGAAATATTGTATTTTTCTAAACAAAGATGTGATTTACATAATATTTATCATTGAATGCTTATTGCATTACTTATATTCCAAGAAAATCCCACTCAATTTATTATTAACTTAATATGGAGGCTTTAATATAACTGTAATAATAAAACAAATAGCCTGTCAGTCCCTCTATAGAAAATTATTTAAAATAGGCGTAGAGCTCTGACATTTTCCACATAAGTAGTTTTGACCTTCTAACTGGCCTTCTTCGAATTAGACTTTGGAATAAAAGGATGTTAAAGTTTTAATTATCCTTTTTGAATATTTTTACCAAGCGACTTCTAATTAGCGTACAGCTCTGAAATTTTCAACATAAGTAATTTTAGTGTTCAAATTGGACTTTTGACGAACAAAATATTAAAATATTCTCTGAAAGGGTGATGAGGTTGTATTAACGGGAATTTTTTTTATTTTTTTTTATTCTTAATAGGGGTGGGGGTTTTAATATTAAGGGTTTACATGGTAATTTTTTAGCAACCGAAGCGACCTTGATTTGCATGGCAAAGAACATTTCAGCGAGCGAAACGCCAAAAACTGGGACCTATACACCAATGACGGGTCTCCGCAACGCGAGGGGGTTCGAGTCCCGTGTTAGGCATGGGTGTTTGTAAATGTATGTTGGTTTGTTAAATGACGAAATGTTTCGGCGCATTATAGCCCTCGTGTTGCTGACGGCGCCAGATAATCTGAATACAATCAAACAACCGCAACGCGAGGCCATGCAATCTAGTTTGAAATATAAGTCTTATCTTGTTCAAAAAATTTCATTATTGGAATTTGTTTCATTGCAAAATCCTCAGTTTATAATTTTTATACCGAAGAGTAATAGGCTTTAAGACTTCGAATATTTTGAAACGAAAAAATATGTTTATAAACATATAGGTTTTTGATCAGCGCAACATAAATATTTTAGAATACATTTTAAAATGCAAAGTTTCTTGCTTTAATGATTATTATCTTCATAATGAAATGAGGACAAAAGCAAATCTTGAGGAAGCACCGTGTTGGGACCACAGGAAAATACAAACAAATGGTGGAATATTCTCCAAGTCTGTATTTTCCTATATTTTGTTTCAGTGGTGAATGTATTGAGTTTGCTGTTGATGACGATACGCTCCTTTTATTGGTAACATCGATATTTAAATATTATGGAGTTTTAACAGAAATTTAAAGTTTATTTCATTTATTGTGTTACAAAAGTGTCGTTAAAAAATTAAAGATGTTATTTTAGAGATTCAAGTTTTGAATGGTGAATAATCATTCTTTACTTTGGACATGTTTTGTTGAATAAAATCAAACTATAATATAAATTACTAATAGCTTTGGTAGTTGAATCAACGATATTTAATTTAAAAAGTTTTCCAAAACGGAAAGTGCATTTCCAATGTTCAATGGAAATATTTTTAATAATTTGAAAACTATTACTAAGTACAAAACTCATAAAAGAAATAAGTCGTAGGAATAGTCACCCGGAATTGGCTAAAGATTAATTTGAAAAATTAACAGTTTTTCTGCTGGCAACAGCTCAACTAAACAAGTACGACATGTTTGAACAGAATTATATCCGTCTTAAGTCATTTAAAAAGACTCTTAGCTTACATGGTACTTATAACTACTCTTTTATTTAAATTATACCACTTTGAAGACATCCGGTTTCAGCGCTTTATGAAATGCGAATCACTATTTTGCAAGAATTGCGCTGTCAATCTCCTAGACACAACTAAAGTGGAACTTCAACTACGTGAAATCAGAAGCTACCTTCGTTATTCAACTTCTAGTAATTCATATTTATAATTTTTTTTTTTTTTACGGAAGCCCCTGGAATTCAACTTTCATATTTGAAACTTGTTTATCTCGTCGAATTGTGATCCTGATGACTGGAAAAGATTAAATGAAACTCGCTTACGGATGCAGATTAGAGAATCGTTCATTGAATTTCATTTTTATGTTCGGATATTAACCCTTCCAAGGCTGTTTCCGGATGTGAACCCGTTATTCTTCAAATCCAACTTGTTTTCAATAAAGTAAATTGGGGTCGAATAAATTAATGTAGAATATCCAGTATTTGAGTGGAAAATTGATATGGCATCATAATTAAATTAGAATGAAAACGAGCATAAATAGAGCTGGTCGTGATTATAATAAAAGATTTCGAAAAAATACGATAGTTAGCAGCAGGAATACAAACCGTGTGTTTCGTGAACAAGTGAGGCAGACCCATTGACAAAAAAAAAAGCTTGTTTCATTGCAACTCTAGCGAATTTAATTGAAATAAAAAAAAAAAATGTAAGTGTTTTAAAATTGTCTGGTATTTTTTTAAATATTTAATATCTTTATAGTTATTTTATTAAAGTTAAATTTCTATTTTTAGCTAACTAAGCCACATTAGGAAATAGTTTTGCATTTTAACTCTCTGATTTATTCCAAAAATTGAAAAAGCTCCATAACATTCCATGCGTTTAAAAAAGTACTATATGATGTTATATCTTGTTTTTTCCATAACAGCTGTTTATCTAAAGCTATAACCAATTGCAATTTCATAAATTGAAAGTTTTCCCATTAAAACTATTCCTAAAAGTAACTGAAATCTTGGCCTGGAATACTGGGAATTTTTTTTTTTTAATTAAAGACAATAAATACAAGAAAATACTCACCTGATTTCCAAATTGTTATCCGCAAGCGTAAGAGTCATCAATGGTAATCCACTAAAAGCTCCATCAGACACTGCTGTTATACGGTTCCGAGACAAATCAAGATCTTTCAGGTTACCCAACCTCTTGAGCGCCTCCGTGGGCACTTCCCTTAGCTCGTTCTGTTCCAAGTTCAACCTGCTTAAAGTCCTTTCGAGTCCTTGAAAAGCATTTGCAGACACGCTGCTAAGTCCAACACTCGAAAGCTGAAGACCTTGCACATCAAGACCATTGAAGAGACCGTCAGCTAAGGTTGAGATGGATCCGTTGATCACAGCAAGATGATCAAGAGGAGGCTTCGTCTTCAGAGCCTCAACTATTCGCGCCAAGTCCACTACAGAATTGCACTGTACAGTCAACCTCAAGTTACCTCCAGTTCCGCACACGCATCGAACTTGAAGATCTTCGTATTCCGGCGGCCAGTCGCAAGTGTCCGATCGTACAATGACCACCAGAAGAAGGCCTAAGAACCACGTTGTTGAGAACATCGTTCCTGCAAAGAAAAGGACAGAACATGAGGATTCGTTGTCATCGTAGCGTTGCTTCAGCGGCTATGTGGGCGAGATGACCTTGTCACACTTTCCTCATGTAACTTGAGGACACGCTATTTTGTTGGTTTTTATCCGGACGAGTTAGAAATGAAAGGGTTTTTACGTTAGGAAGACTAGGGAATTGAAACTGTTGAAAGAACGCCTTTAGGAATGGGCGTCACCCTCTTAAAGTTTCTTAAGGTGGAAAATAACACACTTTCTAAATCTTTGCTTCCGTTGTTTGTAACAGTACCAACTTCCGTAACATTTCTTTCTCAATGTAGTATAATAAAAATGAGTTCCCGAAGGAGCAGGGATAATTTCTATACAGACATCAATTGCCCTGGTCCAACTTTATCCAGAGGTCCAGTTTTAATTATTAAAGAATAGTTATTTATACAACTAGTTCGGACAGTTATACTTTTTCAAACGAGGCAAAATGCTAACTCCTATCAATGAATCGGTTCTAAAAGTGTTATTTTAATACCAAAACTATGTATGAAATATGATCACAAGTCGTGTGGAAAATTACTTTTTCACACTAGTGCGAAAGAGTTACTTTCCCGCATTCCTCTTTGTAAAATGCTACTTTCGACATGATTTCTGATTAAAAATTATTAAATAAAATTTAATTTTTTGCACGTTGTCATGAAAAATATTTTGAAATTATTTTTTATAACAACGTGCAAAAAAATTAACTTTTCTTAATGATAAATCATAGGGGAAAATAACATTTTTTCCCGAAGACTGCAAGAAACTAACTTTCCGATACAAGTGTGAAAAAATACTTTCTTGCACGCCTCACGCTTAAATATTACATAGTCTTGGCATAGAAATGACATATTTTCAGAAGAAATTCATTGACTGGAGTTGCCAACATTATTAAATATCTGTATTAAAAAATATTTTTTTGCACGATTGTGATTATAGAAAACATTCTACATATTGTATGTGACTATAAAGAATATATATATAAAATTTAATGCTGAGATGGGACTTTCGAATAATTTTTTTTTTTTTTTTGTGGGAGGATTTTTTGGCGTGAGCCCCGTTTTCCCGGGGCTGCAAAACACTAAATAATTGCAGAGGTGCAAAAGAAAGAGTTAGAAATAGATATTCTTTAATCCTGGGTGCTTAAGTATGGTCATCAGTATTTCTTCGTCTCATAGTCCTAATACAATATATTCGCCGACCAAACGGTATAGTGGTTAGCGTGCTAGCTTCTAAACCGCGAGGTTGCGGGTTCGAGTCCCGTGTTAGGCATGGGTGTTCGTAAATGTATGTTGGCTTGTCTAATGATGAATGTTTCGGCACATTATAGCCCTCGTGTTGCTAACGGCGCCAGATAATTTGAAAACAACCAACCTAATACAATATTTTCACAAACACAAAATTGGCCGAAACGTTGCTTCAACACTTACAGAATTTTTCCAACCAACTTAAACAAAAGCAATGCTGCTAATTTGAACACGAAATTCATAGACACTCTAAAGTTTTAAATTAAAAAGAAAATTAAAGCTTTTACAATTTTCTACAACAGGTGGTGCCTTTATTTTATTCTTGTTGTTACTATTAAGTACTACTATAAAACTAGTGAAAAAAAACTTTCCCTAAACCTGTATTTACCTCACAAAATTGTAAGCGTTTTCAATCAATATTTAACTTATCTTGTGGCTAATATGCACTGGCGAACACTCTTAAACAATTTTGTCACACAAATTTAAGAACAATTTCTACTAAAAGAAAATCAACAGAGTAATTTATAAATATAAAATATTTATAATTCAGCAGTCTAATTTGATCACTTAGTATTCAAAGTAATGAATGATTGTCTGTTGATGCTTCAATATAAAATAACAATCAAATGAAGATTTGAATACCCTCCGAATTATCTTATGTATGCTTTCAATTCAAACGATAGTTTTCTTAACATGTTTAAAATGTATTCATTAAGAATTGAAGACTCATATAAAACAAAAGTCTCTTTCAATCTCATTTCCGACAGGATATCAAACAAAGCAGAAACTAATTAAAAGGGGAATTTCAAGCGACTAATGAACCATTCGTCCATTTTACAAAACAGCTGCCTACTTCAAAATGAAACGACGAGCAAATATTTCCTCACTTGATTAACATTCACATGGTCTTCAATATGTGTAGCGTACGTTTTGATTAATGGAAATGCAGGATACGAGATGTGACCCGATAAAAAATCCACTCATCAGCACAACTCAAAACGTATTGTGATGAACCAAACAAATAAAAAACGATATTCGACGGCCATTGTTCAAAAAGGAAAATAAAAGAAGTCGTACAGACATTCTGCATGGTGAGTAGAAGAAGAATGGTTGAATTCTTACAGATGTCATTCCAGATTAAAAAGTGTTTCTTAATTGTACTGGCGTGATGCCGTTCTTAGAAAAAAAATCGAAGACAAGGGCTGTTACCGAACGTTCATTTTCTACAGGATGCTTTCGTAGAAGAGTTTTATAATAATTGTTATTACTTCGATATAATAAATGCCGTGAACTAATATTTGTAATCTGGTTAGTCGACAGGATAAATCGAATAACTAAAACATTGTTATACCGCATTGGGGAATACGACTGAAGTGGCCAATTAGAGGTTTTGAAATCGATTGGTGAAATGAATGAGAAATGTTCTATAAGCATAGTCTATAAGAAGTTGCCATTCCTTTAATAAAAGAGATAATACAAACTTTAACATTTTATTTTGTATAATTATGCTTTTATATATATATTATATAATAAGATGTAACGCACATGAATAATTCTAAATAGATTTGGTAAATCATGTGTTTAGTGGTTTTTTTTAATAAAATATAGTAGTGAATAAAGAAAGCTTTTAATGTCTTTATAGATAACGAAGTTATTTTAGGTATTGCTGACATTTATTTTCCAATCAGAGATATTGATTGATAAAAATAGGATATGGTTTTACTTAGGTTATTTACTTTTATAAATTGACTAAATTTATACTGAAAGAACAAAAAATGAAAGTTCAACAGACAAGAGAAAATTTTATAATCATTAAGATGCGAGGTTAATTATTTTTATCTTGCTTTTCCAGAAATTTTCAATGAGTCTTCTGTTTAAGATTTATAAAAAAAAGTTTGAAATGTAAGAGTATATGGAATGTAATTCCACGTATAGTTATACTAGTACACAATTAACATCCTGTGCCATTTGAACCTTCTGTGTGTAAGTGATATAATCTAACAAAACAGTTCAAGAATTAGCCTTCAACTTTAAGTTCCGTTTGGACAACAATGGAAATCGTCAATGAATAAACACAAAAGGTTAAGTATAGCCTTGAGATTTGTATCATTCTTAAAATATACAACTTGCTTTATAATAAAAACAATGAAATTATTTATTAATTCTAAGTTAAGGAATTCACAAGTCATATAAATTGTATCAGACATATAATAAAATTATACACTGAAGTACAAGACTATGCAATTACTTTTGCAATATTTCCTAACTCTGTTTTCTAAGAGGCGAGTAATCTCCCACTCATACATTAAGTTTTCTAGAAGTAAGTTGTTGAGTATCTATTGTTATTCAATGAAGAGAACTCCACCAATAAAAATGAATAATAATCATAAGGGAAAATTACATAGTGTCTCAGAAAAGTAGGTCATAAAAAGTAAGGGTTATAAGGAATAAGCTTTTTAAGTAATAAAGGAAAGCAAAGTCGTACAACACCATATTCTGCAAAAAGTGTTTTCAGTATGAATTAGTCTTATGACTGAAATCCTAAATTTTTAGCCTGATAGAATGAACGCAATTCAAAATAACGCAAGAGGTTTTATAAGATTTGGAATTGCTTTTGAGCAATTGCCAGGACATATAAAATTAAGTTTCTCAGGAACATTGAAGTATGGACGTACTGAGAAGGGGCGTTCCCCACAAGGCCTCCATAGACTGTTCTTTTCTGTAAAGGTGTTCAATTCGGGGGGGAAACAGTGGGTGCTTATGTAGCAAAATGCTTAAGAACTTTCTTCAAAGCTCAAATTAGTGTGGTTGAACTCCTTTTCTAAAAATATTTACCTTAAAATGTGCTAAGTCACCGTTTTTGTTTTCTCAAGGTTAGTCGTCGACAGAAAAGAAGTAAGCTGAAAGGTGGAAAGTATTTTCCAATTGATTTTTGGGTATAAAACAGCTTTATATATATGGTGACCCGAAATCGAAAATTTTGAAAAGTATCGATTTCGAGATTTTAATTGTTTCAAATAGCGACTTTCATCGTGATTAAAGTGATACATAACACTTCGCAGTACCTATATGGAAGTATCACCAGCAGACAGACATGGTGCAGTATATTGCGAACTAAGGGGGATTCTTTACTTTAAAATTGATTTACTCATTACTAAATGTTTGATGTACCTTTTTCTCAGTTGATATTTGGTATAAGATAATTTTCTATTTAAAATTAATAATGATTGTATAATAATTATTTTTAAATACCTAAAATTAAATATTACAAGTGATGGAACTCTAATCATTTTAGCATTTTGCTAAAATGAAAATTACGATTTGAGCTTTTTTCTAGAGAAATCTTGTACCCCATCTTAATAGTTGAATTAAAAAACAAAAAATATTTTAATTGAAATTTTCTGTTCTTTTAGTATCTTTAGCCAATATTGATGTCGAAAAAATGTTGATTTATTGACATGCAATTTTAATCAGTATGTTATTCAGCTTCGAAATTCATAACTTCTTATAGACTGAGAGGCGACTGCAAGTTTTGGACCCCATCGAACATCATTCTGAATTTTTTATATAAATTAGAGAAAAGTTAGTAGATTACGAATCCATTGGTTTGCCCAGGCAAAAATGGCCGAAACTGGTCAAAAATCGACTTTTAATAAGTTCAACTAAATCCAATTGCCAAATGAGCCATAAAGACAAATAATGAGCATTTTTTTTATTTGGTAACCCTCTTTAATTTTCAATTAAGAAGGTTGCAGACGATTCAGATATCTGGCGACTGTCTACTTGCATCTACACTGTTAAAAATGTTGTTTTACCTTGCACCAAAAATTGGTTCTCATTTAGCTGCAACCAACATTTGGTTGCTTAGTTTCACGATTTAACGGTGCTACCTCGGACTGTAGGAACCATTAAATCGTGAAACTGATCACCAAATGTTGGTTGCAGCTAAATGGGAACAAATTTTTGCTGCAAGGTAGAGCAAAATTTTTAACAGTGTATTAAAAGGGAGCCAAGTTGGTAAAAAATATTACGTCACTTATGAGGTAACTGATGTCGCCAATTTGGCTTACTTTTAAAAGATACAAGTTTTCCGAGCCAGAGATCAGAAATCGTTTGCACTTTTTCTCATTGAAAATCAAAATGCAATGGGTTGCCAGACGAAAAAGTTTGTTCTCTTTTTGGCAAGTTATGACAGATTTGGCAATCGGATTTTAGCTCAACTCATTCAAAGTCGATTATTGATCAGTTTCGGTCATTTTTGCCACGGCAGACCAGTAGATTCCTAATCTACTCACTCAACAATTTCTATAAAAAAAATTCAGAATAATGTTCGATGGGGGTTCAAAAATTGCAGTCCCCTCTCGGACTATTACAATTTTTAAATTTTAAGCATCAGACTGCACCATACAATAAAAAAAAAATGTTTAAAAATCATGAGAAAATGCCGAGGTTAAATTCAACTCGCAATTATATTAAGTTCAAAAGAAAATATGCTACTTTAAAACACCTTCCTTCAGTGCTGCAATAGTAGTTTACTAATATCTTTATAAGCACTTAAATATCCAATAAGCATAGTTATTAAATTTAGCTCATTGTTATAAATTACAATATTTAAATATTGTAATTTAACAGTGAGCTAAAGTTAATAAAGCTACAACGTACGAATGCTTCAAAAAATATTTTTATTAATTTTGAAAAGAGATCTAGTGCGATAGTTAGGTTTAACGCAAAAGGAAATATTTGCTCTTTTACTTTTTTATAGCAGTTATTGGAAAGAAACATTTTAAACCGAAAGTTTAAAAGGAAATTTATAAAGACCTCACAGCTCAAAATAATTGAAAAACAGGCCATTTTTATTTGATTTTTCTTATGTTTTATTCCTTATACACGTCCTAATGTTTAAACAAACATGATAACCAACCATTCCTCAAAACCATCCACTCCTTGTTTACGAATCCAAGAATAACATAAATTTTAGAATTTTTTGAGACCTAGATGTGCAGTTTAATTCAAATAATTTCGTCATTGTTTGTGAATTTTGTATCGTTAGTTTTCAACAGTAAAGAACGGAAGGTAGCACTGGACTAACGTAATAAGTTTATACAAAGGGTCAGTCCGTTTGTAAGTTTGAGGCCCAAATTCAGAGAGAAAACTGCACATGCTGCAGACACGTTCGCTATGTCAAACGAAGTATGTATCAAAATTCAACTCGAAACTTCTAACAAATTCAAGTATCGTTGAGTAGATCAGATCAAAGTAAAATCTTAGTTTTGAAAATATATTGTTACGAATTTCTGTATATTTGTAAATATTTCGTAGTATTAATTGCGTAAAAAAGGAAAATTTATGTACATTTCGCATAAGACAGTGCAAGAGTTCGTCTTTACTTCGCTTTCCTGCAATGCGTCTCTTAATGCTTGAAAACGAGTTTTACAGAGATAATGCGGGAAAACGAGTTTTAAAAGTAGGAGGCCATCTAACATTATGGTTAATGGCAATCTCGCCAAGTTGGCGACTGTTTTGGCGACCTTTTGATCCCCATGTACCTGTATAGGGCTTTTTGACTGCGATCTGGAAAATTCTCCAAATTTCTATCTCTAGAAGATTCGCGAAGGAAGCTTTCCTATATAAGGCCGGCCAAGAGAGTTAGTTGAGTTACTGAGTTAGCTGTCTCTCAGCGAGCATTCAGAGAGTTCCGAAAGTGAACTGTATTGCATTGTCTTTTGCGTCGATTTTAGCAGTTGTGTTGTCAAGTTTTTAACTGCTGTTTGTATTCTATTATTGTGTAAAGAGCTGCATTGAGTCTATTAGAACGAAAAGTTCTAGTTGTAAAAGAATCTGCGAAGAGTTATATCGGAATAAATTTCTGAAAGTTTTGATCTGCTTTGGCTTCAAGTCTTCCGAACGCATCCACGCAACAATATATATTGTTTGTATTGTTGCGTTGGACGGGTTAGAAAGATTTTGAAGGCAAAGCAGATCAAAACTTGCAGAAATTTATTCCAATATAACTCTTCACAGACTTCTTTACAGCTCCAGAACTTATCGTTCTAGTAGACAGAATACAGCTCTTTTCACAATAATATAGCACAAAACAGCAGTTAAAAATTTGACAACACAACTGCTCAATCGCCGCAAAAGACAATGCAATACAGTTCGCTTTAGAACTACTCAGTAATTCCAGTCAACTAATGGACTCAGCTAACAACTAACTCAGTGACTCAAAATCAGTCAACTAACTCCAGTGACTCAAAATCCGTCAACTACTCACAACCCTACTCACGGCCGTGCTTATATAGGAGTGGTGAATCTTCGCGAAATTTCCAGAGAGAGAAATTTGGAGAACTTTCCAGATCGTAGTCGAAAAGTCCTATACATGTACATGGGATACATGTGTACCTATACATGTACCAAAAATGTCGCCAAATGGTCGCCGAGTTTGGCGACATTTAGTGATTTCCTGCCAAATTTGGCGACAAAAATTAGTCGCCAAAACCATCGCCAACTTGGCTCTATCTCGCCAATTTGGCGAGATTCCCATTACCATAATGTTAAATGCCCTGCTCCTTAAAACTCGCTTCCCAGAGTTACCTCTGTAAAACTCGTTATCAAGCATCAAGGTGCTCACTGCAGGGAAGCCAATTTAACGACGAACTATTGCACTGCCTTATGCAAAATGTACATAAATTACTATTTACAAAATTAACACTACGAAATATTTACAAATATACAAAATTCGTAACAGTATGTTATCACTTTGAAGGCATTTTAAACGTAACTGTATATCGTGGGTATTTCTCCCATAATTATGTTGTTATTAACCACAAGTTAGAAGAACTGAATGCATGCACAATAAATAGCGAATAGTGCCAGTTACTTTCAAGATATAAAGAGTTTTCTATATAAAAAAAAACGCTATAAAAAAAGGAGCCACTGAGTACATCGAAAACGTTATAAAACAACATATTTTAACTTAACGATGGATCTGAACAATTTAAGCACTTTAGTAAATATAGAAACCTTTCATTACTTACATCTAAAATTAACCGGAACAAGGAAAAGGCTAACGGAGCGATGATTGTCATGTTACACAACTTTTCTTTTGTCATCTAATGTCGTTCTTCACCGTGAAAATTTTTCTGCTTTCTTTCACGCTATTTCAGAATACCATTGAATGTTCGATAATGGAATGAAAGCAATTTTATTCGCCACCAAAGCGTTATAAATAAATATCAATTGTGGTATTAAGCAAAACATGTAAATATTTCCGTAAACTCTCAAGCGTTACCGTATTACCATCACGCATACTTTGATGGAATATGCGGAAATTTTTTAAAGAATGTGATAGAATTTCAATTTTAACTGTTGTAGATTACTTTTTTCTCGCCATTTAACAGCAAGATGAGATTTTTTTTCACATTAAAAGAAATAGGATATTTCCTTTCTATTGTTAAATCTCAATCTACTTATAGACGCATTAGAACTAAAAATTGTTTACTATATCATGCATGAATTGTTAATATCGTTTAGATTTTTTGCTTTCTCTTCCATAAGTTAAAACAGTTAAAATTGAAATTCTATCATATTCTTTTAAAAATTTCAGCATATTCCATCAAAGTGTGCGTGATGATAATACGGTAAAGCTTGAGAATTTACGGAAATATTTACATGTTTTGCTTAATACCACAATTGATATTTATTTATAAAGCTTTGGTGGCGAATAAATTGCTTTCATTCCATTATGCTTTCATTCCATTATTCCAGATGAAGATCGGGTGATCGTTTCTGGTTTTTTTTTGTTTTTTTTTTGTCAATGAGTATTAGGAAATGAAAAAGGCATTTTATCATCAGTTGATAAAATGAAGTATAAACAATAGAAATTCATGTTAAAATATATCAAATCAAGTAAATAAAGGGTCATAAAATCAGGTTGTAAATAAAGGGTGCAGTGTATAAATGCATATTTAAAAAAAAAATAATAACAATAGATAAAACAAAACACCATTGTAACAAATAAATCTTCACTAAATCAACAAACCTTTTTCTAACTATTTCCCCGTAATATAACGCCTAAGTTTCGAAACTGAAGCTAAAGATCCCTAAATTGCGTGACTATCTCAATTTTGACAAATGATTATTTTTGTGCCTTTACCGCAATACCCTTGAAATGTAAAAGTAGCTTTTTATCCTTTTACAGTCTTGTAACTTGAACCTTTTAAAAAAGCTAACACTTATTTAAATTGAATTGCATCTTCGATTGTAATATCGATGAGGAAGCTTTTTTTAACATTTCCGAATCTTTAAATTGTTAATTTGCAAAAGTAAATCATGTTTTCTCAATGAAAATCAAATGAAAAGATTATTTCTTCAAAACTCTAAACATCAAGACAAACTGCACTGAACTAAGGAAACAAGAAATTAAATAATTCAGAATATACCTTTGAAATTGCTGCAATTTTAAGTGTCCAATAAATCCCTTATAGAGACAAATACTTTGAGGAAAGTGTAATCTTTTAATGATCCATAACGCTAGAATAATACCATACATAAATAGTATAAAGCAAACAAAACGTCGAGCCGATCTTACAAAGGTTCATTGCATTTTCAAAATGATCGTGAATAGTTTTTTTGGTCCTTCACCTCTAAAAAGACTAGGAAAAGGTGTTTAGAGTCAAGGCCGGGCACTCAACAAAATATCACTGTAAAAAAAAAAAAATCCGAGCAAATCTAAAAAAACTTGAAAGCATTTTTCACTGTCGCGGCGCATTTAGAATTCTTGACAAGTACTGATGACTGCGACAGAAAGTGAAAAAAATACCTCCCCGCAGAATGTACGATGAATTACTTTCTTGTGATAAACGTTCACATTGTCATTCTGAGTTTGTCCGCTAACATCTCAGTTAGGAAGTTGATGAACGAATTCCTTTATCTGATCCGGAGGCGGTTATAGAATGGTTGCAACAAATAGATGTCCTCTAACCAGACATTTTAGATGTTTCGAGTTTGTCGGAGCAGATCTATTTACCTCTTTTACTCTTTTACAAAAATGCGTGGTAAATACCTTCCCTTTTTAGGATCCCCGCCCTCCCCCCCCCCCCTTTTTTTTTTTCTTCTTTCTTTTTCACGAAAATCGTTGTTGTTACTCAAGTTTTACCGTGAAGGAAGGCAACCCTCTAAATATTGTTATTGATGGCTGAAAGCTGAAAGATTCCTTTACACCATTACTCAGGTTTGAATGGATCCTTGGCAAAGTCACAATCGTTATTTTTGAGGAAAATGAGTTGTGCATTGTGATTGGCTGATGGAATGTGAAAATGAAAATTTTGGGTTTTTAAGGCGCATTTGATTGCTCACAAATATTGCCAAAAGATGAAACTCCTCTCAATATAACCCCTAGGTCCATAGTGCAAGTGACTGCCACTGTTTTTTGTAGAATAACATTAGCATATAAATAATTTTAAGGACGAATTTGAAATGAAGTGCAGAAAATGAAAGCGTTTTCATTCCCGGTGAGAGGAATATTGTACGTTATTCTGAATTAAAGTTAATAACTTAACTGATAATTATATGGTATGTTTAAGTTAGCAAGAAATTATTTAAAACCATTTCAGATGTAACAAGCAACAACCAATACCATCTAAAAGAAAAAGACTCAAGTTTAAGGTTCGGATGTATTACTGGCCAGACTTATTCCCTGTTTGAATTTTAATCAGTAAGCAAGAAAAGCTATTTTATATTCTGATATACTGTTTTGACTATTTGAATAAACTTTAAAAAATTGTTGGTCATAAACGTTTCGCTCGTTTAAGGTTTTCACTCAAACGAAATGGGAATTGGAACCATTGTTTAGGAATTATTGTCAACAAGATTGTTCATTTCCAACATCGTTACAACCATTCTTGTCTATCTGTAACCGGTTGTACGATATTCAAGGAAGCAACATTCTTTAGGAACTATCAATTATCTACACATGACCATACGCGTGATGCAATCACGTGACAATTTTCATTCATCCGAGAAGTTACAAAACTCTTCAACTCCACCCACATATAGTTGCCTTGACCTTGGAATCTCATAACAATGGAATCTCAAATAAAATATTTGAAAGTCGTCTGTTTATTTAAAAGCAAAAAAGGTCGCGTGGAATCTTTTGCCAGCAGATAAAATGGTAGATTGTTTTGCTAAAACAACTAGCAGAAAACATAAAACTTCGTCCTTAACGCTGATAGTAAGTACAATACAACTTTTAAACACTCTCAAACTAAATATTTAATTTATTGTACTTTCCTTGTTGCAAAGAGCAAGATACCTTTTAAAACTGATAAAATCAATGGACAGTTGCTTAAAAGGTATATTTTATTAAAATAAAACATATGTTTGAAAAACATGGCATTTCCAAAATAAATATTTGAAATATTTCTCTTTATTCTTTTCTATTATATGATTCTAGTTGTAACATTGTTTCTGTATTATATTAATAGGTTTCTATGCCGAGTCATTCTATTACTATCCGTAAACTAAAAGCGTATAAATTACCTTCTTTGGTAAACAAATGAACTGTAACATTAATATTAAAATTGAAAGTACCAAAGGAATGTATCGCTTTTGTTTCACTTAACATACATGTTGATTTTAATCTTGAATTAAAAAAACACTAACACTTATTAAAATTTCGTTAAGTTTAAATGAAAGACAATTAAGTATGATTATATTTGAATTTCTTTTAAATTATAAATATTTATTAGGCTTTTTATATAAACATGGGAAACATATAAATCAACGAGAAATGACACGAAGGAAATTCCAGAAGATATTTTTTTTTCAAATAAACAAGAAATAAATGTATCCATACTTTATTTTATCACATTCATATATATTAATGGCTTCTTGCATTATCCTTAACAAAACCTTATTCTCAGTGAAATATGAAAACAGTATAAAATAAAATTCCGCTATAGAAAAAGTAAAACACATTTTTACTTAAATTAAACTTTAAAAATAAAGTGTTAAGCGTTTTCGTAACTCAACCTCTAAAAAATACTTTTTAGAAAAGAAATATATTTTTTTTAAATAATTAAGTAAGCCAAAATATCCGGAGAGGCAAGGTTGTGGTATGTATCAAAGGTATAAAATCATCCTTACACTCGGTTAAAGCTCAAATTTTCTACCCTGTAAAATTTTAACACATTTTTTATGGCATTAAGAATTGCTACGATCATATTTTTTATTATATAAAATTTTTAAAATACGTTTAGAGTTAATACCAAAACATTAGTCCTTTACAACGCAAGTAATTCAACTATTTGGGAATACACAATATTTTACAATATTGCAAACTACTTTGGTTGGTTGGTTTTTTTATGGCACAAGAGCCAATATTGGCTATGCTGCGAACAAACAACTTTGAAAATCATATTAATTTGTCTTTTTCTTGAATAGATTTCCACAAAGAGGTCACAGAACCTGGAAATCGGGAAAAATTCAGGGAGTTTTCTGATTCTGGGAAATGTCGGGGAACTTTTTAAAATTTCCCGGAAATCAGGGTTCAATTCCTTCTTGAGAAATTGAATCAGGGTTCAATCAATTTCTTTCTTGTGAAGGCACGTTTCTCCGTTCATCCGTATTTTTGTGTCATTTACCCGGAGAATTGTGGCGGTAATCGTTAGAATTTTAATGTTACGGAATAATTTAAACTTTTCATTACCACCAAAACTATTTTTAAAAAATTGGCATAATCTTTTTAGCATGCATGTTCTATTTGATCACACATCTGGAAAAGTTGGAAAAATTTGAACAAAAATTTGCCATAAAATCAGGGTATTCTTTAGAAATTTATCAGGGAATTACCCGAGAACTTTCTTTCTTGAATTTTGTGGCCATCCTGTTCCAGATTCTGTACACTTACAAACCAAATTTTGAATAGCAAAAGGTAACGT
Source organism: Linyphia triangularis (assembly GCA_963978545.1). Taxonomy (NCBI): domain Eukaryota; kingdom Metazoa; phylum Arthropoda; class Arachnida; order Araneae; family Linyphiidae; genus Linyphia; species Linyphia triangularis. The sequence goes on along the minus strand of OZ021732.1, from coordinate 39,743,985 downwards.
TAAGAACGTGACGTAATTATGATTACAAATATGAAAGTTTCTTGACTTCAGAATATAACGATTTCTATGTTTTATAGACTTTCATTTAATGACGTGTTTGTCTTCCAACTAAGAGTACATAAGAGTTGCATACGTTTCAATTTCGTTTGACCTATTCGATGATTTAGCTTTCTGGAGACAAAAGAGGGGTGAATCCTAACATCATTTTAGAAAAGTTTGCAAACAAATTGGTGTCACAACTTTATTGTTAGCATTTGCCTTTGGTCTTCTTTAACGTTTGGCCTGAAAATAAGGAATCCTCCCATGTTTGTAGATTATTAACACAACACCTTGTGGAGGTGAACAGCTTTCGTACGTCAACAGGAAGAGGCGGCAAGTGTCAATGTGAGTTGTTTTCTGAGAAGAATAAATGTAGATTCTTGCTGTTAATCCACCATGAAGAGGTATATTACTGATCCGCGTCAATGCCAACTTGATGTATCCATCCATAAGTTCAAAAAGATGTAAATTTTGAGGCTATTTTAGGTCTTTCCTGTAAGTTAATATAGTGAGAAAGTAATGATTCGTGCAATTCTTTTCGCACATTTTCACGACAGTCTTTTTCTTTTCAATTACGTTTTGTAGAGAACCTAAGTTCGTTTCAAAACGTCGTAAGTACGTGGGTCATAAGTACCCATTACCCATGCACCTTTGGGTTAAATATTTCTAGCAAATTGACGCGTTAAAGGGCAAAAACAAAGTCTTAATTTACCGTAAGAGAGACGTTCAAGAAAAACAATTTCAACTTTCTACGGATATTAGCTGTTTTGAAAACACACTATCGTAAGTGTTAACAATTTATTAAATTATTATTTATGCTAATTAATTCAATCAGTAGAAAATAACAACTTAATCGGAGATAAAATCAATGATGTGAGAACACCAAAACACATCTGGATAAAATTTAAAAAAAAAAATAATAATAATTGACTAAACAACCCAACTAACGCGTAAACTGTCATGTTGGAGGATGTAATATTTTAATTCTTCCATGGTTCTTACAATTTTTGTTCGAATATATGTATTAAAAAAATACGTCTTTTCTAAATTAATTTTCAAAACTTTCTGCTTGACTTAAATTAAGTAATAATTATCTTAGTATTGCGTTTTATTCCACATTTGAACTATAGAATAAGATACTCGACCAAAAAAAAAAAACGGAATTTTTTTCCTATTTTACATTTAGAAATACCTAATAAAAAAAATAAAAAATTCGAAGATTTGACAATACTGACTTATTGACTTTAATTTATTTCTTCAAGTCACTGAAATTTTGTTTATTGTGACACCGAAATTTCATCTGCAGGAACTTAATGAATAAAAAACAGTGGTATTCTTTAAGATGATTCTAAACAAGCGTTAGGTTGGTCTCTACAAAAACAAATCGACATAAACTCGGTTAGTTTTGTTTGGACGTTTTTTGTTTTCACCGAACTGGATAGCAAAGCAACACAAAAATGCATCCCATGAGTTGATACGGAATGCTAAAAACAACTCCTGAAATGTCAGAACAACAGGAAAGGGAAAAGGAGGGGTGGTCAAAATCTCAAGAAAACGTAGTCATGCGAGTTCGCAATCACTAGCCTGTATCTCCTTCGAGAACCCTTCTAATGTTTATGGAACGCAGTCACGGAAACAAGGGAGGTCTTGGGAGGAGCAGTAGAATTTCCTGCCATTTTGAAGGGGAAGATTTCCATATTCGAAACAGTTATGTATGGGAGAAATGTAAGCTGTGGGTTACCAAATCGGAAAACTTCTCTGGAGCAAGTCACCTCGAGAATACTATCGTTGTGCTTAGCAGTTGTGGATTCTTAAGTTAAATTATATGTGGAAACTCTGCAAGCCTTCCTTCCACCTTCTAATAGAGAAAGGCCGTTCAAAACATTATCCGCACATTGTATTCTATTGTTTTCGTCAATTTATTGTAAATTATCAAATATAATAATATATCGCAAGATGTGTTGTACTCACTTGACCCTCATCATAACCATAAAGATGTGTACGTGCATAATTGCACCTTGCATACCGACATTATGAATAAATCCATGCAGTAGCTTTCGAACGACGCTACGTACCGTTGAATTTTTAAATCTGGTCAATCTGATAAAAAGGATTAGAATAGCTTTTTATCCGGATATTGTCCTTCTCACCTAACCATCCGAAAAAAAAGGGAAAATACCACTTTTCAGATTAGTTGGTGATGGATGTCCTTTTGTTTGCTTGGTTCATCAGATTTCTTGTTGAATAATACTTGTTAGTTATGACGGAACACATTCATTCGTATACATTCATATATATATATGAAATGCCAAAGCTTCAGGAAAATTTGCAAGTGACTTCTAATCTCTTTCAAAAGATCTTTTGGTCTCTTATAAATATGGTAAATATAATACTATCTAATCTGAATTAATGTTTACTTTTAGAAACAAATTTAAAAAAAAAAAAAGTTTATAGAACCGAAACTGTTGACAGCTTAAAACATTTCAAAAAGTATTTTGATTCTTGGAGCGAAAAAAAACAGAGAAAGGAAATTTTAACTTAACAAAAAAAGGGTTGAGCATTGTTAAACTAAATTTTATTTCGCAAATCGATTTTTCACAGTACTACTTTTACCAATAAAAATATCTATGAAAATAATAATTATATTAAAACAAACATTCTGGGTTTTTTTTTCCCTTCATACGTGTCTTTTTAAAAAATTCGTTTCCAAAATACATTGACGAATCATGCCTGTATAACTGTATAGTAAATTTACCAAATAAGGAATTTTTGTAACTATATACTAGTTACTGTTGAGATTGTATTGATAATAGATTGTTTTGCCATGTTTTGAAATTTCATAACGTATTCAAAACTGTGTCAAAAGCAAAATATGTTACCGATATTTAAAGTAGGCTACCAAACGCATTATAAGCTCCAAAAATAGAAAATTGTTCAATACCTTTAGAACATATGTATTCAGACTTTTAGAACGAACGATTTTTAAAACGTAGAATAAATAAATTTACAGTAAATGCATTCAGAGCTTCGCAAAGCCTACCAATTTGAGGTTTTTTTACTGATGAAGACGTTCCATATTGGTATAAACTACGCATTCTAAGCTGTATAAACATGTTCCAAAAGTATTGCATACATTATATGTATTCAGACTTTTCGAACAATTGATTCATAAAATGTGGAATAAATAAATTATGGTTTTTGTATTCATAGTTTCGCAAAACCTACCAATTTGAGAAGTTGTTTTTTTACTGATGAAGACGTTCCATATTGGTATAAACTTTCCATATCGACATAACTGTTTAAAATTCCACTCACCAAGCATCGTTCCGTTCGAAAAAACAAGATCATTACTTGCCGAAATGTAGGCAGCTGTTTTCCTACTTTTAACTACAAGAAGTATCTCCGATAGTAATCATAGAGACATCTTCCCCAATCAGGCATGAACTCGGATTTCTTTCACTCGTTATCAAACACCTTGAACCCATGAATCGTGTGGATTCGCGCGAATGAACCATCTCACCAACTTGACTAAAGTCTTAGCACAGACCACCCGTTAGGCGCGGTTAGAATTTATATCCGATTAACCTGCTTAAAGAAGAAGCCATGTCAACAATCCGCCCCGAGGACACAATTGATTTCTTTTATTGTACCTTCTTCATCTTCGCCCACGTCCTGGTATTATAACACAAAAGCCGAGCCTACTTTCACTCCAGACAACGACGCCGCCCCTTGATGAGATAGTCTCACTGGTATTTTTTTTTTTAATACTTCGAGGAACAGATGTTTTCGAAGTCGCATTAATTCGTAAGTTTGCGTTTGCCATTTATCTTCATTTTAGCGAAATAATATAGAAGTTAAAGTTATCGTGACAAGAGTAGAATTTCAGGGGTGAATTTTAGACAACGTAATTGCATTAACTTAAGTTTTGGCACCATGCTGTAGAGATAAGAGTGATGTCTTCATTTATAATGAACAGGATGGCATATACAGATTTCGTTTCACAAAACTTTAAATGTTAATAGTAACTTATCCTAACACGCTACTTATTATTTAACATGAGTGCAGCCAGTGCCTGACATTCTCAAATGTGGAAAAAAGTATTAAATTTCACAGAAAGAAGAAGAAATTTCATATATATTTGAAATTGTGCATAACTGTTCATTGACATTTAATTAAAAATCCAATTAATGTTTTAAAAATTTAAGATGGAACCGAAAGTTTGTTTCTTTGCACCCCCTTTTGTAGGTTCTGCACCACCTTGCAAATAATCCTGCCAGCACCCATGGTATTTAATTATTTAATTGCAATAAATTTATTATGGCTTAAGCAACCGAAATTTGAAATAACTAATAAAATTCGAAAAAGTAGGAATTGGTTTTAACTTTGGATAAAGTTGCAATCAAGATAACATTACATAAGCATGGTTCCTGATAAATTATAATCTCGCGAATAAACTAACGTAACCCCTTGAAATATTGCAAAAATATAATTGCATAAAACATTTCCATAATACGATACATCTTTAATTCCTGATTACTTAAAAATTTTGCTTTAACATATAGACACTGTTAATTGGTTTGCAACGATTAATTGGTACTTTTTTTTATGAACATACATAACTGAAAAAAAAAAGTATTGTAAATAATTATTATTTGCTTTGGATCATTACACAAAAAGATTTTTTTTTTATCGTATATCAACCTTATATAGATATGGGGTGCTGCATTGCGAAGACCTGTTAATGTCTATGGATCCAAGCTTTTGACATTTCACGAACTATGCTCGCTTTCATCGTTAAAACAGGGGTCGCAGACGTCCTATATGTCCTATAAATCCTATATTTTTTTTTAAATTGGCAAAAACGTCCTATATTGTCCTATATTTTACTATTGTCCTATATATCCTATATTTCTACATTGATTCAACCTATATTTTCTCCGAATTCGTAATAACGGCGCCGTTCGTTGCCATTTTTTATATTTCGGATTCTTTGCCGTGAAGGTGAAGAAAACCTGACAAAAGCGATGTTTGTAACGGCGGCGTCTTATCTCTTGTGACGTCACTTGCTGCGTAGACTACAACTCAACTCTACTGGACCGGCGAGAGTTGTAAACATGTGAACTTTTCCATAATACGCGATCTTGAATTTCTGATCTGCTTTCTACTCCAACGTAGTAAATTAATTGGTCATAATACTGAGAGAGATGCAGCAACAAAACTCTGTCTCGGGAAAGAACAAGAAAATTTCGAGTGCTCAGTCAATAATTGATGAAGGAAGCAAAAGGGTTAAGATTTACTGTGCAGTGTCGGATGGCGATTTTTGTTATTCCGATTCCGGTACAGATTCTGCGCCACGAATTGTTTACATTAAACCGTGCCAAATTATGGCAACCATAGGCAGTTCTCTTGCTCTTAAATAAATGGCGGGGCTGCCATTTTTTGTCCCAAATCACCTTAGCGCTGAATTCGTACCGGATTCGGAATTTTAACCACGATTTTTCATAATAGTCGGCAAAATTGAAAATGACGTCAATGTGTTGTGTTGTCAAATCCAAACGGTCGCTAGGGTTTGGGGAAACCAAGTCCCGGTTCGCCACAATCGGTGCTAAATCTCTCACTTTTCGCCGCTAATCCATCTGACACTGAACAGCAAATCTAAACCAACAAAAGACTGCAAACAGGGATAAAAAGAAAATACTGAAAGAAATTGGAGCAGTTCAAGCAGTTATAGATGCTGGAAGCAAAAGACTCAAGATTGCAAATAATGTAATTAATAAAACTTGATTTAAGGATGGAATATTGAGGCAATAACGAATGATATATTCAGGATCAGACGATTTCTTTTTTTTTAATGGTGGTTTTCCATTCTCTTAAATTCAATATAACGAGTATATAAATGTATAACAAATTAATTTTTAAGTTCAGTAGCAACTGTGTGCAGTTATTTGATGCTTTATATTGTCCTATATTTTTTTCAAAAAAATCCTATATATTCTTATTTTGTCACTTTGACCCCTGTTAAAAGATTCACTGCTTCACACTAAGCAAACCCCCATTTACAAAACTCCTCGCCTTACGAAGTACAATTATTTTTAAAACATTTTTTAAACAAACCCACCTCTGAGAGAGATTTTTTTTTTTTTTTACTTTTACCCAGTTAATACAACAAAACCAAAACGTTGGCAAGGAGTTAGTAGCCAAGCTTGTAGGGCTGTCACAAGTAAAAGTTTTGGGAACTAATGGTCAGGAGACGCTGTTTTTTCTATGCAAATACTTAAAAAAATTCCTTAAAAACACTTATTAAAATCTTTAACGTTCTGGCTCTCAAGGTAAATTAGTTTGTGTGTTTAAAATTTCACAGTTCTCCAAATACTGGTAGTTAGTTACTATAGATGCAGACAGATTCTTTTATTTTATTAGTATAGATTGAGCAATAATGAATTTAGTATTAACACTTTTCGTTCATTTTATCAAAAGAAAAATGTCTTGCATTGTTTTTAAGGAAAGTTTTTCCTTGTTACAAATGCATTTTTAACTCATACGTTATTTTATTAATCAAGATAAGTAGTATTTAATTACTATTTTTCTAATGAATTAAAAGGTTAAAATATTTTTTTTTTTTATTTATTCCCTTCTCTTAAAAGTCATATAAATTACTTTTATGCAACATCATCAAGGTATATAATTAGTATAGCATATTTGAGTACATATCACATAAGATCCATTTTTAATCTCATTAGTTGCGTTTCATTTGAACAAAGCCTGTTTTATAGTTGCACGTAGTCTTAAAAATTACAATCACTTATTTACTTGCAGATATGAAATGGTTTAACTTTTCAATGTTGTGCTTTGTTTTACCAAAATGTTTAACAGACAATTGCTTTTATTCAAATTTGATTAGATGTGTAAGAATTTCACAGTGAAAGAAAAATTAAGAAAAAGCAAACCATCACACTTCATTCTATAGAGTTTGAATTAAAGAGCAAACTTCATAATCTAAATGATTTCTTGTTAATAGAAAAATCAGAAATAATCTCTCCGCAAAAGCGCAGACATCTAAAACGAATTGTAGAGAACAATTTGAAATTACTTTTCCGGAATTAAAGCGCTTGAAAGTTGGTAAGTTTACAAGTAACTCACATTTTTTCGTCAGTTTTTCCAATACACGCAAATAGTTTCAAAGCCCTCAAATTGAAAATTTAAATTAAACAGTTCTCAATAGAATTTTCCCGGATATTCACATCAGCTTCCGTTTCAAAGAACTTTATTTCTGTCAATGTAAATTATAGGCAATTTTTAGAATAACCCACACCCTTCCCCTCACGATGTCAAGAATCGGCTATAGTTCACTAGCCAGCCCTTTCCACAACAATAAGGCGACACAAGAAAAAGTAAAGTAAAAACCTGTTTATATTAGATTTTAAATGTGGGCGGAAGCTGTCTCACATAACTGTCTCATTCTAAAAACGGCCGCCATTTTTCTTGTTGTTGAGAGGTTTGCTGTAAAGACATACATCCGTTATCATCTTATTCCAAGCGAGGAAAACTCTCCCACAAAGGTAGGCCGGCCGAAACGAATGATTGTAATTTTCGCCGGGTGTTATTGTCGCTGGAGGGGCATATTTTTCCAACCAACAGTCACTATTGGTGTGTGCAGTAGCGAACAAAGAACTGATTTAAAAGGGCCTTCCGCATCAGTTGCTCTCTTGACTATATCTCATTTTTTTTTTTTTTTTTTTCCGAGGTTGGAAATTGAAATTCCATTCTACATTGCGGGATATTGGATGACCACAATTCCCGGTAATTGCTTCATGACGATTTTTCGACAAGATTAAAAAAATATGCTCTAGCCAAAGAATAAGTTATTTCTGCTCTACCGTCTTGGTTTAATAGATTACTGTGCTGTTTCTGAATACAGCTTTGAAGCTATAACTTATTTTCAGAATATATGTGCATTCAGAAGTGTGGGATATTAGAGGACTGACAGCGATTCTGGCAATTGTGTCATGACGAATTCTCAGCAAGATTTAAAAAATATGGCCTCATCGAAAAATAAGTAATTTCTGCAGCACAATCATCATTCAGGGAGAACCGAGATATTTCTTGGTTTTTTTTTTTTTTTTTTTTTTTTTTTTTTGTAAAAATTTCTTATTTTCTTAAATTTTTAGCTATTCTAATCTAAAAGGGGTATTATATATTTAATTATACATTATATTGAAACATTTTTACATTGTTATTTAGTTTCTCATCAGATGTTTGAATAATTAAAAAGCTGCATGAATGTCTGTACATTTCAAAGAGCATCTTGAAATTAGAATTTTTACAAATATGGTAATATAACGTTTAGAACCACTCTGGTAATAGGATGCATCAGTTATTATTCCACAAATATCTCACAGAAAAAAAGAGTAGAAAATTTTGTATGAGCAGTTTAAGTTCTGTATTGCTAACAATTAAAAAAAAAATACTTTCCTTATAATTGGTACTTTAGCAAAATTCTCTAAACGAGCGTTTTGAGAAAAGGAGTAATATATAATCAAAAACTAGCTTTATGTACATGGCTTTTCAAGAATTTTTAAAGCAATGAAAGAAAATACTTCTTTTGCATAGCAAACAGACCTCCCAGAATTAAGAGTTTTCATTGCAAACCTAATAAATTATGTCGTCTAATTATTTTCCTAATTAAAGACTGTGCTATTTCTTTTGATGTTTTTTAGATGTCTGGAGCTCTTTTTTTTTTTTTTTTTTTGCCATTTTTCGTTCTCGTCTATAATTATGTAGCAGAAACATAACGTAAATATTTGGCTTTTCATGTTTTCAAGTGACACATTGGTTTTAAATTACCCTTGAAAAAGAAATCGATCAGAGACTTCAAAACTAATTTAAATAATTTTTTCGGAGGGCCATATCTTTTGTTCTATTGGTGCGGTTTTTTTTTTTTTTTTTTTTGAAGAAGAAGAAGAAAACATCACTCTCTTTAATTGCGTAATGCCGACAATTTTTAAAACTCAGAAATCGTAATACTACATCAACTTATTTACACAGCGTCCGTGTGGAATAGTGGCACTGTAAAGTGCAATGTCCTTGGAAAGTGAACTGCAAAAAAGGCTGCAAACCCACGCATTTTTTAACAGCGGGAAACCGATAATTATAAATAATTCATGAAAACTAATGCGACTTCCAAATGTAGTGTTTCACTTGCACTTCTTCTGGAAGCGACATCGCATAGGCAGCTGTTCTCTCAACAAGACTCTCCAAGGCTTCTGAAGACACTGACACAAGTTTGTTCAAGTGTTCAAAAGAACAGAACATAAAATGAAACTTTTTTTTTTACTTTAAGACATTTTTGATTGACAATGGACTTGATCGTATAATGTTGTGTAGCCTATGGTTTTATGTGTGAAAATCACAGATTTTTAGAAAAAGAATGCCTAACTTTTCTAAGAGGCTTCACTGGTGATTTCCTATTGTTATTGAGAAGCCCAGGAGATAAGAAGATAAAATACTATTGTTTTCGGGATTAAAAACAAATCCGTACAGTTAACTTATTCGAATATTCATGTAACTTATAATCTTGTATCTTGAAATCCAAATAGGATTTGAATCCATATGTATATGATACAGATGCGTGATACAGATAGAGATGCATCATATATGTCCAAGGTATATGATATCAAAGAATTTTCAGCAGATACCGAAACAGAAACAACACAACTTCTTAGGTGAAGCTCACTAAGAAATGAAAATGCAATTGGACATTCTATTTTCCATCTTTGATACCAAAAATTATTATTCTATAAAATCGGTGAAGTTAATAAATATTTACCCCGTGTTCTTTTTATTACGATACACTGTTAAAAAAATTTGTCCACCATGCACCAAAATTTGGTTCCCATTTAGCTGCCACCAACATTTGGTGCTTAGTTTCGCGATTTAATGGTGCTTACGGTCCGAGGTTGCACCATTAAATCGTGAAACTAAGCACCAAATGTTGGTGGCAGCTAAATGGGAACCAATTTTTGGTGCAAGGTGGAACAAAATTTTTAACAGTGTATTCATTAAGATAATGTGATTTAATTGTGTACATTCTGCCCAAAATTCAATTAATAACATTTTGTTTCCTCAAACTTTAATAAGTATTTATTCAACAACAATTAGCCAACGTTGTTTAAAAATTGCAAAAACAAACATGTTACCCACGCTTAAGAAATTTCGTTATTGTTTATTTGAGTAGGATTCATGCTCAATGCCTAAAATAACAATTCTGTTAGTCCATAAATTGCGTATAAAAAAAAAAAAATTATAACACTGTATAATTTTTCTTTCTTGTACAATAATTATTCAATAAAGTTGTATCGGCTTGTTGATTTATATAATGGACGATTATGCAGTAGCGGGTAAAAATTTTTAAACTCCTTGCCAAATTGAAAAGCATAGATTAGAAACAATAAGCTCTTCTCTAATATATTACATATTTTTATAATTATTAAAATTGGATATTTTATAAGATATATGATTTATAGCGATAATACATTCACCACAAACCCATAAATATACGTATCTGTTTATCCAGTCAAACGTGTACATATCTGTTTACCACGACTTTAAGAAAATCATTTCACTTGTCACCTGAAAAATGCTTCGAGTATCGCACATTATCCATTAGTTATTTTAATTTTTTTTTTTTTTTGCAATAAAAAACACTTCAAAGTCAAGCAGAATGAATAGTTTTTTGTGCAAAAAAAACCCTCTCTATACAGAAATTAAACATGGTAATTTATTTTAATCCTGACTATATTTACCCTCTTGGAATGCTACTTTCTTTTGTTGATATATTTGAAAATATAATCGTTAATTTGCTTTCGAATCCTTGACTATTTTAACTCGTCAATATGCAAATGGACTTTATACACGGCGATGTCACAGAAAATGCTGTTTGTTTAGTTCAGATAGTAAAATCACACACACACAAATGCATAAGGTCCGTTCATTCAATAATTTTTGCTTCTCGATATTCAGACAGCGTTCGGTCATTCCTCTGTTAAGAAGTGGCAACGGCTCTAGACCACTGACTTCCATTGTTTTGAGGCTCGGTAGTCAATTTTGATTGCCTTCATTAAAAACGCCCTCTTCGCCTCCCGCCGTGAAAGCACACAGAAACACAAAACAAGAACACACCATCCAGAAACGTTTGTTTGTTTGTTTGTTTATTTATTTATTATTCCTCTCGTCGGTCTTTAATTGAAGGAGCCCCCCCCCCCCCCCAGTTTCAAAAAGTGTGCCCAAAGGGTTCCCCATTGTCTCCTAGTGTGCTCCATCTCGTTTGGTATGCGTTTAGGATATGCCGAATAATGTGGGCAACACGCTCGTTTGTTTCAACTATGGGGAGACACTCGGGAGTTAAAAATACGCCACAAGCTTCTTATTATGTGCGGGATTGTTGTTTTTTTCTTTTCTACCTCATTTTAAGGGTGAGAAGAATAAATGTCTTGTCCACTTTGGAGAATGGTTTTCGACCTGAAGAATAGGAGCCCCGTGAAAAACATAATGTAATCTGATTACATTCGACCATTTTTTTTTCTCTCTCCAACTCTGCTTTCGCTTTTGAAAACATTCTGTGTTGACCTTTTTTTTTGTGGTTTCTCACTGTGTGGGCAGTTTTGTGTTTACTGACACAAACCTTCAAGAGCCGCATCCGGGTTGTTTTGGAAAATTTTGGCAGATGGACAGTTGTTTCTCTTTTTCATTTTATTATTTTCCATCTCTGCCAAAAGCCTTAGAATTATTTGTTCCTAAGTACACGAGAGTAAAATTTTGTGGAGGTATGTAATAAGCTTTCACACTCTTCCATTTTGTAGTTTATGAGGTTAAGTGGTCAAGATTGGTGAAAGGAACTGGTTTTTCGTTTGTTAAAAATTGTTTACTTTGGCTTGGACTCGAAGACAATTTTCTGATCATTTATGTTTGTAAAGAAGAATAGAAATTGTTTCAAGCCTTTTATTACAAAATATTTTGACTTAAATCTGAAGTTAAATTGTTTTTACTTCAATGTTTTCTGCTATTCATTTTATTCCATGACACATATAATTTAAATCTTGATTATTACTACCCTGATAAAAATATATTAAAGCCTTTTTAAAAAAAAATATATTTATCTCTTTGAATTTTATTTCATTCGTGCATATAACCACCTTTTAACCCATTAAAGCGCCTTAGAAATGTATAAACAGTCATTATTTTTAACTTTTAGCTTGTTTATTTAGATCATTTAAAGTATATTTTGAATTTTTTATATTTTTTGGAAAATTAATTTTATTATTTTTAATAAACACTAAGTTAACCACAATCGCAATTTATTAGCAAAGAAAAAAAAAACTAAAATTTCGATTGAGAAGTTTTCTTGCCAACTGTCGTTAATGAGTTAAAAGCACGATATTTCGCTCCTTAAGAGAAAATATGTTTCTCAAGACATCGTACATTTTTAATTTCTGAAACATTTTAAAAACAAATATTTACTAAAGGAAAGTTCTATGTAAAGGGAGGTGATAACTAAGCGCTCAAAGAGTGAAGTAAAATAAGTTACTTAAGATCATCAGTTAGGAATTCATTAAAAACATATTGTGAGTCCTTTCAAAACAATCAGGATTTGATTGGATTCAGAAATAATTAGGATGTGATTAACATAACATAAAGTGGAGTCATCTATACGTTTTGTTATAGAGGAAAAATTCACACCCAAATAAATGGATTCACACGTCGACTTTTGACCCTCACATAAATCAATTATTCTTCAAAAGCACGGCAAATCGATTCTCCTTCCAGAAGTATCAATACAAAATAATTTTAAATGATCCTCAAACAAAATAAGGAGGGGAAAAACAAATCAAACTTAATACCATCTTTCAAAAAAAAAAAATAATCAAAATCTGAGGTGGCATTATGTAATTTATTAGTGCAGTTGGTTTTCTGGTAGAAAACCACGCATCTGTATCTCCGATTATGAACTTCCTATAATTAAAAACGTTGCTTTTTCGCACACTGCGGCAGTTCATTAGATTCCGAATGACAGATTTATTCGTTATGACTTCCAAAGAAGTCGATCATCGAGCATGGCAAATCAGTTTCCAATTGGAGAAGATATATACAAAAAAAAAAAAAACTATTGAAATATTGATATTAATACAAAATAAACTAATATTTATACAAGCATATTAAGAAGGGTCTTAATGGATTATTCATCAAGAAAAAACCTTACTAGTACCCAAATATAAAGGTGGATCAGGATCATTACTTGTCAGTTAATACGACTTCTAACTGAATGCTTTGTTATAATTTAGGGTTTTTTTTAGTACGTTATAATAACCCAATGGATTTTAATTGGCAGATTCAGTTACGCTTCCACTTTTGACCTTTACACTGTTTTTGTTTCCAATAGCATGAACCTTTCTTACAGAAGTACCAGTAAAAAAATAAAATATTTAATCAAAAAAAAAAAAAAACATCATCGATAAAAATATAAACTAATTATTTGACAAAAGAAACAATTAAAAAAAAAAAATTGCTAACGCATACAAATACAGGAAAGTACTGGCCATATGTTTGTCCAGTGCAATCACCGGGCAAGTCAGTTACCATAAAAATGGGCTGGTCCAGTATGGAAGTTCTCTCACTCCCTCTTTCTTTATATATATACATATTTTCAATATAAATAGTTGCCTTTCTTAACATCTATTAAAAAAGCTCAAGGTATTTAAAACCCAATCACTTTAATTTTATCTTTTTTTATACACTACTTTAATTTTATAGATTATGTTGTATTTGGAAAATGGATGCACCAAGATTTATATAGTATTACGACTTTTTACTTATTTCATAACTTTTATGGTTAAACATATATTATTATTTCGGATTCATTTTGTAATAAACATACTAGTATACCTGGACATTCTTTATTTTGCTATTTAGATTTCGTCGATTTTGTTTTTGTAACAAACTATTAATGATTTAAGGAAACCAAGTTCACTCAAAGGATATATAAATAGCAGACAGGGAAAATTGGATTTAATTAAACTCGCCATTAAAACAATTCGATTGTTAAAATTAATTAATTAAATAAAACTTTTTAATTACTAAAATTTTATTAATGACTATATTGAAAATTTGGGCCGGCATAATTCAAAAATCACTGCTGATTTTTTGTTCTACTACGCCTATGCGTAAATATGGGTGTGAATCAAAACTTAGTAGTTAACACGTCTGCCCACTGAAAACCTCCTCATAATGCAGTTTTTTGGCACATCAGTCCATTAGATTCTAATTGACAGATTCTGTTACGCTTCGGCTTTTGACCTTTACTTTATTTTCCTTTACTAGAGCGTGAATAATTTCCTTTCCTTCCAAAATTTCAATACAAAAATTAACTATACTATTAAACAAAAGCATAGATACTATGTTAAGTAATTATATGATAAAAGAAACGAATAGAAATGAGATTTCATACGACATGCGTCAAGAAAAAGTTTTACAAGTACACAACTATGATTGGCATCAAAAAACGCCTGCCCATTGAAAAACTTGCTCATCGTACTTCAGTTGTTTCGCACAGTACGTCAACCCAATCGATTCCCCATAGACTGATTTATTTACACCTCGACTTTTGACCTCTGGAGAATTCCATTCTTGTTGAGGGCAAATTAACTCCCCTTCTTTCAGGTGAGGAAATGGCGACCTGGGGAAGCGAAATGAGGCGGAATGAGACAGGTTTGATGAGGTGGGATAATTACTGAATGCCATCCCTTAATAAATGGCTCCTTTCATTAGATCAATTGCGCCGAACTCATAAAGGAGCTACCCTTCTGTGGTTTTAGAGTTTTGGGGCGGACGTTAAACTTCCTGGTAGCACCATTCCTCATGGCAGGAACAGTCGAAGAAAGCTACTGAGATTCGGAAGTTTATATAGGTACAAATAATCATGTTTAATTTGGAATTATTCCACTCTTCTCGAACGAACATTGGCAATGTATTGGCTATGTAACGTTATTTTTTTATAAATGCTTGTATTACTTAGTATTAATCAATCATATTTTATACTTTCTAGGTACGGAAATTTAATACTTTCCAGAATTACTGATCTGATCTGAAGTAGTGAAATTTATTTTAGTTTCACTTTGAACACATTTCTTCATAATGACTTAAAGCTACTTTAAATAATAAAACATATAAAGGGATAAAAATAAGAACAATTCGACATCTTAAAGCAAATTTGTAATTTGAGCACTTTTTTTTTCAAATTAAATGTTATTTGGCTTTTGGTAGTTATCGAAAATAAAATGAACGTTTTTTTAATGTTTCATATGAAGTTTTTGTTCAAATTATTGAAATAAAGTTATAACCACAAAATCTAGAATCAAATTATCTAACTATTGATAGGCTGTTAAAAGTAATTTGCGTTTGTTAAAATTTAAATTTAGGTTGTAAGAGAGAATCAATCCATTTATTCTGAATTAATTCCAAAAGATACAAAAATTAATCTTTCAACTTGAAAATTCCTCGTTGATTAGTAACGAGCAGATTCCATTTTTGGATCTTGGCTGATTCATTAGATAAAATCTAATGAAGAGCAATTATTTTTCAAAAGTGACAATGAATCGAGGCAAGGTAAGGAATAAAGTCAAAGTCGATAAAAAAAACTGGGACACACAAATTATTACAAAGGAAACTAATTTTGGGTGAACCGGTTTTAATGCACGAAACTAATTGATAGGTTTACCAATTAGGACTAATTTATATGATTGAAGTAGATTTAGTGTTAAAAATTTAGTAACAATAACGGATGATCTCCAAGTTTAAAAATGGAAGTATATCAATAATTTTGAAAGTGCCGCTAGCCAAGTTGGCTCCCTCTGTCTGCTTATAAATATAACCAAAACCTTTTGTGTCGGAGACTAATCAGGGATGTTTATACTATTACATTTAAGCAATAATAGTTTTGTCGATAACAAATTAATCCAACCGTAAAAATTCCGATCTAAGGAGTACTTGAACTCTAATAAACAAATCGTAAATATTTCAAGATTAAGTGGAAAGCAATCTCAAAATTTGTAGTAGCTTACTTTACTTTATGAAAACATGTAAAAAAAATATCGGACCTACAACGAATTAAAATAGTTTCAAAAACATTCTTCCGGGTCCACTTCAGACACAAGATATCCAAGAGATCTGATGAACGACAATGAATAAACATTTCTGAAGAATAACCTCGCGATTGAAATCGCGATCATGGCACAAATTCCGATAACACCCGCATGATTTTTTTTTTCATAAATGCATCAGGAGGTCCGGTATTCGCTTTGTTTTCACTTGTTGGAAATATTTCGAGATCAGATAGATGGCCGAAAATTGCATCGGGCCATTTATATGGATAATAGTTCAGGTTTGGCGTGCCGCCGGCGAAAATCAACTTCATCTGCGGAGAGAAGGGAATGCGAGAAAGGGTTGGAAGAAGATATCCTTATCTGGTGGTGGTGAGCATTCCTGTCTGATCTGATGACGAGAACCCATTTCATTGGCATTAACCTGTGACTTCTTGTGAGACTGGCCATTCACGATCAAGGTTGAAAAGCAAAGATTATTGGTTCAATTCCAAAGATGAGATGCGTCAATTGCAAGATGAGTTACTCAGACTCATGGCCGGATTTAGGACGCTTGAAACCTCTATGCAGAATTTCTAACTTTGAAATTTTGGTAATATTTACCCCTTTACATCCGTTAATGATATTATTTCAATTGGATTGTGGTATTTTAAGCAGTTTTCCAAAAGTTTCATATTCTTTCAAGGTGAATCGCAGTAGATAGGAAAAAGTCAGATTGATCATCAAACAACTATTTTTAAGAGACTAGTTTCTGTACTGATGCTTAAGAACAGTCGTAATAGCACCAGTTAAGTGCACAGCAGTTATGCTCTTTTGTTCATTAAAAAATTCTTTCTGCCACTAAGCGATACCCATACCAATATTTTTCTCTCAATGGAACAAATGATTCGAGACTTTCTCCTGGATTCAGCTTACAGGGTAATAAATACTGGAACTACTGATACTCAAGTAGAACAGTTTTTTCATGATCTTGCCTAGCATATTTCGTAGTAACCACTTTCTAACAAACAAATTTGAAAATTGTAAGTGCAATACACATTTAACAACGCCCATGATACAAGGGTGCTCAATAATGTAAATAGCATTTATTTTCTAAAGATTCGCTGTGTATTTTGATACATCGGTGTGTTACAGATTATAACTTCATGTATGGCACCCTACAGAAGAATTTATTTTTAACTTACTGCCACATGTTGTCAAACAACAATCTTTCTACAGGTTTAAGCAGGGATTTCCACAAAATTCTTTATTGAAATATAATAATGGTATTGATTAAACAAACAATAAATACAATTAGTAATATATAAACATAAATAATAATCAATATAGCTACTAATTTATCAATTACAAGAAATTATCTTCAAATATTTTTTGCTGTCAGATTATGATTTCTTGTCCTTCGTGAAACGTCTTTGCTATTGAGTTTTCATATACTTAAAGTAACTAAGCTGAGGAATTTTTTTGTCTCTCTTAGAATCAGTAGTCCAAGAGATTTTGTAAAAAGCTACCATCTTAGTTACAGATTATGTTAATTTTAAAACAACCAAAATGAGTACAATAAATTTATACAATTTGAGAAATAATTATTTGAGTTTTAGGATTTCTTTACTGGAAACATAACTTGAATAGAATTTTTTAGATTGTAGATTACAAATTTGATAGGAACGGCAGGGTAAGGAGTAAACTTAAAATTGAAAAAATAAATTAAATAATAATTGGATGATTTTTAAGAAATAACTTATTCAAATAAAACGTAATGTAAAGATGTAATTAAAAATTATTATTAAAGTAAAGATGTAATTAAAAATTATTATTAAAGTAAAGATGTAATTAAAAATTATTATTAAAGTAAAGATGTAATTAAAAATTATTATTAAAGTAAAGATATAATTAAAATTATTAAAGAAATTATTAATGCTATATTAAAGTTATTATGAAAGATATTATAAATGCTCACCTTTCCGATGAAATAACTATGAAGCCGATATAATGGTTCCAATTTTCACGAATCCTTTTAACATGAAATTCCGTTTAACGCGAAGTAAAAGCAGTTCTCCGTATTTAAAACTTAGTTTTATTCTTTTAACACGAAATTCGGTTAACACGAACAATTTCGGTGGCCCCATCGACTTCGCGCTAAAGGAGTTCGACTGCATTTACTTCAATGCAATCTATGATAACCACCTCAAAGTTCATTTACTGAACATGGTATTATAGTCTTAAAAATCTTCTCTTTTTTTTTACATACTTTATTTTGGCTGCCTAAAAAAAAAGGGGTGATCGGATGGTTTTTTTCACGGCAACACATCTTTTATTAGCTGCGACAAATTTGCGACGTTGCGGGTTTTGTGTTTCCCGAACATGATGTTAATTGATAATCATATTATCCATCTAATAATCTCTTTGTAGCACATATATTTGCTAAGCTCTATCTGTATTAAACTGTAAAAAGGAGAGGAAAAGTGCTTGTTCCCTGTGAATCACCCAAAATATTTATTGCCAAGTTAGAATTGCATCATTCTAGTGAACTACATTAATGTAAAAAACGTATAACGTAAAACAATTTCCTAGCTATTCCACAAATAGATTGCACAATTATATCTTTCAAAACAGATTACACGGGGTTTCTATGAAAATAGTTTTTGAAGCAATGAAGTTGTACTTTTCTCTGAAAATTAAAAAATTCTTACAAATTTAATGGTCTCTCTTTCTCTCTTTAAAGTATATTTTTATTTCAAACTATAATCGAAACTGATTTAATGGTCGTTTTAGTATATTATTAAACATTTCATTTCAGAAGTTCTTTTCTTACTGTACATCCAATATACATTTAAAACTCATCTATATTTAATTAACTTTTTGGTCGTAGCGCCAAATTGTCATATCCTACTTCTTTGTTTGCATCACTTTCACACAATCATTTTTTCTCTCTTTTAAGTGGGAAATATCGGAATTTGCTAGAGGGGTCACGGGTCACTCTCCTCATAGACTCCCTCTGAATCCACGCCTGATTTGCATACGCAATTAAATAGGCAAGAACGGCAATCAATCGTCAAATCAAAAGAATTGTTACGTTTTATAAACATTGAATGCTTTTGACGATTTACTGCATGGACTGTAAGACAATCTAAACGTTCATTAAATATTTTAAAAATATTTTTTAAATAACTATCTTACTGTAATGAGATTCCAATAAAAGTTAATGATTTCTCCAGAGGAACATATATAAGTAATGCCTCCACAAGTGAGTGCTCACATTATAACCAACATCAATTGTAAATTAAATAATTAAAACGAAGCTAGACAATAAAGCTTGAAGAGAAGAAAATGTATTCCTCATTAACATTTCTTTTTACGCCTTTGTCTTCTTATCGGCCTTCACTACGAACTTCAAGGCTCTAACTGATATTAACAATATTATAATTTGTCACCATATTAAAGAATACTAGATGTAATCATTTAACATTTGAATAAAAGTTAGACATCATTGGAAAGTTTTAGTTGAAGATTAGTCTCCGAACCAATGTCAAAATTAGCATATGCACTTCATAATCCTCTGTTCGAGAAAGTTTATCGCCTCTCACAATGAAGTTCAAGGTTTTAGAAAATGAAAATCTTCCGACAACGCCGCGAGGCCTTATCTCAACAAAGGAACACCCAAAGTTCTGTCGTGAAGCGAAGTGTGTTCAGGACCTGAGCCTTACCGATCACGAAACAATAATCCAGTTCCCTGAAACTTCCCCGGATTTGGTTTTTATTATTATTGTTCCACTCGCTAAAACACGAAAAAGGGTTAAACAGAGGCAGACCGAAAGCAAACTTGAACTTTCCCAAAGAAGGCAGGAAGAAGCAAAAAAATAACTTCGAAAGTAGAATTTTCGAACTCGAACGAACGCAACATAGGTCAGTAATCACGAATGAAGACGTTTTTCTTCGGCGAAGCGTATCGGAACTACAAGAGAAGAATCAAAATTAATCACATGGCGTTTTGTACGAGATGCCAATTTCTATTTTTTTTTTTTTTTTTCCCTTTTTTTTTTCTGTACTTTGCGGGTAATCAAGATGAGATTATTTCGGATTCATCCTGACCTAAACAGGTAACGGTTCATAGCCTTAATCAGCCCAGATATCTGACTGGTGATTGTGTAGAAGACAACAGTTCGACTATTGATGCATATGCAGCTTATTGTATTGAAGATCAGAAGAATGAGCCTGTTTCTCATAGGCTAATCAGGGAATAATGGCTTAGTGTGAACATCGACCCGATCTAAGAACAGTTATTATGTTTGGTCTTTCGTTTCAAGTTCAGGCATCGACAGAGTTTTATTTCTAAACACTTTTGGTTTGAAGCTATGAATTAAAACTCGACGAAAATTATATTTTTGTGAACATGAGTCGCAAAGACATTATTACGAAGAAGTTAACTAAATAAATGTTAAGGGGAGTCGGAGTATAAGAAACTCAAAAAAAAAAAAAAAAAAAAAAATTGAAATTAATACTGTCAAAGAAACTAAAACAATTTTGAATCCGAAGGTAAAAAAAGTTTTAATCTCTCTAAAAAGTATTGTAAATATATTTTTTAAGAAAGTGTTGTGAATCAATTCGTATGACCGTTTTCAACTTTAACGGTCGATATATACGCACAGCAATTTTGGAGACGTAAGAATATTTACTCAAACTATTAAAAATAAATAAAGAAATTAAAGATTTTTTACAGTTGCCACCAAAAATGAAAAATTTTGAAAATTTTATAGAATATCAGACCTTTTAATTTTTTTTTTTCGAGAAACCAAACAAAATTTTTAAAAAGGCTACTCTCAAATTATGTAATGATGAATGTATGTTAAGAATATATATTAAAAATTTTAGGCATTTATCTTTAATATTTTTTGAGTAAATTTGTCTTACGTCTAAAAATTGCTGTTTGGAAATATGGGCTGTTAAAGTTGAAAACGATAATACAAATTGATGCACTACATTTTTAAAAAATATAAATACAAAATACTTCTAATTTAGCGAGATTAAAACTTTTTGCACCGCCGGATTCAAAATTGTTTGTAGTTTCTTTTATAATATTTATCACAAAATAAATTTTTTAACTTTCTTAAACTCCCGACTCCTCCGATGATTTTGTATGCCATAAACTTTGCTATCAATACAAAAAAAATATCTTGTTATCTAAACAATATCAAGTGCGTTTTGATGCATAATGAATTTTTACATGATTTTATACAGCGGGTATCTATATTATTATGTGTCCTTTTAAAGTGTCATTTTAGGTGTCGCGGTTTGGATTGCTTTCAAGGGGAGCTAAAAGGAGATTGTTTAACTTCATAAGTACTCATTGAGTCATTTGTTGAGAATGAAAAGAAAGTGAAACACCACACATTGAGGTAGTTAATGATGCCAAGTAGAATTGCAAAAAGAGAAAGTTTCGTAGATTGCTGAAGCCTATTCGCTAGTCAATTGACTACATATAGATTTTATCCAGAAAATGGAATATCCCAAATTTAGAACAGGAAAGTTATTTGAAATTAACTCTGCAGTAAAGTAATAGTTCTCCAATTCCGCTGACAGAGGTTTGCCAGTAGAACAAGTAAAACTGAAGATATTCTTTAAACGGGAAATTTCAAGTTATCATGCTATATTAGCGTTATAAAATCATGTAAAATTTTTTATGCATCAAAATAAACTTGATATAGTTAAGATAACAAGATTTTTTTTTTTTTTTTTTTTTTTTAACTGTTCGCAAAATTTTTAGAATACGAAATCATCATTGATTTAAATAATTTAAACATAAAACTTACATGTTTTAAATTTAATTATCTGGCTTCAAAAATTATTGAAAGAATCATTAATTCATGTTGCACAATAATGAATTACAAAATCTCATTTTGATTTCAAGGATCACAGGAACAAGTGGAAATTTTAGATTTTAGGAAAAGAAATGTTTCCATAATATAATATTAAAAAAATATAAAATTTCAACCAAAAGTGGGTAATATCATAACATTTAACTCTTAAATAAATAAAAATTTCTCACAATAATTTCAATATTTTATTACTTTTGGATATAGGTCATATTTACTTTTTTTTTAGATTCTCATGATGGACATTTAGATCCATAATAACGAAATGTACTAAAAAAAATTGAAAATTTTAAATATATAGGAATGTGAAACTCTAATATTATTCTTCGTGACTATAGTATTTTATAGTATTCTCTGTCATTTTCAAGTTGAGCATCTTTAGATTCAGTAATATTCGCATACTTATAATTTAAATTTAAAAAAACAAGGTTTTTTTTCCGAAAAATTGAAAAAGTGAATTTTTTTTTTCAATAACAAGGCCGAAACACATATTATCTTTCTAAAAAATTAAATTAATGTTCTTGCAATAATTTTAAAGTATAAAAAAAGATGATTCCTGAAGCACCCACATTCGACTTTTTTTTATTTCAAAATACACGTTTTTTTAGAAAGAAAAAAAATCGATGATAATTATGAACTATTTGATAATTTTTTGGGAAATATTTATATTAACTTAAATCAACAATATATATTTTTTTTCTTTAGTTTTGCCTAGTTTTATTGAATTGATAAAAAAAATTCATAATGATATAATCAGTAGTTATTGAAAAAAAAATATTTCTCTGACTATTCTAGAATTTTCTTAATAGATAGGCCTTTTGGGAAATAAGACTTTGAAAGCAGGTTTTATATTTTCGTCAGAACCGTAAACCTTAGTAGTGAATATCGTACACATGAAATTAACAAAGTAATGATGCGAACTTTCTGAGATACTGAAAACAACATTCCTCATTCTCATATTATTTGGACATTCTAAGATTTTGTTTTAAAGAAACAGTTACTGGAATGGTTTCTGGCAGAGTATTAGGATAAAAGTTGAGTTTCTGGAAAATAAGATTATATATATATATATACACGTAGTTCTGGTTAACTTACAATGGCATCGCTAGCAAAATACAATTTGTTAGTTACAATTTAACCACCGCTTCGTAGAAAAGATGGATTACACGGATAATTTTTATAATAACAAATCTGATTAATATGCTAAACAATGAATCTGTTTTTATCTTTAACGGCGCAATGAAAGTAACCCTTTCTAAACCTTCTTTCGTTTATATGTCGAATTCTAGCAAATTCACAGTCCTTTGATACTTTCTATTCAGAATAAAGAACACGCTATCAATATCCTCCAGATATTTAAACTCACTGGCTGCATACAAGATTTATCGCAGATAGCGTAACTAGTTCTGGTCTCCACTTCTGCCCCCGAGGAACATCAAAGGTATGCGCAACACCAAGAAACAAGTAACTCAACCATAGTTGCTCACCGGCTGCACTTTCAATCTGCTTTTTCCTTCACCTTCAGCACGATGCAAATTCGATGCCGCTCTTCATCACCTGTTGGATATCGATATCGGATCAAGTTTCATCTTCAAAAATTCCAATTTTTTAGGAAAGGATTTTACTTCCGCGACTTTTTTTTTAAGTAATTTTCACGAACACCAATTTATATTGTTGTCATGTTTTTAGGAAAGCGGTTTTCATCTTTTATCTAGCGTCTAAAGTTATGCGGATATTGAAACTCTGTTTAGAAAATTCAAGACCGCGGACTCGACTTAGTAGTTGGGATTAAACTTTTAAGATACCTATTTCTGCAGTAAAACATTAGTATGTCAAAGGCTAAATTCCGAAATTATCTCTTTGTACTACCCTAAATGGCAACTTTATTTTATTTGGGGAATTTGTTGTCTCGGAGAAAAATAAAAACCTCCAAAAACTCTGAGCTTAAATATATTTTTATATAAACGAAACATGAAACACGTCTAATTACAATTGTTCATCATAAATTTAAGTTAAAATAATTAAGACTAAAAATAATTACAAAGGAGGTAGTGATATATAAAAAAAAAAAATTCCACCTGACATGGTGGTTGAGACCGTTCTGTTAGTTCACTTTCAACCGAGTTGAGAAGTTTTCATTCTCCACGTTCCAAACGTTATTCTGATCATTATTAAAACTAATGTAGTCATTGAGAATATATGGTTTCCAAAAAATTTCTCATCACATCTGTTAAATAATAGTCATTAGATTTCTTTAAATGAGTTGTAAACTTACAAAGTTATGAGAAAGCCATACCGTAAGTTGTATAATAGTACCTTAGTAAACTGTACCGTAAGTAATATCTGACATACAGTGCGTCTCAAAAGTTCAAGCACATGTCAACTTTAAATTGAAGAGATAAACTATCTTCACTTTTAACAATAAATAAGTCAATTCTTTTAAAAACAAATGTACCTTATTCAAAGCATTATTTTGAGTGACATAATATCGAATGGTAACACTTGTGAACAATCACAATGGACCCTTAAACATAAATTCGATTTTTTTCATATGCGATTAGCCAATCACAATGCACATTTCACTACGATGCTTCAAAAATTTAAGCATGTTCAGCAGATTATAAGAAATCCCTAATGCGTCTATTAAAATTGTATTTATAATAGTATGTAGTTAGGAAAACTAGGAACTAACATCCAGTCATTATTCACTGAAGTATTTTGAGTTCGCGAGAGAGTGGAAATTTTTGTGATTTTAAAGTTAAGACCCTGAGGGAATTTTCTGGTACTTTAAATCAATAAAAACGTGGAATATATCAAGTTGTTAAAAACATTTTTTTTTTTATAAACAATCAAGATAGAGTACCGTGACAAATAGACCGTGATCCAATTCTTCATGGCCTTTATCAAACATATGTATCACGGTAGAAGTTGGGGATTTATAGACAACTCTTATTCATTATTATTCATTAGATTTATGTAGTTAGTAAGGTTTTTTTACTCATCATATTATTAATTTAATAACTAGTTTTAGAATATACATGGTCCAAGCCAGTCTTTTGTACTGCCCTTGCTTTCTAAATATACTCATAATTATAGTTCCACACTATTTAATCAGCAAAAAAGGCTCAAAGTATGTATATTATAAATATTAAGAGAAATGTGTCTATTCCTCTAAATTAATAAAACTAGTAATTTAATTTTTAGATATTCACGGGGTATTAGTAATCTGTGTGAATCTGTTATTTTGGATTAACAACATATCAGTTACAATCATTTGCAACGAAGAGTTAAAAACACTTTTGAAGAAAATAATAAGTTTCTTTAAATAAAATTAACTTTAAAACCATTAGATAGTGATCTCGCCAAAATGTACTTACAAGAAGAACGCTTCATTAATGCACTGTAAATTACCACCAACTAAATCTTTCTACAGAAAACCAAAGCCGATACTTTCCTCCGTGATCAAAAGTGACGGATTAGAAAGAATTAGTGAAGATATCGATAAATACAGATTAACATTAATTTAGGATACAGGTCAGCGGTCCATCCAAACACTTTCTTTATTCAAAGGTATGAATCTCAGTCATCCCTAATTCCTAAGCCGTAGAATTCAACTCTTTCACGCATGTGTGTTTGAAGGCCACCGGTCAGGTTCTTGACATTCAAATGTTTCTTTACCTGCGTATATCAAAGCATTTGCCATTTCGAGGCGGTTGTTTAACGCAATTTGTAGAACAAGGATTAGGAGCTTGACATAAATTGTATCTTAATTTAAGGGTAGATGCCCTCCCAGGCTACATGATGGTCAAAAAATGACGCGATTGTAGATTGGTTTGGGTCTGGTATTAAGTCGTCAGTAAGCACTTCTAAAGAAGAAAAAAAATGACTGTTAGGAGATTAATTTACATCTGCGATTAAAAAAAAAAATTGTCTTAAAATAATTTGTGAATTTTAAAAAATTTTAGATGCTAATTACGAAAAATAATTAAAAAATTCTATCACGTACAGTTTGATCACAAATCTTAAGTCTAATATGCATGATTTTTGCTTATTTCAGAGCAACGTAGCATTACTTATATGATCATACGAAACATATTTCTAGATTTTAAATATCAATTTACTCTACATAAATTCGACAAAAAAAAAAAAAATTATTTATTAAGGATTTTCCTCTAAACTGGTAAATTTTCTTTTAAATACAACACTGAAGCCAGAGGAAACAATGTTGGTTGTATCTGTCCTCCTCTACCAACCACCATCATTTTCATTTCACTATCCTGAGATTTTTCTTACTCCCATCAATTTTTATATTCTTAATTTAGTGTTGTATACGTTAAAAAATCCCTAGCTCTGTGCTTCTTGTTTTTAATTTAGGTTGCTTTTAGATATGCCTTCAGGTTGAGATGATTTAGTTTAGTTTGTCTCTATTCCGGTTGTCCATTTCTACCACTATGAATGAAGTGCTTATCACAGTCAAATAAGCATCATTATTTTGAAATACGATAAAATTACGGGGTCGATACCTTATAGATCTCCAACCCCCATCTCACCAACGAGAAGACTTTGAGACCACAACCTATTTAATGTAGTATAGTTCCAATTATCGTACACACCAGTATTCGGCGAGGCAGGACCGAACCCGCGATCTACAGCTCATGACCTCGGTGCTTTTATTCACCAGGTCACTGAAGTCCGAGGCGATCTGAAATAGAGATCTGTGTGTTGCTTGGTCAACAGAGTGGGGACACAAATTAAGTTTCCTTTGCAAATAGGACTGCTTTATAGAAAAGAGCATTAATTAATTCATGGAGAGAGAAGAAAAAAAAGGAAATCACTGGAACCTGGAGTACAAATACAAGTTTCAAAAAGTTTAACTTCCAATAAACTTTAACTTCCTTTCAAATAAAATTACGCCTTTTAACACTTTTTGTTAATACATTACCAAAAAAAGGAGAATGTTTAAAACAGGATTGGAAAAAAAATAAGTTTTTTTTTTCTAATAACCCAGAAAAACCATTTCTTGTTTTTTTTTTTTTTTTTTTTTCTTTTTTTAAACCGGGCTTATTTTTTTAAAAATCCCTTTCAAATTACATGTATACATATTTATAAATAAAATTTGACATAAATTATTTTAGTTTATGTTCAAATAACAATTAATATTTCCTTTGAAAATAATTTAAACTAAGTAAATAAACAATTGTTGCTACTTATGTGGAAATTCATATCATATTAATTTTTAATATTTTAGTGATACTATTTTTTAAATTCAATGTATAAAATATAATATACAATAATCATTGTTGACTGCATAATACTGGAATATTGCTCTTAGATTCATTAGTAATGGTGATAAGTTGTTTAAAATGATATTTTTAATGTTTAGAAATAAGTGGTTAAAACACATTACTTCTCGAAACAAATTTAAAATGCAGCCAAAATTTTAAGTTTAATTAATAATTTTGAATTATTATAAAATTTTAATAGATCTAATAGTTTAATATAAAAACTTATTGTTGATACTTATAAAAAATTCAATAGTCTAAAATAAATCTTGTAATTAAAAACTACATTAAAACTTAGTTTATATAGAGTATTCGTATAATTTTTCATTTAGTGAATTATTTTCTTAAAAAATAATAGGAAGAAAAGTTAAGTTGTCCAGATAAAAATAGAAGTCATTTAAAACATCAAATAATTTGAAAAATCTAATTATTACTGAATAAAAATACAATTTCAAACTATTCTTTAATAAAACAAATTGCTTTTTTTGAGAAAAAAAACCATTTGGTTTAAATCATGGTTTGAACCAATTGGTTTAAACCATACCAACCCTGATTTAAAATACCTTTGTTTCTGAGTTTATCCTAAGCAAAGCTGAAGAAAGAGCTGTATGTAGGACCTGATATCAAAAACTAATTGAAGAATGAAAATTTAGCTCACAATGGAGACAAACGAGAGAAAAGCCAGGAAATCTTTCAAACCAGCCGTAATCATATTTCTTTGAACTAAAAAAACTGAAATTATAAATCCATTCTGGAAACTAAGTTAGCAAATTTTAAAATATTAGCTTGTAATAGAGCTGAAAAGTTTATTTTCTTACTTCTCATCTAGACAAATTCCTGGAAATTTAAATGCAGTAAACAAGGGGCAAAGTGAAAGCTTTTACCAAGATATAAAGGAAATGGAGAGGTGATAGCTAGGAAGATGGAGTATCATCATGATAGCTGTGACTACTGGTCAGGTTGAAAAAGCAATTCCCGGTAAGTTCAGTAATAGAAAAGCCGGACAGAAGTTTCCAGAAAAAGAGAAAACTTTTATATAAGGATTTGTAAACTTTATAAAATTATTTAAGTTATGACAGAGCTATGGTATAAGAAGGGATAAATTTGAAACAAAAACATCAAAATATCTTGATTCAAGATATATTTCCTACAAAATATTAAATGTTTTGGAAAAAAATTTACATAATTGAACAAAATGGATTTCATATTTAGAATAGCTTTGAAAATACTATAAAAATTAGTTATCAGACTAAAATAATTTTCGAAAAGTATTTTTTGTAGACATATGTTATTTACCAGACGCGCATCTAAAAGTGATCGTCAGTAGGCCTCATAGACATAATGCTTTATTAATTGGACCAAAATATCTTCCAAAGTATTGGAAAAAAGTTCATAATAAACAAAAAACTAATTATTTTCCTTCTGTTCTTTGTTATTTCTCTTTTCTTACTAGGTACAAATCTTTTCTTACTTTCCAGGTAGCACAGCACTATTAGACAATGTCGGAAACCGACGTTCTGGGAGATTGGTTAAATCTGGACTAAACCTAAGCATCGTTCCAAAATACACGATTTTTTTTATACTAAACAAGTCAAAAACATCACAAATCATATTTTTTGCCTTCCGTCCTTTCTTATAAGTAAAATATTTAAATTTTATAACTGTGCATAAACACTTAAAATCTTTCATTATATTCTATCCTGCATTGGGCGAGATTGGCCAATATCAGTAGCAACGCCCAGCTTACAAATTTCTGCATCGGGTATAGCGATATTAGCCAGCGTTGTTGCTCCCCTACTGGGGTAATATACCTGGTGAAAAAATTCATGTGTGTTAAAGCAATACTTTGGAAGCTATTGAGGACCAAAAGTTTTAAGCATAGAGCAGAGGACTGACTGACGATACCTCTTAGGGAAATTAGAAAAATAAAATCTTTCTTTTCTCTTTTACTCCCCCCACCCCTACCCTAATTATGAAACCTAATGTCCTTCTGTCTGTCCACCAGCACACTATACACTTCCTCATTTGATGATCCGTTTCCGTAAAATGTTATCAATAAAAAAAAAACATGTTCAGGTCATAAATCTTTTTTTTTTTAAAAATTAAAGTGATAGAGGCATACAAATTTCTAAATATCAATTTTCAATAAAAAATAAACTAATAATGTATTTGTAGTAATAATTACATGAAAAAAGTTTTGAGAAACTTGCAATAGATAATTTATGAAGAAAGATTTGTTTGTTTTTAACTGAAAAGTAGGAAACTATTTGTCATTGTGACTGAATAGTGAGATTTTCTTAAACAATTTTATAAAAATAAATATTGACATTTTTGTGGTTAAAAGCTGAAAATAGTGAGTGGAGATTGATTTGAAAGATGCTTAACTATAAAATGTCAACACATTGCACTTCAAACCCGCTCTATAAATATTTATAGGTACCCAAACAAACAAAACACCTAATACATATATGTATATAAATAGCAAACAAAAACATCCATCAGAACTGCCTTCTTCAACAGGTAGCTTAACACTTTCCTTATATGATAAATATTATTCAATATTTCAGTAAACAATAAAATACAATAAGAATTATAGTTTCCACGTGTTATCGAATGTACTGTAAAACTACATATTTAAAACTTATTCACAACTTCTTTCATTAAAAGACGCATTCATCACAAAAAAAAATCTTTATCAAAAAAATTTTCGTAAACAATCTTCAACGAATTTTTCAAGCATAATTCTCTAAACAATATAGAGCATTGGCGACAGCATAACCGTTTGTTTACTAATACTTCAAACAGCATTTTTACAAAAATCATTCAAAACTATTTTCACTAAAAAGTAAATTGTTTAAAACAGGATTCAAACAAAACTTTTAGATATGTTAAATAGTGCTGTTCTATTAAAAAATCACCAAAAAACTTCCAGGAAACAAGTTTGTCTCTATTTGAATAACTTCTTGATTTAAAAAAAAGAAGAAGAAAAGAAGAAAAAAAAGCGTAAGTTACATGTTCATTCACCATGAATATTTATAAATCTATTAAAATCGATGAAATACTGTTATTTAAAAATGGTAAGGCATGGTGACCGGTTTCTGAGCTGCAGTCATCTAATAGGCTTATATTCTCATGAATACATCACAGGAATTTTATCGATTTTTTTTATAAAGCTTTCCACTCTGTTGATTTCTTTTATACTTGACTGATGGGTTAGGTGCGATGAAGGAAGGCAATTCTAATTACATTTCGTGACCGATATTCTGTGGCCGTTACTGTACGGTCTTTATTCACGGAAGCTTCATCCTCAAGTACAACTGCTGCGATTCAATGCTAAG
The DNA here is from genome assembly GCA_963978545.1 of Linyphia triangularis. Taxonomy (NCBI): domain Eukaryota; kingdom Metazoa; phylum Arthropoda; class Arachnida; order Araneae; family Linyphiidae; genus Linyphia; species Linyphia triangularis. The sequence continues at coordinate 39,713,305 of OZ021732.1, read as the reverse complement.
TTCAATACTACACGTCTTCACATTTTAGAAACTAGTAGTATCGTTATTATAGCTGATGTTGTTTTGAATTGCGAGACAAAAATTTAGTACAAACAAAATAAACGCGCTTTGACTACGAAATTTCACTGCAAACATTTTAACAGAAAATTGATTAATCTATAATTAAAGCGTCTCAGTGCTTATTCGTGATTCATCATGAAGTGTTACAAGGATTACATAGAAAATTTATTGATGTGATAGCCAAAATTGTCTCATCCAGGGAAGCTTTTTGTAGAATAAAGCCTTTTCGTAAGTAATGTCGATTAATTTAGGAGATCTAGTTGTAAAGCTTAACATTTACTATATAGTTAAAATGTAAAAGAGATTTTGTAAAATGTAGCTAAAACATAGATAATGTAAAACAAAATGAACTTAGGTTAAATAAGCAGAGTCCAACTTTTCATCAAAGATGATTTATTTTTACTTAGCGATCCAATTGGACACTATATCGTAGACATTTATGTTTAATGTATTTAAAAGTGAAAAAGGAAAGTTTAAAAATAAAAATCGTTTTCTTCAATATGCTGGCTAAAGCAAGCCAAATATTTTTGTGTAGTTAAATTTTATTTTTAACTCGTGAAATCATAGAGATAAATTATTATTGTTTCATTTAAACTAGAAATACAACAGACATTCAAACTATAAACTAGGACGTAACTCTATGAGGATATTTGAAAAAGAAAGTAATCTACGACATGAAAGAGGAAATTACAAACTAAATTTAATGTTACCAATAAGATTAAATAACGGAAAAAGTTTAAAAAAAAAAAAAAATCCATTAAAATCAGTTATATTTTGACATTTCAAAACACTGCAAATTGAAATACACTAACCTTTGGGATGTTTTAAATGCACTTTGAAAGTTAATGAAACTTTATTATGTAATGCTTAAGTTAATGAACCTTTTATTTAAAGAAAAGAAAAAAGAAAAAAACATGAATAGTTAGTGACATTTTGAGGTTTTTTTTTTACTTTTTTTTACTTTTGTGTTCTCCTTCCCATATGCAAAAACAAGACTTTAACATAATAAAAAGCTTAAAAGTTATTTTCAAACAAATTTCGATATCAAGCGCTAAATATATTTCCGATGAGTACAACCGGTCGCGGCGGCCCGATATAACCAAAGATTGATTATTCATAGAAAGTTTAACGCACTGTGCCTGCAAATGAAGTTTAACAAGCATGCTAACTTCCGAAATTTATGTTTGAATTGTATTTTATCCGAATATTAACTATAGGGGGATTACGATTAAAAACGTTCACTGTTAGAAACAGTCTAGAACATATTTTATGAAAATATCATTATAAAATTCAGTGCCCGTATTACTAAGATCAAGGGGAAATATTCTGTAACATAAAGGAAAATATCGATTCAAATGTTCTCCATCAGAGGAAAATATGGTATTTCAAAAACTATGGATATTATCAATAAGAAGGTTAACCTTAGCCTTCCAAATAGGAAGGTTGGGAGTGAAGTTTTCGACTAAAAAATAAAACAATTCGCTTAAGTTTTTAATATCTCGTATTTGCAGTCTTTGATACCCCATTCTTGAAAAATTAAATCTTTAATTTTTATAATTTTAGGTTTTGCAGACTACTTTGTCATGGCCAACATGTGTACACAATGCTACAGAGATTGTTTAATACTACATGCTTCAGACAGCTTAAATCAGGTAAAATATTTTCAATATTAAAATATATATATATATATATATATATATATTGTAATAATATTTTACAAAATGAAAATTATGCTTCAACTGTTACGATTGCTCCACAGCAGTAAATTTAAAACATAAACTTAGGAATTTTAAATGAAAGATATAAATTATACGGATTACTACCCATCGACAGCTATCAAATCTTCGAAATCGGAACCACCCCTCAAGATTTCAGCAACGGTTTGTGACATAAAATGAGTTTAATTGAGCAGAAGCTTCTGGGTGGTTAACCCAAAAGAACTTATAAAATGGGACATGTGTCGAGTGTTATGTTTGACATAAAATTATGCCATAAATATTATCAAAGTTTTATGGAGAGTAATAAACCTCTTAGGTTGATGTATATTTATGTGAGTAATTGAATATTCGCTGCATGATTCTACGAATTACGATCTCAGTAATAGGTAGAATAACATTTACCAATTTTAGGGCTTTAAACTAACAGCGGGTAAGCGATAAAATGTTAGACATTGATTTTTCGATGTAAATATAAATTCAGCTTGTCAATAGCTAATTATCTTTAGTGACATTTCTAAACTAGATATTTTATGAGTTATTTACAGAACAGTTAAGCGCCTGTCTATAAAAACATGTCTGAAAAATCTTCTAACTAATTTTTCCAAAAATCAGTTGATCTTTGCTTGCCAGTTATTTGCCAAAAATTTTCTAATATTGAAACTAGCTAAAACACAAAACGCTTTTCAAATTAATTATTTATTTATAAAACATAGTTGGAACCTGAGAAGTAATTGAGTGAATGAGTGAGAATGCACGTATCATTTATTCAAAATAAGAAAAAGTATCTGAAAGTATTTCCAAGAAAATAAAGAAGGACTTGATCCTAAAAGAACTAGACCACCATTTCAAAATATTTCATTTCAGTAATTTTTACTGCGAAACAATTACTTAATTATTTAAAAATAAACGTATATAGGATACACATATAGAAGCCAAACGTAAATTAACAAGACTTCTTCGAACCAGCGGTGAAAATGTTTCCTTACCACTAAATGAACAGGTTCTGCAAGTTTTCGGACCTTTACTTTTTTTTTTTTTTAAACTTTTGGCTTCCTGGACACTTGATTATAATTTCAAATTGATTCACGATAAAGAGAATGTTGCCATTCACTTAATTTTTTCCTAAGAATTTCCTGATGAATTAGGTAGGTGTCACCTTATTCTCAAAACGGGTTGCTCAAGAAAAATGCTGAAATCGAAATGGGACATAGAAAGTTCAAATGAAAGTGTCAGAGTGATATGCGTACATAATTTTACTTATGCTTATATAAGTATTATCGTAACAGAAAATATAGGAACATCATAAGTATTGACTTATATATTTAACAAAAGGTCATGGTCGCTGCCGGGAAGTTACAAGGCGGTGCACTTGCAAAACCTTAGCTTTTAAAAGTAAAAAAGAGAGACACAAACGGCAGGTGGTATCCACAGGTAAAAATGTCATTTGCCGTGTAGAATAGATGTAAAGTAATTCATTCGAACAGAAATTAATGCATAGCTATTAGTATTTAATTCGTTAATTCAATTAATATTTTTAAATCAAATTTTGAAGAAAAATTTTAAATCGCTTTCACCTCCTTTAAATCATCTCGTTAGCACTTATGATGAGGTCAAAGACCTTTTTTCCAAAATAGTTTGCATTTTGAAATAATTAGGGGTTCATTTACAATTTATCATTTTGAAAATAACATATTTGTGACGAAGTACATCAGATTTATCTGTACTTAAGTCCAGAAACTTTTAAACAGAATTCGGAATTTTTACAGCCGTATCAGATTTTACATGAAGAAAACCACCCATAAAGAATCTGTGTTTCCTCAACCCAACCCTTTTGCCTTTCACAAACTTATACTTTCTTTAATTTCTCCTCTGTGGCTATCTCCATTTTTCAGAAACATGACCAGCAATCATGAGTTTAAAAAAAAAAAAAAAAAAAAAAAAAAATGAACGCACAGGTCAGTAAAAGACAAGAGAAGCGGCTCTGAATCTCAAGAGTGAAAGTCTCCTACAATAGAGGCCTGCGCCAAATGACATATGTAAGATTTATGGCATTGTACTTCCACCACTATCAAGTGAAACGTCCATTCAAACATCGTTTTTTTAACGTTCCCCTATCGCTGATGGCCTCCAAGCATTTACGCACTGGGGAATCAGATAAAGCAAGCAACGCGAGACCTTCTTCCAACAGAATGAATCTTTCTCTTAAAAAGTATAATGTAATGGCCACAGATATAAAAACCGAGGAGGAACTTTTACCTTGGCGATGCTTCAGAAAGATTTGACGAAATCGGAGGGTGTGCCGAGGCGTTAACATCTGCGTGTCTTTTAACCCCTCCAAGATATTCCAAAGGGGTTTGCGCAACACTACAATGCAACTCCAGCAGCGTAATTGCTACTTACAGCCCATCTTGTACAATGCTGCTGGTAGTGAGGTTGTAGCTCACAGGTGAAGATTGGGACACAGCACTGTGTCCTTTTAATTACGAAACTCGGGAGGTTGCGTAAAAAAGATAGAGGGGTTGTGAAAGCGATATATGGGTTCGATAAAAATCCATTAACATTGTTTGATCAATCTTTAGGGTACGTTGGGACTTCTACAGGGTAGTAGTATGTGCTTTCCGGTGATTTAAAAAAGTAATGTTTCTTCGAGAAAATAGCCGTAATGAGGTGTACATCCGCTTTGGAATAAGAGCCGAATTGATATAGTTCTGTGTAGTGCATAGAAAGTTTTACACCGAAAATATAATTGCAAATAAAACATTACTTTCTTGAAATGTAGAAAATTTAATCAGCAGTATCTTCCACAAAAGAGAGGAAATAATAAATAAAAAAAAAATTAAAAAAAACACGCATATTAAATGAGCTCAAACTGAGTTTTGCACTTCAATTGTAGTTAAAACAGATTTCAATTTTCTAAATAATTCACTCAAGCCTTAAATATGTAGTTTAAAGACTGTAGTATTCACATTAGTAACAATATAAATAGGTACATTGTAGTTTTAAACGGTATTTAAAAGAATAGTATAAATTAACAGACCATAAATATATCGACATGAAAATCCAAATAAAATCCGGTTGATTAACAGACTGAAAAAAGGTTCGAATTGTATAAACAACCACATTACATACTAATAGGCAGTGAAGTATGGTGATTGGTTAAATAAATAGCTTAAGGGCAGGGGAGAGATATATTTTTTAATTTTTTAATTTTTATCTTTCTATTAATTAGTATTCACTGACTCTCTTCTTTTTCCTAGGCTACTTGCAGTTTTGTATTAGCGAAGTTTATCCTCTTTTAACTCTTCTTTGTTTGAAGAATGAAAATAAATTAATTCAATTTTCATTTAAATTGTTTAAAGATTCCATTAAAATCGGGTTGTATTTCCTCTGTGTCAATCAATCTTCATGTGGCGAGGTAAGAAAGGAAAAAGAACTGACCTAGGACATACCACAGGTTGTGTTTAAAAGTTCACAGATGAAGTTTAGAATTTATCAAACTATTTGACCAACAATGGGTTAAGGTTTTTCAATCGTTTTCTGAATAATAAAATAACTGTAATTTCTCTGGAGAAACTTTGAAGGGGGCAAAATAAAGATTTGAATTTTTTTTTTTTTTTTTTTTTTTTTGCAAATTTTCTTCTTATTCATTTTCAAATCGTTTATAGTTTAATTATGATAAAGATACCACATCAATATATTGCGGATTTATGTTTACATTCTTAGCATAGGATTTTTTCTATTGAATATAAAGAACTTCATCTTATTTCTTCAGAGTAAAATCGAAACTATTTAACCACTTTCAACTATGAAAATTATACTAGTTGATATGCTATCAAAAATAATTTTCTTACACAAAAAAAAAAAGTTAACACGTGAAATCTGACAGATCTTAAAAATTTAGCTGTCTTAAACTTACTATAGACCTCAAATACTTAACAAAAAAAATTGAAAAACTTAAAAAATATGAAATAATATCGCAAACTGCAGAACTTCCTTCATATCATAAGAAACTAACTAATTCAATGGAAGACAAAAAGCCACATGCTTATTTAAATGTCGACACATAGCCTGAAAAACAGAGCATTCTCTTAACATGCGGAAGATTCCAGCATCAAATCACGATTGGGATTATCGCTCTGCAAGATCTAATTAAAAAAAAGGAGTAGACACGACGGAGATTGTGATAAAAAGTTTCTCAACCGATTGTCCAGCTGTGTGGTGAGAGTTCTCCCGGACTTTCTTCCTTGATATTCTACAATTTCAACGACGTTTCGGTGCAGTATATCCTTAGTACAGCTCTTGAGCAGATAATGTCTAAATCAATCAACCCTACCTAATCTTAATGAAGAGTGACAGACAGATTTAAAAAACAGAGTCCTCACATACACTTGATACGATAGGCAGGTGCCTAAGTATTGTATTATGATGGACAAAATCAACGCTCGTCTATTTTTATTTAAGGAAACATAAGAGAAATAATAAATGTAGATTCTTTTAAAAACAATAAAACCACTTTCTTTATGCCAATGATTGTCGAAAACAGTTTATGTAAAAATACGTCTCCAACTCAACTCGCTGGTGAAAGGTAATTTATTCTGATAGTGACTTATTCAATCATTCATATCCAAAAATACGGAAACTTAAGTGGAAGGAAACCTGACGATGTTTGTCTCAAAGAACTGATCAAAGTTTGGGATAAGAACTCCTGTTTCAATAACTGTTCATGTAGATGTCGGGCTTATGGTGCTGTTTGAAAGAAGTTCCTTGAAGGAGTTTCTTATGAAATGGAATAGCTTTTGTTGTACAAACATTTTGGATCCGTGAGGAACGAAGCAATCGCAGAAAAATGATTTATTTGAGTAAGGAATTTCGTGAAATGTTTGTGAGTCTTTGCCTTTTGATTTGTTTGATTTCAATGTTATTGCCATTGTGTGTTTTTCCACGCATTCTCTTAAACAATGCATTCTCAACATTTTTTCCCTCCATCAATAGGCTTGACTTATCACATCGTAAATTATGAAGTGATTATTCTTTTTTTGAATTATATATGTGAATAATTGTTATTTTTAGTAAATAATCGCACTTGGAGTATGAGTAGATCAATTTAGGTTGTATTAGTGATAATCTTTTTTTTTTTTTTTTTTAAGTTTTGTTTATCAAAAAAAAAAAAAATTAATGAAAAACAATCTATGTCATAGACAAATATAATGGTTAGCGTCGATCACCATTACAATATCATCGGTGATATTGAACTAATTGACAGGGCTCTTAAATAATAGGATTTAAAAACTGAAAGACATTTGTATTTTTAATTTTAATACTAATACTTTTGATTTTATTAAGAACCCGGCCTATAATGTAAATACATGTTTATCTAGATCATTATTTCAAATTCTCATTTTTATATTACGATCTGCTGACAATATTAATTATTTGTGTTGTTTTGTTGTTTGTTGTCAATCACTATTGCAAAATCCCCGGTGGTATTAAACAAATCACCAGGCATCTTAATAATTTTTAAAAATGCGGAATCACATTTGTATTTGTTGTATTCATGCATTTGAAGTTATTAAAAGCACATTTTTCCGGCCTATGTAGTAAATATACTTGTCTACACAGAAAGTTATTTCACTAATCTTATTTTAATATCACTAGCTGCTGGTTCTTACTTACCACATTTTTTAAAATTAAAAGCAAGTAACAAAGTATAAAATGTACAGAAAAATCATCCAACAGTCAATATTTTAAACGCACTTCCATCAAAAGAACACTACTTCCTAATAAAAACTTACCTTCATTGAAAGACAATATTACTAATAGAAACTGCACTGAGAAATTCCTGAATTAAGCTCGAACTCTTCTAATTGCTTGAATAAAAACAGAGTAAGGAAGTTGGGGCCATTAACATGGCAGATAAGTCTTTCGTCTTCATTTTAATGCCATCCTTATTAATAGCAATTATTACACCGAGGAGAAAGAATTAAGCGAGTTACTTTAAATTCCACCTGCAAAAACTGCACGCATAATTCGTGTGTTGACCTTCATTAAAAATACTATAACTTTATTTAGCTGAGCTTTCAATTGAGCGTAGCTCAACTGATTTAAGCTAGTAAAAATTTATCTGCTTCTTATAGTTGATATGAATGGGAATTAGAAAGAGGATAGATAATACAATGAAAAAATATAATGTTAAGGAAAGTTAATTATCGAAAAAACATTTAAAACGGATTATATTTTATATAACATAATGCCTGAAACGCACATGTTAGCTTGGTAATTGAATAATCAGTATGAAAAAATTACTTTATCATTTACTGTAGTGTTTTACTGCAGTTACATAAGACCTTACCAAATAGTTCAGATGAAAGAATACAATTATTAAAAATTTCAGTTTTCATATTTATAACCAGAATTTTATGTTGAAAGCCATCGATAAATTGAATATTCATATAAAAATTACTTAGGGGATAAAATAAAAAAAAATTATATTTGGCGTAGCGCCAAAGCTCTTAGCACATGATATCTTCATCGTGATTTAACTTGAATTGCATTATTAAGTATAATATGAAATTATCCTTATTAATGTAATTCAAGTTAATTCATTATTATCATTCAACCGAATATTCTTAAATTAACGATAACAACTATTGATTAATTTGGTAAATGAGCGTTTCAAAGTCTCTAATATTTTCATATGAACTTTAAAGTATATATTCGATAAATATACAGGAATAACAATTATAATTAAAGGACTAAGTGCATAATAAGGACATGTATCAAAATTATCTTTAGTTAAGTAAAAGAAGTTTAGTAAAAACCCTTTTGTATACTTGCATAATCCCTTCTTCAGTCAAAATATGTCATTATCCAATTTAGAGAATCGGGTTAAGAGTAAGAAGTTAACCTAATATTAAATTGGGAAAACTCTTATATTAGAAAAAAATCCCATAGCCCCTTTGCTCCCTCGGCCCTTCAATTACACGAATTTTGCTAGTTCCAAAACACACAAATTATATATTGAAGCAAGAGTACCAAGAAACAAAAATATCAGAAAACCACTCACCTGTACTTTGAATATTAGCACGAAAAAATAGAGGAAGGATCCTCATGGGAAAAAAAAAAGTTCTACGAAGACCCTCTATCGAAATCTTGGCATCCAACAGGTGGCCGGCAAGAACAAGAAAAAAAGTCCGTCTGGCATTCAAAATAGCGATGAGCGGGAAACTTACATCGTCTGCAGGTTCATTTCGCACACCCCAGAGTTCAAAATTCGAATGCGCGCAGCCTCCACCTTTCCGTTCTCGAACAAACCGCCGAGGTAACTGGTTTACCTGTTGGAAGAAGACCGCTGTGCTACCACAAGACTCAGGTAAATAGGGGGGGGGGGGGGCATATATGGTGACGTCAGTCAAAGGGGGAGGGGGTCACCTCGTCTGTTATGCGTGCAAGCATGTGGGATTGTTTTAATAGTTCTTTTTCTTGTTCTTTTTCGTTGTTGTTCTGACGTTTTTTTTTTTGTTTTTTTTGTTTGGGCATCGCGGTGTAAGCCGAAAGCGTGTTCCTTGAAGTTTGGTGAATGAACAATGCTGAAGCAAAGTGTGTGTTACATAGGAAATCTTTTTTAAAAAATGTGTTTACGAATCGGCTGCTGTGGATTTCAAACAGGGCCACATTGATCTAAATGGATAGACATAACATATGGAAACTAAACGAAATTTGATATCTTTTAAATAACGAGCGATTCCCCAGGGTGTATTTGAAATACAACTTTAAAATGATTTGAGACTGATTTATAACAAATACTGAAATGGCGATTAAGTACAGGCAGAAATCCCATCTATAGGTCCAGTTAAATTCTTCTTGACAACCTATCAATGCAGATCCAGCTCTCTTTTTAAACTTTTTACGATGTGGTCTGGGGAAAAAATCCATTTTTCAATCAGTCAGTTTTAAAAGTATAAAATTAAAATGTGCTGTTTGATATTTGAATGCATGACCTCTTGTCCTGTCATCCGAATTGCACTCGAATAAAAAAAGATGAGTCTTTGACTTACTTTGGTTTGTCATAACTGTATAAAGAAAAAAAAATCTGTGTTTATTATTTAATCAATTCTCTATTATTTTAAACTATCTTATTCAAGAGTTTTTTGTTAGACATTTTCTTTTGTTATAGTTAATTTTGTCAGGATGTTTAGTTTTGCTTGATAAGAGATTTCATTAGTCATAGCCAAGTTTCTCATAATGAAGTATTATAATTTTAGTTAGTTATAGAAGATTTTTTGTCATGATAGTTTTGCGATGATGTTTTTTTTTTTCGGGGGGGGGGGGGTATTTTTTGTTATAGCTGATTTTTTCAAAGTTAATCATGATAAAAAATCTTTAATAATAAAATTAATTTTATCATGGTGTTTTATTTTGCTGGATAGCTTTTTTTTTTCGTAGTTAATTTTAGTTGGTTAAAAGTATTGTCATAGATTATTACAAAAGACTAGGGGGCTCCGCCCCCTGCTCGCTGACACTCACCAACCCCCTGGATTGCTATGCAATCCCCTTGGCTCGCTTTGCTCGCCTCAAAGTGAAGCATTTAAAATATGCCCTAGCAAAAAGCTATTTCAGCTGCCTAATGCCATGAAATTGAAAACGTTTTGTTATTTATGAAGAGTCAGAATAATTACCACATCATTATCCTACTGCTGTCGAGACGTGTTAAGCAGGGACAGTGTTGCAACGTAGTAGAAAGTTCTTGGAAAACAACAAAAATAAACAGTATCGTACATATATTTAAAAAAAAAATCGGTTATTTCATTGAAAGATTAAAATTTACGGGCTGGTATCGTATGAAGCGCCAAAATAATTAAAGATGTTTATCGAAATTTCTTAACGAAGCAATCATATGTTTGCATAATCTTTTTTGCGATACTTAGAAAATAAAATAAAACAGTGAAAGGCCAATTATCCGGCATCAATCAACAGGAATTTTTTGAAAATCAAATTTGGCGAGAAAATTAGCCCTATTTCACCAAAAGTTTTTATTTTTCATATGAGATTTTGAAGTTGAGTGGGTGGTTTTATTCATTATTTTGATAGTTTTCAATTCGTAATAGCTGAATTTGCACTGATTAGAAATGAATATAGATTCAGATTTACTGTACAATGTCTTTTAGCGACTTTTTGAAAGTTGGCGATTTAGCTCTGAATGAAATCCGACGACCAGCAGATGACTTTTCCGAAAAGTCTGGTTCATCCGGAATTCCAATCGAAAAGAAATATACACAACTTGTATCTATTTATTCATGCATCATCGTAATTATTAAATCAATACGTTTTAAATAGGCAATAATTTCTATCTGTAGACTGTAATAAGAAAAACAAAATATAGCGAATCCAGGTTGTTGCTGTTGCCAGATGTATTAGTCAAATTTCAAAATATATATTGTGATTGGCTGGATTGTTGAACTTGGAAAATCGTGCATAAAGTACATTCAGAAGATTTGTTTGAAATCATTGCCATTCTGCTCACAGAAATACAGCCGAATTTGGACGTTACGCAAGAGAATTATATATATAGATTTTTTTCCATAGTTGATTTCATCTAAGCAAAATCGTGTCATCGTGAACAATAACTGTCAAAACTGTTTTTATGTTACAATAGTTTTATGTAAAAATTAACAATTTCATTCATAAGAAAATAAAATGTGCTATTGAATATAGCATTGTATTGCTGCATGCATATTGATAAAATCACTACTTGTATTCATAATTCTATTACGCGCGTTTATAATATTTAGTTTATACTGAGGATAGATATGGGGTATTCTGAAGTTAAAGGGAAATTGAGCAAGTAAAAAAACATAAAAATAAAAAATAGATGGGAATTCAAATATATTTCGTCCAGATTTCCTTAAAAACTTAATGGTGCAATCTTGTCTAACAGAAGATTGAATAACGCCAACATAATGCTTTATGGTATTTTTTGTTGAGCAAAATTTCACACGAACAAAAGTATTTGTGTATTTTTTAGGTCTTTCTTCCATATTGCTGTCTGAAGAGCATAAATCCCTGGTATGTTCTTCATATAACATATGGGGTCGTTCAAATATTACGTAAGCATGTTTTTGGTAATTTTTGACCCCCTCCCCCCCTTGTCAGCAAAAATAAGCAAATCGCATACCCCCCCCCCCTCTATAATTACGTAAGCCTACGATAACCCCCCCCCCACCCCCGCTCCTGATTTTTTTTTTTTTTTTTTTTTTTTGTAACGTTAATAATCTAAAAAAAAAGTTAGGATTCAATGCAAATAAAGAACTTTAACTCGCCTTAAAAGGGGAAAAAAAAAAAAAATTAAATCTTAAGTTTATTACAATTTTAATGGTACATAAATGTAATTTTCATAATCAATTAAGTCTATCTAGTCAGATGGTATCCAGGGTTGTTCTAGCCAGTTTTTAATGTCTGAAATTATAGGGTTTCTGACATCTAATGTTATTGCTTCATCACTTGTTTCGCTCAAGGAATCTGGGCAAACTTCCTCTTCGCTTATCCACTCGGTATCTTCCATGCCTTCTACATAATTGATGACGCACGTCAGTTCATTTGCTCGACGAGCAGCAATTCTCATAGTCCGAACTAGGCAGGCTCTCTGGCTATTTTCGCCATGAATAATTTTCTTATGACGAATTGTCGATTTTAATGAAGCGTGGTACAAACCACATTTCCCACAAGTCCTTGCAGACAATTGTGATTTGATGGACGGACAAAAATAGTCATATGGCATTTTTAAAAATCCCCCCAGGGGGACATGCAGGTTCAAGCTTAGCCGGAGACTTTTAATTCCAGGAATTCCCCTTCCTCACTTGTTATTATTACTTGTGTTTGGGCCATTTTGATAGGTGGAGGTATAAAGCGTTCTTTTAAAATGCGAAATAATCCACTACGAGCAGGAGAGCAACACTGCTTTTTTTCGCATTTTACAATTTGTAGAAAGTATTGACTCTCTTGCACATGCTTCGAATACCAGTTCATATCACAGGTTTTTTTAGAAATAAAGGGATTATTAAATGCTTACGTAAGCATCACTCATACCCCCCCCCCTTGTCAGCAAAGATAAGCAAATCTCTAACCCCCTCCCCCCCCCCCTAGGTGCTTACGTAATACTTGAACGGCCCCTTATAGCGAAGAATCTTCTTTAATTCTATCCCTTCTATTTTTACTCAAACTCTCTATTCAATCGTCTTATCTTTTCTCTTTGAGCATCTGATATTTTACTAGGTTTTTCTTATTTCTAGTTGTACTTTTGGTAGCTGCTGAAGCTAAACTTAGATATCTTCTCCTTTTTACCTAGAGCCATTTCTAATTGTAATGAATAAATTAAATCAATAATTTTAGGTAAGCCCAGGCCTAACTATGGTAAACAGGCACGGGCCCGGAATGGATGAGCAAGATGCCATGGCTTACTCCAAAATGAAAAGTTGAACATTGAGATTTGGTATATTGTAAAAGGTCAATGAACCGTAATTTTTAATAACGTTAAAATTTCAACGTTAAATTTTTCATCGAGCACGCCATGGCTCCTCGCCCCCCCCCCCCTCCCCTGGGTATCTAAAAATCTGGCAATAGAATTATGTATGCATTGACCAAGTAGCAAAAAAGTTTATCGAAGATTAAAATTTAACTGCAATTGTTAAATCAAAACCCAGCAGTAAAAACAATCTATAAAATAGCTTATAAATCTATAAATAATTAAGCTTATTACATCATAGATACATAACTATCAGTAACCTCTGTGGTTAATTGTAACTTCCGTAGTTAACACAATCCATGGAGGTTACAAATAAGTAGATTACCATGCTTAAAACCTAATCTAAAAACGGTTTTAGAGAAAGAAAAAAAAATGGCTATTTGGTAAGAGTTAACTGTAAATGTGCGTTTAACACTGTAAAGAATAACAATACTGAACATAGAAATCAATAATAAAAATATAAAATTCTACATTCACGACGACCGCATTGGTTTGAAGTCGCAAACCACTTGTTTTTTAAATTTTGTTTACGTAAAATTGATAAACTTGACGCCGTTTATTGAAGATTTTTCAACTGCAAATAACTATAATTTAACTTCGGTTACCAGTTACAAGCAACTTGTTTGTTAATCGGAAGAGTTTATTCATTTGAAAAACGCACACACAAAAATTCCTCATTTTTCGATGAGTCATCCAGGATGCTTTGAAGAGTTTGGCGGTACCACCGTATTTCAACAAAAAAAAAACTTTTATCCCACAATTTCAATTACTACTCATAATATTTAATCTTAAATCCAACACCGTAAAAAAGATTGCAAAAGTTTAGTATGATATAAAAAAACAGAGTATTTTCAAATTCAAATACAATACATCCATTTGGTAACAATTCAAGCAAGAGCCCAATTGCAATACTAGACATACAAAAAAAAGACAGACAAAAAAAAAAAAGACATGGTTTTATAACGTGAAGCTTTAATTAAAACTTATCATTTTGATTTCCTAAAACAAAAAAAGTTTCAAAAATTACGAACGGCTTTAATTCACAATTTTTTTATGATGGTTTGCAGAGAAACGGTTGTGCTTCATCCATCCGTAATGGTCAATCTAAGAATAGCCTTTCTCCTTTACGACCTTTCCTTTCACTTTTAGCTCCTTGGAACTTGGCGCACGGGCGACTTTTGTAGTTAAGGTCAGGTACAGAAAAAAGTACACGTACTAATTTCTAAATACAACTCCTGGACATAGGCGACAGCTACAAGGGGACAAAGGAGGCGATCACCCCCGAACTCTACCAACAGTGGGGGCTAAAGCATCATATCGCCCCCGCTACAAAAATCTAAATTTTTTTTTCTTATTTTATTTTGTGTTCTTTCTTTCTTCATTCTTTTTCAAAGCTCTTTCGGGGTAAAATGGGACTACCTTTTAAGACAAGTGCCGTATGACCCATAACAGAAAAAGCAATTTGTCTTGATATTACGACTGATTGTGCCTCCTGATGAAGTGATCAGCCTCTTTATCCTGGGTTTCTTCCGCTTGGTTGTTGGTTTTCTCTCATATTGGAAAATCATTTAGAGTTATTAAAACGTGCTGTTATCCTTTTTGTACAATTTCATAAAAATATATATTTTAAAATTAAGTATGATATTGGAATAAGTAATTTTGTAATGATATATTACTGGTATAAGCTCTTTTCTTCATTAATTATTATTCAGAATTATTAGAATTTGGTTTCTTTTTTTTAGTGCAATATCATAAAAGTATATCTTTTAAAATATTTTATAATGATGAATTAACTAGTTAGTGCTCTTACTTTTTATATGTTTCTTAGCTAATTTTATGCGAATAACTTTGCGAAATATAAGTCATTAGTAGTTTCATAGCAAATTATTGTGTGATATAGAGGTAAATTCAATATATCCAGTAGGTAGATCATCAAAAAAAGATATCCGGAAATCTTGGACCATTGGAAAAGATCCATCATGAGGATATCTTTAGCGGTATGCTGTCACTTTCTGTGCAAAACGTCTGTTAAAACTATTATCTATGCTATTATCTTTATACACCTGCTGTCCATAATAATCGAGTGTGCAATTACTAGGTGCGCTACAGTTGATTTGCATACTGCGTGCAGAAACTTTGGCCCCTTTAATATTGCTGGTTTTCCACAACAGCTTAATTCATCATTGTATTTGAAAATAATTACGAATTTTTATTGCTCCTTAATGAATTTTGCGGATATTTTTTTTTTTTTAAATTTAAAAATAGATATAGAAATTATGCTAGTTAATAAAATTACATAAGGTACATAAACTTTTTATACCAACGATACATCGAACTAGCATATATAAATTGTTTTATACCAATGGTACAAATAACTTGCATATATACATTTTTTTATGCCAATGGTATAAATAACTTGCATATATAAACATTTATACCCACGGTACATTTAACGTACTTACATAAACTTTTTATGCCTACGATACATCTTTTCATAAATAATCAATTTTTTGTGATTACATTCTTTCCTTAATTTATTTGAAAAATCTTTATTAATGATTTACTAAATTCTGTCAAGAAAGGGAAAGTTATTATTTAACTTTTTTTACTGTGCTTTAAGAAAATTTAGTTTTAAATTTTATAGCATAAATTACAAATAATTGTGTGTCTTAATTCGAGTTGCATATTTTTACCAGAATATTATTAAATAAGTTTGAACTTCATTTTGCAAGTAAAAAAATTGTGACTAACCTACATTATATTTTTTATTTGTATCTTTTTTTAAATACTGCGGTATATATTTATATATAATTTAGGGTACTTTTCGGTTTAGAAGGGCCCGAGAAAAGTGGCCAAATGTAGCCTTAAACATCACCATAAAAAAGTTGGAGGCTAACTGAAAAGTACTATAATTTAGTTATATATACAATGAAACTTGGTAAAAAAATAATTAATGAATTTCAGTTCCTAATATCTAAACTAGTACAATTGATAAGTGATGGGACGCGCCACGTACTGTAAGTTAATGAAAACAGAATTTTTTAAAAAAATCTGTGCATTGGAATGAAATACATCATTTTTGATTTTTTTTTTTTTTTTTTTTTTTTTTTTTCCTTGTTTGAAAATAAAACTTAAGTGCGATTTTTAGAAATTCATTTTAACCAATTTTCAATAACTTCAGTGTTGCGATTAACTATTCTTTGAAAAAAAAAGTTTCGAAATGATTTTATTCGACATGAAAATAAAAACTTCTTTCAAGAAGTTGCTCTACAGGGATGCAGTTAAAGGTGTATTTAAAAAGGATCGTCGTTTCCTTGCGTTCTTTCACCTTTTTAGAAAGAGGAATAGCGTTCCCTCCTCTTAAAAGTTTTTATATTTAAAATAATTTTTTTTCCCTTATTCGACGCCAAATTCAATTAATCTAATTTAAAAAGTATTTATTTAAAAATTGTTGTAAATAATTTTAAAGTTAAAGAGTAAAGATTAACATAGTGAAAAAATCCATGTAAGGTTATAGTTTAAAAATTTATTTGAATCAATATCTAAACACAGCTTTTTTTATGTTTAATTTTATAGTGCTGTGGATCAGGGTTGGCATGGTTGAAACCAAATGTTTTTAAGAATGAATTAAAATTGTATTTATATTTATAATTAGATTTTTCAAATTATTTGATATTGTAAATGAATTCTATTTTTAACTGAACAAATCAACTTTTCTTTCTATTATTTTGTAAGAAAATAGTTCTCTAAATGGAAAATTATACGAATACTCGCTGCGGCCCCATTAATATCGATAAAATAAGTCCTAATGTATTTTAAAATAAATCTTGTAATTAAAGACATTGAAGTTTTTATAAGTATCAACAATAAGTTTTCATATTAAACTAATAGATATATTAATGTTTTATAATAATTGAAAATTATTAATTAAACTTAAATTATAGACTGCATTCTAAATTTGTTTCTAAATTAGAGGTTTTGTGTTTTAACAACTTATTTCTTAACATTAAAATTATCATTTTGAACAACTTATCACTATTACTGATCAATCTAAGAGCAATATTCTATGTATTATGTAGTAAACAATTACTATTGTATTATATTGTATACATTGAATTTAAAAAATAGTATCTCTAAATAAAATATTACAATTTAATATGATTTGAATGTCCACATAAGTAAATAAAACTTTTTTTTACTTAATTTAAATTATTTTCAAAAGGAATATTAATTGTTATTTGAGCATTAATTATTATAAATTATGTCAAATTTTATTTATAAATATGTATACTTGTAATTAGAAAAGGATTTTTTTTTTTTTTTTAAACCAGGTTAAGACCAAAAAAAAAACCTGGTTTAAACAAACAAAAAAACTTGGTTCAAACAAAAAGTTTTTTTGTTTTTTTTCAACCCTGTTGTGGATGAACTACTGTATAGAGCAGTTTTGGTATCTTTCTCTCCATGATTTTTCCCCTCTATGTGGCAACACTCCCAACCATATAGTCACTCTACTCCCAACTGATTCTGAAAGTAAACAACGGATTTTCCTCCAGGGAGAACGGTAAACTTGCTGGATTGTTTTACAGCATATAATCTAAAACAATTGTTAAAATGCCACAATTTTACGGTGAGAGAAAAGTGTGAGAGTTAGGGAGTAAGAAGAACTATTTTTAGTTTAAAATTTGAGTGTATAAATATCAATTGATCGCAAAAAAGTCGTTGAAAATCCACTGCTTTGAGAAACTGGCGGAATATCCCAAGTAGTACATTAGTATTTGGCCAATGTCAGAATCAGGGGCTCAGGAAGATTGGCCAACTCTGGCCGAAACTCGAGCATTGTTCCATGATATACAATTATTTTTTTAATAAACATGTCAAAAACATCACAAAACATCCCCCCCCCCCCATCCTTATAAATAAAATATTTAAATTTTAAAACTACGCATCAACACTTCAAAACTTCCCGTATATTTTATCCAGCATTGAACGAGATTGGCCAATATCTGTAGCAACGGTAGGTTTACAACGGTCCACATAGGGTTTGGCCATTGTCGAGAGATAGTAGCCATCGTTTTTGTTCTACTGAGGATGTCCACCGATAGCTTGCGAATAATTGCCAGATGCCAGTTACTTCGAAAAAGTCACTTGGTTGTAACATATTGAGATTATGAATTATTATTGAAGTTGTTGATTTTTAGTAGTCATTTTTAGCCATCCCCTTCTCACAAAAAACAATAACTTCTATACCGAGGCGATCTAGCGTTCCTTACCTTGATGTTTTACACTTCCCTATACTGTCAAGAGTAATTGTATCGCATTTGCATTACGAATGGGAGAAAAAAAATATAGGTTTTTTTTCGTCGAGAACTGGATTCATGGTCTTTCTTTCCCTTTAAAGTCTTAACTTATTTAACCTTTATGAAGCAGATGCTTAATTTTAATTGAAATAAAATTACTTCTAAAATTACGCATGAAAAAAGTAGGAGTTGTAATGATTTGGGTAAAGCACTGATAGGAACTTGAAAAAGTGTTCAACATGATAAATATTCTACATGCGATGAATTCTAAATCGAATATCAGAATATTCGGCTATATCAGAGTAACCGGCAGTATACTGAAATATGTCTAAATAGTCTCCTGGGGAATAGACATGGAAAATGTAGCCATTAGGATTTCGATCATCCACCTTTAAGGTTTCGAACCATTATTGAATCTTAACAAGTCAGTTAAACCAGGGTAATATTTCGTTTTGAAATACGAATATTCAAAGATAATTAATTACACGAAAATTTTAATTTCTTGAATCTAAGATAATTTGAGAGTTGAAAAAAAAATGCCTCTTAAGTTTATCAGAGTTGGATATTGTGTTATAATGAAATTTGATTTGATAAACATTACTCGGCACAACACGGCTTGTGTAGCTGGCTGGTTTGGTGATAAATATCGTAAACCGCACATAAATCATAAATTATCCAATGGAATTTTTTCGATAAGTTTTTTAATCAATAAAATTATAATATATATATATTTTAATAATTATAAAATAAAATTTTTCATTATTACGTAAACAAAAGGAATCTTTTGTTACTATGTAACTTGACCTAACACTTTTAATAAAGGCATTTACCAATCTTATTAAATCGTCCGACTGAGCAGTAGCGTGGTTCAATAACATATGGTAAAAAAAAAAACATTTGCTAGAGATCAAGACACCCCCTCATTTTTTTTTACATCTACCCATACAAATGTTCAATCAAAATTTCAGAGTCTTACTCCAATTAAAAGATGACGCTCAATGAGCAGTAAAGTTTCGTATTTTGTGTGTTTTTGGGAATTTGTTGTGGATTTGTCAAAAAATTGAAAGCAATTTTCCCAAAGAAAGTTTTTATTTATACAATAATAAAAATGTTATAATAACTTATTTAAGTTTATGAAATAATTAAATACTAGAAGGCTCCACCCCCTGCTCACTAATGCTCTTCAATCCCCCATACTACTACATTAAACGTTTGAAATTCTGATAAAATTTCCCCTATAAATTAAGGCTTATAAAATCCTGAAAAGAATTAAAAATAAGCAATTAATAACTCGAAATACTAATATTATTAAGTAGTGTGGTATTATAGTGCTTTTTATTTCGCAGTTTAACCGAACATTAAAGTACCACTTGGCGACATTTGTATGCTGAAAATGGTCGATCGGAAAATAAGAAATTTCGGATCGGAAAATATATTTTCAAACGACACTCAATCTCCTAGTAAGAACCATTAAATGAAATCAAAGGACCTTCCTTCGAAGGATGCCTTGATCGTAAAAATAGGTTGTGCAGTTTAGTCACCAAGACTGACATCTTTCAACGTTTTTGATAGCTCGTACCCTCCTACAATTATGGAATCTTTTGAGTTATTCATATCTGCTATACTTTTTAATTTTTTATTTTGCTGTAATTCTGTGTAAAATATGGCCAAACCATACAATTCATTTGAAAGATACCATATAAGATTTTTCAAAACTTTTTAGCTGCAATTCCAATTTTATAATCGATTATCCTATACTTTTTAATGTTTTTCCACAAGTTCAGGTCACCTCCAGAATCTTCAGAAGCAAGTGAGATTTCAATCTATGTTTTATTATACAAAAGAGCACTAAACTGTACATATCACTAGATTTTCATTTCTTATCTCTATTAGTTGTACGGAAAATCTCCTGCTGATGTCTGAACAGAAAGATACATAGGAGTTTAGTCTTCCACCGTGCTTGATGAATTGATGAAACTGCTCTCCAATTGATTTTCTCTGGTGGATTGTCCAAAACGATTAATGTCATCTCGATTACTGTATAATCATCTCTAATTATCAAAGATTTATCCTCAGATGAAAGAAAGGCTACATTTGAAACTTTAAACTTTTTAGCGTCTTCTTTCAGTTCTAAATCCTGAAAGTTTATTGGTGCAATTCTTTTTCAAACAGTTTTAGGTCTGTTGAGGGAAATCTACGTGGAACATGAAGGCACAACTTAAATAACTTTGACAATATTAATTCCATGGCATGGTGCCGACAGGCTAACCACAATACCTCACGTCCAATTTTTTTTCTCTAAATTAATGCATACCTCTTATACACAACCAGTAGTTACACCAGTCTGGCTAGAAATTAATTGAATTTAAAATTGTACATGATTTGTAGATACTGAAAGACTCAACTCAGAAGACCCAATCAACTCGATTATAGTTACTATGTCATTTGAAGCGGCACGATTTGAAAAAGACCCATAGTATTTTTTTCACCCATTTTGTAGGTTCAATCCGATCACTTAAATGCGGCATTGCTGACCTCTTGATGCAACTGCTTTAAATAAAGGCTGTATCATCTTCAACTACTAAACCGGTATTACAATGTGGCTCGCAGAACACCCTTTTTAATGACTGCTGCAAATAACACCAAGACCACCCACGCACTATCTTTTAACTTGCTTTCAAAAGCAAGACTAACATTTTTTGGGTAGTCTGTGAACTACTAGAGTACAAGGCATTTAACAGCGAGCAAACAATAAAAGATTTTATGTAAAACTCTTAAAATCGCCCTTTTATCTACAGACGACCATAACTAGAAGGGAACTCATTTTTATTTTTGAGGGAAGAATAAAGTAAAGGTTAAGTGCATGTTTGGAATAGTCTATGGTTTGGAGTTAAGTTTAGAGGATGTGGTTTCTGCTTTGGGAATTAAAAATAAAACTGAGAAAAGTGGCAACATTCGCAAGTAAAAAGAAGCGTAATGGGCGTAACTATCAGTGGCGGCCCGTAGTCGAAAATGTTAGTGCAGCCGGAAACATGCGACTTTCCCACACTCGCTCCTCCCTAACCACTCAAACACTTTCTGCAATCATGTATAATCACACTTGAACTTTTTTTGTTAAATTATCATTTCAAAAATCGGATATTTTTGCACTTAAAAATACATAATTAGTAATGATATTTAAATGAAAAAAATTCAGTTTTATTCAAAAAATAATTAACTAATTAGCATTTAACTCGTTATAATCGACGTATTTTTAAACAGTGATTACTCGAGTTTTGTGGGGCCAAGAAAAGAACTAATAGTAGGAAATTGTAGTATCTAGAGTATATAGTTTTTTTAATAGATTTTTTTTTAAACAATAAAAGAAGAAAAAACCGTAATTTTTCTAAAAAGCTATGCATTTAAAAATCTAGCTAAATTAATTTTCTTTTCCAATCAATATGACTGAGGTTTAAAACATCTAATAGTTAATACAGATTTAAATTCTTAAAATTTTTTTTAAAAAGAATATATCAAACTTCAGTTATCACTGTTAAAATGAAGTTTCACGTGCCAAAAACACGATTTTTTAGATAATGAGAGTAAAATAATTATAATTTATTTTCAGAACAAAATAGTACTTGGAACTAATAAAATAACTCGCTAACCTTCAGATGATATCATTATCTTGCAAAAGTTCTATCTAGAGATTATTTTAAATAAAAAATTCCCAAGGGCAGCCAAAGTCTGAAAATCGTTGATTTGACTTCCTCGCTACACATTACGTGGAGGGAAGGCTCTATTGGATACCATTGGTTATCATTGCAACGTCGCAGCCGAAACGTGTTTCAGGAACACATGGCTGCTGTTCAGAGGAAAATCACAGTACGAACCCCTGTTTTTTTTTACCTTTTCATTCGATCCAGAATACTACCTTTATCTTAAATATAAAATTTCTGTTCATTATGTTGAAAAATATGTAAGATATGGACGAGAGGCAAATCTCAATATTGAGAAGGGCGTTTTTAAGGTCTCTGGCATTAAAGTGGGATAAGCGGGAAAGCTCATGGCAAAACGGACGTGTGTTTTAGAACGTTACATGAATTAATTTAAAATTACTCGTAAATTATTTAGATTTATTGCGTCATGTTTAACACAATGCTATCTCTTCTCCGCAGAGTTCGCCAAAATGCGTGAAATCTGCTTAACCACGCATTGAAAATCAATTTCACCCCATAGAATTAACATCTCTTGCGTGAATTCAAGCATCGGCACATTATGGTTAAATTATTTTTAATAATCCTCCATTTTATAAAATCAGAGATATACTAGCCGTTTTTCGAAGATCAGCATTACTACCCTGGCCTTTTTCTTTGAAAATATCGTCCTTTTCCGATAAAAATGCTAAATTTTCGTTCGTTTATTTTCCAATGAAATGCATTATACAGATCACCTCCTCCGCAATCGCACGTCACGCATGTGCATTCATGTTCAAACGTGCCTTGCACAGACCAGTGACTGACTGAAGTCATTGAATGGTTGCTGATATCATGTGCCACATTAGTAGGTAGAGTGAATGAGGAACTTGCACAAATGAGGAAAATGAATTTTTTTTTTTTGTATTTTCTAGTGTTATCCATCGAATATATTTCAGCAGTACAATTATTTTCTATCTTTATGCTTTCAATTAATCAAAAATCGAGTTTCAAAGCAAAGGTCACCTGACCAAAAACGCATTAAAAAAAAGTGACGTAGTTGCGCATAGATTCCGTCGAAATCCGAGGAGGAACAAGGTCTAGAACAGGTTTTAGACTGGTTCATTACCCGCGCATTGTTAAAGTCACACGCAAAAGTAGCTTTTTCCCGCCAAAACGCAAAGTGAAAAACTAAATATTTTTTTAACTCTTTACCCGAGCTCAAATTTTGGAAATAATGATATTGTTTTTCGTGATTTTTTTCTCTACTTTAAAATAAAAATAAAAAGCGTGAAAGTTCCTCATAGTAGAGGGCTGTCCCACAATTTCCTTGTGCTAGTTTACCATTTCCTGAGCTCCTTGATTAAGAGTATTTCGCTGGCTTCTTACCATGTCTTCTTGCGCAAAATAGTGAAAAAGGTTATGAAAAACGTTGATTAAGACTAGGCCGTTCGCACGTCTAATCGGGATTCTTTTGTTTTTAGTAAGCATTTAAAAAGCATATTTCCGCTCTGATAATGGAAATCGCAATCGTATATCACTGTTATTGTTGAAGTTATTGATTTTGATAAAAAACCTATTTTATTATAGTTTTTAAAAAAATTTAGTTTAAAAAACACCTTTTGGATTTTAAAAATACCCTGTAAAATTTAGAGAGGGGGTGAAAATACTCTTTGGAAATATTTACTTGCAAACACTGTTTCTCCGAAAATAAAGTACTCAATGCTCCTAAAACAAAAATTAGTAAAATATTTAATAATTTGTATCCAAAAAAACACTTTTTCTGTTTGATATTAATTTTCCATTTCCCTGTCATCGTTTAAATTACTAACCTTTGATTGGAAAATAAGAAATTTATTATTTTGGCGTGTTTTTTATGCTAAATCTAAGTGTGAAATAATATTAAAAGGTTGCAATTGAACTTTTTAAAATTTGGTTTAGTTTTAATACGTAGATGATCCCTTCTAACAAAACAAACTATACAATTGGCTGTCATAACAAGAACTACACACGCATATATTTAATGTCAACCATTGTCCACTAATAAAAGAAGTGCTGATAAGTGTCGCTTTTTAACTTTTTTAATCAGTCGAGTTTAACCGCGACTTGTCCGGAGATGAATTCAAAAAATTAAAAGTGAAATTCAATTGCAATTAAACAGAACCTTTTTACAATTTAAATTTTACGTAGATGATAATGTCAGCAGATTGAGATCAATTCAGAAAGAAAAGGGGTCTATGGCTGGGATAAAGTTCACGATTTGAAACTCTTTTCTGATAACAGGCAAATGAAATGAAAAGAGATATAAAGTCAACATTAATTGCTACCATTAATAAGAATCTAATGATACATATGCTTTTTTTTTTTTTTTTAAATAATATTTATGATTTTAATATGATATAGTGGACATTTTAGAGAAAATTTATAAATAATTTGTGAGATATGTTCCGATTATTTTTTTTCTGGATCACCAGCTAGCTTTTAAGAGAGCAAACCCATACCATTTTGGCTAAATTAAAATTATGTAAAAAAATCCACTTCAGGAATTTTTTTTCCTTATATGCAGGAGGCGGGCTTCAATAAAAGCTGTTGCGGGCCGCATGCGTCCCGCGCTATGCGTAGTGAGAACGCTGTTCTAAACTGTAGTTATTCTATTTAGACTGCGTGGTAGGTGATGCATGCGAATGAACAGAATCGAGCTCCTCTTCACATCAGTAAAGCTTTACCACCACATATATTTATAAAAAAAATATTTTGACGAAATAATGATCTACGTGCTTCGCTATTCAAACGAGCGTTAATTTCCGTGCAACAATATAACGAAGAAAATAAGCTTACATTGGAATGCAAGTGTCACGGTAATTTTTTGACGCCTTTAATTGTGCAATGTGTAATCGGTATGTCCTAATAGGTATCATGATAATTTTTGCCTTAGAACTAAGGGACTTATAGTTTACTTTTATATATAACGTTTTGTAAAAATTCAAATTTTTGTGATTTTTAGCAAAATTTGTTGTTATTATGGTCTCGTCTGAGTACATAGTGAAGTATCTCTAGATGATTTATGTCTGAAAGACAACTCATTTCTGAATTAAAAAGAACTTTATTTATCCAACGTACGACTTTTACCAAAGTTAAAGTTCTCTCACTGATTTTAAAACTGTATGCCAATTTATGAAACATAACTTCAAAAGCTGCTCGTAATGTTGCCAGTGTCAAAAGTGATTCCTAAATACTGTTATGAATTTTTCCACTGAGGCAATGATGGCACGGTTTTCACGGTTTAAAAATATTTATTCTCTCTTCAGAAAACTCACAAAATTTATTCACAGGCAACAGTTTAATTACTCTCAAGCTTCAACACAAGCTTCAACAAAAATAACTTCGAATTCAGCGATTATACAAGCTCACTCCAATAGGTAAACAAAGCGATCAGCTTTCAACGAAGTCCGAAGTCAATCTGAAAACTTTCCCGTTCTCCAGTCTTTTATACAAGCGCGTGAGACATTCTCGAAATTTCCAGCTAATTCATCGGAAAAGAAATATCTCGAAACTTCTCGATTGCTTTAGGTGTTGCCACCTTTTTCTAAATGGTATAATCGCTATTAATTAATAAATAAAATAAGATAAAAATAAATTACAATAGAATTTTGAAATAATACGTCACTATTTAAAATATATACAGACAATTTGTGCAACATTTCCCCCTTCTTAAAGACTACACGTCCCGGGAAGTGAAGTCCTTAAGCCATTCAATGACCGGGCAGTGAAGTCCTTAAGCCATTCAATGACTTCTACCATAAGGGGCTAGCCTATTGTAGTGTACAACTCTAGGTTTACAGGAAGGTGTCCGTTGAATTCTCACCACGACGTCGTTGATCTTCTTAAAAGGCCCTGTCAGACGACCAAATATCTCTGACTGGTTCGCAGACCTGATCCTAGCCGTGACTACTTCGGTGACTAGGGTTGCTAGAATTGACAGAGAAGTTTCCACTAATTCTTTTGTCACAAAACAAGTTTATCGGTGTTGGCGCTTCTCTGTAATCGGAAAAATTGCTTCCCTCGCTTTAGAAATAGAAAATTCGTAAAAAAAAAATCTATCGCTTTGGCATTAATAATATTTTAAAATACATTGGTTTCTGTAACCACTGATATAAAAAAAATTCTTACTTGATATTTAAAGATGCTTCACACATTATTTTTTTTTAATTTTAATATTCATTGTACAGTAAAATGTAAAATTATACAGTAAAGTATCTAGTCTTTAAAAATTATTTTAAATCAATAGGTAATAATTTTCATTTATATAAGATTTAAATTATGACTTTCTTCTACATATAAATATGTTATATTTATTTACGTAAAAGCAGGCTGAGCAATTTATATTTAAACAATATTTTCGTGTAGCAATTGGGTGTTAATTATAAAATTTCTTTTTTCTTTTTTTTAATTGGTTTTTTATTAACATTACTATTTTGGTACTAATAATATTGTTGTGCTTCAAATAGACATTTCGGTCATCTACATTAGACGAATATTCTGGTGTTCAAAAGATTATATATATATATTTTTAGATGTATTAATTATTTGTAAAAAAAAATCAATAAAATAACGATAATCAAGGGAAATAATAAATAAATTTCAGTATCCTTCCCCAAAAAAAATATTAATAAAATAGCTATAATCAAATAAAATAATAAATTATAGTTCTAGTTTCAAGTTCCTATGCATAATGGGGAATCGAACACGGGACTCGAGCATGACAAAAAGTACGCAAACCACTATACGGCATTAACTTTGCGACAGTTTTAAAAAATAAGTTATTTAAAAAATTTTACATGACTTTTTGGTATTTTCGTTATTTTTTGATAACTTCTTTCTCTTAAATTTTGAAAGCACCTAAACAAAAAACAAATATTTCTATTATTTTGATAAGGCGAAATCTTTAGAAATTTTTTGCAGTGGCACTAAATACGATGTACAATTTTTGTACGATACATTGTAACTAAATAAACATTTTGGGGGTTGGATTACAAATGTTATGTCCAAAATAATATAAAAGGAAATCTTGTAATAATATTTTCACATTATTGAGTACGAAATAGTTTCGGTGAATCATAGACTAAGATGATTTTAAACGAATGCAGCAGTGATTCTATGCAGTCTAGACGTAATTGTTCATCAGACACTGTGATACCTTCTCCACAATATTGCTTAAGTTTTTCACTAATCACATGCCTACTTTCCTTGAAGTTTTTTTAACTTTTAAATTTCCTATCTATTTTTCGCTAAAATGTCCATTAACTTGCTTGGTGCGATGAACAAAATTCATGCCAATGGTTGGCGAAAACAGAAGACATCTGATTGGTTCCCAACTACGTTGGCTGAAATTACCCTCAACTGCTTCGTTCACCATCGAAGCAGTCATGGATCGGGCAAATACAGGTTTTGCCCCTGGAAATGGGCTTTTCGAGTCAACGATAGAGCTGAGTCAGAATCAGGGTTGAGGGTAAATATGCCGTCTGATAGCGCCTTACCCCATACGGCCCTTTCCAGTTCGTCTGGAGCTTAGGGGAGAGTCCTTTCCGACGTTTAGGGTTCCCTAACCACACCTTGTCACCTTCCTGGAATGAACGGTCCATGGCCTTGGCATAGTACCGGATTTTCATGCGCTCCGTCATGATGTTGTTTCTCTTTCTGGCGAACCGATGTACGGCTTCCAAACGTGCCTGCAGATCATCTAGATACTGGACAGGCGAGGAAGGGGTGTCCGGTTGTCGTCCAAAGAGGAGGTTGCTGGGGAGCCTAAGGTCTCTTCCAAACATCGTTAGAGATGGAGAAAATCCGGTGGTCTCGTGAGTTGCACTCCCGTATGCCAACAGAAGCGGTAAAAGTTTCTGATCCCCATCTTGCTGGTTATATGATTTTGAGATTGCGTCCGAATCATCCGCGGGTGCAGATGATAGATCCCGGGATCTCCGTTCGATGCTTGTAACAGGAGTAAGGATGTCGATTCCCTCTTCACTAACTTTGTCCATTTCCACATGAACCACTTCCTGGGAGGGTTTCATCAACGTCACTTTCTTCGGTTCTCTTTCCGAGGCTGGTGAGGTACTTTTCATAGATGTGGACTCTTCAGCATTCTCTATGACATTGTCTTCATAAGCCATAATCCGATATACGCACAGCTCTTTCATGTCTAGATCGTGCAAAGGAACTTCGCCTCTCCATGTTTGCAGCTTGCTTTTCTCAAAATTCAGCGTAATTCCATTTTTCTTTAAAAAGTCTAGTCCGAGAATGCATGGATCTACAATTTCGGCAACATAAACGGTGTGCTTGTAGGTGTTAAATCCAAGGGCAATGTCCACTTGCAATTTCCCATTCACAGAGATATCACCACCAGACACAGTTTGTAGAGAAACAGAGGGCGCTGTGTAGAGGAGTCGGCTGTTCAGGCGACGAGCCACGTCCGTCCTTACGATCGTAACGTTCGCTCCCGAATCGACGATTAGACGACCTGGAGTTCCGTTGATCTCCCCCTTCACGAATAAACCCTGGTTTCCTCCTTGTCGGGATGAAACGTGGAAACGACTGGTCGGGGCTTCACCTGTTCTGCATTGAAGCTTCTGACCTGAGAGATGGCATCTTCTTAGATTCAGTTGTTGAGATTCCGTGGTAGTGTTATCCCTTCTCTTTTTCAAATCAAGGCAGTTACGTCGTATATGCCCTTCCCGTTTGCAGTGCCAGCAAATGACTCTGGTCCTTCGATCCCTGGCTCCGGGATAGCTTCTCATCATTCGATCAATTTTGCTCTCCAGTTCTCGAAGCTTACTGGTGACAAAGTCAGAAGAATCCTCGGCTAATGCACCGCACACATATCGTCGGTCTTTTCCAGAAGCTAGCTGCGCGGCTTCCACTCTCATGGCGTACACGAGGGCAGACTTCAGGTTTTTGTTTTGGGATAACCTTACCGCCTGCTGCACATCGGGATCTTGAATAGCGTCGATGAAATACTGCAGCGAAAAATCATCTCGTACATCCGGGGGACAGTCTGGGAAAGCGAGGAGCGACAGTCTTTCTATATCCGATGCCAATTCTTGAAGAGTTTCATTGGCCTTCTGCTGTCTCACTTTCAATTGCAGTCTGTTGTAATCCTTTAGATGCTGCTCCCCAAACCTTAACTCCAACGCACTTGCCAGCGCCACGAATTCTCCCCGCTTCTCTTCAGGTAGCGTCTGTAAAATGTCAGCAGCTTCACCTCGAAGAGATGCCGCGAGATGGAATGCTTTCGAAGTATCGTCCCATCCATTTGCAGAAGCAATCATTTCAAACTGCGTTTGATAAACGCGCTAAGACGACTTCCCATCAAAAGTTGCCACTTTGATGTTGGAATGTGGCGCAATGAAGGGAGTGGAAACATTATCCCAATTAGGAGTTGCAAAGGTCACAGCTTCGCGAGCTTCCATTTTCCGTAATCTTTCTTCTACAGCGTCATGAAACTTTTCCTGCTCGTCCTTCAAGGTGGAAACTTTGTCTCCTAAGTTGTTCACTTTTCCATTAAACTCCTCAAACTTTTCATCAACTTCCTTTCTTACTGCATTGAACACTTCTTCTTTCACGGATTGCAGAACATTTGAGGTAGTTTCTATTATGGTTGATTCCACCATTGAGGCTAGCTCTATCTTCATTTCTTCTTTGATTTCATTCACAGCTGCAGATGTTGTTTCACACTTGGCGGCTAAAGCTTTAATCTCCGATGATGTTGCTTCTTGGCTGGCGGCGATTGCGGAGGCGAGTCCGGCGTTAGTCGTTTCTTGGCGGGTTTGACCAGCGGCGATTGTAGCGGCGAGTTCGGCGGCCGTGGATTCTTGTCCGGCTTTTATTCCAGCAATCATTTCCATTAATTGTTTCATTTGGTCTTCCATCATTCCTCTAGTTGTCGGCATTCAAAATTACGAGATCCCACTTCTGACACCACTGTTATGAATTTTTCCACTGAGGCAATGATGGCACAGTTTTCACGGTTTAAAAATATTTATTCTCTCTTCAGAAAACTCACAAAA
Organism: Linyphia triangularis; assembly: GCA_963978545.1. Taxonomy (NCBI): domain Eukaryota; kingdom Metazoa; phylum Arthropoda; class Arachnida; order Araneae; family Linyphiidae; genus Linyphia; species Linyphia triangularis. The sequence goes on along the minus strand of OZ021732.1, from coordinate 39,682,975 downwards.
TTTATTCACAGGCAACAGTTTAATTACTCTCAAGCTTCAACACAAGCTTCAACAAAAATAACTTCGAATTCAGCGATTATACAAGCTCACTCCAATAGGTAAACAAAGCGATCAGCTTTCAACGAAGTCCGAAGTCAATCTGAAAACTTTCCCGTTCTCCAGTCTTTTATATACAAGCGCGTGAGACATTCTCGAAATTTCCAGCCAATTCATCGGAAAAGAAATATCTCGAAACTCCTCGATTGCTTTAGGTGTTGCCACCTTTTTCTAACTTGTATAATCGCTATTAATTAATAAATAAAATAAGATAAAAATAAATTACAATAGAATTTTGAAATAATATGTCACTATTTACAATATATACAGACAATTTGTGCAACAATACTTAACAGAAGTTAGGAGTAAATTTTTTAGAATATATCTGCAGGATAGATTCAAGATCAGGCAGTTAGATATAGGTTAGTTCAAAAGCAATTGATTAAACAATAGTATATTTCGACCACACATCTAACACTTTAATTGAAAAGAATGTATTCCATTAAATACGGATGAACTGCCACTAGCCGCTGAAAAACTAGCCCTACATCTTTAAAGCTTGCATAAAAAGGACATCATAACAATACATACTTTTTAGTAAATGTGGAAAACAAGGTTTTCGTATTCTCTGGGGGAATTACAAAACATACACTTTTGACCCCCCCCCCCCCCCCTTGACTCAAATATAACATTCAAAAATATACAAAATACAAATTAGTTTATGGTTCTAAAAAATCTGTATACCTTCTCAACTTAGGTCATTTATGTTTGAAAAATAAACGCATTTTTAAATGAACTTACTCGCTGAACCAACAAATGAACAGTTTCTTGTGTGTTGTTAGAATTGTCGAAAACACCAGAGCACTGTGGAAAAGGTATTAAATACGTGAACTTCTTTTAAACAATAATTCATTAGTAGTGGTTGTTTATAATGAGAACGTATTCACTATCATAATAATGTAAAGAAAATAAGACAGGAATTTGAGCTCTTATATTATGTTCTTTAAGTAAACATAAAAAGAACTTGTAGTTGAAGAATAGTTAGAATACTTCATTTCATTTAAGGAAACACACACTATTTCAAGGTAAAAACAAAGGAGGCATTCTATGAAGCGCATGTATACGGAAGTAAGCATTGTTCTCCCTCTTTGCGATACATTGTAATGCAATTCAAAAAATATTATAATCAGGAGTGAATTATTTTAGTTCACTGGGTCTTTGGTATCTTTAATTTGACAGTTTACTCAAAATACTGATAAGTATCAAAATACAGAATGAAAATTACGAAAATCTTTAACTTTTGTTAAGTGCAAACATATTACCTAGCAATAAAATGTTTATGAAAACTGAGGCTTTATCATAATTTTTATTAATACTTTAATTTTGCAGAAAAGTGGCTGTTTGAATGTATATTCGCTTACCAGAGATTATTTTACGAAGTTTACGCGTTTAAACTGAAAAGCTGACACCTCAACTGTTTCACAATCTAGTTTTAAAAGCATGTTTGACGTTTTTAAATACTCAGATGAAAAAGCTTAATGGTTAGTTAGAAATTTGGGATGATGTCCTTGGTCATCTTTGGTCTCAAAATGGTTAAACATAATTTAAAAAAAAAAAAATTTAATGGCATCACGAGACAGTCTTGTTAAGTGCAACTCATCTTTAAGTCAATGCTAAGTGCAACTCATCTTTAAGTCAATGCTAAGTGCAACTCATCTTTAAGTCAATGCTATTACACATCTTTCTCTTAAATTCATTGTCAATATTTACTTTTTTGTTTATTCGTCTCCATTTCTACGAAATCGGTACTAGTACGAAGCTCGTTTCCATGGCTGAAAATCGTACTCATTTTTCGCCATCCTTCTAAGTTTTAGAATCCCACTTAGTGCTCTACTATTTAGTGGAGCTTCAGTTTCAAGTGATGCTTTTGGTTCACTATTTATTGAATTGATATTTTAATTAAAATTGCACGAAGATAATGTAACCCTTTCAAAAGAATTCCTTCATAATTTCACTTCAACCATCAAATAAAATCTAAATCGAAATACTTCATTATTTTCTGAACATGCTATTGTTCATGTATCGTACTACAGCCAATACTCTTTTCTTTTTGTTCTCTTTATTTCAACATCGACCAAATTCTTCTCGTTCTTCTCAAGATTGAATGTTTGTTAGATAATTCATGTCCTTGGTAAGTTCATTGGTGAAATCCGTAGCCTATTGACCAGGTTTCAGTTTCTTTCCATCGCTTCAAAAATATACGTAGAGAAAATAAATAACAATCATCATCGTTTTGGCATGACAACAATGAGTGGGCCCGGGCTTTCCGACTTCCAGGCTTTTTTAACATTGACCTTGGTAGTGATACCGGAATTCGTCACACATAAAGACTTTGGTCGACATAAGACTGGCTAACTGAGACACCTCATGCGTGCCAAGGGACTCCTTCATTTCCACGTTCCCTAATAGTTTATAAACAAAATAATTTTAGTGCTGGTTGCTGACATTAATATGGATTAAATAAGCCACACAATTTTAACTTCCAATATAATTAGGAATATGTGAGTGACTCTTTCTAAGTTCAATCTATGTAACTTACAGTTTAGATTTGATTACTGGATATAATTTCAATTATTTTTCTCTCCTCAATTTTTAGAAACGAGAGCTCTTGTTTCATAACCAAATGTTTAAACGGTTCTGCTTATTAAAGTTTTATATAATCCTTTTCTCTTTTTTTTTTAACTTAAGTGTTTTTTAAGATATTTAAAAGTTTTTAATTTCTATATTTTATTGTCTGTTTCATACTTTGTTGACTGAGGGTATATTTTATTTTGAATGATAATTTCTTATCCGATGTATGTAAATCTGCGAAATTTATAACCCGATTGAGATAAAAACCGGTCAACTGTCACATTTAGTTCAAGTCATATGCGTGTATTTGGTTTTTCATTTTACACTTCAATACAATGGCTTTATGCTTTAAGCAAGGGTGAAAAAGTTTTTATTATTATTATCATTATTTTTATTGAAGATATTCTTTCAACAATATTGATATCATCATAGGGAAAAAAGCAGTGAAGATTTCGAGTTTTTTTTTTTTTTTTTTTTTTTTTTTTTTTTTTTTTAAGTATCTAAAACATTTTTCCAGTTCAATGCATAGAAGGAAGGAGAGAAAATATCAACAAGAAAATATTACATGAGGTAACTTTTTATGGGCTTTCCACATTTATTCACCTAAAAAGAATGTAACTTATTAATCTTTTAAGTTGCTTTGCTTCGCAGTTTTAACTTTAAACGAAATAAAAATTAATTCTGAGAAACTATTTTATTGTTTGATAATACATTCACGATTTACGGTCGATCTTATACCATTAGGAAATGGACGTTCTCTGTTCATTTTCCGACTGAGTAATCAGCCAAACAACTGTAAACAATGATCATTGAGGAGAAAAAGTCCATCAAGAACAAGTGAAGAAAATAACAAACTTTTCACAATAGCCATCATCCAATCCGGACCACAGCTTGAAGGCAAAAAAGAAAAAAGAAAGAAAGAAAAAGAAAAGAAAAAAAGCTGATTCCGTTTCTTCCAGCAAAGCCTGATCTTGGAAACTGGTGAACTTTACATACCAGCAACTGGATGCTCTTTTAAGATGAGCATGACTTATTATAAAACCGTACATTTCACGAAACGACGCTCGCGTGACTGAATAGCCGCGGTTGCATTGTCTTTACCTTTTATTTTTCTTGTCCTGAGAACAGACCTTTAGGTTGCTTCTTGTTGTCGTTGTTATTTTCTACCGCAGCAAAACACTTCCGGCAACCTCAAGAGATGTTCTTAATGACTTCACATTTTTCGCTCGATTAAAAGAGAGTATTCGCCATTTTGTTTCGCGTTCTTCTAATTGGATTAAAAAAAAATGCATGTGATCTGGTTTCTGATTAGGATTATTAAAAGAGTTTTCCGTTCTATGGCAAAAGTGAAAGTGCACTTTGATTGTTCCAGCCTCCTACATCTAATTAGTTGAGGATTGTAATTGAGGTTTAATGGTTTGGTCACGACCCGGGATGAATTTATATGGGAATATTGGAGCTTTTTCTTTGAGAAATAAACTGTTTTGGCTTGTAAATGACGTATGTTTCAATGTCTTCAAATGATGCCGCCATATCATAGACTTCTTTGAGGAATTGTAAATAAAGTTTTTCGGTCATGACTTTCACCCCGGACCTCTATCGTCCAATTGCAATAAAGTACACAATCACGTAGTAATAAAGTGCATACAAAATGTAATCAGCCTTCTCGGTATCACTTCCGCATAAACTTGCTACTTAAGATGTTTTCTTTTTTATTATTCAAATTTGTGCACCTTTGAGAAATTTTCAATAAATTATGGAATATAACAAAAAACGGTGACAATTTGAATCTTGAAGCGTATTATTTTTGTCCAATAAATTTACATTTCCACGATAAATTGACAAATTTCTTTTACAAAGAGATATTCAAATAGAAATCGCTAGTTAAAAACACTTTCTTGACATTGAGTTTTAAAGTAGTGCTTTAAGCTGTGAATGAGTAATGATTTTTAATTGAACTTACCGAACATGTGTTTTATGAAGTATAGGTTATTTAATAAAAATGAAATACCATTTTATGTGTTAAGATATATTTTAATTCGTATAAATCTCAGGGACACTTACAAAAACAAGAGAAATCCAAATTAAAAGATCTTTAATAAAAGGCCAAGTTCTTGTTTATTTAGTCGCAAAAAATAATGGAATCAGAAATAAGAACAAGTTCAACATCATTACTTATTTGTAGCATGAATTTTGTTTACTGCTTGTAGAAAACTTTTACTCGACAAATGTGATTGGATTGTCGCGAAATTTTGGGACATCGCCTAGCTTAACAGCTATGATATTGCTTTCTGCCGAAAAGGCCAATGCCTGACAATATTCTTGCTACTGAAAATTGCCATGTTTTAATGATGTTGAACTTGGACATATATCAGAATTCACTTCTTTTTACAGCCTAATAAAAAAGAACTTGGTTCTCCATAAAGTGGCACGCTTCTGTCAAACGTAGTTTTAAAAAATAACTATATCCAAATATTTCATCAAATCATATTCTTAATAGATGCGTTGAGAAATTGACAAATTTGTAATAATTTTTAGAATAATTGGTATCTCATCTCTATATGAAGTGTTGCTCAATTGAGTATTATGCTCACCCTTCCCCCAAAATGGATTTTCCTTTGTAACAAACTTGTCTTTTAGTATCTGTGATAGTTCTAGTTATATTTTCAATTGCAATAAATTAAAATTAAAGCTGTACATAGGTTTAAAAATATAGAATACATATCAAGGAAATGATGTCGAATGTACCTGTATATCTACTCTAAGCTTGTTCCTGCCCGTTCTCTTACTTCTTAATTTTTTGAGCCATAATATCTGCATAAGTATTGCTTTGCAGATGAAATTTATGTTTTAAAGCAAATACTTCTTAAAGTAATGTTTTCAAAACTTGAAAGAAAAAATAACTTGTGTTTATTACACTTTTTAAATATTTTATAATCTAGCTTATCAAAACTTAAATTAATAATAATAATAATAAAACAATAAATAAAAAAACTTAAAAAAAACAAACATTTTCACCAAAACTTCAAATTTTGTTAAAGGTATTTTATACAAATTGTTAACTAGGTATAAATCTACATTCGTTTCAAAGCAATATTTTGACAGATATTGTGCCAAGATTGAAGCATTATGCCTAATGGATGAGGAACGAATCCTCTAAAAAAGGATTTTCTAACGAATCCTCTAAAAAAATATATTCCCACGCTTTTCTTTTCCTATGCTAGAGTCACAATTTCTTTCAATTTCGTGATACCGCACTTGAAAGCTAAAGAGAAACCCGAACGTATCTAAGTTGGCATATTATGACAAATGCACTCATTATATTTCTGCATACAATTTAATCTTCAATCTTTCCAGCTTCCATTCCTTCCGATCCCGGATTCAACTCATGACATATTACCAATTTGAGCTCAAGTAACAACGTATTCCAGTCCTTTCAAAGTCCCTCCCTAGAACACCTGTCTTTGCTTTCGATTTTCGGATGCATAATTTCGCTGTTAATACGAAAACACATCTACTTCTGCTCCCTGCAGTGCTGGGATGCGAGGGCGTAGTTTATGATTGTCACGACCTTCTTTTAAAAAACGAATCTGGGAGTACCTGCACACGCCAATCATTGTGCTTTCTCGAATTTTCCATCTCCCCAGAAAACGCCCGGACATGTTCTTTTTACTATACCACAACAGTCCAGTGTTCCTTTTTTTAGAGAAAAAAATCATTATTTTTTTGTCCCTGTACAGTGTCTTCCACTTTCAAAAGTTCATTCCTGAAGAACGCAACTAACAAGATATCTTTGTGGTCTTAAGAGAAAATAAATCGTTTGATTGGTGAAAGTTAACGCAAAAGGGAAGTCCCTTCACCTGTGTTATCTAGGTGATATTGCCTTTGTAATTCTTTCCTGAAAAAAACTAACAAAAACTTTAAGTTGTTTTAAATCGTAAATTGTAGAACTGCAATGTAAACTTCATGATATCGTTTGTTTGTTTACAGTGCCACCAGTTTACTTTATGCTTTTACTGCTTTTCAAAAACTAAAAGCAGCAAAAAAATCTAAAGATAAGTGTATTCAAGGAGGTTAAGCAAATTGATCTTGAATCAAACACATATCAAGTTGAAATCCAATAATTACACTTGTGCGTAAAGCTGAAGTATCTCTACAGGGTAGTTTAAATTAAAATGACGGCACTCAGAGGCTGGTAGCTCCATTGGAAAGAAATAGTTTGAAATGTTGCCAATATATGTCGCTGTACTGGTAAAATCAAATGCAAATGAGTAGTTTATGTAGTTAAATGCATGAATCATAAGTTTGAAGAAACCGGTTCTCTGGATGTTACAACCGGGAAGTTTCAATGAGGTACTTTCACGTTTTTTGGTTTTATTTTTAAATAAAAGTAGAGAAAAAATCATGAGTAGAGTAGAGAAATAAAAATCAAAAGTAGAGAAATACCATTCTTTCAAAAATTTGAGCTCGGATAGATAGTTAAAAAAAATATTTAGTTTTTCACTTTGGGCAATTTGGCGAGAAAGAGCTACTTTTGCGTGTGACGTCAACGCGCAGATGATGAACCAGTTTTAGACCAGGTTCCTCCTTCGACGGAATCTATGCGTAACTACGTCACGGTTTTTATACGTTTTTGGTCGCGTGACCTGTGCTTTGATTTCAAACTCGATTTTTGATTAATTGAAAGCATAAAGATAAAAAAATAATTACTCTGCTCAAATATATTCGTTAGCTAACACTAGAAAATTCTACAAATATTCATTTTCCTCACTTGTGCAAGTTCCTCATTGCAACAGCTGGAAGCATCTGCAAGTTCTTCTCAGTGGGCAACCGTGCGCATGAATCACTGTAACTTCTGGCTGTGAGATTTTGAAACGTTGAGCGCCACGTCAGCCATCGGTGGCTGACAGTGTAGGATATGATATAAAACTAAAAAAATTAAATTGTTTTAAGCAATTACTGAAAATGTATTTACTATTTATTACAGGATAGTATCATTAACACGTTGAGTGCCGCGTCAGCCATCTGTGTCTGACAGTACGCTGTTGATTTTCCACTACTATAATTTGACAGAGTGCCTTTTTTAGTATTTTTTAAAGTGCAGAAAGTCTTAGTTTTTGAAGTACTATTGATATTTCAATAGATAAAGATATTATTAGATATTGTTACAAATTTTTGTATATTTGTAAATATTTCGTAGTGTTAATTTTGTAAATAGTAAAATTTATGTACATTTCGCATAAGGCAGTGCAATAGATCGTCTTAGTTTGTTTCCCTGCAATGAGTCTCTTGATGCTTGATAACGAGTTTTACAGAGGTAACGCTGGGAAGCGAGTTTTACAAGGAGCAGGGCATTTAACATTATGGTAATGGGAATCTCGCCAAATTAGCGAGATAGAGCCAAGTTGGCGACGGTTTTGGCGACTAATTTTTGTCGCCTAACTTGGTGACAATTTGGCGACATTTTCGGTCCCCATGTACATTTACAGGACTTTTCTACTACTATCTGGAAAGTTCTCCTAATACCTATCTCTAGAAGTTTCAGGAGGTTTCACCTCCCCTATATAAGGAGTAGTTAGTTGACTGATTTTGAATCACCGAGTTAGTTGTTAGCTGAGTCCATTAGTTAACTGGAATTACTGAGTAGTTCTAAAGCGAACTGTATTGCATTGTCTTTTGCGGCGATTGAGCAGTTGTGTTGTCAAATTTTTAACTGCTGTTTTGTGCTCTATTATTGTGAAAAGAGCTGTATTCTGTTAACTAGAACGAGAAGTTCTGGAGTTGTAAAGAAATCTGTGAAGAGTTATATTGGAATAAATTTCTGCAAGTTTTGATCTGCTTTGGCTTCAAATCTTTCGAACCAGTCCAAAGCAACAATATACTAAGTCAAAAACACCCTTGTGAAAAATTGCCTATCTAAGAATTTTAAGTCCGTCATCTGGCAACGCTGCGTAAATGTGTGGAATGAATGTCTATAAGCATTTCATTCTAAGCGTAAATATCTTCTACTACGATAAGAAACAATGGCCCTAATATATTTACTCAACTGTATCGAGTAAAGTTCAATCTGTTTGCAGCGATGCGCTGGTATTGCGGTATGGCAATGCGAAGCGCACTACTGCGTGTGGCCTGAAGTTGATTTCCTTAAGATTTCGCGTGGTGCTCAACGTGTTGAAGATCGCGTTTTAATGAATGAAAAGGATTTGAAAGCCAGTATCGTCCGCCGTATATCCCTCATTCCTATTAATATGTTGCATGCAGCTGTTGTTAACGCGGTGGTACGCTTTCAGCATATTGTTGACCTACAAGGTACGTACATTGCACATAGAGCATACAGGTGTGTAAATAAATAAAATAATCATTTATTCTTTGGTTTTTTTAACTGTTATAATTCTTTTTACTTCGTTGTAGTGCCTCTGTAGGTAAAATTTTGAACTATTTTTTTCCGACGAAAACCTCGGACGTATGATCTACATAACATATATTTGAAGTTTTATTCGGATCCGTTCCGTAAAAAAGAAACCTACGAGCCTCTGAGTACAGTCAGTTTAATTTTAACCACAATGTATTAGTTAATGATAATTGCAACAATACAGCAGCAAAATAAAATAAAAAGTATTCGGTGGGGGTATATGTAAAAGAATGAAATATCATATAAACGCAGATGCACCCTTACCAAAATTCAAGTAACTCAAAGAGTCTTTAACCCCTGGAGGCCAAATAGCCTGCCCCACCTTTGAAGTTGCTTTCAAGTGATGAATTCCTAATACATTTAACCTTGCCACACGGCATCTCCTTGAAGCGTCTCCCACATGGTTGATAAAATTCTCAGTCAGAAGAATAGTAGTATGGTGTGCTTAATATAGCGATGTTCAAATTTTTATTTCGTATTTTTAAAAGCAGTAGTGTACGTCAATAAACATTGATTTGAAATCAATATCGAATCATTATAGACTTGCAAAGAGCTAGGAAACGTTATAACAGTAAAAATTTACATTTTAATTATCTAGTTAAATCAAGGAGAGCTCAAACGGGAATATAACATATTGCATCCTAAGACCAAACATCGTTTTCTTTTATTGATATTACCACATAATATCAAACTTAATCTTTCTGTAGATCATTTGACTTCAATATTACGAGACGCTCACTGACTTACTGGTGATAAGAGTTTTGGTCTTGGTGCAGCATGTTGCATTACGGTTCTGAGCTTTCCATAAGCGCATGAGATAAGTTAGAAATCTTTACGGTGAATGTTTTCTACCTTCATGCAAGTGGATTTCGAATTCGTGTTATAGATATTTAGGACATTTATTTATCACATTATTGTATTGCTTTGAATAAGCGATAAGAAATGTGACAATCAAAGGACGCCTTCTATTCAAATTTCATCAACTATTGGACGCTTTGACGGGAAGCCTTGTGGCAAGAATAAATACACTGAGAATTGTCGAATTGTCTTTCACTTGAAAACAGCTCTAAAGGTGTTACGAGCATCTTGGCCACCACATCTCATAAAGTACACCCTGTTAAGTACGAGAACAGAGTGCAACAGTACTTAACTTGGTGACTTATGGGGTTTTCTCAAATAACTGATTCAAAATATGTGATCAAGAACAATAAGTTTCTCCTTCCTCTTCTAAAACGATTGAGGTTAAGCTTGAAGACTTTGATATATGAGACACATCACCCCATTAAAAGTAAACGCTAGGGACTCTTTTAAAGAGTGGTTGTCTTCTTAATTCAAAATTATGTTAAAAAGCTTTGGTTAAAAGAAAACCCAACGCCCTTCTAATTATTCTATACCACATTAAGAATTAGAATCTAATTGATAATTCGCAATAAGAAACTCTTGGCTATTGTTTGGTTAGGAATAGGTTAGAAGGAAGATGGTTCAAGTGTTTAAAGAGGCGCCGGTCTAAAATGATGGTATCCATTGAGATAAGGAATGTAAATAGGTTGCTTTTACTTATCTATTTCATTGCATTCTAAAACCAGAGTGGTATTCAGAGCTACTTGCTTGAAAATAAGACGTGATTGAACTTGAAAAATCTTCGAAGCTCAAGGTTAAAATGTTTGCTTCCTTGTCTTCCTTCAAAAGCAAACATACATTACGGATTCCAATGCACTTGAATGCGTTTAGTGGGCATTCAGTTTTACTGAAGCCGATTACCATAATTCGACCATCACCCCCTCCTCAAAGGCATTGTTAGAACAAAGCAAACAAAATGTCGGGCGCATGTTCTGGAGGGAGCGTGGGTGGGCACTGGTTGTCGAACGACAGAAACAATGGTTTCGTATTCTACACCTTAACATCGGAGATAAAAAGAAAATGTTCAATATCGACTGTGACGATCAGTAACCCAGAGGTCGAGTTGCATTGGGTCAATAGTCTAAGTGGATCGTTTTTGTCAGTGGCTGATATAAGAGTTGCAATAACGGTTTTGGAGACAGTTTGGGAGTAAGATAATTTAGAAAAAAAATATTTGACTGTGACAGTCACTATCAGCAAAAGACTTCTTGGGTTAGTTCGTAGCTTCTTGCTAATAAGAAGAACTACAAGTACGTAAGATTTTGTGATAGGTATAAAAATAAATCGATGCAATAGCTGCAAAATCAGCGACACCCATCAACATAAGTCCTGCAAATTTGGCATTGATTTTTGGGATACCTGATGAGAGTTTTAGGAATTTTCTCCAACTTGAGACGCTTCCCTTTAAGAAGAAGTCCTAGTAAGGAAAGGACCAATGACGAATGTTTCGGCGCATTATAGCTCTCGTGTTGCTGACGGCGCCAGATAATTTGAAAATAACCAACCAACCTAGTAAGGACTATTTCTTATACTCGCTATGTTGCAATCTTCTAGCCCAATGCATTTAGAAACTATATTGTATAAACCCTTGAAATTTGGTGAGTAGGTACTTAAACGATCACTAAATGAAATGACAAATTAAAAAACTCGAAAATAGCGTCTAATATATTTTATTTTATAATTTGAAAACCTTACGTCAATGCATATGCAGTGGTCTATTGATATTTTAATTTTCATCTATAATAGATAGACATTTAATGAAAACAATTTATGTCATTTCATTAAGTGATATTTTTCGTACCCACTCACTAAATTTCAAGGTTCTGTAGAAAGTAGTTTCTAAATGCACTGAGCTAGAAGATTGTAACATAGAGAGTGTATAGGGTATGATCCTTTCTAGGACTTCCTCTTCAAGACCTAATGGAAGCTCCTTTTCACTCTAATATTCTTTAGTTCCCCTAATATTCTTTGCGCCAGATAATGTCTAAATCAACCAACCAAGAACGAAACGGTTGTGATTATGTAACGTATTTTCGTAAAAAAAGCAAGTGGGAAAACGCGATAAAATATATTTCCACAAATTTACCACTGCAATTTTTAGAAAAAAAAAAATTCTTTAAAATATTTAGGATTTCGTTTTTATCTATTTTTAGCTTTCTACTTACATTGACGACAAGTTTCTATCTATAATTTAAGCTCTTTTAATTACACTGTGAGCTTACTGTAGTGAGAAAATCACAGAAAAAGCTCTGTCTATTTATAGCAAACAACTATGGGAAAAAAATATTTTTATTATAAATTGTAAAATTGGACTAAGAAAAATTTAGCCCTAAAGAATTTTATTTTATTAAGGTAACTAATTCAAATTTTCGATTGGAAATAAGATTGGATTTTAAATAAGAAGAGTGATTCCTAATAATTAATCGACGACAAAAAACAAAAAAACAAAAAAAACTACATAATTGTGTTTAGTTTTCTTAATTTAATGAAGATTTCAGTTTTAAATTATTATCTAATTTGAAATATTAAAAACATTTCCACCAGCAAAATGTATGGAAACTACGTTTTAACATTTATTTATTAAGAATGAACGTCACTCTCACATTCAAATATCTTTATTTTTTTTCTGATTAAAACAATTGTAATATTTATATATTAAAAAAATTTTGACCACACGAAAAGGTTTCTTCAATTGTCGATTAAATACTATTCTACCGCGATTGGATGATAGCAAGTTGAGTTATTAGTATTAAGTAAAAGTAAAAGAGACCATTTAGTGACAGTTACAGCTCTAAAATTTGATAGAATGGATTGTCATCGACATCGAATCTATAAGTCAAGTTTCAGTTCGATTGGATGACGGCAAGGGGGTTAATTAGGCGTCCGCAGATTTTCCAATTGACATACACACAAAATCGAAGTTAATATAAAGGATTTAAAAAGCATTTTCTCTCTAAAAGTTCTAGTCCAAAGTACCAAAGCCGATAACAATATTTTAAAATAACATACGTCTGTGGTCAGAATAACTCTAAAAGGGATAGGCCTACGATGTTCAACTTTTGTATACGGGTGAGTGGTGGCCATGGAACCTACCATTAAGGTTTTTGTCAAAATTGCACATGCGCAAAAGTTAGCTAAAATTTATGTTTTTGATAGATTTCTAAAATTTCTTTCGCAATGGACGATTCCCGCATTTTTTAAAAACGAATGAATTGGATTTATATTTATAAAGAATTTCTTTTCTAATTCTAAATATTCAAATAAAAGTTCTTTAAAATATAGTTATTTAAATATTAAGAAAAGAAAATGCGCAAAAAATCCTCAAATTGCGATCCGCTAAAAACGGGCCGATTTTGAGTATGATGTCACGAGGCCCGAAAGGTTCAGTGACGTAATCCCTTCGCTCCGTTTGTTATGATGAGGTTTCTACCACAAAGTGTCAACAATATACTGTGTGGTTTTACTTAGTAGTTGCCATTTCTCAAATATTTTTGGTCGCCTATTTTGTATGTATTTGTTTTTTATTTAATTGCAAAAATGGAACCTGGTTTTGTAAGAGGCCAATCGGACAATTTCCCAAAAATTGACTCGACAATGATGGCTATCTACCCAGATAGCATTTTAACCTTTTCAAAACCTTGTGTAAACCCTATAAACGAAAAGGTTTCACCCTTGTCGCAAGCTTGTCACGACAAGGGTATAACCTTTTCACAAGCCTAAAAAAAGGGTCCTAGTTTACACCTGAAAAGCTTGTCGTAACCTTGTCGCGACCAAGCTTGCGACAAGGTTTTCATTGTAAACCTTTTCGTAGCCTTGTCGCGACAAGCTTGCGACAAGGTTTCACAGTAACCTTTTCGTAGCCTTGTCGTAACAAGCTTGCGACAAGGTTTTCATGTAAAGGGTACGAAAACCTTTTCGTTATAAGGTTGCTATAAGGTTTACAGTTAAAGGGTGTGTAAACCTTTTCATTTTAAGGTTGTTTCAAGGTAGATAGAGGAAAGATTGAATTTCCTTCATAAAGTAATACTGAAAACATTCCGAGTTTTTCGGGTCAAAGAGAAGCATTTTATTGCGAGAGTTGCAATATTGTCTGGAAAATGGATTAACACTGCATTATTGAAATTTGGTGGCTGTTTAATTAAACTTATTCTTGGTACAGTTGTAGTATAGGGCACTTTTTTCCAAATAAGTGCTGTTTCTGCCAACGATTTTTACTTTAATTTGTTATTTATATTTTAATTCAGTTCCTGCATTTTTAATTCTGGTGAATTTTCTAAATGCCAAGTGAAAAATTTTGCCAAATGTCTTATGCTATATCTGTTCCTTATTCTTTAATGGCATCAATAATAACTCAGTTTGTAATTTAGAAATTAAATGTAAAATTGCAAATGATTCATATTTTACTAGATGGAACCTATTAAAATTGTAAATATAGCAGTCTTTTTTCCTAGAATATTTTAAATATATACAAGTTTGAGAACATTTTGGAAAAAACAAATTTCAATGAATTTGCAATTTCCAAAGTATACTGGCATTGTAAGAAATTTAAAGCTTTTGATGTCTAAAATATTTTATAAAAAATAAAGTATCAACACATACCATGCTGAATTTCTTTCCTAGAAATGATGGAAACACCCATTTTTAGAAAAAAATTTCAAGTTTATGACAGGGAATATTAACCATGTAAAGAATCATTTTTCGTGCTATCAAATGGTTTTTGTTGAAACATGCAAGCCTAGGTGAAAAATAAACTCTGCAGGGTTTTAGTTAGCTATGGATACAAATCTTTTTAAGCACTAAGATGGCCCTTGTAGACTTGCCTACTGGAAGATATGTGGCAATACACCTACATGGATACTGTGTTTCTTGATGCAATACAAATACTTAGTGTCACAATAAGCACCGATGGGATATGTCGTAAATTTTTTTCTTCCTTTCAACTTTGATGCTTTTTATTCTGTTATATGAATAGAAATATTTAACGTACTGCATTTACACTTTCAAATCGACTTTTAAACAGATCTATGCACGAAATACATAACAATAAATGGCCCATAACTTGCACAAATACCAGCAAAAAATAGTAATGTATTACAAGGAATTACTATAAACTATTAAAAATACATATTTATTGAAAAAAAAATTTACATAATTCTTTATTTTAAAGTAAACAGAGAGATAAAAAAAAAAAAAAAGATAAAAAAAAAAACCTTTTTTTATTTTATACAAAAAACATAACTTAAAAATGATTTTCAATGTGTTACAAATATTTCTTAACTAATCTGCTGTATCTGACAAGAAACTTCTGGAGACAGATTCTTGAGGAAAACTAAAGGGAATCACATTCATTTCTCTCTGAAAAAAGAAACAATTTAAAATTCAATAACAATTTGATATTTCATAAGTAAGCTTTCCTATTAATAAAAAGCAATAGCTTCACTTCAGAAGGGAACAATTTTAAGGCTTACTACATTCAGTTTCTAGAATACAAGACATTTGTCCATTAAGAATATACACCTTATTTGAATGATCCATTATATTGGATGGAGAGTATTTTCTTTCTTGTAGTCCAAGCATAAATTTAAATATGCCCATTGAAACGCTTCCAATAAAAAGCCTACTTTTAACGATTAGAAATAATCTTCACTCTTTAGATGTTGGAATACTGTTCCTGCAAATTTCTTTCTTAAGCGCATAATACACCTAGCAACTTAGTAGACGATTCCTCAGAGAGTAACAATGAATAGTTGGTTTTGCCAATTTTTTCAAGCTCTCATGAAATTTTGGCAATTTGAAATTCGTCAATAAACGGTGTTTATGTTATATCATTACAGTAACATAAGCATTTTAGTTTAATCTAGTAAATATTTAGTTAAAGCTGCAAAAACTGTTTTCATGACAAGAAAACATAAATTTTAAAGTACAAACTAGCATTGAATTTTTAACATTTTATTTCTAACGTTTATATTACACGTGTTTACATTGATTTTATATAACACCCGTGCATATGATGTTTTAATAACACAGGCTATAGATTAAAAGGATGGTTGGTTGGTTGGTTTCAGATTATCTGGCGCCGTCAGCAACACGAGGGCTATAATGCGCCGAAACATTTGTCATTAGACAAGCCAACATGCATTTACAAACACCCATGCCAACACGGGACTCGAACACGCAACCTTGCGGTCTAGAAGCTAGCAAGCTAACCACTATACCGTTTGGTCAGCCTTAAAAAGGATGGAAGGTCATGATTAGAATGTCGGCAAAACGTGGCATTTTAAATTTCATTCCAATTTGTTAAAAAATGTATATGTTTAGTTTATAACTAGTTTTTTCTTACATATTAGTCGCCCAACCCTATCGCTATGATCAAATAATTAGTTTTCAGTTTGGCTGTACATGTATATGATGAGAGTGAACAAAAGTCTACATTTTTTCAAAACATACATTGTAAAAATATAAATTGTGAATAATAACGCTACTGAAGTGCAGTACTAATCCGCCAATTACAAAATGTAAAAAACAAAAAACTATGAAATGATGTAATAAAATTTTAGGAAAGAAAATGGTACTCTTCTGGTAGACGGGTACCATAAGTTGCCAAGTTTGAAAGTTGGCGCAATTATCGTGAAACTGAAATGTTTTTCTCATGAGGTTGCTATAAATGATCAGAAGATTATTAATTTGAATGAGTTATCTCTGTTATTTGGTACCCATCTCCTAAAAGAGTTTTAAAAAAAAAAAAATACTTTGAATGTGTTACTCAAAAATATTGTGATATATAAACAGTGGAAAAAATTATTATATGATAAAATAAACGTTAGAAGAATAAATTCAATTCAGAATAACGATAAGAAACCACTCCGAAAAGTTTAAAAATGAACACAATTTTTTTAATGAATATCAAGCCGAGAGTATAAAATGTTAAAATAGGGATAAGTCAATCAAGCCAAGTTATCAGAAAACCGAGAAACAGGCGAAATAAATTTCTAAAGAGTTGTCGATGAATAATGCGATAGGTGCGATATGTGCTTTATGCTACAAAAGATGTAAGCACATTTTAGGTGAAAGTAGGTGCCTTTGATCAGTGACTTTTTTTTTTTTTTAAGTATGCAAACTTACAAAAGTTAAAATAAGAAGCTTACCTAAAACTTCAGCAGATAGCTCTCAGTTGTGTAGTAGTATCTTGCAGTCGGATACCTTTTGAGTCATAGAATGCAGAGATTTCTAAAAAAATATTAGAAAACGTACTTAAACAAAATTTGAAAAGAATATTTGCTATAAATTAAACTGAAATTGTATTCGAGAAGATAAACAAATATACATTTAGTTTAGTTTTTTAATAAGTTATTGATTCTCTTATTGTATATATATATTTAAAAATATCTTACACCTTATAGTTTTGAATTCCAAGTAGATAACGAGATATCAACAACCGAACTATCAGCATTCTACGCCAACATAAGTTCATTGCGGTCTCAAAAAGTTTAACATGCTGCAGCTTCCATTATTCCTTTAAGTGTTTGATATAGTTTTAGGCTCAAACTAGTGAAACTAGAGCAATGATTTTGCCTTTTGTTATTCAAATTACCAAGGTCAAATTCACTCCTTGCTAGTGTCCCCCAAATCTAATTTGGGCAATCCACATGCACCAAATTTGGAATGCCTAAACTGACTACACCATTTATTAAATGATAGCTATAATATTAAATAGTTTTAAAATATTTAATTAAAATTAATTGATATATCAAATTAAATTGAATCATTCAGGTGTAATTTCAGGACCAAAACTATCAGTTTTTTACATAGAGAAATATTCTATCTCTATATATATACATATAATTTTTTTTTCTTTAGTATCCTCCATTTTTACTAAACATACAATTTGTAATCAGAAAATATATTTTTAGCACACTGGAAAACATAATTTTTTTTAAATTCAATATCAATTTCATATGGTAGTTGTAATTTAGTTCTACATTTGGTGACAATCAGGGTCACTATAATGGAATTGTACCAAATACGATAAAATATTATTCACTTCCAACTTTTGAAATACATGTTACTTGGCTAATTTCTTTTAATTTGGAGAATATCCAAATAACACGTATTATAACGAAGCAAGTATTATTTATAAAACATTATCGTTGCACTTTCCAAACCGAGGGTGGCAAGTCTTTCACACAGACCTTATTAGAAAATATTTCTAGCAAAATTATATTTAATATGAAACATTTTTTCTTTACAAGTTCCTTTTGGATCCTATAAAACCTTTTTTCGAAAAAATGTGAGCTGCTTATCTTCCAAAAAATTATATTGACAGAGGAAGAAGAGGGTTGCTATACATTAGGGTTCTTAAAAGTGGATCGTAATGTTAAAAGTTGGAAAACCCCTGCTTTAGCCCATTCAGTTTTTATTATTATATCCTACCTTCCTTCCGCTTTGTTAGGAAGGAGTCTAGTCTATGAGGTTAAGAAGTAAATTAAATAAAAATCATCATACAAAAGATTAATTTAATTTTCCAAAAAATATTAGTGTTATTGATTGAAAATGAGCTTAAATTATAATTTTAGTACTTTTCTGTTAAAGGGCACCATTGACCATTTGCCTATTTTATGTTTGGTGTTTGATTTTAAAAAAAAATTATGGTACTTTTCAATGAAAAATTTTAAACATTTTTGTGATAAAACTTTTAAAATGGTTAATTTTCGTTTGAATTTGTTTTTGAAATGGTTACATTTTTTTACCCAAATCAAACACCAAACACAAAATAGACAAATGGCCAACAGCTCCCTTTAATGGAAAAGTACCATAATTTTTAAACAAACTAATGGACCAAATGATATTCTCTAATTTACTTACAATTTTTCACAAGCTGGCAGTTTCCTTATTGAACATTCTAAAAAAGTAAAAATGATGAGCAACACAAAATAAATTTGGCCTTCCTTTAACTATGTACCAGTTGGCACTAAGCCCAAATGTTTACATGTTTAAATGATGTGTAAATGTATTGCAAGCAATGTTAACAGTTTGTTATAGGGTTGCAAACCCTATAATGATTTTTAACAGGAATGATAAATTATCTGAAGGTTGTTTGGATGAGTTAGAGCTTCAATTCGCCAGTTTTTATCTGGAAATAGTACCCAAATTTTGTCAACACACTTTTTAGGTACAAATATAGCTCTTGACAATTGAAAGTGGATACGCAAAAAGCAGCTCAAGAATAGCAATAAATAGAAAAGGAAAAAGGATGCAAAATGGGAAATTTATAGACGTGCTATATAGGGTGATACGCCAGTAATTGACCACATGCCAGTAGTTGACCAAAATGACACAAAAAGGAAGTAAACAAGAATTGTTGTGATGGTATTCTAATTTTTATTGGTTAAAATATATCCAATAACTAATGAAAGCCAATGCCAAAAGTTATAGGGGTAACCAAGCTTCCAATTGGATGATAAAAATTAACAAACACAAAGGTATGTCACAGGGTCTCATATGAGTGACTGACACTATTAGTGAAGGGTGGTTTAGCTTCTCTTTGATTTTTTAGCATCAACATGAATAATTCCTAAATAGTTTAATACAAATAATGTATGTAGATCATTTATGTTTGTTTTATATTAATATACTAGTAGTTTTTCTTTAAACTCATGGAAGGGAAAAAATCCTTTCTCAAGTACACCGAAGAGGTCTTGAAATCTACGCTTTTTCAAGAGAAAATATTGGGAAAATAAGAGAAACTGCCAGAAAATACATTTCTCATTCTACGTTGATTAATAAGCTAAGAGGGAAAACCCCAGAATTTAGAAAAATGGGCCCTCAACAATTCTTACACCCTCAGAAGAAACTCTTCTATGTAATTGGATAAATGCCAATGCAAGAAAATGATTTCCATTAGAAAAACGGATGATTTTGAAACTATTCAAGAAATAATATCCTCTACATTCGATTCTTTTCATCTAAATTTATTCAGAATTGAAAGTATAGGATTAGATAATCTTTTCTATATTATTTTGATTTTCTTGTTTTAATTTTTTGAATAAAATACGCATAATTACCTACCAGTAAAACTAACTTTGATAACTAAAGTTTATAAAACCATCATACTATATTTTACACTGATGTTCCTGTATTTTCATGGATTAAAATTGATTATATTTATTTTTACTTTCTTTTTTTAATTCATTTAATAGTTAATTTATGAATATTAGAGCATTTTATAACAGAATTTAACAATTAACTTTTGGTTTTATTCTGGAAATGGAAGTGGTCAATTACTAGCATGGCTGTGGTCAATTACTGGCAAAATTGCTTTTGGTAAGAAATTCTGATGATATTTTAAATTGTAAAAAGGACTGGAACACCATGTTCATTTATTATTGAGCTTCATTAATCAATTGATATTTTGGGAAATTTTCATAACATTCCGTTAATAATTTTTTAAGAAAAAAAATTAAATGTGTAGAAACTTACACTAACTGGTCAATTACTGGTAGGTTCACCCTATATAGTTGGCAACAAAGGTTAAGTACAATAAATTAAAGCACAAGACATTGTTTACTTATTTAAAATCCCCGAACTCAAAACCTTGACATACAATCACATCTCGGAGACGTCATTCATTTCATGTGCCATTGTAGAATTTCACGTCTCCGAGATGTCAAGAACTGGCTTTGATGAACATTGGGCATTATATTAATAGATTATCTGTTTCTGTCATGCATCGATGCTGTTTTGTTTAGACTGTTGAAGATGCTTTCTCCCTCTCAATAGTACCGATAAAAAAATCGTATCAGCAAACAAGTAAACAGAAAGAAGCGCAATGAAAGCGGTAGTCAGTATAGCAGTGATTTCTGAAACCATCCACATTTATTTGTAAGCGCATTTTATTTGTATGTCAAGGGGTTAATACACATGCCATATATTTTGGTGATAAATTGGGGGTAACAGCCTAGATTCCAGCCAGAGGCAACATTTTGTGATTTTGAAAACTTTTGTAGTCTCCCAACTCAATATACATGATTTTTCCATAAAAAGATTTTGTTGTATACGAACATTTTTGATATTGGGATTGCAATATACAGCCTAATATATGTTATTTACTTAATGATGAGGACAAAAACTCCCACAAAAACAATTTGCCAAATGTTTGAGTTCAAAAACAAGCTTTTCCAATTTGATTTCAACGGTGGTTACTGTTATTTACAAGGCAAAGATCTTGGTTCGAGCTACTGGTGTCCTCAAACATCGGCCGCACATTAATATTTTAATTAAACAAAAAAATTTAGGAAACTTGTGCCACGCGCAATTAGCGATTAGGGAATTACAGCAAACCATTATACAGAATGAGAAAAAGGAATTCATTTTTTGAAAAACTAATAAGAAAATTCTTTCATAAATAATTCCCATGACAAATTCTACAGCTCCCCCCCCCCCCCCAAAACCACAAAAGTGATAATTTAGTTGCCGCTTTTTAGATTGCGTACTAAGTATAAATAACAGATTAAGCCTATTTTCTTACGAATATGATACATTGATAAAACATTTCGTTTTAATTTTAATAATATTATAGTAGTAATATATAAAAAAAATCAATACCACTACGAAATAACGCACTTACTGACTCTTACAACGAGTAAAAGGCGAAAAGAGATCCCTCTCAATCGAAGAAATGGAGGCTTGTTTTTAAAAACTTGTTGCCAGACACGTCTTAGCAATATTGGGTTTACTTTGAAAGCCTTTTAAAAACCTTTCACTGCCAACCTTTACAAAAGCTTTTCATAATAGGTTAAAAAGAAAGCTTTTCTCTTTATCCTTTTCAAATCCTTGTCATAGGGGATACCCTGCAACCTTGTCATGACAAGTATATGAAAAGGTTTTCGTTTGCTTGCAATTTTAGTTTAACGTCAAGGTTGTCGCTGACAAGTATATGAAAAGGTTTTCATAAGCTTGCCGTTGGGTTACATTGTAACCTTATCACGAAAGTCTAATGACAAGTATATGACAAGGTTTTCGTAAGCTTGCGATGTTAGGTTACCGTCAACGTTGTCGCTGACAAGTATATGAAAAGGTTTTCATTAGCTTGCCGTTGGGTTACATTGTAACCTTATCACGAAAGTCTAATGACAAGTATATGACAAGGTTTTCGTAACCTTGCATGCTATCTGGGTATTTCAGCAAGAATATGTAACAGTGGAAACCCGTGCGTAAAATCCAATAGGTAAGATTCCCTGCTTTAATTAACGTGAATGGTTTTGTTGTAAAGCGTAAGCAGATTTCGTTGCGGGCGACGGGCCTCGATCACGAGACCATTGGATCTCGAGACAGTTACTTTACCGCTGTGCAAAAGAGTACTCCTGTGCGCAGAAGCTTTATCTGTTATTTGAGGTCGCCACAGTTGTGCTTGGAATAAAAAGTTTGATGGGAAAATTTTTTCGTTAAGGGGCCGTTATCAATATCCAAGTCAGGTAAGGATTCTGCACCAAGGTGATTTTTGCCAAGGAATGGCTGCTTCGCCATTTTTTTTAATGACAAATGAACATAATTTGGCGAGGTTTTATGTAAACAATTCTTGGGGCAGAATCCGTATCGGCCGGTAGGGATTCTGCGCCGATGACTTTGAATTTTAACCCATTGCTTTGCACTTGATGTTTACAAAAATTTAGAATAGCTTTCCTAACATATAGCTTGTTTTAAACTTAAAAGGCAAACATTCTTTAATTTAAAATATAAAAAAAACTATAAAATATATAAAAGTGTGAAAAGTTGAAAAACTATAACACTTTCGCTTAACTTGAAGTTTGTCCATCAACCTCTGTTTCACTTACAAGAAAGGATAATGTAATATTTATTGGAAAACATATCGCCAATTTCGTCTTTTTAGTGAAAGGTTTTAGGTGGGTGGGGGGAAAGCAATAAAATAATCATTGCCAAACTGGCCATTTTTTTTATTTTTTTTAATTAATGAAAATATGAAAACGAAAACGGTAAGTTACACTATTCCAAGGCAAATTTAAATGCAGTGACCAGCATTAAGTGTAATTGAAAGTTGTACGATGTTTACACCTTTAGTTTATATTCTTTTAATATTTGGTATTTTTCTATAATTCTACTAAATCTACTAAAAAAACACACCCATCTTTAGTATATGCAACAAAAAACGAGAAATATGAGTCATAAAAAAAAAAAAAAAAACTAGGGTTGTAGAACTTCGCACAACTGGTAATTACACTAATATAGCACTATCACTGCATTGAAATTGGATTTGGATTGTAATTTACAGTTTCATTTTCGTAGTTTTTTTAATTTAAAAAATGCCATTTTGGCGATAATTATTACATTATTCATTTCTTCATTTCGGGTAAGTGAATCAGGGGATAAACAGTCATTTAGGGGCGATGCTCAAGGAAAGAAAGTGTTGCAGACACTCGTTTTTCAACTCTTACGCCTTATCGAATGTTTACTAGGATTTCGGTGGGGATGTCTACAGTACCTTCAAAGTAATTACCACAGCGTTTTTTATCTTTCAACAGTTCGATCAGCAAAATCGTTCGAGCAGTTTTATGGCAACTTCTAAGAAACATAAACTTTTTAATGGCAGTCACTTTATGCGCATGCACTTTTTTGACGAAGATCTTAATAAAAGGTCGTATGACAGCCACTAATCCGTAAACAAAATTTGAAAATCGTATGTCTATCCATTTGGGAATTATGCTGAACACAGACGGTCATATAAATGAACATAGACACATTTTTTCTAGACATTTTTAGTACTTTCAATTTCTCATATGTTAACAAAGAGTGATGAAAGTATTTCTCCACGTTTTGGAACACTTTGACTTCAAAAATGTGGACTAGAAAGAATGTCTGTGTGAACGTGGTCATCACAACTCCGGAACGAATTTACCTACGATGTTCAAATTTGGTGTACAGATTATACTAAACTTCAACTTAACTAGACATCACTTAGACGGTAGATCGTCACAGTGCTCATAGGTATTTAATCCATTTTGGCGGAGTGAAGACATAATTCTCGCCAAACCTTATAGCCTTTTGTTCTCTATAGGGTTGTGGTTTAGCGAACATTATGCTTTCACGCCGCCAAAATGGATTAAATACCTATGAGCACTGTGACGATCTACCGTCTAAGTGATGTCTAGTTAAGTTGAAGTTTAGTATAGTGGTGGCCATGTAGGACCTGTCATCGTTTGGTTGGTTGGGGTTTTATGGCGAAAGGGCCATGCTGCGCCAACCTGTCGTCGGAGTTTAAAAAACTGCTCTGACAATCGGAAACAGCTCTAACGATTTTGATCAAAATCCCAATAATAATACCTTTTAAGGTGTTCTAAACATCCTTACCTCCGAAATTCCCGTGAAAATGCTATAAAGATGTAAAAAGTTGAAAAACGAATGTCTTGAACACAAATTTCTCTTCCCTTGAGTATCGCTCACGACCGTTTTTCCGCTCACCTCTATTTTACTTACAAGAAAGGATAATGCAAGAATCATCAAAAAATATATCGCCACTCTCGCGTTTTTTTCTTGTTTTTTTCTCCTTTTTTGCCCGTGTAAGAATTATTGCTCAAAATATCGCCAAACTGGCTATTTTTTTTCAAATAGATGAAAATATAAAAATAGTAATAACACTATTCCAAGTCAAATTTAAATGTAGTGACCAGAATTATAGTTAAATTAAAAGTTGCGCGACGTTCCTCACACCCTTAATTTAAACTCAAAATATGTAGAAATGGAAGAAAAATTTCATATCTGACCTAATGTAGTACTTTCATTAAACCTATACAAGGTAATAAAAAGTAAAACATGCCTCATCCAAGATCTAATAATCACCCTTTTGTTTAATACCATCGATACTTTATTTCTGCAATACTTAAAAATGCATCAGCAAGAACAAAACTAAGCATCAAATTTAACAACAATACTAAGGCTCAATATGGCACTAATGAACTTCACAGTATGAAGCGGACTAGTTTGGAAACCTCTTCTGAGACGGATGGCGTAGTAGAACGAATAGTCAACCGGTACACATGCGTCTGGATGTCAGATTGTAGTCGAAGCAAAATTCCTACTTGGAGGAACTTAGAATGAAAAATTCCAGCTCCAACAAAGTTTTCTTTGATTGCATCGACGCCTTGGAGTAACATCAAGCCAAAACCTTTGAGTTTACTTCCCACCAAACCTCCCTCCATAACGTATTTAGCAGGAAAGGTTTTCACATTCTCTTGGTAGTTATTCAGAAATCTCCATCTACGAAAGAATTCTTCCGATACCATTGACACTGGTTCAATAAATTTATTCAGATTCAGCGGAAGAAACAATGGAATAGTTTCCTGTATATTGACTAGGCTGAAACTCAGAGATGAGAATGGTGTGTGGTCGAAATCTTGTATGCATTCAACCTCAACTTCTTGTTCAATGGTGCCATATGGTTGTAATATATCAGCACATGGTCTCACTTCGAATTTCAATTTATTAAAATGTTCTTCTGGAAAAAACGGTCGAAAGTTGCGAAAAATTTCCGATGTCTTATTTGTGTACTTCAGGCGAAAATCACCTTTATATTTTTGAAAGTGTATTTCTATCTGAATGAGCAGAATAGTACTTTCATAAATAGTTCCATTGGATTGCCAAATGAGGGATTTTAAGGCTTCCTGGCTAGTAATGAAACAAATCGTAGCTATACTTCGAGAACAATTGGCGTCTCTTGGACGCTGAGAGAAAATATCAGGTTGTCCTAAGGTACGATAATCATTTGAAGGCAAGTCTGTTTGTTTCGGCATAGTCATACTTCTTACTGATGCAGAGTTATCTATTACATTTTCTTGAACAATTCTGCATCTGTTTGAAAAGGCACGGCAAAGAGAAACACTTCTGCCTATACGTGGACTCTTTTGGGGATTAATATCCGACGTTCCAGACTTCATTCTCTGTAAAGTATCTTCAACAAATGTTTCTTTTATCACACGAGGCATTTTTTCCATGACTTTTATCACGACTTCACGATTTCCCACTTCGCATAACATTAAGTACTCCGATGCTCTCTGTTGAATTTCTGCATCGCAGCTGTGCGTATAGTGTTTGAAAATGGTTTTTATTTCACCCTGTAAGTATTGATAGAGATTCGCGAACTTCATGTATGCAGTGAGTAACATAGCTTTGGTATCATTTGAACTTAAATGGAAGTTTGAATGAAGTAAGCAGAGTTGAGACCGGGGAGAGCACTCTTTGTCGCCAGCAATCAAATTCCCAAACTCGCCAAGAATGTATCCAACAAGAGACACCAACTTTTCGTGACAGTGAGGATTTTTAAGAGTTTCGAATGAAGCTTTAGCAACGTAACTTTGCAGCGCTTCTTCGTTTGTGACAATTTGAATGAACTTGTGCCAAACTGCTTCAGGTACGAATTCTCCAGCCACCTTTAAAATATTCAAAATAATATCAACGTAGAGCGTGCGATCTTGAAAAAAATTCTCTGCAAGAATAGAAATTTTCAGAACGATTTCCTCTCTTAAAGATATGTCTTCAGTCTCCATGTAGGAAATCATTTCGTCAAGAACTTGTTTGACGTTGCTTTCGTCACATAATGTGTATAAGAGATCAGTTATCTTTCGTCTGATGCACACATCTTTTTCTCGCTGCAGAAAATCCATCACTGTTTTCAACTGTTCTTTCATTCTCACACGGCATATATCTGCATTCGACAAGAGACTCATGGTTTCCAAAACTAGGTAACGCATGTTGGGTTCTTGTTGCTTCAGACACATCTCCAGAATATTGCAAGCGTTGATTTGGAGCTCAGACTCCATATCCATGTAGTGCACCAAATTAATGGCTTCGAATATCACCGCATATTTGCAATTGCGGTGTTCAGCTCTTTTTGTCTTCGGAGGTTCTTGGATTTTATTGAATATTAATTCTATGCTCTCCTCAAGGCATGATTTCGTCACGAAATCAGTAGGAAAAGGGAAATACCGTAAGAGCCTCAATAATTTCACGGTCAGCCATGGTGCAGGAACATGATAGTAACTGTATTCGTTTAGATCCCTGCACTGCGATTTCACAACTTTTTTAAGTTTTGTAATAATCAGTGGAACGCAAGTTTTAGCATCTAGCTTATCCGCTATGGCCAATTCCTCAATTAAGCTTACAGCTGCTGTAACTACCCCTAAATGAGGGTGGTTTAAAAAACATGTTACATTATCTGGAAAGCCTTTCTCTGGAATGACATTTGAATTCAATCTAAATAATCTCAGTAAACACAAAATAGCACTTTGTTTCACATGATCATGCGTGTCACTAGCGAATAACAGTCGTAATACTGGAGCGCTCAGAGTATCAGCCATTTCTTTGTGTGCCATATTTGCAACATACTTAAGAGCTAGGTTCTGATGCTCAGGATTTACAGACTCTGTTAAATCAGATTCAATTGCTTTAGTTACTAGCACCATTAAATTTGATTTTTCATTCATTACAACCGATACAAACATATATCCAATATATTTTTCACTATATATATTGGAACTAAGAAGATTAATGGCTGTAATATGGCCGAAATCAAAATCGTACCCTAGCAAAAATATAAAGACTAACTTGCATAGATATTTTTTCTTGCTGTATCCTTTGAGTATTGCACCGCTTCCGAATTTAGACCTGATTTTAGCTAATTCTTTATTTACTCTTTTGGTTTCAGTATCTTTACCTTTACTGTTTCTAATGTCTGAAATGAACATTGCAAGGCCATGTAAGTCACTTTTCATCGTGTTTCTTTTAACCATCCTGAAATTAATATAAATGTTTTTCTTTAAAGTAATAAAGAATTAAAAGCTTTAGCTGAAATTCATAGAATACAATATTTGCAACTCGTTGCCATTCGGTAATCTTTATTTAAATAAAGTATCAAAATAAACTTATTGATCTTGAATAATAAACTTATAATGCATTACGATAAAATTTAAATATTGAAAAATTCCACACAAAATTAACTTGCATTTATTTCAATTGTTTAAAATTATTGTAACTATCTTTTGTATTCCTGTTATGTCATTATATATTTATTTTTGAAACTTTCAATGGACCTTTTACAAGGCATTATTTTGAGTGGGGTTCTATCATGTGGCAACATTTGGTATATGCTTGTGTCCGATCACAATACACCTTTCAAAACGAATTCGGATTTTTACATTTCATCATTAAACAACAATGCACATTTCAGTTTCTACCAAATGTAATATTTGACTGCAAGGTCGTATATATGGGAGGAGCCCAGGGGGCCCTGGCCCCTCCCGAAATCGGGAACAAAAAATTAAAGTAATAAGTAGTTATTATTTGCGTTTGTTTGCAAATAATTTCCATTCTCTTAGCTTCCCCAAAAATAAAAAAAAGTTGATGGCACCAGAATAAGTACTGTGAAATTAAAATATGTATAATGCAGGTGAGGCTTTGGCATTTTATCTGTAGCTCTGTTTATTCAATAGTGTGCTTTTTAAATAGGTGTGTATCTGCAATCCTCTGCATTATGCTGTTGTGGAATCTTAATTTGCTTTATTAAGTTAATGGTATTCATAATGAAGCGATAAAAATTCTATTCAAAACTGTTTTGTAAAAAAACGTTGTGTAAATAAGCAGTGCTGAAGTAGCCTCTGTCAGTAGCAATGTTCCTTTTGACATCGCAAATTCTAGTACCGTTGATCCAGCATCAGTTGCGGAGGATTTAAACAAATAATGAAAAAAATTTAAATAAAGAAAAACAAATAAAGAAAATTTTAACTCGTAGAAAATGCATGGAACCTTTTTATAAATTTTTTTCTTCTTCTACACTAGTCTACAAAATTAATGGATATTTCAGTTTTTCCCTAATAACTTCTCACTGGAGCAGCATAGATACATGAAATTCACATTACAGAGGCATCCTTATGTAACATGACGATAAGTAAAACAACTCAGTTTAAAATTGAAATGCAAAGTGTACAATGGACAGGGACCGATTTAGAAATTTGATTACTATAGGCACAACATAACAGATGCTCCCCCCCCCCCCCATCGACAATTATTGGAGTTATTTAAAAATTAATTGACAATTTAGAATACCGTCTATTGCTGTCGTGATTAAATTAATGATGAGATATTAATACTTTAATAACTGATAAAAAATGTTAAAATTTATTCTTGTATTTTATGGCATTGATCAAGTGCGCTGAACATAATATTGATAGTTGCATAATAATCCAGGATTTTAAAAAAATGGAGTAGCATTAGTGTGCAGTTGACATTTAGTGTAAGATATGATCTCCCCTGTCATCAGTGTTTACTCAGCACTGTATTCTCATACTTGACGTGAGTTTCTTGATTTAATTCTAGTGGCTAAATTACTCGTCCAGTCTTTTGAACTGTTTGCAAGTGATGTAAAGTTTCCAATACATTAAATCCTTACAAAATGCCTATCGTAGAAGCGTCCAAATCATATTTGATGAAATTCGGATTAGAGGAATGATCTGGTTTACTTATAGGGACGATATTCATACTTTTTTTAATAATTTATTCAAAGCAAAAGTGAAACAAAATTTACCCCAAGTAACAATAAATGCTATTTAAAAACCAATATTTCACCGTTTAAAAATTTGCATGGATCAAGTTAACATAATCACAGTGAAAAAGTTGAATTCAATTATCTCTTGCGCTCTAAGAACAAATTTTTTAACATTAGATACTTTTTACTGAAAATAATTGTTTCAATCTCATGAGTAATAATGGACGTCAGAGGTTCTATAGAAAGGTGGAAAAACGATATTACGGGGTAAATACCAAATCAAGTTGACGATTTGGTGGGAAAAAAGTTTTGGTTTTTGGGTACAACCCAAGTAGTAGCATGACGTGATAAATGACGTAATTGTTAGGGCATCTTTTCTCGAATGACGTTATTCAGTAAAAAATCACGTCAGTTTTGACGTCATTTAATGGTCATACAAACTGACGTTCCTAAAATGACGTAATTTTTTGGTCATCATATGATGCACATTTTTTTGAGTCATGAAATGACGTTTTTTTATAAATAATAAATGACTCAAATAATTTTGGGTCACAATATGCCGTCATTTTTTAGTCATCGAATGATGCGAATTTAACTTTTATTATTTTTTATACGGGCCCATGGAAGAATACACATTTCTACTTGTGAAGACTACTTGTATGACAATTTTATTTTAATAAACATGTAATATTCGTCGAGTATCTACTACAACCAGAAAATAAATAAAAATAATATTACAATAAATAGGTGAGTAAGTTTTAGGTAAGTAATCTGACTGAGCAATTTAGTCACTAGAATTCATCAAGAAACTCATGTTAAGTGTGAGAATACAAAGCCAAGTAAACACTGATGTCAGGGGAGATCATATCTCACACTAAAAGTCAACTCCATGAGTTGTGAGATTTTTAATGTGAATGCCTTTTTGCAACTGCTCTCTAATGATACTTCATGCTTTTGCATGTGTCCCCACTATGCACTTTGCATTTCAATTTACGACTGAGTTGTTTTACTTATCGTTTTGTTACATAAAGATGCCTCATTGATGTAAATTTCATGTGTCTATGCTTTTCCACTGAGAAGTTATTAGAGAAAAACTGAAATATCTTTAAATTTTTCAGACCAGTGTAGTAGTTCTAGCTCAAACCATACTACAACTTTTCAAATTAAATGGTTAGAAGAATTTGAGTGGTTAGCTTATTCTGAAGGAAAATCCCGATCTTTTTGTAAATATTGCGTGATATTTTCGCACTCCAAAAGTACATTCAAAGGAGTTCACCAAGAAACAAGGAAATTAGTAACACAGGTTTTCAGTAATTTGATAAAAGGGACGAACATTTTCGATCACTGCTGAAGATAAACAACCAATAGTAGAGATAATGACCTTAAAGACTAATTAATGAACAGAGGAGGTTTTTATTAAAAAAAAAAGTTATGTAAGGAAAAAAGTAGGGGGAGTGAAGAAAATAAATAATATTAACGAGAATGCAATTAAGTGTTTTATAAAATAATCTGCTATCATATAATAAAGCTTTAGTTCACTTCAGTTGTAAAAGTAAACTGAAAATATATAAAAAAAATATATAATAACTATGTTTTTTCCCAATATTTCCTTTAAAACCCCTTGAAAACCATCCTTAATCCTTGAGTGAGAGCTCACTTAAAACATAAAAAAAACAAGTGCAAATAAAGGTAAGTTTGGTCGTATTGGCCCCTCCCGAAATTGTAACCTATATACGCCATCGTTTGACTGTGACGTAGTTATCACAGTAGCACAACTGCGCTGCATTTGAGGGATGTTGTAAATCGGTCATTGTTACAGATATTGGCGAATCTCGAAACCCAAATGCTGGATAAAATATGCTGAAAGTTTTGAAATGTTAATACTGTTACGAATTTTTCCGCTGAGGCAATGATGGTACAGTTTTCACGGTATAAAAATATTTATTCTCTCTTCAGAAAACTCACAAAATTTATTCACAGGCAACAGTTTAATTACTCTCAAACTTCAACCCAAGCTTCAACAAAAATAACTTCGAATTCAGCGATTATACAAGCTCACTCCAACAGGTAAACAAAGCGATCAGCTTTCAACGAAGTCCGAAGTCCATCTCAAAACTTTTCCGTTCTCCAGTCTTTTATATACAAGCGCGTGAGACATTCTCGAAATTTCCAGCCAATTCATCGGAAAAGAAATATCTCGAAACTTCTCGATTGCTTTAGGTGTTGCCACCTTTTTCTAACTTGTATAATCGCTATTAATTACTAAATAAAATAGGATAAAAATAAATTACAATAGAATTTTGAAATAATACGTCACTATTTACAATATATACAGACAATTTGTGCAACATTTCCCCCTTCTTAAAGACTGCACGTCCCGGGCAGTGAAGTCCTTAAGAGGAAAGGCAATTCAATCACTTCTACTATAATATGGGGCTACTCTATTGTTATGTACAACTCTAGGTTTACAGGAGGGTGTCCGTTGAATTCTCATCACGACGTCGTTGATCTTCTTAAGGACCCCATACGGCCCTTCCCAGTTCGTCTGGAGCTTAGGGGAGAGTCCTTTCCGACGTTTAGGGTTCCCTAACCACACCTTGATACCTTCCTGGAATGAACGGTCCATGGCCTTGGCATAGTACCGGATCTTCATGCGCTCCGTCATGATGTTGTTTCTCTCTCTGGCGAACCGATGTACGGCTTCCAAACTTACCTGCAGATCATCTAGATACTGGACAGGCGACGAAGGAGTGTCCGGTGGTTGTCCAAAGAGGAGGTTGCTGGGGAGCCTAAGGTCTCTTCCAAACATCGTTAGAGATGGAGAAAATCCGGTGGTCTCGTGAGTTGCACTCCCGTATGCCAACAGAAGCGGTGAAAGTTTCTGATCCCCATCTTGCTGGTTATATGATTTTGAGATTGCGTCCGAATCATCCGCGGGTGCAGATGATAGATCCCGGGACCTCCGTTCGATGCTTGTAACAGGAGTAAGGATGTCGATTCCCTCTTCACTAACTTTGTCCATTTCCACATGAACCACTTCCTGGGAGGGTTTCATCAACGTCACTTTCTTCGATTCTCTTTCCGAGGCTGGTGAGGTACTTTTCATAGATGTGGACTCTTCAGCATTCTCTATGACATTGTCTTCATGAGCCATAATCCGATATACGCACAGCTCTTTCATGTCTAGATCGTGCAAAGGAACTTCGCCTCTCCATGTTTACAGCTTGCTTTTCTCAAAATTCAGCGTAATTCCATTTTTCTTCAAAAAGTCTAGTCCGAGAATACACGGATCTACAATTTCGGCAACATAAACGGTGTGCTTGTAGGTGTTAAATCCAAGGGCAATGTCCACTTGCAAATTCCCATGAACAGAGATATTACCACCAGACACAGTTTGTAGAGAAACAGAGGGCGCTGTGTAGAGGAGTCGGCTGTTCAGGCGACGAGCCACGTCCGTCCTTACGATCGTTACGTTCGCTCCCGAATCGACGATTAGACGACATGGAGTTCCGTTGATATCCCCTTTCACGAATAAACCCTGGTTTCCTCCTTGTCGGGATGAAACGTGGAAACGACTGGTCGGGGCTTCACCTGTTCTGCATTGAAGCTTCTGACCTGAGAGATGGCATCTTCTTAGATTCAGTTGTTGAGATTCCGTGGTAGTGTTATCCCTTCTCTTTTTCAAATCAAGGCAGTTACGTCGTATATGCCCTTCCCGTTTGCAGTGCCAGCAAATGACTCTGGTCCTTCGATCCCTGGCTCCGGGATAGCTTCTCATCATTCGATCAATTTTGCTCTCCAGTTCTCGAAGCTTACTGGTGACAAAGTCAGAAGAATCCTCGGCTAATGCACCGCACACATATCGTCGGTCTTTTCCAGAAGCTAGCTGCGCGGCTTCCACTCTCATGGCGTACACGAGGGCAGACTTCAGGTTTTTGTTTTGGGATAACCTTACCGCCTGCTGCACATCGGGATCTTGAATAGCGTCGATGAAATACTGCAGCGAAAGATCATCTCGTACATCCGGGGGACAGTCTGGGAAAGCGAAGAGCGACAGTCTTTCTATATCTGACGCCAACTCTTGAAGAGTTTCATTGGCCTTCTGTTGTCTCACTTTCAATTGCAGTCTGTTGTAATCCTTAAGATGCTGCTCCCCAAACCTTAACTCCAACGCACTTGCCAGCGCCACGAATTCTCCCCGCTTCTCTTCAGGTAGTGTCTGTAAAATGTCAGCAGCTTCACCTCGAAGAGATGCTGCGAGATGGAATGCCTTCGAAGTATCGTCCCAACCATTCGCAGAAGCAATAATTTCAAACTGCGTTTGATAAACGCGCCAAGACGACCTCCCATCAAAAGTGGCCACTTTGATGCTGGAACGTGGCGCAATAAAGGGAGTGGAAACATTATCCCAATTAGGCGTTGCAATGGTCACAGCTTCGCGAGTTTCTATTTTCCGTAGCCTTTCTTCTACAGCATCCATGAATTTTCCCTGCTCTTCTTTGATAGTGGAAACCTTTTCTTCCATTTCATCTCTTACAGCAGTGAGAACGTCTTCCTTCACGGATTGCAGGACCGATGATGTTGTCTCCGTAATAGTAGATTCTACCATTGACGCTAGCTCGGTTTTCATTTCTTCCCTGATCTTGATTACGGCTGCGGATGTGGACTCGCACTCACACAAGTATACGACGTAACTGAATTGATTTGAAAAAGAGAAGGGATAACACTACCACGGAATCTCAACAACTGAATCTAAGAAGATGCCATCTCTCAGGGTAGAAGCTTCGATGCAGAACAGGTGAAGCCCCGACCAGTCGTTTCCACGTTTCATCCCGACAAGGAGGAAACCAGGGTTTATTCGTGAAGGGGGATATCAACGGAACTCCATGTCGTCTAATCGTCGATTCGGGAGCGAACGTTGCAATCGTAAGGACGGACGTGGCTCGCCGCCTGAACAGCCGACTCCTCTACACAGCGCCCTCTGTTTCTCTACAAACTGTGTCTGGTGGTAATATCTCTGTGCATGGGAAATTGCAAGTGGACATTGCCCTTGGATTTAACACCTACAAGCAGTGGCGGCTCGTGGGTATTAAAAGTGAGGGGGCATAAATTAACAATTGCATGTCATGGGGGGGGGGGGGGACATGCAAATATGAATTTCATGTAATTTTGTAAATGTTACTTAAATATATATGGGAAAACAAAACTACAAGATTATTAAACAGTTAAATTATCTAAGCATACTGATATCTGATAAAATAAATATTTTAATAAAAGGAATTATTATTACAAAAACGACGCGACATTTCGTTTGAGAAAGGATGACGTCAGGAAGAGTAAAATTAATACACTTGCACCTTTTGCTTTTGAAAATTAAAAATGAAGCGAAGAATTCCTAGGCAAAAAAGTAAAGTACAGGCTTCTGATTATTCAATTGAACGTAAAATTATGACATATCTATTTATAAATTGTTATTTAAGAAATCCGATACTCATTCAAGGTTGAAAATTCCTGGTTTGAAGCTTTAGCCGCTTTGCACCCTTTTGTATGCGATCTGCATCCCCTTCCCACTGTCTATGCGTTTGAGGGTTTAAATTTTTTATTTATGGAGATTATTTTAAGGATCTTCTGGTCTTCCGGGAAGCCTACCAAGAGCTAAACGCTATCTCAATGACCAGTGGTCAGTGATTAGGAACAGCCATAAGTACAATATTATCGGGACACACTGTAAGATTTAAAAAAAAAAAATTAAATTTAAAAAAAAAAAAAAAAAAAAAAAGAGTGTTAAAGTTTACCTTTTTGCTCACCCCCTAACCCCGTTAAATTTAAATAGTTACTCCTAATCATATAATGAAAAGCATGTTATAATTAATAATTTTATTAAATTAAGAATAGAGAACACATTAAAATGAACTCGTGTCGATTGGACGGAGTGTAAAAGTTAAACAGCCTTGAAGATAAAACTTTTTTAATATAAGAAAAGTTACCAATATTTTCAACAGTATAAAACATTTTATGTACAATACAGGTGGCTGGATTAGATACCAACAGTGTAGGAAGCAAAAGCTTTTTTATTTTTTTTTTTGACATCATAATAATAAATTAAAATACTAATCACAAAAAAATAAATGAAAGTATGAAAACCGATGTCACTCAATTTCTAATCTGTATTTAAGAAAAAGAAAACAAAGAGTTAGGGAAGAGTTATAAAATAAATTAAGTCAAAACCTTGGTTAAAAATTCTGTAGAAATTACAGGGGAAAATTTTTCATCAAATATTACATGATTCATAAAAAAAAAAAAATGCCGACAGCAACAATTTCACTTTTCGTAACTTTAGGGTAAATACTTAAATAAATAATTTTATGTTTTAAAATAATTTAAATAAATCATTTTAAAGACATCGGTATTGCTCCTAATATTCAAGTCAATGATATTTCATGAATCAATTCATGCAAAATAATTTTGGCTTAACAGAAAACTAATGAAAAACGCCATTAACTTAGAATGTGCAATATTTATAAATTTACAACCAAAGTCAAAGGTATTGTTATATTGACCAGTTCAACAGTTTTAATTTAAATTCATGAAAAAATTAATAATTACTTGATTTGAGGATGAATAATTACTTGAAAAATGCATTGCATATGCATCTCAAATTTGAGATGTCTACTTACATTGAAACCAACCTGCAAAACATCCGATGGGGCTCGATTCGACGACGTTTCACATGTGAATTGAATATATTGCCTCTGGTCAATGAGTTTTGACATAGCGATAGTTAAAAATAGGTGTTTTACCATGATTCTTGATATTTTGAATAGAAGTTGAGCAAAAATGGAACTAGCTTCAAATTTAATATTTTATTTAATTCAGAATTTATTTTGAGAATTGGATCCTACCTGAGTTAAGAATAAACATCGTTTCTTCCATTATAAGAATGCACAATTTTTATTTGACAATTTCAAATTGCTTGTATGATTTTGCTTTTTAAAGGTTCATGTAGGTTCATGACTCAGATTCTTTACTAAATGCTCATGAAATTTTTTTTTTGGTAACAGTAACTAGGTTTGCTTTTTCTACATTTTACATATTATTTGGGAGAGAGGGAGGGGGGGGGAGGTTGAAAATTCTGTTACTGCGACGTTTATCTTTTAACTTTAACACAGCATTATACGATGGCTTAGTTCTAGTGGAGCCACTTATTTAGAGAAGAACATTTTTTATTCTCTGTATAGAAATTCTTCCGTTGATGGCATCGGATTGCAAGTTACTTTAATAATTTAATAGGATATCAAATATTAATGTGAGACAAATCACTTCTTCCGATCATATGGACATTTAAATACTCAAACATTTTTCAGGAAAAAAGTAAATATCTAAATAAAAACAATTTGCAGAGAAAATCTTACTCTTACATTTTGAAAAACAAAAAGCTAAAATGAATGCAATGGATATTTATTGTAGCCACTTTTTTCGCACCGTCATACTAGAGGAACAACGTGCAATCGCCGTCTCTATAAAAAATGGCCATTCCTTTACAGAGAAGTCCACCCCAGAGCAGAGCGATCAGGGATGTTTTAGAAATTTTGTATTTATGCTTTGACAAAACAGGATGTCACGTGAAAGTCGCAACCTTATATGCCCTATCGGTTTCAAATTCAAGGTCATCCGAAGAAGGGGTCATTTTGTCCCCAGGAAAACTAGCATCATTAAGAGAAGGGTCGCTTTTTTGCAGTAATGATTGTGATTGATTAACATTTTTTCGAGTTTGTTGCAAGAGCTCCCTGCTCCCTTCACAATAGTTAATGTCTAATGACAGAATAAATAAGTTTTAAGCTTCTTTTTTTTTAAATATTAAAAAAATCCCATAACAAAACAATATTAACAAGCATATATGTAAGTGGGGCCAGGGTCCAAAAAAGTGAGGGGGCCCAGGCCCCCCCTGGCCCCCTGCACCAGCCGCCACTGCCTACAAGCACACTGTTTATGTTGCCGAAATTGTAGATCCATGCATTCTCGGACTAGACTTTTTGAAGAAAAATGGAATTACGCTGAATTTTGAGAAAAGCAAGCTGCAAACATGGAGAGGCGAAGTTCCTTTGCACGATCTAGA
Source organism: Linyphia triangularis (assembly GCA_963978545.1). Taxonomy (NCBI): domain Eukaryota; kingdom Metazoa; phylum Arthropoda; class Arachnida; order Araneae; family Linyphiidae; genus Linyphia; species Linyphia triangularis. Next base: position 39,645,334 of record OZ021732.1, on the reverse strand, counting down.
CATGAAAGAGCTGTGCGTATATCGGATTATGGCTCATGAAGACAATGTCATAGAGAATGCTGAAGAGTCCACATCTATGAAAAGTACCTCACCAGCCTCGGAAAGAGAACCGAAGAAAGTGACGTTGATGAAACACTCCCAGGAAGTTGTTCATGTGGAAATGGACAAAGTTAGTGAAGAGGGAATCGACATCCGTACTCCTGTTACAAGCATCGAACGGAGATCCCGGGATCTATCATCTGCACCCGCGGATGATTCGAACGCAATCTCAAAATCATATAACCAGCAAGATGGGGATCATAAACTTTCACCGCTTCTGTTGGCATACGGGGGTGCAACTCACGAGACCACCGGATTTTCTCCATCTCTAACGATGTTTGGAAGAGACCTTAGGCTCCCCAGCAACCTCCTCTTTGGACAACCACCGGACACTCCTTCCTCGCCTGTCCAGTATCTAGATGATCTGCAGGTAAGTTTGGAAGCCGTACATCGGTTCGCCAGAGAGAGAAACAACATCATGACGGAGCGCATGAAGATCCGGTACTATGCCAAGGCCATGGACCGTTCATTCCAGGAAGGTGACAAGGTGTGGTTAGGGAACCCTAAACGTCGGAAAGGACTCTCCCCTAAGCTCCAGACGAACTGGGAAGGGCCGTATGGGGTCCTTGAGAAGATCAACGACGTCGTGGTGAGAATTCAACGGACACCTTCCTGTAAACCTAGAGTTGTACACTACAATAGGCTAGCCCCATATTATGGTAGAAGTCATTGAATGGCTTAAGGACTTCACTGCCCGGGACGTGCAGTCTTTAAGAAGGGTGAAATGTTGCACAAATTGTCTGTATATAGTGTAAATAGTGACGTATTATTTAAAATTCTATTGTAATTTATTTTTATCTTATTTTATTTATTAACAGCGATTATACAAGTTAGAAAAAGGTGGCAACACCTAAAGCAATCGAGAAGTTTCGAGATATTTCTTTTCCGATGAATTGGCTGGAAATTTCGCGAATGTCTCACGCGCTCTTATATTGTATAATCACTGTTTTCGAAGTTGTTTTTTGCTAAAGCTTGTGTTGAAGCTTGTGAGCGATTACACTGTTGCATGTGGATAAATTTTGTGAGTTTTCTGGAGAGAGAATAAATATTTTTATACTGTAAAAACTGTGCCATCATTGCCTCAGCGGAAAAATTCGTAACAGTATGTTACTTTTTTCTCTTATTTAGTGATATTCGTACACATTTTAAAGACATGATTTTTATTCGTAAAGTAAATTTTCACGTTCACTTTTGAATTCTTAGTTGTAAGATGTTCAAGTATGTTACTTTTTCTCTCTTATTTAGGCATTAGAGTATCCAAAATCAGTTATCACATCTCTATTCAGCATTAGCAGCTAGTTCTGTGTTGCCATTCGTCAACTTAAGTAAGTACCATTGTGCAATAAAAACTATCTTGATTAATACGAGGGCTATCCAGAAAGTAGATTACGTTTTGGAATAAAAAAATAAACAAAGTATAGGAAACAAATTTTATTATATACAGATGAAAGCCACACTCAAATACTACTTTTCTACATAGTCACCATTCAAATTAAGGCATTTATCGTAGCGATGTACGAGCTTCGAAATTCCTTCGTCGAAAAATTCGGCCGCCTGTGCCTTCAACCACTTCGTTACCTCTTCTTGCAGCTGTGCGTCGTCATCAAAACGCTGCATAGCTAGCCACTTCTTCATTGCTGGGAATAGGTGGAAGTCGCTCGATGCTAGTCGGGACTGTACGGCGGATGAGGAAACAACTCCCACTTAAAAGATTTAAGAACTTTACGAGTGACATTTGCCGTGTGGGGCCGGGCGTTGTCGTGAATTAACAAGATCTTAGAGCTCAACATTCCTCTGCGCTTGTTTTGAATTGCTCTTCTGAGTTTTTGGAGAGTTTGGCAATACCTTTGAGAGTTTATTGTAGTGCCTCTTTCCAGGAAGTCCACCAAAATCACACCTTTTCTGTCCCAAAAAACAGTCGCCATCATCTTCCTTGCCGACATTGTTTGCATACATTTCTTGGGTTTTTGGGGAGAACTTGTGTGCCCGATTCGCACTTATCGGCGAAAGCTTTCATGTCTGATGATGTCGCTTCTTGTAAAGCTTTAATGTCTGATGATGTCACTTCTTGACTGGCGGCAATTGCGGCGGCGAGTTCGGCATTTGTCGTTTCTTGACGGGCTTGACCAGCGGCAATTGTAGCGGCGGTTAATTCTTGTCCGGCTTTTATTTCAGCAGCGGTTGATTCCTGTCGAGCCTTCATTCCAACAATCATTTCCATCAACTGTTTCATTTGGTCTTCCATCATTCCTCTAGTTGTCGGCATTCAAAATTACGAGACCCCACTTCTGACACCACTGTTACGAATTTTTCCGCTGAGGCAATGATGGCACAGTTTTTCCAGTATAAAAATATTTATTCTCTCTTCAGAAAACTCACAAAATTTATCCACAGGCAACAGTGTAATCGCTCACAAGCTTTAGCAAAAAACAACTTCGAATACAGCGATTATACAAGCTCACTCCAATAGGTAAACAAAGCGATAAGCTTTCATCGAAATCCAAAGTCAATCTGAAAACTTTCCCGTTCTCCAGTCTTTTATATACAAGCGCGTGAGACATTCGCGAAATTTCCAGCCAATTCATCGGAAAAGAAAAATCTCGAAACTTCTCGATTGCTTTAGGTGTTGCCACCTTTTTCTAACTTGTATAATCGCTGTTAATAAATAAAATAAGATAAAAATAAATTACAATAGAATTTTAAATAATACGTCACTATTTACACTATATACAGACAATTTGTGCAACAATACTTAAACTCTTTACGACAAATAACTCATTAACGTAAAAAATTTACTTTACACATAAAAATCACTTTAAAATGTGTAAAAATATCGCTAAATAAGAGAAAAAAGTAACTTACTTAAAATTTCTAAAATAAATATTTAACCTTTACGCGAAAATTCCCATCAAATATAAACATCACGACTTTAAAATATGACATACAAGAGAAAAGTAACGTGCTTAAACTTTCTACGACAAATAACTTTAACATTAACACAAAAATTTACTTTACACATAAAAATCACCACTTGTAAATTTGAAATGTAGGAGGAAAGTATAACATACCTATAATTTCTACGACAAAGAATTCAAACATTGCCGTTCATGTCTTTAAAATGTATAATGACAACTCTAAATTTTAGAAAAAAGAAACACTAAAAATTTACAAGGCAAAGAATTTAAAATTGAACGTTAAAATTAACTTTACATGTACTATCATACTCTTATATCAACGATAAATAAGATAAAAAGAAACTCTAAAAATTTATAAGGCAAAGAATTTAAATAATACGCGAAAATTTACCTCACATATAAAAATTATGTCTTTCAAATGTGTAAGAATAATGCTAAATTAGAGAAGAAAAAAAATAACATATTTAAACTTTCTTCGACAACAATTTAAACAATACGCGAAAATTTCATACACAATTATTTTCTTAGGTTAATGTTAAATAATGGGAAATTTAACAGAATAAAAATTTCAAAGATAAAGAATTTTAACCTTTACACGAAAGTTTACATATAAATATCATGTCTTTAAACTTTAACGTGACAATTTACTTCTCAAATACAATTAAACTCTTAGGTTAATGTTAAATAAAAGAAAAAGTAACATACTCAAAAATTTCTAAGATAAGCATAACGTAAAAATTTCATATCATGTGTTTAAAATGTAACATATAAGAGAGAAAAAAAAAATAACATACTTGAACTTTCTATAGCAAAGAATTTAAGCGTTAGCGTAAAAATTTACTTTACATATAAAATTCACGTCTTTAAACGGGATGATAAGCATGTGACGGTAATTAGTCAATCAGATTAGCGGTAGGTGATACGCCACTTGCCGACATTTTTAGACCGGAGGATGAGTCACGCTAAAACTTGTTCAAACAGGTCGGGAGACTTGTACAGCAAGAACAGCAGCATCGACGCGCAAGCAGCGGGTGATGTTGCGGTGTGTCAGCAGGTCTTTGAGATTATCGTTTTCCTACTTTGCCTTTTTTCATAATGAAATGTTTGTGAAAACTTGGAAGGAATGAAGTGGATTTCAAAGACACATTACTAAGTGAAGGTATAATTCGCATGGATTTTCTTCCAAAAAGTATGATTCACTTGGAGAATTTAAGATCATTTCTACTTGAAAACTTTTGTATTGTCTAAAACATTGAATATTGTTCAAACTTAGTGAGATTATATGCTACAATATGGGTAAAACTTAACAAAATTGTTACATAGAAGAAAAATAGTAAGAGATTTAAAATAAATACTAGTTATAGATACTCCAAAGAAAAAATTTCACCTCTACTTTTCAATCGGAAAATCAATGCAAGTTGGAAATTTATGTTACTTCAAGAAAGACTTAGACAATTTACTTTGTAATAATATACGTTAAGGTGTCGTATTAACTCGTGCAATACATGCTGACTAAGGTTTATTTTACTTATCTAAGAAAGGTGAATTGGGGGAAAGTATTAAATAAATTGTAGATATTAAATACATTGTAGATATGCATTCAAGTTTTGAAAATCACCTGCAAGACTTTTAAAACATCTTAAGATAAATTGAAAAAAACTTGCGAATTATATGTAAACTATATAACTTTTTATACTCTGAAAGGAAATCACAAGTAACTTAGTTAATTTTTTTCATGGTAACACTCATATTCAACGACATGTTTTTAAAATTTAACCTTCTTTACATGATAATAGTTATAAATTTTTTCAATCTCAGATGCGATATACTATTATTTCTAACATATATGTTACGAATTGTGTAAAGTTTTTAAAAGAGTATATGCAAATCACCAATCAGAAACATAAAAATCTAACATCAATCAAACAAACTAAAATAATAAGATATTTTCCTTAGTGGAAATAGTTAACTACTCATGTGATGGAATATACTTAGAAAATTTAAATACTGAAAAAAGTTTGCTAGGCAAACTTAAAGAATATTTTTTTTTCTTGTGAAAAACTAGCATAAATTTGAAAAATGTAGAGTTTGTTACTACGTAAAATTGAACATCATCTGGACAAACTAAATTATACATGAATTTTTTTTTTTATTTGAGAGCTGCTGACAATATATCATTAATATAGAGATTTTTAACTTCCACCCATAATTTCTAAATAACTTATACATAAATTTCAGAAAACTGAAACGGAATGTGTTTTACAAGACGCTTATTTTGTAAGATGAATATTCAATATTAATATAACTGAGCAAAGTTCATTCCGGAATAATCTTGTAAAAGATACTTTTATTTTGAAAATAGTTTGAAATATCCTTTTAAATTTATGAATGCTCGCTTTCGAAAGACACAAATAAAACTGATATTACACATGATAATTAACACATGCATAACATTAGTCAAACAAAGTGGAATTTTTATTGCTTGTGACCGATAACTTTTCAGTGAAGTAGAACTTACATAGGAAATTTGTGCAAACTTTTTCAACTTTCAAACCAAGTATCATGTAAAATTATAAATTACGATAGGAAATAGCCCACTTCAGAATCGGAACAAGTCTTCTAGTTAAGCTAAATTTATTTCTCAAGGAATTGAAAGCATACCAGAAAAGTCCTTATCATTTCGCATCTATTCTCATGTAGCAAGAAGACATATTTTGTAAAAGATCGTCGTTGCACTTAACAAAAATCAGTAAAAATAAATGTATTTTCTATGGCAAAGATAAAACTTCACAACTTAATTACTGAAATTTAGCTAAGTTGCATATGGTTTATTCACATAACTCGCATATGCTTCGAATGTTGAAATATATTTGTCAGTTGAAATCAAACTCATCGAAAATAAATGCTACCTACATTTTCAAGTCGGAAATTACTATTAAATAAACTTTACATGTAAAACATTGTCATGTTAAAAAGAAAAATCTACAAAAATGTAAATGATAATTTTACTGTTGTTTATTCTAGGCAAACGTTTTATTGTCTAACAGAGAACTTAAACTTTAGCAGAAGAAAAAAAAAATACAATTTTTATATCCTATCATGCTTGTCGAAAATTGAATTTATTAGCTGTTGTAATAGATTTTTATTGTCCAAATTTCTATAGTTTTTCTTCCCAGTAATAAAATTAAGTTCATGTGTAATGATTAGGTTTTTTGGATGAATCTTATAAATTTAATGAAATTATTATGACCTAAGAGATTGAGTGAACTGAATAAACAATGATGTAAATTTAAACAGTGACTTGAACTGATACATACTATAACTGTAAAGAAGTATGACAAAGTGATAGATGAAGTAAAAATTGAAGTTGAGTGAAATGTGTTGAAAAAAGTTGAAGACGACAAGAAATTCGTAATTGAGAATTATCAATGACTTATATTAACTTCGTTTTTCTTGCTTATGACAAGAAAATACACTCTTTCTTATTAAGAACCAACTTGATATCTTATCATAGAATGACAATGATGAAATATCTATACATTAAAAAAGAATAAAAAATACCAAACTTAGACATAACAAATTTCTTGAAATTCATGTATAATGTGAGAAGTTTTACTGGAAATATAGAAGATACAACATTGAAAGATGTAAATGTTTCGAAGTACTTTATCAGAAGAAAAAAAATGCGCTGAGGTTCGCTATAAAAAATTTTAGGAGAAAGTTTAAACAAAATTTAAAATCAAACATGCTTTTAAATGGGAACACATATATTAAAACTATAGCACATTAAACAATTTATATTACGTCATATCAGTTGTATCAAACTGAATAACATAAAAAACAACCACAAACTGAATAACCATGAAAATTATCAATATATGTGGAAAAGTTTCCTTTTTTCCCATATAAAAAATAACACATTGACGTACGTTAAGATCACGAAACATGCGTAATCATATACCGATAAGAGCAACCAATGTTGCGGGGAGATATTCATTTGATGGTCAATATCCCATGAATAAATTGATTGATTGAATTTCTAATGCTAATTCCAATAGTATTCCACGTAACTTCAACTTTATATGTTACACTATAGATATATTTATTTTTCAAATATATTGACTTTCGAAAAATCATCCTTCAATATAAGAATGATCATAGTAAGAATAAAAGAAAAGATACTAAGCATTGATTTAAAGTGTATTTATTTCAACTTAGCAACAAATCATATGCGTGAAACGAAAATTGCTTCGAACCAAAGTATAACTATCCAATTTCATTGATTCCTACAAGGAAATTTTTCTCATAGTAATTGAATATTTTTTCTCATACACATTATAAGTGTTGTCCAATCAGGTGTAGAATAGTTGAAGATATCCGACCTCTTTCTAAATATTAATAAGTCACTGTTGAAAAACTTATAAAAATTTCAATTTACACTTAAAGTTTTTTTTTTTATATATATATTTCAAAGAATTTTTTCAAATCAATATGTATATTTAAATACTGAAACTTATTCACTTCAATAAATGTATGTTTAAGTTATAAAACTTGTCGTATGTATTGAAAAATTGTAACTTTTCGTCTTCTTCGTATAAATCGATAACTTATACACTAGTTCTTCATCAATTAATCTTCTAAGTAAATCTTTCAAAGGTAAAAACACACTTATAGCTTTGCATTTGTAACATGTTAAATTGTACATGTTTCTCGTGAAATTAAAATTTTATGTTTTCCATGAAAATATATAAAATTTTGTAACTTTCACATGAAACATGTACAATTTAACTTGTTACAAATGCAAAGCTATAAGTATGTTTTTACCTTTGAAAGATTTACTTAGAAGATTAATTGATGAAGAACTAGTGTATAAGTTATCGATTTATACGAAGAAGACGAAAAGTTACAATTTTTCAATACATATGACAAGTTTTATAACTTAAACATACATTTATTGAAGTGAATTAGTTTCAGTATTTAAATATACATATTGATTTGAAAAAATTCTTTGAAATATATATAAAAAAAAAAACTTTAAGTGTAAATTGAAATTTTTATAAGTTTTTCAACAGTGACTTATTAATATTTAGAAAGAGGTCGGATATCTTCAGCTATTCTACACCTGATTGGACAACACTTATAATGCGTACGAGAGAAAAAAAAATTCAATTACTAGATGAGAAAAATTTCCTTGTAGGAATCAATGAAATTGGATAGTTATACTTTGGTTCGAAGCAATTTTCGTTTCAAGCATATGATTTGTTGCTTAGTTGAAATAAATACACTTTAAATTAATGCTTAGTATTATTTCTTTTATTCTTACTATGATCATTCTTATATTGAAGGATGATTTTTCGAAAGTCAATATATTTGAAAAATAAATATATCTATAGTGTAACATATAAAGTTGAAGTTACGTGGAATACTATTGAAATTAGCATTAGAAATTCAATCAATCAATTTATTCATGGGATATTGACCATCACGTGAATATCTCCCCGCAACATTGGTTGCTCTTATCGGTATATGATTACGCATGTTTCGTGATCTTAACGTACGTCAATATGTTATTTTTTTATATGTGAAAAAAGGAAACTTTTCCACATATATTGATAATTTTCATGTTTATTCAGTTTGTGGTTGTTTTTTATGTTATTCAGTTTGATACAACTGAGATGACGTAATATAAATTGTTTAATGTGCTATAGTTTTAATATATGTGTTCCCATTTAAAAGCATGTTTGATTTTAAATTTTGTTTAAACTTTCTCCTAAAATTTTTTATAGCGAACCTCAGCGCATTTTTTTTTTCTGATAAAGTACTTCGAAACATTTACATCTTTCAATGTTGTATCTTCTATATTTCCAGTAAAACTTCTCACATTATACATGAATTTCAAGAAATTTGTTATGTCTAAGTTTGGTATTTTTTATACTTTTTTAATGTATAGATATTTCATCATTGTCATTCTATGATAAGATATCAAGTTGGTTCTTAATAAGAAAGAGTGTATTTTCTTGTCATAAGCAAGAAAAACGAAGTTAATATAAGTCATTGATGATTCTCAATTACGAATTTCTTGTCGTCTTCAACTTTTTTCAACACATTTCACTCAACTTCAATTTTTACTTCATCTATCACTTTGTCATACTTCTTTACAGTTATAGTATGTATCAGTTCAAGTCACTGTTTAAATTTACATCATTGTTTATTCAGTTCACTCAATCTCTTAGGTCATAATAATTTCATTAAATTTATAAGATTCATCCAAAAAACCTAATCATTACACATGAACTTAATTTTATTGCACTGGGAAGAAAAACTATAGAAATTTGGACAATAAAAATCTATTACAACAGCTAATAAATTCAATTTTCGACAAGCATGATAGGATATAAAAATTGTATTTTTTTTTTTTTCTTCTGCTAAAGTTTAAGTTCTCTGTTAGACAATAAAACGTTTGCCTAGAATAAACAACAGTAAAATTATCATTTACATTTTTGTAGATTTTTCTTTTTAACATGACAATGTTTTACATGTAAAGTTTATTTAATAGTAATTTCCGACTTGAAAATGTAGGTAGCATTTATTTTCGATGAGTTTGATTTCAACTGACAAATATATTTCAACATTCGAAGCATATGCGAGTTATGTGAATAAACCATATGCAACTTAGCTAAATTTCAGTAATTAAGTTGTGAAGTTTTATCTTTGCCATAGAAAATACATTTATTTTTACTGATTTTTGTTAAGTGCAACGACGATCTTTTACAAAATATGTCTTCTTGCTACATGAGAAAAGAGGCGAAATGATAAGGACTTTTCTGGTATGCTTTCAATTCCTTGAGAAATAAATTTAGCTTAACTAGAAGACTTGTTCCGATTCTGAAGTGGGCTATTTCCTATCGTAATTTATAATTTTACATGATACTTGGTTTGAAAGTTGAAAAAGTTTGCACAAATTTCCTATGTAAGTTCTACTTCACTGAAAAGTTATCGGTCACAAGCAATAAAAATTCCACTTTGTTTGACTAATGTTATGCATGTGTTAATTATCATGTGTAATATCAGTTTTATTTGTGTCTTTCGAAAGCGAGCATTCATAAATTTAAAAGGATATTTCAAACTATTTTCAAAATAAAAGTATCTTTTACAAGATTATTCCGGAATGAACTTTGCTCAGTTATATTAATATTGAATATTCATCTTACAAAATAAGCGTCTTGTAAAACACATTCCGTTTCAGTTTTCTGAAATTTATGTATAAGTTATTTAGAAATTATGGGTGGAAGTTAAAAATCTCTATATTAATGATATATTGTCAGCAGCTCTCAAATAAAAAAAAAAATTCATGTATAATTTAGTTTGTCCAGATGATGTTCAATTTTACGTAGTAACAAACTCTACATTTTTCAAATTTATGCTAGTTTTTCACAAGAAAAAAAAAATATTCTTTAAGTTTGCCTAGCAAACTTTTTTCAGTATTTAAATTTTCTAAGTATATTCCATCACATGAGTAGTTAACTATTTCCACTAAGGAAAATATCTTATTATTTTAGTTTGTTTGATTGATGTTAGATTTTTATGTTTCTGATTGGTGATTTGCATATACTCTTTTAAAAACTTTACACAATTCGTAACATATATGTTAGAAATAATAGTATATCGCATCTGAGATTGAAAAAATTTATAACTATTATCATGTAAAGAAGGTTAAATTTTAAAAACATGTCGTTGAATGTGAGTGTTACCATGAAAAAGTTAACTAAATTACTTGTGATTTTCTTTCAGAGTATAAAAAGTTATATAGTTTACATATAATTCGCAAGTTTCTTTCAATTTATCTTAAGATGTTTTAAAAGTCTTGCAGGTGATTTTCAAAACTTGAATGCATATCTTCAATGTATTTAATATCTACAATTTATTTAATATTTCCCCCAATTCATCTTTCTTAGATAAGTAAAATAAACCTTAGTCAGCATGTATTGCACGAGTTAATACGACACCTTAATGTATATTATTACAAAGTAAATTGTCTAAGTCTTTCTTGAAGTAACATAAGTTTCCAACTTGCATTGATTTTCCGATTGAAAAGTAGAGGTGAAATTTTTTCTTTTGAGTATCTATAACTAGTGTTTATTTTAAATCTCTTACTATTTTTCTTCTATGTAACAATTTTGTTAAGTTTTACCCATATTGTAGCATATAATCTCACTAAGTTTGAACAATATTCAATGTTTTAGACAATACAAAAGTTTTCAAGTAGAAATGATCTTAAATTCTCCAAGAGAATCATACTTTTTGGAAGAAAATCCATGCGAATTATACCTTCACTTAGTAATGTGTCTTTGAAATCCACTTCATTCCTTCCAAGTTTTCACAAACATTTCATTATGAAAAAAGGCAAAGTAGGAAAACGATAATCTCAAAGACCTGCTGACACACCGCAACATCACCCGCTGCTTGCGCGTCGATGCTGCTGTTCTTGCTGTACAAGTCTCCCGACCTGTTTGAACAAGTTTTAGCGTGACTCATCCTCCGGTCTAAAAATGTCGGCAAGTTGCGTATCACCTACCGCTAACCTGATTGGCTAATTACCGTCACATGCTTATCATCCCGTTTAAAGACGTGAATTTTATATGTAAAGTAAATTTTTACGCTAACGCTTAAATTCTTTGCTATAGAAAGTTCAAGTATGTTATTTTTTTTTCTCTCTTATATGTTACATTTTAAACACATGATATGAAATTTTTACGTTATGCTTATCTTAGAAATTGTTGTGTATGTTACTTTTTCTTTTATTTAACATTAACCTAAGAGTTTAATTGTATATGAGAAGTAAATTGTCACGTTAAAGTTTAAAGACATGATATTTATATGTGAAGTAAATTTTCGTGTAAAGGTTAAAATGCTTTATCTTTGAAATTTTTATTCTGTTAAATTTCCCATTATTTAACATTAACCTAAGAAAATAATTGTGTATGAAATTTTCGCGTATTGTTTAAATTGTTGTCGAAGAAAGTTTAAATATGTTATTTTTTTTCTTCTCTAATTTAACATTATTCTTACACATTTTAAAGATAAAAATGTTATGTGTGAAATAAATTTTCGCGTATTGTACAATTCCTTACCTTATAAATTTTTAATATTTCTTTTTCTCTAATTTAGCGTTATTCTTACACATTTGAAAGACATAATTTTTATATGTGAGGTAAATTTTCGCGTATTATTTAAATTCTTTGCCTTATAAATTTTTAGAGTTTCTTTTTATCTTATTTATCGTTGATATAAGAGTATGATAGTACATGTAAAGTTAATTTTAACGTTCAATTTTAAATTCTTTGCCTTGTAAATTTTTAGTGTTTCTTTTTTCTAAAAGTTAGAGTTGTCATTATACATTTTAAAGACATGAACGGCAATGTTTGAATTCTTTGTCGTAGAAATTATAGGTATGTTATACTTTCCTCCTACATTTCAAATTTACAACTCGTGATTTTTATGTGTAAAGTAAATTTTTGTGTTAGTGTTAAAGTTATTTGTCGTAGAAAGTTTAAGCACGTTACTTTTCTCTTGTATGTCATATTTTAAAGTCGTAGTGTTTATATTTGATGGGAATTTTCGCGTAAAGGTTAAATATTTATTTTAGAAATTTTAAGTAAGTTACTTTTTTCTCTTATTTAGCGATATTTTTACACATTTTAAAGTGATTTTTAAGTGTAAAGTAAATTTTTTACGTTAATGAGTTATTTGTCGTAAAGAGTTTAAGTATGTTACTTTTTTTCTCTTATTTGGTGATATTCGTACACATTTTAAAGACATGATTTTTATTCGTAAAGTAAATTTTCACGTTCACTTTTGAATTCTTAGTTGTAAGATGTTCAAGTATGTTACTTTTTCTCTCTTATTTAGGCATTAGAGTATCCAAAATCAGTTATCACATCTCTATTCAGCATTAGCAGCTAGTTCTGTGTTGCCATTCGTCAACTTAAGTAAGTACCATTGTGCAATAAAAACTATCTTGATTAATATAACTAACATAGACAGATTAATTTCTAACAGGTATTGAGAGCATTTAACATGTATTGGGAGCAATTAGGAAGCATTTAACAGGTATTGGGAGCAGTTAAGGAGCATTTAACGGGTATCGGGAGCAGTTAGGAGCATTTAACATGTATTGGGAGCAGTTATGGAGCATTTAGCGTGTATTGGGAGCAGTTAGGGAGCATTTAACAGGTATTGGGAGCAGTTAGGGAGCATTTAGCGGGTATTGGGAGCAGTTAGGGAGCATTTAACATGTATTGGGAGCAGTTAGGGAGCATTTAGCAGGTATTGGGAGCATTTAGGGAGCATTTAACAGGTATTGGGAGCCATTGAGAGCCAATTGGGAGCCGTTGGGAGCCATTGGTAATAACATCATAAAGAAAGATATGCTAGTTAAAAAAATTAAGATATTTCTGCACATTTGCATGAAGAGTAAACTGTAACACTAAAGTTAAATTTGTTTGTATCAAAATTACAATTTTCATGAAAACTGTTAAGGATACGTTAAAATTTTCGTGAAATTAATTAAGTTTTTTCATAAAAAAGCTACATACAAGTAGATATTAGTAAAAATTTCTATTGAAAATATTTTTTTTTTTTTTACATTAGTGTTTAAATAATTATTTTCAAAACTAAAATTTTCATGAAAAAATGTTTAGACAGACTAAAATTTTCATGAAATTCAGTATTGGATGATTGGTTAGTGACCTCATATTTCAAAGAAATATACGTTCTTTAGAATAAGTTTTTTTCTTTTTATAGGGAGGAGTGGGGCGGTAACAATTCTTCCTAAAAGAGGTATCGGGCCGGAGGTGGGTCCTCACTTTTAAAATTTAGCTTGAAAATAATTAACATTTTCTAAAGTCTTTCAAATTAGCTTATTCAAAATTGATTAGGGAAGGGGAGTGGGTAGATGAGTTCCCTTGAAGGCAACGTCCGATAGTCGATATTTTAACAATTGTTTGGTAAAATATTGAAATGTCACGTGTAGCTCGAGGTTATGGTTCTTTAGACCCTTAGCAAATGGCCTTCACTTTTATTAAACTTAAAAGTCGTGTTAAGATTTTTTTTATTTGCATATATCTCTGATCTTAGAAATTTAATGCAAATACCTCTTAAATTCACTCCTAGATGGCGCCACTACCCTAAACTTAGTAGAAAACTATCTTACTAAACTGTGTAGCCAATCATAAGCGTCCATTTTGTCACGTGTTTAGAACCGACTAATCGTAAGCAAGCATTTTGTCGATCTCTCACATAAAGCAAGTCATGACGTCATACCCGCTGTGACGTCACTAGTCAAAAAACCCTATCACTCTAACTTATTCACTAAGAAGCAGCCCTAGAACAACTCAACTCCGTCTTAAAGATAAACCAAAACTAAAAAAGTGTTGCTACCGATCAAAACTTTGATATAAAACACATTATGACGTCATCCCCACTGTGACGTCATACACAAACAGCTTATAACGAAACCGAAACTAAAACAGCAGCAGGAGGGAAACAACTCCACTCCACTTCCGGTCACGCCCCCTTCTGGTGACGTCAAAGCCACGCCCCCATACCATACCATTGCACATTGCGTCATGGCCCCGGACTGTCATTTCTTATCTACTGGCGTTTCAGGTACAGGAAGCGTGCAAATCAAGCTTTAGTGTGTACTAACTCTCGGAAGATCACAATAAAACTTTAATAAATTCGAATTTTCAGCCAATCACCAATGCGTATTTAATTTTTCCATAAACTATGAGGTTGCCAATCATAAATTCCACAAAAAGTTTATTTAAAATTGAAATCTTTTGGAAACAGTCAAGCTTAACTTTACAAAAATGAATGCTCTCATTCCTTCCTCTCTATATCACAGGTGTATGTGACCCTAAAGCTTGGCGTCCACTATCGCTATGCAGAGCAGAGCAGATCAGAGCGGAGTGGATTAGATCCAATTACAAGGCTGTCAACGTCCATTGTAGCTCGAGGCTCGTGCTATAGTAGACATTGGCAGCCTTGTATTTGGCTCTAATCCACTCCACTCTGCTCTGATCTACTCTGCTTAGCGATAGTGGACGCCAAGCTTTGTCTTTGACAAGTTCCCTTTGAAAAATTTCTTACCATAATTATTTTTTAGAAAATTTCTATTCCTGTAGCTAGTAATATGTAATTTGCGTACTTTAGACAATTATTCTTCAAAGGTTTTTGTTTACGGAAAAAATGTGTGCGTAATTTAAAGAACAGCTTATTTCCTCTGATGCTTGAAACCATAGACTGAAACTGACCTTTGAATTAATTTCTTAATCATTGATGTAAGGAAAAGGCTAATTTTTGGAGAGGGTAAAGTATTTATTTATTGATTGGATTGAACCTAACTGTCGATCATAGTTTGCTGTTTTTACTGTCTGTCAGGGGCGTAGCCAGGATTTTTTTCGGGGGGGCGTGGGGATATGCTCACCCATATTAAAGAATTGCTTGCAATAGAGGTATATATAAAACTAAAAAGAAAAGGCTAATTTTAGGAGAGGGTAAAGTATTTATTGATTGGATTGAACCTAACTGTTGATCATAGTTTGTTGTTTTTACTGTCTGTCAGGGGCGTTGCCAGGATTTTTTTCTGGGGGGTGGGCATATGCTCACCCATATTAAAGAATTGCTTGCAATAGAGGTATATATAAAACTCGAAGATAATACTTTTAAATCGAATACCCTTAATTACTTAGTCAATTAATTAGTCAATAAAATCTTCGGTACTATTTAGCGGCATATAATTTCTTAGTAAGTAAAAAATATTATTTTTTTTAATTAACTTCACTCACAAAATTTGCAGAAAATTAAGTTAAGCACATATCGTGCCTCGTAATTCAATTATCATGCCTCGTAATTCATAAAAGAAAACCTAACTGTTGAGGCTTTTTGGAAAGTTTATTATGAACTTCTTGGTCAATGTCAATTTCTCTATGAATGAATATGAAATCCAAAACATTTAAGCGATTTTGGGAAGTAGAATTTCTCAGGTAATTTTTCAATTGCCTTAAAGATTAAAACAACCTTTCCGCAGTGGCAATTGTAATAGACAATGTTGCCGATTACAACCGTTTACTATCTGTTTTTTAGTGAGAACGGTATATGCATTAAGAATAGGTAGAACTAAATAGTTAAATATACTCATTCATATAGTCACAGTGTGGTTTTAGAGTTAGTGAGGCCCAGGGCAAACTTATCTTTGACCTAAAGCCTATGTCGAGTTTACTCAATGCTACAAAACCTGTTGTACAACAGTAATGTTCATACTTACTTTAAAAAAGAGCTGTGAAAAAAATTGAAGTTACAAAGGTGTGTAAAATAATTTCTTATATTGAACAAATATTAGTTCTGTTCAATACTATTTTCCCAGTACTTACAAATAATATTTAAACAGTGTTGACCAAATACTAATCGATGGTGCGTATTTTAAATGGATGAATTATGAAGGATTTAACAAACACAGTGTCGTGTTCTTTTTTTAAATAAAAAAAATTGGTACTTACTTTAATATTAAGAATGTAGCTAGTTTTCCAGGCAAAGCCTAAAGTTCAATATGCAACACATTATACGCAACTCGTAGTAATGTACTTTCTGTAAGAAAATATGCAACTGTTGGTCAGGAACTTTCTGAATCAGGTCAGAGGTCATTACCAGACAGAAACGGTATTGTACAACAAATAGCCAGTAGGCAACAGACACAGGGGGAAAAGACAACGGGTAGGAGGGTTAGAATTGTCCGCCAGCCAAAAAATCGAAAAGAAGGGAGGGGGGGGGGGGAGAGAGGTTTTTCAATTCCAATTCCTGGAAACTCTCCCCGAAAACGAGGGGTTCTCAACATAGAAGAAGACAATTTCACTACAATTTTATTTCGGTAAGTAATTATATTTCGGTTTTTAATTTTCTACTGCTTTTTCTACAGTCTAAAAATTTCGGGGGGGGGGGGGATTATATCCCCATATACCCCCCTGACTACGCGCATGCTCTCTGTTTATCAAAGGAAAGCCCCGCCAGTTTGTCTAGCGTTATCTATTGCCGTGGAAACAAGACTAGCCTCATTTTCCACGGGGGATTCCAGAACAAAAACATCTACTCTTTGTATGACAATTTCATACACACGTAGCCCTACTTCAAATCGACGAGTTTTGTTTCTATAATGACCGTCATCAACCATCAAACTAAACTGGCGGGAACTATTCTTCTGATAGATAGACAGACAGTACTACGGAGTTACACATTATAGGGGCTCAGTGGCCTAACGAGAAAGACATCGAGCTCATGATCGGAAAATCGTGGGCTCAAACTTGCCTCGTCGAATACCAGTGTGTACGATAATTGGGGGAGAGGGGGCGGCTGCACATAAAATCTGTCGAGGATATCCTTTCGTTAGTGTGGTGGGATTGGAAAGAGGTACTCCGTAAGGTTTCGACCTTGTTATGTTATCGGTTTGAGTGTGATAAGCACTTTATAGTGGTCGAAATAGACAACCGGAACCACTGATTTCCAACTCCAACTACAACTTCTGGATAACTTATAGGCGGTTTCTGCTCTGCAATCAGATGAAGTCAATTGAATACCCCTCCCCCCCCCCCTCTATGCTACATAATAGGTCGCCCATGGTTACAAACACATTCGAACTAGTTAGGGGGGAGGGAGTTGGTGATAATCTCAGTGGTGATTGTTAAGCCTTCTTCGGCTTCAAGTCAATAAGCAAGCAATTAGAGATCCAGTGCCTGGAACCGTGCTATGTAAAATAATAATAATAATAATAATAAACCTACTTGTTTCCCAACTTAAAATGCTTCATTTCCTCATCCTTGTTTTTGGAAATTCATTCAATTCAGTACGTTTATTTCAATCATTTGATTTTGCAATCTATATTCAATCAACTCTTCGATTATACTCGTGGTATATAAAACCCTTTTTGGCTGTCAAAGATAAAGTTGCCAGAAATATGTATATTTGCATATTGATGTTTTCAGGGCCACTGGTATTCGTTAGGTATTCTGAAAAAATTTTCCAGCAAATAACACAGGACGCGGATAGGTGTTTTTTTGTTTTTTTTTAATCTTATCTTTCAATGTGGTCTATGAAATTTCGATCGTCTAGATAGATAATGACGAATTTTATCCTACTTTTTTCGTCATCCACGGATATAGGTATCACGAGAAGATATAATATTGTCGGTAAACTATAAACGATTTAGAATGCGTCGTTTGACCTTCTGACAGAACAAGTCCGCTTCTGTTTCAGAACAATGCAAGATGTTGGTTTAGATCAGAAGAACTCGTAAATTATTTATGTATCCGGCTATTTCAGTTTTTTCCCCTTTCGTCTTTTGTTTGTCTTTCACTTGAATTTATTCGAATGCGAAGAAACCGAATTGTAGATCTCGCCGGAAAATATATTTCATATCGGACACGAAATCAGACCACTCACGCCTTTGCCCAGTTCTAGCGGGTCACATTATATCCGACAGATGCAATTTTATGAATATAATAAACCAACTGTGGGACAACAGTTGTTAAGGTAGGTTGTATACGTGGAACGCCATTGTTCTACAGTGAGTATCTTTTTTATATAATTCATAGTTTTAATGAATTTAACATCTTTTGCTGGCACATATGAGCAGGGGTGTAGTGGAGCGGGAACGCTTGGGAACGACGATCCTTTACCTTTTTGAAAAGGGGAACGGCGTTCCCACACCTAAAAAATTTTTAAGTTTGTATTTCACATTTTTTTTCTTTACTTGACAATAAAAGCAAAATCGAGTAAGGAAACGAAAAAGTTCTTTCCAGAGAATTGTGCTTTCGTTTTGATCCACAATTTCAGAGCTGAGCAGGAAAGTTCAAGTATTTGAAAAACACATACTCTAGTTAACACGCTTCTAGTTGCTAATTTCATTTTATTAATGAAGCAAATTTTGAAAAGGAAAGGAAGGGTCTATTAAGCAAGAACTTCTTTATATTTTCATCTCTAGAAAGAGAAAAACCATGAAACTCTCAATCGACATCTGCAGCGATCGCAATATTTTTAAATTCATTTTGAAAACAGATTTCAGGAGTGTCTGAATCGAAACTCAATCTCTTGTAGAAATTTTTCTGAATGGGAATTGTTAAAAAAATCACGTAAATAATCTGTTTAAAATGTGTTGTAGATAATCAGTTTAAAAATTGTTGTAAAAAATCTGTTTAAAATTTGTGTCAATAATATGTTTGAACATGTGTTATAATCCATTTATAACGTGTCAAATGATCTGTTAAAATAGGTTGTCTAAGGCAAATTGTTTTAAAATCCATATAACTTAATAGTTTAAAAATTAGTTTAAATACTATTATTTATAATATTATTTATTCTTTGTAGTCATTTTCACATTCCCCTCCTCCCAAAGAAAAAAAGTATACTTTTACATAGCGACACTACTTAGCGTTCCCACACCTTTTTATTTTACACTACACCACTGCATATGAGTTGTAGATACTAGACAGATTAATTTTTGTATGGCTCCCAACGGTCGGAGAGGGGGGTGGGAGTTACTGGTCGACACCAGAAAATATAGCGACTTGGATTTGTCCAGATACCTCAAATTCCTGGCCGAAACATTAAATATCAAAATTGAAACAAATAACTATTTCGTAATCTTCAAACAGATCGCGGAAACCTATTTTCAAGCACGAGTTCAGTGTATGGTCCGTTAAGAAGAAATTTGGAACTTTTGAACTTGGGAGTAATTCTATTCAATTTGGATAGAAAAATGAAAGAAGAAAAAAAAGAAGGAAAAAAATGCTTGCTTTTTTTTCCAATAGAATGTCCGCAGATTTTTGGCAATGAATGTGGGATACCTGGACCCTTGTACGACCGTTGGTTGGACGAGGTGTAATGTTTACATTGATGAGTTCTAGGAAAAGAAAGATAGCACTTGGGTTATTGAAATATATTTTGTTTTGGATTAATGGTCATCTCATTGGCTTGACTGAGAGAGAAAATGTGTCTGAAATTTGGCTAACTTTACTTCTCCTTGATCATTAACAAGGGTAAGGGCCATTCCAATCTCTAGGGACATATGCATAAGTATGAAATTATAATTAATCATGTTCTATGTTGTCCCTTCTTGAATTTTAGATAGTGCTTCTGCACTTGATCACGTCTACTCTTCAGTTTTACGACAAAAACTTATCAGTTTCAAATATCATCTCGTTATAATTTTTTTACTTTACTTTACGATCGTTGGTGTAAGACTAAGAAGTGCAAAGTAAGCGGGCAGTTGCCCACTCACTATTTGAAATTTTAGTGAATTTGAGGGCAAAATCATTTTCAATATTTTTTTTAAAGTAATTTTTTAAAAACTTTTAATGCAGGAAAAACAACTATTTGCATCAGTTCCCACACTCCCGCCAGATGGCAGCACTGTAATCTTAGCTAATGTATTAACTATTAGGTATTTATTTTATTATAGTAGCTAGAATTTTTTTTTTTTTTTTGACGGATATGGGGATGGGAGGAGATGTATAAATAGGGCTTTGTGTAGCAATCAGCGTTTTAGTGAGAGACACTTCGTGTTAAGTGTCAAAAACCTCTGTACACATTGATAACTCTCCGCAACGAGAAACCGCGCATCTATATAAAATCATATATAAATCATTCCGTGGATCAAATAACCCATCGCAATATACATCTTGGTAAAAAAAAAAAATCTAAGGAGAATACATAAATAATTCCACACATTTTTTTTTTTTTTTTAAATTCACCTGTCTGATTGTGGTAGATTAAGTGTTCAATAATTAGTTAACTTTAGAAAAGATCATAAAATAATTTGCAAAAGCATTTTTAAGAATTCATGTATTACATTAATTCCGAAATATTCATAGCACTACAATAAGAAGTTCTCCATACTTTTAACTTTTTTTTACTGCCACAGTACTGTAAAACGCGCTTCTACCTCGTCTCATTCCTCACAACGGTACTTCTTTATTATATATATATATATATATATATATATATATATATATATATATATATATATATATATATATATATATATATATATATATATATATATATATATATATATATATATATATATTACAAAAATTAATTTGTATTGGAAGAACTTTGTTGCAGGCAGGCTACATTTTAATTTTATCATTTTGATGATAATGATGTTGCATAATAATGATGACATATTTTAATATGGCAATAAAAAATTATAGAAATAGAATACAACGATGCTATGAGTCTAATAATTATTTACATAAAGTATTCAGCATATTGATGGTTCTTGTTTTGAACAAATAAACTTATCTTTGAGAATTAAAAACGCATTAAAATCCGTTTGTTAATTTTCAGGTAACAATTCTACAGACTGTTAACAAAGAATAAGGCAGGATTAAAATTGAACCCAAAAAACTTTTGTTGTTTTCATTTGTTTACTCATTTTTTATAATTAAGTCACCCTCAATAGATGTACTTATTAATAATACTCTATATTTAAAAAAAAATTAAGGAAAATTATATGTACTAAATAAATAAGATTTATTAAGAATTGATTAATGTAATGTGAGTTGTAACTGAACAATTTGCTTATTTCTTTATTCTTCTCGAGGCAGATTGAAAAAAAAACCGATTCATTTCTAAAACAAAACATATAAATTCATTTTCCTTGGAGGATAGAAGTAAAAGCGATACACACCAAGCAATAACACTATCATAATAAAACAATAATATTACCGCCAAAGCGAGTTCAAAAAAGCACACAAATCATTTGTGCAGCAATTATTTTTTAGATAATCAAAACCCACATACAAAATAATTAAAATTTCGTAAAATTCTTAATCTGATTGTATGTTAGAGAACAGTCTTAATTCTCTTTTGTATTTTAAACCCACAAATGTCGGGATATTACTAACACAATGTATATTTTTTTTTGTACTTTTATTAAAAATTGAGTAATCAAAGAATACAAACGAATAATTTGTCAAAATATATTACATTTTTATTTACAGACAACAACAAAAATCAGCATATGACACAGTTGATATTGTCTTCAAGTATGCACAATTATATGTTGTAACAAACGTTAATAAGTGTAATTTATGGAGCAGATAAATTAAAATTCAGTTATTTTAAAAACAACGAAATAGCAGTTTATCGCATATCCCCATTTGAACATGGATGAACTCAACAATATTTGTGGTTCCAAAAAATACTGCTTATAATATTTATATATTTATAAATAATGGCCTATTCTTATGGGGATTACTTGTTAAGAATTCAAATTATAAAAGTAATATGAAAGAAAAAAAATCTTCCCGTGTGCCTGGTATTGGCGGCCAATTGATTTGATATGTGAGCATCCTGGAGTTGAAGGGTCCCGTCTGTCATTTTGTTACGGTATTTAGTTTTTTACGTTGATCATATATGGAAAAAGTATCACCAAGATAAGTTGCCGAAACGCAAAGATCACCGAAATGGGACTTTCTTTAGTTCAGCATAACAAGGAGGCAAAAGTCATTCCACACACTGAATGTCATTGTATCTTGTTTGGATAGTCGCTCCATTAATTTTCAAGATCCTCCTAAAGTTCTATGAATTTTATTCATCCAAATGTCTTTCACCTTGAAATCTTCAAATTCGGCCACATTAGCTCTAGAAAATAGCATACAATTCATATAGCATCAGCGTCTATTTCAAGGGAACTTATTATGAATTTGATGGGAATTTTATTTTCTCTCTAAAATAATACGTGTTGAAAAATTTTGCGCAACAAAATTATATTTTTCGTAGAAGTTGTAAAATTTTAATTGGGCATTTTATTTTGATCGGATGCTGTTTTAGCATTGAAAAAAGAAGAAATTTTCTTGACACCAGTCAGTGGCGGCTCGTGGGGTATCGTCAGGGCAGCATCGAAATTTATTAGTTCAAAATTAAAATATATTTTACAATTTTCTAAAATGAAGTTCCAATTTCTATGTTAAGTGTAAAAAAAATACAATAAATAGCAAACTTGTTGCCTCAAAATACTGAATTCACTAGTGAATAGTAGTAGTAGTAGTAGTAGTAGTAGTAGTAGTAAAAAAACGCTTTCAATCAACCCAAACCATGCCAAGGTGACCGATGGAACACAACAGAGCTTTTCCCACCACGTAATGTGCAGCGAGACGACGGCCAGTTCAGCAGTTTTCAACTTCGGCTGTCCTTGTGAATTCGATGATCTGATTGGTTCCGCTAGAGAATCAGCGTGGGAGAGGTGAGGGAGTGTGAGAGGTAGGTTTCTAAAAACCCCTCCAAACGGAATGTCGCGATAAGTTTAGACTGTTTTCTTGTTATTTTAAGTTAACCATTTTGAAACATGGATCCCCTTTATCATAAAATGTGCGTATTGTTTGAAACTCATTTAGAAGAAGGAAAGAAGATGATAAACGCCAAAACTACTTAGAGAAGATAGACCGACATCAAAAGTGTCTTCTATTCATAAAAGAAAAAAGGGGGATACGTCTCAGCATAGTCGTAAACTTCAGTTATCATGGTATGTCCTTTTCTCGTGGTCATGTGGTAGTTTTTATTTACAAAAAAATTTTGGTTGACAATGTTTGATTGCCAGAATTAAAAAGAGAGTTTGGAATAGAGCTGGATATGGTGGTTTAACCCCATCACACGTGCATTTAAAGCACACGGGCTCTATCGAAAGTTTAAAAAACTCTCAAAACTTTGAATTGATATGAAGTGAAACTCAAATAGCTGGCGAATTAAAGAAAACCCTCAACATTATATTGTTGAATTTAACAAAAACTAGTTCTGAATAGACGTTTCATGCAATTACTCATCAAAGCAGTATTGTTTTTAAGTAGACAATAAAGTTTACATTTAGAGGGTAAAGGCCAAAACCAGAGATGTTTTTTTTTTAAATTAAAACTATTCAGAATGATTTGATTAATGGCTCTTATTTTATAATGTTTTGTCATAAAAGTTATTGTTTTGTACAAATTGAAAGGAAATTTCGATTTGAGTATAAGTTTAGGTATGATTGGTGAGGGAGTGAGGGGGAGGGGGAGGGGGGGGGGAGGTCGCATACGTTTCCGGCTGTACTAACATTTTCGACCACGGGCCACCACTGACTCCAGTTTTTTATAAAAAAGAAAGGGGAAAAAAATCAAATTTCTTTCAAATGCAATAACTTTTTCTAAAAGATTGCAAATGGCCGCCTCCATCCCTGCAGATTTCGGTTGAGTCCATTAATACAGGAATGCGATTCTTTCTCTTTTTGGCAGATTTCCGCTTTTTTGTAATTTTGGAGAACATCCACTTTTTTTCCCCCCGCGAATTTCCATTTTTTCCTTCACTGCAAATTTCTACTTTTCTTTTCGAAAATTCCACCAAAGAGAAGAAATCTTCTATTTTCGAAAGAAAATTCTCGAAAAATATGTTCGACCCCGCGGCATTATTCTTAAGGCTCTTCGCTACCGTCCATCTTGATTCTCCCCCCTAATGTTAAGTCTATGGGAAAATCTCTATATGCCTATTCGTAAAATAGAAAGAAGTTATACGAATATTTTTATACGGTTTGTTTTGTTGGATCGACGTAACTTCTATCCGTGTTTTGCTATGTTGTTTTTGGCCTAAAATGTTGTTAAGTTTATTAAAATATCAATTGTTTACTTTAACATCATATTAAAAAAAGTTGAAAAGAGTTATTGAAAATATAACATTGCAATGACAAAGATTAAACTTTTTTCTATCCAGATCATATTTTAAAATTATTTTCGTGTTTCTTAAACAGTCAAATTTAGAGAAACATTAAAGCTATATTTTGAAAAAAAACCTCTTCGCAAGAAGACACACCTCCATAGGGGGACATAGATATTTTCCCCCCTCAAGAGCGAGGAGGGTCAAGTGATTTATTATCTTGGCTGGACCTGTTTTGCTGTATAAAGCGGTTCTTTATAAGCGGTCGTTAAGATGGTCTTATCCAAGCGGTCTTTAGCGTTAATTCCAGAAAACGTGCTTTACTGATGTATTTGAAGTTGCATCAAGGCGCGTTCTCAGGGGGGGGGGGGGGGGAGGAAGTTTCACTGTCATAATCCACATAAAACCCCCGACATCCCGATGTTTTCTGACGAATGAACTACAAACACTAAAAGTAATCATAAATAATTTCAAAACAATACTTTTTTAATTTACCATCATTCCGATAGGGTTAGCTTACCGTATCGCATTTAAACAAATAAAACATTTGTAACTCTCATTACATAAAAAAATCGTCATACTTTATTTTTTATCTACTTAGATTTAATATAAACTACATATTCAGGGTTATTCAGACTTCCTTCCTGGGTTTCGAAGCAAGGACTGGACTTATCGGCAGGAACTGGACTATCGCATTGATGTATGCCGTGTGACCAAGGGTCCACACATAGAACACCTGTAAGCTATGTAAATAAAACTTGAATTGTTTCTGTATTCTTTCAAATATTCTTATTTTCTGTATTAGTCTTAGTTTTTTTTACTATAGTGATTCGAAACCTAGGAGGGAATTCTGAATAACCGTTTATATATATAAAAAAGGAAATGTTTAAAATATATAGATGTTTTCCAAATGTAATTATAACATTTCAGTGCTGCATTGCCTTTGTATTTCAATCACCATAAATATGTAATAAAATCAGTCTGATATGATATTAGTGTATGTCCGTTTGCCTAAATATACTGCTCCTTCTCAGTGAATATAAACAAACAACATTTTTTGATTAAACTATATATAATCTAGATAATATTATTATACGTTTTCTAAGTAATATGTAGTCTCATGTTGAGGTATTTAATATAACTCGAATACTGGACTAGTTGCATATATAGGTGGCAGATTAAAAAACTGAAAAAATATTATGATATGGGACAAATATGGGATGTTTTAAAATCGTATTTGTAGAGAAATACAGCAGCAAATTAATTTTTTACTTGAAAACCCTTCCCACAGAAATTTTCTGGTTGTGCCCCTGTTTAATGTAACATAATGATAAGTAAAGTAGCACAGATGTAAAATAAAATGCAAAATGTACATGGGTCATATGCAATAGAGTACCATTATTGTACAGTTATACAGTTTTATCCATATTAAAAGTTACGCAACTCAAAGAGATATGAACTCCCCTGTCATCAGTGTTTACTTCCAGGGGCGGACTTAGAGGTCAATCAAGGAGGGTGCGATTATGACCTTGAGTGTTTACAGTGGTGGTGATAGTTTGTGAACTTGGGGGACAGGGGGGAGGGTTATCATCAATTAGTATGATACTACTAGTGTTCAATGAAAGATAAAAATTAGAGGGTTTAACTATCCTCTTTTGAGCCCATATAAGAAATTACCCCGAAAATGTAATACACTTTAATTCAATTATATTATAAATTTTAGTATTTATTATTAGATAAAAAATATTTAAGAGCACAAAAAAATATCCCATGCAGATCAGGTGAAGTGTAAAAAGTTTAACAACCCTGAAAATTCAACTTTTTTATACAAGTTAATTTACCAATATATTCAACATCACAAATCATTTAATGCAGAAAAAGGCGGCAGATCTTTTAACAACTTTAGACAACACTGCAGGTACGTAAAGCTCTATATTTATAAGGTTTTACTAATTTCCAAAGTTAAATAATGCTTTTCAACTCGGTTTGACATCACATTAGTAAATTAAAATATAAGTTATATAAACTTGAGACTACACTATAATATTGATCATTGTATTCAAATATGGTATTATTTTCTGTTTCCATATTTTCATTTAAATGAAAATGGAGAATTTGGCAATATTTTTGGCAATAATTTTTACATGGGAATCCCCCCCCCCCCCCAAAAAAAAATCCGCGTCTGTTTACTTCGAACAGTATTCTCATACTTAAAATGAGAATTTTTATAATTTCCAATCGATTAATTGCTCGTACTACCTTCAGAACTGTTTTAAAGTTATGGAAAGTTCTTAATACATTAACACTTTCCAAAAACGCATATCGTGGAAGCGTCCCACACAGAGGAGCTGCAGGAAGGTAGGAACGATATTGTGGTAAATGCCAATTCAAGACGACGATATGGTGGGGAAAGAGTTTTGGTCTTCAGAATGCAATATGTCGGATTGCTTTGTAAACTTCACAGGAACGCAAAGATAATTAAATTCGACTTTTTTTACTGTAATTGCGATAACTTGATCTAGGCAAATCTGTAATGGGCAAATATGGGTTTCTAAATCGTATTTATTGATCCCAAAGGCGCCGCTAAACAATTTTGCTAGTGGAGGGATGGGGGAGCAGTGCTATTATATATTTTGAGGCGGGAATGACATTTAAAAAAATTAAGAGCCAGAAAACGTGTTCGTGCATGAAAGAAAGATTATGGATATATACCAATAATCACCATAGGATGAAGAAATAAGTAGACAAAAAAATCAGTGCCACGGATATTTACTAAATGAACACAACACAAACTACTTACTACACATTCTTTTAACAAAAATTAAGTTCTCCTTTTTTCTTTGGCAAACAAACCAATGGACTTTTGTATAAATTCTTTTAGGTTTCTATCAAAATTTTTCTCCAAATTTCAGTGGCATTAAGCATACTTTTCTTTTCAGCTTCTGCCAACGTGTTCAGCGTCGGTAAATTCAAAAGGACAGCAAACAGCGTGGGACAATCCCCCCAAAAGAAACGTTTGCTACAGGGTTGAAACAGGGGACAATGCTACTATGTCTATGTCCTACTACTACCCCCATCATCAAAATCTTTAGTCAGGGCCCGGGTAGCCATACACTCATTGTGTCACAAGTCGGAATTTTAAAAGCAAAGGGTTTACTGATTACGCATTCCTAGAACGGCTTCAAAAAGAATAAGGGGCCTTTTCTTCTTTTTTACATCCAGACTCCAAACCTTGCTTCAGGGTGTTTCACATGGGAACTGCGATACTTTGTGAACAAGGCGACAAATAGATGAAACGCCGATGGAAGTTACATGGATGTGGTCTGGTTATAAGAGGACAAAAACAAACTAGCCAGTCTACACTTTTGATAGTGGCTGCATTGGAGCTGGACTGAATACGCTATACGTGGTTCTGCGATACTTTGTTTTGTTTTTTTAATTTTTATTTGAGTTAATTCCTACTCTGCGGTATGATCAGGATTTAGCAATATTGACGATAATTGGTAAGTGATAAAATTAAGCTTTTTTGTAAATATTTTTGGCTACCGTTAATTCTGTTCAGAGGCGTACTGTCCATTGGGCTGTCCGGTGCAATTAATGAGCCGGTCAGTGTCCGTAAAAATAAACCGGTCCGGAAGTTATTATTACTATTTTTTTTTTCCTAAAGTCTAATGCAAACATTGATGGATCATAAATCCATTACTATAATTGGATTGTCAAAAGAAATTGACAAATAAGCAAATTCAATCATTTTACATAAGGAAATCACATTTGTTTTTATAGATTACGCTGTGTTTATAAAATAAATGCACTAAGATTTATGTATTATCGTACAACGACTTTTTACTTTATTACAACTTTAAAACAACTTACAACTTTACAACTTTTAAAGTGAAATGCATATTATAATTTTTTATGCAATTTTCTGGTAAACATACTAGTTATATATTTGGACATTAATTAATATACAATTCAGATTTCTTTGTTTTAGTTTAGCAACGATCTATGGTTGGTTTTGAAAACCAAATTCACTCAAACGAGGTATAAGAAATAGATAAATAATTTTTGATGTATTAAATTAATTATTGAAACAATTTATCTAATAAAATTAATTAGTAAAAGTAACTATTCAATTATTGAAATTAATTATTAAACATAAGTATTTAAATAATAAAGCACATTAAATATTAAAACTATATAATTATTAAAACTATATAATTATTAAAACTATATAATTATTAAAACTATATAATTATTAAAACTATATAATTATTAAAACTATATAATTATTAAAACTATATAATAATTAAATTATTAAATTGATCACTGAAATTATTTTATTATTAACAACAATTGGGGTTTTAATTTAATTGATGATTGTATTGAAAATTTGGGTCGGCATAAATCTAAAAACACCTGAACTCTCGATAGTACTTGCCCCTTGAAAGATATGACATAAAAAACAGTTGTAACGTGCATTGGGATTTTTTCATCTAGAAATTAATTGAATATCACACTTTCATTGGATTTTTTGGATCTTCTAAACTGTTCCAAACAATTTACAACAGGTGGTTCCCAAAACTGTTCGTGAACTTACTAATTTCAATTAAATACTGCATTATCTATATCAAAAATTAATATTTGAAAATAAGATTTGTTTAATAATATCTCTAATTTCATCTTAATAAAACTACATAAAATATTTTTAAAGCATTAGCAAAACTTTTTTTTAGAAAATCATTAAACTATAAGTAACGTATAAAATATCTCCCAAAAGTTTTCGTAAACTTAAATTTTTTCTTACATATTGGTATTTGCTGGAATATTCGAGTAAATTACGAAGACTTTTAGAGCCACTTTACATACAGATCAAATTGACGTATAGAAGTCGCAATACATTTGAAGAAAAAGTTTCTCATTTAAAAAAATTATAATTCCCTATTTTTAGTGCCAGAAAAGAAAAGATACATCGTAGTTTTCAAATTTATTTGTTGTAGAATAAATAATTGCAAACATTTCAAATGTAGAACATAAGAAAATGACTAGTGACTTCACTTTTGGAAAAACAACAACATTAAGATTGTTTATTCTTCAGTTGTGAAATAAATAATGGAGATGAATCAACTTAAAGTTAATAAGAAGATATGACATGCTATTTATTTCCTTTTTTTTTTTTTTTTTTTTAAATAATAATAATAATAATAATATTCTATTACAATGACCAGTGTGTCCCCCCCCCCCTTCTCCCTTTTTTTTATATATATATAGAGCCGAGGTTTTTATTCGATTCATATTCTTTCAGACATTCATTATTCGAAAATTCATCACGTTCAATATTCGAAAATATGTGAAGTGTTCTTATTTAAATTATTGTGAGTATTATCAAAAGTATTTTGCTGCGTGGAATGCTACCTCGCTCTTGTTTGATTTGATTAGATAATAAACGGTAAATTTTTCCAAACCATTTCCCCCGTACAACATGTCCTTGCGGCAAGTAACTAAAAACACCCCTCTCTTTTCTGGGAGCAATAGTGAAGACCCAACTTTTTCCAAGTTAATTATCGGGGGGACAACTCACTATAACGATCAACAAAAGAAAACCATGACCCCCTCTGAATTTTGGACCCCTTTTCCCCTGCTGTCAAACTGTCAATCCCCATGTTCTCCTCGAATCAGATTCATTACCTCGTGGAGCAAGACACGCCTTAACTGTTGCCAACAATATCTGGTATTCTCGCAGAGAAAATAACTCTAGGGTAAAGAAGCGCCTTAAGGGCACCAACTATTTTGATCGATTTACTTTTATTTTATGGCTACTATTAGAATTGATCACTATTCTCTTGATTTTGGCGGACCCTATCGCCGAGAATTACGTTGTTGCGTGATAATCATTTTCTTCGGATGTTACGCCGCTATAATAGTCGCTGATGTTAGTGCAAAGATTTGCTCATGTCGGGCATACTACAGTTAAAGTGAAATGCGGATTTCAGCTTTTTTTTCTTCTTTTTTTTTTTAACTATAATTTCGATAATTCCTGAGATTGATACAGATCTGTATTACAATTTTATTGGGCTTCTTGCAAGTATGACAAGCACTGTCACTCCGATGGACTGACAACTTTTCCTTCAGATTGCCTGCCTCTATTGGCATATTATTTATATTGGTGTATGATGGCCATTTTGCTGAGGTATTAAGGGATGAAATGGCCTCTATTTCCAGGATAATGGCGGCGCTGTCAAAAAGAATTACGTTGTAGCGTGGTAATTATTTTCGCTGAGCATTACGATGCCGTAAGGATTGCTATTGCCGAGATTTGCGCCACTACGGCGAATGTATGCTATCACCGAGATTTTCGTTGTCGTGATGTTCATTTTCGGCGAGTATCACGCTGATATAATAGCCACTATTCCGAAGGTTTGAGCCTCTATAATATGGTCGCTATCGCCAAAATTTACGCAATTGTGATGGTAAATTTTGTAAAGTGTTACTACCTCTAATGCGGAAATTTCCACAGCTATATATTATGTGCTAACGCTAATGTTTACGTTGGTGTGATGGTCAGTTTGGTGATTGTAGTTTTAATATGACTATCAAGATTTGCGCTGGCCGCTATCGCCGATATTTAAGTTAGAGTAGTGCTAATTTTCACCTATATTTTACGCCGTTTTAAAGCAGCTATTGCCGAGATTTGCAACACCGATTTGGTGTCCTTCACCTAGGCTTCCGCCGATGTGATAGCAGCTATATGCCGGTGATTAGATTGCAGGAGGGATCTTTGAAAATTTTTGGAGGTGAACCTTGAAATCCCTGAAGTTTTTTTAGCTACTAATTTTTATCAAAAGGTTATTAAATATATTTCTCATACTTCTTTTGGGTGAATGTTGAATCTCGGTAATGTACAGGTCGAAAATATGTTTTAATGCCTAAATTTATATTTCTGATGACCTTGATGAGTGTTAAACTTGTCTGCTAATTAAACTTTTAATGACAATGATTTAATAATCTTTTTTCTTTTTTATCACTCACCGAATAAAAAATAATTAAGGTATTATTATTGTGTAATTTTTTCATTGTGTAGCATTTTTTTTTATAATTTACTTCTTAAAACATGTTTCGCGTATAATGGAGCAATTTTTTTGCTTGCGTATGATTTCAGTCTTTTAGTTCTTCTGGCATTCTCACCCCTGGTTAATAGGAGATAATCGTCCACGAAAAACAATTTCGGAATATATTATCTCTTTTTCTTATTGCGAGTTTTACTTGATCAATAAAGATGAAAATCGGGAAGCATCACCTCCTCTAGAAAGCCAACGCGTATCCTACTGTTATTATAAGAAAATCCAAATATTTGGTGGTAGTCCATCAACAAAATTGCCGATTGTTCGAGTGCAAGAATGGTTCAATTATAGTGTTAAAGTATCAATAAGCTTGCAGAATAAATAGCTTTTAACAATGTTAATGAAATTTGTCACAAAATAATGTGATCACGAATTTTATTTCCGAAAAATGGTCCCTAAAAGGAGTCTTTGCAAAAAAATCTGCAAATTCCTACATCACTTAACGCCATCTCTCGGTAAATAGTGAAGTTAATTGTTGAGCACTTGAATGAAACATTGTTCCTAACCCTTTCGGGTGGAGTTCATATAAGAATAGGGTGTTTAAAATTCAATTCTTCTAATTATGTTTGCATACAGTGATGTAGTACAAAAAATTAATCCTCTCCTCTCTTTTATTTATCTAGCACAACGATCATGTTAAAGAAAAGAAAAAATAAGATAGTAAAAAAACAAATTATTTTATCCATTTGATTTCCTATTTTTTTTTTTAAGGAATAAATATTTCTTTTATCTAGTGCTCATAGTTCTATACACCATGGATGTGCAAGAATCAGCTTTAAAAACAAAAGGAAATAAACAAAACACCAAATGCGCGTAATAGCAACAAAAAGTTTTAAAACGGCAAATGTGGCTTTTTTCTGTAAATTTACGTCATTTTGACAAATTTTCCTTAATTTTCAAAACTCAAGGGGGTTCAGGTGCTCCCTCCTCCGGTACCCATGTAGTTAAAAGAAAATTCCGTGAGGGGGGAGAGGGGAAGTCAGGGGCGTACTGGGACATATAATCGGTCTGGTGATTTTAGATTTGTGCCGGCCCAAATTTTCAATATCATCACTAATAAAATCATTCCAATAATTGAATAATTAATTTTTAATGATTAAATAATTAAATCATTTTAATAATTAACATATTTTATTACTTAAATATTCGCATTTAATAATTGATTTCAATAATAAGTTATTTTTATTTATACATTTTAAAAATTGAATTGTTTTAATAATTAGTTTAATTAAATAAAATCTTCTATGTCGCTGGTATTTACATCTCCTTTGAGTGAACTTAACTTTCATAAGTCATTGATAGTTTGTTGCAAAAACAAAGAAATATAAATAGTAAAATAAAGAATTTCCAGGAATATAACTAGCAGGTTTATTAGAAAATGACATCCGAATTGATGATAAATATTTAACCATAAAGGCTATAAAATAACTATAAAGTAATATAATAAATAAATCTTAGTACGTCTACTTTTCTTAGAACCTCTTACTTACCCCCACCAAACGTTTACAAAATCTTTGGAAGTCTAATTAATACACTTGCCATTATTCAACAGAGTTTTAACATGGCGATGACCATTCTATTAAGTTTTGATGACTCACAAAAATAAAGTAGTCAATGGCATACAGTTTCTTCGTAGTGGTCTAACACTATGAAAACTCGCTCTGAACTCAAAACCATTTAAATAAGTAGCAATTGGACATAAAAGTTGGCAATGCATGCAAGTATTTACATTAAAAACTTTAATTAGAATAAGTAAAAAATTAAAATCGGTATTCCATAGTTCAGTTCATATCGGAGTTTTTTTCTGTTTTTGGAATTCAGAAGGAAGGAAAATACCAAGAGGTTTAATATTTTAGTTTAAATTTATTTTATCAAAACATTTGCACTTGCATAGTTAGTCCTAGTAATAGTTATACTGCCTGAAAAACATATTACTGGCTGGTTTTAGGCTGGAAAATAACAGGCAGGCAAGGTTAACCCATTTTGGTAGGTAATTTAGCTCCCCATCTTTTTTTTTTTTTTTTTTTTTAGAAAAGAGGCAAGCAACGAAAAAATCCAATTTTGCCACGAACCTACTATTCCTCTTTCAATATTAGTTCTCATTTTTTTTTTTTTTTTTTTTCAATTGAAATTTTACAATTTAGCTTCTACACTTCACTAATGCAGTGAGAAGTTTATAAAAAGAATCTTTTCAAGATGATCCCTAAACAAATAACAAATGCTAGATATGTGGAGTGTGTTAAATAAAAGTTATCTTCTAGAAATTTCATTACTGAAATTTAAAGACTATTTTTCCGAAAAGGTTGTTAAAATAAAAATTATACCAAACAGCAAGATGATTGGGATTCAAAACACAAAGAATAAATACTTAGAGTGGAACTCAAAAATCAAGTTAAATGATTGGTCTTTCTAAACCAATTCGAATTAGTTTGAAAAACTTATCAGCTAAAAATTAACCAAATCTAAACAAACACATACACACTTAGAGATCAATATGTTAAGTTTGATTTACTTCACCCGTCAAATTTAAGTTGTACACTGCTGCTTTTCCTCCCGGCAACCTTCATAGTTTTTCAAGTATGCACATAGATATAAAAAACACCAAGACAGTATTTGAAAGCAACATATACTTTGACTTTATTATGTAAAAAACCAAACAAACATCATAACGGGTGATTTTATCACATTTGTGTCACAGGGGCTCAGTTTAACATTTTACAGAGGATTTCGAAGCCTGTTTTTGCTTTACGTAGGGAGTATATATATTGTGCTGATGAAAGATGGTACTACAAGTGTACACAAAGGCTTCTTTAGTATCAATGCGAGTACAACAAGTGATTGCAACGATTGAATCATACGAAATAATTTAAATAGCTTTTTCAAATGTAATAAGAAATACAATTTAAATAAATTTTAGAAACATAAACAGCTATACATAGGAAACATAAAGAGAATTTCATTTGGTAAATGATGAAATGAATTTGAAATCAGTTTTCTAACGTTGTGCAAGGGAAAAGTCATAGAAATATGCTTTACACTTTTCTTAAAAAAACTGTCATGATATTAGCTAAGAAAGCTCTACCTTTCTTACTTATCTTTAAACCACACTGTTCATTCATTCAGGAAGCTTTTGACATTTCAAGACATAGCAATTTTTAATAGCTAAATGCGAGTTAGCACTAAAATCCAAAGAATATATTAGCAGATATTTTTCGAAAAACAATTTTAAAGAATTAATCTTTTGCCTGAATTTCAAGAGTATTAAAATTTGTAGATATTGAAGTCTTATATAAAACATATTACAACATTGATGCACTGCACTTATGTATTAATACTTCAATCATATCATGGCAAACTTCATATCTTGTACGTAAAAGGATAGTACAAACTATTTACACATTAAAAAAAAAAAAATACCTTCTTAAATAACCATTTCAATGGGACTAAGTTTCAAACAAATGTTGATTTAATATGTATTTTCTCAATCTTTCGTGACAATTCTAACTATCTATATTTTGAACTCCTTGCCTTATTTTTTGGATGAGATTCGTAGTTGGTGTGCGTCTATCAATGAGCTCTTAAGTATTATAGGCCATTTACATTCAGACTATATGTATGACTCGCGGCTAACAAGAATCCATCGAGCATTCTTGAAAATGTAACTAACAGAACAATTTATTCAGCTAA
Source organism: Linyphia triangularis (assembly GCA_963978545.1). Taxonomy (NCBI): domain Eukaryota; kingdom Metazoa; phylum Arthropoda; class Arachnida; order Araneae; family Linyphiidae; genus Linyphia; species Linyphia triangularis. Next base: position 39,609,780 of record OZ021732.1, on the reverse strand, counting down.
GCTGATTTCATCTCACTTGAGATGTCTCAAAAACATTGTTAAGACTATTACTAAAGTGACTGCTGCAATTTGATTGCACTCCATAAAAAAAGAGATACTTAGAGTATAACAGCCACTGGGTGGAAGAGTTGAACCGTTTCAGAATCAAACATGAAAAAAAAATTAAGAAACAAGGAAAATATGCACACCTACTTGTTATCCAGTTGTTAAATAAAAACATAACGTAAATTAAGGCTATATTAGGCTGTTTTGTGTATATTTGCTAAACCTGAAGTTCTGGTTCCAAATATTTTAAGGAAATACACTAGATGTATATATAAGTAGTAGTTATTAGTTAGATTCTATTACAAAAATTAATTTTTCAATAAAAATCAGATCAATGCAGAAAAATATTTCTAATGTATTTTCTAATTGAAAATATTGAATAAATAAAATATAATTATTAACAAAAGGCCTCAATACAATACTTATTCAATTAAAAGGTTTTCTGGATATAGCAGTAGTATAATTTTTTAGGACACAGATTGTTTATTTTAGTTAACAAAACTTCACAGAAACAGTGACATTTTTTTCATCACTAAACAAAACGAGTTGCAGTCAATTCATCAGTATAATCTTTGAATACTAGTTCATTGCATAAAGGCTCAGTTTGTCATCTAAAGATATATTTTTTCATCATAAACTTAGGACTTGATATACTTTCAAAAGTAGAGAAAAGTTTTAGCTTTCTTGTTGCAGTATCTATGACAATTTTAAATTCACAATACCAAAAGGTGAACTTCATGAAATGCAGTAATGACATCTTCTAATTACAAATGTATATAGTTTTACAGTGCATCATTATCAAAACATTAACTACCACACTATTTACCAAGCTGTTTGTCTTAAATCCGTTTAGGCATGCAACATCTTTTCATAGCTCAAACTTCCTCTGTGGTAAAAAAATCCACATAGTTTCCCTCAACATCAATCAAATAAAATTTAGTTTTGCTTTTTAGGCTAGAATTATGGCTTCAACACATTTTATATAGCAAACTGTACATCCAATCTAACACCTTTCCATGAATAAAATTTGATCTAAAAAAATCTGAATGCAAATGGATTGTTTTGGGAAAATTTGATTGTTAAATTAGAAAATAAATAAACTCACATTCGTCTTAACTTATTTACAGTATAAATTTGTTTTCTCACCAATAAAAAAAAGTTGAGGAACTGGTAACAGATCGGTATCAGATATCGAAGATAACAAAACCATATTGCCTCCTTCCATACAGCTAGAGTGAAATGTCAGCATTTTAAAAAAGTACAAACGATGGAAAAATGCCGAAAAACCACCTCATCTAGTTACGGAATGCCTCAACTCTCCAGTAACATTTCTAATGCCTGTGCATGTACGACAAATAACATTTATTATATATTGGTGGCATACATACAAAAATATGTATATCCACATATCCATTCCCCACACGTACAATGAAGTAACACACACGCTCACTCACACACATCACTTATTTTGAATCGCTATGTTTGGATATAGTATAAATTATTTCCTTTTAAAAAAGATCTCCAATGTCACGGAGAATGCTGGGCAAGGCTGGCAGACAAAAGTGAAGGTGATCTCATGATTTTCCTCCCCCAGGCTTGCTAAGTGGGTCAAAACAAGCAGTTCTCTTTCAAGTACCATGTATTTATTGTAAGAAAAATCCATCTATCACACTTAATTTATAAATTTTTATAATATTTAGCAAATAGAAATTCTTATTATTTTTGCATATTTTAGAAAACAATATTTGTAAGTTGTTTGAGTCTATGCTTTAATTTTTAGTTTCAATGATAACCATTTTCAATCAACAAAGTATCATTAATAACATCTTAGTTTGCATCCAATCCTAGCAGGGTCATTCTATTGTAAAATTTATTACATCTGGATTGACTTAGTGACAAAAGAAATAAAATACTGTCCCAAACAAAATATCTTAATTTGTTAATTAAAGTAACAAAATACTAAGTAGTTTTTAATGCTATACATTTATTAAATGAATCTATGTTACTGGTTTTGGGTAAATATTTTCGATGTATTTATCATATTTCTAATAATTAAATTTCTTTTTCACGTTGTTGCACCCCAAGGTTTCAGGAGGTGCTGGGGTTTCTGGATATGCATTAAGGTTTGTACCAGCCATCCAGTCAGAAACACCTCCTTTGGGGTCTTCAGCATGTCGGACCCCCTGATGAGAGGTAGGTCGGGACATTGAAAATTGTTCATTGTATATTATATTAGATGTTTTAAATAGAATAGTTTAATTGATAGAATTGTAAGATTGTGTTATTTTATACAAGTACTTCCTGAATTCAATGTAGGTATTTATGTCCCAATGAAAAAAAAAACGTGTAAAACATACATTAACTTTTGTTAAGGTATCTACTCTGTTTAGTATACTCTATTTTAGAGAATGGCAAATTTAAAAATAAATTAATTTCTTTTTATGACTTCCGAAGATGTAAATCTAATGTTTTAAAACTTCCGTACATCATTTAACTCACTATTTCGAGTGATTTTAAATAATAAAAATCGCTGTATTTCATTTATTAATAACTCAAAGGCGTTAAATTTAATATACATTATTGATGACAGCTCATGTAACAAACAGTATTCACCTATTTCAAAATTTAAGCATTTTGAGGGAAAATTATTTAAGCTTTTAGAGGTTAAATTTAATATACATTATTAATAACAGCTCATGTAACAAACAGTATTCACTTATTTCAATATTTAAGCTTTTAGGGGGGAAATTATCTAGGTAAATAATAAATGAACTTTTATCAAATGTAATTCCTTGATAGAAAAAGGTTACAATAATTTAGCCTTCAATGTTTCAAACCACATCTTTAGCTCTCAACTTTTATCAAATTTTTAGCATGGCCAGCATATTCTCAGGAGGAAAATAACGAGACCGCCTCCCCTCACCTCATACACTGTGGGAAGGAGATTAACAGTAGCAGAATGCAATGAGTCATTGAACAGGGGTCCTCTCCTAAGGGGTGCCAACATCATCCAGTTGGGGGGTTGGAGGGTGATGAGGGGCTCTGACTAGATGGGCTGGTGGGCCTGGTGTTGCCCCCTTTCTTGGTGAGCAGGGACTGGGTGGCGAGCTCTTCTGAGTAGTAGTGGGGCGTGTTGAGGTAGTCTTTGAGCCTGCGGGGGAGTGGCAGTTGGTCGATTAGGTCCCTCCGCAGTGTCTTCAGGATGATGAATCTGAAAGAGAAAGTGGAGGTCAGCTGCTATAGTACAAGGAATTTTATTTAGGGTCCAACAAAACACTTGAGAAAAAGAAGTAAAAAAAAGTTGTGTTTTCATATAATCTTTAAAATAATTTCACTGTATGCTTGATAACGCATCTAATAATTTGTTTAATTTCAACAGCTTATACATCACAGATAAGTTATTCATCAGAAAGTAATAAAATTGCTTTAATGAAATACATAACCTATTATGAAAAATAATAAAAATATTTCAATGAAATGGATTGTGGTATTAGTACAGAAAAAATAGTCCAAAAATTGACAGTTGAAAAACAAAATTTGTTCATTCTTGAAACTTGGGTCATAACATCTCTTTAGTAGTAGAATGCAAGATCCAATGAGTCCCCCAAAATTTAAAAGGGTGAAACACTGTTTTTAATGGTAAAGGGGGGGGGGGGGGGGGAGCAACCCCCCCCCCCTCCCCCATTAAACTTTTCGATATTGGGCGAGTGAGCTATCATTTCCCCCACATTTTTTGTGCTGAATTGAATAAAATAACTTTAATTTGCTTTTGTTCTGTTTTGGTATTGAGCCAAGTTAAACAAAATTTTATCTTAATGTGAATTTGAACAACAGAACATGGTGTTCCTTGCTAACTTGACAATGTTCGAATAATGTGAAAAACATGACAGTTCTCATGTTACAGATAAGGTAAACAAATGCATTACAAAAGATAAACATCATACTGCCGGTCCTAAAGTGATTTAATTGGTTTACTTTTTTGAGTCCAGGTAAACGTTAATTGATCTCCTAATTTTTCTGTGCAACAAACTCCTTAGTATTTGCATGAGCTGTGCAATTGTATAATCCCAAAAATAAGATTAAATCCTTTTAAATTAAAACTTATGTCTCCGAGGACAGAACATGAAACATGTAAACACTCAATGACTGTTGTTGGAGCACAAAGTGTAAATGTTGGAGCCCAAAGTGTAAAAACTACTTACAGCCAGTGGTATAGTGTAAAATAAAAAGGTATGGGAACGCTACGTCGCGTCGAAATTGCAACTAAAAATAAATAACTTTCTATATTTTACTTTAATAATCTCAAAACAGATGAGCTCCTCAAAACTGAAAAGAAAAACATGTGTGTTTAGACATTTTTTATTTAAATATCTTTTTAAAACTATTAAGTTATCTGGATTTTTTAACAATTTGCTTTGCACAACCCATTTTAACAGATTGTTTGACACTTTATAAATGGATTAAAAGATATTTTCAAACATATTATTGACACAAATTTTTAAATAGATTTTTTGCAACAATTTTTAAACAGATTATGAACAATTCATTTTAAACAGATTATTTACACGATTTCTTAAACAATTTTCAATCAGAAAAATTTCCATAAGAGATCGAGTTTCGATTCAAACCTGATGGCTGTATGGTTAGAGCTCTAGCCTCGCATGCCAAAGGTGTTAGGCATGGATGTTCGTTACGATTCGAAATCCACGTTAAGCTGTTGGTCCCTGCCCGATTAGCCGTCATTGTACATAAAAGTAGGCCGTTGAGCGTACAAACAACCAACCAAATGTAGACTCATCAATTGATAGAAGTATAGATTTGCTTGGGAGATTCCTGGTTTCGTTATAAGATATTGATATTGTCATCAAAATCACTACAATTTAAAAAATATCGGGAGCAATTTCCTTCCCTTACCGCCACCACTGTATTTAATGTTGATTTTTTTTAAACTTGGAAGAAAAAGATTATTTTTAATAACTCTTGCTACATTTTGGAATAAACTCTGCAATAACTGTAAATGTAAGCTTTCCCAATCTCAAACTGAAAAGCAATTTACTTTTGAATTTTTAAATTCATTTCCATTGCTTTCTTACTACTTCACAGCCCGATTGCGATGTATTATACCCATTTGCAAAACCATTAGCAATTTTATATTAAGAAAAGTGAAATATATAACCTCAAAGCAAATATGAATACCTTCACTTCTTGGAAAAGAATACATTCAATAGCATGAGTTTCGGCAGTATCATTTGTAGGTTGCAAGGAAAATTTTTTTCCCCTAACTTTGATTTTTCAAAACTATTTCCCTTCTCACTATGACAAATATAAAATAGATTATTAAATGGCACACAGTTTATTTTTTCCTGTGAATTTTGCCCTTTTCTCCACTTTCATAAAAATTTAAGTAACTATTAGGGAGGGAATAAAAGCATCCTCCCATGCACCTTCCTGAGGCCACCCATTTCCATTATTTTTATGTATTGAGTTAAAGTAAGCAGGAGTTACAGAATCAATACTGTTTTGAATATATTTTGTCATGTTCAAACAACGTATCAGTTTGATTTTCCCAATACCTGGCAAGCCAATATAAATGCATAATTCCGTGATTTCAAAACACGTGGGTGATATAAAAAATTTAAAAAAAAAAAAAAAAATTACATCACTTTTGTTGAGAAATCGATTAGAGTCCCGTTAAAATTAGAAAAAACATTCATCAAGGAAAGGGCGCAAAGAACTGACAGACCGCAGTTTTGGAGAGAGTTGGCGTCATTTTGTGTATGAAGAACCATGCAACTTTGACGTCTGGAATTTATCCACAAATATAGAAGATAATCTGCATTGGATGAATCGTAGTTCTAATGAAGGAGTACTGAAACATTGAACCATGTAGGAGAGGGGGGCGGATGGGGGGGGGGGGGGAATTGGGTGTCGAATGCATCTGTTGGATAGTTGATGGAATGGCCGTGTGAGTTAGTTGCCGCGCCTTTTTCAACTTGCTTGCTCAGCTATGAAGTTGCAGATCGAAAACAACAGCATAGTTTTCACGAAAGAACCTTTTCGTTTTCTTTCTTGACTTTGCGTTTAATAAAAATAAAAAAATAAATAAATAAGGTGAGGGAACGCCGTTTTGACTTCTAAAAAGGTAAAGGATCGCCGTTCCCACGCGTTCCCGCTCCACTACACCCCTGCTTACAGCCGACCAAAGACTGAGCCAGCACCAGACACTTGGCTTTGTCTGTCCACCGTTTGGCACCTCATTTTCATTTTCTAGGATGAAATGAAGGAAAATGATATCTCTCCTATTTTTTTTTTATATAAACTATTAATTTTCAAGCCCAAGGTGCCTTTTGTAACTAAAGGATCTTAATGCACGAATAAAATCCAATTTATTTTTAAATTGTATTCGATCTGTTTGACAAGTTGTTACACCGTGGGTAGCGTTAAACCCCCACATAAGCACTTTGCTATTACATGTCTCTGTGGAGGATATCAGTCATTCTCGAATCTTAGATTTTGTGCCACTCGGGAGCGGGAAGAATATTTCAAGTAGACATCGACTGATGTGCAATATTTATATTTTATACTTATATTTTTATTGGTCGACTGCGTTTGACGTTTGATATAAATTTTATGCCCGAGTTGGGTTGGTGTGGAGATGAATAAATCTTAGTTTAACTTTGGAAGTTTGTTTCTTTTAAAACTCTGCAACATTACAGTTAAAAACTATGCGAGAGCATGGAAAACTTTACAAGACCGGTATGAAAATACGCGAATCCTCACTAACGTCCATTTAAAGCACTTGTTTTCTCAAACAAAAATCACAAACGATACAGCTCAATCTGTTAAATGCTTATTGGATACTTCTAAGGAATGCTTAGCAGCGTTGAGTAATCTAGGAATAATAATAGACAATTGGGATCCGATATTGGTTTTCATATTAAGTCAAAAGTTATCTACTGAAACCTTACAACTGTGGGAGCAAAGCCTTTCTTCTAAAGCTGACGTTATTAGTTTTCATGAGCTAACATCTTTCTTAGATAGCAGATTTCGTAACTTGGAAGCAGTTCGGGAAACCACCGGTATGACTGAAAAGGCATTAAATGACTGTATGACTGTAGACGTCCAGCATTAAATCCAACCTTCATATTACAAGAACCATGTGCAGTCTGTGCAAGGGGGACCATTTCACCAGTTGATGTCAAGAATTGATCAGGAAGTCCACGGCTGAAAGATTGCAACTAACCAAAGGTAAAAACCTCTGCTTCAATTGTCTTTCTTTGTTACATGCGGTAGGTACGTCAATGCTCAAGTAAAAATTCTTGCCGACAATGCACTTGCCGAGATACCATACTTTATTGCACGATGCAATTACTAGAAATGTTTTCTCGGACGGTATCTTTAAAAGCGACACTCAAAACGTCACACAAGAGGCTGTTGAAACTAGTATGCACGTTAATCAAAACAAAGCAGCAATAAATACGGTATTGTTAAATATGGCAAATGTAAAAGTATCCGATTCATTCGGCAATGAGGTAAAGGCTAAAGCCTTACTGAACCAAGGCTCTCAACTGACTTTTATAACAGAGTTTTTGGCTCAAAGTTTAAGATTAAAGAAAGAACACATTCTCACGCAAATTGATGAGATAGGAAATCGTAGTGCAAAGCAATTTTATAAAGCTACTTATGTGGATAGCAGGTGTAAGTTGAGATGATGAAATTCCCGAAGATATTTGCACTGACTGAGTTGGACTGAGTTTGCACTACAAATGCCCAAAATTGAAACCCTTAGAATTCCTCGTTGGATACAATACAACCAGGAACAAACACCAAAAATGGAGTTACACGTATTCAGCGATTCTTTGTGAAAGCCTACGCAGCAGTGGCATATGCAGGGTTCCCACTCAAATCAAAGAATGAAAATCAATGACTTTTCCGGACCTAATTAATGTTTTTAAGGACCTATGAAAATTCGTTTTCAGGCATCATATCTATATTTAAATTTTTAATAAAGTATATTCTACCAAAAAAGTTAAAGTTGGTGGATGCGCAATACAAATATGTCGGAAAACTTGGATACGGTGCAGATAAGTGGAGGTCACAAGGGGATAGCAAGTCCGAGTTGTATTTTTATAAATTTTGCAGCTGGACAACATCTGTAAAAATTAAGGACCTCTAAGCATTTTCAAGGACTTTTAAGCACCTCTAAGCACTTTCAAGGCCTTGAAAACAAGTTCAAAAATATTAAGCACATTTAATGACTTTCAATGACCGTGGGAACCCTGATATGTTAGATCCGAGACCAACGAAGATTGTTTTTCAGTACAACTTTCATCTAAAACGAGGGTCGCGCCACTTAAACCTGTGTCGCTACCCAGAATGGAACTTTGCGGAACATCTTTAGCAGCCAAACTAATTGTTTTGATTCTTTCAGAAACCAGAATTAAATCTTCAAGCATTTATGCCTGGAACAATTCTTCTATTGTCTTAGCCTTGTTGAGAGGACATCGAAGTTGCTGGAAAAGCTTTGTAGCTAATAGGGGAGCACATATCCACGAAAAGGTACCCATTGCTCACTGGAGGTAAGTACCCATTGCTCACTGGAGGTAAGTACCCATTTCTTCTAATCCCGCAGACTTGCCTACCAGAGGTATAAAACCTAACGAATTATGGTGGAAAGGGCCACAATGGCTAGCTAAATAGTCGGAATCTTGGCCACAAAGTTTGATTGAGAAATCCGATCTTGAGATTAGATCAACAAACTTGGCTCAAGTTGAAACTAAATTTAATTTGCTCAATAAATATTCTTCTGTAACCAAGCTTATTCGGATTATCGCATTTTGTCTTAGATTCATTAAGAATTGTCAAACTTCAAAAGAAGACGGGGAGTGGACATTTGACCACAACTGAAATAAACAAAGCTTTATCTTCCTTTATTAAATGCGATCAATTGCATGATTTCAACAAGGAAATTGTTGCGTTGCAAATTAAAAAGCAACTACCATCTAAAAGTAAATTACTAAATTTAGCTCCATTTTTGGACTAAGGCGTTTTAAGACTAGGAGATCGATTACAAAATGCTAATTTACCCTTTTCAGAAACTCATCCTGTCATCTTATTGTCATATAGTCCTTTGAGTAAATTGTTGATACAGCAGTTCCACATCTCAACTCTTCATGGAGGTATACAGTTACTTATGAATATTCTTAGGAGAAAGTACTGGATTTTAAGTTGTAAAAATACCGTCAAAAAAATCCTTCACGAATGTATTAAGTGTTGGCGCAAAAGGCCAAAGGGAAGAACAACAAATGGGTCAACTTCCTTACCCTCGGGTCAACTGTTCTAGACCTTTTTCGCATACAGGGGTAGACTACTTTGGGCCAATTGAGTTAAAAGCCAATAAGACACGCAAGTCAACTTTGTTTAAAGCATATGTAGCCCTCTTCATTTGCCTCGTCGTAAAGGCTATACATCTTGAAGTAGTAACAGACTTATCTACAAATGCCTTTTCAGCAGCGTTTTGCCGTTTTACTTCCAAGAAGACGCTTATGTTCCGATATATATAGTGACCAAGGCACCAACAAAAAAAAGATGCCTCAAATGTCTTGCGAGAGGAATTCATGTGCTGCATAAAGCAAATCGAAAAGGAAGTGTCTGCCAACCTGGCTAATGATCTAGTCACTTGGCATTTTATTTCACCATCATCTCCCCATTTTGGCGGGCTTTGGGAATCCGGTGTGAAGTCCACAAAGTATAATCTCCAACGAATCCTTGGTAGTACTAAATTAATCTTCAAAGAAAATTCAACCGTGCTAATTCAGGTGGAAGCTACATAGAACTCTAGACCTCTTTGTCCACTAGGTACCGATCCGAAGGACCTCACGCCACTTACTCCAAGTCATTTTTTAGTTGGAGATATACTGACCCTCCCTCCTGAACCCAGTGTTCTACATATACCCGAAAATCGTCTAAATCGTTGACAGAAACTACAGCAGCTACATCAACATTTTTTGGTGGGATGGAGAAGGGAATATTTGGGATGACTACAAGCCCGACCTAAGTGGGTAAAAAAACAGCCCAACATACAAGTTGGAGAATTGATCTTGATAAAAGAGAACAATTTGTCCCCATCAAAATGGTTGCTGGGTAGAGTAATCAATACCCATAAAGGTCGAGATGGGTTGGTTAGAGTTGTAATCCCAAGAACAAAGGAGGAAAGAATATTAGTTCGCCCCATAGCGAAAGTTTGTAAATTGCCCTTTGAATGTGCTAATATATAATTTTTTAGTTTTGCAGATTTTCCTTTTTTTGGATAAACCCTATAGCCCAGGGTTTATGGCCCCGAGTATGTTGGAGCTCAAAGTGAAAATGTTGGCGCCCAAAGTGTAAGAACTACTTACAGCCGACAAAGACTGAGCTGGCACCAGACGCTTGGCTTTGTCTGTCCACAGTTTAGCACCTCATTTGTATTTTCTAGGATGAAATGAAGAAAAATGATATCCCTCCTATTTTTTTTATATAAACTATTAATTTTCAAGCCCAACGATCAGTTGGTGCCTTTTGTAACTAAAGGATCTTAATGCACGAATAAAATCCAGTTTATTTTTAAATTGTATTCGATCTGTTTGACAAGTTGTTACACTGTGGGAAGCGTTAACCCCCATAACTGTACATGTTGAAAAAGTTAAAAATGTTTTATACAATTACACTTTTTCCCACGTGACTTCAGAAAACTTGTATAAAACAGCTTGTTATAGGAACCTCTAAATATCATGCCTATTTTGCAAATGCAAAAATTGAAAACACTATAAAGTATTATTTTCTTTGCAGAAATGGGGAAAAAATGCAGTGCCCCTGGATGCCGTTCAACTATGACAACGAAGCGGAGCATACAACTGTCTTCAAATATCCTAAAGTTCTCAAGAAACTTCAACTATGGATACGCAAAATAAGTCGACAACTATACTCCTAGCCCATTTGCTGTTATCTGTAAGAAACATTTTGAAGAGCAATTTATTATACAAGAAGATAGAATGCGACGAGATGATGGAAGCGATTTGGTTGTGCCAAGAAAAAAAATAACACTTGCAGCTGATGATGACTACCCAACTATTTTTGAAAGCCTACCTACTTACCTAAGTACTCCTTTGCTCCCTAAAAGAAAATTTCCTAGTGAACGATAGGAAGAATTAAAGCGAAGAGATGATCAACAGTTTGTTCAGTGGTGCAATAGACTCAATTAACTCTTTCAAAGATTTAGTTGACAATTATGTATGTAAAACAAATGAAAATTGGATGACAATCGTACACAGTGAGTGCTCTATTTTTTATTCTAAAGGACACAGGCATTCCAAAAGTTACTGTATTTTAAAATATTTTCAGATTTAAGTTTTGAAGTTTACTATACCAATAACATAGTTGAAATCTTTTCCTTTGATTGGTGCTAGGCTTTGAGTATAAATGTGATAAATGGTCGAAATTTGAAAACATTTTAAGCATTTTATCAACTTGTAATGAACAAAATATTACTTATCATGATAACTTGTTGTATGCCATTGAAAATTTAAAAAAGTGTATTGAAAATGATGCAATTGCTGATGAAAATGTATTTCTAAAAATACAGTTTTTAATTCAACAAATTGAACATTTGAATCAAAAGCAAATTAGGTACACAACTGATTCTATTTTATGGTGTTGCAAAATCTACTTTAGCTTTCCTGCTGCTGACATTTTAATCAGAAATAGCAAAGTTATGACTTTACCCTATCCCTCATACTTAAGAAAATTGACACATTTATGTAGCCCCATTTACTGTTCTGAAAGTTATGTTTCCTTTTTAAAAAATAAAGTTAAATTGTTAGGAAATCATGAAAAAAAAGTCAATTTATTGCTGGATGAGATTTATGTAAATCCATCTTATTGCTGCAAAGCAGGCCGTCTCATCGGCATTTTTGAAAATTCAAACTCTGCTTCTACAACTGTACAGGCATTCATGATTACTTCGGTAACTTCCCATTCAAAAGATATTGTTACACTGTATCCCATTAGAAATCTTACTGCCGATTTCTTACTCGAATATACTAAGCGAGTTTTATCAATGTTACACAATTGTGGCTTTAAGGTTTTAACATTGATTTCGGACAATAACTGTGTCAATCGAAACATGTTTATACTTTTGTGCAGTGGCACACTAAAACCTTGTATAATTAATCCGAATGATTCTGATTTAAATAGGTTTTTCTTATTTGATATTATTAAATATTCATATTATTAAATACATTTGCAATAATTGGCTCAAACAAACGATTTATTCACACAATGTCCTCGTGAAGGTAATTAAATAATATAACAATAAATTATAATAATAAATAATAAATTAAATAATAACATATTATGTACAAAACAGTTTATTAAATTAATTGCCGAATGGTGGAAAGTTGTATATGTGAAGCATACTCTCAAAGGTAAGCATCTTAATGATGATAAATACAATCTTATAACATCACTCTTGGACAGTAACTTTCAATTTTTGGAAATTTTTTGCATTTGGCTAAAGCAATGGTTAGTGTTACATTCTTTAAAAGCTAAAGAGAAAAAAAAGTTAGGTGTACCTAGGAAAGGAGTTTTTTGTCAAAAAAGAGTGAATACTCTTCATCGGGGAAAGCAAATTACGTTTGTGACGTCATTAGTTGAAGAAGCAGGCCCATAGAAAAAGAAACTAGTGCTAGCTTCGAGACGGCCCTACTACATCTCTGTACAATTTACATCTGAAGGACATATACATGGCTGAAGAAGAGATGTGGGCAGTGAAACAAGTGATGGAGGATTTCAAAAAAACTATTGCAACAAGAGAAACAATTTTATTGGATCTTAGCATTATAAATCTAACAAAAAAAGTGTGGGAAGTCTTGGAAAGTATCAAGCAGAGAAGTTCTACAGCTAAGTTGTGGATCCTGTACTTTGAAATGGTGACACTGGTAAGAAAATTAGAAGCAGAAAGGACTGGTGATTGAGAGATGCATTTGATAACTATCAAACATATGGTTCCATATTTTATTGCGAGGGGACACATTCCCTATTCAAAAATATGCCTCATTTATCTGAAGCAAATGTCTCAGTTGCAAAAACATGTGTTTCAGTCTGACAATCAAACATTTACAAAGAGATATTTCACTATCAGGAGAACCAACAAATTTTGCAGTGGTATTTCACCGGATATGGTCATTGAACAAACTGTTATTCAAGAGTTCAAAATAATGGAGAGTATTGTTCAAAAAGGGTTCACTGAGGATGTCTTGAGTTCATATGTTTTAAGGCAACTGGCAATGTCACACATCAATTGGGCACTTGAATATTTTTTACAACAAGTAGATGCTAGGGTGACTTATGCAAAGAGAGACAACAGTGACATTACAAAAATACAGAAATGGTCAGACTTAAATACTCCTTTTTCTAATACAGCTACAGTTGTAGTATCTCTTAGAATAGTCATCATTGGTATAGACTTGACTGTCACATGTCAAAAGAAATTGGTGAGAAGATTGTCAATTCATTAGGAAAAAAATTGTGGAGACATAAAAATTATAAGCAATAATGTCAAAAATCCTAAGCAATAATCCTGAAAATCCCATGATCCGAATAAATGAAAAAGTAATCAACAATGTTCCAATGATACTCATGCTACTGTTTCTATCAAATTCACAGAATAAAAAACAGTTAATAAAGATGCACACACTCTTCTTCAAAAACAATTTGAGGTGAAACAGGCTGCTGGTGATGCAGATGTTTTCATTGTTCGAACAGCAGTAGAGAAATCTGCTGAATTTCTGCCAAACTATCGCCACCCAAGACTTTGATGTTTTAATCATAATAATGATTGCACTTGCCTCAGGAGAGAAACGTATATTACTGTTGAAGATAAAGTAGGCCTTGTTATAAGAAAAATGTGTCATTCAAAAAATTTACAACAGCAACATCCAAATGTGAAAAACATTCATCTGGCCTATGTATTCAATGGATGCGATACTACAAACGCAATCCATGAAAAAGGGGGTAAAACAGGTTTTTAGGTTGTTACAAAACTGATAGCACATTAATGGACTGTCTCAGAGTATTCTCCAAATTGAATGCCTACCGGGAAGAAGTCGAAGATGCTGGAAAGCATTTGTTTATTCTTTTGTATGGAGCAAAGGATGGTAACCTTGACCAACTTTGCCATCAATTTCTTCCAGAAGTACTTACAGCCTATAAAAACAACATTAGAACTTGTCCTTGATTCAAAACTAAAACTAATTTCTTACATATCAAAGGAAATTGCTCAACCCAACGGAGCAGTTATGTCAAAAGTGGTGTGTTATTCTGCTCTGAAAACTGTTAAGGAGTGGCCTGCAGCAATTCTGAAATGCATGACCCTGACAATGATCTTGGATAATTTTTCATCCACGATGAAATGAACTCGGAAACGGCCTCTAATGTTGAGTTTATGAAAGCAAGACTAGAAAATTTTATAATTATTTGTAAATTAAAACCTTTTTACTTTTAAAATTAGTGTTCCTATCTAACTGAAAGTTATTTCATTCAATTCAGCACAAAAAATGCATAAAAAACGATACCTCACTCGGCCAATATCGAAAAATCTAATTCCCCCCCCCCCCCCCAATCAAAAACAGTGTTCCATCCCTTTAAATTTTGGAGATTCACCCGATCTTGTATTCTACTGCCAAAAAGATGTTATGAACGAAGTTTCAAGAAAGAACGAATTTTGTTTTATAAATATCGTATTTTTCCTGTACTATATTAGATTCAAGTGCACTTAACAAGGATAGAACTGCCACAAAGATGCTAATTTCAGGCTCATATCCGCCCTCATAACATGTTCATTAACTTTTAAATTGTAATACCACTAAAAAGAGTTGCACAAATATATAGAAAACCCAGAAGACACATGCATAACTCTTGAACCCAGTACAACTCTAATAAGGTCCATTAGAGAAGTCAACTAGTGGCGCAGATGGAAAAATAAATAAAACATAAGTTAAGAAAATTGTTTTGGCATTTTTATATATTTGACTAATTTTAACACTTTTATTATATTGGTAATTTAGTAATAATAAATAAATTTATAATTTTTTAGAAATTTTTAATAATAATGTGATTATAAATCACACCTGAGTGACTATTATTAATAAAGTAAATCAATTGCCTATTATTATTTGACATTTTACTGAAAAAAAAAATTACTTAAATATTATTAATGCAGCAGTTAGAATCTTTAAACTGTTGATAAAAGCTACAAGGTTCTAACTGCAAAAACTATTATAAATATAAATTAGACAATTTTATATAAATATAAATTGAACATTTAGCACTATAGACATAATGAAAAACTGCCCAAATGGTCAAAATATACTGTTTTTATTTGAGTTATTTTTAAATTAAACTTTCAACCTTAAAACACCAAACTGTAAAAAATACCGACCCCCCCCTCTGTCCCACAAAATTGAATTCTAGGAAAGAAAGAATTATATCTACACAGAAGTGCGCCCCAAAAGTTTACGTATTGATATAATATAAATAATAAAAGAACTCAAACAACTTTAAAAACAGTTATAAATTGAACATGAAAAAATAAAAACAAAAATATATAGACAACCAGTGTTAAAAGTTGATTTCAGTACCAATAGCCAATATTTGCATATTCCAAGGTCATGTACTGTACTTGTGACACATAGTTTCCAAAGATAAAAGCGAAACTGTCTTTTTTCGAGTGATTGCAAAGATGCTTCGCAATGTGCAGTTTTCCAAAAAGGAACTTTAGCAAATCTATCGTTTGAAAACTTGTGGACATTGCAATGGGTGCTAATGGGTGTCTATATACAACAGTTCAAGATCTAAAGCTGCAAAATGAACAAAGTTGTTTGTTTCTAAAACCAGAATTTCTTCAAACTTCTGTTTTAAGTGTACTTGATCGAGTTTTTGTTATGATTAGGAACAATGGCTAAAAAAGTTGAACGTTAAGGCTGTTATCGACACGCCACCTACATTTTGAATCTCAATGTTAAAGTATAGGAGATTTTCATATAAATAATCACAACACTGTGCTAAAATTTTTTAAAATATTCGAATTATTTTTTCACCATAAAAAAATTCGAAATGTTTTTTAAGGTGATGCGTAATGATGGCTTAGTATTTTATTGAGAAGTATTTTTTAAATATTTTCAAAAAATTCCATCTTTTCAAGTTGAAGTTCAAACGCTAATAAAAATTCTTTACAACACCAAAAATAAAAAAATAAATGCAGCAATCTGTAGAATTATTCATTTTCTTTCAAATGGTCCAAAATTTATAATTTTAAGAATTGTATTTAAACGGCTACAATTTAATTACTCTAAATTTTATGATTTTCTTGAATGCGCGCATGAATACATCTTAGGTGACAGTGATTTATAATGGCTTCAGTTGTAAGAAAAGTATAAACATAATGAGGTTTGTTTTGTCTTTTTCATTCATGGAACGAGAAGCACCCTTTGGGGTTATTTTTTTTCCTTCTTTTTTTCTTATTGCATTTTTAGGCCGACACGAAGTGTTCAATGTTTACAAGTACATTTAATATTTCTTCTACGCTACGATTTCTACTACGCTCTACGCTTGGGATGGAGTTTAGTTATTCTTTTATTTTTTAATTGTTAGCTAGTTGTAAAGAAGTGACTAAATCTAAAGAATACGATATTGGATAATTTTATTTATGTGATTTTTGGTCAAATAATTTAAACAATATTTTTTAAATCCTTTATATTCACTTCGATTTATTTTGTGTGTGGTTATGTTTGTGGCAGATAAATATGTGGAGAGTTAATTAACTGCCTTGGGCTGTCACCCAATCAAACCGAAACTTTGCAGACAGATTCGTTTTCGGTGAGAATGTATTCTATCAAGTTTTGGGGACTTTAACTAAAAGGACGCTATTACAAACGCTGTTATTGTTGCTTTGTAGGGTTAAGGGCCACTTCATCCAATCGATCTTAAATTTGGCGGATGAATTCGTTATCAATGACATTTTGCTTTCTATCGTTTTGGGTGCTATCGTTTAAAAAGGTAGCTTTTACACACGTTTCCATTCTCACTTCGGAGGACTAATTAATCTACTTGCGTTCATCCAATCGAGATAAAACTTGGCTGATGGACACGCTATCAATGACAATGCATTTTCTTAAGTTTTGGAGGCAAAAAGGTGTTAGTTCAATTGCATGGAATGAATGATTTTTTTTTACATTGTGGTCAAACACTATGAAAAGTCGATCTGAGTTCAAAATTATTTTAATTAGTTGCACATAAAAGTTGGCTTTTTTTTTTTTTTTTGCAATACCACACGTTTAGCTGAGTTCAAGAAAGTGGTCTAGAAAAGTGTCCGATGTGTTTGTGTGTGTGTGCGAGGTCAAAATTTCTCCCGAATGGATTTACCTATGATGTTTAAATTTTGTATACGGGTTAGCGGTGGCCATGGAACCTGATGTCATTAAGGTTTTCGTGAAAATTGCGCATGTGCAAAAGGTAGTTGTTATTGAAAAATTTAAGTTTTTCAACAATTGTCAAAAAACTGATCTTAGCGGTTTCAATCAAGTAAATGCACTAAATCTCATCCGCCACCGCCAAAATCCCATTAGAATTTCGATTATGGTGTAAACAGTTAAAAAATGAGTTCACAAAGTTCTTTTTCCTTGAGCATCGCCCATCAACGACTGTTTATCCTCTGTTTCACTTACATCAAAGTCTTATCTATTATTTATTGTAAAAATTTCCATTTAGGCGTTTTTTTTTTTGGGGGGAAGAGGTTGTCAATGAGATAATTATCACCAAATTGAATTTTTTTTTTAAATTAATGAAAAACGGCCAATTGCACCATGGCTGGTATTAAGTGTAATGAAAGTTGTACGGTGTTCCATAATCCCAGTTTTTAAATCCTTTTACATTAAATTCGATGTTTGTTTGTGGCCGGGAAATTTGCGGATGGCTAAACTCACTTGTTATCATCCAATCAAATTGAAACTTGGTAGTTAGATTCGTTGCCGGTGATAGTGCAAAAAAGAGTTACTCCATAGCAAAGAATCTGTGGTTTCTTAGTAGTGATCAAACCCTAGGAAAACTCGAACTGAGCACAAAATCGCTTAAATAAGTTGTGATTGCACATAAAAGTTTACAATGCATATTATTGACTTCCATTAAAAAAATGTTTGCTGGCCGCCTGTGAATGTTGCAGTCTCTTTCGGTTAACTGCTCATATGTCTGTTCATAAGCTATAAAATTTTAAAAACCAAAAATGAAAGAGCACACGAGTTTAGAATAAGACTTACGATCTCTCGCACCCAATGTGTGTATTGTTTTTTTGCGAGCTATGTGTTCATTGCACTAAATCAGATTTTAAGTGCAAACACAACTCTACTTGATACAATCTTAAAGAATATACAGTCTCTTTTGAAAGGGAATATACTTTAAAACTATTTTTGCTGCCTCCACTATTTGAAGCCTGTAGCCTTTCTTGTTACTTTTTTTAAAAATTATTATTATTTTCAGCTATAGATTTAAATGTTTTCAATTGCAATGTCAATCTTTTCCGATATCCTAGCGAAGTGTGGGTGGTGATGTGGTAGGGGGGCTTGTGTTTCCCGTACAGCTCCGCCTGCAACAAGGTAAGGCTGTGTTGCGCTGGTTTGTGTCATTTTTTTTTTAAAAATTTTTATCGTGGATCGAACTCTTTCAAAGTGAAAATGTTAATTTTTTGGTGATTTAAGTAATATTAAATGCATTATGTTACTAGTCTACGATGATGTTAGAAAGTTCTATGACTGAAACCGGCATAAGATAAAACGTAATAATGAAACTAACAAAAAACCTCATATATGGAAATAGAGGACATTGTCGTGGCAAAGACCAAAAAAATATGGTCAAGAGTTTCCATATCCTACTGTCAAACGAGTAAACATGATGTTGAAGGCGCATAATTTAAAACGCATCTTTTTTAAGTCTCACTCTTAAATACCAAAGGAGAATTTAGAAGACTTTATCCAAATCCTTCTAGAAGACTAGTAAGTATTGTTTGACATTTTATCGTGCAAGTTTAAGAAAATTTATGAGTGCATTTGTCCCAGGCACTAAAATGTACCAGTCGGAGAATTAAGATTCCAAATCGATCAAAATGGTGGTCGAAGACTTAGATATTGCTATCTATAATAATAAAACAAGCTGTGTGTCTGTCTATCTGTTTCTGGATCTATAGAAACCTACTTAAAATTGGAGTAGAGCTCTGAAATTTTCAGCACAAGTAATTTTGGCCTTCTGATTGGACTTTTGAAAAACAGAATTTTAAACTTTCATTTAGTTTTTTTTTTAAGTAAATTTCTTTAATTAATTAATATATATATTTTACAAAACGATTTCAAATAGGGCTACAGCTTTGAAATTTTCAACATAAGTAATTGTGGCCATCTAATTGGATTTTTAAAAAACAGAATTTTAAAATTTTATTTGTTTTTTAATTTTTTTTAATTAATTAACAAGTATTTTACATTTAAATTTGTAATTGAGCTACAGTTGTGAAATATTCAACACAAGTAGCTTTAGCATGCTAATTAGACTGACAAAAAGAATGTTAAAATTTTAATTTGTTTTTTAATTACTTTTTTCACAAAAAGCGACTTTTAATAGGCCCGGAGCTCTGAAAGTTTCAACATAATAAGTTTTGGCTTCTAATTTTACTTTTCACAAACACCTGTTAAAATAATCTTAAAGGGGTGTTGTATTATTGTATTAACGGGGATTTTTTTTTTCTCGACAAGGGATAGGCTTCCAATATTAAGGCTTTACGTAGCAAGTAGATTTTAGTGAATGAAGCTAGCTTATGCTTACGCAGCAATGAACCTTTGAGCGAAGGAAGCGAGCTCGATTTTGCGTAGCGATGAAACATCCTGCGGGCGAAGCGTCAAAAACTGGGACCTATACACGAATGACAGGTTTTCGCAAAGCGAGACCTCACAGCTAACTAAAATACTGCACATGTTAAAATTTCGTAGCGAAGCATGGGTATTAAACTAGTAATGAATAAAATGAAGAACACTTTGAGAAAGGAAATTCTGAAGTAAAAATCACAGTTTCAGCTTCAAAAAGTAAACATATAGAAGCCTATAATGATTCAACTTTATCTGAATCTAGTCATTTGGACAGTGACGATGTACTCCAGGCACATTCTTCAAGAACGTGTATAATAGATATGAAGTATCGGATAGGGCTGGGACAGTTATTGCTTCAGCAGTTCTTCTAACATCCACTTCGAAAATTGTTAAAAATACGTTTCACAGAAAAATCTAGATAGCACGAAAATTGACCGCAGAAAAAAACGAAGTTCTACAAATACCTGCTTTGTACTTCAGGCAAAATGATAAAATTTAAATTATATCAGAAAAGAATGACAAAGTGTATTTATAGAGCATTCTTGGAGAAAATATTTCATTGATTATTAAAGAGCATATTTCTTTATAATGGAACTAAAGTCGATGCTCTTGGGTTATATTACTCCATCATCCAGCACATCTGAATCACTGATTTCTTCCTGGAATTAGAATATCTATGGTGGCATTTAGGTGAGGTGGAACTAACGTGAACGTTGAAAAATTTGGAGGTTTACCCGAGTTTTTTTTATTAAAGGTATTAGCACAGGACAAACATATCACCTCAACGATTTTAACAGGCATATTTTCTAAAAATTTAGCAAACAAATCTCTAGGTAAAATGTCTTATGGTCGATGGCTAACTCGAGCTAATCAAATTCTATGTGTCTAACTTTCTATGAGAGTTTATGCTTTGGTTTACAATAAAAACTAACTCTTCTTGTAGCCTGTTCAAACTCATCACTGCAACTATAGGTATTTGTCCATGGAAGTAAAAACTAAAATAGATCCAGTAATTCAAAGAAAAAGTGTCCTCGCTCACCCTGTAAATTTATTGACCGCAATGTTGACCGTCTTTAAACCATACATCCAGGAAATGATAGCCGTCGCATTTTGAAATTCCACTTCATTCATACAAATAAAACTAAAACTGCTTCAACTTCCCACTATTAAAAATTTTAGGCATCAACTTACACCGATCTCGTTGATTGTCAAGAGACTATATCTGATCAACAATTATTGAGATCCATTCCTGATGAAGATATCTAATTGTTTGTTGCTGAAAAAGGCAGAAGGAGAACTGTCGTTACACAATATTGTAATACAATATTTGAAAATGCGATCAAGACTGTGTCAGAAGCTTCAGCCACATAGCGCAAAAAAATCTGAGAGAGAAGGCTTCACAAAAAGAAGCAAATGCAGTCGTGAAAAAGCATGCCGAAATTCTATGGCAAGAAGGATTTTCGCGTTATTTGAAATATTATAATAGTAATATAAATGTAATTTTTTTCAACATTTTACTGTAATAAATAAATGTAACTCTTATAATTTAATTATATATATATACTAGCTAAATTTTAACATGTGCAATATTTTAGCTAGCTGTGAGGCCTCGCGTTGCGGAAATCTGTCATTCGTGTATAGGACCCAGTCTTTGGCGCTTCGCTCGCAGGAAGGTTCATTGCTACGCAAAATCGAGCTCACTTCGTTCGATGAAAAGTTCATGGACACATAAACACAGGTGTTCAGTAACTTTCTTCATACAGTCCACTAGATGGCGCTATGCGCAATTGTTTTTATATTTTTTCTTTTCTACTTGAATGTAACCGTCAGTAGAGGGTAGCCATGTGAACTTTCTTGCTACCACGTACCTTTCAAGCTGAGATGACCGTTCAAATAAAATGTACCAGAAACCTGTAAGTAATTCTTTACTGTCTTGTCAAGAGTACAATACGAAACAGAACGAGTTAATTAAGTATAAACAACAGGCTTAATTCACTCGTTAAAAGGTTAATTACTGTGCAAGCATAGGCTCACTTCTTTCGCTGAAAGGTTCATTGCTGCGTAAGCATAAGCTCGCTTCAATAACTAAAATCTAATTGCTACGTAAAGCCTTAACATTAGAGAAGCCTCTCCTTTGTCAAGAAAAAAAATTCCCCTTTAATACAATAGTACAGCACCCCTTTAAGATTATTATAACACAAGTTAGTGGAAAGCAAAATTAGAAGGCCAAAACGGTCTATGTTGAAACTTTCAGAGCTCTATACTAAACTTCAACTTAACTAGACATCACTTAGACGATAGATCGTCACAGTGCTCATAGGTATTTAATCCATTTTGGCGGCGTGAAAGCATATCGTTCGCCAAACCACAACCCTATAGAGAACAAAAGGCTATAAGGTTTGGCGAGAATTATGTCTTCACTCCGCCAAAATGGATTAAATACCTATGAGCACTGTCACGATCTACCGTCTAAGTGATGTCTAGTTAAGTTGAAGTTTAGTATAGGCCAATTAAAATTCCCTTTTTGTGAAAATATTAATAAAAAAATAAATTAAAAAAAAATTAAAATTGTAACATTCTTTTTGTCAAAGTCCAATTAGATGGCCAAAACTTCTTGTGAAATCTCAGAAATGTAGCCCAATTACAAATCGTTTTGTAAAATATTTGATAATTAATTAAAAAAAAAAATAATAATAATTTAAATGTTAAATTCTGTTTTTCAAAAATCCAATTAGAAGGGCACAACTATTTATGTCGAAAATTTCAAAGCTGTAGCCCTTTTTGAAATCATTTTGTAATATATATATTAATTAAAAAAATTAATTAATAACGAACTGAACAAAAATTTTAAATTCTGTTTTTCTGAAGTTCAATTAAAAGGCCAAAACTACTTATGTTGAAAATTTCAGAGGTGTAGCCCTTTTAGACATCGTTTTGTAACATATATTTATTAATTAATTTAAAAAATTAATTAAAAAAGAACTAATTACAATTTTAACATTCTGTTTATGATGCTTAAAATTAGAATGCCAAAACTACTTAGGCTGAAAATTTCAAATCTCTACTCCAATTTTAAGTAGGTTTCTATAGATCCACAGAGCCACACACAGCTTGTTTTATTATATATATATATATATATATATATATATATATATATATATATTTATATATATACACGTTTTTTAAACTTATGTGTAACACAGGGATGAGAGTTTTCCTCCTTTTGATGGATTTCTTTCTTTTTTGTTTCTTATGTAACATTTTCCTTGTTTTCATCCCTTTTTCGAGGATCCGCATTTTTATGATCTGAACCAGTTTTTCCTGCAAAAAGTATCCTTTTCCTCATATCTAAACAAAAGATTTTCCCTCTTAGCTCCCCTTTCCTCACAGATTACTTCACAAGCTTCTAATTTTTGAAATGTAATTATTATATAGTATGAGAAATGTACTTGTATCTTTAAAATTATTGAATCATCCTTCCACAAACTTTTTTTATGAAACTTTTGGGTATTGTCCCTTCCGCTTGTTTATTTTTCGACTTCCTCCTTTTTGCTCTCTGATCACTCTGATCCCTGTAGTAACAAAAGATTAAAAATAGGGGTGTTTTTTTTCTCAAAAATTTGCATTCTTTAACGTCAATCCGGAAGCAGAAGATGACATCCCATTCTAATAAAATTTTATATGTACTTTAAGAACATCATTTGGCACCCTTTCCTTGCTGTGCCAGACAGAAATCTGAAACTTTTTTTTGGAACATGGAACGGTGACCCACCCTCATACTACGCTAGTATGACGGGTCCCATGGCCACCACTGGGCCGTATATAAAGTTTGAACATCGTTCATTACCTTATGCTAACATATGGGAAATTGAAAATAAAAAGTTTTACTACACTATTTTTATAATGTGTGTGTATGTATTTATGTTGCTAACTGATGCACCGTAGTAGGTACAGAAACCTTGAGTATTCGCAAATGCTAGTTCGCAAAAGAATAGTTTTTCATTAAATAGTCAAATGCCACGTAAGTTATGTATGAGTGACAAAATGTGTAGGGCAGCTATCGTGTTTTAAAACAGTCTGCTGGAGCCTGTACAAATCAATTGATTTTCATAAAACTTTGTATACGCATATGTTCTTCAATTACAATAAGGAACCAAATTATTAAAGAATAATTAAAATTTTCAAAAAGATTAAAATATTGTTCACTTTTGATTACTAAGTAAAATATTAGTTTATATTTGTGTAAAAATATTTAAATTGCAATACCAGTGATTTATAGAAATATTTTTGTATTTAGCTAATATCATTTTAGTAATCGACTGACATTTATCTAGAGATAGATTTTTATTTACTTTATTACTCTCGGTATGCAGTCTATTATTACTCAGCAGAATGTAATAAAGATTTTTTTTTTTTTTTTTTTTTTGTAGGTTGAGACCCATTGATGGGTCGTGAACCAATTTTTTTATACGAGAGTAGTTTTTAAACCTGTAAGTTTTTCATATACTTAAAGTGGAAGTTAGAAGAAATACCAAAATAGGGGGGGGGATTTAATAAGCAGCGGCTGAGCGATTATTTTGTGACACGTCTATCAATACTAAATTGTTTTATCACAGTTCTTACCACTTTGTAACAAAAAAGCAATTTAAAAATTACCATTGAATTATACGCTTTTTCAAACCATACAATAAGTGTGCATTACTTTTAAGAGCGGGAAATATATTTAGTAATTTTAACTAATTTAATTATTTTTAGTAATTAAAAATTAAGAAATTTAATACTTTTTTTTTTAAAAAATTACAATTTGAATTAATTTATTTTATGAGTAATCCAAAGTAATGTTAAAAACAATGATGTAGTGAAAAAGTGGATTGCCATTGTTCACCTTTCTAAAAAGGTGGGTTTTGAACTGTGAAGGTTTTGGAACTGATTTGTAATACATATTTGAAAAGATAAACTGTAGGATCATTGCAATTTAGGGTGGGGGGGCTTGGTTTTTATTTTTGAGACCCAATCAGTGCCTAATTTCCTTATTGGCTGGCGGAATACTTGATCAGGGCCAACTTTATTTGGATGGGCGACTTTTACCTCATCGAAATTAATTACAATTTTGTTTACACAAATCCGACAACTGTATAATATTTTCATTTCACGTATACTTTGAATTTTTTTTTATTTCTGATTAAGTTTTTTTCATGTTTAAATTAATTTTGATCATAAAGACAAATTGAAAAATTGTCCTCTTAAAAAATTTATTAAAAATCCACTTTTAAAACTTTTTGTTTATTTTGTAATTATTTTACTGGTGTATCCGATCTCAGTTGTTTCTATAAAACACTTATTATTATTTTTTAGATATATTACTATTTCTATTACTTATCAATCCTCTTCTTGGAATCATTATTTTTCCTTTAAATAAAACAGCGCGAACATTTTGCAAAACACTCCGATAAAATATAAAGAAGCAAAAACGCTGACATTGCAGTCAGCTGTATTTTGAATTATGACGCTTTCGAAGTGGCCTTGGCTCTGGTTACTCGTATAGTGAAAGAGATACTTGGTTTTCTACCGTTCAAATTTCAATATGTGTATTTTAAATAAAGAATATAACCAAAGCTATTTCAAGTCATAATTGGAACTGAAAAAATTGTCTGACTAATATTTGTGAAATGAATACTTGATAGTAGACTTAATCAAGAAAAAACTACCATTATAATGCGGAACTCTTTACTAGTAGTGGAAGTGGATAAACCTAACCTAAATTAAAGATGTGATTCGGTTAATTTGCACACGCCTACTACACCGCCCATTGTAGAGGCGCTGACATCGTTTTCTAGTTTCGGTTTGACTAGATAGCGCCCTTAAAGAAAAAAATTAGTTCAGAAAGTCTGTGATTGTGATATTATTTTTGTATATTATTATTTTCTTAATGTTAAGTATTTACTCATCTTTTTAAATTGGGGAAAAAAAAAAAAAAAGGAAAAAAAACATTGTTGATAAACTTTAGGGATATCCATTGTAGAATTATGGGGCAGCAAAGTTCCTGTCAATTGAGAATTTCTATGTTGTATATGCATACTGCAAGTATCATCACAATCAGCAAAACTAATCCTATTTAACTTAAATAAGTAAATAAAACTACCTCTTAAAAGCAGTAATAAATTTACCAAGCATTAAAAATCAACATTCTATACAACATAAAACAATACATGAGAGCTACAACAATGTAGACTATTATACTTTGTATCTTTCTTGACTATTGTATTTTGTTTTAAGCATTTTAGTGATAAAATTGGAATCCTATGCACACAATTCAATTAACGCTATCCTAAACCTTATAGGAATAAAAAAGAATATCCTAAAAATGCAATTAGTACTTCTAACAGGGTGGCCACAAAATTCAGAAAAAAAAGTTCCCTGATAATTCCCTGACAGTTTTCTAAAAAATTCAATGATTTTACAGCAAACTTTTCCAAATGTGTACACACCCTGATGAAATGAAATATGTATGCTAAAAAGACAATATGCCAATTATTAAAAAATAGCTTTGGCAGTAATGAAAAGTTTAAATTATTCCGTAACATTAAACTTCTAGCTATTACTACAACAATTTTCCAGAAAAAACAAAGAAAATTTCCCTGATTTTAGTGAAATTTTAAAAAACTCCCTGACATTTTCCATAATCAGAAAGCTCCCTGACATTTCCCCGATTTCAAGGTTCTGTGCCAACTCTGTTTAAGATTACTCCAACAGAGAGGAGAGCATGTCCTATGCTTTATTCATTTTTAAAGGTCATTATAAAAAAAGACTTTGCTAACAACTGGGTACTAGGAACGCACACATACACACCGTTTAACTCTGAACACCATTTAGGTTTTATAGGTCCAAAATTACAATTATGTTAAAATCTTCATTTTCATGTAGTAGAAATAGGTCAAGCACAAACAAATTAAAAGTGTTTTGATATTGATATTCTGATCATAACACTGTCACCAATTCCCATCTTTAATTTGTGGACAGTTCGTGTGAAGCAGTGCCACCTTACGAGGAAGTAAACCTGTTATTGTATATTATAATACAGGGTGGCTACAAAATTCAAGAAAAAAAGTTCCCTGATTTCACTGAAGAATTTCTAAAAAAAATTCCTGATTTTATGGCAAACTTTTTTTTTAAATTTCCTCAATTTTCCAGGTATGTAGATACTGTGATAAAAAAGAATATGTACGCTGAAGAAATAACATGTAATTTAAAAAAAATACATTTGGTGGTAATGAAATGTTTAAATTATTCCGTAACATTAAACTTCTAATGATTACCACCAAAAGTCTCCAGGTAAATGGCGCCAAAATACAGAAAAACGTGACCGAAAATTCCCCTGAATTTCATGAAATTTTAAAACATTCCCTTGATTTTTTCCGGAATAAAAAAGCTCCCTAACATTTCCCTGATTTCTAGGTTCCCTGATTACTCTGTATTAAACACCATAACTAATTTTTTGACATTCGTTATGTTATCGTTTCTGTCAAGACATTTACATATAATTCTTGCTATAAACTGCCTCTAAAATATCTAATTAAGTCACTTAAAATACACATCCAGTAGTTGACTTTTTCTTCATTACATCTGCTAACAAATGTCTAAATAGGGTACAAAATTTTTTGAACAAAAAAAGCAAAACAAAACTTGAGTCACAAGCTATTTTTTAGCAAAATGCTAAAATGATTGTGAATTCTGTTACTTTTGATGTTCAATTTAAGTCAATTAATAAATTTTTATTTTAAAGTCATTATTAATTTTAAATGTAAAGCTATTTTATACCAAATATCAACTGGAAGAATACTTTCCTCCATTCAGCTTGCTTGATCTTTTAGGTTGATGACTAATCTTTGAGTAACAAAAATGGTGATTTCGTAAATTTGAAGGTAGATATTTTCGTAAAAAAGCTAAATAAAATTTCTTTACATTTAACAAAGTTCTTAAATATTTTGCTAAAAAAAACTCCTACACTTTAATCCTTAGTATAGAAAAATAGCACCAATAATTAAAATATAGCACAGTTCAAGCTTAATCCCTGGTCTACAGCTAAATTCCTGGAGAGAAATAGCATCAATTAATATTCAAGCGAAATTCATTCCCACTTTGCTATTTAAAGTTTAATATTAGGCAGGGGAAGGGAAAAAAGAAAATGCACTTTTAACTGCATATTTCTTTACTTTTTACATATGATAAAACATTACAATATACTCAAATAATGTTACAATATTATAAAAATATAAAATGCATATTACTGTATTTCTAAATAATTACAAAATATAAGCACTACAATATGTTTTCATAATCATTTAAAGGTAACTTATAAGCAAATCTTACTGTCCAATACTTTCAAATTGTTATATTAAACAAAAAAATCGGAAATTTTAAATTTTCTCCATTTGTTATTTGACTTTTTTTGTCGCCTTAGCAATTAATACAATGTTAAAGTGGTTAAATTCACTTGACATTAAAAAAAAAAAAAACTTCTTTACACTTAATTCACCCCAATAGAAACGATTTAGTTCCTTTTTTTGCATTACTAAGTTCTTCAAATATTAATAAAAAACTATTTATTTTGTTCATATTTGAATGAAGAAAGTCCAATTCTCATTGGGGAATGTTCCACTTACCTACACATGTGCTGAAGTGATTGAACTTGTTTGAAACGTGAAACAGGATGCAGGAGCTGAACCCTCATTGGGCCCAGTATGGGTCTTCGATGTAAGAAAAAGAGATACCGACCACTGCGAGAGTGAGCCACCGCACTGTCAATGAAATCCACTATTGTGTTGCTCCGGAACTTCTGAAGACAGCCAAAGCTGAAGTTGCCTAGAAACATTGTAAAAGTGTTCATGAAAGCTATCTTATGTACATAATAAAGAAGTACTTTTTAAGAGATGTTATCGTAATAGTTTTCAAAAATACGTTAAAAAAGGTGCACTTATATTGGACTGTCCTTAGTACAGGGTTCCCACTCAAATCACAGAATGAAAATCAATGACTTTTAATGACCTAATCCATGTTTTTAAGGACCTTTGAAAATTTGTTTTTAGGCATCGTGTCTATATATAAACTTTTAATAAAGTATATTCTGCCAAAAAAGTTACAAATTGGTGGATGCGCAATAAAAATGTCGGAAAATTCTGATATGGTGCAGATATGTGGCAGTCACATGAGGATAGCAAGTCTGAGTTGTATATTTATAAATTTTGCAGTTGGCTGCACAACATCTGCAAAAATTAAGGACTTTTAAGGACCTCTAAGCATTTTCAAGGTTTTTTAAACATCTCAAAGCATTTTCAAGCACTTTCAAGGCCTTGAAAACAAGTTCAAAAATATTAAGCAATTTTAATGACTTTCAATGACCGTAGAAACCCTGTTAGTAACTAACTGGAAAAGATACAGCAGTGTTAGAATTCATACACATGTATCTACTATATTCCTTCAAATTTATTTCAAATCCATATTCCTTAAGTATAGTAAATTATTAGAGTAAGGAAGAGGAAAAAGATAATTGAGAAGTTAAAAAAAAAAAAAAAAACAGTTCAAGGTAAAGTGTTATGTTACTCATGTAACATATAAGAACGAAATGAATTTGATAAAAAGCAAGGATGGAAGTATGCAAACATGTTTCTATAAACATCATGAAAAACTCCCTCTTTAATGCTAAAAACACATGACAATTCTATTTCTAATTCCTAATTTAGAATGCTGATAAAAAGCTTTTGTAGAAAAACTAAATGTATAAAGGTATGTAAGTTAAAATTTGGCCTTTTGTTTTACCTATAGCATAAATTACATTTCTTTGTGATGATCTTTCATAACATAAAATAATAATAATTCGTTTACACTTATCAAGTCTATTTAGCTGATTTTAAGTTGAACTAAACTTACCATTAAACTGGCAGTTTTAAGTTATCATTTAAAAAAATGCATGTATATTATGAATATCAACAAAGCAGTTTACTATCAACAATATATAATTTCTTCTTTTATAAACAATACTGTGTAATAAAAATTATTCAATATTTTAAGAATATTAAAACATTTCTTTTAAGTATTTTTTATACATATATTTTTAAGTATTTTAGTGCAGAAGAAATTAAAAAATTTGCTAAATTTAATGGACATCTACACAATTTAACGACATTGTAGAAAATGTAAGGCTAACAACTTAGTATAATCCCAAAATAATGGATCAGTAATGAAAAAAATCTAATAAGTAAACAAAGTGGGTGCAACTACTCTAAAATGTTAAAAAGCAATTTAAGCAATACACAAGCATTTTATTTGTGCAAAAGGGTTTACAATGCAGCTGGCAGATTTGCAACAGTTACAACATCCATATATTACCTGGATAATATGTTAAAAAAAAGTGCTTTAATTTGACAATTATCATGTTTAATATTCCGTTAATTTTATAAGATTAATGGTTTTGAATGCAAGACTTAAAAATGAAATAAAAAGTTATATTTTTAGCAGTTATATAAAGCACTAATAAGAGCATAAATTTTCAGAAAAAGTATATTATTTGTTCAAATATGAAAACACCTTTGGAATAAAATATATGTTAACAAGACTTTTTCAAACAGAAAGCTTACCATGATCATGTTCTATTCTCACATGCCTTACTAAACCATTCAATTTAAAGGTTAAACTGAAAATATAATGTTCATCTGAACTATCTCGAACAACAAAAGAACCATCAGGTTCACCAGCAAGCAACTTTTCAGCAGTTTCTCCACTTATAGGTCCCCAATACCATCCACACTGAAAATTAATAAAATTAGGAATACATAAAACATCTAATGCATTAGTTACATTATGTTTAACAACATATACTGTTTAAAATAGCATTTGCCAGTTATAATTTAGGTGTATTAAAAATAATGCATTCATTTAAGAGTTAATGGATAAATGATTAAAAAACAATTTAAATACATTTTTACTACTGCAAAGTTCATTAATACAAACCAAATAGGGTATTTGTATTTTATGCTTGCAAAATGCATGCTTGAAATATAAAATATAGGTTCACATAATCACATACATGCTCACTATTTAGAACACTTAGCACATTTGAATTCTTTATTACTTGTATTTTTACT
Organism: Linyphia triangularis; assembly: GCA_963978545.1. NCBI lineage: Eukaryota > Metazoa > Arthropoda > Arachnida > Araneae > Linyphiidae > Linyphia > Linyphia triangularis. The sequence continues at coordinate 39,578,654 of OZ021732.1, read as the reverse complement.
AGTTAAAATCTGTGTAGATGTTCAGTGGAAAGTTATTAAAATAAGGAGCAGAGCTGGAATTGGTATGGGGAGGGAGGGAAGAGAGTGGAAAGGGAGAGGCAGTTTCATCAAACTTTTTTTTAAATTTAAAGATTTTGATGGCAAATTTTTGTTAATTTTACAGTTTCTCCTGTCACTTGTGGCATCCAATCCCTATTGCTGATATAGAGAATAACACAGGAAACAGGGCAAATGGTTATCTTACATTAAAGAAACATTCAAGAGATAATTTTTGTAATAAACAGTTTGCCAAGGATATGTCACCATGTAGCTAATCTATACATATTTAATTAACAAGTTTTTAACTCCTCTTACTGAACCAATTTTGACGATTAAAATGGTATTTAAGAGTTAATCATTATTCTTAAATATCCAAAGGTACTTCAAAATACTGGTAAGCAGAGGCGGATTTTCTAAATATGGGAAATGGACAAGGGGGGGGGGGGGGCCCATGTACCTGATACAAGTTTATGCAATTTCCATTGATTATATGGCTTGGATTAATAATTGAATAGTATGGTGGCAGACAGACACCACTATGAAAAGCAAGGAAAATATATTTTTAAAATTAATTTCATCTTAAAGATTACACAATGAGGAAGATGGAATACTGCAAAAGGGTTAAATAAGTAAAGTATTGACAGAGGCTGATTGATAACATAATATTGTATAATCCACTTTACACACAGTGAAGCCTTAAAAGAGATCGACCAAGCACAAATACTAATCCACTTCGACATTCAGGAAGCCTCTTCTGAAATATACATACTCAAAGAAAACCGCAAGAATGTATTGCTAGTGCATGTTTTTAACTTTAAAAAGTTTGCAAAATGGCAATATATTTTTAGTTCCTAACATACTTATGGACTTAATAAATCATAACTCATTCGTTCACAACATAAAAAATTTTCAAACATAATATTCACCAATTTGATAACAAAAAAAGCAATCTTAAAGAAAAAAGTTAGAAATGTACAACTTGAAATTTTTAAAAAATAGACCAGTTTACAAAAAACTTAATCAAATAGAATTTTTATCAATAGTAAATCTCACTCGTAAATTCATTATGTGATTGATTAAATTACATTTTAATTAAATAGATCAGAGATCAGATTAAATTTAAAATTGGAAAAGTCCAAAATATACTAAATGCAGAAATATACCTAGTCCATAATCTGTTAAGAACCATATAAAATATATACAAAATTTATTCGATGAAAAAATTAGGTGCATATACTACAAGTGGCTAAAAATTTTAAACAAATCGTCATAAGTTAAGAAAACACCACACCCCAAATCCCTTTTCTTGAAATCTCTGGTCATCTGTTCCGAAATAAAAAAAAAAAATTCATGCATTTCCTATTTCGATTTAGCAGACAGAATTAAAAAATATAACTTAAAAAAAAAAAAAAAAACGGAGAATGAAAGCCTACTAATAATAAACCGAGAACAGTTTAAAAGAATACTCACATCTTTTACACGTTCAATACTAGCTGCATAATCCATCTTCCGTCTTACAAAATCCTCTTGCGACTCTCGATCATACACTGAAGACCGACAACCATCCATGGTCCACTGGTCATCCTCCTCGATGCCTTCCCACTCTGCAAGCCTGTTGACTGGCAGTGGTGGCAAAGCCCGATTGGTGAAGGGACTTGTGTTGGGACTAGACCTTTTATTGCTGGAACTGCTTGCTGGCAACTCGTCTTCAGACTTGGAGACAGGCATGGCAGAACTCTTCTTCAGGCCAAAAAAGTTGTTAAATGCACTTTTGATGAAAACGGGAAAGCTTTTCCTTTGGTATTTCTGGTCACTGTCCTTGCTCTGGGGAGGTTTGTCTTCCCTCTTGCACTTCTTTTGGCGGAGATATGAGCTGAGGAACCCGAGCGAGGTCTTGCTTTCACTGGACTGGACACTCTTAGAAGACCGTGCATAGATGGCCCTCTTTTCCTGGGGGTTCAGCGTTTGAAGAGATGTATGAACTTCTTCTAAGGTCATATGAATAGGCTCACTATTAGGGTCATAATGCGAAAGTTGACTGTGCGATGCTTCACTCTTGCTGAAGATTTCCCATGGCATGCTGAAGCGCTTAGCTCGTGTCTTTGGGCTTTCTGTTTCTAGTGTGGAGCTGCTAAGGTGGGATGACTTGCTGCCTGATGACGTACAACAACCAGCCTCTACCCCTTTGTCCTCGGCGGCGCCTCTTCTCACTAGAGTCCGTTCCCTTCGTGTCAAAGTATTCATGTCTGATAAACTTGACCTATGACCAGATGTTTCACTAAAAAGACAAGAATTGGATGTAGGAAAGTTGGAAGCTGTAGCAACAGATAATTGAGAGGTTGCATGCCGTGCCAATGGCTCAGATGGTGGCATATCTAAAGACCTGCTAAAAAAATAATGCATTCCTTCATTTTGCGAAAGACTACTGGATGGACGTTCATGAAAAGCAGATAGTCTGTCATGATGCTGTCCGATCACAGCAACAACATGCTGACTGTGCAGAGATTCAATACTACTGTGATAGTCCCTGTTTGGATTTATTGGAGGCCTGACGGCTTTCGGCTTCAGCACTGTGGTGTATTTGGACCTTTCGCTTCGGCAACGCTCCGACTTGCACATACCAATATGACACAAGCAGGGACTATCTCTTTCTTTGTCATATGTCTCATCAGTTTCACAGATCGGCGTCTTTTTCTCATCAGGTAGCTTAACAGAGAGATGATATTCCTCTGCAGCCACTGACACATTTGACGGAACATAATATGCACTAAGAGTTTCATCACTATAAGTACCATCAAACGCTTTCTCATCTGAAGTATCCGTCTCTGTATCTGGCTTACAATGCACATCATAGTCATCCTCACTATTCACTTCCCCTTCAGCATAGATCACATGATCTTTGCACTCTCGAATTGATGACAAAGTGCCACTCCATTTCACATCTTGCGAACAGTGAGCACAGTCCACACAATTTCTGCAGCGAATATAATGCACTTTATGACATGTGAGACACTCTCCAAATTCCACATGACTTCTACCATTTTTATCACCGCAGCTGTCATCTGGATCATCACTACTCCTTGACAGACATATGCTAAATGCAGAAATCTGGCCTTTGAAACTGTCCAATCTCTTGTCATCATGCATGTTCTTTGGTAAATGACTGTTACTCTTGACCCAGGGAGTTTCCGATGAAAAAAATGTGCAAGTGTGCTCTGGATCACATTCAGTGTCACTTTCCGAGTGGACATCACCAACACTCGGAACTGATTTTTTGTCAAACGGAGATTCATTAAAATCTGAATCGTCTGTTGATTTCTTGGGAGATTTTGGGCTGGTCGAATCTGAGCCATCGTAATTGATTGCTGTGGTCCCATCGTTATACATTTTACTTCTCCAAGAGCTCAAAATTATATCTTTTGAAGGTGAGGGTAATGCAGTTTGCAAGAGAGATGGTCTATTGTTTTCCCCTTCAAAACCACTATCAGTGCTCATATTGGGTGATTTTACAGATTCTGTTGTATCTGACGGGGTGCTGATTGAAACGGGAGGTGCTTGTGAAGGGCATAATAATTGATTAACAGATTTTAAAGGTAAAGAGGCTGGCTTCACGGTTTCTTCCATATTATTCTCCCTTCCAGATATGTAAGATAAAGTTAAAAAGTAAGGCCATGAACATGGGCAACAACTAACAGTACTAACTTTCATGTTGTTGAAGTTTTAAAGTTTGGGATTTACTAGGAAGATGCATCGAAGGAGTAGAATATAAAAACAACATGGTAGTCCTCCGGAGTAAATCAGTTGTAATTCCAGCATGGATGTCTATTTTTTTTCGAACCTTGAAGCAAAATGCATTACAAAACATTTTCCAAGCTTTTGCATTGCAACCTCAAAGCTCAAACATTTTTAAAACCTGCAAAATAAAATGATACAAAAAGTCATACTAGAATTAAAAATGTGAAGCATGCATACATAATTTTTAAACCTAAGTTGCCATGAATTAATAGCAAGCAAGAAATATTTTCAAGTTGCCTTTTCACATTTTCATAACTCCTTATTTTAGATTAATAACATTCTCAATGACATCTGCATGTTAATATAAAGAATTATAGCAAATATTTATTTCTTAAAACATGTATACCTAATTTATTAAATAAACTCCGATTTTTATATTAATAAAAGAATTTATACGCAGAACTCATAAGAAAGATACAGTGGCGGCTGGTGCAGGGGGCCAGGGGGGGCCTGGGCCCCCTCACTTTTTTGGACCCTGGTCCCACTTACATATAAACTTGTTAATATTGTTTTGTTGTGGGATTTTTTTAATATTTAAAAAAAAAAGCTTAAAACTTATTTATTCTGTCATTAGACATTAACTATTGTGAAGGGAGCAGGGAGCTCTTGCAACAAACTCGATAAAATTTTAATCAATCACAATCATTACTGCAAAAAAGCGACCCTTCTCTTAAAGATGATAGTTTTTCTGGGGACAAAATGACCCCTTCTTCGGACGACCTTGAATTTGAAACCGATAGGGCATATAAGGTTGTGACTTTCACGTGACATTCTGTTTTGCCAAAGCATAAATACAAAATTTCTAAAACATCCCTGATCGTTCTGCTCTGGGGTGGACTTCTCTGTAAAGGAATGGCCAATTTTTGTAGAGACGGCGATTGCATGTTGGTTCTCTAGTATGACGGTGCGAAAAAAGTGGCTACAATAAATATCCATTGCATTCATTTTCGCTCTTCGTTTTTCAAAATGATTGTTTTTAATTTTGATATTTACTTTTTTCCCGAAAAAGGTTTGAGTAATTAAATGTCTTCCATATGATCGGAACAAGTGATTTGTCTCACATTAATATTTGTTATCCTATTAAATTATTAACGTAACTTACAATCCGATGCCATCAACGGAAGAATTTCTATACAGAGAATAAAAAATTTTCTTCTCTAAATAAATGGCTCCACTAGAACTAAGCCATCGTATAATGCTGTGTTAAAGTTTAAAGATAAACGTCACAGTTACAGAATTTTCAACATCCCCCCCCCCCCAAATAATATGTAAAATGTAGTTACTGTTACCAGAAAAAAAATTCTTGAGCATTTAGTAAAGAATCTGAGTCATGAACCTAAACCCTTTAAAAAGCCAAATCATACAAGCAATTTTAAATTGTCAAACACAATTTTTGTATTCTTAAAATTGAAGAAACAATGTTTATTCTTAACTCATGTAGGATCCAATTCTCAAAATAAATTCTGAATTAAGTAAAATATTAAAATTTTAAGAGAGTTCCATGTTTGCTCAACTTCTTTTCAAAATATCAAGAATCATGGTAAAACACCTATTTTTAACTATCGCTATGTCAAAACTCATTGACCAGAGGCAATATATTCAATTCACATGTGAAACGTCGTCGAATCGAGCCCCATCGGATATTTTGCAGGCATCTCAAATTTGAGATGCATATGCAATGCATTTTTCATGTAATTATTCATCCTCAAATCAAGTAATTCATTTTTTTGTGAATTTAAATTAAAACTGTTGAACTGGTCAATATAACAATACCTTTGACTTTGGTTGCAAATTTATAAATATTGCACATTCTAAGTTAAGGGCATTTTTCATTAGTTCTACTGTTAAGCCAAAATTATTTTGCATGAATTGATTCATGAAATATCATTGACTTGAATATTAGGAGCAATACAGATGTCTTTAAAATGATTTATTTAAATTATTTTAAAACATAAAATTATTTATTTAAGTATTTACTCTAAAGTTACGAAAAGTGAAATTGTTGCTGTCAGCATTTTTTTTCTTGTTTTTTTTTCTTTCTATGATTCATGTAATATTTGATGAAAAATTTTCCCCTGTGATTTCTACAGAATTTTTAACCAAGGTTTTGGCTTTATTTATTTTATAACTCTTCCCTAACTCTTTGTTTTCTTTTTCTTAAATACAGAATAGAAATTGAGTGACATCGGTTTTCATACTTTCACTTATTTTTTTATGGCAGTGGCAAGGGGGTGCAGATCGCATACAAAAGGGTATTAGCTGCTAAAGCTTCAAACCAGGAATTTTCAACCGTGAATGAGTGTCGAATTTCTTACGGAACAATTGATAGATAGATATGCCGTAATTTTACGTTCAAATGAATAATTTGAAGCCTGTACTTTACTTTTTTGCCTAGGAATTCTTCGCTTCATTTTTAATTTTCAAAAGCAAAAGGTGCAAGTGCATTCATTTTACCCTTCCTGACGTCGTCCATAATCAAACGAAACGTCGTGTCGTTTTTGTAATAATAATTCCTTTTATTGAAATATTTACTTTATCAGATATCAGTATGCTTAGATAATTTAACTGTTTAATAATCTTGTAGTTTTGTTTTCCCATATATATTTAAGTAACATTTACAAAATTACATGAAATTCATGTGTCTTGATATTTGCATGTTTTTTTCACCCCCATGACATGCAATTGTTAATTTGGGCCCCCTCACTTTTAATACCCATGAGCCGCCACTGACTAGATAAACACATTTAGTACTTTTTCAAGAAATTGAACATTTGGTGTATTGTCATCTTGTTGCTCACAAGGTGAACTTTGAAGGTATGCTATCATTTTTAGTGCATATAAAATTAGCCATACGAAAACAGTTAAAAGCCATTTCTATACATAAAATAAACTTTTTTTCAAATTTAAGCTGTGTGGACTAAGGCTGTTTTCTCTTGAATCCTTCATGTGAAAACACATTAATTGAACGCTAACTGACTGCAGAGAACTCACAGACAATCGGATCTTTTGGTCAAGGTGTTAGTCTTATTAGCAAGTAAGAGACTCAAGTAGACAAAACAAATAAAAAGAATAAAGAGTAGGAGCATTTTGTAGAATATCTTAGTTATTGTTTCTAAATAAAAGGTTTGTTACAATATGTGTTCATGTGTTGAGTTATATTTAAACATGCTAAAGCTCTCTAGTAAAACAAAGCTGAACTTTAGGATACGAGGCAACTCGGATTTGCAAGGAAGCTATTGTTTTTGCAGCTTTATAACAAGTTAGTATATTAAGGAGAATTGGTTGGTTGGTATGCTCAATGATATATTTTTATGCAAAATAACAGCTAATCAGGCCTGTACCTGGATCATTCTTTGTAAAACGCACAAAAGCTTGTCAAGCTTATTTTTCCACCATTAAATAAGTTGGATATTTCTGTTAACCATGGAATATATTTAAATGCAACTAAAACTCCTCAAAACAAATACAAATTTAAAAAAAAAATTATATACTATAATAATACGTCCTCAGCCATGATTTGTCTTGTCCGTGGATATGTTAAGCAATGTTATGCAGGGTTATAAAAAATATATTATAAGTAGCAATTTCATTACAATGAATGTAATATCTCTTGTCACAAGATTGATGCATCATATCTGAGGATAGTAGTTTTTAGTTGTTTAACAGCCTACCAAGTGACATAACAAGTCAAATATGATATTTGAAAGGAGTCTAATTTAACTAATTTGATTCCAATACACACTGTGTATTCTGTTTTTCAAAACGAAAATCAATTTTATTATTTATATGTGAAATAGGTGCAAAGATCATATCATTATGTCCGTGGTCAAGATAAAATTAGTTAAGAATTAAATATTTATTACTTATTTTATAGTATAAGTTGTACAGATGTCAATTTAGAAATCTCATGTTTATAAACCTAAAGTTCCATTCGGAGCTAAACAATAACAAGGAAACTGTCATGTCCGTATACATCAATACATGTTATAACTATGGACGATCTATGTCAATGTCATTATGGAATTACAATTGACAAATTCAATGGTGCAACAAAAAAATGTCTATGCATTTAATGATTTCAATAATATTTTCTCTCCTGCTGCTGAAATAGTGTATTATGTGAAGAATGACCCACATACAGCTTAACGTGTATTCCTGACTACAACGAACATCCATGCCTAACCTGGGATTCCAATACAACACCTTCAGCATGCGTGGCCAGAGCACTGACCACACAGCCATCAGGTGGGCCAAAAGGAATTGAAATACAATACTTTATATAGAACAAGATCTGAAAGTTGCAAATATAGTATTTGATAATCTGAATTATAGCTTTCAATAAACTTCAGACAAACCAGACAAAACCATGAACAACAGAATAATAAATTTAAAAAAAAAAAAAAAAATGATTATATGTAGTAGTAGTACTGCATAAACTGCATCCCAAATGTTAAAACCCAAGTGTACAAGTTAATTTAGTTAAAATTTAGTTTTTATATGGTTTAAAAATAACGCACCATTTACATCTCAAGCTTACATCAATAATTTAGGTAGTTACTTAAATTTCTAACATATTATATCCAGTTTTATAAGTTACTTTTTTAATAAACCTAAAAAGGAAAAGTCTGAAGCTATTTGTAGTTTGTAAAAAGTCAGTACATTAGTGGATAGATATTTATCTGTCATACCAGTTTAGCCTACTAGTTAAAACATAATCGGCCATACACATGCACAATAGTATTTTGGTGTTAAATAATATTATTACCAATTTAAAGAAATCCCACGTGTTTTTATATAAAACAATGCAAAATGAGATTTCTCTATTTGAGAAGCTAAATAAGCAAGCGAAATTAAGACACAAAATTGTTAACTTTTTTTCATGAGGATTGGAAAAAAAGTTGTAGAACTATAAAAGGAATTGGAAAATGAAGGTATATATAGTCAAGTTTACAAATTATAACAAAAGAATATAAATTCTAATTGGAAATCATACAAGTTCAGAATCAATAATTTGGAGAAAAAGCAATTATTTTTTTATGCTTTCTCATAAAGCTTTGTTTACAATAAATTTTAAAGTCATTATTATGAGACTATTTAATCTTTTAGTTTTATTTGATGATTGGTTTTTATTGTAGATCTAACTAACATGCTTTCTTCAATCCTGAAATGTATTTCAATATAAAAGTTTCTTCATCCCATATTTTTATACTCAATCACCAATAACTTTTTTAAAATTTAATTTACAATGAAAACATACCATTACGATGTTTGCTTGTCATTTATTATATTTAAGGAAATAAATTGAGATCTCTCCAATCCTTTAAATACATAAAAAAAATTACGAAAGGTTAAATATAAATCAAAACCAACACACTTCACGAGATTAAACTATATAGGATGCTTTGTTGAAATTGAAGGAAACACCAAGTTTTCCTAAATGAGCTAAAGTGTTTTTTTTTTTTTAAGCGATCAGGGATGATATAATTATTGGGCGAAATGAATTTGCATTTTCGTTGCTTCTAAAAAACAATCGATTAGAAAGCAGACTCAAATTGAAGTAAACATGTTACCCTTTGATTGAGAATAGGTTAGTGATAGCCTACAATTTAATAAAGTAGGGGAAAATTTTAAATTTACAGCAAACACGATTTTACATCATCGACAAACAAATTGAAAAAGGTTGACGTTCTATAAAAGCAAACTTACAACAAACATATAGGAATGGCCCAACTTAAATAAGGATGTGAGGAGCAGCATAACAGCAGGCGTAGCCCAACATTTTAATTATTTCTTACAATACAGAGAGCTGAAGTAACGCTCAGATCAGAACATCAATATCCGCCATTAATAAGAACGGGCTGGTCCACTTTTCGTTTCGTATTCGTAATATGGTAGTATCAATGACAACTTCACATGCTTGAGTTATTTTTCCTCGAAAATGTGAAACACATTAAAAGAGTTATTTGAAAAGAGTTATATTAATAATAAGATTCTTGGAAAATTGCGATTTGTCTTTGTGTGTGAATTAAAAATAAATTGAAAATCAAATTTATTAAAAATATTCATTACGGACCAAAACTTAACAAAATGTATCAACACTATGAGTTTCTTGAAAACTAGTATTACGATAATTTTGTAAAATAATCTTATTATGTCTTAAACACATTAAATTTTTTAAATTTTGATTTCTAGAATTTTTTTAACCTACATATTGAGTTTGCGCATTTAGAATTGAAAGCCAACTGCTTTTCAAATATTTAAACTCAAAAAAGATAATATTCATTCATGATTAACGAAAATTACAAGTTTACTTTTTAAATGATTCCGTAATTGGTCTGAAAAAATGCTAAAAATTAAACACTATTCCAAATAACAACATGCATAAAGTTCATTGCTTAGAAAAGACAAAGACTTCGACTTCAGTTATATATAAAACCATTCATGTCCATTTGTTTACTTTCGATTGCGTTTTCTTGTGTGCGAGTTTTTTTCTTTCATGCAACAACATACATAAGAACTAAATTTCCATTTATAGGAAATTACTCGATTCATTTTTCTCTTTATTCTTGCTTTTTAAGTTAACTAAATATGGCTGTTCTTGCTCAGGAGAATGAATGTAAAGTGTGTGAAGAGGAAAATCGGATGGTATGCTATATATTTGGGGTTTATATTTTAGAATTTAATAATAATCTTGTCATTCTTTGCTTTTCTCTGGTGTATAGAGATTCTGCTTTTGTCTTCTTCAAGAATTTGGAATTTCATAGCAGATTATAGGTTAAAACTTTTTTTAATTTGTTTCTATTATATATAAGAATACAAAACATTAATTTTCTCACTAATTTCTTTAGTTACCTAAATTATTTTGGGATCGTTTATATATCTTATTATTCACAATTTTTAGATTTAAAATTATAAGGTTGAAGGATAATTATTAGAATTACAATAATGTTTTTTTTTTTTTTTTTTTTTTTTTAATGATTGCTATTGCTATTAATCACAAATGTTTTAATATTATTTTTTAAACTGTTTAAAAAGATGGCGAGTGGTTTAAAAATATTGAATTTCGCTTGCAACTGTACTTGTACTTTGGGATACTTTAACAGTAAAGTTTGTTTATTAATATTGATTTAGAAATAAAATTATCGAAACAACATATAATACCTAAGTGCATGAATCTTCTACAGGAAAACAAGATAGCAAAGTCACCTTCACGGCAAAAGCTAGAAAGTTGGTTAAATAAAAATATGAAGATTGAAATGACTGATGGCAGAATACTTATTGGAATATTTCTGTGTACTGACAGAGACAGAAATGTAATTCTTGGTTCTTGTGCCGAGTATTTGCAGATTGAAAGTAAGTTTAAAATTTATGATAAAGCATATATATACTGTATCTAATTTTTTTTCGGTTTACATATTAAGCTATAGTGTTTACCTTGAACTGTTGTCTATCCCCAATTAGAATAGTTCAGAAATGTGATGCAATATATTATTTTCTGCACTTAAACTTTATTGTGCAGTTGCATCTTTGAACAAACAATGTGTGGGGCCTAGTTTTACCACATGATCATTCAGAATAACATCAGAAGGTTTTGAACAATCACTACGCATAGTTTAGGATATAAAAAACAAGATTTAATGATTAACCTTACAATCCCTCATCCCGAAGAGCCGGATGGAACACTAGACAATTGAAGAACAGGTTTCCGAGATATATATAGAAATGCTTCAGAATTAAATTTACATAATATTTTAAAGTTGAACAATCATGAAATAAAAATATATAAAATTCTGTGGGTTTATTAAAAGTTCTCCACGGAGTCGATAAAGTTCTCTAAGGAGCCATATCGTCTTGATGCCAGGTCGCCACAGGACTCCCTCTCAGTCTTGAACCAGAGGTGATGAGACGTTACTGCAGTGGCAATGGAAGACGGAAACATACTCTCCCACCAGATCTTGTTGTGGTCGATGTCCTGGATTTTAATATAGGTACTAAAGTCGAAGTCGTAGATGAAACTGGTGATGAGATCAAACGGATGATGAAGCAGAAGCTGTTCCACAATCCGAGGTTGGTACCACCTCTGGAGCCGAAGTAGATGTTGCATCCTCCGATAATTCTCCACCTGAAGTCGACGCTGTTCCTTTCTCCGGACCTGGGACTGGTCCCGAAGGCTTACCAAAACCAAAAGCCGGTTTAAGCCTGTCTATTCCAACCCAAGACTGTTTGCCATCATCTGTCGAGATCAGGTACGTCTTGTCTCTCCTCTTGATAACCTTGAAAGGACCTTTATATGGAGACTGTAGAGCACGTCGCACACGATCCTGCCTCAAAAAAACGTGGGAGCAATTTCGAAGCTCCTGAAAGACGAAAGGTTTAGTCGCCGCATGATGAGCTGCAGGGGTAGGTTGCACTCTACGGAAATGCTCACGCAGGGACTTCAAAAACTCCGTTTCCGGTACCGCTGAGCCTGCAACAAAAAACTCGCCAGGTATACGAAGATTAGTACCATATGTAAGTTCTGCGGCACATGCACCAATGTCCTCTTTTAACGCAGTTCGTAGTCCGAGCAAAACCAACGGGAGTTCCTGCGACCAATTGTGGCCTTTTAGACGACATTTCAGAGATGCCTTAAGTTGTCGGTGAAAGCGTTCTATAATACCATTACTGGCTGGGTTATAGGATGTTGTCCGCGTTTTTTCACATCCTAACAACTTAGTTAAGGCTCTGAATAAGTCACTTTCGAATGATCGCCCTTGATCTGTCGTTATAACCATTGGTACCCCAAAACGTGAGATCCAACCCTCGATAAAAGCAATAGCTATAGTGTTGGCTGTTTGATCAGGCATTGGGATTACCTCGGGCCATCGAGTGAATCTATCGATCAATGTAAGGCAGTACCTAGAACCTCTGGATGGTGGCAAAGGGCCAATTACATCCAAGTGAACTTTAGAAAATCTCTCACTAGGTAAGGGATAGTTGCCACTAGGGGATTTTACATGCCTAGTAACCTTACATCTCTGGCACTGTATGCACTCCCTGCACCAACGGGTAATATCCCCTCTCAAGGACTTCCAAACAAATCGTTGTTTAACCGACTTAATAGTGGTCCTAATTCCAGTGTGTGCTAAATCATGCACAGATTTAAAAATTACTTTTCGAAACTTTTTAGGGACATAAGGCCTAACGTTATTACCGGATATATCACAAAATACCTTAACTCCTGGAGAAAACTCAACCGTTTTAATCAGTAAATTTGAATTTTTTATTAAATCCTCAAGTTCACCGTCGTTTACCTGCGCCCCCGCCAGTGCACCAAAATCCACAGCTTGAGGGAAATTGACAACTTCTACCCTAGAAAGAGCGTCAGCTACGATGTTATCAGCACCTGGAATGTAACGAATGTCAGTAGAAAACTGGGACACATACTCCAAATGCCCTAACTGGCCTGGCGTAACTTTATCCGACTTCTGTGAGAATGCAAAAATTAGTGGCTTATGGTCAGTATAAATTGAAAAACCTCGACCTTCCAGCATATATTGAAAATGTCGTACTGCGGAGTATACAGCCAGCAATTCTCGATCATACGCACTGTACTTGTTTTCTGCTGATGTCAGCTTCCTGGAAAAAAATGCCAAAGGGTTAGTGACATTGTTTAAAGTTTGTTGCAAAGTCGCGCCAATCCCTTTATCGCTGGCATCTACAAACAATGATATTTGCGCCTCAGAGTGAGGATGTGACAAAAGAGCGGCGTTGGAAATTGAACTTTTACAGTCCTCAAAAGCCTTTATTGCCACCTCAGTCCAAACTATAGCAGTTTTATCATTTTTCTTTTTCCCTTTGATGTATTCGTACAGTGTGCTTTGAATTTGTGCTGCGTGTGGAATGAACCTTCTGTAAAAGTTTAACAAAGCAAGGAATCGCCTTAACGCATAAACAGTTGAAGGGCGAGGAAAATTTGTTAACGCATCAACTTTCTCACTCAACGGAGAGATTCCTTTACTAGACAAATGACATCCCAGAAAAGATAAACTTTCTACACCAAACACACATTTGTCAACATTTAGTACGAGACCATTCTTATTTAGCCTTTCAAAAACCTCAGACAGATCCTTCAAATGCGATTCGTGGTCCTTAGAAGCGATTAACACGTCATCGATATACGCAAAACAGTTTAAACCAACTAACGTTTCATCGATAAACCGCTGAAATGTTTGAGCAGCATTTTTCAAACCGAACGGTATAAATAAAAACTCGAACAACCCGACCGGAGTTATTACAGCCGTCTTCTGTATATTCTCTTCTTGCATGGGAATCTGAAAATAATCCCGTTTTAAGTCTAACTTAGAAAAAACGTTTTTTCCGTGCAAATCTGAATTTAAATCCTGTATATGCCTTAAAGGATAACGATCCGGTTCTGATATAGAGTTTAGTTTCCTGTAGTCACCGCATACTCTCCACGAACCATCTTTTTTCGGAACAAGATGAATTGGACTAGCCCAAGAGCTCTTGGATGGTCTACAGATGCCTTGCTCACAAAGACTTTTAAACTCTTCTTTCACCACCGAAGCTTGTCTGGAGCCAAACGTCGTGCACGTGCAAATACTGGTTACCCCTTTGTAATAATACAATGGGTTGTACCTTGCACTTTTGAAACCACGTTAATCACTGGATTTGCCAGATTCGGAAATTTAGAAAGCAATTTGCGATATTGGGTTTTACCGGAGACAGCTGAAAGACCGTTGGCAGAAAACCTAGTTAATATACCAACGGAAGAAAGTTGCGACACCCCGTCAATAAGCCGTTGCTTTTTTACATCAATCAACAGCCCGTAACGTGCTAGGAAATCTGCGCCAATAATGGGTTTAGATACCTTGGCAACAATGATGTTCCAATATACCTACGACAGAGTCCAAAATCAACAGTAGTGTTATATGTTCCGTACGTTGTAATCTTCGTGTCATTAGCAGCATACAGCTCTAAACATACAGCTCTAGGTTTCTTATTAACCAACGATACAGGTAGGACCGAAACAGAAGCTCCGCTATCGATCAGAAATCTCCAACCATTTATTAAATCTGTAATGAACAAGCGACTTTGATTCGAACCAATATCGGATGCCGCCAAAACCGACTGGTCTACTAGTTTTCCGAGTAGTTGCATGGAGCAATGCACCTCGCAGCTCTATCACCAAATCCGATGGTACCAACACAACCTTTGACGATTGTTTGATGGACTTCGTCTACTATTTCTGTCCTGAGAAAAACTGCGATGCCTAGGGTTTGAACCACGGAATTGCGAACGTCCGTGTCTGACCGTCAAATTCTTCACAGCCTCAGATAGCTCTGAGATTTGTTTCTTTAAGACCCATACAACAACTATTTAATTCTTCAGCTACCCCTTCGTATTTGTTTACACTATTTATATTTAGTGAAGAACCAGAAACCTCCGCGATTTTATCCGCCGTGACCGCCAGACCTATCAGTTCCTCTGTGCTAACTGATAATAATTGTTGCATGCTTAGAGGTAGGCGTTGTAACCATATCATTTTAAGCACACTATCATCTATGCTCCCTGAAGCTAAATTACGCATTTCTTGCAACAAATGTGAAGGTTTTTTATCACCCAACTCTAGCTCAGATAGCAACTTGCGGAGTCTAACTGAATCCGAATTCTCGAATTTCTCTTTCAACCGCGTTTTCAGTTCAGCATACTGTTTTTTAGCCTCTTCAGGAATTTTCCTTAACAAATCAGAAATGTGTACAAGAATTTCGCCGTCTACAGCAGCAACCACTTAATGAAATTTTGTGACTTCCCTAGTTACGTCTGCAAGCACAAATTGAGATTCAATAGACTTGAACCATAACTCTACATTATCGCGCCAGATTGGAGGCAATTTTAATGTAACGCGAGCAATTTCTTCACTAGCAACAGCCGCCGGCTTCGATTTGTTCCCGTCGTCGTCCGACATTTAGAACGAAAGAATGGCGCACCGGTAGGTGCGGAGAAAAACAAAGGTGAACTTACCCAGTTTTTACAGGATCACAAAAATTTCCAGCCTTCAAAGAACATATGACGAACCTTGCACATTGTCCTATGCAACATTTAAATTTCAAAAAAATCTTCCAAAACTATGCAGTGATCACGTCCGGGTCACCAATTTCATGTGGGGCCTAGTTTTACCACATGATCATTCAGAATAACATCAGAAGGTTTTGAAGAATCACTACGCATAGTTTAGGATATAAAAAACAAGATTTAATGATTAACCTTATAATCCCTCATCCCGAAGAGCGGGATGGAACACTAGACAATTGAAGAACAGGTTTCCGAGATATATATAGAAATGCTTCAGAATTAAATTTACGTAATATTTTAAAGTTGAACAATCATAAAATAAAAATATATAAAATTCTGTGGGTTTATTAAAAGTTCTCCACGGAGTCGATAAAGTTCTGAAAGTTCTCTAAGGAGCCATATCGCCTTGATGCCAGGTCGCCACAAATGCATAGTTTCACAGTAGTTCCATTAAACAGGTTTTTTTGTTTTACATTGCCAAAAATTATGCACCAAAAGTAAAATGTAAAAAAAATGGCAAGTATTGATTGACACAAAATGCGACTGGAAAGTAGCAAATAGGTTTATGTATAAAACACAAAGAATGGAATACAAAAATGAAAACAGTAGAGAATTTTCATAACTTATAAGATGAAGTCATTAACAAAATGATGTTTAAATTCAAAACAAACAAAATCAACAAATAAATCCCTTCATCCTTATACGAAATTTACACTGTGTGACCTTGCTTTCTACGAGTTGAGCAACTACCCTAGAGTCAAGTAATCAACATTCCTTCTGTAGAGCAGTTTGCAACTCTGTGAAAGTATCTTTAGGTGGGAAACGTGCAGATCCAAACAATAAGTTAATGTAAATTAAAATGAGTGCAGGCAGCCAACCTCAAAGTGAAAAACTGCTTTCATTTTTCAAAAGAAGAAAAAATGCAGAATGTAGTGAAATTACTATTCAAGTTGAGAAAAAATCAACAAATGGCATAATTGATAAAGGAGAAAAAATAGCTACAATTGCATCCGCAGATGCAATCAGAATTACTTTATTTTGCAAAATATTTAACATATAAAAACTATTTACTACAAGATAACATATTTTTTTTTAAGGTTCAGGGTTCGAATCCAGGGTTAGGCATAGATGTTCGTTGTGGTTCGGAATCCACGTTAAGCTGTAGGCCCCAGCCTAATTAGCACTTACTGTGCATAAAAATAGATCTTTGAGCGTACAAACCAACTAACTTTAAGGTTCAGGGTATTTCCTACTTGTGCCTTATCTACCAATCTAGCAGAGATCAACCAGTAAGGAATACGTATGGTGTTTGAAAATATGAAAAGTAATTTTTATGATTTCAAACTATTCACGAGATTCATATTTTTTAATGTTTATTTATAATAAATAATGACAAAAATTTGAACAAAGGAGTGATGGGTCTGTATTGGTTGTTATGATATGGCAATTTTTGAAAGGAAAGTATGGAAGAGTGCAATTTAAAGATTAAGAAACACATTATATATTTAGGAAAATATTATGTTTATTTTTGGCAGTGTATGTGTGAAATATTTCGAGGGGTCCTCCACAGTTCCTATCTTATTTGCTGCCACTGGAAAAAGTTAGTTCAAAAATATTGTTTTCATGTATTTTTGTGTCGTATCCTTTCTATTTTCATATTTTTAAGAACATTTTCCAGCTTTTTTTTTTTTTTTTTTTTGAAAAAAAAAAAGTAATCTCCTTTATTTTTTAGGTTTGGAAAATTGTACTTCTTAAATGATTGGAACTTTTTCTACTCTCTCCTCTACCTTTTTTTCACTGGAGTAGCGAGTCCATATTTTTCGAAATTAACCCAGTCCCATTGATCAATCCTATGGAGGGGTGTGACATTTATATCTTCTAACAATGGTCCAGAGTAAATTTAAGGTTGGGAGCTACCGCACTACACAGTATTAAAATGCGGTACTGTTATCCCTTTATTTGCCAATTTCAACTCCCTAAATCATGGGCGCCGGATTATTTCCAGGAAGGTGCAAAATGGCAAAAGTTTGAGGTTAAATCTTAATTTTTCAAAAGTGATCACTGGATTCCCTATTAATGTTTTAATACTTTTTCAACAAGGATGTCACTTCAAAGATTTATTTTGAATTTTTACTTGCAGGGTTTAATTATAACTCTTCAGTTAAAATTTTATGTCCTACTCCAAATGGGCCTGAAATTGTTTTCACATATTTGTATACTTAGAGAAGTTTCATTTTTAGCCCAATTAATTCAATATAATTAAACCTTGATTAAAATTTCAATCTCTTCAGTCACAATGGAAATTAAATTTATAATTAAAAATTTAAACAGAAAATTATAGGGAGGCACAAAATTTAAATGTGCTAATTAAAGTTGGATGTAATATTATTTTACTTGTGACCTTGAAATTTATTAAATTGATATTTAAAAATTGAGACTAAAAATATTTATCAAACATACACATTTCATATATTGCATCAAATGATTGTTTATTATTTCTAGATGAAGAATCTGTTGAAGAACCTCGAGTGCTTGGTTTAGCAATGGTTCCTGGTCATCATATAGTGTCCATTGAAGTAGATAGTGACCTTGCCTTAAATGGAGATGCATTATAATTTGAATTTGAAACAGTTGTGTACATAGTTGCCAAACACATTTTGTATAAGAAACTGACAAAATTGCATGAAAATATTTTATTTCTTTTGTACATATAATTACATAAAAAAACTAATTAGTTAAGATATTTTTTAACTTTCTTATTTTCTTAATCAGGTTTGATCTTGTCCTTCAGCAGTTCCATTACATCTTTTTGTAAGAGTGTTAACTTCAGAATTATTTCAGGCCATATTCTTTGACAAGGTTATTTGCTATAACCAACCTCTGAATTTCACTTGTACCTTCATAAATTTCAGTAATTCGAGCATCACGGTAATGCCTTTCAGCAGGCATGTCTGATACATATCCCATTCCTCCTAGTACTTGTATTGCCTACAGTAAAAATTGAAATACCTATTACATAATTGATACATATTTGCAATAAAATAATTCTCGATAAAACAATTCATACATGATGAAAGAAGTATCTGCACTCCAAATGAGAAACCACCTTATTTAATTTTGTAGCTAAATTGTTTAAATCAAGAAAATAAATTGGAATGAAATATTGTTGATAAATATGTATAAAACGAATATAAGTGTAAACTTACACTGTCTTAAGGCGCAAGTGTGTCTGAGTTAAGAAGCAGCCGGTTGGTATGATAACCAAAGAATTATTCAAAGAGATAGGAAGAGAGAGCACCAGCTCAGTGCCTTGTAGACAGGTAAAATGTGAAGTGCCAAGCAGAATATGAATATCTTCATTTATAGGCTGTCCCAGTGACACATGCACAAAAGACATGGCTTGAAATCGGAACTAGTTTAGGATAGTGAAATCCAACCAACCAGATCTATGGAACATCTCACTAAAAGTCGGATTGAGCCCAGTAACACTATCAAAGAATAGGCCTATGAGAAATACATTAAATGTATTTTGCAACCAAGGCAACTGGTAAGATGTCGTAACCATGTGATTAATAAATATTCGTGTATATGACGATGCCATGTTTTCCCGTGTTTATAAATAAGAAATTGTCATTATTATTAACTTATTACGTTAATTGATTTTCTTGGCTTAGAGATAGTTTACCATTTTGAGGACTTTAAATTTGGAGTACTTTTGAAATAAAAACTTGACCTATGCTATCTCAATGAATAAATACATAAGAACAGTTTACTTCCATTGTCAGGAAAGTTCAGCAAGTTTGCGAATAATTTTATATGAAATTCAAAGGGAAAATTTCCACATATCTTTCTGCTTGTGAGAAAGCAATTTTTAATTACTTTTTTTAAATAATTTTTCATTGTTAATACTTGTAATTAGAATAAGTGCTACAGTTAAAATATTTTGGCAGATTTTTTTTGGTATTTGCGCAAACAAAATATTAAAAAATATGTCTGCATGAACCAAAAGACTGAGGTTTGCTCATTTTCAATGAAATTGACTTAATTGCACCAAAATGATTGATTACTAGTTAATGTGTGACAATGTATTGCACCTCCCTCTGACATTGAATTGACCATCATTGAACTCCATAAAAAACTTCCATAAATTAAAATGCTCCTAAAGCAGCGGTTCTCAACCTATTGTATGTGTACTCCTAAGGGTACGCGAGATGGTTTCAGGGATTATCTCTAATCTTTTATTTCTAAGAAGACTGGGATAAACCCAGGGTTAGTTGTCAGGTTGTTCGCAATTTATCGATTCTTTGTCACTATTGTGACGCGTCTAGTGAGTTTTTGTAAAGCTATCGAGAAGTTTGGGGCAGAAATACATGTGAATTGAGAAGAACACGTGGTGTTGTGATTTGAACTCCTGCCGAGTAAATACTAGGCCGTCGAGCGCGAGAATTGGCTGGATGGTGTTTTTTAGGAAACTTTGAGAAATCTTCAATGTGAGAGAAGATAAAATTTGAGTTCAACAAAAACCCCAGTGCATTTTAACAAGGTAAGAGAACAATTTCCCTTAGTTTTGGTTGGTTGTGTGCAAAATGTCTGGTCGCTGATGAGTTGGGCTTAGTTATTCTAGATAACCCGAAAATTATCGATTTGAAAACATTGAGAATAGTGAGGTTTTTAAAGCCGATAAGGATTTTATTGAAAGTGTAATAACTGGTGTTCTGGATAAGAAGAAAGCCAAAATTGACCAGGAAAAAGCAAAAAATGAACACATGCGATCTCAAATTGAGGTTGTGAAAATTAAATTGGAACAGATTAATAAGCAAGTTGAGTTAATCAATGCTAGAAGCAAGATGATTGTTTGTTTGCTCAACGACCTATTTTTGTGCACAATAACAGCTAATCAGGCCGGGACCTACAGCTTAAAGTGGATTCTGAATCACAACGAACATCGATGCCTAACCCAGGATTCGAACCCGGCACCTGGGGCATGTGAGGCCTGACCACTAACCCCACTGCCGCCAGGTTGGCTGGAAGTAAGATGAAACAAGACGAACAGGAATAGTAGCTAGTTATGATACTTCTAATATTGAAAGCTTAATTAAATGTGTAAAAACTCTTACAGTACCTGTCACTTCTAAAAATGAAGCGTTTAATTTGTTCTTTCAATCGCTAAAAATGAAGCATTTAATTTGTTCTTTCAATCGCTAGAAAAGGTTTTTAAAACCAAAAATGTGACAGAGGAGCTTAAAGCCGAAATATGTTTGAACAGTTTGAGAGATAGAGTGAGAAATTTAATGGTTTACGGTAAAGAAGACTTGAGTAATTATATTGTTGCGTGGATGGGTTCGAAAGACTTGAAGCCAAAGCAGATTAAAGCTTGAAGAACTTTATTCCGATATAACTCTTCGCAGATTCTTTTACAACTCCAGAACTTCCCGTTCTAATAGACTCTATACAGCTCTTTATACAACAATGGAGCACAAACAACAGTTAAAAACTAGATACACAACTGCTAAAATCGACGCAAAATACAATGGAATACAGTTTACTACGGAACTGCTCTGAATGCTCACTGAGGGACAATTAACTCGCTCCTTATTGGCCTTATATAGGAAAGCTTCCTTCGCGAATCTTCTAAAGATAGAAATTTGGAGAATTTTTCAGATTGCAGCCGAAAAGCCCTATACAGGTACATGGAGACCGAAAGTGTCGCCAAGTTTGGCGACATTTGGCTATTTCTCGCCAAATTTGGCGACGGAATTAGTCGCCAACTTGGCGAGATTGCCATTAACTTAGGTGGCCTTCTCCTTGTAAAACTCGTTTTCCAGCATTATCTCTGTAAAACTCGTTTTCAAGCATTAAGAGACTCATTGCTGGAAAGCGAAGTAAAGACAAACTCTTGCACTGCCTTATGCGCTATGTACATAAATTTTCCTTTTTACATAATTAATGCTATGAAATATTTATAAATATACAGAAATTCGTAACAATAAATATGAAAAAATAATTAGTATTAAAACAATTCCAACCAACCCCACAAGAGTGTTTGAATCAGTTTCGAATGGTTCAAAAATAAGCGACTGAGAATTATGTTCAATTTGGATCAAGAGTTTTTACTATATTAGATTACTATTGTCAATTAGGAAAGGTTAGTGATTTCAATGAGTTATGCAAATTAATTGTAGCGGATCAAATATGCAATTCTCTAAATCGGGAGTTAATGAGTAATATTGCCATAAAGCAAGGTGAAAATGGTATGAACAGCGGAATTAGACTTATTTGTATCGTCAAAAACCACGAGTGAAGATGAGATAAATCCAGTGTTCGAGGTTTGACAAAAATAAACATAACAAAAAATGCTGCGAGAGTTTTATTTGCCGATGTGAATGGATTAAAATGTCTAATGTGGGATAAGGTCTCGCGGTGTCTGGTTATACGAAATTTCAACAAATTCGTTAAAAATAATCGTCTTTGCTTTCTGTACTTAAAGGAAAGATGCACGTTGCAGGACAAAGCCTTGTGCAATATATAACCGGAAGCATAATACTTAAATACACTTCACGAGACAATGATTAAATCACCAAAACAACTCGGAATACAGCTCAATATTAGAAAACAAAAAAGAAAGTTTTTCAGGACCACTAAATAAGAACAGCAGAGTATTTTACCCGACAAATATTCGAAATTTGCCTTCGGCAACGTCCGGAGCATTTCCGATAGTTGGAAACATCGTGTTTTCAATAAATAAATAATAGTTTAAAAAACACGCTTTAATAGAAAAGTGAACTAAAATGTAGAAAATAAGTTTGAAATAAGAATAGAGTGATTAACAAGAAATATTTTATCGTAAAAAAGCGTGGGGTGCTTTTTAAGATATTTTTATAATGGCTCTACTTTTACCAATATTTGTTATTAAATATTTACAACAATTGACATCAAGCATCCCACGCTTTTTTACGATAAAATAAATATTTATTGTTAATCACTATTATCTTATTTAAAATTATTTTCTACTTTTTAGTTTGGTTCTATTAAAGCGTGTTTTTTAGTTTTTTAAACAATTAATTATTTTTTCTGAAAACTAAAATTTTTTTTAGTTAAGTGTACAAAACTCTCCAGTTGTTCCCGCCAATAGTCACATGCTTGTCTCAAATTTAAGTCATGTGTATGCCTCAGTACACGCCGTATTACTTGGCACAAAACACTACCGTCTCTCTGAATATGAAAAATCAGTAATCCTGCAGATCCTGGTAAGGATAATGCGACTAAAAAACACGCTTTATATAACCATCGTGCCCACGACAAATCTTTCAAATGTCTGCCTTATCAATTGTCGATGATAAACCCCGACGCAAAAGTTAAGACAATGAACAAAATCACGTAAAAATCCAAATGTATTTAATGAATTATTTTAACACTGCCTTAGTGTGATGTATTACAGATATTAAACTGTATTAATGACAAAAACAAATCTTGTACATAGTACAAATAGTTAGAAGATAGCAAAATACAATTTAGCATTGTTGCAAAAGTATAGACAAACATCGAAACAAATTAAAAGTAACAGGTTCAGGGATGAGTTTAGTAAAAAATCAAAAAGCTGAAAACAAAAATCCAAAAAATTTATGCGTGAAACACATTTTAAGTTATATTTTTTTTAAAAATTGTGTTTTTCCATGTGCATTTATAAACACTGCACCATCTATGTTCATCCGTGAGCAAAAATGGCTTAATATAGGGATACACTTTGTGCAGTCATCAGGCATGGTATAGCTCCAAAGAGGATTTAGGGGGAAAAAAACACGAAATTCCTGTAAAAGCGATGAAAACCGGCAAAAATTTCAACAAGTCAGACTACTTTAAGCAATTATAATATATTGACAAACAAGCCAAATTTAATTAAATCCAGTTTTCTAAATTTTTAAGCTACAAGTATTAAAAATCTTAAAATCTAGATTTTTATTCATATCATTAAGCTTGTTCAATAAAATAAAAAGCAATAAACAATTGCAGTTAAAATAACAATTTTAAAAACAGATTATTTAGAAAAATTACAATTTTAAAAACAGATTATTTAGAAAAATTACAATTGGGACTAATTTTCAGAATATTTTTATATAATTTTTATACAAAATTATATAAAAATTACAGTAATTCTGCATAGATTCGAATCAAACGGCAAAATTTAACCTTAACCAGGCACTAATCACGAATATGGCAGCTATCGCATTAACGGAAGTCTAGATGAATGACAACAATTCGGTGTTGAAAATCTCGGTAATAGCTGGTATTAGCGTAAACCTCGGCGAAAATGACCATCAATCTAACAAAAGTACTATAAGCAATATCGCTTACAATACAGGCAAAAATCTAGATCGAACATCACAACAACGTGCATATCGGCGATAGCGTCCACAATATCAGCACAAATCTCGATAATATCGATTTTTTCTTGGTAATACTAGTGCAAATTTCGGTAATATCGGATGTTACTACAGTATGGCTTTCGACGAAAATTACTCTCACGTCAACAGAAATATCAAAGTTTGAACCAAATATACCGGGGCAACTCTCACAAATAGCGCTAATGTATTGGCGTAACTCTTGACGAAAATTACAATCACAACAACTAAAATCTCAGCGTAAAATCTAGGGATCGGCAAAAACGAACATCACAACAACGTGCATATCGGCGATAGCGTCCACAATATCAGCACAAATCTCATCGCACATCAACGAGAGCGCAATTCATCACGGTAATATCGACATTCTTTCGGTAACATCGGTGCAACAACAAGGTACACTTATTATACAACAAGGTAGCACTCAGCAAAAATTACTATCAAATAAACGTAAATAACAGTGTTAGCGCTGAATATATGGGAACAATTCTCAGCAATAGCGTTGTTGCATTGGCATAATACTCCGCCAAAATGAAAACCTCAACAACTTAAATCCCAACGATAACGCACGTCATAGCCACACAAATCTCAGCAAAGTGGACATTACATCAACGTAACGATTAGCAAAAACGAGCTTCACATACCAACGTACGTTTAAACGTACTTCAAACGATAATTCCGTGGATGTCAGACTTGAAAGTAAGCACATTATTCGTATACGTTAATAGCGTGAATTAGTATGAAGGAAATTACACAAAAGGATCAAATTTTGGAGCAGTTGAAAAAGTCTAAAATGCGAGTTTAAGCGCCAACCTAACTAAAAAAAATGCATTCCAGTAGATTTTTGTATTTGGAACAGGAATGCCGTAGGTTTTCCGATCGGGCGGAAGGGAAGCTGCTTCGCGATTCAGCCTTAGAGAAAAGGTTATTTTTCTGTGGGATAGAAAAGTCGTGAAAAAAAGTTTTTTGTTCAAGAATTAGAAAAGCGGAACTTTCTTTGAAAAAGCGGAATTATTATTTTCCTAAAAAATTAAAAAAGCGGAATTCCGCCACATGGCGGATGAAACTCATGCCTGCAGGTTTTAATATCTTGTACATCCATTTTTGTTTATTAACTCATAAATACGAGTTTCCTTAGACAAAATTAAGTCTTGCATAGTTTCTTGTTCAAGTTCGTACCATGCAGCCTCAGTAGACTGTTTGAGTTCATTTACAGAACTATATTGTTTACGATTTCTGTAAACTTAGCGTGTTAGGATGCCCCAAAGGTTCTCGATGGGATTAAGATCTGGGCTATATGCCTGTCAGTCAAGAACTTGTACATTTTTAGACTGAAACCAGGCTTTTGTATGGCCCGCGGTGTGAATAGAAGAGTTGTCTTGCTGAAATTTCCATTCAGGGTCACCTAATAGTTCAGCATATGGCAGTAAGTTGTCTTCCAAAGTCTGTACATAATCATTTGATGTTTGGCAACCACTGATAAAGTGAAGCGACACTTGTCCATTGAAGCAAAAAGCTGCCCAAACCATCACTGATCCACCACCTTGCCTGCGACTGAAACATGGTTCCTTGCGCAAGTCATGCCAATATGATGCCCAACCATCAGGGCCATCGAGATTCCACTTTTTTTCGTCGCTGAATATAACTGAGCGCCATTTTCCTGTATATGACAAATGATTGCGAGCCCACGCCAATCTTTTCGATTTATGAAGTGCTGAAAGCGCTGGCTTCCTTTTCATTCTTGAGTACACCACTGTGCCAGTGTCCAGAATTCGTCTACGAATCGTATCTCGTGAAACAGAGAGTCCAGATGATCTTTGAATTTCACCAACCGTCATTTGTTGCGTTCTTGCCAGTCTTTGAATTTGACGATCATCACGTTTTCTCGTTACTCGCGGCCTCCCAGATCGATGTTTTGCTTTAAATACACCTCGACTTAATAAAACTCTGTATATAGACTTCTTTGATCGATTAATAATCGTTGAAATATCTGAAACGGACTTTCCTTCAGATCTCAACTTACAAATTTCTATTACTTCTCTCGCTTGAATTTCTGTAGCTCGAGTCATCTCGAATGAAAGCGCTACCGCATCCTGATCCCCTTTATTCATTGTATGTGACGTCATGTAATTCAAATTTGCATACGGATACAAAAAAATCGCAGGAACATGCAAATTTGTCTAAACTTTTGCAACAGGTAAATTTCTTTTTTTATCTATAAATTAAATACTAACGCAAATATTGTAAATGTTCTTGAGTTGTGTAATTTTGAAAGAGATTTTAATCATTTATTTTTAGGTTCTGAAGTTCAGCTAACGCAATTCTAAATTTAAAAGGCGAATTACGCCATTGTCTAAACTTTTGCGTCGGGGTGTAGGTTCTGTGATTACTGGCATTGTAACGGGTAACGGCACACCAGGGTTCGATTCCGGAGAAGGTTGGTTGGAATTTAACGGCGCAAGGGCAACACGAGCTAATCCTTCTGAAAAAGACACAAACTTATTGAATTATTGTATTGTCATCGGTCTTTGATAAGTGTGCAAAGTTTGAATCAAATGTGATCGCTCAAAGTAGGGCAAAATCGAGGCCAAAAGAGTCGGTTACAAGCAAACATACAGGCGAAACTAATAAAAGCGTGTTAAAAAAAATAAATCAAAGTGGTATCGTAATTTTGAGTTCGGTTAGATGTTTGATCTAAGATATTTACTGCCGTTGGCAAGAAATACGATCGTTACTAGATTCCGGATCGCAATTGAACCTCTTAACGTAAGAATGGGTATTAGTTGAATTTAAAAAAGCAAAAGGTTTAATATTCTTGTAAATTGTGTAAATGACTCTTCTTAACTCTGTGGGTTAAGAATTGCGTAAACGCGGACAATTCTAATTCAAATGGGTAATTTAAAAATGTTTTTTTTAAGGGGTTTAAATATGTATAAAATATTACAGATTTAACGCCAGTTAAATATTTAAATGTACAGGAAGAAATTCCTGAGAATATTAATTTGGCAGACGATACCTTTCATGCTCCTGGTCCCATAGATTGCTTATTAGGTGCAGAGATTTTTTACGAAGTGGGCAAATTTATTCGCAAAATTAGAGTCTGATTTTCCAAAATACGGTGTTGGGGTTCGTTGCAACAGGAAGTGTGGCAAACGGCGAGCCAAGTAGGGTACACAGGGCTGCCACTGACTGTAAGCTTTGAAAATAGTTGCTTTAGTAGCCTCAGATGTTAAAAATAGTGCCAAAATAGTAGTCTCAAACATTGAAAATAGTAGTCTCAGACGTTGAAAATAGTAGCCTCACTTTTCATAACGATTGTTTTTTTAAGTCGGTAAAGACTTTCCTCTTGCTTTAAAGGTAAAAAAAAATATATAAATTTGACTATTTACAATTACATTTACTTATCAAAGTATAATTGCACCAAAATATGAATTTCTGCTAAAAATCAAAACAAGCATCTTTAGAGCATGGGGAAAAAAAAGGAAAACATAAATAAAAAAAAAAATTCAAATAAAAAAAAATTACAAACTACACCCATACTTGCTAACTTCAAGGAAAAGAAACTAGCACAATACTTTTCTTTTAATTTAAAAAATAAAACAAATATATCATGTTTTCTTTAATATATGTCATAGGCTGTATCCTGTTCATAACATAAATTTTAAACAGTGTCCTACATATTTACTAAACTTGGGCATGCATGAGCATGAAACTTAAATAATCAGCATTTTGCTATTCAGTCACAAATTTCTCTAGGTATAATATTTCATAAAAAATTATGTCTTTCGGATTTTGAAGAAGAAAGGCTTGAAATTAACAGCTTCTTATAAAAATTAATTACTCATAAATATATGGAAATAAAATTTTGTGCAACAAAAATGTTTTCTTAAACCACTAAAGTATATATTAAATGAGGCAAAAAATCGTTTTCATGAAACATGACAAGCATAGCATTCGGCAGGGGAAAAAGATAAAGGTATAATATTTCATAAAAAATTATGTCTTTCGGATTTTGAAGAAGAAAGGCTTGAAATTAACAGCTTCTTATAAAAATTAATTACTCATAAATATATGGAAATAAAATTTTGTGCAACAAAAATGTTTTCTTAAACCACTAAAGTATATATTAAATGAGGCAAAAAATCGTTTTCATGAAACATGACAAGCATAGCATTCGGCAGGGGAAAAAGATGCATAGACTTTTTTAAAAATTCCATGACTCTTTGCCTGAATGTATGCAGTAGCGCATTCAAATTTTTTATTTTTTGGAGAGGGAGGAGGATGTTTCAATTCTCTGTTTGATTTATATTAAACATATAAATCAAAAACACATATCACTTTCAGTTAATTATGTTTAGTAAAATGTCAAAATTAAAGTAAAAAAATAATTATAATAATAATCAAGTACAGGATCTAACCCTTTTTGCTTTTTAATGCCCATAGATTTGTTGCACATCTTTAACAGTGCTGTAAAGGGTTAATAAAAATAAAAAAAAATATGATGGAATCAATTTGAAATATTAAGGAATTTAGGGTTCTAATATATTCTATTGTCAAAAAACACAAGTCAAGAAGAAAAGCAATCATGTCTGTAAAGGATGCAGTCAGATTTAAGTTTGAGGATATTTTTTAACAATATTGCGGCGGCGGTCGCGAAGCTATAAGGTAACCAAAAATCTAACAGAAATAATGTGTAAATAATTGTTCCAAGAATAACAGTGATTTCAGAAAGTAAAAAAAAAAAAAAAAAAAAAAAAACACGTAACATGAACATGCGTTTGTGGGCCGAGGACAGGGGATTGGCCAGTTTGGCTTAGCTGCTGAGTGTAGGAAAAGGTCGAAAACTTCGTACTCCCAAATCGACCAACTAGCCAGATATTGAGAGACTTTTACGAAAAAGCACATGAAAAAGCCTGTATTATTCAAAACACCGACGACACGGCATCCACTTCTTGTGACGTGAGCCGGGATAGATGTCCGCACCAGCACGGGAAATAGAAGAAGGGAAACTCAAAAATTTCAAAATTCCTTGACTAAAGAGTAATTTTATGAAATACCTTGACATTTGCCTGAATTCCCGATTCTGTCGCCACCCTGTTTAAGCTACATTCAAAGTAATTAAATTGCCCCAAAATTTAAATTATTTTATTATTTATTAATTTAGCTACAACATGGAAATTCTAATCATTCTGCATTGATTAACCTACACGGCGAAATCGTCAGTAATCTCGGACATAACGTCTATATAACATCAATTCTGTCCATACTGATAGCATTTTCTTTCGGGCGCTGTCCACAAATTCATTTTTGTTAAGTAGAGTAAATAAAACGAAATAATTTGATATTTCGAATATAACAGTGCATGTTCTTGCGCCTTGCACGGCGAAAGATAAAACATTTGAACAACAGGCAGGTGAAAATGATCGCTGTTGCCGTCAAAAACAACCATCTCGGGTCGAACTAGCAAAATGACCACTGTACCCGCGAATATGAAGAACTATTTCGGTAGTATTTGCTCTCTCCTACCTTAAAAAAAATCACAGTTTTGAGAAAAATGTTAGTACCTTAGTGCCGATTTTTTTTCGTGCTACCATCGGACAGTATCCAAATTCTTAAAAAATAGTCGCCTCAGTCAAAAAATAGTTGAAGGTTTTGTTAAAAATAGTCGCTTTAGGCCCTTTTTTCATTGAAATAGTCACCATAGTCGCCTGGCCACTAAAATAGTCGCTTTAGTAGCCTTTTTAGTCGCCTGTGGCAGCCCTGGGTACATTGTGAATCAACACGTTGACTGCCATATGAGTTGTATTCAACTCGCACCACTGATTCAATCTCTTCTCCAATCAACGCATCAACGAATGCTGTGGTTGGGTGGTTTGATAATTTTGTCGTAAGGGCAACACGTGGCTCATACTGCGCCAAAGAAATTAGTGAACATTAATTTAAAATTTAAGAAACAAAGTATCGGAAAAATTAATATAAAAGTCGAAGTTAATGTATTTTAGTGGATGGAAGTTGTTAGTCGTGATCTTGATTCACAAATAAAAAAACCCAGCCACTTCGAACAAACGCCATTTTAATACTCCTTTTTTCAAACTAAGTCACAGTAGTAGTAGTTATAAAAATAGGCACGCGACCCTGACACCTTCCCCCAGGGATTATGATCCGTCAGTAAGAAAATCTTTGCACCACACAGTAAAGTTTCAAATCTCTGCAAAGCCCAAATAATGGCATAAGCTTCCCTTTCAATTGTGGACCTGAGTTGGATTCAGTTTCTGGCTACCGAAAGCTATGGGACGAATGCTGCCTTCGCCATCCAACTGCCCTAGACAACATCCGACTGCAGTCTGAGATGCGTCCGTGTGTAAATAGTACGGTTTATCTATGTCAGGGACCTGTAATTCCACAGAGTGCTCTCTTCCAACTTCTCGAGTGCATTTTGAGCTTCCTCGCTCCATAGAATGACATTAGGCACCTTCTTTTTAGTAAACTCCGTTAATGGTAGAGCGATCTTTGCATAATTCGGAATATACTGTCTGTAAAAATTGCACAACCCTAGTGCACTCCTCAGTTGCTTCTTGGACTTGGGTGCTTCTAAGCTCTGAATTGCCTTTATTCACTCTTTGTCAGTGGCATGTTGACCTGAACCAATGACATGTCCCAAGTATTTTATCTTTTGTCTTGCAAACTCACACTTCCCTAAATTCACGGAGAAATTGAAATGTTCTAATCTTTTAAAAACCTCTTCCAGGTGCTTCAAATGTTCCTCCCACGTATCGGAGAATACTGCTAGATCGTCGATGTATGCACATGTAAAGTCAGACATAGTCTGGACCACTTTAGACATAGCTCTCTGGTAGGTTGCTGCAGCGTTTCTTAATCCAAATGGTAACACATTCCATTGGTACTGGCCTCGATGAGTTCGGAAAGCTGTTAGATGTTTGCTACTGTCTTCCATGGTTATAGCCCAGTATCCTTTCAACATATCAAGTACAGTAATGAATTTCTTCTTCCATACTAAGAAATTCAACTCCATCATATTCTGCATTGGATACGCGTCCGGCACAGTAAGAGCATTCAAACTTCTGAAATCTATACATAACCTTATTGTCCCATCTTTCTTATGAACACATACTACCGGGTGTGCTATTTCACTTACAACCGGTTCGATTAGTCCTAACTCTAACAACTCGTCTATCTGTGCATCCACTTTCCTCTTTAAGTTCTCCGGTATCTTATAAGTTTTTGGTTTCATCGTCTCCTCCTCAGTCTTCAATTTTATCACATGTTCCCCCCACTTTAGCTCTTTTAATTTTTCCAGAAAACAACGTTTTGTGTCGATTTAAAAGGTCCTTCAGTTGATCTTGTTGTTTACTAGGTAGGTAATCCAATTTCACTCTTTCCAATGCTTCCTCCTGTTCTCCAGTTGCAGAAATGGTTGGTGTTTCATATATCTCACTAAACTCATCATCAATATCATAAATCACTTCAACCTTTTGAACTCTCGCTCTGTATTCTCTCATCTTGTTTACATGCAGTATTCTTAAATTACCTCCAGGCATCTGCAAATAATACGAATTTGGTTTTGCTCTTCTAACCCTAACTGGACCCGTCCACCTTGCGTATAGTTTGTTGGTTGAATCAGGCGACAACACAAGCACTTGATCCCCAGGTGCGAATTCTCGATGCTTTTTCCTACTGTTGTAATATCTAGCGTAGTTACTTTGCTGCACATCACTTGTTAACTTTGTCTTTTGAGTTGCTGCTTCTAACTTCCCTTTTAACTCCTTTAAATAATCCTCTACTGATCCTTTAATATTCAGTGGTAACACCATGTCCCCAGACCAAATTGACTTCAATATAGACAACGGGCCCTTCGGATCTCTTCCATACATTAGCAGAAAAGGTGGTAGGTGGTACGCCTGTAGTTGCATTCGGGACTTTCCGATAAGCCCACAGTAAGAACGGTATGTACCGATGCCAACTTCTTCCTTCTTCTCTAATAATGTGATGCAACATATTTTTAAAAGTTTGGTTCCATCTCTCAATCAACCCATTCCCCTCTGGATGGTACGGTGTTGAAAACCGCGGACAAGCTCCTAACACCTTCAAAAACTCTTGCGTTAAACTGGCCGTAAAATTTGTCGCATTGTCCATTACTATCATTTCTGGAATCCCTGTCCTGCTGAATATTTCCAGCAGTGCTTCACATGTACTCTTAGCCGTTAATGACTTGAGCGGGACTTTTAAATGACTGAGCTGGAATGCTGGTCCATCAAACAAAGTATGTATTTATGTCCTTGAGATGACGCTGGGTCTACATGACCGATTAGATCTACGTTTACCACTTGGAATGGCAGTTCCGGACGAAACACGGGTGTTATCGGAATTTTGTCAACCGACCAAATTACTCTCCTGCACTGACAACCTTAACAGGAACTACAATATGCTTTAATTTCTTTGACCATCCATCATGAAAATTTTATTCTCTGCATAGTTTTATGAGCTTCGAGATGTGCTCCAAACACCGATTCATGCGCGATTTCAAGTATTTTACTCTTCCTAACTTCAGGAATCACCAACTGCCTTATTCTATTCCCACACATTATCTTTTCATGGTACAGGATGCTGTTTTCCATCACATATCCTCCTTTGTTCCGCTTAGCCAAATTCCATGCTACTTGAAGAGTGTCGCAAATCTGTTGCTGTTGCTTGAATTTTTCTGTATTATTTCCACACTCCCTGTCATCACACTCTCCTATTGTTGGCTCCACTCCTCCCTCTTCACTACTTACACTCCCTTCCGACATCTCAATTCGGGAATCAGACCTTAACTTCATAGCAGCTGTAAAGCTGGGATTGTATATTCTTTCTTGTTCTAATAATGCTTCATACGTTTCAGTATCCAACAGTATATCAGTATTTAATCCATCCACAGTTGCCACCACCGTTTTAATCACCGGCGTAATATACCCATTCGTTACCAAACCAATTTTTTCTTTTAGTTCGGCCTTCAAAGAATCACCAAATGCAGGTTGTAGCATTATATGTCCTTTGTAATCCACTTCTCCTACTACACTGCTTTTAAACACACTAATTTGTGCACCTGAATCTACTACTGCTTCATATTCAGCTCCACCATACGAAATTTTTACTATCTTGAGGTCAGACATTCTTGGTTGAACTGCGTCACATTCCTTATTTTCCCTTATAACTCCGCCGTTGAACCTCGCCGTAACTACTTTGCTTTCGCCACCTCCTTCTTCAATTACCTTGACTTCAGCTATTTGCGCTTCCGCTACCTTTACCTCTGAAACTTTACCTTCCGTTCTTCTCCTCCCTGCTTTCTTGTCCCAACAAAATCTTGCCAAATGTCCTACTCGTCCACACTTGAAACAAGTAACTGCCTTTTGGAAAGAATTCCGTTTATCGAATCCACCTCCACTGCGGTTGTTAGGCTCTTGTGTCTATCCTTTACCAAACATATGATTCCTTCCATTGAACGTGGTAGATTTTTCACGATAGGAATTTCTATACGGTTGAGACGACGTAGCTGTAGTGGCTTGATTATATTGCCTTGCATTTTCATAATCGTCTAACTTCCCAGCAAGAGCGTCAACTGTAACAATCCTACCCCAATCATCAATTAAATGTTGTTGTATATCTGTTGATACCTGTTCCTTCATCTTCTCTACAATGACCAGTTGCTTTAGACTGTCAAAATCATTGATTTTTAGTTCCGAAATCCACTCATTAAAATAGTTCGCCAACTCAAATCCAAAATCTCGCCAAGTGTTCTCAGCCGATTTGCAATGCCTCTTAAATTTGATTTTAAATTCTTCTGTGCTCAATTTAAATCTTTTCAATAACATATTCTTCACGTGCTCGTAGTCATTTGCCTTTTCTTCAGGCTCCCTGGCAATCAAATTCACCATTTCTAACGGCAATAGCCGAACAAGATTCGTTACCCACTCTTGTTCCTTAATTTGAACTCTTCGTGCTTGTCTTTCAAACAATATTAGGTAAAAACTTATATCGCCTTCTTTGGGATCAAAGGTACGCATTAATTTATGCAATCCCCCTGGTACTTGTTCTCTAATTCCTTCATTCGGTGCACCCGTCTCTCTTATAATACCATTATTCACCATCGTTGCTTCTATCTTCAACTTTTCTAATTCAAATTCCCTTTCCTGACGTCTAATTTCATCTTCTCTTTCTTGGCGTTTAATTTCATCTTCTCTCTCTTGGCGTTTA
This sequence comes from Linyphia triangularis, assembly GCA_963978545.1. Taxonomy (NCBI): domain Eukaryota; kingdom Metazoa; phylum Arthropoda; class Arachnida; order Araneae; family Linyphiidae; genus Linyphia; species Linyphia triangularis. The sequence continues at coordinate 39,544,095 of OZ021732.1, read as the reverse complement.
ATTTCATCTTCTCTCTCTTGGCGTTTAATTTCATCTTCTCTCTCTTGGCGTTTAATTTCCTCCCTTTCACCAACTATTCTATTCAATAATTCTTCCATAAACCCCTCTTCATACTCCGCACTTGCTAATATCATCCTTTTTAAACTGGCAACTTTCATGCCTTTCGTTACAGTTTCTCCTAATTCTTCCGCTAGACACTTCAAGTCCACCTTTAAAGCTCTTCCTAAAAACGCCACTTCACATCCAATACTTTCCTAAAATAAACTTTCACAAATCTTAAAACTTCTTAACAGTTCCCAAGATATTCAAAGTGATGAACTTATACTCCCCAATACTGTATATTCCTAAATTCTCTCAACCAATAAGCTCGTAATCCAAAATCTTTAACACCTCTCAAAATCCACAATCTAAACGACAATCGAAATCCTTACTTTTCAAACAGCTTGAAACCCTCAATCTCCAACCAGTCTTCGAAATCCACCAAACAGTCATCGAAATACACTAACCAGTCATCGAAATACACCAACTAGTCATCGAAATCCATTGGGCTCTGCCCGCACATTATGTCAGTCGTGATCTTGATTCACAAATAAAAAAACCAACCACTTCAAACAAACGCTATTTTAATACTCCTTTTTTCAAACTAAGTCACAGTAGTAGTAGTTATAAAAATAGGCACGTGACCCTGACAGAAGTATTCCACAAAAAATGACTCACTGTCTGCCAGACCGCATACAGCAATTAAAGGTTGCATTGAATTGGCTCTGTTGCGAACACAATGACGTCATATGAATAAACTCTATTCTTAAAGAATTATTTAATGTGAACAATTTAATTCTGTTTAAGTTTTAATTACTCGCCAAGTATGGCAACAAGCAAACGATTAATATTTAGAATTCTGTTTTTCGGTTTGTAAAAAATATGTTGTTCTAAAAAGTTTTAAAGTAAAGATTTTCTGTCATATGATAACAGACTTTGTTCTTCTGTTTAATAAGTGTCCTGTCAAGATCTTTTGTTTATCAAATGTTTTGGAAAGTGATTCGAGTCAGAAGGATTTAGATTTTTAAGTTATTTTGAATCCAACATTTTATGGCGTCCGCGACAGGATGACTGCATCATCGGCTCCTACGATGGATAAGTTAAAGTCGGCAAGGAAACAGTATCGAAGATTATTTACTACTGCTGTTAATGAATACAATGCGATGGAAAACGAATTATCCAGTGAGGAGAAAATAAGAAAGTTATAGATAATAGAAGACAAAGCTCGATCCATGTTATTAGCAGAAAATCAAGTAAGAGAAGCTTTATTTGAAGCAGACGTTAATGAAGATTTTCTTGATAAAGAAATGGATGAATCGGAACTTTACATAGATCGCTGGCGTGTTCTGGAAAATAAATTAGATGTTCTTCAAAACACAATAAAAGCAGATTCTGAAGTAAGTGAAGTTTCTAATCATAATGCTCTTATGAATTACCCAAAAATTAGATTACCTACGTTTAACGGTGATATTAAGAATTGGTTGGGTTTTTGGGGACAGTTCGAAAAAATTGACAGAGATCCAAATTTGGATAGCCATGATAAATTTGCTTATTTATCACAATCTATGATTAGAGGTACTTCAGCTTATGAGTTAATAAATAGCTTTCCACCAGGAGGTGCAAGTTACGAGAAAGCTTTAAGTCAATTGAAAGCTCGATATGGAAAAGAAGAATTATTGATACAAGTTTATGTTCGTGATTTACTATCGTTAGTTCTTCAGAAGCAGAATTTGAATAAAAGATCTCTTCGAAAACTTTATGATGAGTTAGAGACAAAACTTCGAGCACTGGAAAGTTTAGGCGTAACCAGAGATAAATACGCTGCTATGTTGTTTCCGTTAGTGGAGTCATCTTTACCGGATGAAACCTTGCTTGCATGGGAGCGTTTTAGATCTTCTCATCGAAGATCAAAAGATGATCTTTCGGAAGATAGCACATCAGGATATGCCAAAACTGATTTAGATTTGATAATTTCTTTTCTTCAAGATGAAGTGGATGCAGAAGAAAGAATTTTGCTTGCCCATCAAAGTTTTATTCCTGCTGTAAAAAATGATACTTTCGTAAAAAGAAAATCCGGAACTAGTAATCGATCTCGATCAGTGATAAAACCCTCTACTGCTTCAGAACTTTTAACTTCATCTGAGAAAAATAAGATAACATGTTTATTTTGCAATAAAACTCACAAATCCTGGTTTTGTGAAAAAGCCAAAGAATTGAGCCTTGAAGAAAGACAAGAAGCTGTTAAAAGTTCAAACTGTTGTTATCTTTGTTTAAGATATGGTCATGGAATTAAGAGCTGCAAAGCTAAGCTGAAATGCATAACTTGTAATAGAAGACACAACACACTTTTATGCAGATATACCTCAAATGAAAATTCCGAAGATTCTGAAAAAGAGGAAAATGGAAACTTTATTGAGGTTAAAAGTGATGAAACTCTAGCTAACATTTCTACTACTCCAAAAGTTATTCTGCAAACCTTTACCGTTCTACTTAGAGGAGTCGGAACAAAGCGTAGAGTTCGGGCCGTAATAGACACTGCCTCTCACAGATCTTACATACTGAAAGATACTGCTAAGGACATGAACTATGAATCCAAAGGAAAGGAATATCTAAACCATTCCTTATTTGGTGGAACAAGCTTATCGACATGTGAACATGACGTTTTCCAAATATATTTATCTAACAATAATGGAACGTATAACTGTAATTTCGAGGCTTTAGGGCAAGAAGTTATCTGCCAAACGATACCTCCTATAGAAAAGTCCTTGTTTAATTCAAAAGAACTAGAAAGTTACGGAATACAAATGGTGGACAGTGATGGCCCTATTGAAGTTTTGATTGGAGCCGACGTTGCGGGAAAGCTGTTTATAGGAAAATGCAAGCAACTATCTTCAGGTCTAACAGCAATAGAGACGAAGTTAGGGTGGACTTGCATTGGAAAAATAAGAGATTCTAATGTATCTTCTTTAATTACCACTTCTATGCTTTCTACATCGGCATGTATCTCTGATCTGTGGACTCTAGATACTTTGGGAATTGTAGATCCATCAGAAAAAAAGAGTGCACTTGAGTTGCAATCGGCCGTCCAACAACACTTCTTCAAGACTGTTTCTGTAGTAAATGACCGTTTCATGGTTCATCTACCTTGGAGAGAGGATCACTCACCATTAAAAGATAATTTTGATCTAGCCATATCAAGACTTAACTCAACAGTGAGAAAACTAAAGTCTGAAAATCTTTACGAAGACTATGGAAAGGTATTTAAAGAATGGCAAAAAGAAGAAATAATCGAAGAAATACCCAAGGAAGAAATTGAAGATTCTGGCCATTACTTGCCTCACAGGCACGTTGTAAAAGAAAATAGTACTACAAGGATCAGACCCGTCTTCGATGCTTCGGCTAAGCAGAAAGGCTCCCCGAGTTTAAATGAATACCTTGAAAAAGGAATAAATCTTGTTGAACTGATACCTGATATACTAACGCGTTTTCGAATGGAAAAAATCGGAGTGGTGTCAGACATACGTAAAGCATTCCTCCAAATCAGTCTTTATCCAAGAGATAAAAATTTTGTACGTTTTTTGTGGAGAGGAAAGGATGGAGAGCTGCTATATTTTAGACACTGCCGTGTAGTATTTGGCGTCACTAGTAGTCCCTTCCTGTTGGGTGCTGTTATCCAACACCACTTGGATACCGTATTGAAAAGAGACAATGAAGAAGGACCTGCCTATCCAAATAACATAATTCAGCAACTCAAGAAAAGCTTTTACGTTGATAATTGCGTGACAAGTGTTAAAACGGAAGAAGAACTGAAGTTATTTATTGATACAGCGACCAATGTAATGGCTGAAAGGAAATTCGACCTCAGAGGGTGGGAGTACACAGACGCTACTTCTGATCTTGCCCTCTTTACTAAAGTGTTAGGCTTGAAATGGAATAGACGTCTTGATTCTTTGTCCATTTATACGGAAAATGTGAAAGAACTTTGCTTGGAAAAAGTTACAAAAAGAGTAATTCTTTCAGCGGCTCACAGAGTTTTCGATCCTTTAGGAATCACTTGTCCAGTTGTTCACATGCCAAAATTGCTTTTACAGAAGACTTGGAAATTGAAATTAAGCTGGGAGGATGAAGTTGATGCTAACACCAAGACCGAATTTTTGAAGTGGATAAAGGATATCCATCATTTAGATGACATACAGATCCCACGACATTTATTGATTGGTCAAGCTGGAGAAACGTTTTCCTTGCATTTTTTCTGTGATGCCAGTAAGTTTGCATATGCTGTGGCAGTGTTTATACGAGTTGAGTGCGGAAACTCGATAAGGTTCAACTATTGCAAGCTAAAAGCAGAGTATCACCCACTGGAAGGAAAGAAACAACCATTGCCCGACTCGAGCTGCTAGGTGCAACTATAGCTTCACGTCTTGCGTCGAATATATTGCCTGAGCTACCAACATATGAAGTATATTTTTGGACAGATTCAACGACTGTGCTTTCTTGGATTGCAAGAGATGAATCCTGGGGAGTTTTCGTCCAGAATCGTGTCCAAGAGATAAGAAGTCTCACATCCAAAGAAGCATGGAGACACGTACCGGAAATTTTGAATCCGGCTGACTTACCAAGCAGAGGGTGTTCTGCTCGTTATTTACTACGTTCCCAATGGTGGGAGAGATTGATAAGAATCATCAAAGACTTGTTGAAGAGAGTCTTAGGTAAAGCATGTTTGACATATGAAGAGATGCTTACCGTCTTATGCGACACTGAATCCGTCATTAACTCCAGACCACTCACATATGTTTCAGAGTGTGATTCTGAATTAATTCCACTCAGCCCGTCAATGTTCTTAGAAGACATAACAGAATCCCGTGTTCCAGATTGTGATAAAGTAGATCATACGAACCTGAACAAGAGACTAAAACATAGGTTTAGTTTGCAGAAAGCTCTGAGAAATCGTTTTAGATCTGAGTACCTGGGTGCTCTAATTCAAAGGCCAGGAAACAAAAAAAGATCTTCTGTAGTTGTTGGAGATATAGTGCTAATAGGGAACGACAAAATCAAGCGAATGAATTGGCCACTAGCAAAAGTTGTTGAACTTCTTCCAAGTAAAGAAGGTATCGTTAGACTAGTAAAACTGAGAACGGCACGAGGGGAATGCCTTGGACCAATTCAGCGCCTATATCCTTTAGAAGTGACTGCATCCGATCCACTTTTCAACAGTAATGGCATACACAAGAGATTTCAGACAATGCTCAAACCCTAGCGTACCAAAGGCAGTTCAGAAGAGTGATGTCAGGCCTGTGAAAACAAAATATGGACGAACTATAAAAATTCCTGAGAGACTGAATCTTTAGATAAAGAAAGGTTGAGTTGTGTTCTCTTGACAACTCAAGGTGGGAGGATGTTGCGAACACAATGACGTCATATGAATAAACTCTATTCTTAAAGAATTATTTAATGTGAACAATTTAATTCTGTTTAAGTTTTAATTACTCGCCAAGTATGGCAACAAGCAAACGATTAATATTTAGAATTCTGTTTTTCGGTTTGTAAAAAATATGTTGTTCTAAAAAGTTTTAAAGTAAAGATTTTCTGTCATATGATAACAGACTTTGTTCTTCTGTTTAATAAGTGTCCTGTCAAGATCTTTTGTTTATCAAATGTTTTGGAAAGTGATTCGAGTCAGAAGGATTTAGATTTTTAAGTTATTTTGAATCCAACAGGCTCTTTTGACCGGAATTGTGCAAAATGCCATGGCAGTTAACGTGTTAATTAAAAACTGGGATCTTAATTCTACTTTAAAACTTTTCTGGCAGTTAGAAGAGGTAGACGTCAGCGAACTAAAAATAAGGAGACTATTTTATGTGAGGAACATTTCGTAAACACGCGTTCTAAAGATGAGGAGGGGTACTATATCGTAAAAATGCCCCTTAAGAATGATCCAAAATGTTAAAGGGAATCGAGGGACAGCGCTCTCAAAAGATTGAATGCATTTTGGACAAAAATAGCAAGAGACCATCAATACTTAAAATTGTATGGAAACTTTATGCTGACATACAGAAATTGTCGTAGAGAAGGACAATTCAACAGCAAATTATTATATCCCACATCACAGAGTTTATCGCCCTCAGAAGACCACGTCTAAACTGAGAGTGGTCTTCAATGCATCAAGCCCGACGAGCAATGGGTTGTCACTCAATTCGTTACAGTATAACGGAGGGCTAATTCAAGAGGACTTGTTCGCTATTTTGCTAAAATTTAGAAAACATCCTTATGCCTTTACGGCTGACGTGAAGATGATGTACCGAATGATATGCATACATGAGAGCCAGCAACCGTTGCTCGGAATATTGTTGAAAGACAATCCTGATGACCCAGTGAAAACCTTTGAACTAAAATCTGTGACATATGGCACTGTTAGTGCGCCATTTTTATCAACAAGAACGCTACTACAGCTGTCAAAAGATGAAGAAACAACTTTCCCTTTAGCTGCACCAATCCTGAGAGAGAATGTCTACATGGATGACGCCTTATGTAGTTTGCCGACGTTAGAAGACGCAATGGTTGGTTGGTTGTTTTCAGATTATCTGGCGCCATCAGCAACACGAGGGCTATAGTTCGCCGAAACATTCGTCATTAGACAAGCCAACATACAATTACAAACACCCATGCCTAACATGGGACTCGAACCCGCAGCCTCGCGGTCTAGAAGCTAGCACGCTAACCACTATACCGTTTGGTCGGCAGAAGACGCAATGGAGATACAGAAACAACTAACTGGCATCTTAGAAAAGGAAGGTATGCAGCTGCACGAGTGGTGTGAAAGCCATCCAGAGCTGGCTTCAAGTAATGATGGAGGATATGACTTTGAGAACCTCATCAAGACAAAGGCGTTGGGAGTGTCCTGGATATCACAAGAAGACTGCTTTGTGTTCCGAGTAGCAGTAGAGTTAAAGGACTCCTACACCAAGAGATGCCTTTCCACCTTTGCAAGATTTTTCTATCCTTTGGGGCTACTTGGACCAGTGGTAGCAAGGGCAATATCTTTATGCAGTCTTTGGTGCCTTTCAGCTCGACTGGGTCGATGAGCTGCCGTTTGAGAAAGACAAGGAGTGGCACCAGCTCATGGAAGATTTCAACAGTGTAAGCATTATCTGCATTGAAAGGAGCATTATACAGTCTCACGTGACAAGGATTGAATTGTACGGCTTCGCCATTGTATCAGAAAAGTGCTATACACTGCCGCTCTCATGCGACCGAAGGCACACTTACGGTGAAGCGTGTAACAAGCAAGAGCGGAGTTGTTCTAGTGAAGAGTGTCACAATTCCACGGCTCGAGTTGTGTTCCGCCATCCTCCTTGATAAGCTGATGAAGCGAGTAGAGACTGCCTTGCAATTGAAATATCCGCCAACGTACCTGTGGAGCGATTCGACAATCGTCTTGGCTTGGATCAGGAAGGATACGAACATACTCAAAACTTTCATGGCAAATCGAGTTGCCACCATTCAACAACTGACTTCTGCAGAACAGTGGCATCATGTTTCTTCGCCCAGAAACCTGCTGACCTCGTATCCAGAGGTTTTGACCAATCGAGCTTGCATCACAGTGCATTGTGGTGGACTGGACCTTCATTCTTTTCCGCTGTGGACATGCTTTGCGGTGAGTCACCATCAGTGAGTTCCAGTGAAGAGTTCAAGTCCGAATTTAAGACTGTTCAAAAGGAAGTATCCCACGGTTTGGAACATTCCAACTCCAGTGACTCTAATAACATTGTTTTTCTCAATACTAGAATGAATATTTTGGTGCATGATTTAATTAGTTTAAGCAATAATTATAATCTTTTAATTAGTGTTAAGTTACATTTTCAGGTTCTTAAATAATTGTACGTCAAACGTTCCTAAAAAGCCTGGATATTTAATCTCTTGAGAGCTAAATCAATCTGAAATGAAGCTTATCAAGATGGTTCTGGAGATGGAACTTGAGAAGGAAATCAAGTCCCTAAAGACGAAAGATCTGCGGGTAAACAAAGTCAGATAAAGAGTTTATTTCCCTTCTTAGATACCGATGATATTGCACGAGTGGGTGGGAGACTTACTCAAAGTGAATTAGAATTTGACAGTAAGTTTCCTATTCTTTACCAAAAAATCACAAATTCACTTACTTAATTGTAGAACATTTTCATTTAAAAAATCTAGACGGTGGACCGCAGTTATTGTTACTTATCTTATACGGCAGAAATTTTGGATTGTTAATTGCCACAATTTGTGTAAAAAGGTGGTCCATTCATGTATTGTGTGTTTTAGAGCTAAACCTGTTACTATAGAACAGTTAATTAGAGATTGACCTAAAGACCGAATAATAACTGAGTTTTTAATGTGGGCTGGAATGTTAGTGGGTTCGATTTCTGTAAACCATGTTTAATTAAACATCGTAACCAACTTAAAGGTGTTCTAAATAAAGTATATATTTGTATTTTCATATGCTTTGTTACCAAAGCGATTCACCTTGAAATAGTATGTGACATAACGAACGAAGCATTCATTACTACTTTAAAGAGATTGTTTGCAAGGAGGGGCTAAGCTTCTAAAATTTATTCAAATAACACGAGAACATTTGTGGGGGCTAATAGAGAAATTAAAAGGTTGCTTAATATTGTAATTGATCAAGATGAAGCGCTTTCTGGGTACTTAAGCTCAGATGAGATTGAACGGAAATTCATACCGCCTCGTTCTTTTAATTTCGAAGGCTTTTATGAGGCGTCCTTCAAATATCATCTTGAGCTTGCTGTAGGTAAAACTAGCTTAACTTATGAGGAATTTTTAGCGGCCACCAATCAAATAGAAGGAATCTTAAATTCTAGATCATTAACTCCATTGTCTTCAGATATTGATAATTTAAAGATCTTGACTCCTGAGCATTTTTTAATAGGTAGGCCTCTCAGTGCACTTGTTGAGCCAGATGTTACAGACATTAATGCAAACAGATTGAAATTGTGGCAAAGAGTGACAAAAATTGGCCAACTTGTTTGGAAACGTTGACATATTACCTATTACTTACAAAATCGTTCTAAATGGCGAATTTTCCAAACAAATTTTAAAGTCGGAGGTTTGGTACTGATTAAGGAAGAGAGTATGCCAAGTACCAAATGGGCTATTGGCCGAATTTCGAACGTCTACCATGATAATGATGGCAAAGTGAGATTATGTGATGTTAAAACACAGGCAGGAGATTTTAAAAGAGCTATCTCTAAATTGTGTAAATTACAAATTGTATTTGATTCAATGTTTGTGTCAGAATGTGTTTAATGTAAACTTTGAAGTGTAATATTTCAAAGCGGGCGGAAAATTGTGACGCTAACGCCATCTAGTGAGTTTTTGTAAAGCTGTCGACAAATGTGAAGCAGAAATAAATGAGATTTGAGAAGAACAGGTGGTGTTGTGATTTGAGCTCCTACCTAGTAAATACAGTCACTGTTGCCAACTGTACTATAAATATTGTATTTGTACGATAGTTTAAACTTTATGTAATATGTATAATTTCAGAGTGGATATATAGTACATACATTGCACTATAAGTTTAAATTATCAATATCCGCTGCTCTAAATAGATGCAAATTATAAGATATAACTTATTCTAAAATGTTACCTTAAATTATAAGTTGGAAAACTACTTACACTGCAAACAATAGTCGAAGTTATGCCTAACATGCCCTTGCGCCGCAGTGAGTAAGAGAACTGTATTTTTATTTTTATCATAATATTTTTAAACAGTTCCTAGCTTGCTCTCTGTGTGAAGAGTGCCATAGTTTTATAATTATTGTGGAAATTTTTTTTAACACGAATCAATGGTTGAAATTTGGTACTGTTAAAAAAATACTGAATTAACAAAAATGATCCTATTCAGTGATAAGTTTAAAAAAGCAGGAAAAAAAATCCAATAATTTTATATGTAAAACACATTTTAAGCAATACTTAAAATGGTTACATTAAATATGTGGATTGGAGACCCCTCCAACAGATGGCATCAATTCTCCTATTTGAATGAATGTTACCCCTGGCGGAGAAGTCGTGGCATAGGAGTACGTCACGACGAAAGCAGAACACTTGGAGAGAGGAAGGTGCAGTGAGTTTTGTCCCCCTGACGATGTAAAATAACCTAAATCGGTGTTGTTTATTAAAGTAAAATAAGTAATTATTACTGGCTTATCATTTAGCCCCACTAACCTTCCCACATGAGGGCTCAGTCAACGGAAATGGAAAGATCCTCGGCCTACAAAACCCAAAGGTAAAATTGCCCCGTGACGACCAATTGTTAGATACAGTTGCCTAGCCGCGGAGTATTGAAAAAAAGGAAAACTGGACACTTGCGAATCGTCCATCTGCCCAGAGAACAGACTTTCCTAGGAGTCTTATTTACAGTCCCGTGGAAGCGAAACCTCATGGGAGACAATCTAGAATCTATACCACCGACTATGCCAGCACTGGAGCATTGGTGATGAAAACCGGAATACTACAGACGGACTATACGTTCAACTAAATCGGAAAGTATATGTGCACAGGGTGCATAAAAAAAAATTAATAAATAAAAAAGAGGGGGGGGAGGGCTCATTAAAAGCGAAATGACGAGTAAAAGCAACGAGTAGCTATCTACGGGTTTCTATTGTGTCTGCTAGGGTGTCTACACAGGATCCTGTGAGTAGAAATTTTTGGTTTCTCAAACTAGCCATGGCGCTAAATACAGCTTCAACTTCAAATAAACAGTTATGACCTTTTTGGCAAAGGCATGAAAATGTTATTTAATAGTCCTTGTTATAGAACTTAACCTAACTGATCCTGAGCATGCGACAATTGCACAGATGAATAAATTAATTACGGAATCGAGCGATTATTTTGCGGAAATCATTAAAGATATGTTAGCTACGAATGTTAGCGAACTTGAGGAAAGGGTTGATAGGTAATAAAGACATGCCCAACGCGATTTAGAACTCAAAAAAATAGAAGCCAAAACCACAACTCGACAAAATATTCAGCCTATTGAAAATTCTGGAACAAAATATGATGTTATAAAAATTATGAAACCTTTTGATATGAAAAGCGACTTAGCTATATTCTTAACATAATTTGAAAGGCAAATTTCTAGAGCAGAAATAACAAAAAAGAACTGGGTTACGCATTTGTTAACACTTCTTCCATTAGAGATTGTTAATTTAAGTACACGAGAACCAGAAATCAAGGCTAAGGCTCCTTTCACATTATCCGACTTTTGTCGATCGACAAAAAGTAGGAAGAAGACATTCTTTTAGTGGGGTGAAGAAGTGAATTGCTCCTTTCACATTATCCGAGAGAGTAAAAAAGTCGGAAGAACGCGTGTTTGCAGCCATCGAACGCGTGTTTGCACCACTGAAACATCCGGAATCAGGCCGGCTGCGGTTATTTATCAATTATTAATAAATAAGAAATACTAATAACTTTTACATAGTTACGCACACAAAAAGACAGCTTTCGCTGATGTTTTCGATGTATCTACTCCAGTAGTTACAAAATCAAGTACACCAAGAACTAGAAAGCTAAAGGTACCTGATGAAATTGAACTGAGATTTTTAAAAGCAATAGAAGGAGAGAAACCTTGTAGTAAAATGGCGTTTTTACGAAGTCTCATGCCTCATTTGCAAAAATTTGAGGGCAAGCAATACCTAGAATTTGAAATGGAAGTTTTAAAAGATATAGGAAATATCAACGAAACAAAGAAAGCAATATATTCTCAGTCACTTCATATTTCTCATAAGCAATTCTCAATTTATCCTCAACCCCATTTTGTACATCCTTCAACTACAACTCAATATCAGCCTCAATAATATTTGAACGCTCCCAATCAGCCTCCTTTTCACCGAAAAAATTTAAACAGGCATGGCCAAACTTCATCAATTTACGTGCGAAAATAGCCAATCACCGCTGCTACTACACGAAATATCACCTCACAGTTTTGAAAGAAGAAGGCAAGAATCTCCATTATCGCGTTATTTCAGTGGGTTCACCTCTCCAGGAAGCGATGAAAATATTGTTGCGTGGAAGGGTTCGAAAGATTTGAAGCCAAAGCAGATTAAAACTTACAGAAATTTATTCCGATATAATTCTTCGCAGATTCTCTTACAACTCCAGAACTTCTCGTTCTAGTAGACTCAATACAGCTCTTTTCACAACAATAGAGCACAAAACAGCAGTTAAAAACTTGACAACACAACTGCTAAAATCGCTGCAAAAGACAATGCAATACAGTTCACTTTCGGAACTCTCTGAATGCTCGCTGAGAGACAGCTAACTCAGTAACTCCAGTCCTAATTGCCGGCCTTATATAGGAGTCAATACTTCGTGAATCTTCTAGAGATAGAAATTTGGAGGACCTTCCAGATCGTAGTCGAAAAGTCATATACATGTACATGAGGACCGAAAATGTCGCCAAGTTTGGCGACAATTGGCGATTTTTCGTCAAATTTGGCGGCAACAATTAGTCGCCAACTTGGCTCTATCTTGCCAATTTGGCGAGATTACAATTACCATAATGTTAAATGGCCTGCTCTTTGCAAAACTCGCTTCCCAGCATTATCTCTGTAAAACTCGTTTTCAAGCATTAAGGGTCACATTGCAGGAAAGCAAACCCTTGCACTGCCTTATGCGAAATGTACATAAATTTTCCTATTTACATAACCAATACTACGGAATCTTTACAAATATACAGAAATTCGTAACATTGCCCCCCTTCCAAGGACTGCACGAACCGGGCAGCACAGTTCCCGGAAAGGAAGGCTTACTTTCAAAGCAATAGCAAACACTCTGTGTTCATTACTAAACTATAAAACTTACTAATTTATGTACAGAAAGACAGAAACATTACTGAAAATAAATAAACAATAAACTTAAAAATTTGTATACACATGTGACCATGGGGGACACTACACATTAGGGGAATCACAAATTATGGCCATAGTAAGGGGCTAACCTGTCGTAATGAACGACTCTAGGTTTAGAATTAGATGACTTACGGATTCGAACCACGACATCATTCCCCCGGTTGAGGACTGAGTAAGGACCATCCCAGTGAGACTGAAGTTTGGGAGAAAGTCCTTTTTGTCTTTTCGGGTTCCAGAACCAAACCTTGTCACCTTCTTGGAATTGATGTCCTGTAGCCTTCGTGTTGTATCTGGTCTTCATCTTCCCGGGCAAAATTGTGCACAGCTTCAAACCATGCCTGAAGATTCACGACGTACTCCTCTGGCGATGAAGGTGCATCCGGAGGGCAGCCAAACAACAGAACGCAAGGCAGACAAAGGTTACGACCGAAGAGCATCTGGGATGGGGAATAGCTGGTAGTCTCGTGGACAGCGCTGCGATAGAATAAGAAAGAAGAAAAAAGGTAACTTCTGATCCCAGTTCTGTTGGTTTCTGGAAACCATCAGTGAGAGGTTATTGAGGATGGTTCTGTTAAACCTCTCCACCATGCCATCCAAATGTAGGTGTAAAGGCGTCGTCTGTGTTTTGTCAATGCCAAGTAGATCACAAAGTCCTTTTGTAAGACTCTAGGCATGTCTAAACTTGGCGACCGCCAAGGAGATAACTATCGCCAAGTGGTCCAAAACGAACAGTGAATAGAAAATCCCCATAGAGAAGGAGAGGACGAACGAGGTGGAAGAGTGAAGCTTGGTGTGTCGCCGGCTTTCAGAACTAAGCAGATAAATGGACATAGTGAAATATATAATTTTCTAATAATATAATCTCTTATTTTCGTAGCTTGTCATGTGTTGACGTTGTGTGAGTGTGATTTTGAATTAAAAGTGTTCGTTAAGAAACGAGACTATTTCTTTGAGTGAACATTCCCTTACCTTTGGTGCACATGTGTATTGGTATATGAGATAATATGATAGTTCTAACATTGTGATTTTAAAAAGAATGCTCAGCTACGACCAACTACGGTCAACAAACCTCAGTGGCGCAGTCGTGTACGATGGTTCCTGTACGCAGAAGTTACAGAGCACGAGGTAAGAGCTTTGTTCGTTAAGCCCAAATATCTGTTTAATTAGTTTAATTATATATCATGCTTATAAAATAATGATAGTGTTTACACAATAAGAATTGTGATCTGATGTGAAAGTGGTATTGGGTGTAATGAAAACAAATTTGGTTTTGTTGTGAAACTGATTCAAGCTATGTGTCAGATCCGAAGAGCGAACAAAAATGTTATTATAGATTGTGTTTAAACATAATTATTATGATTATAATTATTGTGATTACGGATTAATAATTTGTAATAATTTGCTATCTGTGAAAGCTATTAATATGAGTTGCTAAAAATTGTTTTGGTTTTGGAATAGAGCTGGCGTCAGAAAGTGCCATTGTCAAAACAAAACAAAAAATAAAAACTTAATGCAGATTTGAAATGTGTTCTGAGGATTACGCAACATAAAGAGAGGTAATAAATAAATAAATAAATAAAAAAAAAAAAAGGAGGAGAAATGGTTGGAATGATCCTCTATGTGTTTTTTTTTTTTTTTTTCTTCTTTCTTTCCCAGAAATAGTGAATTGGTGATGTATTTTTATTATATATTCATTTGGAATCCGATGTTTTGGTTTGTTTCGTTTGTGAACAGTAATATTTTTATATCTTAGTTAAACAAAACAAAAAAATGCATCATTATAAATTGATATAATTTGATTTTGGTAAGGCGTTTAAAAAGGGTTTAGAAAATATACATATTTGCTATTAGTGAGTTTATATATATATATAACTAACAGATAAGCCTTTTATTATTGTATAAGTATATAGGTCCTTGCCGTAAAGGAAATATAAGGAGAAAAGCCAAGGTTAAAATAGGTCAATAATGAGTATGTTGAACTTAGGAAATATTTTGTAATAAATATTTAATTGAGTTTATTGTTTAAAACATTTCATGAGTATTGATTTGTGTATAACCTTGTGAGTTATGATATTTTAGAAATACATGTTATTTTAAGTATTATTCAGAATTGCTTATTCTAAGGGTGATTGCAACAATAACTAAAACTGAAGTTTTATCTCCTACAATATTTTGTTGCAAGTCAAAATACAGTGGCGGAGTTTAAGATTAATTCTGCTTCTACTGTATGTTATCGAATTGAATATAAGAATTGTGAATGGTTTGAATTTTTGAAAAATATTAGTCATACCTCATTGTATTTGAATAGTAGTTTGAATTTATTTTCAAAATTCTTTTGCCATGTCGTTCTTGGGTAAGGGTAGGAAGGAGGACTTGATAGAACTGGCGGAAGAACTGGGAATAGACGTTAGTACAATGAATAAAGTGATTGAAATAAAAGGGTTAATCCTTGAAAGTGAAAACTTCGACGAAGATGATGCCAAAGTTTCTCTGGGCAGAATTATCGAAGAAAGAATTCGGCGGGAAGCAAAAGAATACGAAGAACGACTTCGTCGGGAAGCAAAAGAAGAAGAAGAACGGATTCGTAAAGAAGAACGAGAGGCCAGAATCAGAAAAGAAGAAAGAGACTTCGAGCTTGAAATGAAAAGACTGGAATTACGACGTAGCTATTCTCCCGTGGATGAAGTGGCCGAACGATCGAACGAAACGAGATCCAGGGTGCAACTTATGCAGATTACCCCGAAATATGATGAAAAGAAAGATGAAATGCAGTTATACCTAGTAAATTTTGAACGTCGGGCAGAGATGACGGGTGTAATTAAATCGGAATGGGTAGCTTATCTACTGGGATTGTTACCAACAGAGATAGCTAATAACATAGCTCGAGAACCTCCTGAAAAAGCAAATAACTATGACTTCATTAAAGAAATGCTGTTGAAACGTTACAAGTTAAATCCTGAAAAATTAAGGCAGTTATTTTTCCGACATCAGAAAGACCCAGAAGAATCCTGGAGAAGTTATACACATGCACTGAATAATTACTTTAATGAATGGGTCAATGAACTGGAAGTACAGAATTTCGACCAGCTGAAAAATTTAATGGTGGCGGATCAACTCAAGCGCAGAGTGCCAAATGAAGTAAAGGAGCATTTTTTGGACAAATGGAATAAGATGATCGACCCTCTAGAAGTCGCAGAAAAAGTTGATGAATATGAAAGTTTGAGAGACGGATTAAAGAAAAATGCATTCCATAATAAAGCAAAGGATATTTTTAAATGGCATCAAGATGATAAAAATAAATATAAGCCGAACGGAAAGTTTGAAAATACCAGAAACCAGCAAGTTACTAGTACTACCAAGAATAAGGAGAAGGACAAACCCTTTGACAAAACGAAGAATCAAGGATATTATCAGAGGGATAAAGGGGCCAGAGGATCTAAACCTACCTGTTTTACATGTGGAGATTCATCACATTTTGCACGAGCTTGTCCTACTAATAATAATAACCAAGGGACGCGGAACAAAACTGAGAACATTTGTCGTAATTTGGTCACTACAAAAGAAACTTTAGAAGACAAAGAAGTATTATCGGCTCGAATTACGGTGCCAGCATTGATTCCGGTCAAAACGAGTTCAGTAAAGTGCGATAAACTGACAAGAATAGAACTGAAATGCGGTTCTGCTATATTCGATGGCATTTTGGATACAGGTGCACAAATCTCAGTCATCAGACATGACCTGATTCCAATTGAAGATGGTGAAGGGCAAGGGTCTGTGAAGCTCGTATGTGCTTTTGGTTTAGCTGAAACAGCACCATTAGTGGTCTTCAACATGAAAGTGAACGATTCACAACACTGCGAAGTTCCCGTGATCTGTGCAGTTTCCAAAAAATTAGTGAGTGATATGCTGATATGTCCTACAGCATACGAGGCCCTGAACGAAAATATCCAATATCATCAATCAGTTGTCCCTCACATAGTGCAAGAAAACGAACTAGAAAAGAAGTGCAGCCTAAATAAAGTTACCGTAAATGAAAAGGAAGAGTCATCCGAGGTAAATAGTTTTATTCCGTCCAGTGAAGTAAAGGAAGGATGCAAAGAAAATAGAGCAGAGTTTATAAAACTACAGCAGGAAGATGAATCTTTGGCAAATATTTGGGAGTTTGCAAAAGCACGTAGAAACGGCTATGACGTGGACGATGGACTACTAGTACACTCTGAGTGGGTGTGTGGAGAAAGAATCCAGCAAGTTGTTCTGCCAACTGTTAAGCGTGAGTTTGTATTGAAGACGGCCCATGAAATTCCGTTGGCAGGACATCTTGGAGAAAAGAAAACAAAGGAGCGAATAAAATATTCATTCTTTTGGCCAACCATAAAAATTGACGTAAGGAAGTTTTGTGGAAGTTGCAAACCATGTCAAGTCAGACGAACTATAACTTACAGAGATAGGATCCCAATCCAGCCAATTACCAGACCAGACAACCCGTTCGAGGTTTGGAGCGTTGACTGCATAGGTCCGTTAGAACCCCCGTCCCGGAGAGGACATAAATATATAATTTGTGCAGTTGACTTGTGCACTCGATGGGTTGAAGCAATTCCAACCAAAAATATAAAGGCAAAAACTACTTGTGACGTGTTGATGCAAATTTTCGCTCGTACTGGATTTCCAAAAGTGATATGTACAGACCAAGGAACGAACTTTACTTCAAAACTGACTGGTGCTTTTATGAATCTAATAGGAGTGTCTCCAAGATTCTCAACACCGGGTCATCCCGAGAGTATGGGAGCAGTGGAAAGGTGGAACAGAACTTTAAAAGACATGATGAATAAAAACATCCAGGAATATGGAAACGAATGGGATGTTCATCTTCCACATCTTTTGTTTGCATATAGAGAGGTCCCACATTGCACAACGGGTATTTCACCTTATCAGTTAGTATACGGACGAATACCCAAAGGACCAACTGCATTGCTGAAGGAAGTGTGGACAGGAGAGAAAGCTGTTCCTATGAATGCATCCCCATCTGTGGAAAGGTATGTCGAAGAATTGCAAGACAAACTTAAGAATGCTCATAAAATTGCAAATGAGAATGCTGAACTAAACCAGCAAAGTTATGCTCACAGGTATAACTTGAGATCACGAGAAAAAACATATCAAATAGGAGATAAAGTTTTGATATTGATACCCACATCTTCTCATAAGCTATTGAATACGTGGTCTGGACCAGCGACTGTAGTGCAACTTAGTCGACCACATTCAGCTATTGTCGAACTTGATGATGGTTCAAGGCGAGAACTACATTTCAATAAAATTCGACCATATGTGACACGTGTTCAACACATAGGGCTTGTTTTTGAACAAGACGAAGATTTTGGACTGTTACATGTGGCTCCAACCGAGCGAGTTACTACCACAAAAAGTGACGTGGAACAACATATCATCAGGGAAATGACAACCCCATTAAACGCCAGACAACGTTATGAACTGAGTTCCTTACTTTATAAATACAATGATGTATTCAGTACTAATCCTGGAATAGCAAAAGTAGATGGACATGTTATTAAGGTTACAAATGACTGTTCACCCAAAAGACTTCGTCCGTATCGTATTCCAGTGACTCTTCAAAATGAAATGGATCGTCAAATTCGAGAACTTTTGGAACTTGGTCTTATTGAACAAAGTGATAGTGAATGGGCACACCCTTTAGTGTGCGTGGCTAAAAAGAACGGTAGTGTGCGTCTGTGTGTAGATTTCAGACTTTTGAACAGTTACACTATTCCTGATGCATATCCGATGAGACATGCTAATGAACTTTTATATCAAATAAGGAATGCACAAGTGATCACTGTGCTTGACCTCACGAAAGGATATTGGCAGATTCCTATGAGTGAGAAAGATAGACATTACACTGCTTTCGTAACTCATACTGGACACTATCAATGGAGAGTTATGCTATTCGGAATGAAAAACGCTGGCAGCACTTTTCAAAAATCCATGGACAAAGTGTTAGCTCCTCATAAGGACTATTGTCAGTCTTATATTGACGATGTTGCAATTTTTTCGGGATCATGGTCTGATCATTTGAAGCATATCGATAAAGTGTTCCAGACTTTGCGTCAAGTGGGTCTCACTGTAAAAGTGTGATTTCGAGAAAACAGAAGTGAAATTTTTAGGACACGTGGTGGGTTCAGGAAGACATTCCCCTGATCCAGAAAAGGTAGAAGCTATGAAGAAACTGTCGGCACCAACTAACAAGAAGGAGTTGAGAACAGTGTTGGGAATAGCAAGTTATTACAGGGACTATATTCCAAATTTTGCAAGCATTGTGTTACCCTTAACTAACTTGACTAAGAAGAGAGTTCCCAAGGAAATTCCATGGAACCAACCAGAAGAAGAAGCCTTTCAAAATTTGAAAAACCATTTAGTCAAAATGCCTTCCTTGTATACGCCACAGTTTGACAAACCATTTCAGCTTTACACTGATGCGTCCGCTAATGCAGTCGGAGCCTGTTTGTCCCAACTTGACGAAAATGGAAAAGAACATCCAATAGCTTTCTACAGCAAGAAGCTTACTCCGTGCCAAACCAGATGGTCTACCATAGAGAGAGAAGCCTACAGCGTCCTAGCCGCACTCCAGAAGTTTGACACCTGGATTTTTGGGACTGATATCGAGGTGGTGTCTGATCATAACCCACTTTCTTACCTTACCCAGGGAATTACCACATGGTGCTAAACTTGCACGTTGGTCTTTGGCATTGCAAAGATATAATTTAAAAATTACCTATCGGAAAGGAAGCAGGCATGGAAATGCAGATGCACTTTCTAGATTTCCTTAGATAGAAAATTAATTTTTATAGCTTTGTAATGGTTGCAAAAGTGTATATATTACATTAGTATTTTCTGTTATATTAGTATTTTTGAATCTTTAAGTACTAAAATTTGGGCTGGCGAACAGGCTCTTTCTTCTACTAAAGTGTTTTATATAACTTAAACATTCTTCTTTAGCAGCATAGTCTCTAAGGAGAGCTATGTGCTCTTTAAGGAGGGACATGTAAGACTCTAGGCATGTCTAAACTTGGCGACCGCCAAGGAGATAACTATCGCCAAGTGCTCCAAAACGAACAGTGAATGGAAAATCCCCATAGAGAAGGAGAGGACGAACGAGGTGGAAGAGTGAAGCTTGGTGTGTCGCCGGCTTTCAGAACTAAGCAGATAAATGGACATAGTGAAATATATAATTTTCTAATAATATAATCTCTTATTTTCGTAGCTTGTCATGTGTTGACGTTGTGTGAATGTGATTTTGAATTAAAAGTGTTCGTTAAGAAACGAGACTATTTCTTTGAGTGAACATTCCCTTACCTTTGGTGCACATGTGTATTGGTATATGAGATAATATGATAGTTCTAACATTGTGATTTTAAAAAGAATGCTCAGCTACGACCAACTACGGTCAACAAACCTCAGTCTTTTCATTACAGCAGAGGTAAAATTTCTTCCTTGATCAGAATGTAACTGAAGAGGCACTCCAAATCTGAAATCCAGCTCTGAACCATTACCTCTGCAACGGTGGTAGCCTCTTGATCAGGGATAGGATACGCTTCAGGCCACTTCGTAAAATAATCCATGACAACAAGGATGATCTGTTGCCGTCAGCAGATCGTGGTAGTGGTCCCAAGATGTCAAACGCAATCCGTTAAAAAGGAGCTCCCATGTTGTAACGTTGCAGTTTTCCTCGACTGCGTTTCTTTGGTCCTTTCCGGCCTGCACAGGCATCACATGATCGGCACCACTTCTCCACGCCAGCCCTTGCCTTACTCCAGTAGAACCGCTCTCGAACTTTTTGTAACGTCTTCATTGCTCCGAATTGGCCTCCAGTTGGACTGCTATGTAGTAAGAACGTCTGTGACTCGGGATCCTGGAAGCAATAGCTGCCATCGGAATGCCTTTCCATCATCAGTTGGTTATTTTCAGATTATCTGGCGCCGTCAGCAACACGAGGGCTATAATGCGCAAAAACATTCGTCATTAGACAAGCCAACATACATTTACAAACACCCATGCCTAACATGGGACTCGAACCCACAACCTCGCGGTCTAGAAGCTAGCAAGCTAACCACTCTACAGTTTGGTCGGCCTTTCCATCATCAGATTCGAACTTCCGGTACAGCACGCCGTTTCGAATATGGAGATAGTCCCAGAGGGCCCAATATTGCTCTGTCGAAGGACTAAAGATGGAAATGTCCTGTCAAGTAGGTGTCGCATTCGAAGACTCCTTTAAATCGATTGACATCTTGGTAGCTTTCTGTTGGCGAGATTTCAACTGCAGCCTGCAGTAGTCTTTCACACAGTTTTCGCCAAACCGCAGTTCTAATGCACTTGAGAGTGCGTTGAAGTTCAAGCGTTGCTCTTCGGAAAGTGTTTGTAGTATATCTGCAGCTTCAGCTCGCAGAGATGCAGCTAACTGGCAGGCTTTTGTCACAGCCTGCGTTGGCGTTAATTGTGAATTGGGACTTATACAGATGCCAGGAAGATTTTCCATCGTAAGTCGAAAGCTTAATTAAAGGTCGGGAGGTAACTGGTACACATTTCAAATCTTCCGAAACAGTTCTGCTCGACAGTCTCTTCTCTAACATTTGGTCTATCTTTTCCTTCTATCTCACTCAAATTTTCTTCTAGATTCTTCTTTTCCAGAATCTCTATCTTTCTCTCCAAATCATTAAACTTGAATTCTACATTCTCGACTTTTCCTTCTAAACTATTGCATTTCTTTTCGACATTCTCGAATTTCTCTTCTATTTGTTTCACGCTTTCTTCCATAGTTGCTAAAATATTACCTTTTAATTCCTCCTGTCCGGCAGAGATCGCAGAAATATTCTTTTGCATTTCCTCTTGGCCCGCTTTCATTTCTTCCTGCCCATCGGATATTTCCTTCTTCATCTCTTCTTGGCTCGCATTCATTTCTTCTTGGCTCGCTTTCATTTCTTCTTGGCTCGCTTTCATTTCTTCTTGGCTCGCTTTCATTTATTCCTGCCCTTTGGATATTTCCTTCTTCATTTCTTGCATGAAGGCAAAAAGCTGTTTAAATTTTTCATCTTGTTCCGCCATTGCTCTGGTTATCGGCATTCAAACCCCACTTCTAACACTAGTTGTTACGTGGATGGGTTCGAAAGGCTTGAAGCCAAAGCAGATCAAAACTTGCAGAAATTTATTCCGATAAAACTTCAGAACTTCTCGTTCTTGTAGACACAATACAGCTCTTCACACAACAATAGAGCACAAAACAGCAGTTAAAAACTTGATACACAACTGCTACAAATCACCGCAAACGACAATGCAATACAGTTCGCTTTTAGAACTACTCTGAATGCTCACTGAGAGACAGCTAACTCAGTAACTCCACTCACGGCTAGCCTTATATAGGAAGTCAATACTTCGTGAATCTTCTAGAGATGGAAATTTGGAGGACTTTCCAGATCGTAATCGAAAAGCGATCTATACATGGCGACTATACATGTACATGGGGACCGAAAATGTCGCCAAATGGTCTCCAAGTTTGGCGACATTTAGCGATTTCTCGCCAAATTTTGCGACAAAAATTAGTCGCTAAAACCGTCGCCAACTTGGCAAGATTGCCATTAACCATAATGTTAAATAGCCTGCCCCTTGTAAAACTTGTTTTCAAGAATTAAGAGACTCATTGCAGGAAAGCGAAGACAAACCCTTGCACTGCCTTATGCGAAATGTACATAAATTTCCCTTTTTACATAATGCTACGAAATATTTACAAGTTTACAGAGATTCGTAACAATATATTGTTGCGTGGACGGGTTCGAAAGATTTGAAGCCAAAGCAGATCAAAACTTGCAGATATTTATTCCAATGTCACTCTTCACAGATTCCTTTACAACTCCGGAACTTCTCGTTCTAGTAGACAGAATACAGCTCTTTTCACAACGATAGAGCACAAAACATCAGTTAAAAACTTGACAACACAACTGCTAAATCACTGCAAAAGATAATGCAATACAGTTCGCTTTCGGAACTCTCTGAACGCTCACTGATACTCAGTAATTCCAGTCAACTAATTCAGTGACTCAAAATCAACAACTCACTCCCCCGCTCTCTTGGTCAGCCTTATATAGGACAGGTGAATCTTCTAGAGGTAGATATTTTGAGAACTTTCCAGATCGTAGTCGAAAAGTCCTACACATGTACATGGGGACCAAAAATGTCGCCAAGTTTGGCGACATTTGGCGATTTCTCGCCAAATTTGGCGACAAAAATTAGTCGCCAAAACCGTCGCCAACTTATCAAGCATTAATAGACACACTGCAGGGAAGCCAATCTAAGACGAACTATTGCACTGCCTTATGCGAAATGTACATAAATGTTCCTATTTACAAAATTAACACTACGAAATATTTACAAATATACAAAAATTTGTGGCAATATTAAAGAACTAATATAAAAGAGTTTCCTGAAAAAATAGTGTACGGATAGTACTCAGTTATACAAAAGTTATAAGAACAAAAATTATATACATAAAAAAAATTATATATATATAAAAAATTGTGGTTTTCCACATGCATTTATAACACTGCACCGTCTCCGTCAACAAACTGGTTGAAAATACCGGTTTTTTAATGCAGGGATACACTTTGTGCTGTCATCAGACATGGTATACATCTCAAAAAAAAAAAAATTACGAAAGCAATATAAACCGGCAATTTTTTTTCCAATTTTCTGCAAGTCAATTGACAACAAGCAAATCTAATTAAACCCAGGTTTTTTATAAATTTTTAAGCTACACCGTGAGTACTGAAAAAATAGATTAAATTATTATTCATATCATTAAGCTTGTTCGATAAAATAAAAAGCAGCAAACAATTTTATATGCAATTGCAGTTAAAATTACAATTTTAAACACGGTTTATTCAGAAAAATGACATTTGGGACTAATTTTCTGGTATAAAATTTTAGTATATCGATCATTAAACAGGTACAAATCACGGACATAGCGGCTACTATATTAGCGAAGGCCTAGGCAAATGGCTACAAAATGGTGTTGCAAGTCTTTGCCATAGCTGATTTTATATGAACGCAAACCTTGGTGAAAATAACCATCGCTAACGAAAATATTAGCGACATGCATGGCATGCATTATGTCTCGCGCATATCTATGTAATTTGAGGGCACAGAGCCTATTCCAACGGGTAGTTGAGGCTTATTTGTTTGGGCAGTTGTAAATTAAAAATTGGGCAGTCGTAAAAAGCAAGAAGAAAAAAAAAATAATATTAATTTACTTTTATTTTGGAGGACACTATTCCACAAAGAAATCATATTTAAGAAAGACGAGCAAAACTAACATACATATAGGAATAGGTTTGAAACCAAAGTTGAGAGATGGGATCGAAATTTCCTCTCTAATCACAAGGGGATACACTGGATGCCCTCCAGCCTGACATGGATTGACGAGGAACAGAAATGTTATTTCATTCAGTGTCTAGTGACATCTCCCTCATTGTCCCCTAGAAACCAAGGACACTTGTCCTTGAAACCCTCTTTTTAACAGTTATTTTTTCAAACATGGTTGGCCAACTGGACTCAATGTTATCTGGATGTCCAACTTTGACCTTGACGTCGATAGTATGGAATTTCTGAATGGGGATTGTCCTTGAATGTCGAACTAATGGTGACAGTGTATCTTCTCTATTGACGATATTGAAAAGAACTACCTTCTTAGCTAAAGCTTTAATCCGTTTCCACCACCTCTCGAATTTGGTAAGATTTTAAGGTATGTAATTGGGTTTAAAATTTAAACTAGGGGTGAGGAACATCGCATCACTTTTAATTACACTATAACAATGATATCAATTTGTGTCATTTACCTTTTTTATATTTTCATCATTCATTTAGAAAAATGGCCAGTCTGGCGATATTTTTTACCATAATTCTTGTATGGGTCTACGCCAAATAGATGATTTTGCGATATACTTTTCAATAATTATTTTATTATCCTTTCTTATAAGGGAAACTGAGAAGAGGAGAAAAAATGATCGTTGATGAGGTATGCTCAAGGAAATAGAGCTCTGTGCTAAAGGCATTCATTTTTCAACTTTTTATGCCATTAAGGCATTTTTACGGGAATTTCGGAGGTAGAACTCCTTAAGAGGCATTACCAGAGAGATTTTGGACAAAATAGTTGGAGCCGTTTTTTAACCATTAACAGGGCTCCCACTCACTCAGAAAGATTTGGAGCAGGTAAATTTAAGTTTAGGAGCAGGAAAAACAAGTTTAGTAGCAGGAAAAATGCCCTTTGTAGCATGTAAAAGAAACTTTTGAAGGGGAAAAAAAAAAAAAAAAAAACATAGAAAAAAAAAAATTGTAGCAGAAAAATATATTTTGCAGCAGGGAAAAAAATAATAAAAATAAAAATTGAAGCAGAATTACCCGAGACGAATATCACTAAATCGGCGTCGCAAATCTCGGCAATAGCTGCTATTACATTACAATCGGCCTTAGCGAAAACGAATATAACACCAATGTAAATATCGGGATAGCATCCACCATACCATCACAATCTCGGTAATATCCGCGCAAAATCCCAGTAATATCGAATTTTTTGTAAGTCACCAAACAGCGTCGCAAATCTCGGCAATAGCTGCTATTACATTACCATAGATCTTGGCGAAAACGGATATAACGCCAACGTAAATATTGTGGATAGCACCCACCATACCATTGCAATCTCGGTATTATCGGCGCAAAATCCCAGTAATATCGTATTTTTTTAAGTCACCAAACAGCGTCACAAAAATCTTGGCAATAGTTGCTATTACAAGTGTAAACTTCAGCGAAAATGACTACCACACTTGCGTAAATATTAGCGAAAGCGTTTACAATACCGTCGAAAATTTAGACAAAGGATATTACGTAAGTTGAAGACTCGGCAGAAATGACCATCGCTAAAACGTACATATCGCACAAATGTCGGTAATATTGACATTTTCTCGGTAATGCTTACGCAAGATTCGGTAATATCGGATGTTAACAAAAGCGTAGCCCTCTTCGAAAATGACCGTCACACCAACAAAAATATCAGCAATAGCGCCGAATAAACCGAAGCAATTCTCAACAACAACGCTAATATATCGGCGAAAGACTCGACGAAAATGACCCATCACAATAATTTGCAATAATATCTGCATCAGCGTCGCAAATCATCGCAGTAACATCGACATTTTCTCAGTAATATCGGGGCAAATTTCCGATGTTGCGAAATCGCAGCACTCGGCAATAACTACCATCATACCAACGAAAATATCAGCAATAGCGTCGAATTAACTGGAGCAATACTCAATACTACAGAGCTATTATATCGATGAAAGAATCGACGAAAATGACCGTCACAACAACGTAAAATTTGACAATGTCAGCATTAGCGTCACAAATCATCATAGCAATCGGAGAAAACGAACACCTCACCATCGTAAATATCAGCGTTAGCGCCGAATATACAGGAATATTTCTCAACAGTAGCGATATTTCAGCAAGAACAATATCGAATTTCAGCCGGCAAAAAAAAAAAAATTGCGTACTGGCGCAAATATGGCTAAAATAAAGCATTTGGAGCAGATTTTTATATTTGGTGCAGATAAGCGCAATTGGAGCAGGTCTGAGACCCCTGCATTAATGAAAAACATGATTTTTTTAACTGCAGCTACCTTATGCGCATGCGCGATTTTGACGAAAACCATAATGGTAGATCTCTGTGCCATCACCAACCCGCACACCAAATTTGAACATCATAGGTCAATTTGCTCGGGAGTTATGCTGACCAGAGACATTTTTTTGAAATTAGGATCCGTGGAGAAATGTAAAAAAAAAAAAAATCGAATTTTTTTTTTTTTTTTTTTTTTGGTCGAATGCTATACCCTAAGCATTCGTATGGGTAGTTGAAAGTAAAAAACGGACTATAAAGTTGAGGTTTAAAGATAAAAAGTTATTTTATTGAAGCATAAATATAAAGTTTAAAAACCTCATCAGGAGAAATAACAAAAAAGTATTTTATCCTACTCCAAAAGAATGAACTGAACTATTCAATACAGTTGCTTATATACTGAAATGACCAGGTCACAAACTTGCATTCTCACTCCATAATGACCCAAGTATTCTAAAATCTTTATTGTTAGAATTATTTTTCTGAAATTTTTGATGTAGTTCTGTATTATGCTTTGAAACTCAAAAAACTATTTTAAATAAATTTTAAAAAATTCAAATTTTTTACTTTTACTAAATTTGATATACCTTTAAATTTAAAAAAAAAAAAAATCACTTTATTTTTTCATGATGGACCAGTTGAATCGTCGTGTGCCTAATGAAGTGAAGGATCATTTCGTGGAAGATTGGGGAAACCTAACTTCTCTTATAGAACTAGCTTCAAAACTTGATGCTTATGACAATTTGCATGGGAACTTTAAGAAAAAAATTCCTGAGAAATAGGGAAACGAATATTTCTAACAAGGGGACCTTACGGTCTCGGAAATTCAGATCTGGATGAAACTCGGCAGATTAGTAGTATACCTTAAGGGTATCCACACAGTAAAGCAATGAAGCGCACTATACTAAACTTCAACTTAACTAGACATGACGGTAGATCGTGACAGTGCTCATAGGTATTTAATCCATTTTGGCGGAGTGAAAGCATAATGTTCGCCAAACTACAACCCTGTAGAGAACAAAAGGCGTTTGGCGAGAATTATGTCTTCACTCTGCCAAAATGGATTAAATACCTATGAGCACTGTGACGATCTATCGTCTAAGTGATGTCTAGTTAAGTTGAAGTTTAGTATAGCCAGAAGATTCCGAGAAAACAGGCTCTAAAGTGTTATATGCAGCTTATATACTAGTAGAGATTTTTGCTCTGCAACTCCCGGTGGCTAAGTGGTCAGCGTGCTGGGTTCCCATACGGGCGATCTGGGTTCGATACTTCGTGAGCTAATTTTTTTTTCTCCAGGTAACCGAAATTTGAATTAAAGATAATACTTTATTTTTAAATATGTAATGTGTTTTAAAGAAGGTACATTAAAACTTTGAGATATTATAAGCTGTAGAGAAATAAATGATTTTCGCAATAAACATGAAAAACCAGTTTCTATATGGAAGAGTAGGGATGTTGTCCTATTGTACATAAGCAGGAAGTCAGAAATTTTCAAAACCTTAACCATACTTATCGAAAAATGGTTCTACCCCTACCCAACCCACTTTATAAATTAAAAAAAATACAAGAAAAAAATACATGAGGTATCGAACCCAGCACGCTGACCACTTAGACATCGGGGAGCTGCAGAGAAAAATCTCAACTAGTATATAAGCTGTGCGAAACACTTTAGAGCCTGTTTTCTCGGAATCTTCTGGCTAGTGCGCTTTATTGCTTGACTGTGTGGATACCCTTAAGGTATACTACTAATCTGCCGAGTCTCATCCCGATCTGCATTTCCGAGACCGTAAGGTCCCCTTGTAAGTGACGAACAAAACTTCATTCCAAAGCCAAAACAGAAAACTCTACTCTCTTCAGAAAGCAAGTTCAAGGTAGACCAAAGATTAATAGAAATTCTAGAAATGAACAAAATTTGGAAAGATGAAGGCAGTTACGCTGTTATGAATGCGACTCAACTCAGCATTTGAGACCAAATTGTCCTGAATTAAAGAAGAAATCAACCACTACTGCTTCTGTAAATAGAATCACTTACAGTTCAAAGGACAAATTATTATTTCCTTATATCCTGTCTGGAAAGTGAATGGAACAGACATGTCTATTCTCAGAGACACTGTTTCTACTATTGATGTTGTGATGAAACTATGTGTCATCACATTAGAAAGACTCAGAAAGATTACGACTTTTCCTCCTCCCCTTCTTGTGTCAGTTCAGAGCTGCGACGTGCAGACACGGTGACTGACTGACAAACAGAAATATATCTCCTCTGAAGAATGGATCATAAATCCAATTGTCTTGGAAGCCAGATATAGATGGATATTGGCGCCCTTTTTGGACACTTTAGACAGTTTTTAAAAATTTAGGGTCCCCCTCGCCGGTTACAATAAAGACCTACCGACTCACCAACCAGAGGACAAGGGCGTGTTTTTGTGCCACCTTCGCTCTTTGGAGATCACCAATAGAGAGAATAAAACACACCTCTCGATGATGCCACCAATGCTCGACCTTTAAGTTATTTTAAAAAAAAAGCAATGAAGAAAACAGATTTTTAGATTTATAACACTTCACTCCCAGCTCTCTTAGTGTCAACACTCTTTAGAGCGAGGGACATAGTCCTGCTCTTTAATAAAATCAAACTTAATTTGATTTAATTCCGACCATGTTGTGTCGCGTAGCTGTGACCACAATCTAGGTAAGTCCAAATTGATTATAATCATTGGATTAGGCAAACTTTTCCGCTGCGATCCTATAAGGCATTGGCTTAAAGTACATGAAATCAATTCGGTCATATTAATAAAGACAAAAATGCAACATTACCGCCTTTTTAAAGAATCCATTTCTTTTCTCCCACTAGAGACGTGAACACGAAGCTGAAAAAATATTTTTTCACCCAAACAACTTAGCTTTTCAGTTCAGTACAGATGTTTGGACTTGAGACTCAACCGGTATTTCGGATTCCTCGATTTGGTTACAGGAGCCATTCGACCACAGGTCAGTGTACTAATTTTCGTTGAAGTGACCAGGTTAGACGGTGGCCATGACTGTAGAACAGGTTTCGATTTCTCTTCTTGCGAATGCATGGAGCTTTTTTTGCGTTTTGCTTTGAATTTAGTTTCTTTGCACGTCCATAAAATGCATTAAAGGGTGAAATTTTTTGTTTCTTCCTTGCAAATTTATGAGAAAAATCGAGAGAGGCACTTATTGAAACATAGTTGCTATAATAAATGGTGTGTGTAAGTAGTGTTTTAATTTTTTTCTTTTTGCGCGATTGTGAATTTTTTTTTTTTTATAATAAATAAATAACAGATAAGGAGAAGAAAAGGGGGAAAAAATAGTAATTCAGGAATTTAATTTTTTTTTTGTCTTGAGGTGAATGAGGGAGGTTTTTTTTTCTCTTTACAGAGAAAAATCTGAGAGATTGAATTGTAAATTAAAGAATTTTTTTTTATGTGCATATTATTCAGAAATAATAAGTAATTAATTTGGGTTACTTGATGACATGTAAATTTGGACTTTATTCTTAATAAAGTTTTATATAACTGATAGACAATAACAATTCGAGAGAGAGTCTTAGTAATTTTCTAAGCCCAGTACTTGCTTATGCATTGGCAGTTGAGCCAGACGAGTCCTACTCCTGAGATGATGAGGACCTACCGGAGTGATAAGGGAGCAGAATCACAGCTTAGAGACGTACCGGGATCCATTTATCCTAAAGGATGACAAGCCGTTCCACCTCTTGCCCTCATCCAAAGCCTTCGCATGTGCCCGAGCTTCAGACAACCAGATGACTAGAGAAGATGCAGTACAGACAGAGTCTTTGTCGCATGACTGAGCTGACCAGAAGGAGGGATAATCTACACAGTACAGCATCCAAGCAACATACGCCCAGGAACCCAACCCAAACCAGTTTAACGCCACATTCGAGGATTACAGGAGCAACGTTTTCCACATCAGAGACCAGCAACCCATGCAGCCACCTACGGAGTCCTAGGGGATTGACAAACAGCCAGTGACTGGAATTTAGCTGACGAGTAGTGATCCTTTTGTCTACCCGCCATCCGGCTGGCCCGGATATGATGTGGACAAGCGTTGCTGACTGCCCTTGCTGAAGTCCAAATTCTATGATGTTGAACAACACCAGCGTCAGTCCATGCAGTCTACTTTCAAGACAAGGTAAAAACCAAATCTTGAAATGGTTGTCAGCTTCCAGATGTGCCTGATTTGTGCCAATGGGGTATAGACCCCATTTCAGTGCATGTTACTCCTGTGGTTCAACGACCCCTGTGCCTGAGTTCCAGTTGAGATGTACACCAGTCGAGGTAGAGACCTCTTGTTGTCCTATGCTTTTTTTCCAAACGTGTGCGAGGGGAGGAAGTGTGATGAAGCTATGTGTCATCACACTAGAAATCCATTAGAAAGACTCAGAAAGATTATGACTTTTCCTCCTCCCCTTTCTTGTATCAGTTCAGAGCTACGACGTGCAAACACAGTGTCTGACTGACGAACAGAAATATCTCTCCTCAGAAGAATGGATCATAAATCCAGTTGTCTTGGAAGCCAGATATAGATGGACATTGGCGCCCCTATTGGACACTTTAGACGGTTTTTAAAAATTTAGGGTCCCCCTCGACGGTCACAATAAAGACCTACCGACTCACCAACCAGAGGACAAGGGCGTGTTTTTGTGCCACCTTCGCTCTTTGGAGATCACCAATAGAGATAATAAAACACACCTCTCGATGATGCCACCAATGCTGGACCTTTAAGTTATTTTAAAAAAAGCAATGAAGAAAACAGATTTTTAGATTTATAACACTTCACTCCCAGCTCTCTTAGTGTCAACACTCTTTAGAGCGAGGGACATAGTCCTGCTCTTTAGTAAAATCAAACTTAATTTGATTTAATTCCGACCATGTTGTGTCGCGTAGCTGTGACCACAATCTGGGTAAGTCCGAATTGTTTGTAATCTTGTGACCCATTTGTAATTAAATTAATTGTTTTTAACTCGTGATCAAGCTGCTGTCATTCCTTTGACTTTTAACTTATGGCAAATTTGGATTGTATGAGATCTGGTGTTTTTAAATACAAATCCACTATACGAATTTAATATGCTGAGATTTAATGCAAATTGTAGTTTAAATTCATTTATCACAGTGCCTTTACCACAGATGTAGACTGCAAGAAGTATGTTACTTCAGATAAAATGACCGGAGAACAAGTTTGGGTGCGGCATCTTCTGGATGAAAATATGTCCTGCCTACCAATTGCTGAAGTAGAAGTAGAATGTGAGTTGGGGATATTCTCACAAAAGCAGCTGTGATTCAGCACCCATTGGATCAAGGCAGATATATGTTATTCGAACTGCTGCATTGCTCGAAAGTAGAAGGGAAAAATTTGGGATTAATCCTGAAGAAGTTAACACCATCCAAACCAGGATGGTATTAACTTCTTCAATTCAGCGAATTGTTGAAGGAAAACATCAACAGAGAAAAAGATACTGAAGCTGATCCAAAAAAAGGAGAAGACGTCAAAGCAGATGCAGTTTCTACACCAGAAAGTTCAAAGCTAAATTAAAGTAAGGATAACGAGATCATGTAACCATTAGTTCAAGTTGAACAGGAACTAACACTTTCACTTCTGGAAGTGAAACCTTCTAATTTTGCTATGGCTCAAAGAGAAAGCCCAAAGTTACAGCTATTTTGGGAAGAAGCTTCTAAAACCAATAAAGAAGGATCATCGAGTGATATACTCATCAGTAAGAACAATCTTTTGATATAGAGAAGGACTGATAAAACAGGAATCGAGACATTTTTGCTGCTTGTTCCAGAACAATTTAAAGACTGTATAAAGGCTCTATGCCATGAGGGTACGTCAGGTCATTTAGGAGTTACAAAGATAAAGGATATTTTTTCTTTATATATATATATATTTTTTTTTTTGTTGCCTAACTGTTAAAAAGAAATTGAAGACTATGTTCGAAGCTGTGATAAGAGCCAGCGTGTGGGGAAGCCGAATGACAAAAAGAAGGCTCCTATAAAATTGGTTCCAGTTATACAAGAAGTTTTTTTCCAAAATTAATGTAGATGCAGTTGGACCTCTTTCAGTAACACCAGGTGGAAAACATTACTAAATCACTGCTATGTGCCTATAATCAAAGTACCCTAATGCAATTCCTGTGGCCAATATCACTTCTACATCAGTAATTGATGCTTTGATACAGATTTTCAGTAGAATGGGTTTTCCTAAACAACCTCAATGTGATCAAGGAACTTCATTTATGAATAAACTTACCTCAACCTTTCTAGAAAACACTAGTATTAAAGTAGTACACAGTTCAGTGTATCACCCACCGAACAATCCTGTCGGAAGACTTCACAGAACAATCAAACCAATTCTGAGAATTTTATGCCTTGAAGCTGAAGCAGATTGGGAACAGGTGATCTGTCCTGCACTCTTTGCCCTTCGAACTGTAACACATGCAGCTACAGGTTTTACTGCTGCTGAACTCGTTCATGGGAAAAATTTAAGGACACCTTTAACCTTACTATACGAACACTGGATGGATCTTGACGAGGAAAAGAGCCCTGTAACTGACTATGTATTTTCTTTAATCAATAGATTGAAATGATGTCAAGAAGTAGTAGTAGAAAACATGGAAGATGTGCAACTCAAGAACAAGACATGGTATGATAAAAGAGCAAAAGGGAATTTCAAGAATTAGAGCAGGTTCTCGTAATTGCAACTTCCAAGGTAAACAAGATGGCTCCTCATTGGCTTGGTCCAGGAACTATGTCAGGAAAAATTTCTGAAACAAACTATCTTGTAGAATTACCTGGAAAAAAAGATAAAACTCAAATTTATCACTTAAACATGTTAAAGTCCTACTACAAGCGTCTGGAACAAATTAACTTTTTGTTGAATGAAGGAGATGAATTAACATGAAATGGAGATGAGCTAGAAATTCCTTACGTAGACTCAAATCCAAATGTCTTAGATGTTTATGAACTGATTCAAGAAAACAAACTGTAGAATAGATTGAATGGAGAGCAGATAAATCAACTGAAGAATTTAATATGTCTATACCTGTTCTCCTATGTACCTGGGAAAACTGATATCGTTACTCATGACATAGAATTGATAAGTAACAAACATATTCTTTCTAATCCCTATAGGAATTCTCCTAGACAAAATGATATTTTAAAATCTGAAATACAGAAGATGTTATCTATGAAGATCATTGAAGTCGATTATTCAGATTATACATCTCCAATGTTATTAGTGGAATCTCATTTCCGTTACCAAATATAGAAGAGCGAATTGAGAAACTTCATCAAAGTTTACAAC
Organism: Linyphia triangularis; assembly: GCA_963978545.1. Taxonomy (NCBI): domain Eukaryota; kingdom Metazoa; phylum Arthropoda; class Arachnida; order Araneae; family Linyphiidae; genus Linyphia; species Linyphia triangularis. Next base: position 39,510,090 of record OZ021732.1, on the reverse strand, counting down.
CTTTCCAAAGGATACTGCCAAATACCCTTAAGTCCAGAAGCTGAACGACTGGCAGCCTTTGTGACTACATTTGGGACATGCCTACCTCTCAGGATACCCTTTGGATTAAAAAATGCTCCTTACGAATTTAGTAATATGGTCACACATTTATTGGAAGGATGTGAAGATTTTTTTGTACCCTATTTAGATGGTACTGAAATTTTTTCAAATACATTTCCTGATCATCTTAGTACAGTTCTTCAGAAAATAAAAGAAGCACACTTAACTATCAAACCCTCGAAATGTAAATTTACTCAATATCAAGTCCTGTATTTAGGTCATATCGTGAGACAAGGATGTAGAATGCCATCAAAGATTAAAATCGAAGCCGTTACGAATTTTCCTGTGCCTAAAATAAAAACAGACGTCAAAGTCTTCTTGGGTCTTGCTGGTTACTATAGCCGCTATATTCCTATGTTTTCAGTTATAGCTGCTCCTTTGACTGATGCACTAAAGGGAAAAGTAAGAAAAGGGGCGATTTTCTGGACTCCTGAATGTGACAAAGCCTTTGAGACTCTAAAACAAAAATGTACTTGCCAACCACTTTTATATGCTCCAAAATATGATCGAGAGTTTATTCTATAAAAAATGCCTCTGATACCGGTATGGGTATTGTGTTGACTCAAATGAACGATGAAGGTGAGGAACACTCTATTCATGAGTAAGAAATTTTCTGACGTAGAGAAACATTATGGTTTCACCGAAAAGAGTGCGAGAGTATAGTTTTTGCAGTAAAAAAACTGCATTATTATTTGGATGGACGGAAATTTGTTGTGCAAACTTACCATAATCCATTAACATGGTTACGAACAAATGCTAGTTTAAACTCGAATTTAATGCGTTGGGCCTTAGCACTTCAACCATTTGATTTTAATGTCCTTCACTGTGCAGGTAAGTTAAATAAAAATGCTGATGGGCTAATCCGAGCAGTTTTAAATTAAACATATTCTTTATTAGTATTATAAATACTTGGTTTATTGATTATATTTTTACATATTCTCTATGTTAGTAGTTAAGATGCTGTTGTCACATATTACGTCAGTATTGTAGTCACATATAGCATCAGTTGTTGCTATCTTGGCAAAAATAGTAAAAAAAAAACAGGATTGGTGAAAACTTGATTTTATCCAGCATTAAAGACAGTTTTTTTTTCTATTTGTGTCAGTAAATGAGTATGTTTTACAAAATTAATGCTATACCTCTCTTGAATGACTGTCTCTTGTAGAATTAAAAAAAAATTCTGATATGCAGAAGGTGATAAAACAAATCAATATCAGTAATTATTTTCCATTCTAGTTGTTGAGGGTACTGATATAGCACAAGTTACTGTACTTGTAGGTACTTGAAATGAAATGGATTTGCAGGACATTTTCTTTGACATCTTCTTTCTTAATGTATGACAGGTGCAGATATTTTTCATGCTACTGATTGTTACTTTACTAAAGAGGGAAGTGATCAGAGTGCTGTGGTGTAAGTTGATGGTGGAAAGTCTATGTCAGGTTGTTACTCTGGTCTCAGTGGATGTGCCAAAACAGCAATTCTTTGGTAAACACAATGTTGCATCCATCGACAAACTTTAGCATTGAAACCCCTTCCTTCTGATATGAAAGATGTTTTTGAGAATTCCGTAAAAATGGTCAATTTCATAAATTCACATGACACGAATTCAGGGCTATTCTCATCATTGTGTCAAGAAATAAGCAGTATTTACATAACTCTTCTTCATATCAAGATTTGATGTCTGCTCGGGGTAAATTTATTATACGTTTATTTGAGCTTAGACATGAAGTCATCGTTCTTTGAGAATCAACTTTTTGACTTGCATTTAATACTTGCAATTAATAATTTGAGAGCATTACAATACATACATTCCAATTTAAAGACAAAATAGGATCTTTTATTAAAAAACTTGAATTTTGTTATGCATTGAGAGCAACGAACTTGAAGGTTTTGAAACAATACACAATTTGCTCTCTGAAACGAATGCTCACATATCTCAAGTAATTAAGAAATGAATAATATATCAGAATGAAGTGAAAGCAGCTTTCAAAAAATATTTTCCCTAACGAGAAACAGATGACAACTGGATTGCATACCCTTTCAATGAAAAATATTAATGTACTAACTAAAGAAAAGCAAGTAAAAAAAAGAGTTTTTATTTGCTTTTCTTTAGTCAATTATCCAACAGTTGTGATACACACCAGCATACCATTAAAGCCTTTCTCATAGAAGAAAACCAAATCCCTTTGGGACAAACACTTTAAAAAAAGTGTTGTAATGGATGGGAGCGAGATTGGATACAAAGTAGTGATGATATGTCAAGGGGTGCACTAGTAAAAGGACAAGAAACGGTGTACTAAAGACTTGAATTTGTACTTTCAAATTAGTTTTACCTGTCAAGGTAAAACAGATTAGAATTTAAGCTTTTGATAATCCTTGTTAAAAATATTGATAACGTTAAAATTGCAAAAAAAAAAAATAATAATAATAATAAAAAAAAATCAGTATAATAATAGCTGCAAAAGAATTACCTGATGAGAAATAAATGTTGCTGCTTCAGATGCTGCTAATTTTGCCATTGCAGCTTCCTAAAACAATTTTAATTATATATTTCATTATGACCATTTTATATTGAACCAAAGAGAAACTAAAATAAAAAGACAATTTATCTATCAGTAACTTCAAAATGTTTCTTGTATAAAAATTATTTTAAATCGTATATAAAAACTATTTTGTATACAAGACAAGAATCTGTATTAATTTTAAGCAAAATATTTACATTTTTCAATCAATTTTAAACTGCAATACGAAGATAAATAAGGACTTGTAAAATTGTTCAGAGATTTTCTTAAGTTCATATTTTTAGTAGATTATCATTTTTGTTTGGGATACACTTAGCAAATGAGTAAAATTCAGGTTTAAAATATAATGTATCACTCATTGGAAAAATGTGGAAAGTTGAAGAAAAATAAAATTAGTCTAAAAATGTAAAATAATACATCTGTGATATCATGTACGAAAGGAACCATTACAAAACTTGCACATCTTTTATACATGCATTGTGAAGGGTAAAAAATTTCTAATAGTCTGTGTGTGCTTTTCTGTACTTTGCTCAGTCTGCAAAATAGAATTAAGTCCTTCTATCTCAGCAGTACTAACTAGTCCAAATTTTTTGATTTTTAACACTTTTGCATGTTATATTAATTTGTGGCACATCATTAAATTGGATTTAATAAACAAGGTGCACCTTTACCGAATTCTATTCAGATTAAAATACTTAAAAGCTTTACCTTTGTAAAATTTTCACCAGCATCTTTCAAGATGGAAGCTTTCCAAGTCAACAATCTGGCAGCTTCCAGTCTGAGTTCCATTTCAGCTAATTTAAGCTAAAAAAAAGATTAACAATCATCAATTCCTTAACCCTTTTCATATCTGTATCGAGAAACAAGAGCACTCATAACCAATGAATTCAGTTTTGAGAAACCAGGGCAAAAAAAAAAGTTGGAAAATGACAGTAGCTGTCAATAAAAAAAAAAAAATACTTCAGCACATGTTTTATTATTGTACATCAGACTCGGATACCAAACATATATAATTTAGCAACATTTAATGACTGGAATCTTCCCCAGATAAGCTTGACTACAATGTAATAAAAAACCTGCCAATTATGAGTTCTTATTAACAAAAATGTAGCCAAGTTGTTGAATTTGGAGATAAAATTGGCAAGAATTTTTTTTACTTAATATCAAAAAACTAATCCCATATTTCTGCATGCTACTAAATGTAAACTTAACACCAATCAAATTTTGAAACATTTCTAATTTAATTTCCGCTTTAATTTTTCGGTAATACTAATAGTTTTATCAAGTGCTTCAAACTCATAGGCCACATGTCTATAGTATAACTAACTACGAAATGACTTACAATCCCCATTTTCTGTTGAATTCATGAACAAACAGAACCTTTGTATAAGCTTCTTACTATGTTAGTGCAGTAAGCAGAAGTAAAAATGTGCACCATTCGCAAGAGGAGAGATGGTAAATAACTCGGGGGAAAAAATGCACTGCACTCGGTTTGTTCTAGCATCTATGTGCATAACTCATTTAAAAAATATTTCAACATTGGTTGATCTTGTTTCAAAGTACAGATTTGCATTATCTAATTTTCTTCCAGTTTAACACTTAAACATTTATAATCCTTAGGAAAAATTCTCATCTCCCTGAAATTGAAAAACCTCCTAATGATAGCAATCCACAAACTTAATAAACAAGCATGAAATTTTATCTTAAGAAAATATAACAGAAAATGATTCAAGCTACGAACACGACATAATGGACTATTGACTTTTTAAATTCTACATAACAGCAAATATTGGTTGTTTAACATATGTACTTTCTTACCTTATCAGGCAAGACTAAAATTAAAGAACTAACATTGTACTCCACAAAAAACATTTTTATCATTTCCAAAATCCAAAAAATAGATTTACTATTAAATGTGGAAATGCTGAATAGCTTAAATATTTGACATCTGGCTTTTGTCACAAGACATACAAAGACTGATCTAGACAAGAGATCCAGATATGCAAATCTAAGGAATTATCAAAATCTAGGTCAAGAAAGCGGAAATTTATGGTTCCATGGAATTCTATCACCGTCATTCAGACTACTTTTAAAACTATATTTGCTTGTAGAACTTTTTCATAAGAATGAAGTTTTAGAATTTTTTATAGTCTGATGAAAGTACTTGAGTAGGGTGATTTTATAAGCACAAGAATTTTTTCATAAACTTGAGACTTTTCATTGTAATTGTGTATCCTTTTAACAAAAACTTGTCTGATTCTACTATGGTTATGTAACTTCAGCATTTTTTTATGTATCTCCTAGGTTCATATTAATTATTCATAAATGTTTTTAAGAGGAAAAGTAAGCTTATACCCAGGTAATTTTTTATAAACAAATGTCTAGTGTGGGACGACGTCCTTATGTGTAGAACATTGATTTTATTTGCTACTTAATAAAAATACTATGCATTCATCAATTTCAAGAAGTTTATTTTAATGCGAAAGTACTGAACTATTACTATAATACAAATGAATAGACAGAATAACAGCAAATATGTTAATATTTAATTTTTTCTTCTTTCAGTATTAAGTAAAAATATGTATAAAAAGAGAAACGCAATTTGACACACATCAACACAAATAGAATTATCAAGTATATAAATCGTAGTATTGGCTTCGTAATGTTTGCCTGCAGTGTTATAGGTCAAAAATTTCTAACAGCCTCTATGATTAGCAACTAGCTCCTTGGCCTTGCGTTATGTTACTATGTACTGTTTCATGGTTGTTATGTATTGTTTCATGAGTTTTTCTCTCATATTTTCTTCTCTATGTTATAATTTCCAAAGTAGAAGATTGTACTTTTCGTAAGTTAGCAAAATCTGACCGATTAGACAATGTGTATCTCACCTTGGCTCTTCATCTTTCAATGTGCAAGTCTCTTTACATCACCACTCACTCTGTTCAACTCTCCCTTGCAGTGAGAAGTAGCAAAGTAGTACATCCACATGAAATTTGTTCCTGTATACTTTTTCGACAACATGCATTGAAGTCGGACAATGTATTTGTTTTTTTAATTCAAGTGAAGGAATTTAATGGATTCGGATTTAAATTTAATGGATACTTTTGGCTTTCAAAATATTAGAAATATATATATAGGGGATAGTGGGCTGGAAGACCCATTTCTAATCAAGAATAAAATGTCTTTACATTTTTTGCCATTTTACTTAAAAAACAATTTTTAGAATATGATTTAAATTTTATTATTAACTAGTGGAATTACCGCGCTTCACTACAAAATTTTAACATGTGCGATATTTTAGCTAGCTGTGAGGCCTCGCGTAGCGGAAATCTGTCATTCATATATAGGTCCCAGTTTCTGGCGCTTTGCTCGCAGGAAGGTTTATCCCTAAGCAAAATCGAGCTCGCTTCGTTGGCTGCAAAGTTCATTGACACATAAACACATGCTTACTTCACTCGGTGAAAGGTTCATTGCTCTGCAAGCATAGGCCCACTTCGCTCGCTGAATGGTTCATTGCTGCGTAAGCATAAGCTCGCTTCACTCACTAAAATCTAATTGCTACGTAAAGCCTTAATTTTGGAAGTCTCTCCCTTGTCGAGAAAAAAAATTCATCGTTTATACAATAATACAACACCCCTTTAAGATTATTTTAACATGTGTTTGTGGAAAGCAAAAGTAGAGGCCAAAACTACTTATGTTGAAACTTTCAGAGCTATAGGCCTATTTGAAGTCGCTTTTTGTGAGAAAATTAAAAAACAAATTAAAATTTTAATATTTTTCTTGTCAGTCCAATTAGAAGGCCAAAACTACTTGTGTTGAAAATTTTAGAACTGTAGCCCAGTTACAAATCGTTTTGTAAAATATTTGGTAATTAAAAAGAAGGGGGGAAAAAAAAAGATTTTTTTTTTAATTCTGTTTTTCAAAAATCTAATTAGAAGGCCACAACTAAATATGTTGAAAATTTCAAAGTTGTAGCCCAATTTGAAATCGTTTTGGATTATTATATATATTAATTAAAAAAATTAATTAAAAAGACAATAAATAAAAATTTTAAATTCTTTTTTTTCTAAAGCCCGATTAGAAGGCCAAAACTACTTACGTTGAAAATTTCAGAGCTGTAGCTCTATTAGAAATCGCTTTGTAAAATGTTTATTCATTAATTAAAAAAAACTAAATAAAAATTTAAAATTCTGTTTTTCAAAAGTCCAATCAGAAGGCCAAAAACTACTTATGTTGAATATTTCAGAGTTGTAGCCCTATTAGAAGTCGTTTTGTAAAAAAAATTTGTTAATTAAGAAAATTAATTAAAAAAAATTAATCAAAATTTTAAAATTCTGTTTTTTAAGACTACTATTAGAAGGCTAAAACTACTTATGTGAAAAATTTTGGAGCTGTGTTTCTGTTTGAAATCGCTTTGCAAAAAAAAAAAAAAAAAATAATAATAATAATAATTAAAAAAGAACTAATAAAAATTTTAACATTCTGTTTTACATGCATACAATTAGAAGGCCAAAACTACCTATGCTGAAAATTTCAGAGCTCTACTCCAATTTTAAGTAGGTTTCTATAGATCCACAGGCAGACATACACACAGCTTGTTTTATTATTATAGATTAATTGTATTTAAATAATTTCTATCCCAAATTTAATCATAATAAATGTCCCATTCACACTGACTTTCCCTAACTTATCAACTATTATTTTGTTTTTAAATCATTTTCTAGTTATAACAATAAAATTCCTTACTTGAAAACATTTTTATTTGAAATGTCCGTCACATGTGGGGCTAACTATTTGGTTCCATACTAATTGCATACAATACTATAATTTCTGTCACATGGAGGACATACATTTGTATAAACTTGAATTCTTAAATGTATACATTTTAAATTGAAGTAAATGCGCTGAAACAATGATTTTAATAGAGCAAACAGTGGCACATTATACTGAAACAGCAAAAGTGTCTCTAAGTATAACACAAAATAAAATGGAAGCTCATAAAGTCAACACTGTTTCAGCCATATGACATTCTATTCAGATAATGGTGGCCATCTTGGAACCAATGATTCCACTTGAAAACAGTAAAATAATGGAAAATTATTCTTAGCTATATATTATTTAGACTTTTAAAAATGAACTGGGTAGCTTTGATCCCTTCTTACAAATTTTTTTTTTTTCCTTGAAGATGTCATGTTTTCCATGGAATGACCCACTGAATGTTATTTTAGAAATTGTATAAGAAGATTTTAATTTTCTAAACCTCTCTAAGGTATAGGATGCAGTAATAATTTTGGTTAATAATAATTGTCTAAGCATTGAGATGTACTTTTAAGGTAATTATAGAGTTCTTTCTCTGTGATTCACGAAATTCTCAAGACATTTTGTTAAAATAAAATATCTTGACATCTTAGTTTACAGATTATCGGTTCATCTAAAATTGTGTGAAACCCAACTAAGACATACATGACACATCTATGTGTTGACGAAATATCCTCACGCATTCCGAGAGATTGGACATCTCGTTAAACGAGATTTTGGGCCTGATTCTGATCTCCAGGCGAGTCGAGCAGAAAAGTCGAGTAGCCCGTTCGCGGGATGGAGCCCATTTCCCGTCCTGTAGAAGAAGGGTGATTCTGATCTCTCCTTTTCTCGACATCGAAGAATTGACTACTCTACCATGACTCTACTCTTTAAAAAGATGCGTAGTCGAATGCGCAGAGGGTTCAATCTGTTCAATGCGCTAAGGGATTGCGCAGAAGGTTTTTCAAAAATGTTTATTTTTTGCGGATTTGAAAAGCGCGTGTTCATGTTTATAAAACGTTAATATATCTTGTTCTTATTTTTCACCGATGTGATGTGTCAGTTTGTATTGAAACTTAATGAATAATATGTAACAATTGGTTAAAAAAAAAAACTTTTAATTTCAGAAATAAATTTTGCAATGCGATCTTTTAATTTTTTGAAACACTGAAGACGTTTTTGCAGCATATTTTTATGCTGCAATTTTAATAATAATAAAAAAAATCTCAGAATCGTTAAGCATGTTTTATTCATTAGTATATACGACTTTTTACTCTTCGTAATGTTTTAATATATTTTCACTTAATGATCTTACACAGTCTTAAAAATCAGAATAAATCAATCCAAAAGTTCTCATACTGATATAAGTAGTTCTAATTTTATTGGATATTGAAGATTTAGTATTCCTTATAGATCAAAAAAAGGTATTACATCAACAATTTGTGTGTTCAGTTTCATGAAAAAAATCCCTTAAGAATTTTTAAAATATAAAAATATTTTCTTTCAAATACATACAAAATACAATATTTTAAGAGATAATAAAAAATAAAACACTTTTATGATTCTAACTAAAACTATATGGGTAAAAGATTACTTATGACAAGAAAAATGTTGATTGTCAGGCTGCCTGATCAGTTGTTCCAGGTTTACTCCCATACGGAATACAAATGCAAGACTGTTTTCTCTTGACAAATCAAATGGAAAGATTTCACTCTTTTACACTTAAATTATTATTGCATGCATCTTGCTGTTATGATGTTCCGACACAAGATATTTACACTTAATGATCTTACACAGTCTTATAAATCAAAATGAATCAATCCAAAAGTTCTCATCTCATACTGATACAAGTATTTCTAGTTTTACGGGATATTGAAAATCTAGTATTCCTTATATATAAAAAAAGGTATTACATCAACAATTTGTGTGTTTAGTTTCATAAAAAAAAATCCCTTAAGAATTTTTAAAATATATATTTTCTTTCAAACACATACAAACTACAACATTTTAAGAAATAATAATAAAAAAAACACACTGTTTTATGATTCTAACTTAAAACTATATGGGTAAAAAATCACTTATGAGAAGAAAATGTTGATTGTCAGGCTTTCTGGGGAGTTGTTCGAGGTATACTCCCATGTAGAAAACAAAGGCAGGACTGTTTTCTCTTGACAAATCACCCAGAAAGATTTCACTCCTTTACATTTAAATTATTTATTATTGCTGTAATGATGTTTCGACACAAGATAGCTTTCGTATACTTTCTGTAAAAGAAAATATCCAATTTTAACTTTAATCATACAAGATTGAGTCAGGAAACTACCATAACACCTGCGTTTAAAAACCACCAAAGCCTCAATGTCATGTTGTGAAAGTGAGAAGTGCTAGCTCGAGTGTCAGTGCAATCAAAACCTAGTTCAAAATTGTGAGGCATGATTATAGATGTTATAATGTTATAGCGCAGCATGGATGTTGTGTAACCATTGCACCTGAAAACTCCAAACAATATGTCGCTCATTGAATGCCTTTCAAGGGGAATTGCTATACATTTGAGACTAACAAACTGTTATTAATTAATTAACAAATAGAGTACTGACTAATAAATAATAGACTAAACTGACTAACAAATTGAGGTAAATTAACAGTGATAGATCATTTGTCACAATTGCTATTGTGTCTATTAATTTTTTTAATAGATTTAAAAGTGCCACAATTCTAGAAATTAAATCCATGCCTCGATACATAGTTTAATCTCTATGCCACTAGTTAAGCTAACATTCAATAGAATTCTGCGATTATTAACTTTTTTCAAACATTGCTGATCAAAAGTTATTTAAAAACAATATGTTATTCCTGCACAACAACAATTAGTTTGAAAGCAGAAGTATCAAGGCACCATCTCGCATGTACATAAACATTATTTTAATCTCAAAAATGACTGTAAAAATTATTAAATAAGGATTCTATACTACAGTGAATATGCAAAAAAAACAAAAACATTTGTTTTAAAAATTAATAAAGAGTGAGGGGGTCTAAGCCCTATTTTTATTCACCATTAATCCCCCCACACCAGCTATTGCATTTAAAATTCAACCCTGTGCTACAGTATCCACTAATATCATTACACAAAATTATATTTCCAGTAAAATTTTCATGCTACACAAACTACTTTTAACCAAAACTGCTTGGCTCCCCCATTTTCCCTATGTGGTTATACTTTTATAATACATTAGTTTTATTGTTGAGGGTAATAGCTCTCTGTAATGTATACTTTGAAAAATGATTTTTATAGAGAATTACAATAAAAAAAAAATATATATCAACATCAAACAATATAAATAGAAAAACAATCTTAATATGTTCAAGATAAAATAACACATACATGAGTAATTAGAATGAAAGTAGATTTGCAAAGATAAAACATGTGATCATCAAAACTTACCGACATCCAATGCTGAACTTGTCAGAGCGAAAAGTCGAATCGAGACTTGTACTTTTGTATAAACTGCTAAACCAAAGGGTGAATTATCTCCGAGAAGATTTATTGAAACACCTTCTCAGGAGCAAAGCACCATTTAGTAAATAAACTGTGTAGAACCTAATAGCAAAAATCAGAAAAGACACATTTTACCAAGACTGTAATAATTTATCTGCTAGGAGAGCAGTCAATATTATATACATAAGGAATATAGGTGTTTTTTTTATTTCAGAAAAAAATATTTTTAAATTGCTTATGTTGTTTTCATTAATCGGTACTCTTCTATAAGCCGGGTACCAGATAAAAACCACCAAATTGCAGCAATAACTCATCCACACTAACAACCTTTAATCATTCATAGTTCCTTAAACAATGTAAACATTAAGGCCCGGCGATACATTTACGCTTCATGTAAACAATCACACTTGGCTCTAACTGGTGGTCGGCTACCAGAAGAGTACTTATTAATCCTTTCCACTCTTACAACAAAACAGATTCACATTTATTTTTTCTATATTTCCCAAAGAAAACAGCTTCTAATAGAGTAAAAATCATCATAAATAACTTTTCATCTGTCGACAGTTAACTTAAAAATCTCATTGTAGCAAATTTGTAAGAAAAAAACACACCCTCATCAAATTCATTTAGAAAAAAACTTTTTTTATTTTAGAATAATACTTTTGTTAAACAATTGATGTTTGTAATAAAATAATTTTTGCCGGCATATGCATTAGTGAAGCGGCATATATTGGTTTTTGTAACTATTCTTTTTCATTAAAATGAGCCGAGTTTATTAAATCAAATTATAACTATACACATGGCTTTCAATGACAGATTGCACCAATATTTTTAAATAGAGTTTATGGTTAGCATAGCTAATGTGGCCATTCGACTACTCAAATAGAAAAAGTGGATTTCCGAGAAAGTATGCTTTAAGTAAACAACCTACATGTACATTTTCTCACAGTAACTTATTTTCCTTGAAAACCTTGTCTTACTTATCGGTTAGGTTTAACACGATTTCACTAATAATTATACCATTAAAATATTCAGGTACAGATGCATTATGAAACCAGGTAATTTGACCCACATTTTGAGACAAAAGTATATGGTCAAACACTACTAATTGTAATTATAAAACTCGTTAGAAAATGAAAATGTGGAAGGGTGACAATCTAAAACTATTCACTTTTCAAAAAGTAAATTTATTAAACATAGTTGTCTAAAGTGCCCTGTAATGATATTTACTTCATTTTAGCTAAAGAAAGTACTTAGTAAGTTAAAATGTCATCTTCGAAATGTAAGAGTTTTCAAAGTCGTTTTTGGTTTTGACCATCATGGTAAAATATAAAATATTTTTGACTTAAAAATTCGATAAAATATAAAGGGTTACCCTATACTACACTTTTAGTCAAGTCTTTTTTTAGCTTAACACTATTGGTAAGATCAAGTAAATTAAAGCTTGAATGCTTTTTACTTGCAGAAATAGTGAGTAACTAGTAAGTCGTCTATATTCAATAAATTTAGAAAAACATGACATTTACCTTTTGCTCAGGACTCATTCTTTACTGTTTAATCTGTTAACATACCATACCACTGGTTTTGACAGATTAAACATTTGTAAAATGTGTACTGTGACTGTCAAACAGATTGGATTTGTCCAGCAAAAAAATCTCCATTGCATTAAGGATAAATGTTGTGTAAAAATTGAACGACCAAAGTAATAACAAGCTCCATTTTGTTTAAACCTAATGCCAACTTAAACTACACAACTAGCACACAGGGTATGGAATATGTCCCTTCACATCGCTCACATAAAAGTACACAAATACAAAAAGGACGATCAAATTCAGACTCTGACTTATCAAAATAAAATTTAACGACATGAATCATCATCATCATAAAAAAAAAGAAAAAGGGTAGGGTACAAAATTATGGAAATGTTTGAACAATAAATTGCTACAACTTTACTTGATAGAGACGAAATAATAGAGGATACAAAATAACTGTTAAGATAAATTGTTCTTACGATAAAATTTAAAGTGTACGTTTTTGTTATCGAACACAACATTTTATTATATACATAGTCGAAACGCACAAATATGCACTATAGGACCTTAAGGATTTTTTTTTGCTTAAAAATTAAATACTTTCAAATGGAAACCCTTTAATTCCTTCTTTTCAAAGAGAATTGGATCAATCGTAACAAGGAATTTTCTGTATTTCTAATATATTTACTAAATAAAATATCTCGCTAGCTAAACTATTCACTTCATCAATGAATAATAATGAATTACTCAAGTTACAAATAAAATATTACGAAAAGAATATTTACCCTGTTTTTCCCAAATTTGCTTCAAGAAATTATGAGAACTTGCAAATCTGTTATAGTATTTCATTCGACATTCTATTAAAAAAAAATAACCCCGGGTAATTCGCAAAGAACCAATCAAAAATCATTTCTTCCGAGATTCCGACAGTAGTTTGGCTACTCGCCTACTCCATACTAGCCGAGTAGTATTCCGTAAAGTCGAATAGCCCGTCAAACGGAATTTTGAGATCAGAATCGCAAAAGTCGAAATGTCTCCAACTATCCTCGATTACGCCTTTTATTCCGACTCGCCCTGACATCAGAATCAGGCCCTTTGACGTGAGAATCGCAAATAATCGGAAAGTCACGTAACACCTCCCGATTCGAGAGTAGGTGAGAATCAGGCCCTTAGTCACAAAGTCCTTCCTTTCCACCCTCTGCTCGGGGGTTCAACCAACCAACCATTTCCCACTCCGATTCTATGCGTCACACCTCTGACGTTGCACTTGAGGAAGTAGGTTTTGTTTCCCCCTCCCACTCCTCACACACGTATCCATGTTGTGTGTTCTACTAACAGCAGGGCTGTGTTGCGCAGGCGCAGAGTAGATGGCAGGTTTGTTTCAAAGAGCCAGTTCTTTTCAACCAGCTCTGTTCAGAACAGATTAGTTGAGTAGCTCTTTCCGAACGGCTCAGTTTGAACTGTTCCGTAGAGTAGTTCATTTTGAGCTAATCCCGCCCGCTCACTTGCTCTCTGCTCCCGCTCTGTGTCGGAGCGGGATCTATGGGAAAGAACCAGAGTTCCTTTTTTCTCGAATATACTGCTGCTTTCAAATGAAAGTGGAAGCTATCGTAAGTAATTTTGGACAATGTTCGTGCCGGGGGGGGGGGGGATCTTTTAAATTAATTTCAGCAGATATAATGCTTATATGTTTTTGTTTGTTTTTTATTTTATTTTGAGTATAAATAAGAATAATAAGGAAATTATTTGATTTCTCGTTCTATATTCAAACTTTCAATGCATTGGAATGAAACCGAGTTTTTCTTATATTATGATGTGTTTGTTACAAGTGTGTTTTTAAATTAGGCTAACTTAATTTTTGGTAAATTTGGAAAAAGGAAACATAATTTATGATAACACAACGTTGTGGAATTTTTATTTTCCAAAAATATATATATTTTTTTAAAATTTATTAGGTCAATGTTTCATTGGTCCGGTAAATCCCATCCTCTAAATAAAAAGTTCGAGCTGTTATGTATTTACTCATATGTATATATACATAGGGTAATGAAAGTATATAGCATTCGGTCAAAAAAAAAACTATTTTTTTGCATTTCTCCACGATTTGAAACATCCTGATTTCAAAAAAGTTATCTAGAAAAAATGTGTGTATGTGTGTGTGCGTGCGTGTCTGTGGTCAGCATAACTCCCGAACAAATTGACCTACTATGTTCAAATTTGGTATGCGAGTTGCTGGTGGCCATGGGACCTACCATTAAGGTATTCGTCAAAATCGCGTATGGTCATAAGGTAGCTGCCATTAAAAAAATCATGTTTTTCAATGATTGCTAAAAAACGGCTCCAACGATTTTGATCAAAATCGCTGTGGTAATGCCTAGTAAGGAAAGATGTACTAAACATCCCCACCTCCGAAATTCCAATAAAAGTGCTTTAATTGCGTAAAAAGTTGAAAAAAGAATGCCTTCAACACAGAGTTCTCTTTCCTTGATCATACCTCATCAACGATCGTTTTTTCTTTCCATTCAGTTTCGCTTATAATAAAGGATAATATAAGGATTATCGGAAAGTATATCGCCAAAATCACCATTTTGGCGAAGGTTTTTTTTTCTTTTTCTTCTTCTTTCCCCTCAGTTTCACTTATAATAAAGGATAATATAAGGATTATCGGAAAGTATATCGCCAAAATCACCATTTTGGCGAAGGTTTTTTTTTCTTTTTCTTCTTCTTTCCCCTCAGTTTCACTTATAATAAAGGATAATATAAGGATTATCGGAAAGTATATCGCAAAAATCACCATTTTGGCGAAGGTTTTTTTTTCTTTTTCTTCTTCTTTCCCCTCTCAGTTTCACTTATAATAAAGGATAATATAAGGATTATCGGAAAGTATATCGCCAAAATCACCATTTTGGCGAAGTTTTTTTTTCTTTTTAGACCCACACAAGAAGTATCGCCAAACTGGCCATATATTCTAAATGAAGGATATAAACATATAATCGGTAAATGGCACAAATCCACGACAGTATTATAGTGTAATTGAAAGTTGTGTAATGTTCCACACCCCTAGTTTTAATTTTACCTCGATTTAAATTGAAATTGTGAGATTTTTTTAATTACATGTGTATGTAACAAATAAAAGTTCATTTTGAAACAATTGCAAAAATAAATTTGCGGAGTTTGTAATAAATTTGTAAAGAACATGTTCTTTCATAGAATCCTCGGCATATGAGGACTTACAAACAGTTCGACTTTCTTTACTTACGTAATATACGCAAAGCATAATAGGTCTTTAGTATATCCGTTTTATTCTCGTAGCTCTCAAATGAAATGTAATAATGTTCGTTTTAAAACTCAATTAAAGAACTCGGTGGATTGTAAAATCTCGATTTATTAAATAAGTGCGGTTCCACAAAATGACCGCTTACCTTCCGGTTCCGAGCTCATTAGGTGCCTGAAGAGAGGTATACAGAGCGGGCAATGATTAATTGCAACTATCGATATAAAATAGATCGATAATCGATATAATAGAGATAGAGCTAGCTAATGTTAAAATCCGGCGAAAGCTGAAACCTGGATGTGCCACGCCCACGTGATATGTGTGAAAAGGTTCCTATTCTTGGCTTCGGTCTTGGCCAAGGAGATTAGAAGAGAGAGGAGGTCCGAGCAAGCTTGGCGCGAAGAAGCAGACTTTGGCAACCCTACTCTCACTTGAACTAAGCCTCTACAAACCGACTTTTTAGTACGCTCTTCTACGGGAAAAAACGTGGGTAGGGTTTGAAATTCTGCCAAATTTTTAATATAGTTTCTAAAAAAGCAATTTCTGTGGTTGTAGGCTATAGTTCAAGACCTGAACTATCAAATGGTATGATCTTCACAGCTAATAATTAAGCAATATTCAGAGGTTTTTAAATCCCTCTCACTAACTTCGATTTTGTATGATACGTGCAAATCGATGGAGGGCTAATTACACATTTGCCGTCATCCAATCGAGAAAAAACTTATCAGATTGATTCGATGTTGATGACAATGCACTCAGTTAAGTTTTGGGGGCTATTACTATCACTAAAAGACTGCTTTTACACACGCTACTATTGGACTAATTAGCCCACTTGCCATCCACCCATCAAGCTGAAACTTGGCAGATGGATTCGATTTGGATGACAATGCATTCCATCAAATTTTTAGGCGAGTCACTACCACTAAAAGGCCACTTTTACGTATGGTTTTTATTGATGCTTTGATTTACTTATAAGCCCTTTTCCTATCATGAGATTAAACATTTAAACTTAGCGGACGCACTCGTTGTCTATGAGAATGCTTTCTATTAAGTTTTGGGACTGTCACACAACGGCAGTTTTTACATGCGTTTCTATTGCCTTACGTTAGAATTATCAGTAGCCTTTACTCACGTACTATTATCCAGATACAAACCTTAATTCAAACATGTTAAATTTTAGCAATATTTAATGACTGAAATCTTCTACTATTAAAGTTACCGAGGAAAAATATTCAAAGGGCTAATTAACCCACTTGCCGTCATCTAATTGAACTGAGACTTGGCAGATGGACTCGTTGTGGATGAAAATTTAAAAAATGGATTCAATATTTTAAAGCCGACCAAACGGTAAAGTGGTTAGCGTGCTAGCTTCTAGACCACGAGGTTGCGGGTTCGAGTCCCGTGTTGGCATGGGTGTTTGTAAATGTATTTTGGCTTGTCTAATGACGAATGTTTCGGCGCATTTTATAGCCCTCGTGTTGCTGACGGCGCCAGATAATCTGAATACAACCAACCAACCAACCAATATTTTAAAAAAATGGATACCAATATTTTCTTTACCTTTGTTCGGCGCAGTATAGCCTTTTTGTTGCTTTTGCGCCAGATAACTCACAACCAACCAACCAACCAATCTTTACCTTTGCACACTATGTAATGTAATCGTTTCGTAATCTATTGGAAATATTTTACATTAGCTGCATGGTTCCTCGTTGCGGATATCCATCATTGGTGTATAGGTCTCGTCTCAGCTTTTGAGGCTTTACTCGAAAAAAGGTTCATTGCCACGCAAATCCAAGCTCGCTTCGCCTGCTGGAAGTTTAATTGTAACATAACAGCAGCTCGCTTCACTGGCTAAAAAGTTTATTGACACATAAGCACTGGCTCGCTTCATTCGTTCAAAGGTTAGTTGCTACGCAAACACAACTCTCTTCGCTCGCTGAAAAATTCTTTGCTACGCCTTCACAGGCTTGCTTTGCTCGCTGGAAGGTTAATTTTATTGCGCAAGCATATGTTCACTTCGCTCACTGAAACTCATACCCTACGCTTATTTGAAGTCACTTTATAAAGAAAAACTTTAAAAAAATTTAAATAAATTTTTTTTTAATGTTAACATTTTGTTTAAGAAAATCAAAATTAGAAGGCAAGATCTACTAATGTCGAAAATTTCAGAGCTCTACGCTTATTTAAAATCACTTTATAAAAAAAGCTTAAAAAATTAATTAAAAAATATTAATTAAAGTTTTTGGTTGTTTAC
This sequence comes from Linyphia triangularis, assembly GCA_963978545.1. Classification (NCBI taxonomy): domain Eukaryota; kingdom Metazoa; phylum Arthropoda; class Arachnida; order Araneae; family Linyphiidae; genus Linyphia; species Linyphia triangularis. The sequence continues at coordinate 39,492,113 of OZ021732.1, read as the reverse complement.
TTCGATTGATTATTTCGTTTTCCGTGCCTCAAATTCCTAATGTCCGCTGAAATCTAAATCGTAGCTTTTACAATGGCTTACTTTTGAAGACTTCTTGGTGCTAATTTGTAAAGGGCAATTGAGGGTCCACTGTGTTTGGGCCTGAAACGAGATGCGAGAGCCGGTCCCCCCCCCCCCCTGGTGGCGGGTGGCAACCGCCCCTCTTTGTTAATTTGTAACGGACAATGGGTACAAGGGTCCGAAAACAAGTCCATTATCACTCCGTGGCCTGAGGGAAGAATAGGGAGAGAGAAAAGCCCCCTGCTATTGGGATTTCTAAGCAGAAGTTTTACGACTTGTCGATGAACAAGGCGGCTTCTTTTCTTAGTTCTTAAGGTATATGGATTTCGAACTTTATGTTTGAAAAGAAAAGGAATAATGGAAAAAACTTGACTTTCTATTGAAAACTTTGGATGCTCTTTTTCGATTCGAATTTTGTTATAATAGTTTTACAAAACATTATTATTGTAATATCATGGGTCATCAGATATCTACGTTGCTTTGGTTTAATTTATATTATTACTTATGAAGCTCTGATGTGTTTTTGGAATATTTTGCGTGATTGAAATACTTTTGTGAGAATTTTGTTTGAATTCAGTAATTAATTAAGAATAATTTCAATACTGTAATTCACCAGAAATCAATATTAAAGTCGTATATTGTAAGACAAAATTGATAAAAGAAGAGTAATGAAAAAAAAAAATCCTGCCAATTTCTTTACTGCAAGATCTGTCACATTTGTGCGGCATTGTCGGATGCCACTTTAAACTTTTTCCAATGTTCATGTATCTTTTGTTATAAAATTTCTTCTATTCATAAATTAGACTCATAATAAAATTCTCAGTTAAGTAATGAATAACTTTTTTCATGCTTAACTAACACTATCCTTTAAAATATAATGCACTGTACTAAATAATAACGAAAAAATATTATAATTTTTATTTATTTACCTATTAGAAGAGAAAATTCTTCAACGCAAAAAAAAAAAAAAAAAAGCTTTTAAAAAGCACTGAAACGGTTAACAATAATTATTATCATCAGTTTATATTGACATTATTATATAAACCTACATAATAAAACTCAGAATTAAAAATTAACAGATTTATCTAAACTTTTACAAACTACAGAGAAATTACGGCGCCAGATTAGAGGAACCACCTTGAGTTAATTAATAATGTAAACTTATTAAAGGGTAAATATCTGAAGTACCGAAAGAAAACTGTTCGATGATTTAATTATTTATCTCATTAACATCTTAAATTCAAGAAGTCTTTTTAATATTATAACTCATAAAAACAAAGTTTCTAATATAAATTCTTTATATATATGTTTTATGTGTTAAGTCACTGAACTCAGATCAAGTTTTGATAATGTTTGATCACTAAGGGGAAAAAACAACATCTATTCCGAAATATTTACTAGTTTCAAAACTTGCTTGAATACATTTTCATCCACAGCGAGTCTATCTGGCAAGTTTCAGTCCAATTGGATGAAGTGTGATGTCATCCGAGGGCGACGATAGTAGCTTGTGTAAAAGCATTCTTTTATAATAGTGTCAGGCCCCAAAACTTGATATAATACATTCTTAGTGACAATGAATCTGTCTATCAAATTTCAGCGCGATTGGATGACGGTAAGTGGATTTATTAGCATTCAGAAACGATAATAGAAGCCTGTGTTAAAGCGATCTTTTTGAGTGTCTGTGGCAGTCCCCAAAACTTGATACAATGTATTGGAATCTATATCAAATCAATCTGCAAAGTTTCATTTCGACTGGATGACAGAACGGGTGTTAATAAAAAAAATCATTAGAAGTGACAATGTAGTGTCTGCAATAGCGGTCTTTAAGTGACAGCCCCCAAAACTTAATAAAATGCATTGTCATCAATATCGAATCTATGTGACCAATTTCACCCGATTGGTTGGTTGGTTCGCTCAAAGACCTATTTTTATGCACAATAACGGCTAATCAGGCCAGGATTTACAGCTTAACGTGGATTCTGAACCACAACGAACATCCATGGCAAAACCCGGATTCAAACGCGGCCTTTGGCATGCGTGGCCAGAGCGCTAACCACATCGCCATCAGGTTGGTCAGCCTGATTGGATGACGGTAAGAGGGTTAATTAGCCATTCGCAGATTTGTAGGTCACACACACACAAAATCGAAATTTATATAAACAATTTTTTAAAAAAGGTAATAATTTGTAAGTAACTGTCAGAACGAATGAAATACAATCATTTGATATAAGTTGAAACATATTGTGACTTACCATAATTTCCAAATTTGCACCTGCATCCCAGATAGCATGCAAGGTTACGAAAACCTTGTCATATACTTGTCATTAGACTTTCGTGATAAGGTTACAATGTAACCCAACGGCAAGCTAATGAAAACCTTTTCATATACTTGTCAGCGACAACGTTGACGGTAACCTAACATCGCAAGCTTACGAAAACCTTGTCATATACTTGTCATTAGACTTTCGTGATAAGGTTACAATGTAACCCAACGGCAAGCTTATGAAAACCTTTTCATATACTTGTCAGCGACAACCTTGACGTTAAACTAAAATTGCAAGCAAACGAAAACCTTTTCATATACTTGTCATGACAAGGTTGCAGGGTATCCCCTATGACAAGGATTTGAAAAGGATAAAGAGAAAAGCTTTCTTTTTAACCTATTATGAAAAGCTTTTGTAAAGGTTGGCAGTGAAAGGTTTTTAAAAGGCTTTCAAAGTAAACCCAATATTGCTAAGACGTGTCTGGCAACAAGTTTTTAAAAACAAGCCTCCATTTCTTCGATTGAGAGGGATCTCTTTTCGCCTTTTACTCGTTGTAAGAGTCAGTAAGTGCGTTATTTCGTAGTGGTATTGATTTTTTTTATATATTACTACTATAATATTATTAAAATTAAAACGAAATGTTTTATCAATGTATCATATTCGTAAGAAAATAGGCTTAATCTGTTATTTATACTTAGTACGCAATCTAAAAAGCGGCAACTAAATTATCACTTTTGTGGTTTTGGGGGGGGGGGGGGAGCTGTAGAATTTGTCATGGGAATTATTTATGAAAGAATTTTCTTATTAGTTTTTCAAAAAATGAATTCCTTTTTCTCATTCTGTATAATGGTTTGCTGTAATTCCCTAATCGCTAATTGCGCGTGGCACAAGTTTCCTAAATTTTTTTGTTTAATTAAAATATTAATGTGCGGCCGATGTTTGAGGACACCAGTAGCTCGAACCAAGATCTTTGCCTTGTAAATAACAGTAACCACCGTTGAAATCAAATTGGAAAAGCTTGTTTTTGAACTCAAACATTTGGCAAATTGTTTTTGTGGGAGTTTTTGTCCTCATCATTAAGTAAATAACATATATTAGGCTGTATATTGCAATCCCAATATCAAAAATGTTCGTATACAACAAAATCTTTTTATGGAAAAATCATGTATATTGAGTTGGGAGACTACAAAAGTTTTCAAAATCACAAAATGTTGCCTCTGGCTGGAATCTAGGCTGTTACCCCCAATTTATCACCAAAATATATGGCATGTGTATTAACCCCTTGACATACAAATAAAATGCGCTTACAAATAAATGTGGATGGTTTCAGAAATCACTGCTATACTGACTACCGCTTTCATTGCGCTTCTTTCTGTTTACTTGTTTGCTGATACGATTTTTTTATCGGTACTATTGAGAGGGAGAAAGCATCTTCAACAGTCTAAACAAAACAGCATCGATGCATGACAGAAACAGATAATCTATTAATATAATGCCCAATGTTCATCAAAGCCAGTTCTTGACATCTCGGAGACGTGAAATTCTACAATGGCACATGAAATGAATGACGTCTCCGAGATGTGATTGTATGTCAAGGTTTTGAGTTCGGGGATTTTAAATAAGTAAACAATGTCTTGTGCTTTAATTTATTGTACTTAACCTTTGTTGCCAACTATATAGGGTGAACCTACCAGTAATTGACCAGTTAGTGTAAGTTTCTACACATTTAATTTTTTTTCTTAAAAAATTATTAACGGAATGTTATGAAAATTTCCCAAAATATCAATTGATTAATGAAGCTCAATAATAAATGAACATGGTGTTCCAGTCCTTTTTACAATTTAAAATATCATCAGAATTTCTTACCAAAAGCAATTTTGCCAGTAATTGACCACAGCCATGCTAGTAATTGACCACTTCCATTTCCAGAATAAAACCAAAAGTTAATTGTTAAATTCTGTTATAAAATGCTCTAATATTCATAAATTAACTATTAAATGAATTAAAAAAAGAAAGTAAAAATAAATATAATCAATTTTAATCCATGAAAATACAGGAACATCAGTGTAAAATATAGTATGATGGTTTTATAAACTTTAGTTATCAAAGTTAGTTTTACTGGTAGGTAATTATGCGTATTTTATTCAAAAAATTAAAACAAGAAAATCAAAATAATATAGAAAAGATTATCTAATCCTATACTTTCAATTCTGAATAAATTTAGATGAAAAGAATCGAATGTAGAGGATATTATTTCTTGAATAGTTTCAAAATCATCCGTTTTTCTAATGGAAATCATTTTCTTGCATTGGCATTTATCCAATTACATAGAAGAGTTTCTTCTGAGGGTGTAAGAATTGTTGAGGGCCCATTTTTCTAAATTCTGGGGTTTTCCCTCTTAGCTTATTAATCAACGTAGAATGAGAAATGTATTTTCTGGCAGTTTCTCTTATTTTCCCAATATTTTCTCTTGAAAAAGCGTAGATTTCAAGACCTCTTCGGTGTACTTGAGAAAGGATTTTTTCCCTTCCATGAGTTTAAAGAAAAACTACTAGTATATTAATATAAAACAAACATAAATGATCTACATACATTATTTGTATTAAACTATTTAGGAATTATTCATGTTGATGCTAAAAAATCAAAGAGAAGCTAAACCACCCTTCACTAATAGTGTCAGTCACTCATATGAGACCCTGTGACATACCTTTGTGTTTGTTAATTTTTATCATCCAATTGGAAGCTTGGTTACCCCTATAACTTTTGGCATTGGCTTTCATTAGTTATTGGATATATTTTAACCAATAAAAATTAGAATACCATCACAACAATTCTTGTTTACTTCCTTTTTGTGTCATTTTGGTCAACTACTGGCATGTGGTCAATTACTGGCGTATCACCCTATATAGCACGTCTATAAATTTCCCATTTTGCATCCTTTTTCCTTTTCTATTTATTGCTATTCTTGAGCTGCTTTTTGCGTATCCACTTTCAATTGTCAAGAGCTATATTTGTACCTAAAAAGTGTGTTGACAAAATTTGGGTACTATTTCCAGATAAAAACTGGCGAATTGAAGCTCTAACTCATCCAAACAACCTTCAGATAATTTATCATTCCTGTTAAAAATCATTATAGGGTTTGCAACCCTATAACAAACTGTTAACATTGCTTGCAATACATTTACACATCATTTAAACATGTAAACATTTGGGCTTAGTGCCAACTGGTACATAGTTAAAGGAAGGCCAAATTTATTTTGTGTTGCTCATCATTTTTACTTTTTTAGAATGTTCAATAAGGAAACTGCCAGCTTGTGAAAAATTGTAAGTAAATTAGAGAATATCATTTGGTCCATTAGTTTGTTTAAAAATTATGGTACTTTTCCATTAAAGGGAGCTGTTGGCCATTTGTCTATTTTGTGTTTGGTGTTTGATTTGGGTAAAAAAATGTAACCATTTCAAAAACAAATTCAAACGAAAATTAACCATTTTAAAAGTTTTATCACAAAAATGTTTAAAATTTTTCATTGAAAAGTACCATAATTTTTTTTTAAAATCAAACACCAAACATAAAATAGGCAAATGGTCAATGGTGCCCTTTAACAGAAAAGTACTAAAATTATAATTTAAGCTCATTTTCAATCAATAACACTAATATTTTTTGGAAAATTAAATTAATCTTTTGTATGATGATTTTTATTTAATTTACTTCTTAACCTCATAGACTAGACTCCTTCCTAACAAAGCGGAAGGAAGGTAGGATATAATAATAAAAACTGAATGGGCTAAAGCAGGGGTTTTCCAACTTTTAACATTACGATCCACTTTTAAGAACCCTAATGTATAGCAACCCTCTTCTTCCTCTGTCAATATAATTTTTTGGAAGATAAGCAGCTCACATTTTTTCGAAAAAAGGTTTTATAGGATCCAAAAGGAACTTGTAAAGAAAAAATGTTTCATATTAAATATAATTTTGCTAGAAATATTTTCTAATAAGGTCTGTGTGAAAGACTTGCCACCCTCGGTTTGGAAAGTGCAACGATAATGTTTTATAAATAATACTTGCTTCGTTATAATACGTGTTATTTGGATATTCTCCAAATTAAAAGAAATTAGCCAAGTAACATGTATTTCAAAAGTTGGAAGTGAATAATATTTTATCGTATTTGGTACAATTCCATTATAGTGACCCTGATTGTCACCAAATGTAGAACTAAATTACAACTACCATATGAAATTGATATTGAATTTAAAAAAAATTATGTTTTCCAGTGTGCTAAAAATATATTTTCTGATTACAAATTGTATGTTTAGTAAAAATGGAGGATACTAAAGAAAAAAAAATTATATGTATATATATAGAGATAGAATATTTCTCTATGTAAAAAACTGATAGTTTTGGTCCTGAAATTACACCTGAATGATTCAATTTAATTTGATATATCAATTAATTTTAATTAAATATTTTAAAACTATTTAATATTATAGCTATCATTTAATAAATGGTGTAGTCAGTTTAGGCATTCCAAATTTGGTGCATGTGGATTGCCCAAATTAGATTTGGGGGACACTAGCAAGGAGTGAATTTGACCTTGGTAATTTGAATAACAAAAGGCAAAATCATTGCTCTAGTTTCACTAGTTTGAGCCTAAAACTATATCAAACACTTAAAGGAATAATGGAAGCTGCAGCATGTTAAACTTTTTGAGACCGCAATGAACTTATGTTGGCGTAGAATGCTGATAGTTCGGTTGTTGATATCTCGTTATCTACTTGGAATTCAAAACTATAAGGTGTAAGATATTTTTAAATATATATATACAATAAGAGAATCAATAACTTATTAAAAAACTAAACTAAATGTATATTTGTTTATCTTCTCGAATACAATTTCAGTTTAATTTATAGCAAATATTCTTTTCAAATTTTGTTTAAGTACGTTTTCTAATATTTTTTTAGAAATCTCTGCATTCTATGACTCAAAAGGTATCCGACTGCAAGATACTACTACACAACTGAGAGCTATCTGCTGAAGTTTTAGGTAAGCTTCTTATTTTAACTTTTGTAAGTTTGCATACTTAAAAAAAAAAAAAAGTCACTGATCAAAGGCACCTACTTTCACCTAAAATGTGCTTACATCTTTTGTAGCATAAAGCACATATCGCACCTATCGCATTATTCATCGACAACTCTTTAGAAATTTATTTCGCCTGTTTCTCGGTTTTCTGATAACTTGGCTTGATTGACTTATCCCTATTTTAACATTTTATACTCTCGGCTTGATATTCATTAAAAAAATTGTGTTCATTTTTAAACTTTTCGGAGTGGTTTCTTATCGTTATTCTGAATTGAATTTATTCTTCTAACGTTTATTTTATCATATAATAATTTTTTCCACTGTTTATATATCACAATATTTTTGAGTAACACATTCAAAGTATTTTTTTTTTTTTAAAACTCTTTTAGGAGATGGGTACCAAATAACAGAGATAACTCATTCAAATTAATAATCTTCTGATCATTTATAGCAACCTCATGAGAAAAACATTTCAGTTTCACGATAATTGCGCCAACTTTCAAACTTGGCAACTTATGGTACCCGTCTACCAGAAGAGTACCATTTTCTTTCCTAAAATTTTATTACATCATTTCATAGTTTTTTGTTTTTTACATTTTGTAATTGGCGGATTAGTACTGCACTTCAGTAGCGTTATTATTCACAATTTATATTTTTACAATGTATGTTTTGAAAAAATGTAGACTTTTGTTCACTCTCATCATATACATGTACAGCCAAACTGAAAACTAATTATTTGATCATAGCGATAGGGTTGGGCGACTAATATGTAAGAAAAAACTAGTTATAAACTAAACATATACATTTTTTAACAAATTGGAATGAAATTTAAAATGCCACGTTTTGCCGACATTCTAATCATGACCTTCCATCCTTTTTAAGGCTGACCAAACGGTATAGTGGTTAGCTTGCTAGCTTCTAGACCGCAAGGTTGCGTGTTCGAGTCCCGTGTTGGCATGGGTGTTTGTAAATGCATGTTGGCTTGTCTAATGACAAATGTTTCGGCGCATTATAGCCCTCGTGTTGCTGACGGCGCCAGATAATCTGAAACCAACCAACCAACCATCCTTTTAATCTATAGCCTGTGTTATTAAAACATCATATGCACGGGTGTTATATAAAATCAATGTAAACACGTGTAATATAAACGTTAGAAATAAAATGTTAAAAATTCAATGCTAGTTTGTACTTTAAAATTTATGTTTTCTTGTCATGAAAACAGTTTTTGCAGCTTTAACTAAATATTTACTAGATTAAACTAAAATGCTTATGTTACTGTAATGATATAACATAAACACCGTTTATTGACGAATTTCAAATTGCCAAAATTTCATGAGAGCTTGAAAAAATTGGCAAAACCAACTATTCATTGTTACTCTCTGAGGAATCGTCTACTAAGTTGCTAGGTGTATTATGCGCTTAAGAAAGAAATTTGCAGGAACAGTATTCCAACATCTAAAGAGTGAAGATTATTTCTAATCGTTAAAAGTAGGCTTTTTATTGGAAGCGTTTCAATGGGCATATTTAAATTTATGCTTGGACTACAAGAAAGAAAATACTCTCCATCCAATATAATGGATCATTCAAATAAGGTGTATATTCTTAATGGACAAATGTCTTGTATTCTAGAAACTGAATGTAGTAAGCCTTAAAATTGTTCCCTTCTGAAGTGAAGCTATTGCTTTTTATTAATAGGAAAGCTTACTTATGAAATATCAAATTGTTATTGAATTTTAAATTGTTTCTTTTTTCAGAGAGAAATGAATGTGATTCCCTTTAGTTTTCCTCAAGAATCTGTCTCCAGAAGTTTCTTGTCAGATACAGCAGATTAGTTAAGAAATATTTGTAACACATTGAAAATCATTTTTAAGTTATGTTTTTTGTATAAAATAAAAAAAGGTTTTTTTTTTTATCTTTTTTTTTTTTTTTATCTCTCTGTTTACTTTAAAATAAAGAATTATGTAAATTTTTTTTTCAATAAATATGTATTTTTAATAGTTTATAGTAATTCCTTGTAATACATTACTATTTTTTGCTGGTATTTGTGCAAGTTATGGGCCATTTATTGTTATGTATTTCGTGCATAGATCTGTTTAAAAGTCGATTTGAAAGTGTAAATGCAGTACGTTAAATATTTCTATTCATATAACAGAATAAAAAGCATCAAAGTTGAAAGGAAGAAAAAAATTTACGACATATCCCATCGGTGCTTATTGTGACACTAAGTATTTGTATTGCATCAAGAAACACAGTATCCATGTAGGTGTATTGCCACATATCTTCCAGTAGGCAAGTCTACAAGGGCCATCTTAGTGCTTAAAAAGATTTGTATCCATAGCTAACTAAAACCCTGCAGAGTTTATTTTTCACCTAGGCTTGCATGTTTCAACAAAAACCATTTGATAGCACGAAAAATGATTCTTTACATGGTTAATATTCCCTGTCATAAACTTGAAATTTTTTTCTAAAAATGGGTGTTTCCATCATTTCTAGGAAAGAAATTCAGCATGGTATGTGTTGATACTTTATTTTTTATAAAATATTTTAGACATCAAAAGCTTTAAATTTCTTACAATGCCAGTATACTTTGGAAATTGCAAATTCATTGAAATTTGTTTTTTCCAAAATGTTCTCAAACTTGTATATATTTAAAATATTCTAGGAAAAAAGACTGCTATATTTACAATTTTAATAGGTTCCATCTAGTAAAATATGAATCATTTGCAATTTTACATTTAATTTCTAAATTACAAACTGAGTTATTATTGATGCCATTAAAGAATAAGGAACAGATATAGCATAAGACATTTGGCAAAATTTTTCACTTGGCATTTAGAAAATTCACCAGAATTAAAAATGCAGGAACTGAATTAAAATATAAATAACAAATTAAAGTAAAAATCGTTGGCAGAAACAGCACTTATTTGGAAAAAAGTGCCCTATACTACAACTGTACCAAGAATAAGTTTAATTAAACAGCCACCAAATTTCAATAATGCAGTGTTAATCCATTTTCCAGACAATATTGCAACTCTCGCAATAAAATGCTTCTCTTTGACCCGAAAAACTCGGAATGTTTTCAGTATTACTTTATGAAGGAAATTCAATCTTTCCTCTATCTACCTTGAAACAACCTTAAAATGAAAAGGTTTACACACCCTTTAACTGTAAACCTTATAGCAACCTTATAACGAAAAGGTTTTCGTACCCTTTACATGAAAACCTTGTCGCAAGCTTGTTACGACAAGGCTACGAAAAGGTTACTGTGAAACCTTGTCGCAAGCTTGTCGCGACAAGGCTACGAAAAGGTTTACAATGAAAACCTTGTCGCAAGCTTGGTCGCGACAAGGTTACGACAAGCTTTTCAGGTGTAAACTAGGACCCTTTTTTTAGGCTTGTGAAAAGGTTATACCCTTGTCGTGACAAGCTTGCGACAAGGGTGAAACCTTTTCGTTTATAGGGTTTACACAAGGTTTTGAAAAGGTTAAAATGCTATCTGGGATATTACATCTTATTATTTGTTTTTCAACCTTCTCGTATATTATACTTGTATGGTCAAATCGCTATTCTCAGAAAAAAAAATTTAATGATTTTTAGAAGAATTTTGTTTATCGGTACAAAAGTATCACCCCCTGAGCAGACATCACCCCCCTTTCCTCATTGGGGTCAAGTCAATAACGCCACTGCTTATAAAGCAATGTTAAACAGTAAACAAGTCCATTTTATAATTGTTTTAGAATAATAAAAGCTACAAAAATAATACTAACTCAACACAGATTCTCCCCCCAAACAACTTCCCAAACAAATTGGGAGAAGGGAGAAGGGGGGGGGGGGGACAGAAGAAGTTCTCTTTGACAAAGAGAAAAATGATATTGTATAAAACAGCGGTTTCTAACCTTTTTAGTTGTTCGGATCAACTATCTATATTATGAAAAAAATACAATGTACACGAAAAATTAAATTATATTTTTTTATAAAGTGAGGAACTTGATTGCACTTGGCTGTTACAACAATTAGAAAACTAAAAAACAAGTGACCAAAGTTTAAAAAAAAAATCATCGGAATTTTTGACATTGTTTATCCCCCGTCAATGAGAGAGTCAATATCTAGATTAAAACTTAGCCATGCTGTTTAATTCACGCATTATTCAGTATCGATGTTATTCACTCGTTACAACATAGAAAAATACAATCGAGTGGCTAGATTGTTTCCATCTTAAACCCTGAAGCTCCGATAATATTTATCTCGGCGATTCTCTACCAGAGTCCACGGCCCAGTACCGCGCTACTCGCGGTCCGTGGGGTAGGAACCGCTGGTAGAGAAAATCAACTAAGCTTGGCGCAGTTGGGAGTTTGGCGTCGAAAAGGGCTTAGTTGCTTGGCGAAAACGGCGATAAACCTGCTTCATAGGTACAACCGGTTTCGAATGGTTTTCCAGCTTGCTCACACCTCAAGGAGGTTAGAAGAGAGAGGAGGTCCGAGCAAGCTTGGCGCGAAGAAGCAGACTTTGGCAACCCTACTCTCACTTGAACTAAGCCTATACAAACCGACTTTTTAGTACGCTCTTCTACGGGAAAAAACGTGGGTAGGGTTTGAAATTCTGCCAAATTTTTAATATAGTTTCTAAAAAAGCAATTTCTGTGGTTGTAGGCTATAGTTCAAGACCTGAACTATCAAATGGTATGATCTTCACAGCTAATAATTAAGCAATATTCAGAGGTTTTTAAATCCCTCTCACTAACTTCGATTTTGTATGATACGTGCAAATCGATGGAGGGCTAATTACACATTTGCCGTCATCCAATCGAGAAAAAACTTATCAGATTGATTCGATGTTGATGACAATGCACTCAGTTAAGTTTTGGGGGCTATTACTATCACTAAAAGACTGCTTTTACACACGCTACTATTGGAATATTTAGCCCACTTGCCATCCACCCATCAAGCTGAAACTTGGCAGATGGATTCGATTTGGATGACAATGCATTCCATCAAATTTTTAGGCGAGTCACTACCACTAAAAGGCCACTTTTACGTATGGTTTTTATTGATGCTTTGATTTACTTATAAACCCTTTTCCTATCATGAGATTAAACATTTAAACTTAGCGGACGCACTCGTTGTCTATGAGAATGCTTTCTATTAAGTTTTGGGACTGTCACACAACGGCAGTTTTTACATGCGTTTCTATTGCCTTACGTTAGAATTATCAGTAGCCTTTACTCACGTTCTATTATCCAGATACAAACCTTAATTCAAACATGTTAAATTTTAGCAATATTTAATGACTGAAATCTTCTACTATTAAAGTTACCGAGGAAAAATATTCAAAGGGCTAATTAACCCACTTGCCGTCATCTAATGGAACTGAGACTTGGCAGATGGACTCGTTGTGGATGAAAATTAAAAAAATGGATTCAATATTTTAAAGCCGACCAAACGGTATAGTGGTTAGCGTGCTAGCTTCTAGACCACGAGGTTGCGGGTTCGAGTCCCGTGTTGGCATGGGTGTTTGTAAATGTATGTTGGCTTGTCTAATGACGAATGTTTCGGCGCATTTTATAGCCCTCGTGTGGCTGACGGCCCCAGATAATCTGAATACAACCAACCAATATTTTTAAAAAATGGATACCAATATTTTCTTTACCTTTGCACACTATGTAATGTAATCGTTTCGTAATCTATTGGAAATATTTTACACTAGCTGCATGGTTCCTCGTTGCGGATATCCATCATTGGTGTATAGGTCTCGTCTCAGCTTTTGGGGCTTTACTCGAAAAAAGGTTCATTGCCACGCAAATCCAAGCTCGCTTCGACTGCTGGAAGTTTAATTGTAACATAAAAGCAGCTCGCTTCACTGGCTAAAAAGTTTATTGACACATAAGCACTGGCTCGCTTCACTCGTTCAAAGGTTAGTTGCTACGTCAACACAACTCTCTTCGCTCGCTGAAAAATTCTTTGCTACGCCCTCACAGGCTTGCTTTGCTCGCTGGAAGGTTAACTTTATTGCGCAAGCATATGTTCACTTCGCTCACTGAAACTCGTACCCTACGCTTATTTGAAGTCACTTTATAAAGAAAAACTTGAAAAAAATTTAAATAAATTTTTTTTTAATGTTAACATTTTGTTTAAGAAAATCAAAATTAGAAGGCAAGATCTACTAATGTCGAAAATTTCAGAGCTCTACGCTTATTTAAAATCACTTTATAAAAAAAGCTTAAAAAATTAATTAAAAAATATTAATTAAAGTTTTTGGTTGTTTACTTCGATTGATTATTTCGTTTTCCGTGCGTCAAATTCCTAATGTCCGCTGAAATCTAAATCGTAGCTTTTACAATGGCTTACTTTTGAAGACTTCTTGGTGCTAATTTGTAAAGGGCAATTGAGGGTCCACTGTGGGTGGGCCTGAAACGAGATGCGAGAGCCGGTCCCCCCCCCCCCCTGGTGGCGGGTGACAACCGCCCCTCTTTGTTAATTTGTAACGGACGATGGGTACAAGGGTCCGAAAACAAGTCCATTATCACTCCGTGGCCTGAGGGAAGAATAGGGACAGAGAAAAGCCCCCTGCTATTGGGTTTTCTAAACGGAAGTTTTACGACTTGTCGATGAACAAGGCGGCTTCTTTTCTTAGTTCTTAAGGTATTTGGATTTCGAACGTTTGAAAAGAAAAGGAATAATGGAAAAAACTTGGCTTTCTATTGAAAACTTTGGATGCTCTTTTTCGATTCGAATTTTGTTATAATAGTTTTACAAAACATTATTTTTGTAATATCATGGGTCATCAGATATCTACGTAGCTTTGGTTTAATTTATATTATTACTTATGAAGCTCTGATGTGTTTTTGGAATATTTTGCGTGATTGAAATACTTTTGTGAGAATTTTGTTTGAATTCAGTAATTAATTAAGAATAATTTCAATACTGTAATTCGCCAGAAATCAATATTAAAGTCGTATATTGTAAGACAAAATTGATAAAAGAAGAGTAATGAAAAAAAAAATCCTGCCAATTTCTTTACTGCAAGATCTGTCACATTTGTGCGGCATTGTCGGATGCCACTTTAAACTTTTTCCAATGTTCATGTATCTTTTGTTATAAAATTTCTTCTATTCATAAATTAGACTCATAATAAAATTCTCAGTTAAGTAATGAATAACTTTTTTCATGCTTAACTAACACTATCCTTTAAAATATAATGCACTGTACTAAATAATAACTAAAAAATATTATAATTTTTATTTATTTACCAATTAGAAGAGAAAATTCTTCAACGCAAAAAAAAAAAAAAAAAAAAAAAGCTTTTAAAAAGCACTGAAACGGTTAACAATAATTATTATCATCAGTTTATATTGACATTATTATATAAACCTACATAATAAAACTCAGAATTAAAAATTAACAGATTTATCTAAACTTTTACAAACTACAGAGAAATTACGGCGCCAGATTAGAGGAACCACCTTGAGTTATTTAATAATGTAAACTTATTAAAGGGTAAATATCTGAAGTACCGAAAGAAATCTGTTCGATGATTTAATTATTTATCTCATTAATATCTTAAATTCAAGAAGTCTTTTTACTATTATAACTCATAAAAACAAAGTTTCTAATATAAATTCTTTATATATATGTTTTATGTGTTAAGTCACTGAACTCAGATCAAGTTTTGATAATTTTTGATCACTAAGGGGAAAAAACAACATCTATTCCGAAATATTTACTAGTTTCAAAACTTGCTTGAATAAATTTTCATCCACAGCGAGTCTATCTGGCAAGTTTCTGTCCAATTGGATGAAGTGTGATGTCATCCGAGGGCGACGATAGTAGCTTGTGTAAAAGCATTCTTTTATAATAGTGTCAGTCCCCAAAACTTGAAGTAATACATTCTTAGTGACAATGAATCTGTCTATCAAATTTCAGCGCGATTGGATGACGGTAAGTGGATTTATTAGCATTCAGAAACGATAATAGAAGCCTGTGTTAAAGCGATCTTTTTGAGTGTCTGTGGCAGTCCCCAAAACTTGATACAATGTATTGGAATCTATATCAAATCAATCTGCAAAGTTTCATTTCGACTGGATGACAGAACGGGTGTTAATAAAAAAAAATCATTAGAAGTGACAATGTAGTGTCTGCAATAGCGGTCTTTAAGTGACAGCCCCCAAAACTTAATAAAATGCATTGTCATCGATATCGAATCTATGTGACCAATTTCACCCGATTGGTTGGTTGGTTCGCTCAAAGACCTATTTTTATGCACAATAACGGCTAATCAGGCCAGGATTTACAGCTTAACGTGGATTCTGAACCACAACGAACATCCATGGCAAAACCCGGATTCAAACGCGGCCTTTGGCATGCGTGGCCAGAGCGCTAACCACACCGCCATCATGTTGGTCAGCCTGATTGGATGACGGTAAGAGGGTTAATTAGCCATTCGCAGATTTGTAGGTCACACACACACAAAATCGAAATTTATATAAACAATTTTTTAAAAAAGGTAATAATTTGTAAGTAACTGTCAGAACGAATGAAATACAATCATTTGATATAAGTTGAAACATGTTGTGACTTACCATAATTTCCAAATTTGCACCTGCATATTACATCTTATTATTTGTTTTTCAACCTTCTCGTATATTATACTTGTGTGGTCAAATCGCTATTCTCAGAAAAAAAAAAATTTAATGATTTTTAGAAGAATTTTGTTTATCGATACAAAAGTATCATCCTTTATGGCCCCCTGAGCAGACATCACCCCCCTTTCCGCATTGGGGTCAAGTCAATAACGCCACTGCTTATAAAGCAATGTTAAACAGTAAACAAGTCCATTTTATAATTGTTTTAGAATAATAAAAGCTACAAAAATAATACTAACTCAACACAGATTCTCCCCCCAAACAACTTTCCAAACAAATTGGGTGAATGGAGGGGGGGGGGGGGCAGAAGAAGTTCTCTTTGACAAAGAGAAAAATGATATTGTATAAAACAGCGGTTTCTAACAGTTAGAAAACAATTAGAAAACTAAAAAACAAGTGACCAAAGTTTTAAAAAAAAATCATCGGAATTTTTGACATTGTTTATCCTCCGTCAATGAGAGAGTCAATATCTAGATTAAAACTTAGCCATGCTGTTTAATTCACGCATTATTCACTATCGATGTTATTCACTCGTTACAACATCGAAAAATACAATCGAGTGGCTAGATTGTTTCCATCTTAAACCCTGAAGCTCCGATAATATTTATCTCGGCGATTCTCTACCAGAGTCCACGGCCCAGTACCGCGCTACTCGCGGTCCGTGGGGTAGGAACCACTGGTAGAGAAAATCAACTAAGCTTGGCGCAGTTGGGAGTTTGGCGTCGAAAAGGGCTTAGTTGCTTGGCGAAAACGGCGATAAACCTGCTTCATAGGTACAACCGGTTTCGAATGGTTTTCCAGCTTGCTCACACCTCCTTCTCTTCTAACCTCCTTGCTCACACCTCCTTCTCTTCTAACCTCCTTGGGTCTTGGTGAAAGCATCGATATAGATAAACAACTGGATAGACTGCTTAACGGTGGAGAAACGAGCCGTTGCTACCGCGGAAGCGGGATGTTTGGATGGAGGAATTTGTATTGCCGATGTGGATTTTCTTCGATCTTTATGGTGTATTCGCGTTACTTTTAATATTTGGCAAGCAAAAAATAAATTTAGAATAAAATATATTTGAAGAAAATAGTTTAACCAATAAATATAACTGATCAAAATAATTCTAAGTATAGGATTTGTATATTTAGAACAAACATTTGAGATTAGTTACTGTCGATATCTGTAAACGTGTTTCATCTTTATTGATCCGAATTTAATTCTTTAAATTTTAAAATACATGAATTAAATGTTTTAAAAATAAATTATTATGTACAAGGTATGAGAATACAGTAAACAAATGAAAGTAGACTTTTAAACTAGATTTATTTTAGACGTAGAAATTAAAAATAATTGAAGAAATACAGTAAACCTGTTGAAAATATGTAATAATAAGATTGCAAAATACAAATTCATACATTCAATACACCAATTCAAAGAACAATTTAAGTTTCAAAGACAAACTATTATACTAATTTTTTATACTCAATATTATTATATAACTTATGATTTTAAATATATAAGTTTTGAAACTTGTTTATTGCAAGTCAAACCAGGGGCGGATTTAGAGGTCAATCAAGGGGGGTGCGATTATGAATGGGAGTGTTTACAGTGGCGGTGATAGTTTGTCAACTTGGGGAAGAAGGGGGAGGAGGGGTATCATCAATTAGTATGATACTATCAGGGTTCAATGAAAAATAAAAATTAGAGGGTTTGACAATCCTCTTTTGCACCCCATGTAACAAATTACCCCGAAAATGTAATAAAAAATTAAATTTTAAATATTTAGTATTTTTTATTAAACAAAAAATATTTAAGAGCACAAAAAAATATCTCATGCAGATTAGGTGAAGTGTAAAAAGCTCAGCAACCATGAAAATTCAACTTTTTTATACAAGTTAATTTACCAATACATTCAACATCATAAATCAATTGATGCAGAAAAAGGCGATAGATCTTTTAACAACTTTAGACAACATTGCAGGTACGTAACACTCTATATTCATAAGGTTTTAATAATTTCCAAAGTTAAACAATTCTTTTCAACTCTGTTTGACATCACATTAGTGAATTAAAATATAAGTTACATAAACTTGAGACTACACACTATAATATTGGTCACTGCATTCAAATTTGATATGGTATTATTTACTGTTTCCAAATTTTCCTTCATTTAAATGAAAATGGAGAGTTTGGCGATATTTTTGGCAATAATTTTTACGTGGGACAAGAAAAATAGTAATAATAATAAAAAAAAAACGCATAACCGACGAAATTGGTGATGATATTCAATAGACATTACACTGTCCTTTTTTGAACGAAAAGCAGAAAGATATCAATAGTTGATGGGCGATGCACAAGGGCAGAGAGCTCTGCGTTAAAGACACACATTTTTCAACTTTTTACGCTTTTATCAGATTTCTACGGGAAATTCGGAGGTGGGGGCGATTAAAACACCTTAACCCTCTGAGCGTCAAGGGAATGGGCGAAATTATACAGTTGTTTTCCCTGCAATAATTTTTAAATTTTATTTCTGATCCAAATATAAAAAATTTTTAAATTATTTTTTATTTATTTTGTTTTAAGTAGGTTTTAAACTATCATCCTAATAAAAAGATTTAAAAAATATTTTATTTTACATTTTATTTATAAATTTAAAAAGGTTGTGTATTGCTGGAAAAACTGGGGATCAAATGACGGATATATACGCTCGTGACCCTCAGAAGGTTAAGAGGCATTAGATTCATGATTTCACCCTTAAGTGAATGCTCAAACCTAATCGTAGGTCCCATGGCTACCACTAGCCCGCACACCAAATTTGAATATCGTACGTCAATTCGTTTAGGAGCTATGCTGACCATGTACGCATAGACATTTTATCTAGACCACTTTATTGATATAAGTTGATATTGATAAGCCTTTATTGATAAGCCATATAAGCCCTTTTCATCTTAAAGTTTTATATTTTCCTTTAGTAGCAAAAATTCTCTAAAAAGACGGATTTTTATTGTACCCAACCTGTACTTTAATATAAATTTTGAGATTGGTTTAACATAACTGTATATTTTCTCTTATAAATATGATTTAAAAAGAACTTAAATTAGGAAAATGTACTCAAAGCCCATCTTAAACCGTCAACACACAAATCACCATAATAAAAAAATAAAAAAAAAGCAGCAGGTTTTTCAAACAATAAACTTAACATTATCTGAAAATTAGTTTGTTTTAACTCTCTGCGTTTTATTCAAATAAAATTCCAAACTAAATTAGTTACAGCAGGTGAAATTGTAATAATAATTTTCATATAACCATAGGACCTGCTTTTTCATCACAAGTAGCATCTCTAATCGGTTACCATATTGTGTCTCATATTAGATATATTAGTAGTCATATTACCATCAATTTTGAGTCACAAACACAAAAACACATTTAAAATTAAAATTAAAAAAAAAAAAAAAAAAAAAAAAAAACATTTAAAAAGATTTTAACATTAAATGATTTAAATTATTTGTAAGTCATCGGTATTGTTCCTAATATTTCAGTAATTTATACTTAAATAATCAACTCGCACAAAACAATTTTGGCTTTTATTTAACAGAGCAAATAAAAACTGTCAAAAGCTGCGAATGCGCAATATTTACAAATTTGCAATCTAAGCTGACCAGTTTTGAAATTACAATATGTTAAATTACTTGATATTCTAGTAGCAATAAATGTTGCTGTACCGGATATTTCCAGATATTGCACCGGAACAACGTTAAATTCTGATTAGTTTGTTTATCAAGCAGAGAACATCTACCAGATGGTCTTTCAAGGGAAAAATGGACTTCATCTTAAATAAGAGAAACCTCAGAAAACTATCAGGAAGTAGCTCAACAATCGACGCGAGATTACTAGTCAAAATTTGTAAAGTGTTTACTCAATTTGAAAACAGACTACAGAGAGCCAAATATTGCTCGATCCGGTGAATTTTCGCGAGGTGTGAGATTGGAGCATATAGCAATATTTAAAAACGTGTTTGGCTATGATCCTGAATATTTTGAAAAGAAGTTAAAAGGTAATATGGAACTCACTTTATTCTGTTAAGGATAAATTAAATTTTATAATTTACGAAAGCAATTTTGTTTGACATTATCAAAGGGCTTTTATGATTTTGCATATGAAAGGGTGCAGATACAAGGGGTTAATCCAGTAAAATCAGTTTATTTTTACAAGAATTACATATTGTATTATAATCTATTCATATACTGGTGGTATTGAATTGAGAGTTACGTTGATAATTGCATAAAATGCCAAATATGAGTGTATAGTATAAATCACTACTTCTGATTATTCTGTAAAAAATGAAATATTCAAACATATTTAGAAAAAAAAAAGCAAACGTCTAAACTGAAACAAATTGTTAATGAAATATTACATTTTGTAAAATAAATAGTAACATTTAAAAAATCTTATCATGCTTATATATTACTGTCAATTATCTTGCACTGCCATACCAATTGAAGAAACAAAGTCTTGACATCGCACCAGTGGCGGCTCGTGGGTATTAAAAGTGAGGGGGCCCAAATTAACAATTGCATGTCATGGGGGGAAGGAAACATGCAAATATCAAGACACATGAATTTCATGTAATTTTGTAAATGTTACTTAAATATATATGGGAAAAGACAACAATATAAAACAGTTAAACTATCTAAGCATACTGATATCTGATAAAGTAAATATTTCAATAAAAGGAATTATTATTATACGAAAACGACGCGATGTTTCGTTTGAGAATGGACGACGTCAAGACGTGAATGTACTTGTACCTTTTGCTTTTGAAAAATAAAAATGAAGCGAAGAATTCCTAGGCAAAAAAGTAAAGTACAGGCCTCAAATTATTCAATTGAACGTAAAATTACGGCATATCTATTTATAAATTGTTCCGTAAGAAATCCGATACTCATTCAAGATTGAAAATTCCTGATTTGAAGCTGTAGCCGCTTTGCACCCTTTTGTATGCGATCTGCACCCCCTTGCCACTGTCTATGCGTTTGAGGGTTTAAATTTTTTATTTATGGAAATTATTTTAAGGATCTTCTGGTCTTCCGGGAAGCCTACCAAGAGCTGGACGCTATCTCAATGACCAGTGGTCAGTGATTAGGAACAGCCATAAGTACAATATTATCGGAACTCACTGTAAGATTGAAAAAAAAAAAAAAAAAAGAGTGTTAAAGTTTACCTTTTTGCTCCCCCCCCCTCCCCCCCGTTAAATATAAATAGTTACTCCTAATCATATAATGAAAAGCATGTTATAATTAATAATTTTATTAAATTAAGAATAGAGAACACATTAAAATGAACTCATGTCGATTGGACGAAGTGTAAAAGCTAAACAGCTTTGAAGATAAAACTTTTTTAATATAAGAAAAGTTACCAATATTTTCAACAGTATAAAACATTTTATGTACAATACAGGTGGCTGGATTAGATACCAAGAGTGTAGGAAGCAAAAGCTTTTTTATTTTGTTTGACATAATAATAAATTAAAATACTAATCACAAAAAAATAAGTTAAAGTATGAAAACCGATGTCACTCAATTTCTATTCTGTATTTAAGAAAAAGAAAACAAAGAGTTAGGGAAGAGTTATAAAAAAAAAATAAAGTCAAAACCGTGGTTAAAAATTCTTTAGAAATCACAGGGGAAAATTTTTCATCAAATATTACATGAATCATAGAAAAAAGAAACAAGAAGAAAAAAAAATGCCGACAGCAACAATTTCACTTTTCGTAACCTTAGAGTAAATACTTAAATAAATAATTTTATAATATTTTAAAATAATTTAAATAAATCCTTTTAAAGACATCGGTATTGCTCCTAATATTCAAGTAAATGATATTTTATGAATCAATTCATGCAAAATAATTTTGGCTTAACATTAGAACTAATGAAAAATGCCATTAACTTAGAATGGGCAATATTTATAAATTTGCAACCACAGTCAAAGGTATTGTTATATTGACCAGTTCAACAGTTTTAATTTAAATTCATGAAAAAATGAATAATTATTTGATTTGAGGATGAATAATTACTTGAAAAATGCATTGCATATGCATCTCAAATTTGAGATGTCTACTTACATTGAAACCAACCTGCAAAACATCCGATGGGGCTCGATTCGACGACATTTCACATGCGAATTGAATATATTGCCTCTGGTCAATGAGTTTTGACATAGCGATAGTTGAAAATAGGTATTTTACCATGATTCTTGATATTTTGAAAAGAAGTTGAGCAAACATGGAACTCGCTTCAAATTTTAATATTTTATTTAATTCAAAATTTATTTTGAGAATTGGATCCTACCTGAGTTAAGAATAAACATCGTTTCTTCAATTTTAAGAATGCCCAAATTTTATTTGACAATTTCAAATTGCTTGTATCATTTTGCTTTTTAAAGGTTCATTGTAGGTTCATGATTCAAATTCTTTACTAAACGCTCATGAAATTTTTTTCTGGTAACAGTAACTAGATTTGCTTTATCTACATTTTACATATTATTTGGGAGAGAGGGAGAGGGGGGGAGGGGAGTTTTGAAAATTCTGTAACTGTGACGTTTATCTTTTAACTTTAACATAGCATTATACGATGGCTTAGTTCTAGTGGAGCCACTTATTTAGAGAAGAACATTTTTTATTCTCTGTATAGAAATTCTTCCGTTGATGGCATCGGATTGTAAGTTACGTTAATAGTTTAATAGGATATCAAATATTAATGTGAGACAAATCACTTCTTCCGATCATATGGACGACATTTAAATACTCAAACATTTTTCGGGAAAAAATTAAATTTCTAAATAAAAACAATTTGCAGAGAAAATCTTACTCTTACATTTTGAAAAACAAAGTGCGAAAATGAATGCAATGGATATTTATTGTAGCCACTTTTTTCGCACCGTCATACTAGAGGACCAACGTGCAATCGCCGTCTCTACAAAAAATGGCCATTCCTTTACAGAGATGTCCACCCAGAGCAGAGTTATCAGGGATGTTTTAGAAATTTTGTATTTATGCTTTGGCAAAACAGGATGTCACGTGAAAGTTGCAATCTTATATTCCCTATCGGTTTCAAATTCAAGATCGTCCGAAGAAGGGGTCATTTTGTCCCCAGGAAAACTAGCATCTTTAAGTCTTTAAGAGAAGGGTCGCTTTTTTGTAGTAATGATTGTGATTGATTAACATTTTTTCGGGTTTATTGCAAGAGCTCGCCCTGCTCCCTTCACAATAGTTAATGTCTAATGACAGAATAAATAAGTTTAAAGCTTTTTTTTTTTTAATATTAAAAAAATCCCACAACAAAACAATATTAACAAGCATATATGTAAGTGGGGCCAGGGGCCAAAAAAGTGAGGGGGCCCAGGCCCCCCCTGGCCCCCTGCACCAGCCGCCACTGCATCGCACGCACACTCCAACTCAAGCAAAAATGACCATTCCATTCACTTGTCACTTCCACCCAGAGTAGAGGCATTTTAGTAATTTGCAACTCACAATGGTGCAATGTCACGTGCATGGGAGGGGACAGTATGCCCCACAAGTTTTATTGCTTTGTGTCCTTAGTTTCAAATTCAAGGTCAAGAAAGAAGGGGTCGTTTTTGTTGAACTTCTGGAGAGAACGAAGGGAAACTTTTCTTGGTCCTAATTTAGCGATAGCTTCTTCATCGGAACTTCTTACAACCTCTGTAGAATTGCAGTAATGCTATTGTACTGATTTGATCAAAGCTTTTTTTTAATTAGGAATTAGGCATTTTATTTTCCAATTATAATTAAAGGTTCTTGTTTTTTTTGTTTTTTTGTTTAATATTTTTAGTGCATGATTTTTTGTACGTTTAGGCGGTGCGATGGCACCCCGATATTAAACCTGTATGATTTATTGCCCTCTGATCAAGAAGACAAGAAGTATACCTGCAGAATGCTAATTGGAATAAAAAACTTGCCAGTTATTGGTCCCATCTCCTACTCACAAATGAGAAAATCGTGCTGAAATTGAGAAATTTTTTAATGGTATTGTGAGAAATTTTTTAATTTGAGAATCACACAAGGGATAAAGATTCGTTGACCGGTACATTGCATGTCATCACAATCGCGATCTACTCGTCCCCTCTCAAGCCTATTCCTTCTACGGATTGTGAAATAAGGAGCTCGGTTAGGTGGCTTAAGAATCTGTATTAATGAAACATGAAAAATGTCAGATAAAGCTTAATTTTGTTTACCCCCTTTAAATCCATCGATATTGATATTAAATAAAAAATAGATCTTACAAATATTAAAAAAATGTAATTTTTTTTTTTTTTTTTTTTTTTTTTTTTTTGAATTTGGAGGAAACGGCCATTCAAAAATTATTTTGACGAGATACATCATGGGGGGTGCGGTCGCACCCCCCGCACCCCCCCTAAATCCGCGCCTGAGTCAAACACATATATTTATTTGGTCCTATAATTCTGAAATGAGAAAAATGTAGAAAACTTTACCAAAACTAAATAAGTTCAGGCATTGTTCATAATAATATTACAGAAAATTGTTTTTGAGGATTTCAAGTTAAAAATCAAATAAATTACATAGTTTTATAAAAAAAAAAATTAAATGGAGAAAAAATTTAAAAAGTAGTCGGGGAGTTTTTCCCAAGGAAAAAATAAATGTTTTGTAGTTAATCCAGATCTAAACATTGTTAAAAAGGACCAACTTATTCAATTTATGAATGATGGTAGTTTTGTTTCTTTGATGATCAAGTGTCTTGGCATTCGAAAAAAATCTAATGTTGTCATAAGTTCTGGCAAATTAGTTTTATTAATTGCGTTTGGTGGAGACTCTCCACAACAAATTCACCTTCAGTTGAATGTATAAAACCCAAAGTATTTAATTTTTTGACGATGTTACCCTGTGACAAATACTTAAAACAGAATAAACAATGTAATCTAAATATTTTTCATTTTTTTTTTTTTTTTTTTTTTTTTAAATTTGACACATAATGACAAAATAATTTTTCTGTTTGTTGCACAACAAACACTACTCCATCAGAAGCAAATTTTAATCCACCTTTAGTTACATTGCATGTAAACGATTTGGCATTTTGATGGTATTGCATACCATAAGTATGGCTATTGCAATGACCAATTTTTAATTTTGCTTTTGTTGTTAACAAACTTATACATTCTTTGCAGATTAGGTTTGTGCTAAGATGTTTCACTACATAACCTGAAATATAATAAAGAATATTGTCAGCAACATCTGACAAAGTGTTGGACTCTATTAAAAGTGATAACTCTTGAATGTTAGTATCTAATTCACTACTGTCTTCAGTACCATTAATTAAAGTACTCTTACTAGAACGAAATTCAAATATTGAACATTGTGAACTGTAATCTAAGTTCAAACAATTTGCAGTGGAACTTGGGGACACAGAGTTTCTAAACAGAAGTTTTCTAAGGGCATATCTAAATTGGTTTACGTTAGAGTTGTTATTGCATCCTCCTCTTGATCTTATACATGAAAATAGCAATTCCACATGATCCTGATATATCTTGTACGTTATGAAATATTTACTAGGGTTCTCAATTTCTATCATCAAATGCATGGCCAGCTTTTGAATGCTGTTTATGCATATTACAAAACCAAGTGCAAAGGTTTTAAGGGGATGTTTGAAGACAGAAGTGATCGCTATTTTTAATGAAGAAATATAGCTCAAGGTTTCGTTTAAAAAAGTGTCCCAGGTTGACTTATTTGCAAACCTTAAAGGTTGTTTAAAACCTGAGCTAAACGGGTTGCGTCTGTTTAAACAATCAAAGAGTCTGTTAATCACTCTTATGAAATGAACAGTGGCTTTGCACACATTAAAACTGGGATCGCTTTTCTATAAATGCTCTATTGCATCAGCTACACTACCACTTAAGGTTTGTGCAGCTAATCGTACATTCATTTTTTTATTTTTGTACATTATGTGAACCCCAGAAAGAGAATTAGCAAATTTAAGTTGTTATTTTCTTTGCAAATCATTTAGTTTTGTAATATAATCCAATTTTACAACGCCTATATTGGACATTATAAAACCCATTTCGGCTAAAGTATTTCTGGCTAATTTCAACATGTGATAGAGATAAAAAAAATGCAAAGACTTCTAACTCAGAAGCAGGATGTTTAAAAGAAGTTTTGAAATTGTTTCCTATTTCAAAATTACACCCTAAATCTGTCAATGTGCGAGTGTTAGTTTCGCTTTCATTTTCCATTTCTTTGCCAAATGCCCTTGAAAACGCATAAAAACAAGAATTAAATAAATATAAATCAAGTGTTTTATTCTAGATCATAATACTATTTGTTCTGAATTTAAAATAGATTATTTATGATATGAATTGCCACATAAGAGATCAATCATCAACCACGAGCGATCAATGTTAAAAGGGTCATTTTAGATATTTTTCAATAATAAATATTAAAAAAAAATACATTTGCTTATTTGAATAACTATTTTTTATTTACCGGTGAAAACTCTTGTTGATATTTTTTCGATTTGCGCTGTTGTTGCAATTATATGCAACACAGTAGTTAACCATGATTCAGGAAATCTTCCCACCAGTGGCAGGGAAAAAAATATTTCTGCCGGCGCGTTTTTCGCCCGGCGTTGCCATCGGAGCAGTCTATCCAGTTGTTTATCTATATCGATGGGCGAAAGATGCAAGAAAATAACTATTTAAAAAAAAAAAAAAAAAGGACATTAATTCTTTTTAATTGATTTCATCTTTGTTTTGATTAATTTACCACAAATTAAAATTAGAAATAGGAATTATTGGAAAGCATGTTATTCATTCCTGATATTTTAGAAAGTTGAAATTTAATTTTATGCTAAAACAGCGATGCGTTTAACTTTAAATAATAATAGTAATAATAATAATAATAAAAGTCTGTATGTTTGTAACTCGACAGAAAGCTACTTAAAATAGGCGTGAAGCACTGAAATTTTCAACGTAAGTAGTTTTGGCCTTTAAATTTAACTTTTGACAAACAGAATGTAATTTTTTTTATTAGTTCTTATAATTAATTTCTTAATTAATTAGAAAAATTTACAAATCGACTTGAACTAGGGGGTTGAAATTTTCAACATAAGTAGTTCTGGCCTTCTAATTGGCTTTTTGGACTACTATTCTTATAAGGATTGTTACAAAATCTGGACCCCTGACACCGTTTATGAAATATTAACTTAAACATTAAAAAAAAAAAATTGTTCATTCAGTGCTTCGAGATTAATAATAAGGTATTCTAATTTATAATAACCTAATTTGTTCTTGATCAAACTTTTTTCATAAATAAATCAGTTCCCCTGATAGGAAACAAATAAATTTTCCCCAATAATCAGTGGAAAAACAGTCAATATATATACATATAAGGAAAATAAAAGCAGCTTTATTTTGAACAACAAAAATAGCTGAATAATAATATATATTTGTTTACTAATGTGTACAAAGAACAGTAATGCAGTCCGAAATGTTTTGCTGAGGGGTGTTCAAGGTAAAAGTTCTGATAATAAAATTGCAGAAAAAGTGGAACTTTTCAGAAAAAAATGGAAATCCACGTAAACGTGGAAGATTTTCACCCCAGGTTAATACAATAATGTACCCCCCCCCCCACCTCTTCTGATAGTATTATAACATTGGGTTGGTGAATTGCAAAATTAGAAGGACAGAAATACTTATGCTTAAAATTTCAGAAGCCTACGCCTATTAGAAGTTGGTTTGTAAAAATTTAATTGAAAATTTATTCAAAAAACTAATTAAAATGAGAACATTTTGTTTGTCAAATTCGAAGGTTAGAGCTAGTTGTGTTGAAATTTTCGGAGCTAAATTTCAAAGCCCTACGCCTGTTAGAAATTGCTTTGTTAAAACTTGAAATATGATAATGATTTAAATGATTAAATTTAAATGATTTAATTAAAAAGAAATGAAAACTAAAAATCCAGGTTTTAAGGCGTCTGAATGGTAGTTAATTTGTAGGCATATATCCCACTGCAGTGATCTCCAAACGTGCAACTTTAATATAGCAGATATTACCATTTTCCTAGCCAGTATTAAAGTCAGTCACGTGCCGCCATCACTTCCAATCACAGCCATGATCCAATGACTAACCAACCAAATGAACCATGTAAGTTAATTGAGCTTCAAATGAAGAGAAGACACCACGAGAAAGGCCAATCTATACATTGAACACAGTTTTAAACAATGTTTTAAAGGTTTGTCCCCCAAGTCCCGTCTATCATTCATCCACACAATGCAAACTAATGCATCTAGATAATGTAGTGGGCAAGCCCGTGGGGAAGGAGGGTTATGGTCGAAGATTTGAATAAATACATGCAACAAGTTACACCAAAAAAGTAGTGAAACAAGATTTCACACAATTTCGGGGAGATTCTACAAATCGACGGAAAAAAAGTATTTTTCGTATTTATTCAAAACTTTGAAGTGAATGCGTGAAGTAACTGACATTTTTATGAAAAAAAAAATAAGAAATAGCGTTACGTTAGTATAGTCACTACACTCTGCAAACTATTGCCATTCAAATATATAACGTTTATAAATTTGAAAAAAAATATATAAATATATATTTTGCATCTCTGAGGTGAATGCGGAAACGGAAGATATATTTTTAATTTTTTTTTTTACAGTTCTTCTTTTCAAGATATGTAACAACTTTTTTCACCTAATGCGTTTCAAAACACGTTTGTCATTTGGCTCCATTCGCAACTCTTGGACGGCTGTCCACAGCTTCTTCAGACAACTGTTTGGAATTGTCTCTATAATCGGGAAATGACGGAATGATGCAATGCCGAAGAAAAGAGAAATATCGGTGCTAAATTATACCTTGCCCGTCCTACAAAACGCCAGCGCTCACTATCTGACATTCGTCTTCTGGAAGCCATAGAAGCACGTCTCTATTGGAAAATTAGTCGTACAAAAGTTCTAAGTACTTTTTATCAATACTTACATGCAATTCTCAGCTCTTTTTGCATATTTCCCGGCACGAAACCGTGATTGATTATTACATATAACTTATTTGCATACTTCCATCTACCTCTCAAATTCAGCAATATTTTCCTCACCGTGCTTAACTTTTAGCAATGAGTGTGGTATGTAGAAAAGTAATTATAGTTTCGAAAAAATTTGACGAAAAATTCAAAAAATAATTCCTAATGAGTTGAATTACAAACCGATAGTTAAAACTGCAATTTTCCAAATACAAACATTATTTACTGTCTTTCAATCTTTTTGCTAAATTTACTTCAATTTATATAGTAAAAAATATTTTCAAAAATTACATAATTGCAATGGGGGGGGGGGGGGAGAATTGAGAGATAAAGAGTGGTGGTTTGTGATAATCTTTTAAAAGCAAATGGTCTAGAGTAAGGCACTACACGGCATTAAGATGGGGTACTGTTATCCTTTTATTTGTCAAATTCAGACCCATAAATTATGGGCGCAGGCAGGATTATTTTCAGGGGTTTCAAAGTGACAAAAATTCTGGGTTCAACCTTAATTTTTCAAAAGTGATCTTTGGATTTCTTATTAAAACATTAATACTACTTAAGCATTAATTTTATATTCAAATGAATAAATCAAAACTCCCACCATACTTCACTTTTCTGTTATTGATGCCATTCTCTTCCACAATGTTTTTAATTCTCAAAAGCCAGGGAATGCACCTCCTTAACCAAATAGTTTTTACTAGTTATTTGACTAAATAGTTTTTTTTCCATAAAGTAGGTTACACACTTAAAGTTTCAGCCAACAAATCTAGAGCCTTAAAACTGGTAATGTAGATCTGTTATATATATGAAATTATGTTTAGTAATTTCTGAAAGAATTCCAAAATCTATTTGAACAGGGATGTCATTTCAAAGATTTAGATTGAATTTTTGATTGTATAATTCTCTAATTCAAATTTTATGTCCTGCTCCAAATGGGTCTGAAGTTGTTCTCACCTTTTTTTATACTTAGAGAAGCTTCACTTTTAGCCCGATTGAAATTTTGGGTACTTTTTCATTTCGCCGATGCAAATCTCGCCAAGAAGACGATATTGGCGACCACACTCAGTATACATATAAAATTTTTTTTTAATTCTAAGAATTTTCTAAGCCAGCGTGGATATTCTGCTTGGCGTCGGTTGTATAATTTTTGGCAACTTTATTGCCTGTGCTGGCAAAATGGGAAAAGTACGAAATTCTAATTGAGGTTCAATTAAAATATCCCCATCCACAGTACTATTTAATCAATCTCTTCACAGTCACCATGAAAATTAAATTTATAGTGAAATGATTAAAAAAATTAAACAGAAAAATTAAAGGCACAATATTTAAATATGCTAATTAAAGTTAGAAATAGTATTTTTTTTTACTAGTGCCATTGGAAATTTTTTATATTGATAGTTAAAAATAGAGACTAAAAATATTTATCAAACTAAAACATTTTATATATTGCATCAAGTGAATTTTTATTACTTCTAGATAAAGAATCTGTTGAAGAACCTCGAGTGTTTAGCTTAGCAATGGTTCCTGGTCATCATATAGTGTCCAATGAAATAGATAGTGACCTTGCCTCAAATGCATTATAATTTGAAACAGTTGTGTAGATAGATGCTAAACACATTTTGCAAAAGAAACTGACAAAACTGTATGAAAATACTTTATTTCTTTAGTAAATATAATTTCAATAAAAAAAAAAACTGATTAGTTACGATATTTTTTAACTTGTTTTATTAATTAGGTTTACTCGTCTTTCAGAAGTTTCTAAATTATTTCAGGCCATATTCTTTGATAAGGTTATTTGCTATAACCAACTTCTGGATTTCACTTGTACCTTCATAAATTTCAGTAATTCGAGCATCACGGTAATGCCTTTCAGCAGGCATGTCTGATACATATCCCATTCCTCCTAGTACTTGTATTGCCTACAATAAAAATTGAAATATCTATTAGATGATTGATATACATTTGTAGTAAAATAATTCAAGATAAAACAATTAATACATGATGAAAGAAGTATCTGTATTCCAAATGAGAAAGCACCTTATTTTATTTTGTAGCTAAATTGTTTAAATCAAGAAAATAAATATTATTGATAAATATGTATAAAAAATGTACAAGTGTACACAGTCTTTAGGCGTAAGTGTATCCGAGTTAAGAAGCAGCCGTATGACAACCAAATAATTATTCAGAGAGATTGGAAAAGAGAGCACCAGCGCAGTGCCTTGTAGACAGGTAAAATGTGAAGTGCCGAAAAGAATATGAACATCTTTATTTTAGAGGCAGTCCCAGTGACACATGCACAAAAGACATGGCTTGACATCAGAACTAGTTTAGGCTGGCAAGATCCAATCAACCAGATCTATGGAACACCTCATTAAAAGTAGGATTGAACCCAGTAACACTATCAAAGATTGGGCCTATGAGAAATACATTAAATGTATTTTGCAACTAAGGCAACTTCTAAGATGTCATAATCATGTGACTAATAAATGTGCATGTAAATGACAATGCTATATTTTCCATAAATAAGAAATTTTGTAATTATTATCAACTTATTAAGATAATTGATTTTCTTGGCTAAGAGATAGTTTACAATTTTGAGGACTTAAAATTTGGAGTACTTTTGAAATAAAAACTTGACCTATGCTACCTCAATGCAATAATACATAAGAACAGTTTATTACATTGTCAGGAAAGTGTAGCAAGTTTGTGAATAATTTGATATGGAATTCAAAGGAAAAATTTCCACATATCTTTCTGCTTTGTGAAAAAGCAATTTTAACTTTTTAAAGAATTTTCATTGTTAATACTAAAAATTAAAATACGTACAGCAGTTAAAATATTTCGGCAGATTTTTTTGGTATTTGCGCAGACAAAATATTCAAAAATATTTCTGTATGAACCAAAAGACTGACATTAGAAAGCTTTTTTGATGAGGTTTGCCATTTTTCAATGAAATAGGCTTAATTGCACTAAAATGATTGATTGCTAGTTAATGTGTGACAATGTATTGCACTTCCCTCTGGTATTAAGTTGACCGTCATCGAATGCCATGAGAAACTTTCAAAGATTGAAATGCTCCTTAAAGCAGCATTTCTCAACCTATTGTACGTGTACCCCCTGAGAAATCAAAATAATGCATTTTTTACAATTGCTTTAAATCGATTGTAAATGTTCTAAAATTATGAAAAAACTTTGTTTTACCCTCATCTTTCGCATATTTATTTTAAAATTCAAAGTTTAAAAAACGTAGTTTCGGAATTGAGCTGAAAGCGGAAATCACGTGACCAACAAGGGAGTGACGCGGTTTGTGCCTGACTGGTGGGGAAGGGGGAACTAGTTCCATTCCATGGCAATGCCGACTGTTTAATCCACCTAGAGTTGCTGGTTATAATTAGGAACACTAGAATCCACTAACTATGCGGGTTTTCTTGAGATTTGAAGCAAAGTTAAAATACTGGATATGTGTCGTCAATAATTAGGCAATTAAATTGTACAAAGAAAATTATGTATGTGAATGAGAACAGACATTCGAAATTCGGAAAACTCTATCTAAATGATCGCTTTTTAAACTTTGTATTGTTAACACATGGTTATGCATTAATTTTAATAAGAAGTTAAGAAGCACACAAAAAAATCTTGTATAGTTTAAGTTTCAATAATACAACTTGATTTAACTTCGAATACAGTCACATCTAGTTACTTCTTACGAAGTGAAACTATGTATTTCTTTTTTCACAAGCCACGCTCTGTTAACAAAACATATTATCGAAAGAAATTTCGTAAATAAACTTAAAAAATTACTTTCAATAAGTATGTTATTTTCAAGAACAAATTTTTTATATAATCTAATATATCTAAATATTTTTTAACATATCAATAAAATAGAACTTAACAAATACATTCTGTGGTAAAAGTTACGATGCATTAACTGATGTAGTGGTTAGGGTATTCGCTTTGAAAAGTAGAGGTTCTCGGTTCGATTAGCTCCATGAATTTTATTAAGCTTGAAAGAAATTATTCATTCGAGCACCGAGAAATAATAACACTCTAATATGTTTACTCAAACCTGTTCCTATTATATTTTACCTTATAAAAAATATTATTTAATCATTTCTATTTGCCGCACACGAACGAAACGTTTTTCTAAATATTTGCTGTTTTTAAATGATTCATTTTAATATAAAATAGTATTAATTTAATTATTTTACACTTGTAATTTCCGATAATGTATTTAAAAATTTTAAAAGTATTTATCAAATTTTCAGACGGTATAAAGATTAAATAATTTAGTACACATCAGTTTCAAAGAGATATTTCTGCACAAAAATCTCCAAGTAAATTTAATTTAAAAATGTCTTTCATCTAAAAAAAAGTAATAATAGTAATAAAATACTGCAACACAATTTTAAAATAAACTTTACATCT
The DNA here is from genome assembly GCA_963978545.1 of Linyphia triangularis. Lineage (NCBI taxonomy): Eukaryota > Metazoa > Arthropoda > Arachnida > Araneae > Linyphiidae > Linyphia > Linyphia triangularis. The sequence goes on along the minus strand of OZ021732.1, from coordinate 39,458,614 downwards.
TCACCTCACAAAAGGTTATAAATGCTTTTCCTAAGTTGAAACACATATCTACAGAAACCTTCAAAATTGTGTCATAACACTGAGTTCAGATTACAATCAATTCGTAAATGTTTAAATTTTTCAAAAGTCAATTTTCGTGAGTTCACAACCTCTAAGAACATAATGATGCGACCCATCCACGCAACAGTGGGTTCGAAAGATTTGAAGCCAAAGCCGATCAAAACTTGCAGAAATTTGCTCCAATATAACTCTTTACGGATTCCTTTACAACTCCAGAATTTCTTGTTCTATTCTAAACTCCAACTTAACTTGACATCACTTCGACGATAGATCTTCACTGTGCTCATAGACATTTAATCCATTTTGGCGGCGTGAAAGTATAATGCTTGCCAAACCACAACCCTTTAGAGAACAAAAGGCTATAAGGTTTGGCGAGCATTATGTCTTCACTCCGCTAAAATGGATTAAATGCCTATGAGCACGGTGAAGATCTATCGTCTAAGTGATGTCAAGTTAAGTTGGAGTTTAGTATAGTAGACTCAATACAGCTCTATACACAACAATAGAGCACAAACAGCAGTTAAACTTAACACACAACTGCTAAATCACCGCAAAAGACAATGCAATACAGTTCACTTTCGGAACTCTCTGAATGCTCACTGACAGACAACTAAGTCAGTAACTCGAGTCAACTACACTAACCTCAGTCAACTCCACTAACTGACTCATGGCCGGGCTTATATAGGAGTCAAACCTTCTGGAGACTTCTAGAGGTAGATATTTGGAGAACTTTCCAGATCGTAGTCGAAAAGTCCTATACATGTACATGGGGACCGAAAATGTCGCCAAGTTTGGTGAGATTGCCATTACCATAATGTTAAATGCCCTGCTCCTTGTAAAATTCGCTTCCCAGCGTTATCTCTGTAAAACTCGTTATCAAGCATTAAGACACATATTGCTGGGAAGCCAAGTAAAGAACTATTGCACTGCCTTATGCGAGATGTACATAAATTTTCCTATTTACAAAATTGACATTACGAAATATTTACAAATATACAAAAATTCGTCACAATACTTTTTTCACGTAAAGTTGAAAAAAAGAAGGATTTCTACACCCAATCCCAAAAGGAGACGTCCCGTTGGACACATACCATATCAATTTTCTCGGCCCACTTCCAAGACAAATAAAAATTACAAATACATCTTTACCGTGGTATGTGCCTTTAGCAAATTCATATGGTTATACCCTGTTAAATCAACGTTAACAAAAGATGCTTTGGATAAACTTCAATTCCAACAAATTACCTTCGGAAATCCTAAACGAATAATATCAGACAGTGGATCAGCCTTTACAGCAATAGAATTTAAGAAATACTGCGAAGATGAGGAAATTGAACATGTCACAACCACCACTGGTCAGCCTCGTGGAAATGGACAAGTAGAGAAGTTTCATGGAAGACTTATCCCTGTCATCACAAAGTTATCCTTCGATGACCCAAATAAATGGTTTAAACATGTGTCAGCAGTCCAACGCATAATCAACAGCACCGTTTCTTCAGCAACAAAGTACACACCTTTCGAGCTCTTAATAGGGATTAAAATGAAAAACAAGGAAGACCTTAACATCAAGAAAATCCTCGAAGAAGAACGCATACATACCTTCGTCCAAAATAAACGACAAATGCACGAACAAGCAAAAACCATCATACTATAGCTGCAAGAAAGAAGCAAGCACAACTATAATACTCGACGCAAGACAGCAAACAAGTACAAACTCCGCGACAAAGTAGCCATCAAAAGAACGCAGTTCGGTACTGGTTTAAAACTTCGTCAAAAGTTTTTCGGCCCATAATACGAAGTGGTAAAGATTTGTCCAAATGACCGATATGATGTCCGTAAACTGGGGACAACTGAAGGACCACTTCTCACATCCACATCAGCTGATATGATGAAGTGCTGGGAAGATACTTGAGTTTCTTCAAATTTATTTTACAAGAACCTTTTTACAGAAGATACTTTTTTTTTCTTTTCTTTTTATGAACTTTTGAAAGAAGAGACTTTTTTTCTATTCTCCTTCAGACAAACTTTTTAAAGAAGAGACTTTTTTCTATCTTCCATCATACAAACTTTTAGAAGAAGACTTTTTTTTTCTTTTATACAAACATTTCATTGTACAAGAACTTTTTGCATAGACTTTCAATTTTTAAGAACACATGTTGTGATCTTCAAGATATTAATGTTGTTTAAATTTTATTATTATTAAGCTATCTTTTTCAATATCTTTATTTACAGGCTTAGTATATATCAATAAGTCAGAGTCCTCCTTAATTAGGATGGCAGAGTGTTTCATCCTAAATGATGTCTTTTTCAATATCTTTTTGTCAATATCTTTTTATTTACATTTATCTTTCAATATCTTTTTTCAATTGTCTTTTTCAATAAGCTGTCTTTTTCAATATCTTTATTTACAGGCTTAGTATATATCAATAAGTCAGAGTCCTCCTTAATTAGGATGGCAGAGTGTTTCATCCTAAATGATATAGAGGGCGCTTTTAACGTAATCCCCTAAGCGGCGACTTCATCGCCGACAGAGGAGTATGATTTAGGGAGTGAAGGTGAACAGACGTGAAAGTAACCTCTTCTAGTTTAAGTTTAAGAACCTAGTTATAACTAATGGAACAAATAAATCTGCTGTTTGTCTAAAGAGCCTCTTCACTTTTACCCCTTCATCATACAACATTCATGAATAAAGTAAATTTTGTTTAGTTTATGCATCGATTAAAATAATAATAAAATATCCTTTTTTTATACAAAAGTAAATAAGTAATTATAGAGTGGACCTATCAATTTGTAAGACACTGTAAGAGGATTCCCAAACTGTAATTTTTATCACTAAATAAAATATTAATTCAGTTCCTAGCCTGCTCTCAAAGTGAATAGTGCCATAGTTTTATAATTATTGTGGCATATTTTTTTTAAACATGGATCAATGGTGGAAATTTGTTACTATTAAAGAAAAGGGGGAAAAAAGACTGAACTAACAAAAATGATCCTTTTGATCATTGGGTACCAATTCTTGTGAGGCAACCTAAGGAGAGGTTGCAGAACTTTAGTGAAACAAAACTTTTAGTTCGCAACAGGGGAAAGGGAGAAAATATTGTGAAGAATATTTGTCGTACGGATTACAGGGATGTAAGTGCCAAAATGTGATTTTGGAGCACTTCTGGAGCAGTAAAAATATGGTTTTGGAGCAGTGAAATACGGTTTTGAAGCAGTAACAATAGGATTTTGGAGCAGTTAAATACGGTTTTGGAGCAGTAAAAATATGATTTTGGAGCAGTTAGATACGGTTTTGGAGCAGTAAAGTATTGCATTAAAATTAACGATTTGTCGAACATTTGTTAGTATTTTGACCGAAATATATCTACTTTATGCTAACTTAAAGTCAAAAAGTCAATTTGCATGTAAATTAATTTACATTAAGAATAATTATTAATTTGAATATATTATGTAAAAGATAAATGAAATGGTAGTGAAGTGTTTATTTTCAGATAGGGCATTTTTGTCATTTTTCGTCCTATTATCAGTGCTAGGAAAAAAAGAATGTGATCATTAACTTCTGGCCCAACAATAAAAGTCTGAAGAAATTCATTTCCCTTTCAAACTATTCCAATAAGAAACCATGAATTCATATTTGTAATACTGAGCACAAAACAAACACTGAAAATTTAAAAAGTTAAAAAGTAAATTTCGTAAAATTAAGCTGATAGTTGTAATGGTTTCTTTTATATTAGTAGTACTATTATTTTTCTTCATTAAAATAATATTTACTTACTCAAATGTTATGATTCGATTATGGATAATTTACAAGTATTTCAACAATCCATTGCATGTCTAATTAAATTTGAAAATACAATTATAAAACAAATAAATAAACTCTGTAAAAAAATTCGCACACCTATTTAGCTTAAAAAGTATTTAGAATATTTCTTTTCTTTTTTTTACATTATATTGATTTTAAATATGATAAATTGTCGAAATACAATAATCAACTCTAAATAATAAGACTGCCAATAATAATCCAATTAAAATGTATAAGTCCTCCATTACAAATGTTGTACATACATGTATTTTTAAGCAATGAAAACAAGTACATTTTGTTCATTGGCGGCTTCAAGGGGGGGGGGGCCATGGCCCCCTCCTTGAAGGGTTCCCTCTTCCTTCCTAGCCCTTTCAAATATCCCAAAACTCTTTGAGAATTTCCAGTTTAAAAAACGGTGAAAATACAGATTTTTAAGCACAATTTCATTAACGTAAATTTTTTCTTTACAGTACAAAAAATTATAGCCCAACCCCCCCTCCCCTCAGAAAAAACCCTGGTTTTAAATGTATTTACGTACACAACACACGACACAATACCCGGTACACAACACAAGTACACAGGTAGTGACCATCCCCCTCCTAAACGACGATTTCCTTTTTCCCGGGGCCTCTGCCCCTTTTTGGAACAACCATGCTCTTCTAAGCAACCATGGCGCCGAGGGTAATTTCAACACGTGATGTCTGGACTAGTGTGTGACTTTTGTCACTTGGGCATGGAATCGGTACTGTGTTATTGTTATAACTAGTTTAGACAGGCCATTTATTGTGAAAATATCTGTTGAACTAGCAACACTTTTATTCGTTGTTTAAAGATTTCGTGATCATTTTACCTCGAGTAATTAGTGACGAATATCTACAATATGTCTTCAAAAAGAAAAAATGAGAGCATTTTTAAATACTTCTCTAAAAAGAAATACTCAAATACCAGAAGAGTATTTTAGAATCTCGGTTTACATACCTTTATTGGATAATATAATTGAAAACCTAATAGGAAGATTTCGAAAAGAAAATTTGGATTGTTTTGGCTTTCGATTACTGATTCCAACCTCCGATATGGAAAAGCCAACAGAATCAGAAAGCAACGAGCTTTAAAACTTATTAAAGAAGTTCATACCAATTTTATGACTGACACAAATGAGTGTTATTCTGATTGAAAGTGAGCTAGCACTATGGAGAGAGAAATGGAAAAAAGAAAAATAGCTCCCCACTTCTGCCATAGATACAATGAGAGCTTGTGACAAATATGTATATCCTACTATTTACGAGTTACTTAAAATTTTGGCAACACTACCAGTTAGCGTTGCCTCTGCTGAAGAAGCTTGATGAAGTTGCTGATGAAGTTTCTCTACCCTTCGACGCTTGAAAACGTGGCTAAGAGCTAGAATGGGGGAAGAAAGGTTAGCAGGACTTAGCTTGTTGCATACTCACAGAGACATAAACATTGATGTGAGCTGTGTCATAGGCAGATTTGCTAAAACAAAGCAGAGGAAATTGTATTTTGTTCTTTAGGCTTTCAAAGAGTAAAGAAGTGTGATTGTAAAACAATTATTAACTATTTTTATTTTTTGTAATTTCTTTGTTTTACTCTTTTCTTATTTTTCAGCAGAGCAATTCAAGCTTAAATTAACTTTTTTTAATTCTGCATCAAATGAAAATTACTAATTTAGAAAATTCTACACTTATCATTGCAATCAAGCATTTAATCAGCAGTTAGTTTATTATAATTAGGTTACATAGTGCATACATTTTACGAACTTAAAGTTTAAAATGGCCCCCCCCCCTGAAAAATGAACCTAGGGCCGCCTTTGATTTTGTTGCCTATTTGGTAGAATGCAATGAAACAAAAGCTTGTTTCTTTCTGTTCTCTTCCAGGTTCTTTAAGTACATACTGATTCTTGATTTTGCTTCTTTAAAAAGCATGTGTTCGCTTTCTACGAGATGCATACTCTTCTTTTTAATCGCTTCTTCAATATTTTTTTCAGAATTGTTTAATAATTCTTGGGATGCTTTTAATTTTTGTTGTATATCAGATTCTTCAGCTTTCAATTGCATTGTGTCTGTAATGACTTCAACTTTTTGGCTTAGTAACTTTTCGTTTTTGTTGCTCCATTCTGCTTGAATACTTTTTGTAAGCACCTCGTGAAGCTTTTAGCATCTCAACTGTAACCTGAAATGTGTTCAAGCCTCCTAGTGTTTCAACATGTGATTTCACTTGTCTTAGACCATTTATACTGTAAATATTTAAATTTAATAGACTCTCCAACAGTTGCTTATTTATGCTGAAACCTCTCTCTACATCCGCATTTCCATGAGGCAGACTCAGAAGGGCATTAGATAACATTAGATAGCAAAGGATACTTCGCATTTCCAAGATTATCTCTAATGCAGTGATGCAAGTACTAAAATGTGATTTTAGAGCACTGTCTGAGCAGTAAAAATAAGATTTTGGAGCAGTAAATTATTACATTTAAATTAGTGATGGAGCAAATATTTTTGTATATTTCAACCTTGATATTTCAAATTAATTTAAAGTAAAAAAAAGGTGTAACTTGTTCATTATATAAATAAGTTTGCATTCTAAATTTACAAGGCAAGTTGAAAAATAATAATTTTTGTAGTGGTTTGTTTTATAACACTACTCTCCATTGTCTAAATGGATTATAGAGGGTTCCCATGTGAAATCTCAAGGTCAATGGAAACAAAATGATCTTAAGTCTGTGGTTTTGTGTAATCCTTAAAAAAAAAACGATACATTTGGTTAGGTTTTTTTTTATTAAAATATATGCTTAAAAATAATCATGTACTCTTAGAGTACTAAGAAAAATATTTATTATCTTTAGTTACAACCAGGCAAGAAAACATATCCAAATTGGATGCATAAAGATTGATTTCATGCCTTCTACAGTTTGAATACAAAGCGCGAATCCCTGGTTGGTTGATTGAAGTTTAACGGCGCAAAGGCCATACTGCCGCGAATCCCTGATCTTTCCCGCGGCTAATTTAAAAACAAATATTTGTAAATACAAGAAATCTTTACTTTTTTTTTTTAAATAGAGGCTTAAATCCTCCTCCCCCATTCAAGTTCTTCGTAGAATTTCTAGTCTACCTACGGTACGACTTGGCGCTTTTTCTGGGAATTGGCTACAATAAAAGAATGACGTAATATGCTTTTTCCCGTTTGTTGCCAAGTCAAAATCATGATCCAACATCCAGGGTTACCAAAAAATCATTTACTATTAGTCACCAATCCTTCCACCTAATCACCACGGCAAGTTCAAAATTCAAATCCCGTTTTACCGATGACTTACAAATTAAGCCCGGAAGTGTTTGGAGAGGGGGCTGTCAATTGGATTAAGAAGTTTAGAAATTAAAAAAAATATTCGAGTTTTCTTTTAGCTTAAAGAAAACTATGTATTTCTTTATTATTGAAACCAGGCAAGAGAGCAAATCTAAACCGGATGCACTAAGATTGCTTGTGTGAAAAATAGAATACCACGGAGCCTTGGTAAAAATAATTCTAAAAATAATCATGTATTCTTTAAGTATATAAAAAAAAAAATTCTATAACTAAAATCAGCCAAGAAAACAGATTTAAATCAGATGTACACAGATTCATTTACTACTTCTTTACAGTTTGAAAAACCTACAACTAAACTGAGAGAATGTAATATGTATTTTCAAGTGCGAACCCGCTCCGGCATAGCTGACGAAAAACGCCTTTGAAGTGCAAAATACTCGTTATCGCTTTATTGGCGACGTTCCATGATAATTTTTTAAAATTTCGAGCCAAAATTCTCGCCAAGTAGTTTTTGAATTCAAAAAATGATTTTTGGCGCAGTTCGGCGCATTCTTGGCCGAAAAGAGGGTTTCGGCGCAGTTTGGAGCAGGGTAGTCAGTTTGGCGCACTTCGGCGCAATTGGAGCAGCTCTTACATCCCTGGGATTATCATTAGTAATTATCGAGAATGACCCTAAATATGTTGTTTGCGGAGAAGAAATGCCGAACACTAGTATAAAGCCTTCACTACTTACTGGTCATTTGCAAACTAAGCACTCAGATTTCAGACAATAATATGATTTTTTTTAACGTTAGCTCAAAAATATAAATATATATTAAAATATAATTATGTATTCCTCTTCTCGTTGAACTAATGAAGCCACATATTATATCACTTGCTGTATTGCCAGAAATAGTAAAAATTACAGGATTGGTGAAAGTTTAATTTTACCTAGCATTAAAGACACATTTTTTTTTGTATTTGTGTCAGTTACTATGTTTTACAAAATTAATGTTGAATAAAAAAAAATTCTGATAATATGGAGGAGAAGGTGATAAAAGAAATCAATAACATTAACTATTGTCCATTCTAGTTGTTGAGGGTATATGATATAGCACAATTTACTGTACTTGTAAGGTACTTGAAAGTAGTAAATGAATTTGCAGGACATTTTCTTTGTTATCTTCTTTCTGAATTATGTACTCCTCTTCTCGTTTACTAATGAAGAAGTAGATACTTTTCATGCCATTGATTCCTACTTTACTAAAAAGGGAATAAAGTGATCAGATTGCTGTGGTTTAAGTACTGATAGTGAAAAGTCTATGTCAGGATGTTACTTTGGTTTTGTCGAAGCAGTAGCTCCTTTGGTAAAGTGGACACAATGTTGCACCCATCTTCTCTAGCATCGAAACCCCTTTCTACTTGTATGAAAGATGTTTTTGAGGATTTTGTTAAAGTCATCAATTTTATAAAATCATATCATACAAATTAAGGTTATTCTCATCTTTGTGTCAAAAAATGGGCAGTATTCACACAACTCGACTTTTTCATACCAAGATTCGATGTCTGCTCGAGGTAAAGTTTTTATTCATTTATCTGAGTTTAAACATGAAGTTAGTGTTCTTTGAGAATCACCCTTTTCAACTTGAATTTAATTTTGAAAATCATGAATGGCTTTAAAGTTTTGCATTCATGCTTGACATCTTTTCGAAATTAAACAAGCTAAATTCATCCCTTCAGAACATTACAGTACTTATATTCCAATTTACAGACAAAATAGGATCTTTAGTAAAAAAACTAAAATTTTGGAAGTAATGCATTGACAACAATCAACTTGAAGTTTTTGAAACAATGCACAATTTGCTCTCTGAAACGAATGTTCAGAACTTAGGAAATGAATAATACTACAGAATGAAGTGAAAGCAGCTTTTAAAAAATATTTTCCCAAAACAGATGACCACTGGATTGCATACCCTTTCAATTAAAATATTTTTAGTGTGCTAACTAAAGAAAGACACATACAAATTCTAATCATCCAATAGTTGTGATACACACCAGCACACCATGAAGGCCTTGCTTATAGGAGAAAATCAAATCCTTCAGGACCAAACACTTTAATAAAAGTGTTGTAATGGGAGCAAGATTGGGGTACATGGAGTAGTGATGATAGGTCAAGGGATGTACTAGTAAATAAATTACAGTAAAAGCCCGATTATCCGGAATCGCAGGGAAATTAGGATTTCCAGATAACCGAATTTTCCGGTTGATTGAATGTCAACGTTTTTTCGCCAAATTTAAACGGTAAATAACGCTAGTGATGGCACCTAACATTAAAATCGTTACAACCGGAATATTTAAAAACTATTCTACTTAGCTTTTTTAGTTAAAATAATGTTATATTTTACTGTTATAATCAGCAAATATTTGAAATATGTTACCAAAATTAAATCATTTTCATATCAGAAATTCCGTTAAAAAAAATAGAAGATTAAGCCTTGTAAAATATGTAAATAAAAAAAATAGAGAGGTACCGATTCTAACCGAACCTATATTTTAGGGTTACCAGGCAGACCAAGTGGACTATCGCAATTTCAGTTCCGGATGGGAAGTTTTCTTGTGTGCGTTTTCACTGTCAGATTCCGAGAATTCTGGAAAAGTAGCTTTTGTATTTGGAAACAACGGTGATTCCATTGTCTTCCCTCTCTCTCCACACACAACCTACTTTGTACCCTAAAGTAAAATATATGGTCGGGAAGACGACCTTCGTATTCAAAGATCGACTATCATGTTGTATAGAAAAAAGGAATACAAGAATTGCAATGCAAATCGTCCCGAATTTCCGGATAATTTACGGACTATTAAGTTTTGAATTTGATTGTCTGGTTGTCGGCTAATCTAAAAATAAATATTATTAAAATAAAATTACAGTGAAACAGATTTATTTTTTAATTGATTGCAAAACACGTTAATAGTATACAATAAAATATAACCCATATTTTTTGTACACAAAAAAGAAAAAGAAACACAGTTTTGTGTACAAAATGGTTGACTAGTCTACAAACCGAAACTTTGATTGGGATTACAGGGGGAAATGCATTTAAATGGATGCAATTAGGTTTTATTCTGATTGATCGTGAGAAACTGATATTTTGTGATAAGAGAATAAAACGTTTAGAATAGTTGAATTCGGCCGAATTGCACATTTTCCGGATGCAGCTGAAAATTTACAAATTAAATCGCGGGTATAAATGAATTATGGATGCATCGATACTGTATGGAATAGAATGTTATCCGTTATACAATACTTTAAATTTTGTGAAATGCATGTTCCATAAGTAGATATAGCCTACAAACCGAATGATTAATTTTATCCGGATTTTGGTCAAACCATTAACAAATTTTGAATTTCCTAATTACTCTTTGCCGAATGTGGTTGAGAACGTAATTTCAAGTTGAAAATCACTTTTCTTTGTTATAATTACAATAAAAGTAGTCATAGATTTATAGATTCCGCACATACAAATTACACATATTCCGGAAACGAATATAAATTTTTATGCAATAAACGATGCAAGATTAAATAGATGCAAAATATGTAGTTTTTTTTTATTAGAATTCCGGATAAACCAAATTATCTACTGGAGAATGTTTTCCGGATGCTGTGGATAATGGAATTTCAATTACAAAACCCCCTTTCTTATACAATTGAAACAAGCTAGATATTTTTATAGATTCGGCAAATAACCACAGTATATGTATTTTTCCGGATATATTCCGGAAAAAAAACATTTCCCATTAAGAATATTAAGGTTTTTTGCTGAGAATTCACAGTTGTTTGAATAAGAACTTAGGCATTCCGGATAAACCGGAATGAAAAAAAAAATCACTTTTTATAATAATATATTAATTTCTAATCCGTGCAAATTAAGCTATTTCGCCGTAGCAAATTAAAAACCATCAAAATAAAGAGAAAAAAAAACCACTCAACTTCGAAATTTCAAATAAATGAAGGAAAAAAAAAAAGAAAAAGATTTGGCGTTTTCTCGCCGTTTTTTGGCGAAATAATGCCAATTTTCTCGCCAAACTTGATTTTTAAAAAATTCCGGTTGATTGAGCTTTCCGGTTGATTGAATGCCGGATAATCGGGCTTTTACTGTACTAGCAACACTGTCCTAAAGACTTGAATTTGTACTTTTAAATTAGTTTTACATGTCAAATATATGTCAAATAGATTATAATTCAAGTTTTTGCTAAACCTTGTTAAATTATATTATATATGTTAAAATTACAAAAAATTAATGAGTATAATAACAATTACAAAAGAATTACCTGATGAGAAACAAACGTTGCTGCTTCAGATGCTGCTAATTTTGCCATTGCAGCTTCCTAAAATAATTTTAATTATACATTTTATTATTACTATTTTATATTATACCAAAGAGAAACTAAAATAAAAGGACAATTTATCTAGCATTAATTTCAAAAGCATTCCTGTTTAAAAACTATGTTGTATACAAGACAAGAATATGTATTAATTTCAAGCAAAATATTTATATTTTTACATTTTTCAACTACAATCTACAAAGGTACATAAGGACTTCCAAAATTGTTTAAACAGAGATTCTTTTGAAGTTCATGTTCTTAGTAGGATATATTTTTAGCAGATTATCATTTTTGTTTAGAATACATTTAGCAATTCAGTTAAATTCACACATTACATTATTTATCACATATTGGAAAAACCTGGAAAGTTGAAGAAAAATAAAAGTAGTCTAAAAATGTAAAATAATTAATCTGTTGTATTTCGTATGAAGAAAAACATAAAAAAACTCATATTTTTTATGCATGCCTCATGAAGGGTACAATTATTCTAAAAGTCTGTGGATGATTTGTTTTATTAGTTTTTTAGTGTGCTCTACTGTACTTTGCTGGGTCAGCAAACTAAAGTCCATCTTTCTTAACAGTACTAATTACAGGGGGCGCAGGGAGTTTTCTAAAGAAAATTAGGAAAGAATTTTAGGGATAATTCCAAAAATTTTGGGAACATTTTAGGGGTAATTCCAAAATTTTTAGGAATATTTCTTTTAAAGCTGACATAGGCTTCTAACACATTCTTTTCAAAGTATGTTTCAATACAGGCAAAAACCTGTTAATTTTTAAAAATTTAATAATTAAAATCTCAGAAAAGATTTCCTCCTTTGGAGGACTATCTGAGATTTTTCGAGGGTTTTGGAGGAAAATCGAGGAATTTGAGGTTTTTAATTATTTTTAGAAATTATTGGAAAATTTAAGTACAATTTTAAGAATTTTAGGGAGAAACAAACATTTAAGGAATATTAGGGCGAATGCAACCCCTTTAATTACTACAAATTATTCAATGTTTTGATTTTTGACATTGTAGCATGTCAGATTTATTTGTAGCACATCATTAAATTTGATTTAATAAACAAGGTGCATGTTTACCAAATTCCATTCAGATTAAAATAACAGAAAACTTTACCTTTGTAAAATTTTGACCAGCATCTTTCAAGATGGCAGCTTTCCAAGTCAGCAATCTTGCAGCTTCAAGCCTGACTTCCATTTCAGCTAATTTAAGCTAAAAAAAGATTAACAATCATCAATTCCTTAACCTTTTTCATATCTGTATCTTGAAACAAGAGCACCCAAAACCAACGTATTTAATTTTGAGAAACCAGGCCAAACAATGTTGGATAATGACAGCAGCTGTCATTAAAATAATAAAAACAAAAAAATTAAAAAAAAAACTTTACAAGTTTAATTATTGTACCTCAGACTCAAACACCAAACATATATAATTGGCGACATTTAATGAGTGAAATCTTCCCCAGATACTTGAGTACAATCTAACAAAAATCCTGTCAATTTTGAGGGTTTTTTTATAAATAAAAATGAAAACATTGTTGAGCTATTCTGATTTGTAAATTACCCTCTTCAGAATTCCAAAATAAACACAAAAGTTTTATCTTCTGATCGTCTTCCAGTTGAATTATTTTAAGAGTAGATCTCATTTCACTTGGGCGTTGGTCGAGAACTTTAGGAAAATTCAAAGACTTTCCCAAAGTAAATCCTTCTATACTTAGTACTGTGTTTAGATCAGAAATGAATTATTTGGCTTCAGAAAAAGAATCGGCTCCCAGTCAACAAGACATTGACACAGGACTTATCTGAAACAGTTTATGCAGATTCTGGGAACTCTTCAGCATAATTGATAGAAAGTTGCTTGAGTAATCAAATTGAAAGATAAGGAGAGCAGGTTAAGCCATACGTAATCGTATTCAGCCTGTAGGTCTCAAGAGGTTGCAGAGGGCTAAATCTCCAAAGTATTTTCTGATACTCTGTATGCTGGGGATTAACAAGAACATCTTCTCAATGTCCGGTGACAGAGCAACTTTAAATGTTTGAAATTAAATTAAAAGTTCGAAGATTGACGATTGCATTTTGGGACCAACGTGAAGAATATCATTTAGAGATACACCAGTTGAACTTTTAGATGATCTGTCAAATACCACTCTAAGCTTTGAGGAAGTACTATCTTCTCTCAGCACTCCATGATGTAGTAAATAGAATTGTTGAGAACTTGAACTGACATCATTAGCTGGAACTGGAGTCATGTGGCTTAAATCGATATATTCTTGCATAAATGCAGAGTAGCTTTTGTGGAATGCAGGATCTCGCTTGAACTTATTTTCCAAATAAGAAAAACGCTTTACTGCTTGATATTTGGAGTCTCCTAATTCCTTTTCATCCTTAAATGGTAGATTTACTGTGTACCTTCCTGAAGAATTCCTAGACACAGTAAACGAGTAAATGTCCTCGAGGCTTTACTTTCATGATCAATGAATGATTGCTCTAGAACCGATTCAATTTCCCCAAAACGTCTTAATTCACTGTCAAGATTCACTCGCGCATGACAACTCAAAATGTTATTTGCCTCTATAGCTTTCGAGAAGATTCTTCCAGACAGTAACCATCCTAATATGGAATTCAATGCCGCTGGAGAGCCCTTTGGCCCAAAGACAGTTTGTCTTAAGATTAGATTAGAGTAAATGTCTGTGCCTAACAGCATTTCAACTGGTTTAGTTATATTGAATTCCGGATCTGTAAGAGTTAGTCTCTTCAAATGAGGCCAATTGATATTGGAAAAATTGAAGTTTGGCAACTCAGAATTGACTTTTCTAATAACTAATGTTCGTGTTTCAAAAATTTCATTATTGATTATAGAAAAGAAAGCAACGTGAACCTCATGTTATGAAGTCATTGATTCCAGAAATTATAAATTTAGCACTTTTAACTGGAAGTTTCAATTTCTTACAAATTTCATTAGAAATCAAGCTCGTTTGAGATACGTTGTCCAGAAGAACTCTAACTGGCATAAATATCCCATTTACACCTCTGAGTTGAACTATACCTGTCGACAACAAAACATGACAATTCATGCTTGAATTAGCCATTTGATTTGAAAAGCACTGTGCGTTTTTCTTTATCTGGTTAGGTTCTGGAACTGCATTTGACATATCTAGTGATTCAACTTCGAGAGTATATTTAAATCGATGTAATAAACTATGATGGTGACCCTGACATACTTTACAGGAGGTTGTAATTAAACATTTATCGGAAAAATGTCTCACTTGAAGACAGTTTATGCAAAGCTTATTTTGTTTGACAAAGTTGTATCTTTTTTCAAGTCCCAATTTCTTAAACTTATCACAATTGAAAATTGGATGCAATTTGTTACAGCATTTACAAGCTGCTGAGTTTTAATGAGTACTTTCAGCCTTTACTAACGTGTCTCCAGAGATGCATCTTTTCTCAAACTTAGGTTTAGAATTTGTAACAGTTTCCCTAGCGTGACGTTTGAAGAACTCAATAAGATTTTTCAAAGTTGGAAAAGTATGTCTATCAAGAAACAATTTCCAATTTTTAATCAAGGATTCTTCCAATTTGTTTACAATAATGAAAATCAAAATGATATCCACAAAAGAATTTTTTTCAAAGCCAAGAGTTTTTAAGTTTTGAAGGGATTCATTCACAATATCTAACACTTCATGCAATCCCTTTTCATATGATTTAACCGACTTCAAGGACAAGAGTTTAGAAACTTGCATAAAAGCAAGCTCTCTTTTATTATTGTATTGTGATACCAAAGTATCCCAAGCCTGCTCGAAATTCTTGTGCGCAACGGGAAATCCTCTAATTAACTTCGAGGCATCCCCTTGCACTGCGTTTAAGAGATATTGTATATTTTGTAGATTTGATAACTGAGGATTATTTAATATTGCTGACTCAAAAATGTCTCTGAAACTCAGCCACCCCTCTTTATGTCCTAAGAGAACATGCAGATAAAAATTTGGCAATTTAAAATTTGAATGATTCACACTCAATGGATAATCAGTTTTGGCCGATTTAGAATTTAAAACACTTTCGATTTCTGAAATGGTTTGTAGGACCAAATCCTTTGATAAAACGAACTTATATTCGCTTTTGGATACAGTTTCTGAAAAGAAAATAAAAGATGCATTTAAATTTTCATCTAAAGAACAAAGCTTTGAAAGAATAGTTTGTAAATGAAATGAATTTTCTTCTTTAAACATATCTTTCGTCCGACGTACATATTGTTCTATTTCTTTGCAATAAAAATTAAATTTATTGAAAGCAGACTAGTGTTTTGGCATCTTGCCAGAATACAAAAAACACAGAATAAGGAATAACCAAAACTTTCAAAAATGAGAGAACAAAGACTATCCATAATTGCTTCTCAGGGTTATTCGGAGAATTTATTGAGAAAGAAAACTTGAGGTGGACTGTAAATGAAAACTTAACTTTAAGATTTATAATTTAAAGAGGAACATCACTTACCAATCTTTGAGAGAACCAAGAAACTTATTACAAATATGATTCAACTAACTGAAGAGATTTATATTTAAAGCAGACAATAGTTCGTGATGAATCAGAATATAAAAAAAGAATGGACTTATGGTCGTTTTGGTGCCATCTGGTTAGAGTCATGGAATTCAGAAGGTTGAGGGCATATTAAAAAATTTAATCCCACACAACACACGCAACATTAAACAAAGAAAATAAACTTAAGAAGAAAGGAACATAGGTCCTTTTGTATGGGTATCAGAGCTCAGAAGTGGGTCCGTTCGATTCGGATCTCTGGGAGGAATGAATTGACTCCACCCTCTTTGTGCGATGATTGGCAAAGTTAACTTTTGGAAATATTTTCATTTGTTAAGGATTTTGATTGACACATTTTGGTTTTAGTTTGCAAAAATGGTCAACGAACTCATTGCGTCACCACAGACTCATTATGCCACCTTTTGGCTGTTGAAAATATCAGTTCACACTTGAACAGCATGTGATTTAAGACTTGGTAAATCTTAAAAAGTATATGAATTTGATTTATAGAAATAAAACTATTAACCTACTTGAATAGCTTGCAAGCTAAGAATGGATGATCCAAAAGCTTTCCTTTGAGCAGCATAATTCATGGCACAATCTAGAGCAGCCTACACAGTAGAGAACAGAAAACAATATTATATATATTGATTGTATATAGATGAATATATGTATTATATGTGTTATATGTATTGATATATGATTTTATAATTGATAAAAATTAAATTTTTTTTCAATGCAAGACAGAAAAGTGTAAATAAATATAACTTTATTATATACACTTTGTCAAATTAGGAATAAATCAATATCATAATAGACAAACATGGAGCCTCAGCGATATTAAAAAAAAAACCTCACTCGGAAATAATTCTTTCAGTAATGTGAAGCTATCTTAAGGTAATTTGTTATTTAAACACAGAATATGGGATTATGCTTTTAGCAGTTAACAATCTAATACTTTTATTTTACAAACTAGGGGCCTCCGACCTTTGCACACCAACTCCCAATAGTGTTTGCTCCACAATCTCCAAAGGAAGTTTTGGCCCCTGCTCATCCACCCTCTAGATCGACTGCAGAATGCTAATGCCAAAAAATCAAACAGCTTTGACTTGCTTGTGCAATTCCTGTGCTTTGATAGTGGATGCTCGATAGTACTCGTGAAACCCTGAGAAAGGTCATTGCTATGCAAATCTATATAGTTTAAAATTAGAACGTTCCCCCCCTTAATTTACAATGCCTCTCACAAATAGCAGATTTTTTTTGATTTTTTGCATTTTAGCCTCCCTCTTCCACCTTTGAGAAACATAAATACTAACTAGATACTTGATGAGACCAAACAAAAAACATCTGTAATCTTCAAAAAGGTTTCTTTTTAACTTGTAAATCACACTGGTATCTGTTGCATCTAACATCATGTCATTTTCTACATCTGGGTTTTTATTGCACAAACTCGTTTTTGATGTAGGAGCTTTGCTGAAGGAGGTTATTTTCCTTTTTTGCTATGCCATGATCGAAACAACTTAAATGAAAACAAGTAACAATACACATTGTTCAAAAAACAATCACAAACTAATCAAATGTATAACAAGGGCAACTAAAAATAAGATTAATAATCAGCATCAGCAATGCAGTTAGGTAAGAAGAATTTAACACCAATTATTGCAATTTAGAAAAAAATGAAAAAATCCTCCAACATGAAAAATGTCCAACAATTTTTCACAAAAGTAATCCCTTTTGTTCGCAACTCCAAATTAGATCATAGCGAGCTTTACACATGACATCATCAGGGATGAGTTTGGTAAAAAATCAAAAAGCTGAAAACAAAACTCCAAACGTTTAATGCGTAAAATACATTTTACTATACTTAAAAAAAAATTATGGTTTTCCAGGTGCGTTTATAACACTGCACCTTCTCTGTCTGTCCGTGAGAAAAATGGTTCAAAATAGAAGCCCCTAGATGTAAGGATACACTTTATGCTGTCTTTAGGCATGGTATAGTTTAAAAAAAAAAAATCCTTTAAAAGCGATGGAATCCAGCAAAAACTTCAAATTTTCAACAAGTCAAACAACTTTAAGCAACTATACCATGTTGACAAACAGGCCGAATATAATTAAACCTAGTTTTCGAAATTTTTAAGCTACATTTTAAGTACTAAAATCTTTACATTTAAATTTTTATTCCTACTGTTCAGCTTGTTCAATAAAATAAAAAGTAACAAACAATTTTACATACAATTGCAGTTAAAATAACAACTTTAAACACAGCTTTTTTAGAAATTTTTTAATTGGGACTAATTTTCAGAATATTTTTATATCATTTTCATACAAAATGATATAAAATTTTTAGTTTTAGTATCTAAATATCAGCTGAAATGAAAATCGCAACAATGTGCATATCAGCGATAGCGTCCACGATACCTGCACAAATTTCGGTAATATCGACATTTTCTTGGTAATACTAGTGCCAAATTTGGTAATATCGGATGTTATCAAAGTACAGCATTCCATGAAAACAACTCTCACACTAATTGAAATATCAAAGTTAGAACCTAATATACCGGAGCAACTCTCAACAATAATGCTATTGTATGGGCGTAACACTCGACGAAAATTACCATCACAAAATCTCGGCGATAGCGCAATTCATCACGGTAATATCAACATTCTTTTGGTAACACCGGTGCAAATCTCAGATTTTACAACAGGGTAGCACTCAACGAAAATGCCCATCCATAAACGTAAATATCAGCGTTAGCGCCGAAGATACCGGAACAATTCTCAGCAATAACGCATATCGGCGAAATACTCCGAGAAAATGGTCACTACAGCAACCTAAATCACAGCGATAACGCACGTTTTAGCCACACAAATCTCGGCAGTAGCGGACATCACATCAGTGTAATGGTTAACAAAAACAAGCAACACATACTAACGTAAATAAACGATAGTTCCGTGGATGTCAGACTTGGAAGCAAGTGCATTATTAGTAAACGTTAATCAAGTGAAATCGTAAGAAGGAATTTACATTTTGAGCAGAGAAAAAAATGACACAAAAGGATCAAATTTCGGAGCAGTTGGAAATGTACAAAATGCGAGTTTGAGCAGCGCTAATCTGACTAAAAAATGTATTTCACTGGATTTTTGTACTTGGAGCAGGAATAAGGCAGGACTGTGATGCGACCCCTGAGCGATAGGTTTCCCGATCATTCGGAAGTGAAGCTGCTTCGACGTTCAGCCTTAGAAAAAAAGTTATTTTTCCGTGAGATAGAAAAAGCGGGAAAACACAGATTTTTTTCAGGAATTAGAAAAGCGGAACTTTCCTTGAAAAAGCAAAATTCTTTTTTTTTTTTGAAAAATTAAAAAAGCGGAATTCTGCCACATGGCGGAAGAAACTCATCCCTGGAAGTTTAATAAAAAACAGTAGTTCCAAAGAATATCAACTGAATTTCAAAACTGAATTAAAAAAACAAATTAAAATTTTTAAATTCCACCACGGTATGGCCAAAGTTCAGGATGAAAACTAATTATGTTTTAAATTTTAGATCTTTATGTTTAGAAACGGTGCCATCACGCAACGGACCTTACATTTTTTTAATAAGAGTAATAAGATATTTCACTGTGAAGCTGTACACAACTGTGAATAAATTATATAATTAAAAAAACTACGAGTGTGGAGCATTGCACAACTTTCAAATACTGACTATAATACTTACACTATAATACTGACGTGGATTTGTGTCATTCATCGATTTTATATTTTCAGCATTCATCTAGAAAAAATGGCCAGTTTGGCAATATTTTTTTGCAGTAATTCTTATATGAATCTTAAAAAAAAAAATGGAGTTTTTGGCAATATACTTTTCGATAATTCTCATGTTATCCTTTCTTGTAAGTGAAACTGAGGAGAGGAGAAAAAAAATGATTGATGAGCTATGTTCAAGCAAACAGAACTCTGTGTTGAAGGCATTCCTTCTTCAACTGTTTATGCTGTTAAAGTCTTTTTTATGGAATTTCGAAGGTGGGGATGTTTAGAACACCTTAAGAGGTATTACCACAGGGATTTTTATCAAAATCGTTAGAGCCGTTTTTAAGCAATCGTTGAAAAACATGATTTTTTCAATGGCAGATACCTTATGCGCATGCACGATTTTGACAAAAACCTTAATGGTAGGTTCCTTGGTCACCACCAACCCGCACATCAAATTTGAACATTGTAGGTCAATTTGTTTGGGAGTTATGCTGACCACAGACAGACATTTTTTCTAGATAACTTTTTACTTTCAATTACCGATATGTATAAATACAGAGGGTAATGAAAGTATAGCATTCGGTCACAATTTTTTCCCGACTTTTGTGCATTTCTCCATGTTTTGGAACATCCCGATTTTAAAAATGTGATCTAGAAAAAATGTCTGTCTGACTGTGTATGTGTTTGTCTGTAGTCACAGGGTTCCCACTCAAATCACAGAATGAAAATCAATGACTTTTCAGGACCTAATTAATGTTTTTAAGGACCTTTGAAAATTTGTTTTCAGGCATTATGTCGATATATAAATTTTTAATAAAGTATTTTCTACCAAAAGAGTTACAAATTGGTGGATGCATAATACAAATACGTCGGGAAATTCCGATACGGTGCAGATAAGTGGCGGTCATGCAGAAATAGTAAGTCCGACTTGAAATTTTTATAAATTTTGCAGTTGGACAACATCTACAAAAATTAAGGACTTTTAAGGACCTCTAAGCATTTTCAAGGACTTTTAAACACCTCTAAGCATTTTCAAGCACTTTCAAGGCCTTGAAAACAAGTTCAAAAATTTAAGCACTTTTAATGACTTTCAATGACCGTGGGAACTCTGAGTCAGCATAACTCCCAAACAAATTGATCTACAATGTTTAAATTTAGTATGAGGGTTAGTGGCGGCCATGGGACCTACCATTAAGGTTTTCGTCATGCGCATAAGGTAGCTGCCCTTGAAAAAATCATGTTTTTCAGGAATTGCTAAAAAACGGCTCTAACGATTTTGTTCAAAATCGCTGTGGTAATACCTTTTAAAGTGTTCTAAACTTTCCCACCTCTGAAATTTTTGTAAAAATGCTTTAACCGCGTAAAAAGTTGAAAAACGAATGTCTTCAATTCAGAGTTCTCTTTCCTTGAGCATACCTAAACAACAATTTCTCCCCCCCCATCTCTGCTCAGTTTCACTTACAGGAAAGGATAATATAAGAATTATCGATAAACATATGCCAAAATTCCCATTTTTTTTTTTTTTTTTTTTAAAGATCCATAAAAGAAATAGTACAAAAAATATTGCTAAACTGGCAATTTTTTCTAAGCGACTGATGAAAATATAAAAATTATAAATTACACAAATCTACTTCAGCAATATAGTGTAATTGAAAGTTGTGCAATGTTCCACACCCCTAGTTTGAAATCATGTTGTTCTAAAACATGAAGAAATGCAAAAAAAAAAAAAAAAATTTTAAAACAATTCGTATACTTTCACTACCTTATACACATGGGTAATTGGAAATAAAAATTATAAGGTGGTAATTATTTATAATCGTATATTAAAAGTAGATTAATATTGAAAAATGTGAACTAATTTAATTCAAATAACCAACCAAAATAGAAAATTAAAAAATCACCTGTCCAATTCCAAGAGCCTGTCCAGCAATACCTATTCGACCAGCATCTAAAGACATCTGAAATTACAGACACATATAATTTTAATAGCTTAATATTAACCTAGCAATATGTGTACAAGGCAAACAGCATTATTTTATTGAAAAATAACATTAAAAAATTTCATTAATTTTTAAAGATGGCATGAATGAATAAATAAAATTTAAATATAAATGGGTCATTCTTAAGAAACAAGCAACTTTTCAATATTAAAACATTTAACAAAAAAAGGTTGCTGTAAATGTAAGTTATATAAAGGGTTTCTACCAAAATAAAATGTCACAAATCCATGACTTTTCAAGATTGAAGCAAATAATTTTCCATGACTCAAGAAATCAAATAACAAAACAAAATACTAATAATAATAACAACAATAATAACCTATATGAATTTTACTAACACAGACATAGTAAGTAAATCAATGTACCATAAAATGATTTTTATAAAGTTTTATTTTAAAGTAAAAAAAAATCCTTGTT
This sequence comes from Linyphia triangularis, assembly GCA_963978545.1. Classification (NCBI taxonomy): domain Eukaryota; kingdom Metazoa; phylum Arthropoda; class Arachnida; order Araneae; family Linyphiidae; genus Linyphia; species Linyphia triangularis. The sequence goes on along the minus strand of OZ021732.1, from coordinate 39,436,371 downwards.
TCAGTAGCTTCCAAATCAGAAGGAAAAGGGGAAAATAATTTTCCATTCTTTGATATTTTAGTGTTAAAAAAGCTAATCAATCTTTAATAATAAAGAAATATTTGAAGAAAGAATAAGTCAATGATAATAAATTATATAATTAAAAATTAAATGTTTTGATATCAACAATGCAAAACTAAAGAAAGACGGAAAAAAAATAATTTAAAAACAAGCTTTTCAAAACTGTTTATTTCAGTTCTCATATTATGAAATTTTTTCAACCTATGAGATCTTACTCGTGTGATGTCACAAACTTGGAGTTCAGAAATGTTTTCATTGGCTGTGACATTTTAACTGTTACCGTGGTTTCCGTCAAAACGTAAATAAAAACATAGATGAATTTTCGATAAGCTGAATAGCGATCATGGTGTTTATGACGTCACAGTTACACAATTTTACTTTAAATGTTTAGAAATCCCTGAAATTCATGGTACTTTCATGACATAGCTATTTTTTTGCTCAAAATCATGACTTTCCAGGACAAAATTTACCCAATGTCCAAATTCATGACATTTCCTGACTTTCCATATGCACGGAAACCCTGTATATATTTTTTGTTATTATTTATGCTTTATACAACAAGAACAAAATTACCAGCAGCGCAAATTTTTTTTACTTGTGAGTAGGAAAAATATTTAAAAAAATCTCTATGCTAAGACAATGGTGCTCATAATATGACAATATCTTAAATGCAGACTTAAAAAATGCTAATTAAAATATTAAAAAAATTAAATGTTCAAATTTAATTATAATAGTAGTAGGGTACTGTTAAACTTATATAACTTTTAATTATATTTAGAATAAATAACAAGCATCATTATCCTGTTTTGCTGTTATTGTGCTTTTTATATGCCAGTACAATGACAAAATTGATGCAATTAGAAGCTGACACATTCTATTTAAAAACTTTAAAGTTTAAGAATATATTTTCTAAAAGAGGACTTCATTATGCCTTCTATATAGCTATATAATTTTTTCCCAACATATTTAGTATTTTTAGTAGATGCCAGGAAAATGACACGAATTAAACATAACTCTGATGGAAAAGAACTTCAAAATTCCATAAAAAATTATGCCAACTGAGAATAATTATTCACACAGCTTATTAAAGAAATAAAAGTTTTTGGAATTGGCACAAAAAATAGAATGCAGCTGCCTTCTGTAGTTAAAATATTGAATGCAACACAATATGCCAGGACAATGACGCTTTCTTCAGTGACATGCATTTTAGTAATTTAGGTACCTATATTTTTAAATACATTTATATAAGAAAAACTCAAAATGTTATTGATGAGAAAGTTAACCTGGAACATGGAAAAGTTATTAAAAGGAAATTCATTATTTTCGTACTTGTTTTTAAAATGGTATAATGCTGTCACATGCATTTTTTCTGTTTTGGGAGAATGACCCATACATCAAACACATAGTATAAAGATTTTTAAAAAAATAATAAAACACATAAAAAATCTGCCTACAATAAACAACTACTAATTTAATAACTTCATGTAAATAGACATACCATAGCTATTTTGAATCCTTCACCAGGTTGGCCTACTAGATTATCTTTAGGTATTCGACATTCCTCAAAAATGAGATTGCAGGTTGAAGATCCTTTTATTCCTAATTTGTCTTCTTTTTTACCTAAACTTAATCCTGGAGTTGGCTTGGGGATAAGAAAACAACTGATACCCTTGTGCTTTTTTGAGACATCAGTTGTTGCAAAAACCTAAAAAAGAAAATTACTATTTTCATGGAAAAGACCAGGCCCTTTAGTTAAAAAATTCTGCTTATAAGCATATAGTTAATCTTAATAACCAATTATTTCAAGTACCCTAATTTCAAAGAATCATTTTTACAACACAAACTAATCTTAGTGCAGGTAATGCCCCCAAGTAGTATAATTCTGATACATATAAATGAATATGATTGAGTTTAAAAAAGAAATTAATTTCTCCAATTTACTTTTTGAGTCTAAAAGCAATTAATTTACTTCTTTTGCAGAATTTTTTTTATTTGATGTCTTATGTTACTGAGATTGATATTCACCATTGACAGAAATAAAATAAAAAATCTTAACTCTGTTATAGTTTTAAAAATTGTTTAAAAAATTAGTCATTCTTTGAATTCCAGAGCAATGTTGGTGTTTGAAAAATAACGTCAGATACCTCGTTTTATAGACACGAAAACTTCATATCATATTGAAAATTACAATTTCGAAATAGAGGGGTAGAAATGAACTCCTATTACTTTAATATACATCAGTTTCATAAATAATACATCAGTGCCGGAAGGTGCTGTTGTGGAAGGTTGCGTTTATGAAAGGGTTGATTTGACTCCATTTGAGTTAAAATGTTTAATGATGAGACTAGGTACAATATTTACAAAGGGAAATTAAGATGGAAGGAACGACACACACGTCTGCTTCTCTCTGAGGATTGCAGCAGTCTGATGGTTAGTTGCTATGCAGGGTTGAACTCAGATGTAATTATCATGTGCACAGAGGGTGGGAACAGAGTAAGATCGGATTCCCAGCATCAGTACAATTTTTAAAAAATTTCCTATAAAAGTTGCTTTTATTGAAATTTAATGATTCTTAATAAAATAAAGTTGAATGACAATATATTTAATACACAAGAAAATACAGCTTTTGGACAATTTTGGCTTATATATTTTAAATAAAAATTATTAAATATATTTTTAAAAATAATTTTCAAACTTAATAAGCATTACAATATAAGAATTTTGTTGTTTGAGAACTTCAAAATTTCAAAACTTCTGAGAGAAAAATCCTTCTCAACCGTAATGCTTCCTATTTTATCTACTATTTTTAAATTTTCAAAATTGTCCAGGTGAGTATTGAAGTAGGAAATGAACATCTGAAACTGTGAGAAATGAAATAAAGCTAACCAATCCAGCTTCTGCCTCATAGCCATTTGTTATCCACGCCTTTGTACCATTTAGTACCCAGGAGTCTCCATCTAATCTAGCTGTTGTTGATGCAGCACCTGCATCACTACCATTGCCTAAAATAGATTCAATTTCTCAATCAGTCCTCAAAAAAAAAAAAAAAAAAAAAAAAAAAAGGCAAAGGAAACTTAATATAAAGGATTTAATTAAGCATTTTAGGAATAAAGCATATAAGTTTTTACATCAAAACAGAATTGAAAATTTAAAACTTTCATTTGAATATTAAAGCATAGAAAAAAAAAATTACCATTCATTAATAAATTTCTTTGAAATGTTACTATAGGAAGCATTACCTGGTTCACTTAGTGCAAAACAGCCAACTCTGTCACCATTTACAAATGAGTTCAAGTATTTACTTTTAAGGGCAGGGCTGCCAAACTTCTGAAGTGCACCTAAGTATAAAGACTGAAAAATATGACACTAATTAGAAAATATTTAAAATGAGATAATACAACTTTATAAAGGCTTTTCAAACATTCTTAAAGAAATCAAGTGTAAAATAAACATAGTATAGGGTAGGCGTGGGATAAAATGGGTATAAAAATCACTGTTTTTTTATGTTCAGCAAAATTTTCATATAAATGTTGAACAATTCACTTTTTATTTTGGTTTTTCTTTAGATTGCACATCTTGGGAATAAGAATGCATAATTTTTTATTATTATGTTGCATAAATATGTTTGTGAAAAAACATTTTATAGGTATATGTTTACTATACCCATTTTATCCCACGCAAGTGAAAATGGGTATAGAGTGGGGTAAAATGGGTATACTATAGTTTAACAATGAAAACCATAAAATAAATAATAAACCATAGATAAATAAAAAATCACAGACTTAAAAAAAAAAAAAAAAAAAAGCCTATGAAGCTTGAAAATATATAGTAAGTCATAAAATCATTTAATTCTCTTGTTTTAATCTGAAATCGGTTAATACATTCAACTCAAACGCTTATTGGTAACATTTGCATTTAAATCACATTCCTCTCTATATTACACTCAAAGACTGCAAAATACTATTATTATTAGTGTGCAAAATGTAGCAAAAATATAATTCCTCCTATTGTTGCATGATGGTTCATTTAAAATTTTTGCTGTTTGGTTATTTTCAATGAGGTCTGTGAGCTCCACATCAGGGAAAGCATAAAACTCACCAATCTTGGATTTTTACAAACTTTTTATGTTGAGTCTTCTTTGATTGCTATAATTTTTCCAATGAATTCTTGTTTATTTTTGTCCTAAATACTCTACTTTCACCCATGTACGCTAGAACTGTAGGCTTATTTTCATTTCTCTTTACTTTTAAGCAAATGTCTTATGATGTAGTTTGAACTTTGTTTGGAATTTTAATATTATTGGTTTTAGCTTTTTTTTAGTGGTCCAGTTTCCAGAATCATTTTTTAATCTATTATGACTTTTTCATTGGTTAAAACTTTGCCAGCTTAGGCTTGGACATGTTTACCTTACAATTTCGAATTTTTCATACATGTTATTGTAAGACTCGAAGATTTTGGAGATATAGCAGACAAAATAGCTTTATAAGACAAAATGTTTATAAGAAGAGACAAGTACTGTGTTTGAAGCTAACACTCACTTGAATAGTTGATTGGTCATACGCTCAATGACCTATTTTTATGCACAATGACGGCTAACCAAACCGGGACCTACAGCTTAACGTGGATTCCAAACCACAACAAACATCCATACCTAACCCAGATTTCGAACCCAGCACCTTTGGCATGCAAGGCCACACAACCATCAAGTGTGTCCTCCTTTGAATAATGACAATATGGCAGTGTCCAGTTGAGAGATTCCTGATCCCTTACAAGAAGAATTTTTAATTATCCATCTTAATTACTTAAAAGCTTCAAATGGTACAGAAGTATTTTATTGTGGTACTTTGAAACGTATTTCTATTCTAATTTAAAAAAATAAGACTTTATTCAGAAATTTTTTATATTATCACCGTAAAATACCAACAAATGTTAAGCCTAACAGTGTACCCATTTTACCCCATTTACAAAATTTGGGTTTACAAAAATAAAAAAAAATCTTTTTACCTGCAATTTAAATAAGCAATAAAAATGTTTAATAAACACAGTCAAGTCACTGGAATGTAATTTTATTAAAATTCTGATTATTCTGAGCTGCAGACAGAAGTTTTAAGTAGACAACATACAGCATGAAGCTGTATGCAAGTGTTTTTACTGTTGTCACTCATATAAAACAAATTATTGAAACAAAAATAAAGTTTAGATATCATACTACCAATTACAATTTTAAAAACTATGAATATATTAGTTTATTTCGCCACATGTTAGACCACCAATAAATATATTCACAACACATTGAATGTAAATAAATTATTCCTTAATAGAGCATAAATTCTTATTTAATTTTTATTTTCAATTTGAAGTTAAATTTCACTATGCACTATCATTAGAGCCCTTACATTGTTTAGCAGCTTGCTCCAAAAAACTTTACAACAAGGATTCAAGTTACTATATTATTTTGTACATGTACTAGTTAGATTAGATTTAGAAAATGTACTTTCTTCTTAATTGATATGAAATTGAAACAAAATAATCTTTCAACATACATTGTTTACACTCATTACAACACCACATGATGCACAACCCCTGCTAATCTCTTCCATAGCTATGGCATACGCAAGATAGTCTAGTCCAGCACCCCCTTCGTTTTCTGGTAAAGTAATACCCATCAGACCAAGTTCACCAAGTTTTTTAATCTAAAAGTATAAAGAATGCTTGCGTTAATATACTAGGAATAAAATGTATTTGCCATTTATTTCAAAGCATCTTTCATTGTTGAAATTTATAATTGAAATATGGCAAGAATATTACTTGTTCCTTGGGGTATAGATGTTCCTTGTCAATTTTTGCAGCAATAGGCTGCAATTCCTTTTCAGCAAATTCTCGACAGGTCTTTTGCAGCATTTTGTGAGTTTCTGGTAACGTGAAAGAATTTGATATTGTTCTGACAGCAATTGCTTTGTACAAGGTGTTACCTAAAAATAAGCAAAATAAATAAAAGATTTTTTTTAATGATGACACATATTTAAAGCACTTTAAGGAATGAATTTAAATTAATGATAAAAAAAATTTCATCTTTAATAAGAAAATGTTTAAGAAATTTATTCACAATTATGCTTAACAATATCCTCAGATATTTTTAATTCTGTCTCAACAAGATTCTTATTGAAAGTTTAAAAGACAACAATGAAATAAAAATAATTCTGTGCATGTTGATTCACTGAAATTGTTTTGAAACAGTTACTAAACATATACTTGAGAATTTTCATGCGTATTTTTTTTTGTTCAGGATCGCTTTATAAAATTCATTTACAATAACGTTAAATGAAACACTGTTTTTGTTGAAGAAAATATTTTCAAATGATAAATCAATTTAATTTAATCGACAATAACACATGAAATAATAAAAAGAAAAATCATATAATACAACTTTTTTCTCACTTTGAATGATATAGAGACACAACAAAAATAATTACAATTTCAATTGAAGTAGAAAAACAAATATTATTCATTACAGATAAAAATAGATACCTAAGATTCGTGAAGGGATTCCTAGACCCATTTTCGACAAAAAGTAAACCATTTTTTAACAAAATTTGCAACAGGTTTTCCTTAAATTTAAAATTTGTCCCTGAAATTACCCCCTTGCAGGAATGCAGGAAAACGAATATATGCCGTGACTGTGTGCCTCTATCTTACGCCAGCAATCAGAAAAACAAATGAAAATGAAAACAAGTTAGTCCCAGCTCCCAGAAATGTAAACAAGATAACATGGTGCCGTTCAACTTTAGAATCATGTGTTGAATATTTAAATTTTTAGCTTTAACGGAAAACTCTTTAGTTATTTTAGTTTCTCCTTAGAAAAATGGAAAAAAAAAATAGCTATAAACAATCTATAGGCTTTAGTAGTTGTTGCAAAATTTTTAGTTACAATTTTAAAAATCAACTTAACCAAATAATCCTCTCAATACAAATTAGTCTAATGTAAGTGGCATTATCTTTTCCGTTTACGATTACGAATTACGACCATTACGACGATGTTATGTTTTTAAAGTTTTTAGTAGTTTTGTAATGATGAAAGATATAAGGCTTTTTAAATTTTATTCTTCCTCGAAAATTTAGTATATTTTCTGGAACCTTTAGAGGTATTCTGTTTGGATCCGGAAAAATATGTATCAGCACAATTCCCAGCAACACCAAAAAGAATTTTAAGACATACAAATTTATACAAACCTTCTTTTTTAAAAGGTATATTCAATCATAGAGAACATTTTCTTTTGTTATTTTTCAGAAAAAAAAGAATATTCTAATTTCTTAAACTGATATTAATTAATGTATTTTCTATATACACAGAATTTAATTATGTATTATTGATCTTCTGCGATTTTAATTTCAGACAGTGGTTTAAAGGATCAAATTAAAAAATTAATTCGGTCTATTCCTAGTTGACGTTAAAATATCGCCAAGCCGATTTGGCGCTGTTTTGTAGGCGATACAGTTCTAAATTTGGCAACACCATTTTTTTTATTGACGTGCTTTGGCTTCAACCTTTCTATACCACAAATCATGGAGCTGGTTCGTATCTCAATTTTTCATATTGGAATTCCGAATTGGCGACATTCTGGCTTTGTCGCCAACTTTTCAAAAGTGCGCCAACCCATAAACGTGAACTAGGAATTACAAAGTTTACCAATTTTTAGAAAATTAATTTTTAAAATAAAGCCGAGGAAACTTATCAAATGACATTTATCAATGTATTTTTTATATCTATACTTAGAGTTTTCCAAATGAATGTAAACTTACTTTACATTTTTAATCTTCAAATTCAAATGAGTAAATATTCATGTTTTTATCTTGCACAGTGTCTCCTTAAATGAAATCCTGAGATGGATTTTGATGAAGATGTCATTGAAGATGAAAATGTAAATAACCATATTGAATTTCCTTCAGAGGTTCAAAATGCTATTGAACAGGTATGTAATTTTTACAATTTCGTTCGTAAAACTATTTAATGAGTAACTTGAGAAACCCTAGTAAACAACTTTTTAAAGTTTCTTAAGTACTAAATATAAACTTCTAGAATCCACTATGGTGTAAAGTTACCTTGTCTTTCTCCAAAAAATAGAATATATTATTGAAAATTCATTTTTAGCAAAGGTTTAACTTTTCCTCAAGTAAGCATTTTTTTTTTATCATAAATAAAGAACTAGCTTTAAATAAAAAAATTCTATTTACTTTTTGTTTGTATTTATGTTATTTAACTTTTTTTAGGTTCTCCCTAGTACAGATCCTCTTGATCATCCAGATTTTAATGCTGTTGACTATATCAATATGCTATTTCCAACAGAACAATCACTATCCAATATTGATGACGTAACAGGAAGAATGAAAATCAAAATTAGGTAAGTAGCGAATAATTTCTTTTGTGTAAGAAATTTATTAAAAATGTTTTTTTAAAATCCATTAGATATTTAATTAAATATTGAACAAACATTTCTTTTGTAAAAATTTATCTTATATATTAAAAAAAAAAGCTTTGTGAATTTTTCATAGTTAATTTAAAAATAGAAATTAACATATGCTCGGTTTCATATTTGTTAGAAGTTTTATTTTTTAGTTAGTAATATACAAGTAAAAAGTAAAAGTTTCAGAGAAATCGAAATATACTAAAACCATTAAAATACTTATTTTAAAATTAGACTTAGTTGTTTGCAAAATAATAAAGAAATATATGTGACAAACTTTAAAAGGTAAGCATTTGACTATGAAAATTTATAACAGGGCATAGTATTATATAAATAAATAGATAAACATTTAAAAAAAAAGTTATTTAGATTCTTTAAAAATGATTGCAACAATTGTTTGTGTTGTTTTCAGTATACCTCATTAATCTAAAGGGATTTTTGCCGAATTTAAGGAATTCCTTCATTTATGGACGTCTTTTAAATCCTCTTTTTTGTAATACATATTCTGAAATTTTATATTCTGAAAATTACATAGTAAATAAAATGTATGTGTTTACCTTTGTTATTTTTAAATAAAATCCATGTTATTTGTTCACTAGTAAATTATTTGTGAACCTCAAGTTTTAAATAATCATTTTGATTTTCATAACTCTTTTATTTAAAATAAGTTTGTCTTGGATGGTTTTAGGCAACTTGATGATGAAATTCGGACAGTTGTACGTGGGCAAACTAGTGTAGGACAAGATGGAAGGCAAGCACTTGAAGAAGCACAAAAAGCTATTAAGCAGTTATTTGCTCGCATAAAAGACATAAAGGATAAGGCAGAGAAATCAGAGCACATGGTACTATAGTTCTAACTATGAATTTTGTGCAATGTTCATCAGTTGTATTAAATTTAATGTAAATGTAATTTTTAAGGGTTACTTGAACTAACTTTTGAAATTTTTTTTATAGGTGAAAGAAATTACTCGTGATATCAAGCAGCTAGATCATGCTAAAAGACATCTTACTGTCTCAATTCTAACATTGAACCAACTTCATATGCTTGTAGATGGTGTTGAAAAACTTCAGTGGGTATACTTTTAAGCACTTGGAGATATTGACTTAAATTCCTTGGTAGTGTATTTTTGCTTGCCTTAATTATCAATGGCTATCCAAAGAATAAATATCACTGTGTGACATTTTTATATTCACTATACCAAACTTCAACTTAACTAGACATCACTTAGACAGTAGATCGTCACAGTGCTCATAGGTATTTAATCCATTTTGGCGGAGTGAAGACATAGTTCTCGCCAAACTTTATAGTCTTTTGTTCTCTACAGTGTTGTGGTTTGGCGAACATTATGCTTTCATGCCGCCAAAATGGATTAAATACCTATGAGCACTGTGATGATCTATCGTCTAAGTGATGTCTAGTTAAGTTGAAGTTTAGTATAGCATAGCCAGAGATTGTTCAGTTGGAGGGGTTTAAGTGACATCAATCGTTATAAAATGAAATTTCTGTAATTAAAAAAGTTGTTTACTTTAGACAAAAAAAAAAAAAAAATTATATTCAAAGATGAATTCCACAAAAACGTTGTGAACAAAGTTTTTTACAAAAAGATTTTTTGGGCATGGCTAGATTTCTGACAGTCCTTCTTTGGGGTCTTGCAGTTTTTAATTGTCTTCAAAATGTTTCACTCACACTGAGTATTTTCTTTATAAATTTTTTTTAAAGATTTTATCAATATTTCCTTTGAAGATAATTAACATTTGCATTTAGTCTTATAATACAGCAGGAAATATGTGTTAAATAATCAGTAACCATTCTCTATTGATCTTAAATTTTCCTTATAATGCTTTTCACTGTTTAAAATCACATAAAATTTAGATTAATGAATGAGAATCTTATTATAAACCTTTATACTACATGGGAAAAAAGGTTTAGTACAGGCTAAAAAAGGTTATCAATATTGGATAAAAGCTTTATTCTTTATGTTAATTAATTTTAACAATTATAATTGCATTATATTAAGGCATAGAAAATTTTAAATGCAGCAATAATGTATAAATGGCTATATTCCCCATTTTCATATCGAATAAATTTTATCAGAAATTGTTCCTGAACTAGCATTGTTCATTTCACTTGAATAAGCTTTTATGTTGCAGAGTACTAGTTAAGAAACATCAATATGGAGAAATTGCAAATTTGCTTCAAGGAGTAACTAATGTTTTAGACCATTTCCAAAAGTACATGGGAATTCCGCAAATTGCACGATTGGCTGATAAGTGAGTAATATTTGACTGTGTCATATAATAAAAATTATAATCTCCTGTGTTAATTAATCCTACATATAATAATTTCTACTTAATATCTTCTTTATAGATCACACAGTATCAAGGCTGAATTAACAGAACAAATTACTAATGACTTTCACAATGCATTTGCTGGACCTAACTCAAAAGTAATGCTAATATTGGTCTTATTTTATTAACAAGATATGGATAAATGTATGACAGTAGTTTTAAATATTAATATTGAATTAAAAAAAATTCCTGTGGAAATAAATAAATCAAATACTGTTTAAGTTATATAATGAGTCAATTCAAGTTATTAATTTTTTGTCTGTTTTCTTTAGAAAATTATTCAATAGGCATAAATTTAATTACTTTCTACTGATTGTTTTATTTTTATAACATCCTTTTGGGATGTTAGATGTTTTGACATTCTCATATTCTAAATAAATTGTTGATGTACATTTTTATTTTAAAATAATTCATACTCCTTTTTAAACTATTAGTTACATATATTTAAAATTCATTACACATAGTTCGTACATTTAAAAAAAACCTTGAAAAGTGATTGAAAAAATACTTTAATTTTCAAGTGCTTGAATTCTTTAAAAATTATGTTTAAAATGCTTGAATTTCATTTTATTTTCTAAAAATATAGCCTCTTAAAATATTTTGGTCTGTAAAATGAGCAAATTCTTTCGAATTTAATTAAGCCAATCAGCAACCAGGAAAACAGCTCAGTTAAACGTGCAAAGATGTTGTAGTTTGGATTCTACTTTAAGCTGTATGTCCCGGCCTGATTAGCTGTTATTGTGAATAAAAAGATCATCATTGAGCATACAAACCAAACCAACCAAATCTGTTTTTTATGGGACATATTACTGCTTTTGATATACTGGAAGTTTTCTTCTTCTATTGTAACCTTAAAGTTTTCTTCTATTGAAACCTAAAAAACATATTTTTTTTTTGTATTTATTCTATTTTAACATGCACCATTAGCCCAAAAATTAATTTTTTTAACGCATTTGTATTGATAACATATCCTTGAAAAGTCGTCGAATTTTTTTCTCCTTCAAGTATACGAACCATGTTATAATTTTTTAAGGAATAAATTAAATAAAGTAAAACTTCCACTTTTATTTGACTTCTAATTATTTTTATATACATTTAACAATAAACTGAATGAAAAGTTATGTATTTAATTTTTTTAATTGATAAATAAACAATACGTTATAATAAATATATTTTCATTTGACAAAAACTCCTCATTGTTTAATTCTATAATAGCCAATTTGCTTTATCTCAAATATGTAGTTCTAATTTATTTTATATCAAGCTTGCCTACTTAATCAAATATCATTGTTAAAACTATAAACACATGAAGAAAAATATGGTGTAATCAAATAAATCACTTTCTCAGTTATTTGAAATGTTTTCCCCTCCCTCTTATAAGGAAATACTTGTCTTATTTTCAGAATTTTTCTGCAAACCAGCAATTAGCTGAAGCATGTTTAGTGGTTTCAATTCTGGAACCCAAAGTAAAGTATGTAATATTTAATTCTATATTAATAAAATGTCATATAATACTTAAAAGTTCCATTCAACTTAGCTTTTACACTACACTAATGTATTTAGAAGCTTTGACAAAAACTCTCTCCATCTGTCGGAGGTCCACATTTCAAGACAAAACTACTCTTGCTACAACAAATGATATATGTAAAATGAAAGTTCTTAACGGGACCAATTCACATAAGAAAATTCATCTGGAAGTACCAAAAATTACAACTCTTAAGGCAATATGTTAAGCCTAAATTATAAATGATACGTTCATGTGTCATATATCAGCTTTATGGACTCAAGATTAGTATTATTATATAAAATTTATATGGAAGTGCTTTAAATTTTTACCAGAAGAGTGCTTTTATGATATTTCTATGGGAAGTACATATTTTGGCTGCAAATAGAGATTTTGGATTAGAACTTGCATATTTAGTGACAAGTTGTCTCTTCAAGTTTGTTATCAACTTGATAACATTTTTTTTTTATAAAAAATAACAAATAGTGCAGAGTTTTTCTTATCATGCAATCTTAACAGTGAAATATTTCAGTAAATAAATTTTTCAAAATTATATATGCTTTTTACCTGTACCTGACATATTGTAGTACAAATGTGAGTTGAGGCAGCCATTTAGTGACAGTTATGATCATAAACTTTTCACCAACTTGTTTGAAATGGAACTGTACAAAAATATTACACTAGAAAGGTAATTTAAGAAAATAGTAATGTGTTATTTCTATCTATTTTGCAGGCGGGATTTGCTGAAATGGTTTGTTGGCATTCAACTTTCAGAATACTCTCATTTGTTTCAAGAAACACAAGAAGTAATATGCTTTTCTTATTTATGTTGTGCTCAAACTTGACCATTTTGTGAAGTGACCAACCAAATCATGAACTACCACTTTTTTTCATAAGTTGACTAATTGAAATTGATTTAAGTACAATGTACAAAACATAATAATTTCTAGAAATTTTTACCTTTACTGGTCTTTTCACAGAGTATCTGGCCCCTAGCTGTCCAAGTTAAAAATAGATACATCTACACTATTTCATAAATATACATTTGTATTTTTGACTCGCATGAACTGGCTATTTTGAGATGTCCAGTCATTTTCTAAATTAGCTAACTTTTGGCTTTGGATCATATACTTATTTGTTTAAAAAAAAGTTATGAATTATTCTGGATACTCTTTACATATAAATTAATTGCTAATGCTTGGTTCTTTGTAAACAAGTGATTCAAATGATAAATATTCTTGGCACCTATACTCACGTTTATGACCTTAAAAAAGCTCAGGATATAAAAGTCTTTAACCTTAAAACTTAACTGCAATTTTCTCTATCGTTTTTTTTTTTTTTTTTTTTGTATGTTCATTTATGTTGTTCACTTTATTAGTTATTATTTGAAAGCTATATTACTAATACATTAAAAATGAAATACAACTAGTGTTTAAGGAATTTATTAATCAATTATAAAAATAAACTTTTCAGAGAATCATACCTACATAATTTATTGTCAATCATACTAGTTGAAAATTAGGCAGTCTGTCTGGAATATAGAAGACAATAAATAGCTTTTAGAGCATATACTCACACTTGCCCATTTCTTTTTATTTTACTATTAAAAATCTTTAATTTCTTTCTTAACTATTATCTTAATAACTTACTGATATAAAATTTATTGAATTTTATTTATTAAAAGATTAAAGAGTTATACTTTATAAATGTATACATTATTTGTCTATTTTTCTTTGTATTTCACTTTTATAGAATATTTTATTTTGGTTCTAATTTTCATAGACTTATTTAAAAAGCAAAAGCACTCTTATTAACTAAATTAAAAATGAACTTATTGCTTTAAATAAATAGTAGAAACTGAATAAATTAGAGGCAGGATTATTTTAAATATGTATATTTTAGATTAAATATCTTAATATATTAAATTTAGATTTTTGATTTATATTAACTAGCAGATTAGAGATTCAAACAATAAGGAAGTAAATTTTCACATCTCTGACTTACTTAGCTTTATGAATAATTTTCTTCTCCCTCTAGATTGCCTGGTTAGATAAAATTGATAAAAGATATGCTTGGCTTAAAAAGCACTTAATCTCATTTGAGGAGAAGTTTGCTCGTATGTTTCCACCTGATTGGGAAGTGAGTGAACATATTGCCGTAGAGTTCTGCCATATTACAAGGTTGGTAAATTTGTTACTTTACAAATGTAGTTTATTTCATTTCAAAATTTTGTTATAACATCTACGCTGAAGTTTGGCAATATATTTAACAGGTTGGATTAACAGAATTTGGCATACTTTCTAACTTTGGCAACTTTCACTTAGGAAATTGCATTAGTAAACTTCTAAATTTTTTTTTAATGTTTTTAAATTATTTAAATAATTCTTAATTGTATTTTTACAAAAGTTTTGTTTCAGAAAAAAAATAATAATAATGTAAAGTGAAAATTTCAGTGTTTTTACTTAAAAACATATTACAGAAATGCCACAGTACTTGGAAATCAGGAAAATGTCAGTGAGCTTTTTGATTCTTGAAAAAATCAGTTAATTTTTTAAAATTTCACTTAAATCAGGGACATTTTCAGGCATTTTTTTCCATTCTTCCATATTTTGGCGCAGTTTACATGAAAATTTATGATGATAATCGTAAAAAGTATAATGTTACAGAATAATTTAAACTTTTTACCATCACAAAAACTATTTTTAAAAAACTGTCATGTTATCTTTTTAGCATACATGTTGTATTTGATTAGGGTGTGTACATATCTGAAAAATTGGGGAAATTTGAAAAAATGTTAGCTGTAAAATCAGGGAATTTTTTAGAAATCTGCCAAGAAAATCAGGGAACTTTTTTTCCTGAATTTTTTGACCACTCTCTATTAGATATAACTAGAAATATATATTGATATTTAAATAATTCATAATTTATAATCTAGATATTTTAAACTTTATTTTTGGAACATTTAGAAACCTAAATATATGCTTTATGTTTTCAAGACAGTTTAAAATTTTAATTCAATATACTTTAACTGGTAAATATGCAACACAGTATATATCTAATGTTACACAATTTAGTGTAGCTAATTGCTTATATCTCCTGATGAAAGTTATAATATTCAATTAAATATAATATCCCTAATTGGGGAATGCAAAACAAACCCTAAATCAAGTATAACTGTGTACATATCAAATTGTTTTATATTATAAAATACTGATTTATATAGTAATTGTGCAATTTTTTTCTTTTTCTTCTGAACTACCAATTTATTTTAACCATGAATGTCCTTCTTTTATTTCTAACTAAGTATTGGGACTGAGATAAAGCAGACTTAATCATAGATTTTCATTCCTATTTTTAAGATTTTATTACTGTTATGATGATCAAGTAAAAAACGTGTGGTTAAACTTCACTTTATAATGTTTTAAAGTATCACTAATTTATAATCATCTTACTGGATTAAGGTTAAACGTTGAATTTGAATATTAAAGAAGTTTGATTTTGACATAACTATCACTAAAAAGTCACTTCAGATCTAGATACTATGCATGTACGACTTGGTGACATTATTATGACTAAAATCTGCCCCCGTTAAGGTTAAAAACATATTACAAGAACGCTATAAAATTATATTTCTTATAAATAAAAAATTTGGCAAATTTGGTGATCAAATTGGGGAGAAAATCTGTTACCTAATATACAAGTTCTAATCGGATGTCTCTATTTGGAGCCAATATGTAATCCTCACATAGTTACTATAAAAGCACTCTTCTGGTGGAACTTTAACCCTTTGCGCTCAAGCAACGCCTCTCAGGCACCACATGATTGGATGCCGCAACACGAGAAGACTACTAGGTTTGATGCGGAAATTCGATGCAAGGCCAATGACTGTATTTAGTTTCTATGAAGTGAACACTTAACCTCAAACCGAACCAAAAATGCTGCGAAATGTCTCGAGTTGCTGGTCCCTCTGCTCGAAAAAGGGCTCGAGTGCAAAGGGTTAAAGCATTTCCAGTTGAATTTTATGCAATCTTTCTACTTTCTAACCTTATAAAGGCTTTAAAAATTATACACATGCCTGTAACATTTTAGTTTAGCCTTAAAGAACTGCTCATTTATTTCCGGTCCTTCTGGTTATGACTTCAAGTTGATTTTTAGTAAGAAAATTCATGATGATGAGCTTTTTTATTTGATAAATTACATTTAATTGTAGTATTTGTATGGAAATATTAACCTCAGATGAGTAAAGACTTTGTATAAGATCTACATTTCAGTAGTGAATAGAAGCTAAAATTAAAATTTTATACAAAATTCAAGACAAAAGGATCAGTTTTTAATTGGACAATCTGCAATTTCCTTGAATCCTCACTAGAGTTGTCATCCTTATCTTTTGTGTAAATTATATTTTATTTTTAAAACTATTTTAGTTACAAACTTCATAATTTATTGAATGATTTGTAAAATATTGTTTTTGTTTCATCACACTAAACCAAATTATTTGGAAATGAATAAGTAAAGCTGCGTTATTTGAAAATTAAAAGAACTTTTCTACTGTAGAAAAAAAAATGTTTCTCAAAATCCATTACTGAATTTGATAAGATTATTAATATTTTTACAGAAAAGAGCTTGGAAAGATTATGCTCTCTCGTAAGAGTGAAATAAATGTTCAGCTTTTGTTGTTTGCTATCCAGAAAACAACTGACTTTGAATCCCTACTTGCCAAACGCTTCTCTGGTGTAACTTTGGATACTAGTTTATTAGTCCACCAATTTGTGAAAAAAGAGGTTTGTACCTAATTTCTCTTAAAAAAAAAAATTGTTAGCTATGGATTTTATGGCTTAGTTGAGTGAAAGTTATGGAGCATTTTGTATTAATAGTAAATGATTTTGCTACTTTTGAATTTATTTTTGTTCGTTTAATATCCAATAAAATTAATTTTTTTCTAACTTAAAATTAATTGTAAAATATAGTTATATGAGTTATGTTGGAGTTATATTATTTTTTAAATTCTTTTAACCATTATGTTAAATGGTTGTAAAATGTTTTTGCTTGTATAAGTAAAATAGCACTCATTTTACAATTCAGCAGAAATGTGGATTTTCACTTTTTTTAAACAGATTTGGGTAATTACTGAGATGGGTAGTCCTCAAATTTACCTCATTATGTGAAGTTCAGCTAGGAAGCTGTTGGATGTCTAAATTGAAATTGATTTTTTTTAAAAATTATGATTTTATTTTGGAATCTTCACATGTTATTTGCTTTTAATTTTGTTAGAATTGAATGACAGCCTTTTGTCAGTTATACACTCATGATTTTTCAAAGAGTGAGTTATAAGAGAAAAATGGTTTTATTAGGATATCTTTAAACATGATTTCTGGTTATGTTTTGTGATGTAATATCACATGATCTGAATGTACATGGTTCTTATAATGTTTAGTTTGTTTTTTACTGAGTTCGTTATTTTAATGTAATAGGCTGTATTATTTTTTTATTAGTTAAAAAAGGCAATAGTTTATTTTCTCCCAAATTACCCCTGTTGATTATTTCACTGTTTTTCTATTTCTCGTTTAGTCTACAAATCCATTTGAAGAAACCGATGAAACAAATCCTTTCCAAGAAGATATTAAGAAAGAAAGTGAAACTCCAACATCTGAAAGTTCAGCAGGAGAACACGTTGGTGATATTTTGCATGTCATAAATCATTGTTCCTGACTATAATAATTTTAAACGTTTATCTTTATTATTTATTCTCATTGTTATAGTCTCTTACCTGCAGAAGAGATATGCATTCTGAGCTGAAATTCAAAATGGACCTTTGTTCTTCCCCACTAAGTTTTCTTTTCCCATGCGATAAAAACTCTAAATATAGTATTACGTGGTAGCTCATTATGTTTCATTTCCTTTATTCAAACAATTTAGTTATTTCTATAACATATTTATGATAAACAAAATAATAGGATATATGTTTACATTGGTTATTTTTCTTTCTTGATACTTAGAAAAACCAAAATGACTTCTGATAATTAATAGTTGTCTTTTACCTTCTTACATTATATAATATTTTGGAAATGACATTAAATATGAGTGAGAAGTTTTTTTTTTTATGTTCTCTGGCTTTTAAAAAAAAAAAAAAATTCTTTTTTAGCATTTTCATATGACATTTTTAACTCTGTATATTGGTTTATATTGCCCAACATATATAATTTTGCACTATGAAAATTTTATTAAGTCTCCTTCAGTTTTAACATTTTTGTTCAGATTCATATTGTTTTGACAATATGCCCAACTAGCCACTAAACTACAGGCAAGTATATTGACTATATTTTTAAATGCATTTAAAAACCAAGATAATTACTAACTTTGGCCTTACAACTTTTTAAGATTTGAATAAAAAATAAAGACATTTGCATTTTTAAATTTTTTCTTATTTTTCAGATGAAATAAGATAATTTTAAATAGATGCTGCAATAAAATTTATGTATTTCTAGATTGAAATTTTTTTGATTCGGATACATGTAATTTTAAGTTTTATCTGACAAGCTACATTCATCTTTTGGAATATTTTTTAGTCTCTAAGACTTTCATTTGAGGTAATTAGGCTGAGTTCTCAGATCTTTCATGAGGTTTGAATTAAAATGTTATTATTTAAATGAAATCAATTACAGGTTTTGTGAAAGGAATCATATTTCCATTTAATCATCAAGAGACCTTCCTCACTTTCCCTTTCTTCAAAAAACTTTCTAATACCATTCTTGACTTTTATTCCTTAAATATGATTGTATGGAATTTATATAACTATGAAATACGATAGTACATTCAAAACTATCAATGAATAATGATTTTTTCTACTTTTTAACTATATTATTTGTTAACATTTCCCTTCTTAAAACTGTGCCAGATTTTAAAAATCTTTGCATTTCTTTCCGTATAAGAAGTTCTCTTATTTATTTCTCATATTTAATTTATAGGCACCCATTCCTAAAATACAAAATCCATTCCAAGGCATTATATCCCGATGTTTTGAACCTCATTTAAATATCTATGTTGAACACCAAGATAGGTATAGTTTGTTTTCTAATAATTGATAAATTAATAAAAAAAATTAAAACTATATTTTAAAATTTAATAATCTAAGTTTTCTTTGAACTGATACATTTATCATATTAGTAAACAAATAAAGTTATTCAATTTCAAAACCTCTCTCTGCCCATCTCGTAAAGTTTTGCAGCATAACACAGAAATAATTTTTGATTATTGAGAACTACAAGTCATTGACTTTCAATATTTCATAATTTATAATAATTTTATTTATCAAAAAGTTTTATTCTCAGGAATATTTTTATACTTATAATTAAATAGTGTTTTAAATCGGTCTTTTTTTTATGTGGCCAAGTGATTTTTGAAATAGAACATCACAAACTTAAATAAGACCTTCTAAAATGTTATTAAATATCACTGATTATGTTGCAGAAATTTAGCACAGATGATTGATCAATTCGTAGAAGACACACATAAATCTGGCCTACCAAAGCCTGATGTGAGCCATGCCAGCGTTCTTCCATCCTCGGCTGAGCTGTTTGTGTTCTACAAAAAGTGCCTACTCCAGTGTTCACAGCTCAGCATTGGACATCCCCTCCTAGCTCTGACACTCACTTTTCAAAAATATCTCAGAGAATATGCTTCAAGGGTCTTGCAGAACAGTTTGCCAAAGTGAGTACTGAATTGTTTTTAGATGTAGATTTGTTGCAATTAGATAAAAGTATTGTTGCTATTCTGAGCATTCAAAGTGGGAGGAGGGGAGATTCCAATTGATGTGGCCAGACTGAAGGAAAGTAGGACTTAGTGAATGCAGTCAGTCATCATTCCTTGTTATTCGATTGTATCCCTTGTCATACATTTATTTTTGATGAAATTGTTGAAATCACTAACAGGGTTCCCATGGTCCTTGCAAATTTTTTGATGAAATTTGGTCCTTGAAAATCCATGTAAAAAGGATGAAGTCATCTTGAAAGTCATTGAATTTTTAAGCAACCACCAATAATCTTTGCCTCTGGTTTTTCCATCTCTGTTTTGTATTTTTATGTCTAAAGTATGTAATTTTATGGTCCTGGAATTTAAAAAAAAAAGCTCTTGATTTTTTTTCTTCACTAAGAGTGGGAACCCTGGTTACTCTCCTTTTAATTTTTAACATTAACCATGCTTTGAATCTGTACTATAAATGTATGTGAGACGTATGTTGGTGTTTTAGGGTTGGAAATGCTACTTCTTCTGCTAACTTGATCCAGAGCTTTTTAAAGGAGGGAGAAGCTACTCGGTTTGGTCCATCAGAACAAATACTTGTCTGCAGTATACTTACAACAGCAGATTATTGTCTGGAAACAATAGTACAGGTATATCAGAAAGAAAACATATCTTCAAGAAAAAATGCCTTTGAAAATTATGACCCAGACCAACCAATAATTTTTTGTTTAGATTCTTATGTGTAAATATAATCAATCTCCAAATGTTTAATAGTTAATTCTTGATGTTTCTCCCCTTATTTTATTAGTTTTATTTCTAAACTTTAAAAATATCATTGTTTTTAAAAGTACATATCTTTAATTGGCGTATTTTACATCTTAGCTAGAAGGTAAACTAAAAGAAAAAGTAGATCCAACCCTCTCTAGTCAAATTAATCTGATGGGGGAACAAGATATTTTTCATAAGTAAGTTATTGATTTTATTATATCATTATATATTTAAAATTAATTTTTACTAATTAAAGTTTCAATATATATCTTTCTTATATTTAATGTGTATGTTTATTACTATTAAATTTTGTGTTCTTTTTAGTGTGATATCAAATTGTGTTCACCTGCTTGTTCAAAACCTAGAGTTATCTTGTGAACCAGCCCTAACTACCATGAATAAAGTAAAGAATTTTCTATTTGTGTTTATATCTTTATTTTAGAAACTCATATTTTCATCTTGCTATAATGATCCCATTGGTGTACTTTAACTAAAAATAATTGTTGCCTATTTACAGCATTCTCGTATCTGCTCTTTATCATATTTATATCTCAAAAGGAAAATATTACAAATAACAGTTATGCTCCATAGGTGTTGTATTGTACTTGCCATAAAACTATTTAATATTAAGATATAAATATATGGTTCTAAGAATGATTTCTATTTTGCCTTGTATTTTTTTTTTATGTTTATATTTATGTTATGAATGTAATCATGATTTATATTACGACTAAATATGTAATATACAGACATTGTAAAGGTACATAAAAAACATACAGTACATATTACCTCCAAAAGTATGGTTTGTTTCAGTTCAAATAACTTTATTTAAATATATTTGCTTAAAGATTTTAATAATGATGCCCAGAGTCAGATAAAATGGACGTACGCGCGTACGATATACGCAGGAAATCGGCATATCCCGCAGGAAATTGAAATCAAAAATCTTTCTTTTTTTTTTAAATGCGCCAAACAGATGATCGAGTGATCCGCATTCCGGCAAGAGCGACATCGTTCCGCATGGTTGCTATTCCCCACCTGTTACTCCTAGGAAGAAGGAGAAATTTCAGTTGGGTAAGGTGGGGAAGGGAGAGGTGTTGACTCCCGTAACTCCGGGAGGAAAGAGGTTTGGGGGAGATGCTATTCCCCATATAGTTCCCAGAGTTCATCCTAGGCATTTTTCGAGAGGCGGCGCGCCCTGCCTGCCCTTTTTCTATAAAAATAGCGCCCTTCCTGCCCTTTTTCAGAAAAAAATTTCATCCTGAAAGAATTCGAAAAACTTTCGTTTTTTCCTTCCCAACAGTATGCAATATGTGGATCACCCCTACTGAAATCGCCTGTCGCGCATGCGCATTCATGTTCAAATGCGCAACGTATATATCAGGGACTGAAACCATTGAGTAGATGTCCATATAACGTGCTTCATTAGTAGGTGGATTGTAGGGAGCCGTCTTACATTTTCCAAGTGTACATTAGTAAACTCCGATGGCCATTTCGTACGTGGTTTGATTAAGTGTATTTCGCTGGATTTTTACTATGCCTTCTTCAAAATAGAGAAGAAAGGAATTTGAAAGACTGGATTAACTTAGTTAAAGGTGTATAACCATCAAATGTTTACACTAAGAATTTAAAAAGAATATTTCCGTTTGGACACGCGTAATTGCGATGTCCTCCTGTTAAATTTAGGGAGTGTTTTTGATAGTTTACCTGTTACCAATTAATTTCAAAACATCCATTTCATATTTAAAATTGAACATAACAGGAATGCAATCAAAATCCCAGATTATTTCCGATTTTTTAAAAAATAAAACCTTTAATACAGCTTACATAATAGTGGCATGCACGGCAAAAAAAATCGCCGTTTTGACGCTAAATTTGATCCGCTTTGGAAATTAAAAACATGCACAAATTTCAGGACATAGTCCAAATTCTTTAGTCGGAATACTCCTTGGGATATCCCACAATGAATAATGCTAAATTTGAAGAAACTCTATTCTCTATCTAACAATGGCAAACCTAAGAGATGAAGTTTAAGGTTGATTCATTCAAACTTTAAAAATTTTTAAAGAGTGAAAAGTTCTTATCTTAAAACATTTTTATTATACTAAAAAATTCTTATCTTAATTTTACTGTATTGTAAATGGATAATTTTAGAAAAATTACTATTTGATGAAAATTTTACTGTGTATATTGCACTTTAATTTCAATAATAATTTTCTCATAATTAGGACTGAAGCATTTTATCAGTATTTTGATGTCTTTTAAGTATCTGAGCGAGTTTTTGATTCACAGATTTTTGCATTATTATTTTTTTTCCCTTCAGAATATTGAAAATTATTTATCGTGGTAGAAAAGTATAACAATATTGAAATTGTGGCAGAAAACGGGTATGGAAATTTCTGCAATTTGCCATAAAAGTGCCCTTGTAAACAGGAATTGCCCTTTTTTTGGAAAATAGCGCCCTGCCCTTTTTCATTTTTAGGATGAACTCTGTAGTTCCTTACCAGTTTCTTCTAGGAAGAAGGAGAAATTCCAGTTAGGTTGGACAGGGAAGAGAGAAGTGTTGACACCCGTAGGGAGGGGGGGGGGGGGACTTCATTTCCTAATTTTGGAATCTGAACCTATTGAAACATGCAATTACAAGTTTTTCCTTTGCTGTAACTTTTTCATTCCATTTGCATCTTGAGTTTTTGGCACTTGAGAGTTTATTTCCTTCAATCTTCTTTTTAATTTGAAAGAATTCTTGGGATATTTCATCGTAATTTAAAAGAAACCACATTTTTCTTTAAAATGAAAAGGAGCTATCCAAGCAAGACAAGGAAAATAAAATGCTGTATTAGCAATGAAGAATTGTTGGAGCAAAACTATTTCCATCATTTAAATCAAAAGCACAAAAATTAAAACAGTTAGGAAAGGAGGCATACTGGACGAGCGTCAATGTTTGCTTTCGTTTCACAAGCTCAACCTTGAAGCCAACCCAGTACTAATGACCCTTAATATTGAAAGTGAAAATTTGCCATTGGAAACCGATGTTTATCCTGCAGAGTCTGATGCTTCCAAAATCAATGCCAAGATGGTTTTGAATTAAACAACTTTAAATCCTCAATAGTACGCAATTTTTTTTTTTCTGCTGTATAATTAAAAATGCACAGACTCGCAGGAAATTTTTGGTAATGGTATTTGTGTACGCAGGAAGAAAATATTTTTCTAGAGCCCTGATGATGCCTAGTAATGAGGGCAGAAACCTCTTTTGTACTAAACTTGTCCATATTATACAACTTGAAATATGTATAACTTCAGATCCAATGGGCTGCTTTTGAAGCTGTTGGGGATCAGAGCAGCTATGTCACTGCCATCACATCACATCTGAGACAGACACTGCCTTTGCTAAGAGATAACCTAACGACCTCCCGCAAATACTTCACCAAGTTTTGTATGAACTTTGCAAAGTAAGTTTAGATTTCAAGTTCATTTCCATGATTTATAAGTAGAAATAATATTACAGATAAATATATGTATTAATGTTGATATTGTGTTATTTTACAGTTCTTTTATTCCAAAGCTTGTATCTCATTTGTTTAAATGCAAGCCAGTTAGTCCTATTGGAGCTGAACAGGTATTCATGATTTATAGCAAAATTCTTATGTTATTTATTGTAAAGTTCAATTATAAATCATTAATGGTGGTTTCTTTTTAGCTACTTTTAGATACACATATGTTGAAAACAATTTTGCTAGAACTTCCTTCCTTAGGATCTGTATCTATTAGAAAACCTCCTCCTATGTAAGTTACTTAAATTTAATTAAAAAAAAAAATATGTTTTGATATTAAATGAAGGATGTTAGTTTTAATCATCTTTATTTATAGTATGAAAATTATAAACTGAAAGATGTAACTGGATTGATTGAGTTAACATGTTATTAAAATTGTTATCTTTTTCTACTCATAATGAAAATCATTATCAATCAATAATGACTTTTTATAAAATTTTAGTCCACGGACATAACACTGTGACATTAATTTTGAAGATATGTATATAACATATAAAGCCTAATATATTTCAAAAGCATCTTAAAAGAATAAATTATTGGAACCTTTTGTTTTATGTTTGCTTTACATATTTGATTTAAAATGTTTTGAAGTTGGAATTGAAGAAATTTGTTTTTTCAATAAATATAATTCCTTGCAAATGTTTCAAATCTGGATTTTTTTCATTTTTTAAGTCACTAGTGCAGTCTTTCTTGATTATTGTTAATTTTTATTTAAGTCAATTAAGAGGTGAAATTAGACAACCTTTTCCTTCAAAATATCTTTTTTGCATCTATATTTTTAGGATTCTGAACATAAATCAGTATTTGTAATAATAGAACTGGAAAAAAAAAAACACACACACACAAGACAATTAGTTCTGAAACCGGCAACATCCCACACTGTTATATTATCTTTTGTTTAGGTCAATCAGAAATAAACATAATCAAAATATTATTTCCAAAAATCTTTCAAATGTCAAAAAACTATGCACTAAAACTATTATATTTTGTTACTTTTTAAGCTGTATAATATTTTATCCACTTGAAAAGTAATGTTACTTATATTTTATAACTTTTTATTTTAAATTTAATTTCATTAAATAATTCTCTACAGTTTTTATTCTCCATGTCACTTCAGTTTTATAATCTATGTATGGCACAATCTCACAAATATGTATTCCAGGTATACAAAAATTGTGGTGAAGGGTATGACTAAAGCAGAAATGATATTGAAGGTAAATATGAACAATTTCATTGATTTTTTTCAGGATTGATATCAATTATCCCAAAACTATCCCGATTTGTGCCGACTTTTCAAGGATTTCCATTTTCAAGGTCTAAATTGAAATCGAAGTGTTTAAAAGTGCAAAAATTCATTTTTTAACCATAATTAAGAAGTATTAATATTATTTAAGGAGATGAGCAATTTAAAAAAACTTTGACAAGTTTATATTTTGAGACAAGTTAGTAATCCATTTCTGTTCGGAAAGAATGCTTACTATTCAGTCCATTTTTCCCCTTTAAATTCACGATTTTCCTCATACATGTCGCTACCATGTCTTTCTAATTAAGTATATCATTGGCAAAAGGCGATTTAGCAGTGCATGAAACCACAAACATTGATGTCTATCTCAGTTAGAGACTAGAGAACAACAAACATCAATAATAGCTTGATGCAACTGACACTGTGATGCATGGTAGGCAAACTTCTATTAAACAATCTAATTGTTCCGTATTTTGACTGAGAAGATGGCAGGTGGTGGTGGTATTCTGATTTTAAGTTGATATTTGAGAACAGCATTACAAGTCCACCTTGTTCATTTCTGTCTCATTTGCTTATTTCACAGATTTGAAATTACGCTGTAAGTTTGTTATGGGTTTACTCAAACAAAATACACATTTATTGCTTAATCAGTTTATTCTTATGTTGAGTTATTTAGAACTTGAAAAGCCGCAAATATTCATGAGAAGTTTCACATGGTCCTAGCTGCAATCTGCCAACCCCTTTGTTAGACCAAACAAATATTTCTAGGCATTGTATTTGCAAGTCTTTGTATAATATGATTTATAATAATGTTTTTTTAGAAAAAAACTATTTTGCATGTACAGTAGCTTACAAAAGTTTTGAGATATGTTTTTCTGTCCTAACTTTTTCTGTATGCAAAATTTCTTAAATGTGTAAATTAGTAATTTGTAGCCGTTTTAAAGCTCAACAAGATGCAACATTAGAAAAATTGAGACATGCATGATTAAAAATAATTTGAAAATTTTCAAAATTACTTAAACAAAAGTTTTGAGACGATTAATTTTTCTAAACTTTTAGTGAAATCTCAATGTAAGGAAATACTGTAATATAATTAATATTTAGTTGCATATCCTTTTGCTTTGAGAACTGTGACACTCCGTCTGGGTATGGAATTAACAAGGCTTTCTGGGGTGGACCTAGGGATTTTTGCCCATCCTGATTGAAGATCCTCAAGGAGTTCTGTCTTTGAAAAATGCTTCTGTGTCTCCACTTTTCTTTGGATGTGTTCCTTAAGGTGTTCAATTGGATTGAGGTCAGGTGACTGACTCAGCCTGTCCAAAACTTTGATTTTCTTAGCTGTAAACCAATTTGTCACCATTTTGGAATTATGCTTGGGATCATTATCCTGTTGAGACATTCATCCACGAGGTATCTTTTTACGAGCATAAGGCAGCATGGGATCTTTTAAAATGTTTTCATTTTAACCTATAATCTCCTCGATGTGTATGAAGGGGACGCCACCATCATGATGGAAAGCTCCCAGACCATTACTGATCCGTTTCCGTTCTTCACTGTTAGATGTTAGTGCAGGGGATCCATTCTGTTGTGTTTTGGACGACAAATATAATGTCAGCCATCACTTTCAAACAAATTGAATTTGGATTTATCACTTTAAAGTGCCTTCTTTCAATCTTTGGTTGTCCACGTTTCGTGCTCCTTAGACAATTTCAATCTGATTTTCCTATTCTTTGTTCGGATGAAAGGTTTTTTCGTAGGGACTCATGCATGTTCGATGGCCATCTCCTTGCAGATTCGAACCTGACCACCTTCGGATTAACGTATCTTGATATTCAGTTGTTTTTCTTTGGGCTCCTGATTTTGAAGATCGCGCACCATTTCTGGGAGCATGACTAGGTAAAGATAATTTGCATATCTGCGCAAAGGTATCGAAATATTGAACTCATTTGTATACAACTCGGATAAAAATGAAATATCGAAAACGGAATTTAAAAGCCAGGGACGGGATACGAACCTACTTTTTCTGTGTGGAATTCCTCTGACCTAGCAGAGCCCTTGTGTGTGTGACAATATCGCATGTATTTAAGTAAAATATTAAAAACTTTAATTTTATCAGATCGTCTCATAACTTCTACTTTTAACTTTTCAAATTCACGTTTGGTATTTTTTAAGTTAACAATTTTCACACATATCATTAATTTCTCACCATGTAGGATGACTAAAGCTACTAATTTATAATTTACATCATTTAAGAAATTTTGCTTACAGAAAAAGTTGGAATAAAAAAACATATTGTCTCACAACTTTTGCGAGTTACTGTAGCCAATAAGCTATTTAATAAAAAATTGTTTTTAATGTACTATTTCAAATAAAAAAAAATCATGTTTAAATCTTTTATTTAAAGTTTGTTTCTTTTAATTATTTAAAAAATGAGACATTTTGACTAAAATTTTAAAAACATTTCTGAAAGTTTTATATTAACAATTCTCTTGAAGATTCTTATCTTTTTTTTTCATAACCAAGGGTCAAAAAAGCCCAACAAATCAAAACAATTAAGGACTTTTCAATGTTTGCCACATTTTTCTTGAACTTAAAAAAAAAAAAAAACTTGTGTTTTAAAGGACTCTTAAGAACCCATTGTTCTAGTTATTCTAAGTAGTTACACCTAGTTCTTAAGTAACAATAATTTACTCACATATTTATATTTTTCTAAGGTTGTAATGGCACCTCATGAAAATGCTCAAAGCTTTGTAGAAAATTATATGAAGTTGCTTCCCGAATCTGATATTACAGAATTTCAAAAAGTTTTAGATATGAAGGTGAGTTTTTATATATGTGCTTTAAAAAAGTTACTCTGCTTCTGCTGTCTAGTTTAAAGAAAATTTTTCAAAGTTATCATATTTTATTGTATATTTAAAATAAAGTGTTTTATTTTTAATGAGTTTTTATACCAATTAATAAAACAAGGAGTTTTCCTGTGACTTGGGACAGTGTCTAATAGACACTGTCTATAGAAAATTACTATCAGTGTTCGTAGAACTCAAAAATTATAAGTATGTAGTTTATGTTCTCAAATTTCTGCTCTGATAGCCAGAATATTAAAATTTGAATCGGATGTTAATAAAATGTCATCGGATTATTTTATTTAATCAATTTTTCAAGCTTTTTAACATTCAGTTTGTTGTAAGATAGTTTCTTCTGAAATTTCCACCAGATGGCAGTCTACAACCGAGTCGATTGTTTTTTATTTTTATCAAATTACTTATTCATTTTACTTATTGTGCTTAGGGAAAGTTTGTTTTTGTGAGTGTTTGTTTTTTATTCTTTTATTAGCAGTTTATATTTTGTTCTTGTAGTTATTGCTTTTTTTTACATTTTGTGAAGTAATTAATGTTTTGGGGAATTTTGTTTTTTTGTAAGTTTCTTCCTCAGAAAAGGAGGTATTTTTGAAAATAATTTTTTTTGTGTGCTTTTTCTTAAGCGGAGCGGACTTATACTAACTAAATAAAAGTTTTTTTTTTTTAATTCTTAAAGGAGGAGTGAATTGTACGATTGCATTTTTATTACGTTTCTCATGAGAAAGGAATTTATATCGATGTGGAAAAGGAAAAAATATAATTAAAACTGTATGAAATTAATGTGAATATTTAATTATTATCAAACTGATTGCCATAATTTTATCAAGTAGCTTTGTATATAAAGCAGAGCTAGGTAAATTACAATTTAATTTAATAAAAAGTTAGGTTACTATCTCAAGCTACAGCTATTTAAAATTTATTGTTATAAACGCAATCTAATTGGTGACAATTAAAGGTTTAGTGCTTAATATTGAGTGACATAATAAGATGTAGTTATTATAAGTCCATGTGTTCGAGTAATAATTTTCAATATTATGTACAAATGTTAAGAAGAATCTCTTTAAAACAAAAAACATTTTTGTTTCTTTTGCAGGGTTTGAAAAGAAGCGAGTTGAATGCCATGACTGAAATCTTCCGATCTCATCAACCTTCCCTTCCCACTATTGGCAACCATCAGCAAGATCTTGATGTTAGCTATACTCCATCAACAATAAGTACTCCTGAACATGAATCTAGTCGTATAAGAAGATTGGAGAAATTAATCAAACGTCTGTAAAATTTAATTTTGTACCGTCCAATTATCAATATATTTATTTTCTCAGTTATTGTAGTATTTAATTATATAACATTCTGAACACAAGCAATGGATTTAATTATGAAGGGATTTAAATGCATTTTTGCACCATGTACAACTTTTATTGTTCAGTCAATTGCATCTGTTAAGAAATAGGTATCTGGTGAGGTTCTTAACTTTCTCATCTAAAGAAATATAGATGGGTGGATATTGATGTTTATCAAATTTAAAAAATATAGCCATCAGCGACATAATTTTTTTTAGTTTCAGTTAAAAATAGTAGCTTTGTATAGACAGATATACCAAAATCTTTTGTATAAGCTTGTCACTATATTAGTACTGATACTAAAAATAAGAGAAATTTATTTTAAATTAATTAAATAAGCTAATTGGAAATGAAAAGATGTGGCAACAGAAAATAAAATTATTTATATTTTGTTTTCATTGTTGCATGCCATTTTGTATCATGGCACCCATTCTTCATTATAACTTTGTTAAAAAGGTCGGAAATGGTGATTTTTGAGCTTCCAGACCCTTGCGTAAACCTGTTTCAGTTGACCAAAAGTTGTTTACATTTTTCTACTTTTATTAAAATCAATTGCATTATTTCAGACTTATGGAAGGTATACATCTTCAATAGTTTTGAAATCAGCATGTGATATTACTCTGAAATATTTAAAATGAAGGTTGATTTTTAGATGATTACCATACATTCCAAAGCTTGGATAAGTAAAATTTATGTTAAGTTTTATAGTATTTTAACTGGAAGTAGTTTTAATAACTTTTTTAAGTTTAGTTAATCAAATGAAGAGGATTGCCATATTTAAAAGTAGACTATTGATATCTCATTTGAAAATCTTATGATTAAAGTCTGCTATGACAGCAAAATTTTTGTACTTAAATAACAAATACATTTTAAATATTACCTAAATTTCTAGATTAATAATAAACTAACCGTTTAACACTTATTACATACATAATTATAGTGGTTTTAAACAGGGTTCCCACTCAAATCTCGGAATGAAAATCAATGACTTTTAAGGACCTAAATAATGTTTTTAAGGACCTTTGAAAAATTGCTTTCAGGCATCATGTATATTTATAAATTTTTAATAAAGGATATTCTACCAAAAAAGTAACAAGTTGATGCATGTGTAATACAAATATATCAGAGAATTCCGATATGGTGTAGAAGAGTGGCAGTCACATCGTGATAGCAAATCTAAGTGGTATTTTTGTAAATTTTACAGATGGTCAAACTACATCCACAAAAATTTAGGACTTTTAAGGACCTCAAAGCATTTTCAATGACTTTAAGCATTTTCAAGGCCTTGAAAACAAGTAAAAAAATATTGAGCACTTTTAATGACCGTGGAAACCCTGTTAAATATGGTTTTCAAAATGTAGTTTTTTCAAAATTGTTAAATGATTTTTTAAAAAAATTACTCTGTAAAATCAGATAATTTTGTTGATATTGAATCTGACTAAAATGTAAAGGCCTTTGAGTTATTCCCTCCAGTCCAGGGTTGCTTGTCCCTAGCTCATACATCTGAAGTTGTCCCTTTTTTTTTCTCTCATCCTTTAGAAAGTCAAGTTGGGCTTTCCTCTTTTTCCACTTTCCATCAAGTGCTCATATGAGTGTTGCTCTTGTAAGGTTTGATGGTTGCATTTGCATGACATATCCATCCAATTTTACCTTCTTTGAGTTCAGTTTTCTAGGGATTGTTTTTTTGTGGTAGCGTAGAGTTCAGTTTTATTTATTTTGGCCATACATATTCTTAGTATTTTTTGGAAACATTTGGTTTAGAAATCATTTCTTTTCTTTATTTTAGTTAATTTCCATATTAATGCTTATAATGCACATTAAAAATAATAAATGCATTTTGTTTTATAAAAAATGTTGTGCATTTATGTTATTTAAAAATGTATGTGAAACTTAATTCCAAGATTTAACTCTTCAAATAACAGGAATTTAAAAATAAATTTGCAAAAATAACTAGAATTTTGATTGATCAAGCTAAACAAAAATTGTTTTTAATGACCTTTCGTCTAATATCTTCAATTTTAAAGATTACAGAACTTTCAAATTTAGATAATGATTCAGAGAAATAATGGATGTATACTTTTTCATAATTATGACAATAAATGGTAAATATAAACTGGATAAAGATAGATACAGATAAAGTTTATTTCCTTTCTAAATAACACTATTTCGATTAAAAATGTAATATTTAAGTACCAAAAGAAAAAAAAAATCACTAAAACAGTCTTTTAAATTAAAATTTCATATTTTTTATTGCAAATTTTTTAAACATGTTGAATATATGGTTTGAATATGTTTACAGTACAAAACAACATATTTTTTATACGTATAAAAGTTCTGCATAAATTTTCACTTATACAGAAATTGTAGCAAAGCGAGTAATTGTATATCTTATACCCCATTCACTAAACACGAAGAATCATATTCTCCATTCAATGAATTTTCTGCAGGGTTATCATCAACAACAATATGCAAGGAAGATGTAAAATCCGTTAACTCGCCCTCAACTGTCGTCAGGTTCCATTCTCGAACCTTTTGAACTTCCAATCCAACAACATAATTCTCCTCTGTATAGCATGGATCATATAAAACACTTGAACTATACATATATTCACTGGACTTTGGAAAATTGTTTATAGTTTCAGAAAACTCCTTCATCACCAACCTTGGCTCCAGCTCAATATTCTGGTAGTATGGTAAGTCACAGTCATATTTCAAATCCCCTTTGCAGTTTTCATTAAGCAAATTCGGGTCTATAGACACAGAGCTCTCGTATGACTTCTCACCATTCGACAGGCTGCAAGATCTGTTGAATAAGGTGGATGTCTTTACTGAGTCCCCGTTGACTGTATAAAAGGTACGTTTGGGCACTAGCTTTGGAGCAAAGTAGACTGATGTACAGTAAGACTTCTCTGTGTTGACATTGCAGGAACTCTTGAAGGCAGTCGATGATTTTGATCCTTCCTTTCGTAGGATTATGCTCTCAGAAAATGATTTTTCAATCATGTTTGGTTTTGGTGATAGTTTTAGGGAATGACAATTGATGAAACTCTGATTTTTATTTTAGGGTGGCTTGTTAGGTCATTTATTTGCACCTGAAAGAAGAAAATTAGAATTAAGCAATACAAGGATTTTGTTGTTTAGATAAGAATGTACTATGTGTGTCAGAGAATATTGTAATATTCATTTCATTTTATAAGAGATACAAGATGTTTAAGTAATGTAAAAAAATCACCAATAACTCCTTCCATGTGCTAATTTTCAAATTAATTATGCTTATGATGATATTTTTTATATTTTAAAATAGAAATATTTATTGTTGAATTCTGGTAGGTTATAGTTCACACACTCGTGTAATTTCTATAACGTATTCATTCCATTCACTGGGCTAGCCAGTTCATTAGTGGCCTGCCTGTACTTGGCAGCTGCAGTGAATCAAGCTTTTTCATTTACTGGTGCGTAACTTCCTTCACCCGTACTCTCATGTGACCATTGAATGGTGGCATAATGCTCGCCAATAGCTGGATTGTTCCAGTTGCTGACACTGTGTAAATGGAAAGCTGGCATTGCAATCAACTCATGACAGTAATCTTTCAATCAACGTATCAGCTTGCATTCCAGCCTCAGCAATTAAATCAGCTTCACCTTCTTATGCTTGACTGGTAGAAAAATATTCATCTCTGACGATTTCGAATCCAGGCACTTGTACAAATCACATGTTTTTCTGTAACTTCAAATAACTCAGATTTAAAAGCAAACATGGTGATCTTCTATCGGGAAAATGGTTCTAGACATCGCTTTTCAAAAAAATCTGTCTTTTCATGGTAAGTTAAGAAATTTTGCTTTATTATTAAAGTTCTCTTTTAATGAATATTGAATATTCTAAAGCAGTGATTCTCAACCACTGTGCCGCGGCACTTTTGTGTGCCGCCAAATTTTAGAAATGTATATAGTAAAAATTATAATGCTTTTTTTTTATTACGAGTTAAGTTTAAATTAAAGAAAAGTACTTATATATATATGAATATTGTAACGAAGATTTTTCTCTTTCACCGCTTTGTTACATATTTCTCTGTGTCTCCTTTTTGGCCTATTTTTTACTCTAGTTTTTTTATATACAACCCCCTGCAGGTGTGTGAGTGTGCGTCTTGTTGTCTGGTTGGTTGTATTCAGATTATCTGGCGCCGTCAGCAACACGAGGGCTATAATGCG
Organism: Linyphia triangularis; assembly: GCA_963978545.1. Classification (NCBI taxonomy): domain Eukaryota; kingdom Metazoa; phylum Arthropoda; class Arachnida; order Araneae; family Linyphiidae; genus Linyphia; species Linyphia triangularis. The sequence continues at coordinate 39,402,290 of OZ021732.1, read as the reverse complement.
CCGAAACATTCCTTGTTGTCTGATGTTTGGAAAGCACATCCGTTGAGACTTTGTTTCCTACGAATTCCGCGGGCTATTTCAAAGATCACTTCGCCACTTTCGGATTAGATTTTTACGCAAAATTGTTATTGACCATTTGACAACATTAGAGGAGAGAATTATTCATTATTTCCCAAATTTAGATTTAAAAAAATTTTATTGGGTTCGTAATCCATTTGTGATAACGAATACTTCTGTATTTGAATTAACTTTGAATGAAGAGGAAGAACTAATTTCACTTTCTAATAATCGAGATTTAATTTTAAAATATTCAGAAGAATCAATTAATTCCTTTGAATTAACATTAGATGCGATAATCCCATGATAGCCAAAAAAGCTTTAAAAATATTATTACGATTTTCTACATCTTGTTTGTGTGAATTCAAATTTTCAGGATTAAGCAACATAAGAACGAAAAAAAGATCGAGACTGTTAAATGTAGAAGACGATATGAGAGTAGCATTGTCATTTTTAAGACCAAATATAAATGAAATTATCAAAAAACATCAAGCTCAAATTTCTCATTAAAAGTATTCTTATTATTCATTTGTAATTAATCCCTTAATAAACGTACTGTTGTTTTTGTAGTACATATTCCAATTATTATCATAAACTATTTTACTTACCTATAATATGCATTATAGGTAAGTAAACAACTTTTAAACTTGTCTTTTTCTTTGTGTGCCGAAATTTTTTGAAATCGTTAAAAGTGTGCCGCGACAAGAAAAAGGTTGAGAATCACTGCTCTAAAGAAAGAGTACATACGTTTATATAATATTTTTTATTCATATGCCCACTCCCCATTGACACTCGAAGTTCAAGGCGAATTCATTTATCAAAATCGGTTTATCTATCAAAGCATCACATGTGGACGAGAATGTGACGTTAGCACACAAAAAATGCATACCATATACTGTTACAAGTTCATTTGGAGTTCAAAGTTACCAATCGGCAGAATACTATCACAGTGGTCTCTTCCGGGATTAATTTTACCAGACAAAACAGAAATGGACAGTAAATTTTGTCGCCAAAAAATGTCGCTAAATGTTTAAAATTTGTAAAATTAATAATCACCGAAAACTAGTCAAGTTGGCGATTTTTTTTTCTTACGTAAGCATGACAAATCAAACTTTAAATTAGACAAATCTTATTAAATGTCAAAGCAGTTTCCAGTTTTATATTGAAATGAAGGTTAATTTAAAATTTTTCCCAACTTGACAGTATATATTTGTGACAAATAATATAAATTTGAGAATCTTTACTGCCTTGCATGGATCACACATCTAAATAAGGTCTTTCCTGGGTGGGCTTTTAAGCCGAAGAACATCCATGATATAAGTATGAAATGTGGAGAGCCATTCATCTCTACCCTTTAAAACAACTACTATTTTGTATTGAGGACTAAGAAGTCACAAGTATTGCAGCGCTCAACAACAAGGGCTGACTGCTGGACAAGTTCACGAACAAAGAAAACAATTGTTATTGCGGTCACAGCCAATCACGCGGACTCAAGAATATCTATTAAATGAAACCCTCTACTCATTCCGCTCCTCCACTAGTTGAAATATTAAAAAAAAAAAAAGAAAAAAAAAAAAAAAACTCTGGAGTTGACAAGCTGACCTCATCATTTACAATGGTTTCTTTTATCGGTCTCGCAAGAGGCACTTCGGAAGGAACACATGTCATCATGCGACAGGAATGTTATTTTTTTTTTTTTTTTTTTTTTTTTTTTTTTTTAGAATGACCAAAGAATATCTAATGTTTCCAACTACGAGTAATTTTTTGCTATTCTGAGAAATATTTTTTGAGGGTGCATAACGTATGGTTTGAAAGATTAGGTCACATTTGTATTAATTATAAAATTAACATGCAACCTATAAACTAAGATAAGGCTAATTATTATAATTTTTATTATTCAGATTTAAGTGACGATTAAAATTTAAATTCTTCATAGTGGATGTTCTACCATCCAATTATATTTTCTCGAGGAAGAGATTTCGCGATTATTTAAAATTATGAAAATTTCCACTCAAGCTTAGTATTTTGTTTGTTACCTGAACAGAATTAAATTCTTGAAGATATTCATTTATTTCGTATAACGCTACAAAATAATTTATAATGTTTTAGGAATTTCTCTTCTAAAAAACTCGAACGAGTAAACTTGTCAATTTTTATTTTACTTAATTCAAAGAGATTACGAGTCTGTTAATAGTTTATCTTCCAAGTTAAAATGCCTTAAATGTACTGATTGCTTCCGGGTTGCCTTAAAAGCTTTTTAGTGATTACTTCAAATTTACCTATCTCTTTGTGTTCCAAGACAAAGCTTAGCTGATGGATATAGAGACACTAGTTAAACAAGGTTACGTAAGAGTTACTTTTTATATTTTTAATGCTTTGTCGGAGGTAATTATTATTTGGCGTTTTACTATTGGTATAGTCTATGATAGAAAAAACTATTGTATTAAATTTTTGCCTATAGAAAGGTTTTGTTGTTAAATTAAAATTATCAAAGTGCTCTGATATCTATAAGTTATTCAGAGACTCAGGTTATCTATTTTTGAGCGCCTAACAGGATTCCTTAAAAATTGAAATAGAAAGATGTACATAAATGAAAATTTCAGTTGAAAACTTGAAACTTGTAATTTAACAAATAATGCTTTGTAACATTTCTCCTGTTACTTTTTTTATTTTGAATTTAAAGTAAATTACAAGTTAAAATGTAAGATCATATAGTTAATTTGTTAACAGAATGTGCTTAGGGTGATTCTATGCTGATGCACGTGGCATTTTGCAAACATTTTTGTTCTTAATATTATTTGGTGATAAATTTTCATTAAAAAAAGTATTTGAAATAGGTTAAATGTATATTTTTACTTTCAATTACACATATGTCAACATAGGGTAATGATTTGCATATCTACACACTTTGAAGCGTACTGGGCTAAAAAAAGTGGTACAGAAAAAATGTCGAGTCAGCATAACTCTCGAACTGACCTACGATGTTCAACTTTTGTATAATAGTTAATGGTAGCCGTGCGACGTGTCATTAAGGTTTTCCTGAAAATTGTGCATGCGCTAAGGTAGCTGTCAGTGAAAAATTTATTTATTACGGCAATTGCAAAAGCCGACGATAACGATTTTGATAATAGTAGCTGTTGTAATGCCTCTTAAGGTGGGTGTTCTAAGCATGCCCATCGAAATTCCCGTACAAATGCGATAACAGCGTAAAAAGTTGAAAAACGAATATCTTTAATACAGTCCTCTTCTTTTGAGCATTGCTCATCAACGACTATTTCTATTTAGTTTCACTTGCTAGGGAGGATAGTTAAAAATTATCGAAAAAGTATATATATATATATATATATATATATATATATATATATATATTGCGGGGAGACAATATTAGAATTATCATGAGAAGTATCGCCAAACTGACCATATTTTTAAATGAATTAAAATATGAAAAAAGTTAATATAACACCAATCCACGTCAAACTTAAATATAGTGACCAGTATTATAGTGTATTTAAAAGTTGTGCTATGTTCCCCACCCCTAGTTAATGATCTGACGGGACGTTCCGGTCATCATCGTATTATTAAAATTCGTTATTTTAATGTGATTACATTTTAAAATAAAGTAGCGTAAAATGTCGCCGATCAAACGGTATAGTGGTTAGCGTGCTAGTTTCTAGACCGCGAGGCTGCGGGTTCGAGTCCCGTGTACGGCATGGGTGTTTGTAAATGTATGTTGGCTTGTCTAATGACGAATGTTTCGGTGCATTATAGCCCTCGTGTTGCTGACGGTGCCAGATAATCTGAAAACACCCAACCAACCAGCGTAAAATGTCCTGTGCATGACCGGTAAATCGCTCTATAAATTTACAAAATAAAATATTTCTATTGGCGATGTATTGTTTAATCCTCCATATGAAGTATAATTATAATAACCCTTACTCTTGATGCTGTCTGTGAACGAATGAGAATATTTTTAACTAGGGGGTGTGGAACATCGGACAACTCTCATTTACTACTGGCCTCGGCATTTAAAGTTGCTATGTATTGGCGTATTTCATCCTTTTCATTCTCGCAAAAAAAAAAAAAAAAAAAAAAAAAAAAAAAACCCACCGAATTTGGCGATATGTTTTTCAATAAATATTGCATTATCTTCTTCAATCTTGTAAGTTAAACAGAGGAGAAACAGTCGTTGATGAGTGATGTTCAAGGAAAGATAACTCTGTGTTCAAGACATTCCCCCCCCCCCACTTTTTATTCTTTTATCCCATTCCTATCGAAATTTGGGAGGTATAGATGTTTAAGCACCTTTAAGATGCTCTAAACATCCAGACCACATTGCATCCACAGACATTAACCCCAACGATATTAATCAAAATTGTTAGAGTCGTTTTTCGGCGATTGTTGAATAACAATCATTTTAATAGCAGCTATGTCATGCGCAATTTTGACGAAAGCTTTAATGACATGTCTCACGGTCACCAGTAGCCCACACGCAAAATTTGACCATCGAAGGTCAATACATTCGGGAGTTATGCTGACCACAAGAACATAGTTAGCATATTGACAATTGAAACTAAAAAATGCAACATGGATGACGAAAAAAATTTCCTTTTTGTGTATCTTTCCAATATTTTTTTTTATCTAATTTTCTTACATTCATAAATAAGTAAAATGTAAACTTCAAAATTTCTGATATCTAATCAAATATTTAAGTTCATAGAACACTCAGCTATTTTCGTCAATAATGCTCAGCTATATTACAATGCTAAATTGAGTCACACTACAGCAACGTGAGCTTTTAGTATGAAGCAATTGACAGTGAAAAAAATAAATGCTTATTCCGCTTTCGAACATACGTGTACTGTATAGTTCGATGCGTAATCTTTGCGGATGCAGCACGTATGTCTTTTGGTATGCGGTTTCGTGTTGGAAGATGGGGATATTGACGGTTGTTATAGCCTGCGGGTTGGAACACACCATTAATGGATATGACGATTGCGTGATTTAGATAGAATGCAGGGTGTGATTGCTCTTGAAATTGCCGATTATTTCTGACCTGTTTCGGATCATCGCATACTCATTTTTCACAGGATTTCTAAACAAGAAAGAACACAAATTTTCGGGTCTGGTCATAGAAGAAATATCTTGTATGATCAGATTCAAAAACAAAAATATATATATACTGAAATATGATATTTATTTATATGGTTATTTTGGGAAGAGATATTTGCTGACCGTCGCGCTCTTTATGGGAAAATTAAATTGTTTTTTCCTACTTGAAGCATAAGTGGTGAAATTCTTTATAAATGACTTCACGAAAGACGTTCCCTTCGAAATTGAAACTACTTAATAGCTCTAATGTTTTGGTGCTGTATGGTTATTTTGGGAAGAGAGCTCTTACGCCAAAAATTATTCAATCCAATCAATCCACTGACCGTGAAAAGTAGCAGTTTGCCAGGTTTTTGAGTAAAAACAATAACAAAAATTGATGAAATCAAACTACATTAAAATTTTAATTACTTTTTATGGCATTAAATCATTCCTTTGTGTTATTTATCTTTTTATGTAAAGTCAGTTTAAATACTTTACAGAGCCTTATTTATGGACGCCTGGTCAAATCTGAACCAAGTTAGGCTCCGCTAAAGTAAAATGTTTTCTTTGAATAAATGTTGTAGCGGGAATAAAGTTTTGCCCCGTGCGTTAAATATCAAGCAGACGAACCTCTATTATTATTGCAGTTAGAGTTGAGCGTACATTAATTTTAATTGAGTATTTTTTTTTATTAACGAAACATTGGGCTCCTTATAAAAGAAGACTGTGAAGGTGCCCGTCAGTTGAAATTGGGCCCTGCCTTTGATATCTTAAACTATATTTAATTTCACAGTTCTCATAGTTTGCTTATTTAATGATGATGAAGACTCCTCAGTGAACTCCACCCACGCGGTTGTTGTACTTTGAATACATTCAAATATACGAGTAAACTCTTGTGTATTATTTAAGCAATCGGTACGTTAGTTTAACCCTCTCGGAGGCTATTTACTCACGCTTGACTAGGTCGGAGTAGAAAAATAGTTGACGGCCACGCAGATTTCTTTCAACCTTTCCTTTGCACGCATATTAGTTTTTCTTCACAAGTGTTTAACTGTATATTTTCTTTAAATTAACTTTTCCTGAAGAATAATACCATTGTTATTTTCCAGAAAATAACTATGTAAGTAATTGTAATAATATATATTCAGAAAAATAATAAAACTAGAGTAACAAATCACCAAAAGCACTATGAAAATTTCGCGAAATAACAAAAAAATATAATATATAAAAAAATTACTTGAATTCCACAAAGAAGTTTTTGCACAATAGAACATTTAATTACCTTTCATAGATTTTCAACATAAATTTTAGATTTAATTATCTTTGATATTTTTTCAGCACGTTTCATTGAATTATCCGTTTAACATTAAATTTTTTTTTTAATTCACACTTTTGATTCTATTTGTTCTTAATATCATTTCCTTTCTCAGTTTGTTTTATTATTCTTTTCAAGTTCAGCCATGCGTTTCGATTAATGATAAGTAAAGAATTTTAGGAATTCTATTATTACTTAGCTCTTTGATTCTATTTACGGATGTACCTTATCTATAATAATAAAACAAACAGTCTGTGCATGTGTCCTTCTATAGAGAGCTACTTCAAATAGGCGTAAAACTTTGAAATTTTCAACTTTGGTAGTTTTGACCCTCTATTTTGACTTTTGATTAACAGAATACTAAGCGACCTTTAATAAGGGTAGAGTTCTGAAATGTTCAACATAAGTAGTTTTTACGTTCTAATTGGACTTTTAAAAAATAATGTTAAAATTATAATAAGTTATGTGTTATTTTTTTTTTACAAAACGACTTCTATTATAGAGTTCTGAAATATTCAATATAAGTAGTTTTTAGCCTTTTAATTGAACTTTTGATTAACAGAATGTTAAAATTTAAATTTTTTTTACAAAGCGACTACTAATAGGCGTACAGCTCTGAAATTTTCAGCAAAAGTAGTTTTAGACTTCTAATAATTGAACTTTTGACAAACAGAATGTTAAAATTTTAATTAAGTTTGTTAATTATTTTGTTTACAAAGCTACTTCTAATAGGCCTAGAGCTATGAAATTTTAAACACAAGTAATTCTTGCCTTCCAATTTTGCTTTTCACTAACAAGATGTTAATATATTGCTGATGGGTCTCCTCAATGCGCAATTTTTTTTCTTTTTCTCTTTTTTTAACCTTTTATTTGGTCGTTATCGTTACTCCTGCAGAACTAAGAATTTCGCTTACCATCTTATCTATAAATTTCTCTTTAACAATTTGAAAACAAATTTGAAATTGCTAGTACTATGCCGTGTATAGTATATTTCCGATGAGCCCCAGTGTTCACCCTCTACAAAGGAATGGCAGTTTTAATTTTTAAATACAATGGCTACAAATCTTAAATGCTAATATTATATATATACTCTTGGAAGACAATTTTTCACTTTTCGAAAAATATGCGAAAGTATATTTTATTACTATTTAAAAAAGTTCGGATTGTAACAGATTCGATAAGAGATGAAGTAATATTGGTTTCGGTGATGCTTTTTGTATACATGTACATATCGTACGCTTGTTACTAGTGTCTCAACTCAAAATTCTTTGAGTATAAGTGTGTGCAGGATCACAGACTGGATGTAATTGAAGTTAATTGAACGTCACAAGATTGTTAACGAATTGAATTCAAGCAGTCTGTGATTCTAATGCACACTTTTAACTAAAAAATAAAGAATTTTAAGTTGTCACTTTTGTAGTATGAGTGTGTCATAGAAATAATCATTCAAAGAAAGGTTGTTAATGAGCAGTATTGCATTTGTACTCTAAAAATGAAATTAAATTGAACAAATTCTAAACTAAAAAGTTATTTCTCCCTCGAAAAATCTGCCAAATTTCAACTTTTTGAAAAAGGATCCAAATTAATTATATAAAAATATTTTTTGGCTAGAGCAGCACGTTACTCAATTTATGGCAATTAATTATTCCTTTTTGATGCGTATTGACATTTTTATTAATACATCATTAGCGAGATAACCTTTATTTTTTTATTTAATAAATATTTTTTATAACTTAACAAAATTCAAAATTTGCCGTGAGAAAATTGCTTTTTTATTTTCAGCATACTTTGAAGTGTTACTTTGATTTAAATTTATTAGATAAAAGGAATTTCGCTGAGTATATAGGTCAAATTACTTTTAAGCCGTAAAAAAAAAAAAAAAAAAAAAAAAAAAAAAGTTTAGTATATGCGGTTTTCAATTATATTAATGCGTTTTTCTTAAGACTAATATAATACCTGTTGATATTAAAACTAACATTAATAATGTTAGTTGGATAATTTATTTACAACTAGGTTAGCTTGGTTCTTTTCAACAATGTTTAGATAAAAATAACTTGAAGTTATGGCCGTTTGGGTTTCCTTGGCTGATAACTGTTTAAAAAATTTGCTTCAAAATTTCTGATTAATTATGGTTATTTATAAGTAAATCCACAAGTATCAACACATCAGTATTTTTACAATATAAATACTGTTTTATCGTTCTTACGAAAAACTCTAATTTTTCGTTTTTTTTTCTCATTTAAATTTTCTGTTATTGAATTTGTCTTCATAATACTGTAGCAGGGTTCATACCCATTTTCAGAAAAGAAAAAAGTCCCCGAGTTTTCCAGAGTCGTGTTTTACCATCACGAGCTTAATTATTTTCAGCGCCTCATAATTATAGTCAAACCTCGATTACAGAAATTCTTCCGATAGATTGAAAAAAGTCTTATCTTTCAGACTAACTTTCTGCAAGTCTAGGTTATCAAATAATTCTATAACTTCAATTCCTCAAGTTAGGGTTAAACAAATAGCACCAAAGAGTAGGATTTTTTTCCCCAGAGAAACAACGACTTTTTCCAGGTTTAAGGGAGGATTTTTCATTTTCCCTGAGATTTTAAGGCTGATATATTTTCCCTGAGGCGTAAGAACCCTATGTAGTAGTTTACAACAATGGATTCATAGACTTATTTCAGTTTCACTGCTATGGAAAAAATCCAACTCGGTAAAACAGTCAAGTCCTATGCCATGAAAAGGTACATATGGGAACATCTAAATGTAATTTTTTAATGGAGATATTACATATTGTTATTTTTTAAAACCTGGAAAGGTTTTGCTTGTCATCCTCTCATTATGCAGTAAAAAATGGGAACAGATACATGGTGATTTGTGAAACGGTTAAAACTTTTATTTGAAACCTATACAATAACCAAAATCTCGTCAAAAGCCTAGCAGTAATTCCGTTATAAAATAAAAGAAGGTTATGAGTTTTTTCAATTGTTGATAACAAAGTACTTAACTTTGTTTATAATTAGAGTACAGTGGATTCTCTCGTCGAGGAAAAAAAAAAAAATCTGTAATTTATTAGCGAACCGTAAACAGGGCGTACTGGGACATAAATTAACCCTGTGATTTAGATTTATGGCGGCGCAAATTTTCAACAACTTCATTGTTGAAAATTGCCATAAAATTTTAATAAAATATTTCCAATAATTAATTTAATATTTAAATAATTAACATATATTATTTAAATATTCATATTTAATAATTAAAACTATTTATACATTTTAATAACTTAATTGTAAAAATAATTAGTTTAATTAAATCAAACTGTCTCTGTCTCTACAATTTATACCTCCTTAGAGTGAAATTGGTTTCTATAAACCAATGATTGTTTCAAACGCACGGAGAAAATTTCGCAAAATATTGCAACTTGGACTTTCTAGAAAAAAAATTATCTAAATGTTCAGATTTGAATTTAATTTATAAGAGGATTTGATTACCATTTTGTTGAAACAAAAAAAAATAATAACTACTTAAATAATAATTCAACTTCTTACCAATTGAGGAACTTCTGAAAAACTCCCGCGCTTTAAAATGTTCCAGACGATTACAAACGTCCAGAGTAGCAGTAGATGAGCCGGAGAGTATCGTGTAGTTTAGCAGGTGGCTGCTCGTTTAAATTTTTCGTCCATCGTCGAACTGTCTGAAGGTTTTTTGGGTGACGTCACTTGCAATTTAATCTGTGATGTCACTTCCACCAATCACGACCGGCCGCAGTGTTCCAGGAAATCACAGTTTCTTCTTTTGTTTTTTGTCTTAAAAAAAAAAAAGACTGCTGCTTAGCGGACATGTTTCCGTTCACGGTTTTTATTTGTTGATGGCGTGAGTGGTATTTTCGGAATTTCAAATGAAAGGTTAAAATATTTTTCGAATGAGATCATTGCGAGTTCCTTTTTTTTAAAGTTTAAAGTACAATAATCGTCAATAGAGTAATTTACAACAAGAAAAATAATTAAAATTGGATTTCGATGTGCAAAAAATATACTAGCACCAGATTTTTTCAGAAAGCAATCTTTTTTTTATTATAATTTTTTTTATCCTAATTGACTTGCGATGAACATTCGTAGCGTTCTTCAAAAAAAAAAAAAAAAAAAAAAAAAAAAAAAAAAAAAATAGAGTGCGTTAATCTTTAAATTTTTGTAATTCTAGAAGAGACGAATCCACAATTTAATTTGTTAGAAAATAATGGGGCATTTGTTTGATTTTTTTTTTTTTTTGTAAATCACCAAACTATTTTTTTTTTTTTTTTTTTTTTTTTGTATTTGATTCTGCTAGCACCTCCAATTCATTATTTCCAGAGCTGGTTTAGACTTCCGTCATCAGTATTCTGATTGTTGAAAATAAAATAAAAATATTTTTTTTTTATTTTATCTTTGATTAAAACATGAGAAAAAAATTAAAAAATTGTACTTTGATAACAATGTAATAATTATTATTACTGTGTTGTAAAAGTTTACATAGACGTGGCTTCTTATATAGTTGTACATAGAAATATAAATTTGTGATAGTTTAAGCATAGTTTAGATAACTTCGTTTAGATTAGTGATGGACGTTAAATTTAATGGAACCTGCGATTTTGTCTCTTTTCTGATTTTGTCTAAGAAAAATCATTTTTAATTTCATAAACAGTTAGGTAAATATTTAAGATGGGTATCCATTTAAGAAATAAATGTTAATTATTTAGTAAAATCCTGGAATAGACTTTCATAACTTCATAGGATAAAAAAAACAAATTGAATACTTAACTCTTAATCTTAAATTATTATTTCTTTTGTTGCACTCTTCAAATTTAGAGTTTGTTTCACCCATACACACACAAAATCAGTATCAATGCCAAGAAATCTTACTCGCACAACAACATCCATAAAGCTTTATTTTCCTCTTATAAATAAAATGCGGAAATTTTATTATTTTCCATTCAAATTATAGATTAACATTTAACATTTTTCTTTTACAAATGTACGATACAGATGGGCTGAACATATAATTATATTTCATAAAATGTGTGCCTGTCTTCAGTGCTTTACAGTAGTGTTGAAACAATTTAACAGCAAAGCTCAAGCACATAGAGTCGACAGTTGTACAAATATCTACATCTACTTATACGGTCATTAGTTATAATTACAAACATTAAACACTTGTGCGACTATGTATTCATATCAATCTTCAGAAATTAATTAACGTAAAAAATAGTTCAGGCACAGAAAAATAAATTTTGTTTTTAAAAAATAACGGGTTCAACTATAAAGTTGCCAAATGGAAAATAGGTGTCAGAACGATGAAATTTTTCATTCAAAATAAATACGGCAAACCAAGTAAATGCTCATATCCAGTGTTGGCGGTTGATTGCCATAAAAGAGTGAGAAGGCGATCACCAAATGTGAGTGGTAACCCGCAAATATTAACACGTTTGACATCAAAATCCCTTAAGTTTCAAATAGGGAAAGGATAAATGTCCTTGGGGACCCCTTAATAATATAAGCATTGGCAGTACTGCTTATATTATATTAAAAAAAAATTGTATAAAAAGTTTATTTTCTCTCCATATTTTGTAAATAAACTATGATTTATTTATAAACGAACTTTTACTGCAAAATAAATTTTTCTAGGTTTATTTCAAAAAATTTCCTTCGAATTCATGGAAAAAAGGAAAAATTGCAAACTAAGAATTTTCTTTTTTTCTAATATAAGAACTCGGAAATTGCAACGAAATATAATGTGAAGTATACAAAATACTATTTACTCTAAATTTACATCTAGATGGCAGCACGAAAAAAAGGAGTTACAAGTTTAGTCATCATACAGCATCAATATATAGTAATCAAGAAAGAAAACTCGTTATTCCATGGGTTTATTTTTTTTATTCGCATTTTCCTTACTTTTAATATATTGAAGGAAATAGTATTGTCCATCATGGAATAGATCAATTTTCACTTGTAGAAATTTGCTTATATATTTATAAGATTATCTAAATTTTTACATGATGCTAATATCGAATAATACATTAATTTCATTTGCTCACAAAAACACTACAATTTTTGTTAATTTTTTTTCTCCGAAGTGAGTGATTGTGAAACATAGTATACAATAAAACCTAAAATATTTATTGTTATATATATATATATATATATATATATATATATATATATATATATATATATATATATATATATATATATATATATATATATATATATATATATATATATATATATATATATATATATATATATATATATATATATATATTACACTTAAATTAGAATTTGTATGAATGACAAAATAACAGGATTTGTTAGTTTAATATCTTTGAATCAACACTAAGAGACAAACATTTTCGCAAGGACGGACCTTTCCATACCGTTTGGTCAAATGAATTATTTATTGTATATCTAATATTAATACATACTATATAATTACTATCGAGGCATGGGTTAAATTTATTCAAATCTATTCTATTTTATTATACATTCAAATTCCATACATGTGCTATATACAGAAATAAGAATTAATGAGTATTATAATATGAACCAACATAATATATTCTTACAGTAAGTGTATAAAAATAAAAAAAGTATTGCAACTAAAGGAATTTGCTTACAAACTTTCAAACATCAATTTAGCCCTTTTAAATCGGCCGTATTGCGTCCGATTTTTTTAAAGTTTTTATTTATTACTACTACTTTTGCTACTATATCACCAAATTTACTATTGTTATTGTTGCTACCGTCGCAATCATCAAATTTATTAGTATTATTGTTGCTACTGTCACAATCATCAAATTTATTATTATTATTGTTGCTAGTGTCACCATCATTAGTAGTATCATTAATAATTATTTATTATTATTATTAATAATATAATATAATTTTCTAATTAATAGCGTCATCATCATAATATTATTCATAATGACTGTTATTATCATTAATCATATTTAATTAATCTAGTACTTAAATTGTTAAAATTTTGTAACTATGCAATTATTATTAATAATTTTTATATTTAATCGTTATTATAATTTTTACTTTTAATAATTATTGTATTTAAGCTTTTTTTCAGCTTAATTATTATAAATATCATAATAATTATTATTATCATCTTCATTAATAATATTAATTATTATTATTTTTTTATTGTTGTTCACTTATCAACCCTTATCAATACGTCTCAGAAACATTAACAATGTAAAGCCCGTGAAACACATATTTCTCGCTCAATGCGACTTGCTGCTTCTTGATATTTGTATTTTTAGTATTTTTTCAAATTTTTTTATTCTTTTTTTTTTTTTTAAATGTGCATCATACATAACTTAAAAATACTTAAAAACTCTTTAAGGAATCCATGTAATAAAAAAATAAATAAGTAATATACATAGAGGGTAAGAACTAACCATGAGTGATGCAGAATAATACCTTTTTAAATTAATGTATTAATAATTCGATTCAATTAGTCAAAGTTTACTTGAGTCCTTTATTTAGTCCCTTTAGGAACATTGTATTTGCCTGCAGTATTATTCAAGTTACGTTCAAATACACAGATTGTAAGAATATGTAAGAAAATCCATTTATTACACATCTTTGAATTCGTGACAAAAATACAAAAATGATATGAAAGATCAACGAATTTTTGAAAAAACAGATGTTTAAAATTTAAACTGTTTTATATGAGGCTTATAATGAGGTGTTGAACTCTAGAACAGACCATCCCACAATTTGATTTTGCTATTTCTATCCCGTTTTTTTTTTTTCAAAACCATTCATGCCAGAGAGGACCAAATGTGGTTTATCTAACGCCAAGTAAGTTGATCACTAGATATACCACATTTGGTCCGTTCTGGCATGAATGGTTCTTAATAAACGGGTAGAAACAGCAAAAATCAAATTACGGGATGATCCGTTTTGACACTCAACATCTCATGCATGTTCTTATTTTCGTAGACAATGAATAAAACAAATGTGAGTCAAGCACTTATAGCGCATGTCTGAAAGATGTTTTGCAAAAATTGCCTAATGTCGCTCTAAATGTGCACGCGCAGCAGTTGCGTCAACTTGAAACACATAACACACCGAACATTGTAAAATAAATAACGCCCAAATGTAAGACTAGTCATCTCGACGAAATTAACACTTCTAAACACTTAGAAATTCCAAACGAAGTTCGTTGTCGATGTGAGAGCGCGACACATATAATGTAAAAGAGAGAAGCGTTTGAGCAACATTTTGCATCGGATATAAACGTGTGACTTTTCGCTTTTGAAGAGTTCCGAAGCAGGTATTTCAGAGATGTCACACACAAGTGCTCGGACAGGAACGCCATCAAGCTGTGGCGGACCCTGTCATGGTTCTTGGGTTGATAGGGATCCTCTCCTGCTTTTTGACTGCGTCTGCTTCAGGTTGCAGACCCATTCTGATTCTCTGAAAGTGGTAAAAGATTATTAGTTTGTGTTGTTATACTGAAAAAATGTATATGAATTAGAAATTAAAGCTATTATGGTGTAGTTCATCACTCAGCTTCATACGCTAAATTGAAAATTTGGTCATTTGCACTTTTTTTTTGCACTGGTTCAGCTTCAAATGAAGGAGTAGTAAACGAACACTCAAACTCTTTTTCTCTATTTCTTGTTGACTGAAACAATGTCGTCCGTAAAGAATCCTTATAACTTTGTTCGTGCTGCCAAATGTTGGCCAGTCGGTTGGCTTTGAGTGCTGGGAATTCATGTTGAAAACAACAGTGGCATAGTTGTAGTTGAAACAGTTGAATTGATAATTATCCCATATATTCATCGAAGTCGGTAAATTCAGCATACATTGGTATCCAGTCAGCCATATATTTAATAGCGCAGGGTGGCCAGTATAAAATAGTCCGCAGATTATTTTCAAAACATGTTTGAAATCGATCATTCGGAATTTCACTTAACAATCTAATATTCGGGAGCTCTTTTATGCTGGACAATCTTAATGTTTGAACAAGATTGCGGTTTTTCCCCCCTCTATTGAAGAAATATATACTTAAGCCCCTCGGGACTAGTGATGGTCCCTAGACGATAATTAACTTTTGATTAATTTTTTTCTGTTTAATTTACTTTAAACTTTTAAAATTGGTTTTGAAAATTATATCGAGAAACAAAACAAGAGTTGGTTTTTAATACTATTGAAATTATGTTATGATTTGTTTGTAATTTAAATTCTATAGAACTATCCTGCATCCAAATAGCCCCGAGGCTGACAACTTTAGTTCTGTGATGGAAGACCATTCCTAACTGTGGATGCATAGAAGATCCCTCGGTAGATACAAATTGAAACAAATATTTTCTAACAAACTTTAGGTGCTGGTTTCTTAACTACTCGAAAGGTGTGTTTTTAACCTACGCTAGTGAATGCTGAACGACCAACATTTCCCAGTCAGTCAATTAGCATTGACGTGACGCTCTTCTCCTTGATCATAGAATGGCGTAACACGCATGCTACTTGCACCTTAGCTGCTTTGAGCCAAGTGCTGTTTATGCAATGATTAGCTGTGAAGTGTATTTATGTTAATTATGTGTATATTTTCATATTTAGTCTTGTGTTTTATTCTTAGGGCCTTATTATACAGAGCCATTCGAGTGGCGAACGCGCGCCACAGCTTCAGTCGCTCAAACAAGCCACTCTAAGCGAAACATGCAATCCTATATGGACCTTATTTATACTGAGACTCAAAAGCTGCCAGAAGCGGGGGCGCGTGTTCGACACTAGAAGTGGCTCTTATACTGTCATACTTTACAGGGAGCTTTAAGAAATAGCCTTCGTATTATAGTCAATCACAGTGTTGATCATCCATATTTAGGTGAAGTGCATCCCATTTATATCTATATGAAGCATTAACTATACTCACTTCCGCACAAGTTCCCGGTGTGGTTAACAAGAAGTATATGATATATCCAGGGATGCATAACAGAGATGAGGCAGTGAGGCACCATCCGATAGCAATGGACCACTGAGGATAGACATAATCTTGGAGGGCCAGATCTTTGTACTGGACCATGGCAGTGATGAAAATGCACTGGATGAAAAAAATATATACTTTAATTTATTTTGAATTTCTTAGTTTTGTATTTACAAATAACTTAAAACTATCTAACTTCGTGTGAGAGCTTTGAAAATAATTAAGCTTTTTGCTTTTAAATTTCAGTATTGAGTAAATATGCTGCATAGAGATTTCATTCGATTTGCAAGGTTTGGAACATATGGATTGCTTAAAAACAAACACATCTTTTTTTTAATGTAGCTTGTAATTTTTCTCTGGTTTTTATAAAGCGTATGGTTAATTATATTTGGGTCAGTATATGCTTCAACAACATGCAGTATTTATTTTGTATTCAAAACATTTATCTTTTTCCAAACAAAGACCATGAGCAGTTTCTATTATGCTTAGGATAAGTTTTTCTCATAAATTTGAAAATGAAAATGCAAAATAAGGGGTGTTCGGAAGATGAACGCTTTAAATTGTTTTACTCGATAACTTACTAAAATAAATATGGGACTGATGTATTTCCAACAGACTCTCCAAAAAATGCCCGGTCTGTATCCAAGCATTTCCTTCACCTGATCTGAAAATCGTTCGGCTCCTGAAATAAATAATTTAATTTAATCTAAATTACTAAATTTTATTAATTTTTTTATTCTGATATAATCGTGGAAAATTATTATTTAAATAAGGGATTTATAATTTTCATTTCCTTAATGATATCATGGTAACTGTGTCCATTAAGCTTTTCCTGGTTTAGATTTATTCGTAAAACGTTCGATTGTATGTGGTACGCTGCTGATAAATAGATAAAAAAGATATACATAAAATTATATCCAGTCAGATATACTGCAGTAAGTATATATGTGTTTTACTAAAATAAATTATCCGATATCAAAGTCAAACCCTGCTTGTTTTCTTGAAAGTTATTCATTTAGTTTGAGGAATTATATACTTTGTTCCCAGAAAATTTGTCAGAAAAGTATAAATGAATAAATTACTTATATTGATTAAAATAATGAATAAATTACTTACTATTATAAATTATTTATTTTGACTTTATACACGGGGGGGGGGGGGGGACGATAATTAGAGAAGGTTTTATCGTTTGTCATATTCTGTTATCCAATCACAATGCAACATTAAAAACAAATTCGAATTTTTGTCTATTACTTTCGAGAATTCCAATTTTACCCGTCAGATGGTACAAAGATCAAATAAGTGTAACGCCACTATAAATAAAGCCAATTGTCCGAAATTATTATACTTTACAAATAATATGAACGCCCTAAAATTCTATTCTATTGTAAGTTTTTTTTGTAAAAGTCTCTTATAGGGTAATAACACCGGCCACGAATGTAAAATATCTCCTAAAATTATATCTTTCAAATAATATTGAAATATTTTACAAAAGTGACCTTAACGCATATTGTGGTCATTTTTTTTTTTCACTCTCTCTCTTTTTTTTTTTTTTCATAATGAGTGTTTTTTTTCCCTTTGAACCTAGCATATGCACTTTATAAATTGTTGTCAGTTAAATAAAGTTAAATTTCACTCGATGTTAGTTATTTGTCAAACAAATTATAAAAGAATCAATTAGTAAACCTAAATAAGTATTAATTAACAATCTTGCATTAATTTTCTGATTAAATAAATAATTTAAAATCTATATAAGTCATCATTGGCTTCTTCTTTACTAAAAAGGCTACCACTTTCTTAACTTTTAATTCTTTTTTTCAAATGTTTGAAAAGAGCAATTACACCCTCTCTCCCCCACTCTTAATTTCATAACTTCATGGCATACAAATAATCAAGATATTTTGCCCTTCATCCTTATTACGTAAGGGAATGTATTATTTTGCAATATTCTCTTTCTTACAAACCACATACTCAGTGACATTTGATTTTATTCTTGATACCTACAGTACAACTCATTTAATACATGCTAATTAAATGCAATTTGCAAGTTATATATTGCAGCATAGGCGGCCAATGTGTATTGCTTAGTAGTGCACCCTTGCAATAACAAGATATACATATTCCAAATGTCTTGTACCCAATTACCCAGCGTATGTTAGAATTTTGATTGCAATGGTAGTAGAGGTCGGAAATATCGATACTGTATCGTTGCACAGAAAAAAATATCGATATATCGATACGTGATATTTTGTTTAATTTTTTTTTTTATTTTCAAATTTGCCAGAAACGAAGTTTTTTTGGAGCAAATTTATACTTTTCATGAATTTATGCCAAAATTGTTTTAATAAATAAATTATAAAAATTGTTTTAATAAATAAATTATAAAAATTGTTTTTATAAATAAATTACATTATCAATCAGAATAAATAAAATACATTTGCATGTCAATGTATAAATTAACATTTATTTTTAAAGAAGACATTTTAAAAAGTAGTTTACCGCATATTTTGCTGATAGAAATGCTTTTAATATTTAAAATTAGATGCTAATTCCAGGCACATGTTGGCAACAATGACGCTATTTTAATGACTAATAATAAATGATCTTATCTTTCCATTACATTAAGCTTGGCGTCCACTATAGTTGAGCAGTGCAGAGCAGTGCAGAGCGGAGTGGACTAGAGCCAATTACAAGGCTGCCAACGTCTACTGTAGCACGAGCCTCGAGCTACAATGGACGTTGACAGACTTGTAATTTGGCTCTAATCCACTCCGCTCTGCTCTGCACTGCTCATCTATAGTGGACGCCAAGCTTTATGCTTTCTTTTTGGTTAGGGTGCCATTTTAACTGCCTCTCAGCCAAGTCCAAACTTTAGTTTTGAAGTTTTTGAAAAGGGAATAAAGAAAATCGAAAAAACACATGGAACTACAAAACGATCATAAAAAAACTAAAAATGTTTGAAAATATCGACATATCGGGGACTTGTATCGATATTTTTACTATCGATATTTTTTTTAAAATATCGATAAAAGTATCGTCATAGATACATCGCCGACCTCTAAATGTTAGGGAGTACTGAATAAAAGAAGGGAAAGCATTGTATGGAAGTGCCAAAATAACTTTTTAGTATCCTCTAACTGAGGGAGAAAAAGCACACAAGTCTCACTAGATATAAACAGGTAAAAATATAAGCAAATGTTAAACATATATGTTGCGTCGGTAATTGGCATAAGGAGTAATCGTACATTACTTTTATAATAAGGATTTGTGTATTTACAGTGAAAAGTGGAAAATCTTACCGTACATCCAGCAAACCGCTGCAGCTTCAATGAACACTATGAATAATACTGACATTGCAGTCCCGTATGCATCTATGAGATTCACAACGTAATATCCACCCTGAAAATGGAATAGTTTTTAGTTGAGACCTGATAACTAACACAAATCTTATTTATGTATTATCTTTGATATACTCACAAATGTGCATGTAGGTAGTGCGCATAGGTATATGAAAAGAACTACAACTCCGACGAATATTTCTCTGTTTCGTCTGAGATGAATAGGAAATTGGTCACAAAGTCCAGTGATCATCGCTTCCAAGCCACCAAACTAAATTAGATATTAAAGAAACTATTTGAAATTATCAATTGAATCAGAGTATTCGTAAGCATTGTATAAAAAGTATTATAACTTAAGAAGTGACAAGGCGGGTGACATTTTAAGCTAGAAAGCCAAAGGAAGGTGAGCAGTAAAACTGTCTACAAGATCCAATCCAATATTCTGAGGATGCTATTTGATTGCTTCATATTGCAACAATTTGACCACATCAATATACAGTGCAGTTCTAATTACTTTTATTAAAAATTGAAGTAATAAATTGGGTACAGTATTGGAATACATGTATGATATAAGACAATTGGCGACTATGACAATAGATTGAGAAATTATACCTGTATGTAATGAACGATAGAAAGACTAAATGAATTTAATTAATATGATAAAATTTAATAATAGTGCAATGTCTAGTATTTGGAATGTAATGCAGGTAATATGATAATGGGTCATAGATATCTCCCAAATAATTAAGCTAACTAAGGTTATATAGGTAGCTGTTTATATGAATTAAGGCTGAATTTATTAGACAATGAACCAGTAAGAAGTAATTTAGTCTAAACTGAAAAGTCGAAATTTTGAAATAAAGAAGTTTTCATCTTTTGTGATATCAGAAATAATTGTTGTTGTAGAAAATAGTGCTTTGGTGTGGTAATTTTGAAAATGTCACTACTAAAGTACGTCGTTTAGTTTGTTGCAGAATATAAGCAAAATATTTTTATGTTATATTTTTCTTACAACTGCTTCAAAATTTATGAGAACCTATATGTCAACCTGTTAACTTATCGATAATTTTATCCTGAGCAATAACGCAATCAATACTGAATGATTTTAAAGATTTATTTATATACTTCTAATATTCAGGACTCAATCACAAGTTGACGTGCATTTATTTATGCATGCTTACACTGCTTTGCAGTTGAATGTGGAAAAAGTAACATATAAAATATAGATTACAAAAAAAAAGGAGAAAAAAAAAAAAAAAAAAAAAGAACGAAATCGAATCTCCTCGGAAAAAATATCTCAAATGAAATTTCCACTCAGATCTTATTTAATCCTTATCTTCCTTGAGAAGTCATTTATTTCTTACCCTCCCCCACCCCCAGCATCATCTCAAATTGGCCACATCTTGCACCGCGCACGCCTAGAATGCGATAAGAATTGACAGTCCCTGCCTTTTCAACAATGAATTGGTGATAACGACTGTCAATCAAATATCATACCTGCGAAATATCGTTTGAATATATTTCAAGTCAAAGTGTGAAGTGTGTACAGTGAATATAGAAGAGGTATAATCTCTATTTCTAAAGGGCTAGCTGATATGAGCTACTTTCCTGATGGAATTCAAAGTGTATTTTTCATAAAATTTTCAGGGCTCCTTTTATTTAAATTTAAAATTATACCTCTGATTATTGGGTCGGTAAATTAGTCTTGATTTTTATGTGGAAAGAATACAAATGATTTGTATCCTATCAGTCTTGATTTGGCACGAATGCTGGCTAAGTATCTCAAATGTGTTGTTAAGTGTAAAAATCATCGAACACATTTATGAATAGTTTTGTTTATATTTTCCGCAATTTTGAGTTTTTAAAGATATTCTTTAAGTTTTCCAAGTAAAACTTACGTCGCAGCAAATAGCATCAGCAAAATATTTTCCTTACAATACACTTTCCATTTTAATTACTTCTTATCTATCTAGTGACGAATGCAATAAAATGTTGATATAATTGGTTATCATTAAAGATTGATTTACGTTGACAGTGTACTCCTATTTTCTTCTAACAAGTCTGTAATATAAGTATAAGAAAACAATTTAATTATACCGATCGAAGTACAAAACTATCTTAGCTTTATTAAATTTCTAATGCACAAAGCTAGTGAACATGATTTTTTTCTCGAAATTTATATTTTCGGATCGTCTGCAAAGAAATCAAAGTTGCCATTAAAATTTTTCGAATGCAAATGCTGCCCAAGTAGCACAAATACGCTCATAATATCGCTCAACACTGGCCAATGCCGATGTGGACCATTGTAGACTGGCCGTTGCTACAGATTCTGGTCAATCTCGCGTAGTGCTGGGTAAAATATACTGGAAAATTTGAATTATTGATGCAGGGTTTGGAAATTGAAATATATTTTTATAAGAAAAGATGGAGGCTTAAAATATATCTTTTATGATGGTTTTGGTATGTATTTTTTTTATAAATTGGTATGATGCTCGAGTTTTAGCACGGATTGGCCAATCTTCCTAGAACCCCTGTTTTCGACATTGGCCAATACCACTGTGCTACCTGGATATTTAAATGATTTTTTTCAATGGTGAGTAAAGGCTTATTTACACGTTTCCACTTCCAGTAGTTGGAATGCTAGCTAGTAAGTTATTTGGAAGCTCACTGTTGCTCATTGAAAAAAATACTAGCTTTTTGATTACATAGGGGCAGTAACTGAAACAATCCAGCTATTGAACGACTAACATGCAGCTAGTAGGTGGTAACGAGAAAGCGCGAATAATGGAAATTGACGTGGTATTAAATAGAAAATGTTTGATCGAGTTGCCAGTTATGGCTTCTCTAGTGACTGGCATGAAGCGTTTACACTGTACTAGTCATTTACACCTAAAGACTGGTGACTTATAGTGGCATGTCGATTAGTAATTTGTAAAGTAATCTTAACAGGAATATGATCTCTCGTAGATAAAAGAAATACGTTCGGGGATTAAGGTGGGGGAATATATTATAGTGGAAAACATATTAAGTGGGAAGGACAATTTCAAAATGTTTTACCGTGCTGTCAAGTCCTAAAGTGATGAGCATGAGAAAGAAGAGAATGCTCCAGAAGACAGATCCAGTCATTGTGGCCACTGCTTCTGGGTACACCACGAACACAAGACCCTGACCTTCATGAAAGAAGATTAATTGAATTAAAAAAAAAAAAAAATTAACTAATTTTGTTACATACATACTTGTAAGATGAAAGAACAAGTGAAGGATTGAAAAATCACACTGAAATTGAAAGTATTTAGGGTATAAAATTTTCCTCAATTGAATGTTTTCTTTAAATAGAAAGTGTTGAATGGTTCAGAAGAAGAGCCACCAGTGCGCCTAGAAATGTCAAAGTATGTTGCATGACTTTGCTTTATAAATTCCGTTTCAAATTCCGTTTGTTTTGATACTTTATGGAGAATTGTAGGATTGCGTTTTATTACGCATTTCGTTTATGACGTGTTATGAAAAGCTATATTAAAGTTGAATGGAATTTTAAAAGAGGCTGGGAAAATAATGTTATAATTTTTATCAATGCATAGCAGCGTAATCTGTAATTTTTTTTTTTTTTATCAAAATTGTGTAATTTATATATTTTTAAATGTTTTGTAGAAATTTTTTATAGCAGACATGTAGAAATATAGTGAATACTAATTTTAAAAATATTATCTTCAAATAAAAGCTATTATTTCATAATTGCATTTTTTAATTTTCACCCTTTACAAATAATGAGATATTTTCTTTAGTAAATAGTTTTTTTTTAATTTCAAACAACTTTTTTTTTTACTAACATTAACTTTTTATCTTGAAATTTCAGTTATATTTTAAATATTGCAATGGAGTAAAGAACAATTTGAAATTGAGAACACTGTTTACGATTTTTTAGAAAATTAAACGTCATCTGACAAAGTTTTTGAAGATTGTTGAAAAACTGCCGTGATTGTTATTGTGTACTTCTGAACGTTTCCTAAAAAACTTCCTTTATAAAACCGATTAGTTTGTAGATTTTTAAAACATTTTAGTCAACCATTTCATAAAAAAAATATCTTATAAAGAACATCTGTTTAATATCCAATGTCAAACACTGAGCATACGGATAAAACTTTTCTTTGCAAATAAATATTTTTATGGTTATGAAAATAAATCTTAAAGATATTTTAATGCTTACGAGAAAAATTATGATATTTGTCATAAACTTTAAGAAAGGTTAAAAAAAAAAAAAAAAAAAAAAAAAAAAAATCTGATGAAGTATGCAATAACATTTGAAGCGTGAAATTACCGTTTGATTAAAGTCTCCGAAATAAAAAACGACAATGCTTTCTTTTTTTTTAGTACTTGACATCATTCTTAAGGAAGTTATCATGGTGTACATAAAATGCTGTAGTGTGTATGAGATGTGGTGGTATATATAAAAAGGGAAAATATTTTTATACTTTCCTGTTTATCAAGCGACACGACGAAGAATCACACGTTATTGATACATAAAAACGTAAAATAAACAAATAACGTAGGAATCAAAATTTAAGAGACGCGATTCTACATTTTCGAACTGAAAACTATAAGTTAAGAACAATATATTGATGTTTAATTTAAAATTGCAAAGTAAATTAGACTAAATTTTAATGAGAGTAGTGTTAGATGAATTATGAACAACTTAGATAGAAACAGTCAACGTTAGTAAGAGACCGCTTCTACATAGATTTCCGTAATGGAGCATCAGGTCCTGATACCAAGTCATTTTATGCAAATCAATTTGTTTTTATCGAGGCCTTCAAATTGATCACATCTCTCAGTAGCATTTGTTTTTAAACACCAAAGGAATTGCAAATTGACTTTTCCTTTTGCTATTTCCTGCACTTCTAGTCGTAATTTTTGGTTGAATACAAGTATGGAAATTTTATCCGATGGGATCTTTCATTTGACATGTTGCACGTGTCTATAGATGGACTTGGCTTTTGTGTAAGCTTAATTCTATATTTTGTTGCATAAGCTAAAACTGCTACTCAATATACACTATCTGGCCAAAAGTATCCGGACACTCAGTGGTATGGACTTAGAGCGTCCTGAGGCACATATTAATATGATGTTGGTCCTGCTTTTGCATCGATGACAGCCTGCACACGTTTGGGAAGACTTCCCACCAATTTTTGATAGGTGACCATAGGAATTGCCTTCCAGGCGTCCATCACAGCTGAAGTGAGTGCTTGCAGTGAAGATGGTCGATTTGGCTGACTACGTAATCTGCGCTCTAATTCGTCCCAAAGGTGTTCTATGGGATTTAGATCGGGGCTCTGAGAAGGCCAGTCCAGTTTTTGAACACTCATTTCGTCAAACCACGTCTGTGCAAGCCTCGATGTGTGAATGGAGCAGTTATCCTGCTGAAAGAGAAATGGGCCTTCCCCGAAATATTGCCATAGAGTTGGGAGTGCAGCATTGTCCAGAATGTCCACATACATCTCAGAGTTCATGTTTTCAACCACAGGAACTAACGGACCCAGGCCAAACCACGAGAAACACCTCCACACCATTATGCTTCCACCACCAAACTTAACAGTCGGCACAATGCAGTCACTATAGAAACGTTCGCCGGGCATCCGCCAAACCCAGATGCGTCCATCCGACTGCCAGACTGTAAAGCGAGATTCATCACTCCAAAGAACAGTTTTTCACATGTCCACAGTCCAATGACGGTGAGCTCTACACCATTGCAATCGATGCTTCGCATTCTGTAGAGTAATGTTCAGCTTATGACCGGCTGCACAACCATGGAATCCCAAGTCTTTTAACTCTCGACGGACAGTCCTGCTGCTAACACTAACGCCTGATAAATTTTGGAACTCCTGAGAAATTTCCACCAACGAGGACTTGCGATTTTGTTTCACTACCATTTTCAGAGTTCTGCTGCTGCGTTCACCAAGTGTTTTCGGCCTACCGGTTCGTTTTTCTGCCGTTTCACTGTCTCGACGTTTCCACTTCACAATTACATCACTCACAGTGGATTTAGGCTTTTGTAGAATGTCCGCAATCTCATGAACTGATTTCCCACAAAGGTGGCATCCCACTATTCTGCCACGATCAAACTCACTAAGCTCCTTTGACTTACTCATTGCCTCATAAACACATAAATACAATCTGACAAACCACTACCAACACTTTTATCGCTTTCAATTACGTATCAAATTGCGTCACTCGCCAGAACCACTTTTTTAAGGGGTGTCCGGATACTTTTGGCCAGATAGTGTAATTGTAACGTAACGTAAGAGAGCCACCAGGAAAATAGATTACTATTAAGTAATATTTCATAAATAAATATCAACTTACCATCAGTAGCAACATTACTGATGTCTTTCTTTAACATGTGTGCCATATATCCTAGAACAGAGAATATGACAAAGCCAGCCAGAAAGCTTGTCAAACAGTTAATCGTGCTTGTAAAAATGGCATCTCTAAAATTAAGATTTACACATGATTACATAATAATTTTAATTAGAGATTATAAAAGAGAGATCCATTTTAGGATAACCATTTTTACCGATATTTCACACGTCAGATATTTTATATACACAGTTATATATATCAACTAAACTTTTCCCAATATAGTTATACGCATATTTCCGAAAAGAATTAGAATTGAAGAATTAATTAATATGTTAGGAAATTTAAGTTTTTATTGAGGTTTGTTATTTTTACATAACTTTCTATTTATATAATGCAGACTTCTTATTCTGCAAAATACTAGGTAAGAATTAATAATAGAATTTATAAAGATCAAAGTATTAATATAAAAAACATTATTTTTAAAAATTCATGATTATAATATTTTTAAATAATTTGCATAAAATATAGTTTGAATAAACTTTTGTGTATAATTGTAAATCTACCCATCTTCTATAACTATATGAACAAATTGATTTATTCTAATCTGTAAGTATTGATAGCAAACCATTAAATTACTTTACCTGTAACAATTATTATGAAATTTGTTGTAACTTGATAGTGCAAGAAGTGTCCCAAATCCAGGTCCTAGTGAAAAGAAAATCTGTGTTGCTGCATCTATCCACACCTACACATTGCGTGACAAACATAAATTTTTCCATAAATTAAATGAAATATATTAAGTTTTTTTGTTGTTGATAAAATTCATTTGAAGTGGTATTAGTATATCAAAAATAACCATAAGAGTGTGTAGTTTAATTTGTGTTACTTATTTGTGTAAAACTCGGAAGTCCATACTTTCCGGTCTCATAATAAAAAGTATATTATAGATTAGGGATTTAAAAGTAAATTTACATAAAAAGCATTGATCTTGATACACATTGACATCCTTTTTATCCTCATAATTATTAAATCAAGCTTAATTTGTTTGTTATATACAATTTAGGACAATAGTATTGAAGGAAACTGTTAATTTGCAAGGGTTTAAGGTAAAAACCATGTAAAATTGCACATACAGTGCCGGCGAATAAGCACTAAAAATAAGAAATATCGTTATAGGTTCTTACTCTCTCTCTCTCTCAAAAAAAAAAAAAAAAAAAAAAAAAACTTTATAAAATACGTTAAAAACTTTATAATAAAACCTATTATTGAAATATGATTTTTAAATGATTAAAATTCAATGACAAGCACATATTTTCAAGTAAAAAAAAAAAATAATTTAAAATGAATTAGTTTTAAAATTCATACGTCATTTGCTTCAGTAATCTACTTCTTTTTGGTACGATAAAAAAAAAGAAAAAAAAAAAAACACCTGTAAAATAAATTAACTTTATTTAATAACACTTTATTTTATTTAAAATGTATAGGATCTTTCAGAATAGAATTCCTAATTTTGAAATTATATAACTACGAGACAATGAGAAACAGAAGGAAGAGGCAAGAGGTATATTTAGACAGGTATAAAATTTTAAACACACCGGTTTGCAAAATTGACTAATGAGAGTAAATTTGGCTGGAGTGGGGTGGGGGGGGGATCTGGGTACGTCTGGTGGTTTACATATAAAGCCCATTTTATTTACACGGATTTGTCAATAAAAATAACTGGTTGTTATGTATATACTGAAAACAGATATCTGTGTCACTGTATTGTTCAAAAGTTACCTTTGAGCTGCTCTATCCAGTAAAGGGATAGAAGTTTATCATGAGGGAAACGATTAACTCATTTCGGTATTCTGATTTTGCAATACACTAGTTGCCATCTTTTAATATTGCAATTAGTTTAACAAACTAGTGTATTTAAAATCACGTATAAATGTCTATCCACTTGTCTCTGTCTCTCACTGCTTCTCAGTTATGTCCTTTTTAAAGTTAGGTTAGACTGAAAAACCCTGAATATAAATAACTTATCAGAGTTAAAACATATCGTGTGTGTTGATATAATAAAATTTGAAATTTATATATATATATATATATATATATATATATATATATATATATATATATATATATATATATATATATATATATATATATATATATATATATATATATATATATATATATATATATATATATATATATATATATATATATATATATATATATATATATATATATATATATATATATATATATATATATATATATATATATATATATATATATATATATATATATATATATATATATATATATATATAAACTTTTAGAAAGCCAATTGTGAAAAATGAAGAACTGTCTCGACGAAAGAATCAAATTATAGTCCACATTCAATTTTAATTTCCAGTAAATAAATATTTATAGGAGGAAACGTTTATACGCTTCCAACATAGCGCCAAAAAATTAACAGGCTATTAAAGATAATCTTCGGCACTTCCATTTTTATGGGACATACCATCACATTTTGTCTGTAAACATTCTAATATAGTACAACTAAAATAAATTAATGCTAAAATACGTTTAATAAATGCCAATGGCATTTACACTTACTCTTCATATTTGTCTTCTAGTTCATTTACGTGTAGGTATTTTCTGGAAAAGCCTGTTTCATTATACAGGGCAATTGATAAATTTAAATTGCGAGTATATTTGATAATTTTAAATTTGCAAGTTTATTTGATCAATTAAAATTTAAATACGTTTATTCTATATCAAGAAAATATTAAACTGCTAGTTAATTTAATGGGGCTATCACAAATCAAGATTATGACAACAATGTTTGAATCATTAATGACTATGATTCTAGATCTTTAAAGCTCATTTAAAATATTGGTGTCTAGAATAACGGGAAATCTTTTTTATATTTTCAGTCTATATGAATATTGGCACAGAAGCGAAGATGGAATTCAACTTGGTGTTTTTAAAATTTGTAAATATAATGATAAATAGTACTTCTTTAACAACTTTCTTAACATCCTATATCTTTAAGAATTTTATACAAGTGCTTCCAAACAAATATTCGATTCTAGTAAATTAGATAAAAATTATAATAGGGAACTTATAAATACAATGCGTTCATAATTATACTGACACTATTTATAACTGCTTAAAGCAACTAACGTATCTTCATTAAAATTTGTGTGCTTGCTACTGAGACCATCCTTAAATGATCTCTAAACATTTTAAAGATAATTTAAAACTGTAATTAAAAGAGATAAGAAAAATTTCAACTTTTCATAAGTAACTTAAAGGACAAGAATTCTAGGATTCAAAGCTTTGTTGAGTTGTTCTCTTTTAGGTATAAAAATTTATTCACAGCTTTCCTCATAAGATTCAGCCGAAAAAGTTAACTTCCGAAATTCCTAAAATTGCCACATCTCCATCTGATGTCGAAACCGTGACACGATGGTTATTTTTAAATCCTTTATATTAACTTCGATTTTGTGTGCTTGTGAGTGGTGTGCAAATATGCGGAGGGCAAATTAGCACATTTGCCCCATCCAATCGAACTGAAATTTGACTAACAGACTCGTTGTCAGTAACAATGCATTCTACCAAGTTTGAGGAGCTATCTCTGTCACTAAACGATCGCTTATACACACACTTCTACTGTCGCTTTTAAATGCTAAACAACCCACTTGCCTCATCCATTCGCGTTGAAATTTGACAGATAAATTCGTTGTCGATAAGAATGCATTGTATCAAGTTTTGGAATCTGTCACTAAAAACATCTCTTACACACGCTACTATTGCCGTTTCGTTGACTATACCCACTTGTCTTGATTCAATCGAGATGAAACTTAGCAGACAGAGTCGTTGTCGATGACAATGCCTATCCGGTGGCATAAAAATTAGTCCGTAGCACAGAATAGATGATTGCTGTTAACACTTTGAAAAGTCGATCTGATCTCAAAATAAAAACATATGGCAATTGCACATAAAAGTTTGGGAATGCATATAAAGAATTTACATTTGAAATTTTGTTTTTATGGTTTAATTTTTTAATTTTATTTTTTCAGAAATCGTTTATGATCTAAATCGTGTGTTTAGAAAACTTTATACAGGATATTTTAGTTTAAAATTTGTACTTTAAAATTTGTACTTTAATTATGATAATCAAATATAATGGTTACCTCACTTTCTAGTAACTTCTCCCACTTGGGGTATAAGTAATATCTGATTCCATCCATCGAACCTTCTAACGTCACTCCACGACACAACAGGATGAAGAGAACAGCATAAGGCATTGTTGCTGTGAACCAGACAACCTGAAAATTTCACATCGGTAAATTCAAACCATGAAAAAATTTGGTAGATATTGTGAAACACGCATTGATCAGATTAAAATAGAATTGTATTGTAATAGAGGACTCAAGTATGCAGTTTAAAAATATCTATAAATCAGTTAGAGTTCTTCAGACTTAACTTTACGTATAGACTATATTTTAACGGATATATATTTTTTAAATCGTATATGAAGTATATTCGATTTTGTTTTATTTACAATCATTTGGGGTTAAATTCCTCCCAGCCTAGCTTTGCACATTTTTGAGCGATTAATTTGGCGCTTGCTTAAGATCACTTTCTCAAGGGACCACTGTAGCAATATGCTGGATTTGGGTTACTATTTATAATGCTGTAAAAAGACACTGAAATAGATTCTGCGGGATAGATAGTTAGAAAAACATCAATTGTTTTTTAGTTTAGTTGGCAAGGTTTCGACTCTCCATTTCTGAAAACTATGAAGATTCTTCTCAAATGAAAATACGCCTCGTAATTTTAAATTACGATGATATTATCTCTTTCCAACCCCACGAAACCAAGAAAAAGAAATGGCGAAAAGGTATCAGCTTTTAGGAAATGGGAGAGGATTAAGCAAACTTTAAAAAATTCAAGTTAGAGACCTTGGCGATTTTGAAATGATTAGGGAAAATGCTTTTGATGCACCATTTGGTCAATGATGATAGGAGCTCATTAAATTTCTTATTTGAAAAGACAGAGACTCTGAAGTAGTACTAGAAACCTTGCTTCTAATGAATGAAGAGAACAATTTTTAGAAGATTTTTTTTTTAATTCTTTCCAATTTTACATTCATATTATTTAACTTTTACAATAAATTTTTTGTTTACATCAAAATTGAAAGATGCCCCTACGTTTACTGAATATTTTTTCTTTCTTTTTTTTTTTTCAAAATGTATTAATCTTGCATATTGACTATCATTTACTTTCAACAGCAAAAACTGTTTCGCTGGCTGGAAAATAGCAAATGGACAAATTTACCCTGATATACTATCTAATTATGCCCACCAAGTGCTTAACTTAAAAAAAAAAAAAAAAAAAAAAAAAAAAAATTATTTATGCCATAAATTAAATTTATTAACCCTCTCTAAAAATTAGGTACTTTTTTCTTTCGAAAGATTATTGAAAAGTTATATATTTAAACTAGAAGTAGAAAGTTGGGCAAAGTAACTCAGTTACGATTTTTATTAAATATTTGCTGCTAATGCTCGCTTAGCATGCGTGAGATCTCAGGATCAAGCTTCTGCTTGTGACAACATGATGACTGCAGTTATTTTCTTCAGTTAAAAAAGATAATCTTAATAAAATTACTCCCTCTAACTGATTTTTATTTGTGATATTGAGCAAAAAACGCATATACTTTTATGTATGTAGTTATACATTTTTGAATAATAGCAAAAATTATATGACTTGGTTGAATTTCAAATTAAAATTATTTATTTAAAACATGTATAAGCAAGGCAATTTAATTTTTAAAACAAGTTTTTTTAAAATTAAAAATGAAGAGTGGGCGTGATTCAAATAGTTTTCAGTACTACTATTGCCATTGCTACTCAATTTGATTAAAAGAATAACGTATAATAGTTACTTTTCCGGAACTTTTTACTCCTTTCCAAAGTGAGAAGTACACAAGAATGAAGACAGCCATCAAACAAAATGCTAAAGTCCATTTCAAAGGTCCCACATTTTGTATTCCATCCGCTTTATGAATCTCTAAAACACTTCTCCTGTTGAGCGAAAAAATCCATAAATTATTTAAAATTAATTTGAAACTCAAGACGGAAAACAAACCGTATCTTCAATTGAGCATCTTCATGCATTGTTAATACAATGTTTTATGACAGCAGCAAAATATGTTTACTCAATGTCTGGGAGGAATGAAATATGGAATTTGAATAATGCTTATGAAGATGAGAATGTTAATAATTGAAAATACAATTTATAGAATTTTAATTAGGTTTCCTAAAACTCAGCTTATAGTTGTTTATTTTGCTTTGCCTTGTACACGTACTTCTTAAATCAATATTTTACTGTTGAGTCGGAAGCTCAAGTTTATTATGTTGCTTTCGTTTTAGAATAATAAGATACGAACGATTAAAATGAGTCATGCTGAATTACAAATATGTAAAATGAATTTTTTTTTTATGTTTTGTATAATAATGTATTTCTCTTATGTTCAGAAAAATTATGTAATTTTAAAATATTATAAATATTTGTAGTAAATTTATTTTTAAACCACTTTCATTGAAAATATAAAATTTATGGAAGCATGGTGTTTCACTAAGAGGGAGCTCCTCGTATCTTTCACATGTATAAAATTTATTGAAAAACATAAAAATAGGAATTCATTTAATCTATTAATAAAATGTAGATAAAAACCAAATGATTTTTAACTATAAATAGTAAAGTTCAAATTAATGTTATGATGAACTGTAGATATGCATTTCCTTTTTGTTTAATAAAAAGTATTTAATTATCCAAAAGTACTTCATGAATGTCAAAAGTGTATCCACTCACTGCTTTAAATTTTTTTTTTTTTTTTAAATTTAATCGAATTTTTTTTTATAGTTCTTTGATGTTTGAAACGTACTCAACTAGGTTCCAATTCAAGATTTTTTTTTTATTATTATCTACCTCACTTCCAAAGGAAAACGAAAGAATTTGATATAAAATGCATATTTTAAAGGTCCTAACTTAAAGCTTTCATACTTTTTAACACTTCACCTACACATTTATCCCATACCACAACCTCCTCAGATCAAGGCACAAACAAAAACAAAAGCCTTCTTCTTACCCAACTGTGATCCATAACCTCTTATAAACTTTCTTCACTTGCGCTATCACACGAGGGTCATATTTCTCAGCAACTTTCTTCAAGCAGGTTATAAGTGTATATATTTATACTTAATAACCAAGTGTGCACTCGGAGATGGAGAAGGGGGGGGGGGGGGCTATCTCTCGCCGATAGTGAGGCTATTTAGTCGGTTGTCGGAGATTTAATGAGACAATCGATTATTTTCGTATCTATGGCTGGGGGTCCGGTGGACGTAGTCACCACCCTCCCCTGATGGGGGTGGGGTTCGAACAGATAAGTGTCATCTGTCAACTCTTTGTTGCCGTGACCTCGGATATTTATGTTGAGGTGGGGGCGTTTGGCCCTTGTTGAGTATTCGGTGGGGACCAGTCTATTCTTTTTCTCAAGTGGTGCTTTCATTATTTTATAGGGTAAGGGAAAATTGGGGGAATGGGGTCATTTTTCATGATGTTATTCTGGAGGGGGTGGCTTTGGGACTCAGAATATATTCTTCTTTATTCGAAAGTTCCAGCTTTAAAAGTGCTCTTGGTGAGATTGTTATTATTTTTTTTTGAGAGATTTTTAGTTTTTTATGGTAAAGTTTAAAGTGTAATGTTAAGATATTGGAATTTTTTTTTTAAATGCAAATATATATGTTATAAAAATTTCATGGGGTGTTTAAATTACGCTAAGTACATAAAATTTATCTTGAATCTTTTCCATACTAAACATGAACCGAATCTTACCTTGTTTCACTTAGACAAAACAGCAAATTATTAAAAAAAAGAACCTTGTGTTTTGCTGGTACACACTTTTCCATATTATAAATACGAAAGGCCAAAATTTTGTGTTATAGCCTTCGTGTTGCTGACTGAGCCAGATAATCTGAAAACAACTAACCAACCAAAATTTTGTTCTAGAAAAACTGGTTTAAGATTGGATTTAACTTTAACTGAAATTTTGCTTCACAATTATTTCTGTGGTCAATAACACACAACTTTTCTTTTTTTTAAAAAGTAATTATAAGTTATTTCTTTCTATTCTAGTATATGGTGTCCAGATCAGTTGTCGCTGAATTGAAATAACGATTACAAATCAGTCATATCACAAGGGTGGGTGGTATTTAAAAAAAAAAGGAGTTGTTGTGGTCTTAAAGTGTATGGTCAAATTTTATAATCGTGTTACTACGTACACAGTCATTGTTTCAAATAAATAAAGCGAAAAGTACCATCAACAAAAGAGAAGGTACAAACAGTTGTGGTATTCTAAACAATTATATCAAGCAATGAGCTGATACGATAAATTGGACAATTTTTTTTCTTTTGGAGATATGGTTAGAAACTGCATTTAAAGGAAGATAATCCGTTATTTCCAAGACTTTTATACCAGAGTTTTATGATCACAATTCTTAATTTAAACATTTTCACATAATTTCCAACTTATAATATGCAGGAACTGGTACATCTGAACATAGGCAACCTGTATTCTGTAGAAGGAATTGGAGCATATTTTAGGTAATTGGTATTTAGATGAGACATTTACAAGTTATATCTACTTCTTTTAGTGATTCACTTTCAATGATTATCAATAATATTAATTTTAAAAAGCAATAATGCGAGTTATAACACAGTATGTGTAACCATAAAACAAGAAAAGATATATCCGACATTTTATTTAAATAATTGCCTACATAATACATTGTGGTCCACATGTTTGACTATTTTCAGTATATTGAGTCATAGTGCATCTGAGGAATCAGATTGTGCAATGCTAAAAAAATAAGGCCCTTACTATTCTCGTTCATCGTGACCAACTATGAAATAGTTTCTGTTGATCCTGTGCACCATCTTATATGGTGAGAGTAATTGCAGGTGCTGTTTGTGATGTGTGGCAGGTGCTGGTGCAATCACAAACAGATATCCAACACCCTCCAGTGGAACAATGGCTTCGACAAAAAAGGCAAAAGTTACAAGAAGATTAAGGAGAGGGACTGACTTTTGATCGGGAGACGAAAATGAGGGGTTAGGTTGTTGTGTGTCGCGAGAAAGAGTTGGAGTAGAATATTTTAATAAATAAAGTTATCATTTAAAAAAAAAGATTAAATTCTCTCAATCCAGTACCATCACTATACCAAACGAACTACATATAATCCCGTAAAAACTGAGACTAACACACTGTTAAAAACTGGTACATGGCTTTTATTTCAATTGCTAACTTGGTACCCTCAGTATTCTATAACTCTGTATATATATCGTGTAGCAAGTATGATGGAAGAAAAAATAGTTTTAGAGGTTAAATGTTTTAACCTCGCAAGCCATAACATGGTGGATGTTTTCTTGGATGTTTTTGTTTACTTCTGTGAAGTAAGAGATAAGTCATTGCGAGATGTCCCTCTTATTGGTTAACAGCGAAAAGCAATCACCGCAGGCGGAATTCGAAGACGTGTATGTAGATTAATATGGAGTTTTTACCTACTGTCCATAAATCCGTGTAATCTTCTAAAATAATATGCGCATTTTTTTTTCTTTAATTATCAATTATTCAAAGTTCAATCTATTTTTTCTAAGTATTATTTTTTAAATTGATTAATTTTTACCCCTGTAATCGTCATTTTAAAAATGTATGCATGATTTAGTATGTCTTATAAGCGTATAATTTCTTTTCCCCACAGCATATATTTCTTGTATGTGTGATTAGAATCATAATATGTTTTTTTCTATCGCAAAAGAATATTTTTAATCGTATAAAATAATTATTTAGGCTTTGTATTGAAAGTTTATCGAGCAAAATCTTATAGGCGATAGATTGACGAGGTTTCCGTTCTTTGGCGTTAGTTCCTTGACATGCTTACGACGAAATGTAAACAAAAATCTTGATAAGGATTACTTTTGGATTTTTATTGTATAAGGTACCGGTTTTTATTTGTTATGTATAGCTCTTCTTAAAAACGATAATCTATAATGTATCGCCGTGCCAATAGGTTCGCACTTTTTACTTGCTATTGTTCCGCTGAGCCAAAGGAACGATCAATTGCTGAAACTGGTATACTTACGAATTCGTGTTTTCCCCGGCAACCACTATTTTGAACGACTCTCCAAGCTCATGGCGTAACTCTACGCTGTACTGCTTAGTAAAGTAAGTCTACTTAACGTACAAACAAGGTGGAACTCTTACTCGAAGTACTCCTGCGCGGGACTCTTTGATGCATTAGACGAGTTGAGGCTTCTCTCGGCCAAAGTGAGACAGTTCTCTGTATTCCAGGGGTTGTCACATTTGGTCCACGGCAGCTCCGAAGTGAAGGAGGCAAATAGGTAGTAGAAGGCCCATGCGATGATGGTATTGTAGTACATGCCCATGTATAGGTCGATGAAGCAGATGGCATAGCCGATTCCTGCAACCAGATAGAGAAATAGATTTTAATATTGACCTACAGTGTAAGTAAACGGGCTGCCTCGTGTGATAACGTTACCCAACAAAAGCATCTCTTTAAAGGAGCCAAGTTCTTCATGCAATGGTTATGGCAGTAAAAATTATTGAGATCTAATATAGAGCCAAGTTTAAAGTTGTTGTTTATTACGGGTAATGAAGATTGGTAAAATTTTCTTCTCAAAGCCAAAATTCCCCTGCATTGGCCTAAATATCTAGCTGCAAAAATAATTGTGACACAAGGCCATAACGTATTCTTTTTCACTGATGCGTAAGGGCCAAATCACGCAAGCATTTTCGTAGCTATAGATATTTAGACCAATGCCGAGGAATTTTGACTTTGAGAAGAAAATTTTACTAATTTCCTTTGCCCGTAACTTAGAACAAATTTTCACGGCCATACTCATTGCATGAAGAACTTAGTGCCTTTTTACAGAGATATTTTTGTTGGAATTTCACTTCTTTTTTTAAGGTACTAATTTAAAATGCATTATTTATTTGCATGGCAATAACTAGCTTTAAAATGTTTAGTTTTCATAGTTTTTAAATTTGCAAGAAAACTTCTTGGAATTGAAAGGATTAAGCAGGCGTGTGTTTTTTTTTTTTTTTTTTTTTTTTTTTTGGTACTTGCTTATTATACCGTCGTTTGTTAATAACCTTTTTGTTGGCGGCCAGCTACGAGAACTATATAATTAACCGACTCCTTTTATTCTTTTAATTATTATTTGGTTTTAGGAAGTTTTAAAAAAGGTCCTCAACAACATCCAATTAGCGGAGAATTACACGAGATTTTTCTAAAAAAGTTAAATTTGCCGGACTACTGTCCATGGCGTACTTATGCATTCAATATGAGTGATGATAATATAAAATTATTTTAAATAAATAGTTTATTCAGATATGCAAAAAAGGGGAAAAAATTAACTATTGGCGATTATTTCGTACCCAAAAATATCACCGATTGTCAATTTTATAATGCCAAGTATACTCTTTTTTATTGTTTATTGATTTTAGAGGCTTTGCAGCGTGTGGTGAATTTTTCCTCTATTTATATATGCTAAGAGCTACTAGTATTCTAAGTTTTATAGTACTAGCCCCAATAGAAATGTATTAGAATTGAGATTCAAATTTTTCGAACATTGCCCCTTTTAGGGGATTCAGAGGGAAAAATCTCGATTTTTAGATTTTTTTTCTTTGTATATATGTTAAACCTTACAATCATACAATATTTCCTAGTTCTAGTTCTGCTAGAAGTGCCTTAGTAATTTGAGGATCAGTGAGAGAGGTTTGAGTGGATTTCAATGGGTAGATTGGGAGCATTCCGCCTATAGCTATTATTTGCAGAAATTGGTAAATATAATTGCTATTGAAGGCATATTTTCTGGATTCACATCCCGAGATGTCTGATGGGTTTATAAGCTAAATGTAAGGAAAAGTTACCAGATTGCATTAACAAAATTGTACCAGCTATTATTTTCAATGAAAGCATGGATCTTTTTTCGACGTTATCATGACTTTCGGTCGACATTAGATAGCAGTTAAGAACAAGAGACTGTCGACAAAATGTTTCAAGTTTTTAAACTTCCCTCTTCCTCTTTGATTTCCTTGATAAGGGAGTAACTCGGTTCAAACTAAGTACAATATGTTTTTTTTATATATATATATAGCTACCGTTAAGTTATTTAAATCAGCAACAGGGACAGTTTTTTGACGTCAAGTGAGTTTAATGGTTAGAAACGTAATTTTGGTTGGAGCAGGGAAAGTTTCATTGTACCTCCAAAGTTATTCCTATTATAGCACATTTCAAACACTCATTATTCAAGTATTATTACTTGAAAGAAACTTATTAAATCATGAAGATCATTTCTATTAAATATGTTTTAAAGTTTTTCGGTTTATTTTTCTTTATTTACTTTCAAAAACGTTTTCAGTACATGTATTATTTAAGTCATCCTGTATGGTAATGGTTATGTATAAGGTTTTGAATTTTAATACCATTGGTTGACCTTGTTTTTGTAATAAAATATTTATGTGGCATTATTTACTGTAGTATTGGTAAGATTCAGGTAGAAAATTCCATGAACTACTTCTGTACTACTTCTGTACTACTACTACTGTACTACTTAGAAACGTTTACCAAAACTATAATGTTTATACTTTAATTCGATTCAAGATATTTGAAAATTTTGGTATACAAAAGAAAAAATCTATTTTATGTAAAAATTCTGAATAGAAATTAGAATTACTTCTGAGGAACACAAATATTTCAAATTTAAAAAATAGTA
This sequence comes from Linyphia triangularis, assembly GCA_963978545.1. Lineage (NCBI taxonomy): Eukaryota > Metazoa > Arthropoda > Arachnida > Araneae > Linyphiidae > Linyphia > Linyphia triangularis. The sequence continues at coordinate 39,363,314 of OZ021732.1, read as the reverse complement.
TAACGTAGACGCGTATTTCCTATAGATCCTATACAATAAATTGGCTCAAGATTACATATTTCAAAATTGAACCATAGCAGTTAGAATTGAAGTTCGATTGAAAAGAAATTAATTTAACGTCTAAAGAAAGTATACATTTCTTATTTTAAAATCTATGTATTTTCATGCGATTTTATCGGCCCTCTTCAAAGCAACTAAGACTTTTATTCATTTATAAACAAAGTAACAGTTGCCTATAAATTATTAACTGCCAGATAACTTTTTTCAATCCGAAACAGTTTTTCTTTAGTTTCGTAACATGGTTAGGAGTTAATCAGCGTCAAGTTAAATGAATTAATTCAAGGGGATATATTTTCTATTTAACACATGGGTTTCTGGTTTATTACGCTCCTTATCTTCTAAAAAACGTTCAACACTATCGGATAACATTACAATAAGTTGAATGAGATTATTCACTTTTTATAATACATAATATGTTAATTTCAAACTTGAAGTGAACATTTCCGAAGCATCCTCACTTAGATTTGAGTCTTTGAAACTTAAAAAGAAGTTTATTAGCTTCAAGAAAAATATATTTATTTCCTAATTTATTTACAATTAATTGGGCCTTTTAAGGTTGTATAATCTGGATTGCAAATATTTTTTAAACGTAGCGAGGCGAGGAGAAAACTTTGAACAAAAAGCACATCTTTGAATTTTCTTGGATATTTACACGAATGGATGAGTTAATGAATAAAATAATTTTCATCGAAAGTATTTAATAGGAGAAAATATTTATTTTTATTTCTGAGAGTTTACCTTTCATCATGGGACATAGCTTGTCCCAAATTGTGATGCAGCCACTTCTGTAGTATTGGCCAAGAGCTAATTCTAGATAAAATAATGGTAGACCTCCAAATATTAACATGATTACGTAGGGTATGAGAAAAGCACCTAAAAAAAAACGAAGATACATTTTAAATTTGTAGTATGAGTAATTGCAATTGAATGTGGTTAACTAAACCATTACCAACCAGTGCAATCCACAATAACTTAGTAATAAGATAGCACATACTTCATTTATTTGGCATAATATATACTTCATTTATTTGGCATATGGGTCATTCTCCCGTAACGTCCATTTTTGGCTTCACAATTTTCAAATTTTAAAAATTTCATTCAAAGTAATTTTGAAAATTTTTTAGGAATCTGAGAACTGCAAATTTATAAAACTATGACGATTTATAAACCATATGAACTTATTTTAAAGATATTTATGCTTAAACGTGTAAATTAGGCATAAAGTATCATTACCATCTTAAATCCTGCAAAAAACATATAAATATTGTATTGTCAGCTTTTTTAGCTCAATAATTATGGCTTAATAATATGGAATAATACAGCAAACAGTTAATTTTCAGCTCAATTTTTTACAAAAGATAATTCTTTTTGTAAAGCTGCTATTTATGCAAAAGGGATTTTTTAAATATTTAACATAGAATTTACACTTAAAATAAAGTGAGTTTCTCTAAACATTGATAGAATGGGTATTTAACCAATAAAATAGTCAAAAATAAATGAATTAAGCACATAAAAATTTTGGTAGGAGGATGGTAATGAAAAATAAATGGTAATGTCATTTCATCATATTTTAGCAATCATAAAACCTAAAAAGGATTACTTTATTTTTTAAATTACAAACTTCGTACATAAGAGTTCATCTAAAAAAAAAAAAAAAAATAATAATAATATAATAAGACTAAAAAAAAATTATTATAATTTAATAATATTAAGCATGGTAATGACAGCAATTGAAATGTTTTTAATAAATATCAGCTTCCTCAATACTAACTAGAAATACAAAGATATTTCCAAGCAGTATTATTATTCCAATTACAACCTTAAATGGCTGCTATTCTTATAAGTATGTTATTTGAACCAGTGTCATTTAGTGGTCAATAAATTACGTAAAAACTATTGGATGGTAATAGCACAAAAAGCTTAAAAAATCGCATCAGTATTTTTTTAAATACTTTTTAAAGAAAGTTTCTATATTTTTGGAATTGAAATATTTAATGCGTTAAAAATGATATTTCATAATATACATAAATTAAATTTTATACAATATACATAGACTACGAAAGATCAAATTTGAGAATATGGATAGTTGATGGTAATGACATTTCAGTATTAATTGTGTGGTTTTCAGAAAAATATGAGAAAAAAAAAACTAATAAAATGTATTTCCTTTGTATATTGAAATATAGTAAATTTACATTAAAAATTTTGCAGTCAAAATGTTTTATTATGGGTTTTGAAAACAAGGGATAGCAAAGTGGACGTTTCGGGAGAATGTACCTAATATCGCAAAACATTCAAAAAGCTTTATCTCGTTTTCTGTATTTGTAGGTATTTTTCAGTCAGTAATTTTGCTTTAATAGCCTTTAATATTACGAGTTTACCAAACTCGTCAATAAAAAATTAAACTGAATTTTTATTATTTTGAATACAATCTTATAGAAATTGGATGTATTACAAAACTTCTCAAGAAATTCCATACTTTACATTTTTATCTTCCCACATGAAACGTAGCAAAATTTTTATATTAGAGCAACAAAATCCTTAATAAGAAACAGGATTATTTAACTTCTAATTGTATTAATCCTAAATATTTAAGTAGTATTTAAAATAACATGTGATGAAACGTGAAAATTAATTCAATGGAAGAATTTGATTTTTTTACTTCTATAGTACAATCTGAAGAACAATAAATAAGTTTAAAGCCTTTTCATGACAAATTAATAAAGTTTCATATAAGATCTTATTGTGAGTTTTTCTCTTTATTCCATATAAAAAATAATATTAATTTATCTTTTTATTTCCCAATCAATTATATATTTCAAATAAAATGAAATAAAATAAAATAGGGTTCCACGGAAAAAATGAATATATTTGTGCATTAATATTACAAATTACAAGGTGCATCTAACGTATTAAAATGTATAAATTATTTCTACATGAAATGAATTCAGTTTAACTAAAAGAAAAGGAAATCAGAATAAAAAGAAACGAAGAACTAAAGTTTAACTAAAAGAAAACGAACTTTTATTTTAAAGACTTTGTGTATATACTGAAATAATCTTGTTTCAGTTTCTTGGAACATTGTATTCATTAATCTGCATTTCAGTATCTTACTAATATGTACATATAAAATTGCTACATTTCAGATTCTTCAATTGCAGACTTAAAAATTACTTATTTTAAACATAAGTAGTTTTCGTATTCTAATTTTAGGTAGGACAGTCAAAATCTTAAAAATGTTATTAGTTTTTTTTAAATAAATTTTTTAAGAATAATGCAATATCACGCATACAGTCAATTTAATGGAAATTAGCATTTGTCTTTCTAAAAATGACAACTAATGCCCTTCCGTTCCTTCGGGTGTTTGTTGATATGGTTTACGCAAGCGATGGTATTTTACCATTTCACTCTATATTTAGGTAACGCTAGGTTTCTTTCTTTCTTTCTTTTTTTTTTTTTTTTTTTAATTCAGTTTATTTATCAGCTTTATTTTCTGAGTTATTCCGACAGATGTAGTATAGAGCATTTGGAATTTTTCCATTAAGTGACCAAAACAATTCGTTTCTGGAGACTATGACTCTGCCTGTAGGGTTGATAGAAAGGAAGTCATCTATAAAGGACAATTCCCGCATTTTTTAAAAACATGTGGCATTAGTTTATATTTATGAAGAATTTCTTCCTGATTCCAAATAAAGTTCTTAAAAAAAATTAGTTATTTAAATATTAAGAAAAGAAAATGCCCCAAACCGATTCAAAACCAGTCCGATCAAAACACTCCGCTATAGCTGTGACGTCACGACATTCTTTCGTTCTCTATGGTTATCGTGAGGTTTCTGCCAAATAGTTGGCGTTGATTTGGTAAACCATTGCCATATCCCGTACAGGTTGGTGTGATCTGCGAGAAACTTGCAAAATTAGTTTCCGTTGCTGCATTTCTAACCAAGATGTTTGGGATCTCTTGACGTCACATTAAATTTGAGCCGAATGAATCGTTTTCTCGCCAACGTGTAACAACGGCACTTTGGTTGCCAATTAAAGAAAAGAAAAAGCGCATTGAGCAAAAAAAAATTGTGTTTATGGCCTTTTCGAAACATTTAGTATTGAATAAATAAAATAAAAATAAATAAATAAATAAATAAATAAATAAATAAATAAATAAATAAATAAATAAATAAATAAATAAATAAATAAATAAATAAATAAATAAATAAATAAATAAATAAATAAATAAATAAATAAATAAATGAATGAATGAATGAATGAATGAATGAATGAATGAATGAATGAATAAATAAATAAATAAATAAATAAATAAATAAATAAATAAATAAATAAATAAATAAATAAATAAATAAATAAATAAATAAATAAATAAATAAATAAATAAATAAATAAATAAATAAATAAATAAATAAATAAATAAATAAATAAATAAATAAATAAAATGATGTGGGAATTGTCGTGTTAATATGTGTTATATAGTGGCACTTGTTGATTTTCCAATTTTTCCACAAAACGTAGAGAATGGCGAATTCCGAAGTTAAAGAAAACCCAAAATGGCGATTCGGGTGTTTGTGAACTTGCGAGCAGGAAGCCCCTTAGTTTTTCAGAAATAAAAAAATAACGGTAGTATCTAACATTTAATTGGAAAAATTAACTAGAGTTTCTTTCAATGTCAGTAGTTGAATCAGAACAGTTTTTACATCTGAAACCTTGTCAGGAATGCAATGAAATAATAATAATAAAAAAAAAGTACAAGAGTATAATTGAATAAAGTTCTTGAAAAAATAAAAGAAATCTGTATTTTTATTTTGACTTATTTTGAACTTGAAGTAATATCCTTTTTTTTCTAGTTTTAATTGGTGACGTTTTTACGTATTATTTTACACATTAAAGTCAGTATTGTTATCAGTTTGAATTTCCTTAAGTCTTCAGAGACGAGATAACTGAAAAATATTAGTAAAAGTTTTTTTCAACGGTTCGTCTGTTAAAATAGTGAGTTAAAAATTATTAAGTAATCTGTACATTTTTGGTATTTTGATACTTACGTTTACATTAACTGCAGCGCAATAATATCTATCAATTATTTGAATCTAAAACGGTGAAAATATATCCAATTTCCAATATTCTTTGGTAAACGTGTCAATAGCAGAGATATAAACAAATTGAAGTACTCCAAGTAATGTCTATAAATTATTTTAAACAAAAATGAAGAAAATAATTTTGTTTTGTTACATTTAAGGAAGTGACATTTCTTTAAAAAAATTTAAACTGTTCAAAAAGTACATTAAGAGCATCTTCTTTCATATTTTGTTGGCAGTTTTTATATCAATCGAAATATATGATATAGCAATAATTTATTTAATATAGCATATCGGAATTATGTGATATTATAAAATAATGATAACTTTAGTAAATATTTTATCCGTTTTTGGTTCCTACTAAAAATGTAAAGAAAAATGATTAAGCTCTTTTTGAGGGCCAACAATATTTTTACAAGAATATGCTTTCAAAATAGGCCCGATCCACTTCATTTTTAATTTTCAATAAGAATATATCTTCATTATTTTGCAATAAGTGTTGAAAACTACATAAAATCATCAATAGGTAAATTTTTAAAAAGTAGAGCTAATTAAAATTTAATTTTTTTTTATTTAAAATGACAAAAATGAATTGATAAATGTGGTATAAATTTATTTGTAAATAATGTTTAAACAAAGTACATGTTTTTTTTTGTTTTTTTTAATAAGAATCAGTACTTTTTACAGGTGAATTTTATATTAAAACATAGATCCCAGGGCAGTCCAAGACAATCAATGAACATTAAGATAATTAAATATGCTGGCACCGCATGAACATAGCCATAAGCATTTTTGTTCTTTGATGTGTAATACAGCATATCTTTAAATTACGTTATAAACACTGTGTGATGATTTGACACCGATCTTACTTTTTGTTTTGTATCAAAATTTGCTTTAGTTGCATTTTCTATAATGCAGTTTGACGACTGTCGTTGGCAGCAGCTAATTAATAATTGGATTAAGTTTTTAACTATAACCATATAACATTATAGGAAACTTAATTAACATTGCATCATCATTTCTTCTAAATATTAGATAGGAAAGTTTCAGCCGATTTTCAATCAAAGCATTTAGGTTGCAAGATTAAAATATAGAATAAAATGTATATAAAGTAAAAAATTTTGTTAATGGAAATTGTGATATATATATATATATATATATATATATATATATATATATATATATATATATATATATATATATATATATATATATATATATATATATATATATATATATATATATATATATATATATATATATATATATATATATATTTTAAAATTAAAAAAAAGTTTTTTAAGAATGGTAATTATTTACAGGTAAATATTTTTCTCTTTACTTCAATCAAGTAGTAAAAAACTCTTAAAAAATGTCTTGCTGTAAAACTTCATAGCAATCTGACAATTATATTCTCTACGAGTTTAGGAATAAACTAATGGCATTTAATTTGCTGCTGAGCTCATTTTTTTACTGTGTTGAATACTTTTTCAGAAGCATCCAGAACTTTTTTGATTAAATTAGAGTAAAAAATTAACCCTGTGTCTTGTTTGATTAAATACGTGGTGGAAAACATCTCAGAAATATCTTTATCAACATTCTTTTGCTTAACTTTATCGTTCAGTCTAATATATTTACTGAAACTTCATCCCTAAGTAAGAAATGACGCGACAAAAGTTATTCCCAGGTTAAGTTCATGTAATGTCTGCGATTTCTTCATGATATTTTTTTTACGTTCAATTAAGGTTTTGTGAGAATTTCTTATTGTAGAAGCAAATAAAATGTTCGTATTCATTTTAATTATTCCGAGAAAGTTTTCGATTATTTCCAATATATTCATTAAACGAAATTTAGTGGATTTGTGGGAAAAGTAATGGACTTAGAAGAGTATAGTAAAAAATTGTTTTTAATGTCTGTTAATAAACATATTCTTGTAAAAAGGGGATTTTAAAAAAGTTAAATACACTGAGTGACTTTATGCCATTTTTTGAGGTGTTTACGTAATACCTCTTTCAATATTGGATGGGTGTGATTCAACAACTAATGAACTAGAAGTTGAGATTTGAATCGATATTTTATTAAGTGTATATTTTCATACATCCAATATTAAGATAGATATTACATATTATTGTTGAAATTTTAATTAACTCGTTAAGGAAGTACTAAATTTTTTTAGCAGCATAATAACACCGATGTGGGGAGGTGCCTTAGAGTCACCAGTTTTATCTCTTAAAACCCCATAGAAAGCTTAGTGATCATTTTAATGCCTTGATATTGCATTATACATATCATTTGTCAGAAACTGTGAAAACATTTTGGCTGCAAAAACTAAGAGCCTCATATCTCTACGTAGAAATAGCTGGTTATTTCTGATATAAAAAGTTTTTTGCAAGGTTTCAGCAATATAATTGTGGTAGGGGAGGCGTATAACTCATCTAAAATTAAAGTACATACAGATATAAATCATGAAAAAGAAAAGAAAAAAAAACTCTTTATAATCTGAAATTGAAATGTACGAAAAGCAAACGTGGCGCTAAGTCTCTTCTCAAAAAGCAAATGTTTTATTGTTGCCAATAATGAGTTGTAATCAAATTTTAATTTGAAAATCTAGATTGCTATGCGACTTCTTTAAAAATTTAGCAACAGAAGATTAACTTTACCTTCTGTCCCTAAACAAATTGTTAATTAATTCAAGAATCAATCAGTTGTTTGATTATTTTAAAATAAGCTTTTTGCAAAAAAATTTACTCCAATATTTTCTTTATATATTATGACACCTGAAGCAATATATTTTGTTTTCCTTCAAGTTGAGCCAATCTTCATTTTCAATTGCTGAAAAAGAGTTTCAAGGAAAAATGTATTTTAATTATCTTCTATAGATTTCGCAGAATGCTGAGAAATGTTCAAAAGTAGTTACTTTTCAATAGTTAGAACTTTCAATGAAATAATAATAATAATAATAGTAAAAAAAAAATCCTTCAGATCTGTTATAGGAAATGGAAAAAAAAAGAAGAAATAAAATGCTTTTTGACTTTTCCGAGGTAATCATGACTATTAAATAAAACATTCATTTACAAGTATTTACAAGCAAAATGTTGTGCAATTGAGTGTTTGACTAGGTTCTTTTAGGAAATTTCTCGTATAGCACGGCACTTCAAAAGCTTATTTTTCAGCGAAGATCGGCAAAGCCAAGAATTCTAAACAGGCACTTAATTGAGCTAATACAAACACTACCCAAAAGTTAGTAAATAATATTATTCTCCAGACAGTTCTCATTAAGTTTAACAAACAGTAAATATAATTGTATTTTAACTAAAATGTTTTTGCTAGCTTTGGAAAGTAAAATTTGTATACAACTATAGTATAGTATACAACTATAGTATAGTTTTGTTTAGTAAAGTTTGTTATACTTTAGTATTGTTTTTGTATAGTCTAGTTTGTTATGGTTTAGAACAATTTTTTATTAGAATAGTTTGTATGCTCATGATTTTTCAAAATTTTCTACCAGTATGCTACGGAATAAAGAATTAAGGAGAGCATACACTACTCTTATTTAGATTTTTTTTTTTTTTTTTTTTAATTTTTTGCTTTCAATCCTTACATTTCAATACTTAAGTATCCCACGTCTGTATGGATGTTCGTCTGCTTATAACTTGATAGCTGTGGAACTGAGTTGATTTGATAGGGATTTTCAAAGTTTTGGTAAACACTAAATCTTCTTTCAGAACAGTGTTCAGCTACTTAGTGAAGGAAATACTTCGAATTTTTTTTTTATCATGGCAGTTGATTGATTAAAAAAATGTAATGAAAGTACAGATACTACTCCCCCCCCCCACTTCTTTTTGTTTTAAATTATTTTTTGTCCGAAGTACAAAAAAAAAAAAAAAAGAACTAGTGTCCGATTACTATAAATTTGAACAGCACCGATGATTGGCACATGAAAAGTGCTCGGCAATATCTTTTAATTCGTCACAAGGCTAAGCATGATAATGATCCTAAATGGATTTTTTTTATTCTAAATATTATGTGAATCGTGAGTATTAAGGAATATTTCTCATAAAGAAATCGAACAAAGAAGAAAAAAAAAAAATATTTTCATTTTGTTTAGTATAGATGTTTCATTTACAAGATCAAAATTTAATTTTATAATTAGAAATTTTACATAGCACAAATAAGGACTTTTTTCTACTTAATTAAAAAAAGTATCTTGAACATGTTTTTAGAATTATTAATTGTTATTCAGCGAATAGTGAAAAAGAATATCAAAGATTTCATATTATGGAAAAGAACATTTCAGAATCAAAGTTGCTTGTTAGGGTTATATGTACTGCACCAAAAAAACATTTAGTGTGAATTATAAATTATTATTTTTTTTAATTAAAACATACCTTAAAATTATTTTATACACTTGTCACTAGAGGTCGGCGATATATCGATACGACGATATTTTTATCGATATTTTAAAAAAAATATATCGATAGTAAAAATTTGATGATTGTTTTTTAGTTCCATGTGTTTTTTCGATTTTCTTTATACTCTTCCCAAAAATTTCAAAATTAAAGTTTGGACTTGATTGAGAGACAGTTAAAATAGCACCCTAACCAAAAAGATAACATAATGTAATGGAAAGATAAATCATTAACATAGCACCGTTTCTGTTGCCAACGTGTGCCTGGAATTTGCATCTAATTTTAAATATTAAAAACATCTATCAGAAAAATATGCGGTAAACTGCTTTTCAAAATTTCTTCTTTAAAAATAAATGTGAATTTATGCATTGACATCCAAATGTATTTTATTTATTCTGATTGATAATATAATTTATTTATAAAAAAAAAAAAAAAAAAAAAAAAAAAAAAAAAAAAAAAAAATACAATTTATTTATTAAAACAATTTTGGCATGAATTCATGAAAAGTACAAATTTGCCCCAAGAAAATTCGTTTCTGGCAAAATTTAAAATTAGAATAAAAAAAAAAAAAAAAAAATCAAAATCATGTATCGATATATCGATATTTTTTTCTATGCAACTATATGTTATCAATATTTATTTTGATCGATATTTCCGACCTTTACTTATCACTGGATGATTTTATTATTTTTTTGGCAGCTGACCCAGTGTTTATGATGGGTGCCGAGTATTAGAACATTAACCAACCAACAACTAAATAAGTACAGCTGTTCGGTATACTTGCTATAATCATTTATAATTAATTAATTTTATTTTCAACCATCAGAAATCTTAAAAGGTAATATTAAAAAAAAAAAAAAAACTTCTATTAACAAGCAAAACATTTATACAGAAATTAAAAAAGGCATAATTAAAAAAAATTCATCCTCAAAATTTAGATGCGAAAGAAAACGAATACGGATCGAATTTTGTATAAAAGACGATATTTTCTATATTATAACTTTTTTATAAAAAGGAAACCCACAGCTGGTCACAAATCAAAGCATACCTATTGAAAGACTCATTCTAATGTATTTTCGCGCTTCTAAACTTAAAAAGGGATCGTCTTTTAAATTTTAATTACTTATGGCTGGATACTAGAGCATGACCGAGCAATGGTGCTTTTACTTTATGATTTAATTTTTTTTTTTCTTTTCTGCTTGAGTTATTCTATTTATCATTCCACCAAGAGCCACGTTGTTTGAAAATAGGTAATTTAGTATGCCAATCAGTGTGGTGATTAAGTTTACATATTCTTTTTGAAATTTTAAACTTATTGCAATGATAAAACGTACATCCAATCAGATCTGAGTTTTAAAACTGTATCAGGGAAAATTAACTGAAAATTTTCACATTCCTTATACAATAAATCCCAAAAGTATACACATACGTCGTAAACAGTTCAGGCAATGGGACAGGAAGTTTTTATAAGTATCGCAAATATTTTTCTCCAATGGTTCTCAATACCCAATAAAATAATGTTTAATTTTGTGTTCATATTAAAAAAAATAGGTTTAAAAAACAAAAAATAAAAACAAAATTTAATAAAAAAAAATCCGTTGAGTGAAAATATACAAAAACTTTTTATTTACAGATTGGCTTTAATGTGTCTCATTTTACACAACCAACAACAAAGTGGCATGTTAATATTCAGAGAAGGTAATATTAAAATGGTAATAACATCTTACAATACTTAAAAGAGTTTAGCAACTTTGCTTTGGAAATTTAGCTAAGACATTTTTTTTTTGTTAAGAAGGAACAGTATTTCTTAATTTTTTCATTTAAGTGCACTTGAAATAGTCGTTTATTTTAATGTGTGTTTTATTAATATGTGTTCTAAGACTTTCTAGAATTTATTGAAGACTTGGGGAAAAAACTTGGCATTTTCTGGAATAAGAAATAAATAAGAATTAAAAGTATGAAAAAATAGTTGCAAACACTTAGTTAGGCTAAACATTATTCAGAGTGGCCATAGAACCAGAAAAATCTGGAAATTAGGAAAATGTCAGGGAGTTTTCTGGTTCTGGAAAAAAAATCAGGGCATTGTCTGGGAAATTTTTAAAATTTCACAAAAAAATCTGGAAATTTTTCGATCATTGCTTTGAAGGTACGTTTCCCGGTACATTTTGGCGCCATTTACCTGGAGAATTGTGGTGGTATTCGTTTAATGTTATGGAATTATTTAAACAATTCATTACCACCGAAACTATTTTTAAAAACTTAGCATACTATCTCTTTAAAATACATGTTTATTTGATAAAGGCGTCTTCACATATGGAAAACATGGAAAAATTGGGAAAATTAAAAAAGAAGTTCACCGTAAAATCAAGGAATTTTTTAGAAATTTGTCAAGGAAATCAGGGAATTTTTTTTCTTGAATTTTGTGACCACCCTTTTATTAATGAAAAGGAGAAAAATTATTTATGGAAACAAGGAAAATTTTGAAAGGATAAAATAAATATTGGTTCGTAAGCAGTTGGTAAAAATAATAATCCCAACCAAAACATCTTTGTAAAAAGGGGCCAAGTTCTTCATGCAATGATTATGGCCGTGAAAAGTATTGAAATCAAAAGTCGAGCCAGGTTTAAAGTTGTTGTGAATTATGTGCAACGAAAATTAGTAAATCTTTTTTCTCAAAGTCAAAATCTCCTGCATAGGTCTAAATATCTAGTTAAAAAAATATTTTTAACACTTGGCCATTAAGTAATCTTGTTCATTGACGCGTAATGGCTAAGTCACACAAGCATTTTTGTAGCTAGATATTTAGACTTATGCAGGGCATTGTGACTTTGAGAAAAAAAAAAATTACTAATTTTCGTTGCCCGTAATTCACAACTTGAAACTTGGCTCGACTTTTGACTTTAATACCTTTCACGGCCATAATCATTGCATGAAGAATTTGGCCCCTTTTTACAGAGATGTTTTTGTTGGTAAATATTTCAATGACAGCTATATGTGCAAATTTGACAAAAACTTTAATAATAGGTCCTATGGCCACCACTAACCCGTATACAAAATTTGAACATCGTATGTCAATATACTCAGGAGTTATGCTGAGAAAAAAAATCTAATTATTTTTTTACCTAATGCAAAACTTTCATTGCATTATGTTAACATATGGGTAATTGAAGGCATTAAAAGGAAAACTAATTGATATAATATACGTTTTTGTATGGATATTTCAATATGATAAACAATAATTTTTCCCAGTCTTTAAGTGAGTAATAGTACCATTATTCTATAAAAACCTTTGCATATAACCTTCTATCTAATAATATACTTAAACTATTTAAACATCAAATTTAATCTTGCAGATTTCTAATAATTTTTCTTCAATAAATTTTTGTGAAAACCATACATAACAAAAAAAAAAGAGTAAACAATTATCGTTGCATTATTTTATGTAGTAATTCTTAAAAATAAAAATATAAAATTTAATAGTTTACTAAACTTAACATCGATAAACTTAGCATCGATAACATAATATGTCCCAAGATATATACAGGCTATAAAATTTAGTTTATAAGAATTTGAATTAATAGTTTTAAATATGCCATAACAGTTTTAAATATGCCATAACAGTTTTAAATATGCCATAACAGTTTTTAAACTTCTTTAATATTATATTATCGAAGATCTGTTCAAGTCCTACTAACACGATAAATTAAAAATATATATATATTATGATATTGTAATTTAATAGGCCAAATATATCATTTTCTCTTTGTTATTCTTTGAAACTAATTTTTCAATTAAAAGTTTTCAAAAAATACTATCTATATATAAAACTGAGTTGTCTGTACGTCTGAACCTTATACAAATCCACAGTTTTGCACCTAGAGGTATGAAATGCACCTTTGGTTCATAGAAGCTGAGATTGTAGAGAACAACTTTTAAATTCGATTAAAAGTTGCTTTCATTAAAATTTAATGACATGGATAAAAAAATTCTTGGAATGGTAACGATAATTTTTTATTATATCAGAATAAAATCAAAAGTTATTTTAATGTGTCACCCTTATTTTTCTAATTATTTTCATGTAGTACAATCGTCTGTCCGGTAAGCGTTTCGAACGTTATTATGATTTTCTATATATTTACTGTGAATTGATGTTCTGCACATGCGTGGTTTTAGCGTAATGCGTTACTAATAGTATTCTTAATGTAAACATAACGGCTAAGATAATTGAAATTCACCAAAAACTTTCAAATCATTTCGACATTTGTTAAGTTTTCTTTTTATTTCCATGTAAATATGTATTCGTTTCCTTTATCCAGAATATCAAAATTCCTTCTTTGGATTGTTTTTATTTTTAGAATAGTGTTTTTGTACTGATGTGTATCCAAGTTCAATATTATTTAATCTAGATTTGAATACATTTTTTGTATTATATGAGTTTTATTATTTACACCAGACTATTTTACAATTTACACCAGAAGTGTAGTATTTCATTTTCGATTTGTTTTCATTGGTATTTTATTTTGGTCTTGATTATGAAGTTGGTAAGGGCCGGGCATGGACTACATTTTTCTCTGTGCACTAAAATTTTTTTGAAGTGCACGAAACTTTTTGGGTTCAAATGTAGTATAAGACATTACTTTGGCGCGATTTTGTTTGGTATTTTTTACAGATAAATACGATTTATCGCAACGATTTTTATTTTGAATTATATTCTAATTGCATTATTTTTTATATTTTAACTTAAGTTGATACTAATCCGTTAGCTGGGTATCAGATAAAAATCGCTAAAAAGAAGACCTAAGTAATCCAATCTAACAACTTTAAAATAATTTATAATTTCTATATTTAGAGTTGACGACACCATTCAATGGGTAAATATTTAGGTTTGACGCCAACTGGTAACTGCCTAACGGAAAAGTATCCTTAATAATTTATATTTTAACTTAATTTTATGATTATTAATGTTTTAATTTCTTTTACCTATCGTGTTTTTGATTTTTGTGAATTTTCTAATCGTTAAATGAAAAAAATCCCCAAATGCTTCATACTACATCTGTTCCACTTTTTCTAAAATGTAAACTTTTATGTCCTCAGCAGCGCGGGGCCAAGCTGCTAGTTAATAGATAAAAGAGGGTTCTTTTTAAAAGATAAATGTTCTTTTACCTAAGCATTTAATAATAAACTATAACAAAGTTAAAAAAATGTTAATACCAAAAAATCTATTTTGTTTTACGAATTTCTTCTTAGTTTACTAATTAGTTCTTACCAAATGAAAGTTTCATATCATCTAATCATAATATAATTTATAAAGTTTGAAAGAGTTAAAATAGTATGAACATTTGAGTAACATGTATAAAAAGATCATTTATTTAAAGGCCATCAAGTTGTATATCAAGTATATCCTAGTATGGTACGTCTTATATGCGTCTTATATATATGCCACTAAAAAATTAATTTTTAAAATTCTAACGGGACACCCTTTCAAATGATTCCTTTTGTGGAGAAAATACATGTGTAAAAATTGTGGGTAATTTAAATAAAGTTTAGGGATTGCTACCGGCAATTGAAATTACCACTATCATGGGAAAAATCAAGTTTTTTCACTTTAATGTATAAAAACGTTAGAAAAAGAAAAACTTCCACTGTCAGCTTTTTTTATAACATATGATCATTAATGAACTTATTACAAACATATGTAGTGTATATATAATGTATACCGTGTATATATATTTTTAGTATGAAATGATAATAATGAAGCAAAATTTGGAGGTTTTGAATTTTTGTTTTTAAAAGAATTTGTTATCATTGAAAAGTCATGGAATCCCCCCCCCCCCCCCAAAGAGTACGAACCTTAATGTATCTACACACTAACTGCTTAACTTCATCAAGTTTTTTCAATCACAAAACAATTATTTTATTTGAGCAACCACACGTGGTTTTGATTTCGTTGTTATTTAGACTTTAGCCCACACCTCCATGACAAGAACAGCTACTGAATGGCAGGCATTTTTAATGGTTTGCTTCAAGATCTGCTTGAAATGAAAAAATAGACATGGTTTCTCTTTTAGATGGAATTTTTCTAGGATTCAGTGAGGATATTTGGCTTATGACCCATATCATGGTTTGTTTTCTTGTAGTAGGTTTTATCATGAAAATAATAGTGTTGCCCTAATTAAATTGATGATTTAGAAAATTTATAGATAATTTAAACTAATCTTACAAATAGTGATGAAGATTAAAATACATTTTCAATAAACAAAAGCTGATTAAAATCATTATAAAGCAAAGAAAAGGGTTGCTTTAGAAGAAAGTAATCATAAACAGGGAAATGGTTGAGTTTATATTTAAGAAACAGTTAAATGGCGTAAAGGCACTTTTACAGAGTATTAGTTTTTTTAGTACAAAAACAAGGTCAGCAACGATAAATAAAGAAAGGGAAAAAATTAAAGTAATGAGATAAAAAATTAAGCTCATCAATTAAAGAAATATTTTCAAAATATCAACTTAAGTACTTTTCAAATTTTAGTTCTTTAGTTAAAATTGATATTTACAACTAAATTGATATGAGTTTCTTGGAGTAAAATCAATATATAAGCTCTCTATTTGAAACATAATATATATAATGATTCAGTAACTACTGGACGAAAAATTAAATATTTTAATGAATACACGAAACACATTAAATGCAATGCTTACGTAATGCAAAATTTGTCAGATTTTGCAGAGCTGGTAGCAACCTCTAAATATCATTTGATTTTTATAAAAAAAATTGGGATTTTTTTTTCTCATCAAATGGAACAAAATGAGAGGGCGTCCCGTAAGAAATTAACACCTTCGAAAATAAGACGCACCCTAATATCCTAGCCTCCTCCTTAGTAATGAATTTTGTTAACATTATGTATACAGTTAGTGTGTAACTGCTATTTACAATGTTCTTATTGTTTTATCAAAGTCCCTACAAGGAAGGGTTTTCTCCATTCGCGAGAAAATAGCCACTAGAAAGATTTCCTTCTATTTGGGACGCAAATGCTTATCAGTTTCTTTTTAAAGGGATCTTCGGACTTTAATAAAATACCCCCGTTCGCTCATCTTCTCTGATCTTCTACAGCAATAACTATGTTTTATCGTATCATAGGTCTTTTGCAGTTCTTGTGCCATATATAAATCAACCAACTCTAATATTGATTAAAAGCATAGTTAAAAACTGTATTCAACTTTATGAAATTTGACGTAATTTTAAGTTTATAATTCTACTAAACAAATTATTTTTCAGTAAAAATCGCAAAATTTGCAGTATAATCATTAAAATACTTATTATTCGACATTGTGTTTCAGAAATGTGCTAGAAGATCAAGAATACAATATCAAACAAAATACGTATGGTCTAACATGCGCAACCTATAAATACAGCGCCGTCTTGTGAATTTAGCTTGCGTTAGCGACCAATTGTTTCTGTATGATTCTTGCTTGTTGTTTCGTTTTTCTTTATCTCATTTCTAAAACATTATACGAAAACACGTTGCATTTTGATCATAAAATATTCTGTTTAAACTTTGAATTTTATGATGTTTTTACTATGACAGTAAAAAAGTTCAACAAATTGCATAGACAATTTCATTAAGTGTACAACACATTGTCTTGCCTTTAACACTAAATGCATGTAGGATAAAAAAGAAGCTGTTAAGAATCGAAGTATTATTTATTTTCTCTGATAAATAATGTTGTTTTACTATATTGCTAAAGCTTTGTACAATATTAATTTACACATTGAGTTGTTCCACGGAACATTACTATGAATAACGTTTCAATTGAGAACACTTAAAATAGTAAGGAAATAAATTAAAAAACAAAATCTCATTCAAAAAAGTTTAAAACATTATAACAATATTACCATATTGTAAACACAGAATTAAGCTATACATAGTTAAGGGGAAAAAAAGTGTTCAAACTTTCTTAATTATAACAATATACCTGTCTTTTAAAATATCTTACAATATCCAAAAATTAAATAAACTTTCCTCTTTAAAAGTTTTTAAAAATCTCAGAAAACAATAGGTTGGATAATCTTAGATAATTGACTTGGTAAATTCAAAATTAATAGCTTTTAAAAAATGTATGTTCCACGTTACTTATCTAAAAATAATAAAGAAAACTTGCATTGTTTCCATAATTTTTTTCTTGTCTCTCATAAAATGCGGTGTGGATATTTTGGCGGTTAAAGCTAATAATTTTAAATATAGGTCCACTATGCACAATTGATGTTATCATTAAGTTAATTGTACCTCCTATAAATCTAAGATTTATTAGGTTAATGTACAGAGAAAATAGGTAATTTATTTATCTAGGCCTTATTATCAATCTTTCATTTAGGAATTTACTTACTTTAAAAGCAACCTTCGTGAACGTATGAACTTAGACGATGGGATAAGTTAATTTAGCAACAAAAATTACAATTGTTAGAATTTAAACATATTATTTTATTATTCTGGACGGAAAGATGATAGAACCACAATAATGCTAGAGTGTTTATAAATTACAATTTATTTTTAGTATTAAAAAAGAAGGGGAAAAAAAAAAAAAAAAAAAAAAAAAAAACAGTGAGAATATTTGAAATTTAAAGATAATTTTTTACTCATCAAAATGTACATGGCTTTCTGAAATTTTTTTTTAATTCTAAATATTTTTAAAAATTACTTTGGCATTTTTCTTAGAGTTTTAATATTTCATGTGCGCGATCCTTAACTTGTGAATAATAATAATTTATACATCTTTATAGGTTTTCTATAAGAACTTATATTTTATAAATAAAGTCTTTTAATACACGAGATAATTGTAGTTAAAGAACTTGTTTCCGAAAAACTTAACATCTTTTTTACTCTCAAAACCAGTTGTGTAACTATTTTTTTATAAATATTTCAAAGAAGTTAAGATTAAATACTATTTGTTACTTAGGCTTTAACTAGACTTATATTTTGGGGGAGGGATTGAAAAAGTATTTTTACTCATCTCGAGACTTACATAAATTACGTCACGTAAAATTATGACTTTCTTGGACTTGGTGATAAATAGTTATGTGGAACAAGAATTACTTTAACTAGGATAAATATGCATTTATTGCTTTATGAATGTGCATTTGATTTAGTTAAAATAATTATTATTCACGTAACTTCACCGCCAAGTACTATTATATAAAACAAAAATACAACTATTAGTTTTTTTTAAATTTTATAATTCTTATTTGTTTACGAGTAGAAAAAATAGCCAAAATGTTCTGTGCTTACATCAGAGATTTGCCCTATTATAACATTAGTGATATAAAAGAAGTATTTTAACACTAGTAAAATTGAACAAACAATGTTTTGTAAAATACTTTTCCAAGATTTAATTTAGTTGAAGATAGAGAAATAAAGTTTAGAAACTCAATTTCTAGAATATATTTTGTTTTTAAAAATGCAGATTCTATACTAACCCCAACGCATCCACACGTAAAACAGTCTTTCGATTTAAAATTCTGCTTTCAATATCAACGTAATTAATCATTTGTAGTGATTTATTGCTGAAAAAAATTAAGATTGGCAGTTTGAATGAGTATCGATGTATGAAATTTAACATTTTTACACTCAAAAATGCTTTCTGAAACTTAAATTTCGCTGCTCAGTGTAATTAAATCCGTCCAGAACTTCTTCAAAAATTAAAAATAAATTTACTTTATTCTGCAGAATAATAAATAGGACATAATTAATTTTATTGTACGCCTATATTTTTGTATTAAACTCATATTGATTATAATGAGATGAAAATAAGAAAAATAGCAAAAGATGTCCAAAAACTAACAGAAAAATAATTAACTCATAATAGTCATGTATTGCATGATAATATAATAAAATTATAATATTATAGAATTTTAATATAATAAAATTCCAATACAATTTCTTGTTTGCGTTGTCAAAAATAAGAGAAAATATTAAAATATAAATAATGTGCGTACATTAAATGATATTATAATTAAATAATATATTAAATTTTTAATAAAATAAAATGTAAATATAATTTTATGTATAAGATAAGAAAATCAATAGTTACTTCACTGAAACTTTAAGTTCATCGTTGTTTGGATATCCCTAACACATATTCTGTTTCCAGATTAATTATCGTGCAGACACATTTTGAAATCAAGTTTTCCTTAAAAATTCACTTATTGATGTTCCTTGGTTCCCCACAGAAAATAAAGAATAAAAAAAAATGTCGTTAAGAGAGACCGACCTTTTCCAGCTTAACTATATATTGATAATATCGAAATAATATAAAAAACAACCTCTCTTTTTTTGTCAATACTTGATTCACAAAAAAAATTCAACAAAATGACGTACTTGGCAAAAATTTTGGTGGTAAAAATAGTTGTCAGTTTTTAGTTTTGGCTACGAATGTTGACCTTGTGTAAAACAGATATATGGCTATAATTTTTGGGCAAGCTTAGCTGTACATTAGTGTAAAATCTAATTAAAAAATTACTTTAACTAGTTTATTGATAATATAACCCATAAAAACAATTTTTAATTTTTTTTTTTTTTATTATTATTATATATAAATCCTTTATTTGCATCGCCCAATTTTTATGTGCAAGTGCACTCACTTGAGCTCAGTTCGAGTATTCATAGTGTTTGACTACAAAGAACAAAAGATACAATCCGAATTATTTACTTACTTCTTTTTTGCCCACAAAACTTGATTGAATACATTGCCATCTACAACGAGTCTATTTGCCAAGATTCAACTGAATTGGAAGACGGAAAGTGGGTAAGCCTCGGAAGATTTTGCCTCGTCAACCTTAATAAGGGAAGGTTTCAGTGATTATATAGAGCCAAATTGAACATGTTTAAATTAAGCTTGGTATCTGCATAGTAGAACGTAGGTATAAGGTGGTAAGTCTGATGTAAGGCAATATAAACACATATATTTTATTTATTTTGATTAAAACAATTTTTCTAACAGGAAAGAGTTTTAACAATGATAACAGTCGATTACGATAACAACAATAGGTTAAGTGGGATTTATTAGTATTCAGAAGCAGTTATAGAAGCGTGTTTAAAAGCGACCTTTTAGTTAGAGTGATAGCCCCCAAAAAGTGATAAAATGAATTGTCACCGACATCGAATCTATCTGAGAAATTTAAGCCCGATTGGATTACGGCAAGTGAGTTGATTAGGCTTCCGCAGATTTGCCCGGCTGTGGCAAACATACACACCTACCCACCCAAAAAACCATCCACCCATATATACACAAAATCGAAGTTAATATAAGGATTTAAAAAAGAAATATGTTTTGACAACTGAAAATAAAATTCCAGTTGAAGAATAAAGATTTTATTTCCACTGATGTAAAAATGTCTCGCTTCACAAGTAAATTTAAGGTTCCAGACTCTAGCATACACCTGAAAATATTTGTTGGGATCTAATTATTCCTTAATCGCATACATAAGTGTAGTCTAATTAAAAATGATTCAGTAGTTTTAGACATGCTTAAAGGTACTATTTCTAGGATGAAGGATTAACGAAAGCACAGATAAAATTGCGATTTCTGCATTTTAGAAATAATTGTGTCCTTTAAGGACAATATACGTAAAAATTAAGGTTGATTTTTTGGACAATTTCAATACTTCTAAAAACTGCTGATGAAAGAGTAGATTTGGTGTGTGAAGCAAAATTATACTGTTAAATTGATTACTTACCGTTTTATTTACCGTTACTTTTTTACCGTTTCCTTTTTCATAATTCCAACTTTTGAATTTGCTTTTCACTTTTTCATAATTCCATTTCAATATAAAAAGAACTCTACAATTCATTAATATATATATATATATTTTTTTAAAACAAATCTGTTAAATTGACGATATTTTTAGTGACAAAAGCAGTTCTCATTTTCTAGTTTTTGATGCGAAAAACAACCCTAATAAACAGAAGAATACAACCCTTGTTTAAGAATAATTCTAGTTTCGTGTAGAGGCTAAGAGTTTATTTATATCTCTATATGAGACGTTTCACTCACGCATCACTAATTCTTCCACTTCCCATGTACCCATAACTCTGTAATTTGGTGCAAATGCAAATAAAGACAAAATAATGTAATCCATAAAAACAAAGTTTTTAATATAAATCCTTTATAAGCATTGCTAATTTTTATGTCCAATTGCAACTAATTCTTGAGCTCATATCGAGTATTCATAGTTTTTGACCACTAAGAACAAAATATCTATTCCAAATTATTTAATAACTTCTTTTTTGCCCATAACTTTATTGAATATATTGTCATCTACAACGAGTCTATTTGCCAAGATTCAGATGGATTGGAAGACGGAAAGAGTGTTAGCTCTCCAAAGATTTTACGTAAAACATCGCAATAGCAATGTTTTTTTTATACAAATGTCAACAAGGACGAATATTGAAAAATTAAGTCATTTTGATCTTAATTAATTTTTAGGGGTCAAAGAAGATGAAACGATGCCAATAAGGCGAATCACAGAAAAAGTAAGCTATTCCGATCATGATAAGCCAACTTTATACGTGAAATATCCCAATTTCCTATAATACATGGACGCTGAAAATTGTCACAAATAATTACAGAGATGAACATCGTAAAACAAAGCTTTCTAATCTGCAGTTTTTAGAGTAAAAAAAAGGAAAAACGATTAAAATGGGAACCATCAAAATATGTCATAGTCCAGGCAAACTAAATTAAAAATACAGTGAACATGGAAAAAATTGCAGAAGGATTTTTTTTATTAATTTTTAAGCAGTTATAATTGCTGAACAACATATCCAAAATAAGATAAAATTCATCCATGGGAACACCCCGAAAAACGAATTTCAAAATGACGGATTCAATGTCACCTGATGGGGATGCCTAAACGTAGGTTTTCCCGCTCAGCACCTCCTCAACCATGATATTTTAATCATGAATGTTAGCTTTAACACAACAAAATGGTAGGTAATTGTGCCTAGAACGGCATGGAGCTTTTTTAAGAGAGGACATAACATTTAATAGGTAAGAAGGTGCAGGTATGTGTTTTCCGTCTTCTTTCGTTTTTAGAGTGCCGGTATTTAAAGACAAAGTCACCTTAGTGAAGCATCTATTGCACTTGAAAATGAGCTAAACGTACAAGCTAACTCAATAAAGGACCACAAATAATAGTAAGTGATAGTTTTTAGTTATTTTCTTGAAGTTACTCTCCTGAATGTCTCAATGTTATTTGAGGTACTTCAAGAAATCCATGGATCAAATGCTGTGTTACACGTAGTGATTGGGAAAGCAGTTTACACTGCGTTACGAGGACACATGATTGTAGATGCCGCGCTTAGTATCCTGCTGTTTTAAGAGTTTTTTCCTCATGATGAACATGGATCTCTTCATGGTCATGTTAAGGAAAGTTGTTATTTGTTCTATGATATTACGACCGGCCAAAAACAAAAAAAAAAGAAAGACGTAGAACTGTCTGACGCCTTGGCTCAGATTGAGATTGCTTGGGAGACAAAGAAGAATCACTTGCCATCTTCCTCGAGAACAAGTAAACTTTGTTGGAATACCAGCGAATGTTGTACGAACCTTGATAACAATTGACAGGATAGGATCTTGGGAATTGCACTTATGTGCTATGCTTGAAGTTCTCCCCAAAATAACAGCTACGGGTCATGTAAATTATCTCAAGTCCCTCTACCTATACTTGTAGAAAATGTTTCAACTACTATCTGAAAATATAAAAGTTCATAAAATGTTTGTGGAAGGTAAATTTTTGATAAGAAAAAGTGACAAATTATGGGGTGAACTTGGATCAGATCTTATAATACAGCAAGTGTTTATGCGTTCCCTGAAAATAAGAGGAAGACGAATGAGAGGAAGTGGACTTATCGAAAATCAGTGGGCTACAGGGCTTTTTAGTATCCCCTTTTGCTCAATTTAAAACTTAACTATGGAAGAGTATTCAGGGGTTTCCATGCAAACTAGTAAACAATACAAAGAAATGAGAGACAGCAGACAAAAGAGGGACAGCAATGACATAAAAAAAAAACTGGTCAATGAACTAGAATCCATATCCCGATTTAATTCTGACTGTTCTCAAAGTAATATTGTTATAGGCGTAACAGCCGAAGAAGTTAATGTTGACGAGTTTCACTTATTTGGTGGGAAAGTCGTCTCAGAAATGATAGAGAAGGATGTATTAAGGTATTCTGCTAAAAGGTCAGATAAAGCGAAAACTCTAGGATCTGCTGGTGCTATTTGTAGTAAAGATGATTCAGATATACAAGTGGATCCAGCGCTACTTTTCCAAAGAATGAAGACTGTTGCCACTTGTGCTGATATGAATCTTGTTGATATCATGCCTTATGAACTTTGTGCTGACCCTGCAGCAGTATTTGAATCCCAAAGCCTAATGAGAAAAGCAGACAAATCCCAGTTAGCAGAAGCAAATTGTCAAATACACCAAACATTTTAATAGTGAAGAATCTGACAACGTGGAAAGTACGGAAAGGTAAATTTTGGATGGAGGATCTCTCTTACATCAAATTTCGTGATGCAACAATGATACTTGCGAAAATACTGCTATATATGTTTTATGTTGAATTTACTCTTAAAACATATGGAAAAGCTGTCGTTGTTTTTGATGGCTAAATTGGGTCCCCTACAATCAAGGAGGGGGCTCACAGACGACGATACACAAAGACCAGTAGCTATGTTAATTTTAGCCCATGCATGAAGTTCGTTGGCAAAAAGGAACATTTTCTAGCCAATGGAAAGAACAAGCAAGCCCTAATTAACCTCAATGGTGACTTGCTGAATAAACAAGGTTGTACTTTTCATAAAGCAGACGGGAATGCTGATGTGGACATTGTTAGTACAGCAGTTTCATTTTCAGAACACGGTCATACCACTGTGATAGGGGAAGATACCTATCTTCTGCTTCTGCTTCTGTACCACTCCAAGGATGAGGGATTTAAGCTATATTATCGAAGTGATATGAGACATGGATCAACTCCAAAGCCAGTATATGATATCTACATCATACAATCTATATTAGGTCGGGAAAGCTGAAATTTTTTGTTGTTTCTGAATGCTTTTACGGGCTGCGATACCACATCCAGAATTTTTTCAATTGGGAAATCCTCAGCATTTGCGCAGGAACATTGTCCTCCGCTCTGTTTTCAAGTCAACATTCGGATGTCACTGTCACTGGTAGAAAAGTAATCCTTCTTTTGTACAACTGTCGGTTTTTAGGTTGCACAGGCCAACTGCACCGTCAAATGTTAGTAGCGAAGGTAACTACAGCAAAATCATTTGTTGCACTGGAACGTATGCTCTCGACCGATTCTTCAACAAAATATCATAGCTATCGAACATACTTATAAATAAATATACGGAAAGATTCTGAAGAAAGAATCAAACCAGAAGAATGATGTTGGTATGTAAAGAATTACTCGTACTACCCAATACTCGGCGACTTACCATCAGCTCCAGATTATTTACTCAATATGATACGATGTTCCTGCACAAAAAACTCTACACTACAATGTGATGCAAGCGTAATGGCCTGCCCTGTTCAACAGCTTGTGGAACGTGCCAAATCAATGGATGTAAAATCACAACAGTTATGAATATAATGAAAGAGATGAAAATGATTAAAGGTTTTTTTTCTGAAACATTTTCTGACATTAAACAAACTATAAACACCGACACTCTAAAAACGAAAGCAGACAGAAAACACATACCTGTACACCTTCTTACCTGTGAAATGTAATGTCCTCCTTTTTTAAAAAACTCCATGCAATTCTAAGGACAATAACCTACCATTTTGTTGTGTTAAAGCTAACATCCGTGTTTAAAATATCATGGTTGAGGAGGTGCCCCCTGGGAAAACTGTACTTAGGCCTCTCCATCATATGGAATGGAATCCGTCATTTTGAAATTTGTTTTTCGGGGTGTTCCTAATGGCGGATCCAGCCAGGGGACGCCCCTCCCTCAGGCTGAGTCTATTTTTTATTTTTACAATTTATATAAAAAAAAAAAAAATTAAATTATTTTTTCAATAAGTTCATGCAGAAAACATATTTCGACCTTCATCTTATTTAAAAAAAAAAAAAAAAAAAAAAGCGCGTATTTTTGGTTCAAGTTTCTTTTTTATAGTCTTCTCCCTTCCCATTCAAACAGACGTTTGTAGACTGTACAAATATTCAAACCTCCACCCCTTGACCTTGAAGATATCTTCACGATACTTTAAAACATATCCCTTTCTGTTAAAAGTATCCTGGGATCGAATTATCAATAAATATTCTCCTCCAGGACCCCTGATAACCGATTCCTTTTTCTGTCGAGTGGGAGGAAGAAATTTTGACCCACACATGTGTAATTTCTAACGCCAACCAGGAGAAAAAAAGAATAATGAGAGTTGACTATTTGGGTTTCCCCCAGAAATTGCCACCCCCATTCAGCTGAACATGGTAATAGGCTAAACTTAAAAGTTTTGATAGAAAGGAAGAGAAAGGTAGTTTATAAACTGCATAAGAACTCGTTTAGATCTAACTCGTGCTTGTGTTTCGGCTTGTAAATAAGCATCATATTCAAAATCAGATTAATAATCCTCCCTTGCAACACCACAGTGGAAAGGTATGCCAATTTGTTTAAAAAATGTAATAGACTTATAAACAATTTTGTATAAAGTATTATTTGTGTAAAGTACAGTACAGTTTCAGAATTTGTCAAATTTTATCACTGGACTTTTTCATTTCATTTTTTAATTTTGTCATTAGACTTTTTCATTTCATTTTTTAATTTTGTCATTAGACTTTTTCATGTTTAAGTATTACTATTGCCAATAGAGACATTCGAAACTGGAATTTGTTTTGTAATAATTGTTGAATATTTAAATAGTATTTGTTTCTATTTCCTTATTAAAAATATTACTTATAATCATTAGAAAAACATTTTCGTTGAAAAACAATTTTTCCCTACATGATTTAGATTACTCGATTAACAATGGATTATCCAGTAAAAAAAGGTATTTTTGCTTATTAAGCTCACTGCATAAATATGTTATGAATATGTTAAATTTTGATGTACAATTACTGATTTCCCAGTTTGATGTAAGTATAGTATAGGATTTATAATTAGTCAGACACAAATAAAAGTAGCAAGTTCCCACTTTCATTGGAATTTCTTCAGAATAATCGATACCTCCGGGGATGAAGCTTGCTAAAATGTTTAAAATGCACGGTACATTTTGAATATAATTTATTTTTAAAATAAAATAGGTAAGGAAAAAACCAAAGGATAGTGTTAACCACCTTACGCTAAAATAACAAGTCAGAAATGCGACAAAAGAGGGGGGAGGGGTCAATCAATGGATATAGATTATATTGAAGTATCTTTCTTGAACACTGCAGAGATTTATTTATTTTTTTACTCTTTTTGAACAGTTAATTTCGTCCTGGCTAAGGAACAGTGTTGCGCCCTTCCCTCAGGAAAATCCTAGATCCGCCACTGGGTGTTCCCATAGATAAATTCTGTCCAATTTTGGATATGTTGTTCTGCAATGATAACTGATTAAAAATCAATTAAAAAATTCTTCTGTTGCAATTTTTTCCATGTTTAATCACAAATTTCCTGGACTATCATTAAAGTCACCCTTTTTATAATTTCGATACAGTTTTGGAGTTATAAAATATCTAAATTTAAAAAATTCAATTTTGAGCTTAAGCAATTTTTTTTTTTTTTTTTTTTTTTTTTTTTTTTTAATATATATATAAACAGCGGAAATATGTCAAATTTTTTTTCTTTCAATAAATTATACCACAATATAGATCCCATTATCAGGGTATGATTAAATAAATCAGAACACAAATTATTTAAATAGTGACGTGAATGTGACTAATTTATGTTTGTTAAAAACTGCATTTTATTATTTCACCTTTTACTCCTCCTTTGTTCAAGTGAAGAAAAAAGAAAAAGAAATGTTGCTAGAGAAGGTATTTTGAATACTACGGTAGGAGGAGGATTTTGCATGACTACTTCACAGGCAACTCATGTGGACATACGATTAATAACATGGTTCAAAAATGTTTTTAAAGGTGTGCTTTGATTCGAAAAATTCTTCAGGAGTTATCAGTAACATAACCATGTATTTGTCTTCATTTTCACATACACACGGTACGCGCACGCGTACGTGCATGCGGTATTTAAAAAGCAGTTTTCAAAAATGTGGTATATTTATGGTATTTTTTTATTAATAAAAATTTTACAATATATTTTATTTCATATTTTGTTTGATAGTTGAAAAAAATCCCTGAAAATCTGACAATCTTGGTTTTGAGAGTTAGTTTTTCAGTTAGATTTAAGGTCGATTTCAAAATTAAAGTATGCGAAGACCATTTGCTCAATATTTTAAGAGTAATAACTCTTAATTTATTGATTTACAGGATCAGATCACAAAACTTTAATTGAAGGGAGGTTTTTAATTATTATGCATTTTAGTAGCAAATCGCAAATGTTGCGAGCTCGAACTTTGACGAGCGTTACATAACAGGCAGTTTGATTACGAAACAAAGCAATGGGGTTGGCGAGCATGAGTTAGTATGGAGTAGAGTCTCCTAATACAAGTAAATTATGGTAGAGGTAAAGTTAAACTAAAACATTGAATGAGAATAAATATAATTTTACCAGATGATTTAGTCTTGAAAATAGCATAACATTTTCCAGATGATTTAAATTAAAACCAAAATAACAATTACCTTAGGAGATAATAAACACAAAATTTAAAAACACATTTGGATGATTTCCTCATGAGGATTTTCCTATTTCCTACGTATGTGGACAATATCAAATGTCCTATAATAGTTATGCACTGAATGCCACACATACTTGACTTTCATTTAATTTAAGTATAAGTTGGATTTCTAATATAATTGACTAGTCTGGAAAGTTAGCAAACTATTCCCCTTAAAATTGAATTTATAGCGGTATTGAATTTATGTAAGTATATTATTTCCATCCGTTCAAAATGCACATTGCCTTTCTAAAGTCATGCTTACTTATTCGTAAATGATCATAAGTGCCAAACTTCAATTGAATTTTCTTTGATATTTCTGTCGAGAGAAATGTAAAAGCTAATTTTTGACATGATTACGCGTCACGAGAGAAAATGCAATGAACGCACACAAAAAACCATACATCGAGTGCCCTACGACCTGGATAGAGTAGAAAAGAAGAAATGTAACCCTTTCAATTCTTGTCATTTCTTCATTCGTATTACTAACAAAAACAATGCAGTGTAGAACATTGCACAACTTTCAATTACACTTCATACTGATCATTGCATTTATATTTGCCATGGATTGGTGTAATTTACCATTTTCATATTTTCATTAATTTAAAAGAAAATATCCATTTTGGAGATAATTATTACGCTATAAAAAAATACACCGCCAAAAAGGTGAAAGGTGGTTTTCTTTAAATATTACATTATCCTTTCTTGTAAGTGAAACACAGAAGAAACAATCATCGATGGGAGATGCTCAATAGAAGAAAATTATGCGTTGAAAACATTCGTTTTTAGCCTTTTACGCCTCTATCGCATTTCTATGGGAATTTCGGTGGTGGTGATGTTTAGAACACCTTAAAAGGATGATCAAAATCGTTAGAGTCGTATTTTGTCAATTTCTGAAAAACATAAATTTTTCAAGGGCAGCTACATTATGCACATGCGCTATTTTGACCAAAACCTCAATGAGAGGTCCCATGGCCACTACTAACCTGTACATAAAATTTAAACATCGTAGCTCGTGAGTTATGCTGAACAAAGACAGATATTTTTCTGAACACTTTTTGAATCTCAGAATGTTCCAAAACGTGGAAAAACGCAAAAAATAAAATCGATTTTTGTACAGAATCCTATACTTTCATTTCATTTATAAGATATGGGTAATTGAAAGTAAAAAAAAAAAAAAAAACAGTAATAATATGATTTGTTTTTCAAGTACTAATAATAAACGCGAATGAGAAAAACCGGATGCTGTCAGTTAAAGTGTAAAATAAATTTAAAATTATACACATTCTTAGAGTTCTTTTGATTGAATAATTAGTTATTCTTATAAATAAACTAATCATAGATCAGTTATAAAAAAAAAAAAAAATATATATATATATATATATATATATATATATATATATATATATATATATATATATATATATATATATATATATATATATATATATATATATATATATATATATATATATATATATATATATATATATATATATATATATATATATATATATATATGTATATATATTGGAAACCGGTAGTTTTCTTATCCAAGGAGATGTAAATAAATATAGTTAGAATAGATGTAGGTAAGGTGAGAGCTAAAAAATATGGCAGTCCTTTCGAGCAGTCGTTTGGAGACAAAAATGCAAATTTTACATCAGTTACTTCTACATAACTCGCTAAAGATGGTTAGCTTCTCGTTCTGAAAAGATAGAGAGACTTAGCGAAAACTAAAACTTGACAATTGATTGTTTCAGTAAAATTATAACCGGGCTCGCCAATTCGAGAAAAAAAAATTATAGTTAAATTAATTGTATAGTCTATGCTAAATTTGGGAATTTTTTCCCTCTATCCGCTTATTTTTATTATCTTTGATAAAAATGTTCACGGTAGTTTTAGACATAAATTCATGGAACAAAAATACAGCGCCTAGTCAGTAAATAGAAGTAGTATTTTGTGTTAGTGAGTTGCATTGCTAGAAGTGTGGGTAGACGCAGGGTGACGATTCCCCTACTTTTCAAGAAAATACCCATGCGTCCCTCCTACTTCGAAAACCAGTGAAATCCATCCTCCCCCCACTCTTAAAAACACTCAATCCGCCTTACAACTATACTGAAAAATAACATTAACTTTTAAATGTAATTAGAAAAAGTTTTTTTTTTTTTTTTTTAAACATTTGAAAACTTTAAAATTATTTATGGCATATAAAATGCTCTTATAAAAATATATTATGCTACTTTGTATAAAGATATTAATATTTTTATTAATAAACTAGCTAAATACCCGTGAAATTTTACTATGCGCAATTTTTTAGCTAGCTACGTGGCCACGCTTTGCGGAGATCCGTCATTGATGTATAGGTCCCAGCTTTAGGCGCTTCGCTCACAGAAAGATTCATTGCTACGCAAGACCAGGCTTGCTGAAAAGTTCATAATAAGCACAGGCTTGCTTCACTCATTGAAAGGTTCATTGCTCTGCAAGCATGGGCTCGCTTCACTCACTAAAAACTAATTACTGCTTAAACCCTTAATATTAGAAGCCCCTCTCTTTTGCCGAGAAACAAAACAAAAACAAAAAATCACCGTTAAATCAATAATACAATACCCCTTAGAGAATATTTGAACACATGTTTGTGAAAAGTAAAATAAGAAAGCCAAAGCGACTTAGGTTGAAGTTTTCAGAGCTCTAAGCCTATTAGAAGTCGCTTTTTGTGAAAATATTAATTAAAAAATTTAATAAAAACAAATTCCAATTTAACACTCTTTTTGTCAAAAGTTCAATTAGAAGGCTATAACTATTTATGTTGAAAATTTCAGAACTATAGCCCTATTAAATATCGTTTTGTGAAATATTTATTAATTAATTAAAAAAATAATTAAATAAAAAACAGTCAACATTTTAAAATTCTATTTTTCAAGTGTCCAACTAGAAGGCCAAAACTACTTATGCTGAAAATTTCAGAACCATAGCCCTATAAAAATCACTTTGTAAGATCTGTATTAATTAATCAAAATAATAATAATAATAATTAAAAAATAACTAATGAAAATTTAACATTCTGTTTTTCAAAAGTCCAATTAGAAGGCTAAAACTAAATTTTTGTTGAAAACTTCAAAGCTATTTAAAGTCACTTAAAAAAAAAAAAAAAAAAAAATAATAATAATAATAATTAACAAATTTAATTAAAAAAGAACTAATTAAAAAATTTACATTCTGTTTGTCATAGGTACAATTAGAAGGCCAAAATTACTTATGTTGAAAAGTTTAGAGTTCTACTCCAATTTTAAGTAGCTTTCTATAGATCCACAGATACGCAGACAGCTTGTTTCATTATTATAGATACTGTTACACTTGGTCAGCTTTAACCTGGGAGGAACTTTCTTTTAAGTTAAATTTCTATCCTGGTTTCATAAAAAGACAAGCTATTTAAAAATAAATACCTTTTAGAGTTCTTTATTAATTTAATTTCAGGAAAGTATGCACCTTTATAATCACTATTTAAATCTAAATAAATATTTATGTACATAAGGTTGAATTATTACTTCACTTAATCTCTTACTCCAAGTAAAAAAACTAAGTCTCAAAATATTCATTAAAGTAACATTAAATTTTAGACCCTTGTTCAATGTTAGTGTTAGGAAGTATAAATTATTTCCTTCCTAGTTAATATTTTTACTATAAAATATGAAATTATAAAATGTATTGATGAAGATTGAGAGGGGGGTGCACTTGCCACCACCACCCCATTTTTTTCACGACTTCTACCTTTGCTGAGTTGTTCATATGAGTAATAATTGAAGCATGCAATGATTTTGCCCTTTGACTATATCCAGTTAATATACCGATTACCTTGGTAACATGCGAAACATTTACTTAGTAGCTGATTCCGTAATTTTCAGAATTAGTGGTGAAAATCTTCCCCAAAAATCTCCAACCCCTGTAGTCTTGTGCTAGTTGTGAGATTTTTCTGTGGCACGTTTGATATACAAGCGTTAGTGACACTAAATATGTGAAATTGTTTCATGGATATTTATAAGAATATAAAGCCCAATGAAAAGTTAAAGGGCAAGAATTTTTGAAAAAACTTTTCTTGTCAGAATCGAAACCACAAGTTAAAATCCGTTCTCTATAGTTATTGTGTCAGCATGACACGATGAGTTAAGATGCCGATGAAAAATACGTGTTTGACGCTCTGTTCCATATCTAGAGTTAAAAATGGGCTAAAATAGGTCACTGTACCAATTAAACTTTACGAAGAAGTTTCGAAACATGATAAATACATAAAATTATCCTCACGTAATCTTGAAGTATTCTTTTAATTAAAAATAATTATATTTCTCTTACTAATAGTTTATAAAATGTAATAGTAGACGCTTACATTCTGTTGTTCTCACTTAAATGTGTGTGTGATCTATATTTTCATTATATAAGCAAACTTCAAGTAAAATAATTAAATTACCACAATATTTATTACTTATCAGAGCATCCGAAAGTTGGAACAAGCAATTGGGATTTTTAAAGCGTTAAATATTTTTCTCATCAATCTTTTCATATTAAATTGAATATTTTTCGACTAATTAACGTCTTAATCTCTTCTTATGCAAAAATATTTCACAACATCCTTAGAAAATATTTAAAGAAAGAAAACAATTAACCTAGAATGTAGGATATATAAGGTAAAGCAGGTGAGCAACAAAATGTTCGAAATTAATTTTTTAGTTATCCTTGGATCAGCTCGTCGAAATATGATTATTTGTAGTGATCATTGCGTATTTGGTATTTGCATAAAATCATCCAATTGCACGTGTAATATCTTAGTACTTATGAGTTACTTAATGACCGCTCCAAACATTTCCTTGGTGAATATCTAGTAAATTTTAAATTTCAGGCAGTACATTGCTAGCAAATCAGTTTAAACTCAAGTCAATTACGATTTATACGAATTTCGGTCACAACCTTTTATTTTTCTGTCGTTTAACTCAAACCGAATTCAAACAAACACATTTCTTAAGAACTTTCCACTCAATAAACCTAATAATATATTTTTCAGAGTCCAATGACTAACGAAATATTACTTTAAAATATATGAAGTTTCTATCAGACAAAAAGTAATTAGCGCAATCAATTTGAATAATAAGGATTTTTATGATAATTAAATATTTAAGAAACAAAACTTAATAAATGAAAGACTCTTATTTCTTCACCAGTAAGTAACACCACTGAAATATAAAAAAAAAAATTAAAAAAAATCACACAACAAATTACTCAAAATTTTCTTTTGTATGCTGTGAAAATTATCTAATATTTCAAAGCAATATGCTGCCGGACAACGAGTTTTGGAAACCAAGAAATTATCTTTTTGAATAAATTTAAACCCACCTCCACCATTCCGGTAACAGATGAATGGAAAACGCCACACATTCCCAAGATCCACGGCAAAACCGATGACCGCCAACAGAAACTCGGCCTTCTTATCCCAGGTCTCTCTCTCATCACAGGGATCTGTGAGGGCAGGGGGCCCACAAGGGCCCTCCACGGGCACCAGCGAAGTTCGAACTTCCGTTCCTTGCAGCTCTGCCTTCAGGGAACACTTCGAGTTGGAGGTAGGCACCGGCATTTTAAACTATCTAATTTTTGTCCTTATTTAATGTTGAGCTGCTGGCTTATTAGCAGTTTGGAGGTTTTTGTGAAGGGAAGTTGTATTTGGCCGCTGTCTCTCGCATCTGTTGCTCCTGGTTGTGGGGAGAGTTTTCTCGCGCCGGTAGAGGGCGCTTCCGGGAGTTTGTAGGGAGTCGGGAAAAGTTTTGGGATGGTGTGTGGATGAGAATGGGCTGGGATCGAGAGGGTTTTACGTATGGTACCCCGAGCGAAAGTCAGGATTGCTCTTTACCCAAATATTTTCTTTGATTAAATTAAAATTTTCTGCCCTTTTTTCTTCTACTAAGGAGATTTTCAGTTGAAGATATTGTGTTACAGTTTTGTGCTGTTTTATTAGAGAAAAAACGTGTCAAGTAAAACACGTTTTCTTTTTACACAAGAATGCAAATGAATCACGCTCTCAATGAAATACTTATAAATAAACAATTATAGCTCTTCTAATTAATCATTATTTCGAAAAAAGATTTACTTTTTAATAGTCGTAAAGTTTAATGTTACTTTATTTTGTGATATTACTGTAGTGGTACAGTACCCCCCCAAAAAAAATCAGAACGATGGCTATATCTTGGGCTCTAATTGTTGAAATAACAAACAAAAGGTACCATTGTAAATCGTGGAAGGTTTTTAATAATTGCATGTAGTTTTTTTTGTCATGAGGGATCATCTACATATTAAAACAGAACCAAACTTTAAAAAGTTCAATAGCAACCTCATAATATTATCCCATATTTGGATTCAGCATCCAAAAAAATGTCGAAATACAAAAATTCGTAATTTTCTAATTAATGGTTTGTAATTTAAATGATAAAAAGAAAATGATAAATTAATGTTAAATAAAAAAGTTGGTTTTTTGGTCATAAATACTTAAGTAATTAATATATTTCAGTAATTTTTTTTTCAAAAGATAGTTTATAAATGGCCAAACATAAATAGCAATCAACTTTTGCGTCAATTTCTTTTTTAATAATTAATTATTAATTAATAAAACAATTAAATTTTTTTTTGAATAGAAACATATATTTTTTTTTGCTTTCATTAGATTTACCATGGTCTAAAACCCCCACACAATTTTTTTCTTTCCATTTTGACTATTAGTTCTCGATTTCTTAGCGAAAATGTAAAAAACGCTCACTTTAAGGAACTGTATAGTAGACGACTTTTGGAAAACTATCTAAGATTAATTCAAGGTAAACTAGAGGTGTGGAAAATCGCACAAAGTTCAATTATCGTAAAATGGGGTGAATAGGAACAGCGGGGTGAATCAGAACAAAATTTCTTGAAATTACAAAAAGAAATATTTATTTTATTTAATTTATTTTATACAAACAAAGCAGTTTTATTTGTTATATATATTTTTTTAATCTGTCTAACGTGTTTGGAATCGTGGAACATATGTTTTGTGTGGTTTTCAACTGTGTTCTTTTTTTTTTTAAAAATTACTTTCTTAAATTACATTTATTGAAAACAACATTTTTTAAGCAATTTCAATAAGATATCCTTTAAAAATTTTACTGAATCATGTGATTTTTTTATTTTATAAATAATTTCAACGATCAAGTTACATTTGTGTTTACAGTGAAATATTTCTGTAAAATAATCACGCTTTGCTGAATACTGTTTACTAATGCCTACATTTTATATTTATTAATTTTCTAATTATCAGTAGTATACGTTATACTTCTGCAATTACAGTTTTCGATATTTTATTTATTTCGTGGGAAGAATGCACATCTTTAACTTTGTAAATAAAGTATGTTACTTTTGCGTTTACTTGCTATTTTGTATTAATCTTAAACATGATACTATAAATCCAAGTAGTTTCTATGCAGTTTTAGACTAATATTTGTATTTTTTAACTTCGTGAAACGTCACACAGACCGTTCGATTTCTTCCGCTGTGAAGTAGAATCTTAAAAATATCTTTCGTTTTATGGAAATTCTCCCTGAAGATCGGTCAAAAAATGGTCGAAACATTTTCGCTCATAAGTGACGTGTTTTTCAACATATTGCATTGAAATTTCGTATTTAGGGTAAATGATGTATTCTAAATCGAATGAAATGATAAAAAATAGGGGTTCGTATTGAAATTTTCGAAGATAGCGTTACTTTTACTTAGTAAATGGTCCCTTAAGAAAACAAAATTGCATAAGATATATAGAAAATCGTAATCAAAACATTTTGGTGCAAACCGTAAGATTCTACGATAATTAGAACCGAAGATATAGCCATCGTTCTGATTTTTTTTTTTGGGGTACTGTACAAGATTTGATTGATCAAGTAATATTTTTCGGCATCAAACTGTGCTAAATATGCACTGTTTTGTACTTATATTTTGCAGGTAAAAAGTAAGTTAATTCTAAATATTTTCAACAGTGACTTACTTTTTCTTGAGTTTTGGGTGGATTTCAAAATATGACGTTTTCTGCCTTTTTCGAATTTGATTATCTCGACCTCCAATATAATTGGAGACATGAAACTTAGGAAGTGCACCTAGATAACAAACACAATAGAAAATTCTACACCAGTTTTCCTTTTATAAACTAATATCGAAGAAAGTTTTAATTTGCAACAAAATATTTAATTACAGTAAAATTTATTATAAATAAACAAAAATATATTTTATAGATCATCAGGTTTTTTTGGGAGTAGAGTTTGAGGTTTCTTTGCGATGTGTAAAGATAATTTTGTGATTTACCGAAATTTTACTGTAATTTATATCTTAAATAAAAAATACTTTGAAAAATTTTGCTTGATAATTGAGAGAAATTATTAAAGAGAAAACTACTAATTAAAAATAAATATTTAAATATTCTACATTTGTTTATTTGACGATTAGTATATCAACTTATTCATTCACCGTTTGTTTTTAATTTAATTAATCATTCGTTCATACGTTTATTTACTTCTTTA
The DNA here is from genome assembly GCA_963978545.1 of Linyphia triangularis. NCBI lineage: Eukaryota > Metazoa > Arthropoda > Arachnida > Araneae > Linyphiidae > Linyphia > Linyphia triangularis. The sequence continues at coordinate 39,326,383 of OZ021732.1, read as the reverse complement.
TGCCATTTTATGGTTCTAGTTTTGCTAATATGTCTTCCTGCCTGTTAATTCATTTGTTTTATTGTACATTAATCTTAACACACAACATGAAAATACATTATTGAAAACTGAGCCATGACTATAACAGTTCTATACATATTTTTCTAAATCCAATCCTTTACTTTGAAAAATTTCATTTGAAATAAATACAATGCAAATTTCTGAAATATAATTTACAATACACACACATTTCACCATTAGTACGATGTTTAACACAAGACAATTTTCCCTCCAGTTTTTTCTAAGTGTAATTGGATTGTGTTGAAGTGCCTCTCTGCATAGTGCGAGGTCTGTTTCCAGAATTAAAGTAGGTCTTAGTAGAATGGCACTTGTAGAAAGACACTAAGTTAAAGAAAATGCACAAAAGAAACTCTTGAAAAAAATAAGAAACCAAAAAACAATGATCTTTCAGTTTGCTTATTTTGTAAATGATCCTACAAACGTATGAAATACTTATTTTTACTAATTATCAACGAATTTCATTACTTTTGTGCTTGAAGGTATTTGAAATAATCAAGCAGAGGGCAATCTAAAATTTAAAAAGATACTTTTTCAAAGAGGTCTATATTTTACCAAATCACTACGGGAGGGTAAGGAGGATTGGGGCCGTGGGAAAGATCGGACATCAGCAATTACGTCTACAAGAAACAATGTTTTTTCCCCTTACTCTTGCACAATGTAGAAAAAACATAATATCATATCTATTGCTAAGAATCCTTTTAGTTGCAGATTTATCTGTGCTTATGTGACAAAAAAAGTTATTTTGCAACATCAAAAGTAAATAAATACTTACATTTTTAATAAGTTTTCAACCGCATTCATTACTGGTAGCATAATTGTTTTTAATGTCTTGTAAGCGCAATTATATAACTTTTATGAATCAGAAGTTAATTTAAGTATAAAATCAACATGATTTTATCAATAAGCTATTTTATTGAAATGCCATAAATAGGGGATAGGGACCATTACTCTGGGAGGAATGGAACATGCTCTAAGTATCTCTATGGTACTTTCAGCCAAATAATTATGTTGATTACACGAATTTTATATTTTTGAACGATTTTTGGAATTGAATGATGTAACAAATTAACAAATAAAGTATTCAAGACAAGTAAGTAAGGCAAAAAAAAAAAAAAAAAAAAAAAAAAAAAAACCACCAGGAAAAAGGAAATCGCAGATGATAAGTCAACAAATGAGGAATCATTTACCATGATACCGTCAATAATAATTTTGATATTAATGTAAATAAATGTACCTGAAAATGTATGAGAGATAGATTGGCGAAAAGTTAGCCATAGGTTAAAATAATGTTGTGATTAAATTTTCAAACAAGAAATTTGTTGTACGCTATGTTAATAGAGTCAAGACCAAAGAGCATATGAAGAGCTTTAAAATACTCTTTTAAGATTATACCTCAAGAAACTGATTGTTCCTTCATTGACCAGGAACACATTATTGTTAAGTTGGATCCGCGAAAGATGGTCAGCGGAACTAGTCATGAACAGGCAAATTTTTCGTTTGATTTGGATTTCTCAAAATATAATGTCAGGTAAAATAATTTTTTTACTACTCAATAAATCTTAGCTACAAGAGTAAAACACTGTCTTTTTTAAAAAAAATTTCATAATATTTGTGAAAATTATGTATGAATTTCAACTTAAAAAAAAAGTGTCCTATCCCTCCCTCACATAAGGGAAGGATGGGACACTTTTCTTACTATTTAAATTGGTTTATAAAAATAATATATTAGTTATTAGCATCATATTTATGTTTTTTAAGTGTGTTAAAATATTTCAAAATGTTATTCTGAATGCTTCAATGTTCATTAGAAAATGATTTGCAATAAATCTTTTTGTAAAAAAATGTACCATATCTCTTTACTCTCCCCTGTCCTAATATTTTTCCTATGGCTTAATTCTAAATATAAACAATAAAACAAAACGGGAATTACTTGGTTTATATAATAAACTATTGGTAGTGTTATCATAGAGCTATGCTATATGCGTTTTAAATTGTTACTGTGGTGGTACATGTAAAGAAAAATGACATAGTGTTACGAATTTCTGTAAATATTTCGTAGTATTGATTATGTAAATAGGAAAATTTATGTACATTTCGCATAAGGCAGTGCATGAGTTCGTTTGTCTTCGCTTTCCTGCAACGTGTCTGCTAATGCTTGAAAACGAGTTTTACAGAGATCATGCTGGGAAACGAGTTTTACAAGGAGCAGGCCATTTATCATTATGGTAATGGCAATCTCGCCAAATTGGCGAGATAGAGCCAAGTTGGCGACGGTTTTGGCGACTAATTTTTGTCGCCATGTATAGGACATGTATAGGACTTTTCGACTACGATCTGGAAAGTTCTCCAAATATCTATCTCTAGAAGATTCACGAAGGTTTAACTTTCCTATATAAGCCCAAGAGAGCGGGTGAGGGAGTTAGTTGACTCCGTTAGTTGACTGAAATTACTGAGTTAGTTGAGATACTGACTGAGTGGAGTTACTGACTTGGTTGTCTGTCAGCGAGCATTCAGAGAGTTCCGAAAGCGAACTGTATTGCATTGTCTTTTGCGGCGATTTATCAGTTGTGTGTCAAGTTTAACTGCTGTTTTGTGCTCTATTGTTGTGAAAAGACCTGTATTGAGTCTACTAGAACGAGAAGTTCTGGAGTTGTAAGAGAATCTGCGAAGAGTTATAACGGAATAAATTTCTGCAAGCTTTGATCTGCTTTTGCTTCAAATCTTTCGAACCCATCCACGCAACAATAGACTTCCCTTATCTTCGTCGTACATTAAACAACATTTCTTTTACTAATGTTTACTTTTATAAGTACAATTGATATAAAATAATATTTTAAATAATATTATACATAATAAATCACTGAAAGGGTGATTATTTTGAGAAAAGCGTTTTAACAAACTTTTAGGGTATTCTAACGATTGAGAAAATAAATGTTTTTGTGTTTCTTGGTATGTTTTTAATTTTCTCTCGTATGCATTTTATTTTAAATCAAATTGTTCACATTATACGCGCATCGGGTGACGACAAAATAATTATTTGAAAATTTTCCTTTTAATAATTCAATAACGATGCAAGTACCCATGTACCTTTTAAATTAATGTAAAATAAAAACTAGGTGTGTTGAACACCGGACAACTATCAATTACATTTATAATACTGGTCACTGCATTTATATTTGTAATGGATAGGTGTAAGTTACCATTTTAATTTTCATATGCTCCTTAATTTTTTTTTTAAAAATACAAGCTTGGTAATATTTTTGGTAATAATTTATACATTGTAAAAAAAAAAAAAAAAAAAAAAAAAAAAAAAACACCTCTTTTAATATTTTTTTCCGATAAATACTACATTATCCTTTGTTGTAAAGTGAAACAGAGGAGTAGCCAGTTGATGCTCAGTGGAAGAGAACTCTGTGTTAAAGGTATTCTTTTTTCAACTTTTTACACCTTTATCGCATTTCTACCGAAATTTTGGAGGTGGGGTAGTTTAGAGCACATTAAAAATTATTACCACAGCAATTTTAATCAAAATTGTTACAGCCTTTTTTTGAATTACTAGAAAAACATAATTTTTTTTAATGAAAATTACCTTATTTACTCGCTCAATTTTGATAGAAATCTTAATGACAGGTCTCATGGCCGCCACTAACTCGTATCCAAAAGTTGAACACTGTAGGTCAATGCGTTCGGGAGCGATGCTAACCTCGTACATACACATACATTTTTCTATAACATATTTTTTAAATCAGCATGTTCCAAAATGTAGAGAAATGCAAAAAATATAGAATATTTTTTTGGACCTAATGCGATACCTATATTATACTACATTAGAAATAGGGTAATTGAAAGTAGTAATAAGTGTATAACTTGAATAACGTGATAAAAAATATGCTTACACGTGGTTCAAATGCGTCAATAAGATTATTAAAATTTATCCACATGCGAGGCTTTTAATTTAAAAAATTTCTTTAAGTGTATTTTGTAAATTTTAGCAATGGTATTTTGAAGAGGTTCTTTTAGTTAGAATTTTAAACCACTTTGTTTAGAATTTTTTTTTTTTTTTTTTTTTTTTTTTTTTTTTAAAGGGTGGGTAGGTTTTAAAACAAATGGTTCTATTTTTAATTATTATACTATATAATATTAAAGTGATATTCAAAGTACTTTCAAGGATTTAAAGCATACAAAAGAAAATACGCGTACTGAAATTTTCATTGTTGTTTACAACATCATTTCGTTTTTTTCACACTTAAAATGAGTTATTATTGTTTTTTAACCAGTTCACTATCCATCCCAACTTTATAGAAAAAGAATTTAGAAAAAAACCTCTGAAAATCTTAACTAACGAAAACGCCATTTATTTTGTCTCCTACAATGGTCAACCAATGACATGGCCTTGGTTTAAATGTTTATTAAGCCATACCTTGCTGTAGTGCGTATATATTATTGGACAAGCATATATTATTACGACTGTCATGGTTAAGAAAGTAAGAACAGTACGCATATTGGTATTTAATAGGTGACTGAAATAGAGCATATTTTCTTTGCAATGTCAGAGATGTGATATTTTAGTTCCGTAAAAAATATCATTCAAGTCTTTTTGTACCAAAAAGGATATTCTTTATCAGTAAAATATGATTAAGCTAGCAAACAGAACTGAGTTTCCGTTTTGAAACTACTGCTGAAATAAAACACACTTTGAAGGGTAAAATTAGACATTTTTTGTTGGCTCCATAAAAAAATCCAAGATGCTTCGACCGGTAATCATCTGAGAAATGTGAACCAACTGTCTCGCGTTTTGGGCTACCATCCAACTTCAATAGTTTCCAAGATCTGCATAAAGTGTCCCGGTTTAAAAAAAAATCACCTTATTTCTTCGAAAAATACGCGCATCTCAGAACAGAAATCAATTTCTAAGAATCACACCAAGAGAATAAAGAAAGGGTGCCAATAAATCAAATTCTTGTTTCCCTCCTTCCCGGAACCATTATCACGCATATTGATCCCCGCTATAATTTATGTAAACTGGTGATGTCACTCCTTCTACTACTAATAGTAATATCCAATTTAGTTTCAGATAGTCGCTTTTTATCCTACTGTCTTAGGTAACCAGGATGTTTCGACATCTAGTTTTATGAAAACAAGAACTGGGGGGAAATTGTGTGACTGAGCACTTAATGGTTGTCATGTAACTGAAAATTTACCACAAGGTTTCCTTAGTTCCTACTTTTGTGGAGTATAAAATATCTAAAGTATGGAGTATGTAGAAACAGTTCCAATTTTGGATAATAAATGTTACTAGCAACTTTTTATTATCCAAGGTTAAAAGAAAATTTTACGAAAGACTAAGATTCAGAGTTAATTCAGACTTTTATGCTCGCTTTTCTTATTTTATGTAAATTAATACTTTTTTTTTTCATTAATAGAAGAGGCAAGTCGGATACGTCTTTGGAGTAATAAGTAACTATATAAAAGTATTGTTTTATAACCTGGAAAAAAAATGTTTACTTGGAGGAAAAAGAGGGGGGGGGGGGGGAAAGGGGGGGGGGGAAATAAAAAAAAAAAGGGAAAAAAAAATAATTACATTTTTAATGTAAATCCCAGTGTAGGGTTTAAATACAAGTTTTAAAAAATGGATATATGTTAAATTGTTTGAATGGGCATATTAGAAAACTGACTATCTTTTATACTTTACAAAATAATTTTATTTCTAATCGCACGTAAATTAGGTTATCTATAATAATAATACAAGCTGTGTGTCTGTTTGTCTGTGGATCTACAAAAACCTACTTAAAATTAGAGTAGAGCTCTGAAATATTTAGCATAAGTAGTTTTGGCCTTCTAATTATATACATGTCAAACAGAATGTTAAAATTTCAATTAGTTATTTTTTAATTAATTTTTTAATTTTTTTTTACCAGGCGACTTCAAACAGAGATACCGAAATTTTGCACGTGCGTAGTTTTAGCCTTCTAATTGAAGTTTTGTAAAACTGAATTTTAAAATTTTGATTAGATTTTTTTAATTAATTTTCTTAATTAATTAAAAAATGTTTACAAAACGACTTCTAACAGGGCTACAGCTCTGAAATATTCAACATAAGTAGTTTTGGCCTTTTGATTGGGCTTTTGTAAAACAGAATTTTAAATTTTTATGTAATTTTTTTTTTATTAATTTTTTTTAATAAATTAATAAATATGTTACAAAACGATTTCTAATAGGGCAACAGCTCTGAAAATTTCAACATAAATAGTTTTGGCCTTTTAATTGGATTTTTTAAAACAGAATTTCAAAACTTTGTTTTTTAATTAATTAACAAATATTTTACAAAACAATTCGAAATTAGGCTAAAGTTCTGAAATTTTCAACACAAGTAGTTTTGTCCTTTTAATTGGACTGACAAAAAGAAAGTTACAATTTTACTTTGTTTTTTAATTAATTTTTTTACGAAAAGCGACTTCTAATAGGCCTAGAGCTCTGAAAGTTTTAACATAAGTAGCTTTGGCCTCTAATTTTGCTTTCCACAAACACGTGTTAAAATAATCTTAAAGGGGTGTTGTATTACTGTATTAAAGGGGCATTTTTTTTCCCTCGACAAGGGAGAGGCTTTCAATATTAAGGCTTTACGTAGCAATTAGATTTTAGTGACTGAAGCTAGCTTATGGTAACGCAGCAATGAAAATTTCAGCGAGCGAAGCGAGCTTATGCTTGCATAGCAATGAACCTTTCAACGAGTGAAGTAAGCCTGTGTTTATGTCAAGGAGCTTTTCAGAGAACGAAGCGAACTCGATTTTGCGTAGCGATGAACCTTTCTGCGAGCGAAGCGCCGAAAACTGGGTCCTATAAACCATTGACGGATTTCCGTAACGCAAGGCCTCATAGTTAGCTAAAATATTGCACAAGTTAAAATTTCGTAGCGAAGTACGGGTATTCAGCTAGTAATAAATATTTTAACTTTTTCATCTGATTTGTGTTAATAAATAATAATAGGAAAATATCAAAATAGAATTATGATTTATGTCACCACGTTTCTCTAAATAAACAAAATATTATCATTATAGTATCAAATTATTTTTCAGAAAGAAAAGTTAATAACTTTCTGTACTGAAATAGGACTATTAGATGTTGATTAATAATTATATTAAGCATTTCAGTCAAAAGTAACTAGAATGAAGTCTCCAAATGTCGATTACTTCGTTAAATTAGCAGAAAATTTTGAGGTACTTCTGAACGAACCCCTCCCCCCCCCCCTTTTTTTTTTTTAAGAAATAATAAATAATAGCGCTACATTAATATTTTTCTCTTAAATGCACAAAATCACTTACATTAAACAAATAACAAATATCAACATTAGTTGTTTAGTATTTTTTGATTAGGTAGGTTATAAATTATCTAATGTTTTGAGTTATTTTCTGAGTGTGAATAGTACTTTACTCTTAGTCGGTGTATTAGTAATGTATCGTATTAAAAACTAACTCTACATCAGCTATAAAATATTAAACGTATCCAAGATAACGTTTAGGATAAAGATGAAAAAGCTTTACATTTAATTTTAAAGTATACCCTCCAACGAATTTGCATATACTTTCTATTTAATTCAATTTTCAAGAAATGAGCTCTTCAAACAGAATTAGTTATTATTTCTTCCTAGTTTTCTTTTAACAAAAAAGTTGATAAATCTATTATGTGAGAAACGAAATTTGAATTAAAACTTCAAAGATAACCCATGGGACATGAAATGAGTAGATATAGAATCATCTTTATCTGGAACACATTCACTTGATATTAGCTTAAAATTGTTTTTACAGAAACGAATTTAAAATCTTATTTATTAGAAGTACTTATAAGCAGCTTCATAAATGGCACTTTTGAATCTACAGATACATATCTTTCTAATTTCTTTAAGACAAATACTTATTGTTTCATCTTTTATATGCAGGCAATTAAACAATTATAATAATTTAAAGCATAAATTACTCATTTTTATAGGATTACTAATTTAGAATTATTTTATCAGTCTATAATGAAAAGGAGCTTGGATATTTCAAGCATTGGCTGTTCCTGACTACCTCCATTGTATATAAATTAATTTTTAACTATGTTAATGATTTTCAATAATTGTTTCATAGTAAGTAATCCAATTTATACTTTTATTTTTAGTTTTGTACATAAGCTTTAAAAGGATTTATATTTTGACTAGTCCCGTGTAATTTCACTATATAATTTTCAATCATTGTGGCTATTTACTGCCTGGAAATAATTAACTTCAAAGTGCGTTATTATTTTTGAAAAATTTGATGGGTCTAAAATTGTATCATTTTATCAAACAGTTGAAGTTAATAGTATAAAACATACCTTTTCCCCTCCAAATTTTATTACTCATCTCAGATTTTAATTCTTGTATATGATTAATATATCTTTTGTTTTTTTAGCAGTATTTTGACTGGCAACATACGATGAAAATTTCTGTATTAGATCTTTGGTACAGGAAAATACTATAGTGATAACTCTAAAATTATTTGTATTATGATCTTCCTTTTCGAAAAATATTTTCTTTACATTGCTTGAAACTCTAAGGTCGGATAAAATTAATTTAAAACAGTTCAAATTAATTTATTATCATGCAAAGGGTAAATATATTTTTACCGCCCCCATTCAGTTTTATGGCTGGTGAGTTTTCTAATCTCTGCAATTAAAATTCACTCTGAGGAAATTTAAAAACTTTACTTCTTAACTTTTGTGGCAAAAATATTTTCTCACTAAAACTAATTCTGAAGGCTGCAACAACTTATGATGGATTAATCCCATCTGACTCTTACTTTTATAGATGATAAAAAAAAAAAAAAAAAAAAAAAAACTTTTACGCATTGGAACGGTAAGTTATTTTTAATTTTTATTATTACTATATCGCATGGATATATAGCTTTCACATTTTACATTTTAATACATACTTTAATTGATATTTTAAGGTTCCCTGATTACAAAAGGTCGAAATTGTATCTGTGCGCTGTTTAAAATGTTACTTAAAAAACAAGGAGGGGGAGGGGGGGGGGGGCTTGAACATCGAACAACTTTCAGTTAAACTAACACTGGTAGATCAATATTTAAATTTGAATAGTGTAGCCTATCGTTTTGATATTAAAAAAAAATGGCCAGTTTAGCGATATTTTTGGCGATAATTATTACACTAGACAAAAAAAATGGTAGATTGAGCAATATGTTTTCAGAATTATTTTATAACCTTTTCGGGAAAGTGAAATAGAGGAGGAACAATCCTTGATGGGCATTGCTTAAGGGAAAACAACTCTAGGCTAAAGATGTTTTTCAATATCTTTAACATAAAGTTCTTCAACGTTTTTTTAAACTTTTTACGCCTTTATCGAATTTGTACAGGAATTTCGGTTAGGATGTTTAAAATACTTTGAAAGCGATTTCACTCAAAATTGTCAGAGCCGTTTTTTGGTAATTGCAGAAAAACAAAAATTTTTCAATGGAAACCACCTAATGAAATGCACAATTTTGATTAAAATCTTAATGACTGATCACATGTCCACCACTTACTCGTATATTAAAGTTAAATATCGTAGCTCGGAGTTATGCTGACGACGGACAGACAGACAAAGCTACATTTTAACTATGCTACTTTTATAAAATCAGCACGTTTCAAAACATACAAAAGTTTAAAAAAGTCGAATTTTTTTTATCGAATGCAATATTTTCATTACCCTGTATTACATATAGGGTAATTGAAAGTGATAAGCAAAATATAATAATTATTGAGTACATTTTATACTTACTACTTTAACAAGAATACATTTTAAATATGACTAAATACTCAATTTTGAATATAAACTCAGATTGAACTGGACACTGGGACAATTCATTTGACGTAAGTAGTCACGTGATAAGCGAATACTTACATCGACTAATCGACTTTGGGGCCAATTGATGGCCGATGTAGTTTCTAATGCAGCAATGTTATTTTAAAATCACTCCACAAACATGCACCTTTTTTATCCGTGTTTTTATAATTCATTACATATAATGTCATATTTTATTATTTGAACATTTGCTTTATTTCCAGTTGTCGTTAATTTTAACTGCCATTTAAGAGGAATTCCTAGTAAGGATCATTCCCTATACTCGCTATGTTACAATCTTCTAGCCCAGTGAATTTAGAAACTACTTGATATAAAAACTTGACATTTGAGGAGTAGGTTCGAAAAAGATCCTCTAAAGAAATGACATAAATTATATTAATTTAATGTTTATCTATTTTATATGAAAGTTAAAATAGCAATAGACAAAACCAGGTGGAATCATTTTAGCCTTCAAAATCGGACTTTTGAAAAACAGAATGTTGAAATTTTAATTAGTAATTTTTTAATTAATTTTTGTATTTAATTAATACATATTTTACAAAACGATTTCTATTAGAGCTACAGCTCTGAAATATTCAACATAAGTAATTGTGTCCTTCTAATTGGACTTTTGAAGAACAGAATTTTAAAATTTTATTTGTTTTTTAATTAATTTTTTTTAACTATAACAAATATTTTACAAAACTATTTCTAATTGGGCTACAGTTCTGAAATTTTCATGCAAGTAGATTTGGCCTTCTAATTGGACTTTTGACAAAAAATATATTAAAGTTTTAATTTGTTTTTTTAATAAATATTTTCACAAAAAGCGACTTCTAATAGGCCTAGAGCTCTGAAAGTTTCTAAATAAGTAATTTTGGCTTTACAATTTTGCTTTCCACAAACACGTGTTAAAGTAATCTTAAGAGGATGTTGTATTATTGTATTAACGGGATATTAACGGGGATTTTTTGTTTCTTTATTGAAGCTTTACGTAGCAATTAGATTTTAGTGAGTGAAGCGAGCTTATGCTTACTCAGCAAGGAACCTTTCAGCAAGCGAAGCGAGCCTATGTTTGCATAGTAATGAATCTTTCAACGAGTGAAGAAAGCCTGTGCTTATGTGTCAATTAACTTTTTAGCGAAAGAAGCGAGCTAGATTTTGCGTAGCGATGAACCTTCCTGTAACGAAGCGCCAAAAACTGGGACATATATACCAATGACGAATTTTCGCAACGCGAAGCCTCACAGCTAGCTAAAATATTGCACATGTTAAAATTTCGTAGAGAAGCAAGGGTATTCAGCTAGAATTAAATAAATAAACAATTAGCGAAAATCAAAATTCCGTAGAACTAGTGTTAGAATGTGTTTATGTATATTTGAGAGAAAAATGTGAGAAAGGTCACGTGATAGAGGAGCAGCATCCACAACAACTCAATCTGAAACATTAACAGAAGGAAATGGACTGATCCGAATTAATTCTCACGCGAGCACTTTATAGATTGGTGACATTCTTCGAAATTCTAGAAATATCCAGATAAACCAAATTGTTAGTACTACCTTAAAGTTGTAACACTTAGAGCTTATATATCCGATACTATTTAAAATTTTAATATCAGTAAAAAGCTATAATTAAAAGTGATTACAGAAATAAAATAGAATTGGAATTTACCAAACATTTCATTAGTACAAATATTTACACGATATGAATAACAATATGAATATAATTTTAAGAATTTGTAGGATATTTAGTATTTTTTACTAGATATTTTCTATTTTTATAGCTTCTGTTGCAAAACTGAAAGTTTCAGTTGTTTATCCCTGATAAATAACAATGCAGCAATTTTAACACATTAAACAAAAATTTTAATTGAATGCACAATAGTATGATAATTCTAATTAATTAAAATAAATCTATATATTGTGTTTACACTTTTAACTAAACAATAAACCAATTTTAAGGTCTGTCTTGTGTTATAAACTAGTATAATCATTTGGTGATTAGAAAATGTGCTAAAAAATACGTGAAATATCAAATGGATGAATATCAATTATTTTTTCAACTTTTCACTTTCCAAAAAATATCATTGCACCACCAAATTGCTGAACTGTAACACTTTTTAGAGATCCTTTATATTAACTTTCATTTTGTTGGTGTATGGGGTAAAGGGGATGTAAGGTTTCTGAATTAATAATGCGGTTGCATTTGTTTATTACGCTAGATTCCAGCCACGGGATAACAAACGGCTTTTATAATTGTGTAAACGTTGTTGCACGAGAGAGTATTTTAATTAAAAAAAAAAAAGCAATGAAATGTATTTGGATTGTATCGTTTTTAGTTTTCGAAAAATAAAGTAAAAGGGCACCGATAGCCCAGGCGGTAGAGTAACGAGCTCGTAACAGGAGGGTTGTGGGTTAGGGCCTCCGTCCGCCAAATATCGGTGTGTACCTAATGGGGGCTGGTGCACATTAAATCTGTCGTGGCCTCAATGTCCTCTCGTTGGTGTGGTGGGGTCGGAGAGAGGGGTTTACACTAGAAGATTTCGATCTCGTATTCTTCTAGATGCTCAAAATTACGAGACGTATTTGGCTGTGTTAAGCACTTTATAAGTGGCAGAAATAGACAGTCGGTGGTTTCAAAACAAAACAAAACAAATAAAGTAAAGTGGCGGTTCGTTGAGAACTGGATGTGGTTTCTTGAGTTTTATTTTTCTAACATAAGCAAAAGGCAACGACTCACATTTGTGCGGGGATACCGATTTCGATAGAAGAGGAGAAATGTTTGCGATTAAAGGAAGCAAGAAAGAAGATTTAAGGCGGGTGTTGGAAGAAATGGGTGAAACACCAAATGCTACCGCGAAAGTAGTGGACTTGAGGAAGGGTATTGAAAGCAATATACGCTATATTGAAGATCCGGAATTTTGGGAAGAGTTTTTGATTACAATAATAGAAGAACGGAAAGCTGCTGAAAGTGAGGAAAGGGAAGAGAAACAGAGGGAAAGGGAAGAAATGGAAAGAGAAAAACGTAGAGAACATGAAGAGAAACAGAGGGAAAGGGAAGAAATGGAAAGAGAAAAACATAGAGAACATGAACTGCAGATGGCGCGATTGCAGCAAGGACAAAGGACAAGTAACGACGGTGGGGTGAGTGATTATACTAATAGAATTAGCAATGAAGGAGAGAGAAGTTCGATTGAAAGTTTTGTTAAAAGTATTCGTGTACTCACAATGCTGGTTCCGGCAAAAGCGGAAAATTGGGTATTATTCTTTCAATCATTAGAACGAGCATTTGAAACCAAAAAGGTACCACCAGAATTTCGCTCAGAACTTTTGATTACCTTATTAGGTGAGAAGGCGTTGAATGTACTGACTTATCTCAAAGGTGAAGATATTAAGGATTATGATACTGTGAAGGAAATGGTGTTGCGAGAATACGAACCGTCTCCACAAGCGTGTTTGCAGAACTTTACAGAGGCTAGGCGATATACTAATGAAACGTTCTTTCGATTTGCATCAAGGTTAAATGCTTTGTGGCTGTACTATTGTGATCGGAAAAATGCACAAGAGTTGCAGACTGTAAATGATTTAATAGTTTCAGATCAACTTTTCAAAACTCTAAACCCAGAAATAGCAACACAACGAGTGGAACTAATTACAAAGCGGCAACAGGAGAGCTATGTGCATCATTACAATCTGCGGAGACGCTACAAGGAGTTCAAAGAGGGAGATCTTGTAGTGGCTTTGATTCCTGATTCCACCAACAAATTATAGGCTAGATGGACTGGTCCAATTGAAATTGTGAAGAGAAAATATCCAGACTCGTATTACGTGAGAATGCCAGAGAATAACTTGAGACTTTTACATGCCAATAAACTCAGGGAATACGTAGTTAGAGCGCAGACCGTGGGAATGGTGTTCGAAGATGATGAAGAGTTTGGAGAACTGTATGAAACTCCTGTATTTAAGGAAATCAACAAAAACAATTATCTAAAGGAATTAGAGCTGAATCATTTGGTAGAAGAGCAACGAAGTGAACTAATTAGATTAATTGTGGAAAATGAAGATTTATTTTCTGGGGAGATTCGGAGAGCTAAAGTAGGAAAGCATACTATTCGGATTAAGGGTTATAAAGAAGCTATCAAACCCAAGTCTTACCGAGTTCCAGAAGCGTTAAAGCAGAAAGTTGATGAGCAAATCAAAGAATTATTGAAGTTAGATCTCATTGAAGCTACACAAAGTGAGATTGCACATCCTATAGTATGCTTTAATAAAAAGGACGGGTCCCTGAGATTATGCATTGACTTTCGAAGTTTGAACAGTGTGTCCATTCCAGACGCCTATCCAATGCAAAATATAGATGAGTTAACGTTTCTGGTGGGTAAGAAAAATTTCATAACAATTTTATTAGATATGCTGAAGGGTTACTGGGCGATACCAATGGATGAAGACAGCAAGGAGCTTACAGCTTTCAGAACACACAGAGGCCATTACCGTTGGAAAGTAATGCCATTCGGTCTTAGAAATGCTGCAGCCACATACCAACGAGCGATATCAGAGGCTATACAAGATTACTCTGAATTTTCATGTGCCTACATAGATGACCTGGTAATACTTTCGGACAGCTAGGAGGAACATATGGGACATCTAAAACTCATTTTCAGAAGGATAAATAACTACTTTTCGGTCAACTTAAAAAAGTGCAGCTTTGCTAAGTCTCAAGTGAAGTATTTAGGACACTTAGTAGGTTCTGGTAAGCATGGTCCAGATCCTGAAAGGATCCAAGGGGTAAGCAGTTTGCAAACACCCAAGACCAAAAAACAGCTACGAAGCGCGTTAGGGCTTTGCAATTATTATAGGCAATATATACCCGATTTTGCAGCCATTGCACTGCCGTTAACAGAACTTACTAAAAAACGGGTTCCCAATGAGCTACCATGGAATAAAGATGCCGACACTGCTTTTCGGCAATTAAAGGAGTCATTGTGTGCAGCATCTCAACTGAAGGTGCCGGAAATTTACGAGCCTTTCTATTTATACACTGATGCCTCGCAGTATGCTGTAGGGAGCTGTTTAAGCCAGTCTGATGCAGACGGTAGTCTCCATCCTATAGCATTTGGTAGCCAAAAGTTGAATGATGCTCAAAATAAATGGTCCACCATTGAACGAGAGGTTTTTGCCATCATCTGGGCTCTAAAGCGATTTGAAACAATACTGTTCGGAGCGGAGATATTCTTAATGACTGACCATAATCCACTTGTATTCCTGTCAGACTCGGTTCCTCAAAGCCCTAGACTCCAACGTTGGGCTTTAGCTCTTCAACCTTTTAACCTTAAGATAGCTTATGTCAAGGGTCAGAAGTTGAGCAATGCTGATGCCTTATCGATATTGTGAACTAGAGACAATAGCTCATGTAATGACTTTCAAGGTGAACTAATTATGCTGCTTCATTTGATGTTGTGATTCAAATTGTTTAGCTTTCTTTTTACATAATTTTCTCTTATCAATATTTTGTGGGTATTCAGGGTGTATATGGTTTGGTTATTTTAAATTATGATTTAATATAACTCTTGGGGGGGGGGGAGGTGTAAGGTTTCTGAATTAATAATGCGGTTGCATTTGTTTATTACGCTAGATTCCAGCCACGGGATAACAAACGGCTTTTATAATTGTGTAAACGTTGTTGCACGAGAGAGTATTTTAATTAAAAAAAAAAGCTAGGAAATGTATTTGGATTGCATCGTTTTTAGTTTTCGAAAAATAAAGTAAAGTGGCGGTTCGTTGAGAACTGGATGTGGTTTCTTGAATTTTATTTTTCTAACATAAGCAAAAGGCAACGACTCACAGGGGAGATGGACAAATTTGTGGTGGGCTAATAAACTCACTTGACGGCGTTCGATAGAACAAAAACTTAGTAGATAGACTTAATGACGATGCAAATGCATTCTATCAAGTTTTGGGGGCTGTCACTTAAAGGTTGCTTTAACAAATCATCCAATCAAGCAAAAATTTGACAGATAGTTTCGTTGTCGATTAGAATGCACTCTATCTAATTTGGGACTACCGCTGAATGGTTGCTTTTATTTCCACTTCTGAGGACTAATTAACACACGTTCTGTCATACATTTGAGTTAAAACTTGACAGGAAAAATCATCTTCGTTGACAATACTTTTCATCAAGTTTGGGAAGCTGTCTCTAAAATGCTGCTTTTACTCATGTTTGTACTGTCGTTTCCGAGGACTAATCAAACTACTTTCCATTATGCAATCCACCTGAAACTTGGCAAGTAGACTCGTTGTAGATGAAAAGTTTTTTTTTGGGGAAAATCTATTCAATAGCATGGAATCGAGGTTTTTTTTCGTTGAGAAAACTCGATTTTCTATGAAAATTCAATCTGAGCTCAAAATCTCTTGAATAAGTAGCAATTACACGTAAATGTTGGTTATTTATTACTACATATAAAGGATTAACTTTGTTTTTGTGTGGTTTTTTTTATACACTTTTATAATTGGTACTTCATTTTCAGGGGGGGGGGGGAGGGGAAAAAAAAAGAGAAAAGTAAAAAAAAAATACAAATCGTGTAACACCATTTTATACACTGTATTTTGTTTAAAATACTTTTCACATTGTTAATTTACTTTCCCATTTTTTTTTTTTTTTTTTTTTTTTTTAAATCTTCTGTTTGAAATTTTGAATACTACAAATTGCAAAAAAGGAAAAGACTAATTACAAAAGGGATTCTGAGGGCAAATAACATAACCGCAAAAATAATCCTCTTTCTTTAAAATTTATAGAATTGTAATGGTTTAAAATCGAGTCATATTTCTATTTAAAAACGTGAATTCGTATTTTGATGATAACAATTCAATATAATCTCTGTTCTCACAATCTATATAAAACAATTATAAGTTTCTTTCGAATAACAGACTATACTTTCAAACATACATTTTTAGATCCAAATATTTACTAACTTTAGGTCAGATAAATAAAACAGTAATTTTTTTATTGTCCCTCTAATTTCATCCTATAACTCTTCTAAAGTGGAAAAAATCACGAATTTAAATACATTTTATTTTGGTCAATTTTGGATCTTTTCCCCCACAGCTATATTAGCTGCAATTTTCAAAACACATTACGCATGAAAATCAAGTTATCTTTTTTATGATTCCTTAAATATTTTTCATTTTATAATCTTAACTGTCTCTTTAATATTTTGAGAAACCATCCCCTAACAACCTAAAATGAAAATTTTCTCAAACCGATTGACCACTTTGAAACAAGAATTTGTCTATGTTTCTGTAAATGTCTTTTCACTGCTCTAATAGTTACCAAGAAGATAAGCCAAATAACATTGCGCAGGAGATTTTGGAAAAATCTTTTAAGTCCAAGAGCCTCCACTTAAACAAAAAGTATTTCGTGTTTCTGTAAATATATTCAAACTGCATTAATAGTAAACGAGTAGCTACGATAAGAATAATTACGATGAGGTTAAGGGGAAAGTTATCCGAGTCCAAAGATACCGAGTCCACGATGATTTAATTAAACTTGTATAGCTTTACCAAAAACGCCACACTATTTTGCATTTTAAAGCCTCATCTTTTGTTTAATTTTTTTTTTTTTTTCAACGGTAAAAAAAAAAAAAAAAAAAAAGAGTTTTTAAAAAATCCTTTATATGCATTGTCAATTTTAATATTAATTAACACACCACCGATATCAAAAATATTTCTATCAGCAAAATGTGCGGCAATCTACGTTTCAAAATTGATTTATTAAAAATGAACGTGAGGTTATGACCTCACATCCAAATATGATTAACTTATTCTGATTAAAGTATTTTTTTATTAAAATTTTTTTGGCAACATGAAAGAGTTTCAACCATGATCGGTTCAATGATATTTTAATGCTATTTTATTAGTGTTCCGTAAAAGCGGCCTTTTAGTGACAGTAACAACCACAAAATTTGATAGAATGCATTGTCAACGATATCCAACATATCTGCCAAGTTTCAGCACGATTGGCTGACGGCATGGGGGTGAATTGGGTTTCCGCAGATTTGCCTCCCATTGACAAAACCGAAGTTAATATAAAGGATTTAAAAGGTATATGATCTATATGTACATCCTTTATTAGGGGAAAATACAAGAATACAAAAATAAATGAAGAAAACCAACAATAAGATTGAAAAAACCCCAAGATAATGGAGCTGATCACTTCATCAGGGGGGCATAATCAGACACAATATCGAAAAACAAGCCCTTTTCTATCATGGGGCTGGTTTTCTTCATTTATTTTTGTATTTTTTAGTATTTGGATTATGCTAAAGTGGCGGCTTAAAGCAATATAGAGTATAATCTCAATCTTTTCTTATTATGTGTTATTTTCTCTGTATTTATATTGTGTTGTGGTTGTTTTCTCTGTATTTATTTATATTACATACTTTATTTTGTATTTTTTGTTGTGCAGTGGATGATTTATCTATAAAGATAATATTTAGATAATATATATCATGTTCTTGAATATTGTTAACAGTTCTCAAAGAGGAAAAACGTAATTATAGTAGAACTCCTTTTAACCGGATCTTCGGTTTAACCTTGTGAATTTTTTTAAAGTCTGAAACGTAAAAAAATAGCACAAATTAAAAACTTTTCAAAAAAGGAATACTTTTTCTCGTATCCTGTTACGGTATCGTACATGATTTTCAATTCAGTCATACCACAAACGACGTTCATTTCTACAAACCTCTCGGAACTCACTATAAACAACTCCCGCCTTCAGCCGAAAAAAACTCACCGATTTCTTTAAATATTCTTCTTAATGAGAAGAAATCTATAATATTGAAATTTTTTAAATGCTAAATTAAGCGCATTTTTATCCAACTAACTTTCTGATTTTTCAACTTTCAGCTGTAACAGGATTTCCTCTTAACCGTTTTATCCACGGTTTCAGGTAGACCGATTAAGGGAGAGCCTAGTGTTCCTTGAGAACCAGTATATCTATTTTAAAACTTTCATTTTTCAAATATAAAAAAAGAAACAGAAGTAAAAAAATTGGTTTTTGGGGCGATTCTAAACTTACGTTTTAAAGTAGATTAAGAAATCTGGATAATAGATATTGATAGAATATAGCGAAGGAATATATCATATATATATATTATATCATATATATATATGATATAATATATATATATATGATATATTCCTTCATATCATATATATATATTATATCATATATATATATATGATATATTCTTTCATGAATATATCATATATATATATATATATTCCTTCTCTATATTCTATCAATATTATTCTATCTATTGAACTTGAATATATCTTATAAATAATAAATTACATAAAATATTGCCAAATTGGCGAATTTGGTAACAAAAATAGTTATAAATTTCTAGTTTTGGCCAAGAATGTTGGTTTCATGGAGAACGAAGACGAACATATCTTTTGTTTAATATTATTATTACAATAGTGTAGAAGTCAAATAAAAAATGTAATTAAATAAGTTTATTAAAAATAAAAATATACTATGAGAAGGAAAAATAAAATTAAAGATTTAGTATTTTATATCCATAGTTGTATATTGTTTTCTCTAAACACTGCTTTAATTACCATTCATTGCATCTACAACAAGCGATACGAAAATCGCAACTTTCGTGTTTTTCTGACCTCTGCACATACTTGTCGGTAGTCCATATTTCTAGTTTCATTAAAATTGATAGTTGTTCCAGACTTATAGAACGTACAATTTCTGCGGGACGGTACACTGACATGCACTAATGATAATTTTTAATTTTTTGGAATCAGCATATTAGGTTAAAATACGTAAGGGAAAAAAAACGAGTGATATTTTTTTTATCAATTACCCTTCTTTCAAAATCTGATTTATAGAAAGTAAAATTTTTTATTTAGAAAAATTCAAGGTATATTCTCATGGAAGTTTCATACAATTTGCAAATATTGTCCTAATTTAGAATATTGTATTATTCGAAGTTCTTTCTAAACGGAAATAAAATAGTTAGACTTTCTGAGTATAGAATTTTTTCAAAAAACTTAAATAATTAAAAGATAAATAGAAAATTTCCCTTTAAGTGTTTACTTTTTCTGAATGAGAACGTAAGTATTTCGTTGCAGACTAATAAAATCGGGAATAAATTTTTCTGGCGCATACTAAGAAAAGAAGGGAAGTTTCTTTTAAAAATCACTCTACGTTCTGTAACAAATTGTAACAGTTTTCATAATTTCCTCTGTGAAAATGCAAAGAAAAAATTAGATCGGCATTCCTTCCTTTGATTATTTTTTTTACAGCATGCTTGCATACGTTTCTTTTGGAGCTTCTTTTTATTTTATATTCTTTTTTACTTTTCAGAAACTGAATCTCATGGAAAGAAATCAGGTTTTTTTTTCTTCCCACATCTACATTTGATAATATCATTCTTCTGTTTTTTCGTTTCACAGCGTTCATTTTCTATGACGTCATATCTTCGGAATTCGAGTTCGAAATTAAGTTGATTTTTTTTCCCCCTTTCGAATCAACTGCCACCATTACAACGCAAAATCTCACAGCTAGAAAATTGCAGGCAATTAAGAGTATCATTATACCGATTGCCGAGTATGACAACGCAGTGGAGTTGTCGCATTTAATGTTACGGCCATTTAATGCCATTGCTATTTCGACTGAATTCCTTTGATGAGAAGAAATTTGTTCCGAACGCTGGGCATTAAGTTCCTTGTCCTTAGCAACCTCCGTTACCAGGAGACGAAAGTCTTCAATTAAGATGAAGTAAGGGATTTGCCATGCAAACCTGTTGTATGATTGACAAGGATTTTGTTCTGATGAAAGTTAGCGCAACCACCTCAGACAGATTACCAACATTAACTACATAGGTTTGATTTGAGAATTTTTAGTATTAGTAAAAAATCTCGACGGATAGTGGTTAGTGAAGTTTCTTAGGCGAATTAAACATGGTGTAAAAATGAATGGAAAAGGAAGTTTTGAAGCTTATTGTATGGTAAGTTGTGAACATTGAAAAGTTAGGTACGAAAATGATATACTTAAATAGGGTTGGTAGGTTCATGTACAAGAAATTTATATATCTTGAAACAGCGGTTGCGGAGACTGTATGCTTTAGTATCCAGACTATATGATTTGTTTTTAATGTAATTAAATTGTAATAAATTCATAAATACTTAAATCACTAGTTGTAACAGGAAATTTGTAAGAAATGCTTTTGGTATTTTCTCTTTACTACGATTGTAACCGATGATCTCATGAAGATTATCGGCCTGACCAGTGAGAGTTTCTGAGTATTCTGCCATTCTAGATGAAAATGTGGGACCGTTTTCCTTAGTCATTTAGACTACTCTTAGTAGTCCATGGCCTGCTTTAACTATATTTCGGCGAAGTTTAGCCCTTGTGCTGTTCTTACACTAGAAAATCCATAATACAACCAAACTTTACAACTCACTATAGCTGTTCAGTGGGAGAACATGAAATTCTATTAGTAGTTAGAAAGTGGGGCTCCGAAGCCATGGCGGAGCAGCGGAGCAGGTATGGTATGGGGGCGTGACCGAAAGGGGGCGTGACCGGATATGACGTCACAGGAAGTGACGTCACCGGAAATCATGTGACCGGGAGTTGAGTTGTTCCCCTCCTGCTGCTGTTTTAGTTTCATTATAAGCTGTTTGTGTATGACGTCACAGTAGGTATGACGTCATAATGTGTTTTATATTAAAGTTTTGAGTGGTGGCAACACTTTTTTTTTAGTTTCGGTTTATCTAGCAGACGGAGTTGAGTTGTTCTAGGACTGCTTCTTAGCGAATAAGTTAGAATGATAGGTTTTTATTGCGTGAAGTCACAGTAAGTATGACGTCATAATGTGTTGTATATCAAAGTTTAGAGCGATGGCAACACTTTGTAGTGTCGATTTACCTTTAAGATGGAGCTGAATTGTTTCAGGGCTGCTTCTAAACGAATAAGTTAGAGTGATAGGTATTTTTACTAATGATGTCACAGTGGGTATGACGTCATTCTATGTTAAGATTTACGTTTTAAGTGGTGATAACATTGGATATATACCAAATTTAGTTTTCAGGTGTTGGCAACGAGTTCTGATCGATCAGCTAAATGCTCGCTTGTGACTGATAAGTTTTAAACATGTGACCAAAAGTTAACTCCTGATTGACTGTTTGGTTTTCTAGCGAGTTACTTACATATCCTTTAACCAAGTTAAAATACCTGCAACAAAGTTACACAAAAAAAAAAAAAAAAAAAAAAAAAAAATGTTAAATTTGAAAAGTTAATAAAAGGAAGGCCATTTGCTAAGGGTCTAAAGAACCCTAACCCCGAGCTACACGTGACATTTCAATATTTTACCAAACAATTGTTAAAATATCGACTATCGGACGTTGCCTTCATGGTAACTCATCTACCCACCCCCCTTCCCTAACTAATTTTGAATAAGTTAAGACTTTAGAATTACAATTAATAAATTTTGAAAAATTATTTATTAAAGGTGAGGACCCACCTCCAGCCCGATACCTCTTTTAGGAAGAATTGGTACCGCCTCACTCCACCCTAACAAAAAAAAAAATCTTATTCCAAAGAACGTATATTTCTTTGAAACTTGAGGTCACTAATCAGCCATCTGATGATATCTTTTAAGAAGATATCTTAACAATTTTAAAGTTTTAGTCTAAAAGATTAATGTTGGACATAAACTATTTCTAGAATAGAGTTACATTAAAAATTAAATTTAAGAGTGTCCAGTTTTTTTTTGAAGAAGACTTGGGGAAACGTATGTTTCCCAAAATTAAATTTAATGGTCACTAACAAAATCCTGAAAATATACTAATTTTAGTTTTTATAAAAATTAAGTTAATGTAATATTTTAGTAAAAATAATGACTATAGTTAATGAATTGCGAAAAATTAAGTTAGAAGAATTAAATTTAAGGAATTTTGTAGTGACCATACGCATAACTAGTTATACCATCCTCCAACAGGTATCGCTTGTCATCAAATGCCGAGAGCGCTCGCTTTCTTTGCTGGATGGAGAAAATGTGATGTTTTTCACTACCGATCCGATGCTGAACCACAGACGAAGGTTGTCGATTGAGAAGACAGTCTCTGTAGGTCTGATGTTTTAGCTGTCTTTGAGCTGCTCTTGCGATCCCCTTGGCCGTTTGTTTCTCACCACACTCGCTTAAAATGGAATACATTTTGGAACGAAGCCCTATAAACTCCAAAGCAGATTTTCCGTTAAGTTCATCCTTAAAGTAGCCGATCTTCTTCTTGTTAGACACATCGTGTAGAGGATGATCTGATGGGTAGTCAGAAAAGTCAAAAAATCCCTTTAACTGATGTAAGTCAGCAGTCAGATCTGGGGTGGTGAGTCCGTAAGTGAGTGAATCAGTGTCGGTGAATAGTAGACGGGCATTACTTCCATACTTCTTCATGATGACATTATAGTGGAAATCATACATTAAAACCTTGCTCAGTTCTAAGATGGCGAAACCAGCATAAATGGGTCTATTAAGTGTGAGAGTCTTCACTTTTCTTTGTACTGCTGCCAAGCTGTTATCAAACTCAGTGAAGGCATGGAAGGCAGGAGACGCGACCAGTTTCTTGGCTTTATGCGGGTTGTTCACCAACTGAACATCCACTCTATTCCTCAGATTTTCCATAGTTTTCCCGAACACCGCATTGTTGAGAAGTTTGAAGAAATCTTTTTCAAACGATGTTTTGGCCAGTTTTCTCTGCTCCGTATTAAATGCTATGTAGTCCTTCAGCCAAGGTTGTTGGTAGAATTTTAGAATTCTATGGACTTTAGTTAGTTTCAGTCCCAAGGAAAGGTATAGCTTCAGATTACGATAGTGTATAACATAATTCTTCTTTGACTGAAGATTCGGAACGAGTTTCTCGCTGGAAGAAGCAGGCTTCATCTGCATTTCTTCCAAAATCTCGAGGGCGGTAGGAGACAGCATATTTGGCTTTATGATGAAGCGTTCGGGAGCCAGAGGATAATCATTATGGAGATCGTGGAGTTCAGCAGGATAGTCGAGATCCACTTCTAGGATGAAGCCCTCATCTGCATCATCTGCTTGGTCCAAGATGGTTTTAGTAGAGATGTTTTCAGGGTCCACCCACTGAAAATCACCAACAGGTAAGTATTGAGACATGGCCCAACCTGAAAGAAAAATTCAATTAAATCATTCAATATTAACATAGAAGCTAAATAAAAAAAAAATGACAGTTTTAAAGTAAATTCATGCTTACCATAGAGGTTATTGGCATCCAGGTACAATATATGTTTCTTCTCCTCAGCAGCATTATATTCAGGACAGCCTGGATGGTTTGCCTGGCTATGACGATGGGTGATGACGGAGACACCTCCCCGAATACCCTTCTCTATGAAGAGGTGCATGTCAATGTCGGTGAATAAATCCAAACCGACATCTGACATCTTGAGAGCGGCTTGCCACGCTAACCCCGGAGACGTCATCATGTGAGCGGCGTCTAGCTGGTAAAAGTCTAGAGTTAGGCGGCGGAAATTCTCAAAAACGTCTGCGAGGAGGAGCACATCCGTCTTCACGTACAGGTCGTGATATTCGCCAAGGTCTTTGATGCCGAAAGCTTTCCAAACAACTTGAGCGTGGTAATAATCTGCATCGGTAATGGAGGAGTTTGTAAGGGTGCTATAGAAGGCTTGCTGAGGTGGCAGAGATGTTTCTTGAAATTTAGTGAACGAGTCCATGTACTCATAAGGGTACACTCCCTTCTTCACCAAGAGATCTAAGGAAAAAATAAAAATTAAATGATATTGTTAAGAGAACATTTATATAATATTAACATTGACTATATTACGTACCATGGTTAGATGCGATAGAACTCTTCAAAATGTGAAACTTGTCTCTCTCCAGATTATCGACAAGTTTCTGAAGCGATGCGTTCAGAAACTGGAGACTGTCAATAAACTGGAGAGTCACCGGGATCTTGTCAAGTTTCTTGGTGATGGAGAAGGAGATGTATTTCTCCATCGTTGTAGGGATGACTCCAATGTCATGATCAGCCACTTTCCCTAGCCCCTGCATGATCAAATGCGCATCATAATTCTTCAGGTTGTGGAAGACGCAGGGAATCATTTTCCGCAACCTGAAGGCAAGGTTGCATTCATTGTGGAGCACTTGACGGAACTGACCAGTCAAGTGATCGTGGTCGTTCACCCGATCAGTTCCTAGTCGGCCTTTGCAGAGGCCGCAATGAGTCGTTGCGTTGATAGTAATTTGATCCTGTGCAGTGATCTTCATAGGGATGATGGTGGTCAGCTTCACCGCCAGCTCGTCCTTTTCGTCAATAATGCTCTTGATGAAGTGGTCCACTGCATCTTCTCCCCTGTAGACAGAGATGGGTTTGGTCGGCTTACTATCTGGACCTACTATAACGTACGCATATCCACAAGGGACGTGGGTAGCTATCTTCATAGTGCTGGAGGGAGAGGTGTCATCCAACTTCTCTACAAGGGCCTCAAAGTCCGCGTATATTATATACGGGACTTTCTGGGTGAACTTGTACTGACTAAATTTCAGTACACAGTCCTTTGGAGTCGGCATCTTGATGTGTTGGGGTGAGTGCTCGTTACAGTAAGGGATATGTGCTTTGAGAGTTTCCTCCTTGGCAAAACGATGAAGACAGCTATAACAGTAGAAGCTTGCAGCCTTGTGTTTAGTGAGGTTGGTGAGAAGCCTGGACATACTCTTAATTAGACAGTAATGCTGCCTCTCTCCTTCTATGATGTAGAGGAGGTTGATAACCTCAGGATCCTCCCTCTTAGAGATGTATAGAGGTAATATCTCATCATCTTCATAGCCGTAGACGTTAATGCGAAGGTTGTTCAGTGCCTCCACAAAACGAACTTTGCAGGGTTGGACGGGACAGCTTACATTTCCCATTTTGAGCTCATGCTCGAATTCCAGATAGTGAGAAACTCTGTATGGATGATCTGTATAGCTCATGGGGTGGAGAGCAGCCAGGACAGACCAGATGAAACATTTATTGTCTTCATTCTGGATGTTGAGAACTGCTTGCTTCGCTGCTAACTTGTTGGGTAACTTGAAGTGGCTGGCAGGGGCTAGAGGTTGGTATGTGGCAGTCTTCACCTCCAAATGGATGATTTCATCGAGAACCCATCCAGATCCCCGCTCGATGAATTCATCGAAGGAAGACTTGATTTTGGCGAAGGCTTGGTCAATGTGTTCAGGGAGGACGCTGTCATCCAGCTCCATCTCCACCTTGCTCCGGAAATAGGGTGTGGCATATTCCTCGTCTCCCTCATCACTCTTGCGAACGAACCGGATTTTAGACACAGCATACCACTTGATGGCCCTCTTCTCTCCCAACTCTTCCTGTAGCACATCCTGAACTTGGGGAGTGCTTTCCCTAATGAAGAGAAGCAGGTCTCCAACTGCCTCTTCACTCGGGAATAAATGGCGAGTGGCAAAGACATCAGACGTCTTCACCTCTACTCTCCTCCTTCTGGGCACAGAGGGTGCAGGTTGAATTCCTCCTACTTGAGCAACTCGAAGGTGGGTGAGAAGATGTTGCATCATAACATCCTTACGACCGAAACTCTTTCCGCAGTCAGGACAGGCATGAGGGGTGGCGGATTGATGACTCTCCATGTGACGGATTAAGTCTGCATTACGTGTGAAGGACTTCTGGCATATCTCACAGATGAAATTCTTCGTGTCAGTATGAATCTTGAGATGGCGAGTTAAATTCCGCTTCTCCGTAAAGGACTTGTTGCAGATGTGACACACCTGTTGAAAAAAAAAAAAATTATTGAAGGACACACATTTTTTCCAAAACTTTATTTAAAAATATCTTCTTCTGGAAAGCTCTCCTGAAAACACATTATTTGCAGAAATATCTAAAAACTTTATTACAAAAATGGATTGAAAATCTTCAAATATATTAACTGAAAACATTTTACAAAATATGTCTTCTCTAAAAATTACTTAAATTTGTAAAATATCTGAAAACATTTTTTATTAAAAATACTTTATTTCTATAAACTATCTATATATGTGAAACATACTTTATTTTAAATCAAAGTATCTAAAAACTCTCTCTGCAAAATATAATTTAAAAACTAATACTTACATGAGGTTCAACATTGGAATTCCTAGCATTGGAAGGTCCAGCAATTGAGGATGCAGCATGTTGTGAGGGTCCAGCAGCAAGTACCTAAGAAAATTATTTAACATTTAAATAAGCTATTTTAACATATTCTAAACAATAGTTTATCCTTAGAATGTAATACTTACAGTTTTCTGATGGATTTTCATGTGCCGGGTAAGAGTAAATTTCTGTGTAAAACCCTTCTGACAGATGGTACAGGCCTGTTGAAAATAAAACTTTGAGTAATATGTTTTAAAAGTTAATATTCTTTCACCTAAATGATTGAAATAATACTTACATGTAAACCGCGTGAGGTGGATGCAGCATTAGAAGGTTTAGCAGCAGTAGGTTCAATAACAACCTCCTAAAGTAAGATATTGAGAAATTATTCTAAGTTTGTTACGTCAGAGAAAATTTTGGCATGAATTTGGAGCGACTTTGAATAGTTACACCAATGAAAATTGCTAAGTACAAAAATAATGAAAATTTTGGCGTGAATTTGGGCCAACTTTGAATAGTTACTGCACTGACAATTACTAAGTACAAAAAGTAATGAAAATTTCAGCGTGAATTTGGGGCGACTTTGAATAGTTACAACATTGAAAATTACTAAGCAATGAAAATTTTGGCGTGAATCTTATACTAATATTCAAGTGAATGACATTTAGAAAAAATACCAAGTACAAATTTTGGCGTGAATCTTATACTAATGAACAACATTTAGAAAAAGTTTTAAGGAATATATTATTGACATGAATTTTAAATATAATTGAGAAAGTTTTAAGTGAACAAATCAATTATGCGACGTTAAATAACACAGTTTAAAATTTATCTTAGACATTAAACATTCATCTACTTAAAAGCAACAAGTTTAACCTTATTTAAAGAATATTCTTTTATATACATAGTAAGTAATTTTGAAATAAATACAATCTATACGCATTCAAGCATAATTTAAAAATATATTACTAAAAGAACACTTACTTGGTCATTAACTTCCATAACGATATCCATGGGAGAAGGAGAACGTGATGATGACATTATAAATAACTGAAATTTAAAAAATATATATATAAATATCGAAAGAAAAACATACATTTTCAATACAAGTTGGAAATAATTTTTATGTAATACTTGAATCGACTACTTTAACATACTTAACACATTTTAATATATATATTACTTAAAAGATACTAACATTTCACAAATAATAAAAATTTACTTACCGAATAATTCAGATGAAATCAGAAAAAAGCTAAAGTAGCAGCAAAATATGATAAACAAGCACAATAAGCAAATACTAAGCAAACACGATGAACGTCATTCACCCTCAGGAATCTAAGTAGAAATGACGAGACGGCAACCGGTAGCGTTTATATATGAGGGGTGATCACGTAACTTCATCGATCAATCAGATTTCACGGTAGAGGGCGCTGCTTGGTTCTAACCGATCAGAGCGGGTGGGGAGCGAGACTAGGCATGTTTCAACACGCTTCAACGCGTTTGCGAGTTGAGTTGTTGATAATGATTGCAAAATGTAAACTCCTTGACTTTTAACACATGACGTCATAATGATGATATGGTTGGAATCTAGCATTTAAACAAATAACGTATTGGCGCTTATTTATTAAATGAATATTTATTTATTTATAGAAAAATTATCACGTGGGTTTTTAACGTTGATACTTGTTGAAATGGAAAGATTTAAGTAATAGTTGATGAATAATTATAAAATATAATTTAAACTAATTTTAAAACTTGCAGAAAAATTACCACGTGGTGGGAATTGAAGATAGCGTTCTTGCTTGAAAAATATTTATGTTACGTCACAGAGGGGATATAGTGGGAATTTTGCATTTAAACGGAGTTTCAAGGAATTTTAAGGTATTGATATGATCTTAAGGACATTAATTTTATCAAGTTTTGTTCTTTATAAGGTAAAGTTTATAGTTGAATGTGTTAGTTGCAAGTATGGTTCTATCGAGTGAGGTTGTGAATACTGCATACTTGTGTATTTGTTTATGTGTTGCATTATTATTTATTTATTTTTTAAGTAGTAGTGATCGATTCGCTATCGATTTTACGCTTCGTCTCAATGAAACTGGAAACTTATCTATTTCAATGTGAATATGTTAAGACTTAGGATACAGATAAGAGTTAATAAAATTTCTTGCTGTAATGAATGCGACGTATCAAGACCCGGGTCATGTAGCAAGTTTCGGTGGTATCGATGCATTATACCGTGCCTCAGGAAGAAAGATTCCCAAGAAAACGATACAGAAATGGCTAAAGGGGGTGGATGCGTACACTCTACACAAGTCCATTCGTCATAAATTTCCTACGAATCGGGTGATTGTTTATAACATTGATCAGCAATGGCAAGCGGATTTGGTGGATATGTCAAGTCTTCAAAAGTTTAATGATGGTTATCGCTTTATTTTGAGTTGTATTGATGTGCTATCAAAGTTTGGATGGCTAATTCCTCTGAAACGAAAGAGAGGTATAGATATTGTTGAAGCTTTTCAAATAATATTCGATCAGCGAACTCCGAAATCACTTCAGACTGATCAGGGAACGGAATTTAAGAATAATCTATTTCAGACCTTGTTAAAAAAGAAGGGGATTAGATTTTTCACGACATATAATTTGTCGAAAGCAAACATAGTCGAGCGTTGGAATAGAAGTATTAAAACTAAAATGTGGAAGTACTTTACTGCTAAAAATACGCATAGATACATTGACGTATTACATGATTTAGTGAAAAGTTATAATCATACTTACCATTCAAGTATACAAAGAGCTCCCGTGGAGGTGAATGCCGAAAATGAACAAGATGTTTGGTTCACTCTCTATGGAGATATGGAGAATTTACATAAACCCAAATGCGTATTTAATGTAGATGATGTAGTTCGCATTTCAAAGAAGAAATTAACCTTTGAAAAGGGGTATGAAACGAATTGGACGGAAGAATTGTTTGTCATAACAGAGTGTGTCAAGAGACAACCTGCAGTGTATAGAGTGAATGATTTATTAGGAGAGCCTATACAAGGAACGTTTTACGCACAAGAGTTACAAAAAGTAACAATGAAAGACGAATTTCCTGTTGAAGAAGTTTTAAGAAAACGCATGCGTAAAAAGAAAATGGAATATTTTGTGAAATATCGAGGATACCCCGACAAGTTTAATCAATGGATCCCCACTTCAAACTTACTAGCCCTATAAATACTACTAGCACATGTTGCAAGACTCATTTGCTATCATGAGTTTCTACATAACGCTCATCTCGGATAGTTCCATGTCCTATTTTCCTGAAAATAAAATTTCCCATTTTATTACTCGCTTACCCATACCAATTGAACTGAAAGGAGAATGGGAAGTTGGAACGGTAGAGTTTTTATATCCGCATACTTGGTATAATGTGAATCATCAAAATAATTTAATTGGATTCGAGACGAGTGGAAAGTTAGAGGTAGGAAGAAGATTACCTCCGGGTTGTTATGAGACAGTTCCTGATATTTTAAAGGCTATTTATGTGAAAGAACATGATGATAAAATTGTCACAAGTTATAATGCGGTAACTAAGCGTGTTCAGATAACTGTGAAAAATAATGCGAAACTCATATTATATCAAGGACTTGCTGAAATGCTTGGATTTGAACCTATGGAAATAACTTCGTTTGACGCAAGTATAGAAGCAACTGTTGTGGGTCCATTCGTAGCCGACCCCTCTGCACATTATCGCGTATTGATGATTTATACGGATATAGTGGAACCACAAATTGTGGGAGATGTCTTAGCACCTCTCCTTCGAGTGGTTAGAGTGAGAGGACAAGATGGTGAGATGATTAGCGAACAGTATGATAGACCGCACTACTTACCTGTAAACCGGAAAATTATTGAGACTTTGGAAATCGTTATAAGGACGCACTCGGGATGTTTAACACCATTTGAACGTGGGCGCTCATACGTGAAGTTACACTTTCGTCAGAAGTCTCTCTCATAATGTATGTCCCTTACCAGTGTTGTCAAAAATCTTTCGAAGATTATTATGTGCAGCAGACGGGAAAAGGCTTGAATTATTATCAAGGAAGTTCTTATCAGAGAGGATATGGATTAGGAGGTCTATTCAGATCATTTTTTCGTGCCGCAGCTCCGCTACTGAAATCAGGTGCTAAAGCTATTGGGAAACAAATGTTTCACAGCGGTGTCAACCTGATGAATGATGTTTCTCAAGGTCAAGATTTTAAAATGGCCGCCAAACGAAGACTCAAAGAAGCTGGAAATGTGTTAACAGATAAAGCCGCCACCAAAGTCAAGACTATGATTGGTAGTGGAAGAAGACATAAAAAGCGTATACAGAAGAAAAAAACCATCATTCCACGTTCAGCCAAGAAGAAGTGCACATCGCATGATATTTTCTCCTAATGGCTTCCTTCATCTATAAAGACTCTGCTCCTTGCGTCAAGTCGGAATTAGATTTATTTTCAATTCCCCCAACCCAGACCGTTATCGAAAAAGGACAATTTGTCGAATTTCATCCCCTTTCAAGTGTACGAGATGGTGGACCGATTGAATTTTCAATATCAGGAAGTAGTGAAGAATATGTGGACTTAGCTGCTTCCTATCTACACGTGAAAGTGAAAGTGATGAAAGCAGATGGAACTAAACTACCAGAAAAGGAACCAGTTGCTCCCGTCAACCTTTTCCTACATTCGCTTTTCAGTCAAGTAGACGTTAGTTTAAACGAGAGAAATATTTCTTCTGCAAGCAACACTTATCCTTTTAGAGCCTATATAGAGACATTGTTAAATTATGGGGAAGATGCCAAGAATAGTTTGCTGACCTGTGAAGGATTCTACAAAGATACGCAACCTGATATCATAGATCCCATAGATGAGAAAGCTGATGCTGGATTGAAGACGCGTTACAATCTTATCAAAGACAGCCAGACCGTAGAAATGATTGGTCAACTCCACTGTGACATTTTTCAACAAAATCGTCTCATGATTAACTTGGTAGATATCAAAATTAAAATGATACGCAGCAAATCCTCATTTTGCTTAATTTCAACCAAAGTGGATGGGGATTATAAGATAGTTCTAGAGCATGCTTCTATATTTATAAGAAAAGTGAAGGTTAGCCCTGCCGTTGCTATTGGGCATGCTAAGGCTTTGGAGAAGACATCGTGCAAATATCCAATTGATCGTGTGATTTGCAAAACTTATAGCATTGCCAAAGGGAGCTGGTCCTTTTTACAAGATAATGTGTTTCTTGGACTCATGCCAAAACGTGTCATTCTCACCTGTTTAGGAAATGCTGCAATGAATGGGCAATATTCAAAGAACCCATTTCTCTTTTCTCACAATAGTGCAAACTTTGTATCTATTTATATAGATGGACAACCGGTTCCCTGCAAGCCTTTAGAGCTTAATTTTGATTCCAACAACTACGTTCGGGCTTATCATAGCTTATTTTCCGGATTTAATCGTGATAAGGGAATTTACTTATCTCAAGAAGAATATGCCAGAGGTCATGTACTTTACGCATTTGATCTAAGTCCTGATCTTTGCGACGGAGAACATTTTAATCTGCAACACCAAGGAAATTTACGTGTGGAAATTAAATTTTCCGAGGCTATTACGGAAACTTTATCAGTGCTCATTTATGCAGAGTTTCAAAACGTGATTGAAATATCCAAATCACGTCACGTGGTGTGTGACTTTCCGAATTAATGGATACTCTACAAATAACTAGAATTCTTTCTGGAAATGCAAAAACCAAGAATATATTCTTGGGTGTTTTCTCAAGTGATCGATTACCAACATATGTTCGAAACTTTCCAGCCTGTTTTATTGCCAACACTGACAAGTCCAATCAAGAAGGTACCCATTGGGTGGCTTTTTATATAGAATCACCTACAGAAATATGCTTCTTTGATTCGTTCGGAAACCCACCGTCTTATTTTCCCGGAGGAATATCAAGTTATGTAAAGCGTTATCGACATGTAGAGTTTAATCCTATGATACTTCAATCGAATGCGAGTTCCGTGTGTGGACAATATTGTATTTTTTATTTATATTCTAAATGTAATGGACGTTCTATGAACGATATTCTCTTGTCTTTTGTACCCAATCAAATATGTAATGATATCAAAGTGCATCATTTTGTAATCAAGCACTTTAGAATTGTAGCACCATTTTATCAATAAAGAAAGTATTTAAACAGTAGCACTATGTCTCGTCTCTCATTCAACATGGAATTTCCAAAGTTGCAACATCCTTTTACGATGGTAATCGCCGGTCCAACAGGATGCGGTAAAAGTTATTTTGTGCGGGATTTGATAAGTGAAAAACAGGGGATGTTTTCAATTGTTCCCGATAAGATTGTTTGGTTTTATGGAATACATCAACCCTTATATGATGAAATTGATAATGTGACATTTGTAGAAGGTCTACCTACGACATTTAAAGAATTTTTGGGCGAGAATACACTCTTCGTAATTGATGATTTAATGTCAAATGCTAACAGTCATTTAACTGATCTTTTTACACAAGGTAGTCATCATTTAAACCTGAGTGTTATCTTCATAACACAAAATTTTTTCTACAAAGGGAAAGAAATGCGTGACATTACATTGAATGCACACTATTTAGTACTGTGTAAAAATAGACGAGACGTGAGTCAAATTTCACATCTAGGAAGACAATTATTTCCTCGACATGTCAAGTTATTTCAAGAAGTCTTTGAAGATGCAACGAAAAACCCCTATTCCTATTTATTTATAGATTTACGTGCCGAAACACC
This sequence comes from Linyphia triangularis, assembly GCA_963978545.1. Classification (NCBI taxonomy): domain Eukaryota; kingdom Metazoa; phylum Arthropoda; class Arachnida; order Araneae; family Linyphiidae; genus Linyphia; species Linyphia triangularis. The sequence continues at coordinate 39,292,479 of OZ021732.1, read as the reverse complement.
AGAAGAGTTACGATTACGTACCAAAATTTTACCTACTGAAAGACAGATCGTGTATCAATTTAAATGATATAAAAGTGAATGACTTTGAAGATAAGTATCATTTAGCAAGATGACGCTTAAGAAGGAGCAACTCAATCAATTACGACTGTTGCAAATTTGTCCTTTAAGGTTACGAAAAACTTTATTAAGTAAACTCAATAAGAACTGTATAAAAGCCATATGCGAATGTTGCATTAACACATTGAATGGAAATATCCCATTGACTGCACGACAGAAGAAAACGCTCTCTAAACATAAGAAGATATTGCGTCATTTAAGTAATCGTAAAGTGTCTTTACCGAAAAAACGTCAAGTCATTTTACAGAAAGGAGGTTTCCTCAACATACTTATTCCTGCAGCCTTGAGTGTTTTAACTACATTATTTCATGGCTCAAATTAAGAAGTTTGCTCTTATACCCGAAGAATTGGTGACAAAACATACTGTTTCCAATAAAAGGCTTAGTGAGCTTGATAAGGCAATGATACAAATTTTACATAGTGACTTACCTGATCATGAAAAATTGGTCCTCTATCATGAACTGTTGAAGAAAAGTTTAAATCTGCAAGAATTTAATAATTCACGTCCGAATGAACAAAGTAGTAAGACAGCTGAAGAGAAGAAGAAAGAAGAAGTGGAGAAAATAGAAGATAAGAGGAAAGTTGAAGAATCTGTGAAAGTAGAAGAAATAAAGAAACTTCAAAAAGATGATAATTATCAAGAACTTATATTAGCATCACTTTCTAAACCAATGCGAAGAAAAGCTGAAAATACACTTGCTCTCATCAAGAATCAACCTGATATCTTATCATGGAATTCCAAGGGTCAAATCTCCATTCACGGAGAAAAAATACCAAACTCTAACATTGTCGACTTTTTCGATTATATGTATAGTGCCAAAAGTAATGTATCACGGAAAAGTTTATTTAATACTGTTTTGAAAGATTTAAATGTTCCGAAGCAGTTTATCGGAAATAAGAAGTTGCTAAAGTCACCTGTAAAAATTGACCAAACAAAGTTGAGACGAAATGTAAAACCACCTAAAGAGTGGGAAAATTTATGATTCAATAAAGTGATATTGCTTTAACATTTTTTTTTTTTTTTTATTATTATTTCACATAAGAAAATCACACACACATATTTCCATTGAATAATTTTTATTTACAATTTCAAATAATCTTTCAAAGCACCATAAACTGTATAGCCAATGAAATCACGTGACACATTTCAACCAATGAGAAGAGAGTATTTGGTGATGTGTCTAAAAACCGACCAATCGCAAGCAAGTATTTTTCCGATCTCTAACATAAGGTAATTCTTGACGACATATCTACTATGACGTCACGAACAAATTATCTATCACTTTAACTGTTTCAAGCAAGATCGTTACACAACAACTCAACTCGCAAACGCGTTGAAGCGTGTTGAAACATCCCTAGTCTCGCTCCCCTCCCTTCTGACGGGTCGATAGTCAGTAGCATCCTCTACCGTGAAACCTGATTGGTCGGTGAAGTCACGTGATCACCCCTCATATATAGACGCTATCGGTTGCCGTCTCGCCATTTCTACTTAGATACCTGAGTGTGAGAGACGTGTTTAATACTTCGTGTTTTTTTTTCACAGATTTTTTTTTTTTTTTTGTTAGGGTGGAGTGAGGCGGTACCAATTCTTCCTAAAAGAGGTATCGGGCTGGAGGTGGGTCCTCACCTTTAATAAATAATTTTTCAAAATTTATTAATTGTAATTCTAAAGTCTTAACTTATTCAAAATTAGTTAGGGAAGGGGGGTGGGTAGATGAGTTACCATGAAGGCAACGTCCGATAGTCGATATTTTAACAATTGTTTGGTAAAATATTGAAATGTCACGTGTAGCTCGGGGTTAGGGTTCTTTAGACCCTTAGCAAATGGCCTTCCTTTTATTAACTTTTCAAATTTAACATTTTTTTTTTTTTTTGTGTAACTTTGTTGCAGGTATTTTAACTTGGCTAAAGGATATGTAAGTAACTCGCTAGAAAACCAAACAGTCAATCAGGAGTTAACTTTTGGTCACATGTTTAAAACTTATCAGTCACAAGCGAGCATTTAGCTGACCGATCAGAACTCGTTGCCAACACCTGAAAACTAAATTTGGTATATATCCAATGTTATCACCACTTAAAACGTAAATCTTAACATAGAATGACGTCATACCCACTGTGACATCATTAGTAAAAATACCTATCACTCTAACTTATTCGTTTAGAAGCAGCCCTAGAACAATTCAGCTCCATCTTAAAGGTAAATCGACACTACAAAGTGTTGCCATCGCTCTAAACTTTGATATACAACACATTATGACGTCATACTTACTGTGACTTCACGCAATAAAAACCTATCATTCTAACTTATTCGCTAAGAAGCAGTCCTAGAACAACTCAACTCCGTCTGCTAGATAAACCGAAACTAAAAAAAAAGTGTTGCCACCACTCAAAACTTTAATATAAAACACATTATGACGTCATACCTACTGTGACGTCATACACAAACAGCTTATAATGAAACTAAAACAACAGCAGGAGGGGAACAACTCAACTCCCGGTCACGTGACTTCCGGTGACGTCACTTCCTGTGACGTCATATCCGGTCACGCCCCCTTTCGGTCACGCCCCCATACCATACCTGCTCCGCCATGGCTTCGGAGCCCCACTTTCTAACTACTTCTATTCCATAATAAAGGATAATAAAAATAAAATAAAGAAACCTTTGTGATAAATAATTTCAATTCTTTATCATTTCCCGGGATTGAATAAGCGGATTGAGCATAAGACGAATTTCCTGAAGTGAAGTAAAAGTCCCGATAACAAAACCTACTGAAAAAAAAAAAAAAAAAAAACACTATAAAACCAAAATTGTTACTATAATCCTGTAAAACTTTCCGACTTTTACGTGATGTTACAAACTATTTATGTGATTTTCAGCTCAGTTAAAGTTTTCATAGAGTGTTTAACTACTAAGAAAACCCATTCCATGCCATTGACTAACTTTCTTTTTTCTCTAAAACTTGATAGAATGCAGTGTCATTGACAACGAATCTATCTACCAAGTTTCAATTCGATGATAGCAAGTTTGTTAATTATAGCCCTCAGAAGTTTATATTCGACACAAACACAATGAAAGTTAAAACAAGGTATTTAAAAATGATAAGGTATAGAGGATATGTTTGTTAATAGCTGGAGGGTTCGAAAGAACTGCGCTAAACGCGAGACTGTATTATAATTGTTAATAAAAGGCACTCATTAAAAACCAGTCTGATTTAATAACGCTGGAAACTTCTTTGCATTACAACACAGTAAAATAGAACAAAGAACTTCAGCTCTAGATAAAATTACACTGAATTCCAATTTAAGGCCAAAACGCCTCCTCTCGTTATACATGCAATAAACTTTTGTTGTGCAGGCATCTACATTAAGAATTAGAAAGTAATTGAATTAATACACAACAGGATATATTACTTCATTGTCAACAGCCAATTGTTAGTGATATTAAAAAGAGATACCTTCCGAGTTTGTTTTCCAATTTTTATGAGACTAAATATTAGTTTAATTATTTGAATTTTAGATAAAAGCATGTAATTATTTGCCCCGTTTACAAGAATGTGAACATTTTTGGCATTTTCAAAAATGCATGTAAGCCAAAATTTACGAGTACCACTGTAAAGAGTAGAAATTGAATAACATGAGAATCGAGTTCAATTCGCCTAATATCTTACATATTTTGAATTTGACATCAAAAGATACAGTTATTTTCCACTATTTATTGACTTAAACTATCTGTAGACTTTAGGCTACATTGTATAGGGAATTTGTTTGTGGGAACTATACATAAAAATCTGATACCGAACGCACACATACGTTTTGCTTTTAAGTTTGAAAGAAGTTGTTTTCATTTTAAGCGCACAATAAAATATTTATTTGGCAAAAATGAAATTTGGTTGGCTGAAATTATGTTTCGGGAGCAAAGATATTTGTACCTTGGTCAATTTCGATTGGTTATGTATTGGAAATATTGTGGTGTAAAAGCTACACAAGGGCTTCACTACGTCTAAGCGTGTTAGACCAAGATCTGGACGACTAGGAATAATCTATACGCCAAGAGGGTTTCATTTCATACGAGGGGAAACTTTCCGCCATTTACGTCTTAAATCCAACAAAACCTGTAAAACTTCCAACAGACAGAAAAACAACCGACGGTTATATTTGCCGGCATGTCTACGTACATTGAAAACAAGTTGCAAAGGGCTGCGAGGCACGACACTGAGCCAACTCACATGTGAGGCATCTGCTTGCTTCTGAGCCGTGAGTTCGGCATTTCGTTTCGGTTGAATTTTTATGTTTACAATTCACTTTGTTCTTCCTCTTCCCTACACACCTGAAAATAATGTAATTTAAACATTAAGGAAGCATTCATTGAAGGGGAGGGGGGGGGTAGCATTTTCGCAAAAGAAGCAAGGATGGTTCGCTAAGCGAATCAATAAAGGATACCATAACAATCCTCGAAGATTGGCGAGTGTTAGTACCCTAGTAAAGTAATAATATGCATAATTTAACTATACACTGTTTATGAAAGCAAAACAAAAAACAAATTATAATTTTATTTTGTAAACTCAACTATCTCAACTTGTTTCTTAACTTTTTTATTTAATATCTAGCTGTACACATTAATTTTCATAACTATTAATTTTGCGTAGATATTTTGTCAAACAGAAAAGAAAATAATTCCTAACAACAAAATAAACCTCGTATATTTAATTTCGCAGAAAAAAAGCAACTTCACTTTTAAAAAATGATTTCCTCTGCATTTAATAGAGCACCTTGTATCCATCTTTAACATTTCTATTTCAACACAAAAAGTCAGAGACGAGGGAAAGAATCTTGGCCGTTTTTCCAGACCAGGTAGAAGCTGCATCAAAAGATATTGGATCTAGTTCCACTAACTCACCAAACTTTTGCACGTGTGGAAATCTCGCAGCAAACCTCGTGGACTTTTAGAGCGGAGACAAACGAAACTAATAAGGGACATCAAGAACTCCATTGGCACGTCCCTTTATCCTGAGTTGGAGGGAATAACAAGACCATTAACACGAAAGGGATTTTCTGATCGCGTTTGCTCGTTGCCACAAAGGGATAAGGGACCCAGAGGAGGAATTAAAAAGCTGTATTTTTTCCTCGGTTTTATCGTTATCGTATTTTTTATTTTGTAGATATGATCGAAGTTAGGGAGAGATGCGAGTACGCTTGCTTGTGTTCTGGAAGCAAAAGGAACATGCAATTTTGTGATTAGGACTTACCATTAATATAGAATGTGGACTTAATGTGATGCGGTCTTAACACTTTTATATGAACACTATAATAGGATGATTATAGAATGTGTTATTAAGGGTAGAGCAATGCGATTATTTTTTATTTGATATTTTTTGTTAAACAAGTATATTTACAAAGAAATTGTAATTAATTACTTATTTTCAAGTGTCTATCAAGGCGTTTTCTTTTACTATTAAGTAATTGACTGTGTGCTAAAAGAAAACTGGAAGCCGACTACTACCTACACTTTTTTGTTGTTGTTATTTTATATTATTAGGTTGTGTATTACAGAATATTTAATATTTAAGAGTTTATTGAAATAAATTTGGCTTATTTTGAATGAACTTAAATATCTGTGTTTGCTGTGAAAATGGTGTTAAATCTAAAATATTATTTAAGAAAAAATGGGAGTTAAAATATTCGACTTGTTCTTTGAGACATAGAAAACGAAGTTTCACTGATGAAAAACTAGAGTCAAGAGTGGAATTGGACTTAGCTTGCTTAGCTATTTGAATCCTGCACTTGCTTTTTATTTTTCAAACATTCTGGAAGTAATCAATTATTTGTGCTCATTGTAGATATAAAACCATTTACACGAAAAGCACTAATATTGAGATAGATTCACGTCAGGCAGACACGCCTGACATGAAAGGTTTTTCAGGATCGAGTGTTGCTTGGAGCTCTGAATTAAAACTAAGTAAACACATTCAGCGAGTGAGACATCCTCGTATTATTAGACTGGTTGGTGGTAATTTTCCCAATTTTCACCTATTCGAGACTTAAATGTGGAATAGTTTCCTTTTGAAAACCCTTTCGATAGAGTTTTGCACCTTCACTCATTGACCACTTTCAGCTGTCCAGACATCTAATGATATTCCAGCGCAGTGTACACCTTGCGCAGCTTTTGCGCCAGAAAATCTCCAATGCAATCAATAACTTCAACCATCCGTTTTCTTTCAACAATTATGCAGTTTATTAATTTTTTTTAAAATTTGCTTTTACTGGGTGTAATAATCTACATGGTTAAATTGTAATGTAATTCAATAAAGATTAAACAGTTTTAAAGGAATTTTAATAATTTGGAACAGCTAGCTAATTTTTTTTTTTAAATTGGAAACGTTGGGGAATTCATAAAATCTCTAATTCTTTCGAAAACCCTTGAAACGATTTGAAAAAGAAAATTGTCTGAACAATATCCGTAAAATCTGGTGAAATGCAAAATACGCACAAATGTCGCTTATTGATTTTTTTGTTTTGGTAAGATTGCAAATTCAAATTAATTCATCTTTGATACAGTCCATCTCAAAACTACAGACATAGGGGAAAAATTGCAATTGTGAAAACACCATAGTAAATTCAGCATAGAAAGACAATGTGTATTGCAGCATTTTTTATTTGTATAAGTTCTACGGTAAAAATTACCAAAATATTAGAAATTAAAGTATTTAAATTGGAAAAAAGTTGAAATTTTAGTGTCCCATAACTATACACATACACAGTTCTGACATTTTATTTGAGTGCAACAATTAATAAAATACTAATTAATATTCAATAGTACATTTCTTATTCAGAATGACTTGGTATACACGATCTTGCATGGAAAAAATTAATTTTTGTAGGAATTCTTGTTCCATACCATGATTTCTCAATGGCAGCTCTCAAGTCATTTTTAGAAAAATAACGTGTTCCATTTTTGTAAACTTTCCGAGAAAGCATTCCCCGCATATTTCCCACGGGATTTAAGTCAAGATTATGTGCTAGCCAGTCCATAACATTTATTCGTTTTTTTCTGCAACCAAGCTTTTGTTGAGTTTTAAGTATGGACTGATGCATCGTCTTGCTGAGAAATACAATTCAATTCTTCATGCAAGTTCAGGAATGGCCCTAAATTTTCGTTGAGTATTTGTAAGTAGTCCTCAGGTTTTATTCCTCAACTTGATAATTCTAAAGATGTTTGAACATTAAATCCAAATCTTATACAGATCATTAGGGATCCTCCTCTTTAAGACTTGTTGAAAAAAATTTCGGTTCCTATCTTAAATCGTGGAAATAACATGCGTATCCAAGCCAATCCAAGTTCTATGTTTTTTCATTATTGAAAATAACTGATAGCCACTTTTCCCCATAAGACATAAGGTTTTTCCCCATTTTAAAGTTCTGTTTTATATCTTTTCGTGCCATTTTCGCACGGAAATTATTTCCGTGAGTTTTAATTTTTCTATAAACAGTATATTTTGAAACTGCAACAGTTGAGGCAATTTTTAGTCTCAAAGACATAATTATGATTGAAACCCTTTTTAGTACACTTCGATCTTCTCGCTTGTAAATTTTTCTTGGTGTTCTAGTACGTTTTTTACCGCTTGCATTCAGTCATGGATGCAAAAACTCGATAAATACTGAATACGGAACTTTGCATGATCTTCACAATTTGTTTTAAATTACTTTTCATCTGATTAAAGTCAACATTCGTATTATTTCATATTTGGAAATGTCTTTGGCTCCTGCCATTGTGACAACGAATTTAACTAGGTATGTGGAACATCGTCCAACTTTCCATGACACTATAATACTGATGTCAATTTGTGTCATTTATCATTTTTAAATTTTCATCATTTATTTACAAAAATCGGCCAGTTTGGAGATATTTTTTGCGATAAATCTTGTATGGATCTTTAAAAACAACAACAAAATCTTCTCGAAATTTATAATTTTGGCCATATACTTTTTATAATTCTTATGTTATCCTTTCTTATAACTGAAACTGAGGAGAGAAGAAAAAACGATCGTTGATGAGTTAGTTCAAGGAGAGAAAATTCTGTGTTAAAGGCATTCGTTTTTCAACTTTTTACACTATTAAAGTATTTTTAGGGGAATTTCGGAGGTGGGGATATTTAGAACACCTTAGGAGGCCTTACCATAGCGATTTTTATCAAAATCGTTAGAGCCATTTTTTAGCAATCATAATGGTACCTACCTTATACGCATGTGCTATTTTGACAAAAACATTAACAGTAGGTCTCATAGTCACTACTAAACCGCACCAAATTTGGACATCCATGGTCAATTTTTTGGGGAGTTATGCTGACCACGTATACACATACACATTTTTTTCTAGACAGCTTTTTTGAAATCAGGATGTTCCAAAACATGGAAAAATGTAAAATAATCGATTTTTTTTTTGACCGAATGCTATACTTTCCCTATGCATACATATGGATAATTGAAAGTAAAAAGAACTAAAAGATAATAATTTAAAAAATAAAAGCAAATGAAAATAATATAAAGGTAGATGACGCTAGAAAAATGTTACCAGATAATGACATATAAATATCTATTTAAATTTCCTCACGGGAGGAAATAAAATTCATATTTTAAAAGAATGTGAATATAAGGGTCTTAGTTATGAGAACTAAAATTTAAATTTTTTTTCAATTTAAATATAGTAGTAGTAATGTTTTAGTAATTTTTTGCAGTAGAACTTATATAAATATAAAATGTTAAAATACAGATTGTCTTTCATTGTTGAATTTGCTATGCTACTTTTACAAATGCATTTTTTTTTTTTGTCTGTGTCTATAGTTTTGAGACGGACTGTATGTTTTGAGGTATATTGAATTAAATCCTTCAAATACAGTATATAATGCAAATTATGTATAAAGCGCTTTTTTTAATGTTTTAATAAAAATAGGTACATGTAATTTTAGTTGAAAGTAAATATTTCTGTACTCATTAACACCTATTTTGAAGCAAAATTGCTGTCACTACAATTTAATTCAAGCCGAAAATAATAACGATTCGTTTGTTAGCAGATAATGCAAAAATCTCAACGAATAAATTAAGCTTTATAAGAAACACAATAAAATATGACTAGTTCTGATTGCAGTGAAAATTTTCTTTGAAACAACCTTTAATTTTATATTTGAAGATGGAACTAAAATTATGAACAAAACAAAAGTTGTTTTTGCTTTATTTTGAGTTTTTGTACACCAGAGTGTGCAAGTGTACCACTCTGGCATCACCCAAGAGAGTCTCCCAACTCGATGGCTCGACGATATCAAGATTGTAAAAGGAGATTGCGAAGTATAGAAGATGCTGAGAAACACAAGTTAAATTATAGTTGTCATTAACATAAAACTAATGCTTCTTCCCATGCAACATGTTATAATGTTAATTAGAAGCAACACAAAGAAATAAGTCACTAACATTTCAAGTTCAAGCCCAATATTTCAACCTATGAACAAAGGGGCAATTTTTTGCTGAGACCTTAAAACAAATTAAGCTATTTTTCACAGACCACTTTTGGAAAAAGAAATACTGCATTGAGAAGTAGAAACTTTGATTATCTTTAAAAAACAAAACATACTTTTGTACCAGCATTATTTGAAGTACTTTTAAAATTTGTAATAAGCAAATAAATTATTTAGTTTGCGAAAATTTAAAAATAATATGCTAAGCAGCAGTCTTTACAAAAGGCAACCAGATATATTTGACACATATAATAAAACAAAATACATTTTTAAACCAGCATATATGTATCTATAAGGATGCAAAAAAAAATTAAAAAATGCCACTTCAACAATTGCTTTTTTTAAATTTTAAACTAACTTTAAGGACTTTTAAAATTTATAAGGTTCTTATAGAAAAAATAATAAGTGGCTTTATAAAATAAAATATACTTTTAAACCAGCACATATATTTTTATAATCCTATAAAAAATCAATTAACTTCATTAGGAGGAAACTTATGGACCACACACAGAAATAAATTCATGAGTATTTATAACAACAGCATGTATCCAGCTCTAATGAGTTTAAGTAGGTATAAGATAATTGAATTTAACCCTTTAGAGTCAAGTGTATATACTATTCTGTATCTATATTTAACTAAACTACTACTAGTAACCTTTTTTTCTACTTACCCATAACATCCTTTGCTTCTTTAATATCGTTTGAAAGCAAATGCTTATTTTGTGTTACTTAAATTTTTTTTAATTCTAGATATACTTTGAAACAAAATAACCTTGGGGTGAAACCATCAAATTTAAATTCAAGAAAAGAAACATTTTTTACAAAAATAATGTTTAATAATATTCATAGCAGAGCATGAACACATTCGACTGATCTTATTTATGTAACCAAATGACCTCACTGGGTATCTCTTCTTATTATGTATCCTTCCTATAGAATGTATCACAAAAAATTCTTTAACAGCACAGAAAATAGTTAACATTTAATACAACTAGAACTCAACAAGCATTAGTAATTGTCATAAACTACCACTCTAAGAGTTCTTGTAAATTTTGATATTTAAATGGACAGTTTCAAGCTAAATTTGTAGTTGATATAAATATGTTTGCAAAAAGTTCAAGAGTTAATTTTCTAAAAAAATATCCATTTATACCAGAAAATGAAATGAATAAAACATTTATAAGTCATTTTGTAATACATAAACATTTCATGTTTTCTACAGCTAATAGCTGATAATTAATATATATGTATTTAAAATATCAAATAAAAAGATAACACACTTAAGACAGTAAAGTTTGAAATTGTATGTCCCATCTAGTTTTTATGCTTCTAGACAAAAGCAATTTATAAGGCACCAAGGAATAATATCAAATTTATAATTTTTTAAAAAAAAGTAAACTACATAAGCAAAGAGTACATTTACTGTTACTCTTATTAACAGGTTAACTATTTCTTTAAAAAAAAAAAAAAAAAAAAAAAAAAATCCAAAAGCAAATTTTTATTAACAAAACCTGAGTGATTAAACATAGCCGTAGGTGTAAAATACCCGTAAAAAGATTTGCTATTATAAATTAGATGTAATAGAAGAATATAGATAAGTTGAACACTAATTTGCAAAAGAAACTAAGATTTTTTTGTATCAAGGCATTCCCTCAAATGATAGAACCATACACTGCTTGGCTTCTAAACTCACATCACTTAATGGCACAACTATCAAGTTTTCATAGGAATCAGGAGAAACAATATTTTCAGCTGCACTAGTGCTTTGTGCTGCTCCAATATCATATGTATAACATGACTGACCATATTTGGATCTAGTCCTATCATAATAATCAGGATTTGTAACTTCAAGAAAGGCCACTGGAGGTAAAGAAACACGTTGGTTGGAAAAATCAACTGTGACGGATTCAGTGTTCATATTGACTATAGTTAAGAAACACTTGGTTCCAACCATTAAACGTATGAAGGAAAATATGTCATCATTTACCATTAAATATACAAATGTCCCAAATAAAATGGATGCTTCTTTGCGAAGTTCAATAAGTTTCTTGAAGTTTTCAAGAAATGAATATGGATTTTGCCTTTCAACCTAAAAAAAGTAAAAGTTAAAATTACAATCAGTATTTAAGGTAAGAAAAGAATTCTTTTATGATGGATGTAGCTATATAGAATTACAAACTGGTGGAAATCAACCTTTTTATAAACTCAAAATCTCAAAACCTTTCTACAAACTCGGCATAAAACACAAATCTTTCTCTTTACACAAAAGTGCTCTGAAAATAACACACATAAAATGTTTCTGCTACACAACAAATTTTGTCTTCGCCCCTATCAACAATATTACAATAACTCCTCTTATTATAATGTTTAGACTTTTATGTGGCTTCCTAATGCTTAATTATTTCCTTATATTATGAAGGATAAAAAGAAAGACTTCCATGTGGTTTCTCTTTCACAAAATTATAAAATTTCAAAAATGTTTTAATATATATAATTTGATTATTTTGAACAAATTAAAAGTTTGCCCAGAACATTTATTAGATAGAAACATATGCTACAGTAAATCCTCTCAAATGTAAAGAAAAACAAATCAACATGAATAAAATGTGCATGCTAATATTTTTTTTAAAAATTGTATTTGAGAAGCAACGTTGCTTCTTTTATATTGGACCAAACATCACAATTGCAAGAAATCCTAAATGAATTTAGAGCTAGGTCTTAAATAATTGAAGGGCATAACTATTTCTCTTTTAAGATTTTTATTGAAACTAATCTCATATAAATGGTAATTTGAATAAGTTTGACATCACAGGAGTTAGTAACTAGTTATGTACCACATTAAATGTGTTCACTTAGTTGATTCTAAAACAGTAATTCTCTGATTTTACAAATTAAAAGCAGAGGCAACTATTGAAAGGATTGAGTTAAAGCAAGTAACAAATTGAAATGGTGCTTTAATCAATACTTATCAGAATTTTCTTTCTAAAAGTATATTTTTTAATATATAACATTTGATTTTGTGACCCAATAGGTATTATACCTGGCCACTATTTCTACAAGTTTTTAGCCAGTTTAAGAGCAAAATCATAACAGAAAAAGAATAAGTTAATTTTAAAGATTATGTAATATATATATATATATATATATATATATTTGTAGAATCAAATATGCTTGTTGAGATATCATGAAAAAATGATACATATCCAGATTTAATGGTGAAATATAATTATTAACAGCATACAATAGTAAATTGAAAAAACTATAAACAATTAGCATTAAGCACAATAGCTATTCCTTACCTCAACATTCACTGTTTTGTAGTTGGAGTTCACAGGTAGCCATGATTTATCAGAATCAGTAAATCCAGCTTGATCTTCTGCATTCCAACACATGGGGGTTCGCATAGGATCGCGAGAATTAGACTGAAAACATAATCCTTTTTGTAATGTATTAAGATTACTTATATGTGCTATATTTAAGATTAAATAGTTTTAAGTAATATCTTCGTTAAATAGTTTTTATCATAAAACAAATTATAACTTTGAAATAAGTTGCAAATAAATATCTGATTGTCAGTTGATGGAAATACATCAGAAACATTAAAAAATCTTTTTTCAAATCATAACCTTGTAGTGCAAATACTTTTTAGAGCATTTCCCCCTTTATTAATACACTGGCACTCAAGAAATTTCAAAGTCCTTTAAATTCTAATGCGAGTTTAAAGAAATAAGTAAACTATGTTTTTTTTCTTTATATTATTCAGTAAATTTAAATCAAAATTGCTAATATTCTTTCACAAAATTATGAGAAATAAGATATTTTAAAGTGATGAATACTTTAAATAACCCAGACTAAACTCTAATACTTTGTACAGTTTATTTGGTTTAATCTCCCAAATTCATCTCTTCCAAAATTATCAGTTTCTAATGAAAAGTATTACAACAGTAAACCAGATTTATTTGAAAAATGTTTGCTAATTAACAAATACTCAAGATATAATTTATACTGTCACAAAACTTTCAGGGAACATATGGAGTGGGGCAGTTAAAGTCTGTCTTGGAAACAATAAACATCTTGAATGAATATGAGATATTTAAGACCAATAATGAAGTTTCATCATCTACTTTTCGGTCATTAAATGTATCTATTGCGACAGTAATAACTATGTAGCACAAGTTTTCAACATTCAGCAATTGTCAGTCTGTACATCAAGTAGAATTTATTAATCCTTGTTCATATTTCTTTACCTTTTTATTTAAATACACCACTTTTCTGCAGCTATATTTACAATGGAAAGAGGTTATCCCACATTCATTGATGTCTACGATTCAAACATTTATCTGTTTCAGTTATAAGTTTATTGTTTGAAAACAAATAATTAACTTTAACTGTTTCTTGACCAAGCTATACTTCTCTTAAAATACAGTGGACAAATAAGTTTCTGCCGTTTTCTATAAAAAATTAGGAATTTATTGTGAAAGAACGGTACATTTCATTTTATTCAAAGTATTGTCCTCACTAGGTACTACTTTTTTCCATCTTTTTGGCAGCATTCCGATACCCCGTAGGAAGAACTTTTCATCTTTTGAGGCTATCCACAAATCGATCCAATTTTTAGTATTTTCATATGAGCGCTTCTTATACAGGACATGTGCTATCAATCGGAACAAGAGATATCAGAAGGGCAATGTCTGGTGAACATGGTGAGTAGGGTAGGACTTTCCAATTAAGTGTTTCCAAATAGGTTTTGACCGGTGCCACAACATGCGGACGAGCATTATCATGTAGGAAAATAATTTTGTTGTGTCTAGAGTAGTTTTTCCTGAGTTCTCGTCTCAGTTTCATTAATTGTGTTCGGAAGAGAGCTCTAGTAATGGTTTTCCATGGTTTGAGCAACTCATAATAAACGACACCAAGCTGATCTCACCAAATACATAGCATGAGTTTTTCCCCATGAATATTCGCTTTGGCTGTAGATTTATAAGCAGGACCAGGTGGTCCCCATGATTTTCTCTTCTTTGCGTTATCATAGTGTATCCATTTTTCATCACCAGTGACTATACCATGCAAGAAACCCTTTCTTTTATGCCTGGCAAGCAGCATTTCATGCATGTAAAATTGGCATTCAACGTCTCTCAGCTTCAGTTCATATGGAACCCAATTTCCTTGTTTTTACATAATTCCCAACAATTTTTAAAAATGTGAAACTGCTTGTTGAGTCACTTTTAATGTAAGTGTAAGTTCTTCTTGCATTTGGCACAAATCTTCTTGCAATAATGCTTCCCATTCTGTGTCTTCGTACACTTTCAGCCTTTCACTACGTTCTTTGTCTTTTACGTCAAACTCACAGTTTTTTAACTTTTTAAAACACTTACAACAACTTTTCACACTTAAAGCAGTCTCACAATATGCTTCTACTTCTACAAGTGATGGATGCAGATTTCTTCAAATTAAAGAAGTAAATTAAAGTTTCCGCAAAGGACGCTTGTCCGTCACAAAACATTTTCGCACACAACAAATTCTGTGATGTTGATACAGAATCACTTATACTGCAAGGTTATGTTATTGCCAGATGTCCAAACTTACGATATTACGTTTTATATCTGACAATTTCTACGTAACCTTCTAGTGAGGCCATCTTTTGTCAAATGACGGAAACTTATTTGTACACCCTGTTAAGCATGTGAACAGAACATTGCAGGGTTCCCTCTCAAATCTCAGAATGAAAATCAATGACTTTTAAGTACTTAATTAATGTTTTTAAGGACCTATGAAAATTCGTTTTCAGGTATCATATCTATATTTAAATTTTTAATAAAGTATATTCTACCAAAAAAGTTAAAGTTGGTGGATGCGCAATACAAATATGTCGGAAAATTTTGATACGGTGCAGATAAGTGGCGGTCACGCGGGGATAGCAAGTCCAAGTTGTATTTTTATAAATTTTGCAGCTGGACAACATATGTAAAAATTAAGGACCTCTAAGCATTTTCAAGCACTTTCAAGGCCTTGAAAACAAGTTAAAAAATTTTAAGCACTTTTAATGACTTTCAATGACCGTGGGAACCCTGCATTGGCATGTCTTTAAAATTTCTAGAGCATTTAAAGTTCAAGTAAAAAAATTTCAACAGTTCAGTTACAGCTGATGTGTTCCGTAACCTGAAAAAATGTGAGGTTAAAAGACTCTATGAACCTGGTGGTGACTGTCACCTTCAGTGTTATTTAGTATTGGAGAAAACAATCATTGAGGAAAGCAATTAAAAACTAATGTTCCAAGTCACAAATAAAATAATAATTGCATAGAAAAGTAGTCAACACTTGCTTTCTATCCAATATATTCCTTCTAAAATAGTGGTTGAAAAAATAAACCATATATGTGTTCAATTCATACTTACTGGTTTGGTTCTAAGAGCAAAACTATCTCTGATTTCTTCTGGGCTGATAGTTCCATTCTCCATTCCCAACTCATCCCCATAGAAACAAATAGGAATTCCTGGTAACAACATCATCACCATATGAAGAGAACTGGCTAATGTTCTGCCAACACGGGAGACTATGCGTGGGAAATCGTGAGAGCTTACCTGCAAAAATGTACATTTTATATTGTAACCTTCGTAGCCTTCGAAAAAAATAGTTTTTCTAGTTGTATAACCCTTCAACCACATTTAACATCACTTTCTATTTTGTCAATATTATACTACATACTCAATAATGGTAATAGTTACTCAAAATAGTGATTTAGTATCTTATTTAGATTTGATGCACAAAGACATTAAAACCAAAAGACAAACTTGAGAAAAACTTGCATCCAAGTACATCTGTATCAAGGATATGATGACATATTTTAGTGTTGAAAATGCATATCACACTTAATTTATGTCTTTCCTTCTTCCTTTATCTTTCTATTTAGAAAGATATGAATTGCAAGCTAAAATGCCTTGAACTGTAAATCAATGAGCATTTTGTTGCAATGAGTGAGAAAACTTTTGAAAAGAAAAAAAATCCTGTATACATTAAATACAGATATATAAATATTAAAATTTAAATCAAAATAATTTAATTGATGATCTTAAGTTGGAAATTAGCTAGTACAAGTGAGTATACATATACTCTAAATACATATTTTAACAAAATGAGAAATGATCTTAATAAAACAAATATGCAAAACAATTACCAATGCAATTACATTTTCCCATCAATATAAAAAATAAGGTTAATGTAGTTATAAACATCAGTTACCATTCATGCTAAATTTTGTTACATGAAATATTAGATATAACTGAAATACACTAAATTAAAAAAATTTCCTTTATGAAATTCTAAATAAAAATTTATACTTTAAGCCACCAGAAAACTAGAAATCTTAACATAATTTTCTCCATACCACATGATTAGGGTACTTTCCCAATGGCATATTTATCATCCACTCATCAATGATCTGTTGCAATTCTCGACCTGTCGATGATGATGTGATTTTGTAGAGTTGAAAATTCATAGGAATCTCAGCAAGCCGTTTGTTAACTGAGCCGTAATACTGAAGAACATCATTCAAATCTTCCATCCCTTCAATTAGCATTATTCTAAAATAATAAAAACATATATACTCGAGCATGGAAATGCATCGGTCGTTAATACCTTATATTAAAAGTTATTCATATCAATTAAGGCAATTAACTATATCACTGCTAAATAAGCTTTAGTTTCCATACACAATTCCACACACAATAGTTCCAAAACATAATGAAGCCATTTGAAACGTAATAGGAGAATTGAAACTACACCTTATAGTTACTTTTGATGTATATACATTCTTTATATATTAACAATATCTTCCTTTCCCATTTCACTAATGCATCTCTAATCACAGTTTCTGTGACAATATTTCTAAAAAGTACAAACTTTTACAATAATAAAATAATGTAATCGTTTTATTACTTATTTATAGGAAATTAATATTGGCATATTTAAAAAAAGTATGAATTATATCGCATTTTATTATAAATTAAAAAAAAAGAAAAAGAAACAATTAATTTACTACATGAATATTACATGCAAAAATTGGATTACCCTGGTTAGGCAAGTAAATTATATTTTATGCTACAAAATTAGTATATATTTAATTTAGGTTATTTAGTGCACTATATTTGGTTATTTATGTTTGCATACTGTTGGATTCTATAAAAATTTTCAGTTTGCAATATGTATTATATTTTCCCAGTATGATTGTGAAACGCTGTGTCAACTTTGCATATTGTATTGTATTATTATGCATGATCTTGTAAATATTGTATGTATGATCCTGTAAATATTGTCTATTATATGTATGATCCTGTAAATATTGTATATTGTATGTATGATCCTGTAAATATTGTATATTGTAGGTATGATCCTGTAAATATTGTAAATTGTAGGTATGATCATGTAACTTTTTGAAGTAATAAACTGTATGTGGTGTGATTATGTTAATTTTGTAAAATTAATTATCTTGGTCTATTATGTAATGTGCAGTTTTGGTGTTTCTATAATGTATTCTACAAATCCTGTATCTTTTATCATGTTATTCATCAATTTATGTATTTTCTGTTATGTATGCAAATTCTATTTCTATTTGCATGTATATATATATATTTTATTCGACCACATCTGTTCGGCCTTAAGCCTGTTGTTGAACTTAAAATTTATATTTTTACTAGAAATGGAGTAACTGGAAGCAATTTTTACTTGAAGGTAATAAAAGATTAAATTATAAACCAAACATTATTTTCTCTTCAAATTTTATCAGTTTATTTCAGTTACTGTTGTTTTATCAAAGAATCAAAAACTTAATAGCATTTTGTTTAATTTTTTTTTATCCCAGTTTGTATATTAAGTATTGGTAAGCATGATGGGAAAAATGGTTTATAACACATGAATTGAACAATTTTCATGAAGTTTGGTTCAATCAAAGCAGCTTGTCAAAGTAAGCAGCAATTAATCAATGACTTGTCAAAGTAAGCAGCAATTGAGCAACACAGAATAAGTATAAAAATATGTTTGACTGCTTACAAGGGACAATGTTAACTTTTTAGAAAATTTGGGAAGTTTTTGAGCAAGCTGGGAAAATCTGCAACTCTTTTCCACCAAGATTACTCAGGGTGGCCATGAAATTTAGGAAAGAAAGTAACCCTAATAGATTTCTAAAAAATTCTCTGATTTTAGAGCCAACTTTTTTTTTTTGAATTTCCCCAATTTTTCCAGATGTGTAGATCATAGAGAACATTTATGTCAAACATGATAATATGCCAATTAAAAAAAAAAAAATAGTTTAGCAGTAATGAAAAGTTTAAATTATACCATAGCATGAAACTTCTAACGATTACCATAACTCTCCCGAAAAACGCTGCCAAAATGCAGATGAACAGGGAAATGTACCTTCAAAACAATAGAAAATTTCCCTGGTTTTTAGGAAATTTAAAAAAATTCCTTGACATTTCCCGGTTTTTTACCAGAATCAGAAAGTTCCCTGACATTTCCCTGATTTCCAGGTTCTGTGGCTACTATGTTACGGTTACCTAATGCAAAAACCTACTTAAGAAACCTACTTACATAAACCAAAATTCAACCAACACATTTTGATAATCTTGTGTAAATGTCTCAAATCCTGAAGCAATATTTAAAGATTTGGTGTAAGAGAATATACATCATTAAATTACAGGAAAAAGACTAACGAACCCTATTAAGTCTTTTTTTTTAAAAACAGTTAACAAGTTTTTTCTTCAATTCAAACCATAACTGAAGGTATTGCTTACGCATCAAAACAATATCTTACTTTGGTTTCCTAAACTCTCTTGAATAATGATCCAGCTCGTACCTCCATTCCTCCAAAATCTCAAGGGTCTCTTTGAGACCTTTTGTATATATGTGATCTAGGTATGCATATTCATCCTAAATAAAAACATACCAAAGTTGAAATGCATAAACCAGAATGATTACAGAAATAAAGTTTAAAATCATGAAATGATAATGCAACAGTAACAACTGATACACTTATAAAAAAAACTAAGAAAATTTCGGCAAAATTAAAATTTTATCGACATTTTGCTGAATGCTCATTAACATTGCAATATGCTTTAAAAATTTAATATCCAAGTATTAAATTCATCAAATACATTTATAAAGTCAAAGATATGGAAAGTTTTTTTACTAAACTAAGAATTGCACTTACATTTTTCAGTGATACGGATATTGAACACTGTAACCTTCTGTATAGAGTAACACAGCTCTATCACTGCACTAATTTTTTAACAATTCTTAAAAAAAGGCACAGCCCAGATTTTTCAATTTAAATGCTTCACCTTGACTTTTGAATAATTAAACAATGATTGTACGGAAAGTATGTTAGTTTAATTTTGCCAGTCTCAAACAAATATTTTGTGGGTTAGAAGATTTCCCATTATCCGGTTTTCTGGAAAACTCTAGGAACATTACATCCTAATAGAGGAATAATATACTTAGTCAAATCTAAGACTAGAACAATATGTAAAAGCTAATAAATTAGTTATTATTTTGGGTGAAGTTAAGGATAATGTGGTAAATAGCAGTCCTTACAAAAAGCGAACTAATATATTAGACAGAAATAATAAAAAATATTTTTTCAATATTTCATTTTGAATGGTAGCAATATTGTTTTCAAAGAGCTAGTTGAAGGGGGGGGGGGGGGAGGAAAAAAAACAGGTCTTTTACAATCAAACTAAATTTTTGGTGTCTGATGGACAACCATACATTTTATATATTTAGTTGCTTATCCAAGGGGATCATGAATGATAATAAAGCTTTTTATGTTCAATTTAAAAAATCATGTTTTCAGAAAAGAAATCATAATTTGTATTTTTCAATAGAGAAGTAGGTCTCTTATACGAGAAATATATGCATATTAGGAGTCACAGAGCTAGTTAAAATATACATACATAAAATTTGCAGGGGCATAATCAGAAATTTTTTCAAGTGGATATGAAATCAAATGTAAAATAATATAATCTTGTCAATTTAGCATGTGTTTAATAATAAACAAGGAAATTTATAATTTTATGTGTTTAATTAATACTATACAGAAGACCTTTTTTTAAGATTATTTTACTGAGCAACGAAATGCATTTAGGTGCTTATTGAAGGGCAATCTCTTCAGTGGTGATCTGTATTTAATTACATTTTCAGTACAGAACTACTTAATTCTTACATTTACAGACAACAAATTTTATTCACTGCATGACATAAGTGCCACAATTTAAAAAAATGCATTAGCATATAGCAAATTATTAAAAAATAGGGATACATAAAAAGCATTAAGGAATAATGAAATAAAGCATAATGTAATACATTCAGGATATGACAAATTCCCCATATTCTACTCACTGGCTGCATACTTACAAACTTATTCCTAATTGAAATTATAAACTGATATTATTTATTACTAATAACTGATATTATTTATTTGATTTTATTTATAAGAGATATAATAAAGAAGGTGAAGAATGAACAAAAATATATAAATACAACTGGTTATAATATGCAAAAATAGTTACATAGTCCATCAAAATAGTCTGATCTAAATATAAAATATAAGTTAACGCAAGTTATTAAAAAAAAAAAAAAAAAAATTAAAAGCATTTTTAAAACTAAAATCCAATCTAAGTATCAAAAATTGTAACCCAAAGGAATATGTTCAGCTTTAACTACAAATGCTACAAGACATGGTCTTTGGAAAAATTGGGTATATCTTAAGATTCAGTTAGAAGTTTCATGCTATAGTGCCTGAAATTTTTATAGGAGACGAGTTTCTGTAATTGTGTAGTTGGTTCCTTGGAACATAGATGTTTTCACTAATTTGTGAATTTGGCAATTATTTAAAAAAACAAAAAACAATTTGTTTTCATAACCATTTCTAAACTCGGTGACACTTTTGTTACTACTACATAGTTGAGATTTACTATCAAATGTCAGCAACCCTTAATAATCTTCTAATTAACAATTTTACAAAAAGCAAAATAAAATAATTCTAAAATTATTCTTTATGTAGTATTGCTATTTTTTAAGTAGTATCTGTGTAGTCTAGTCTGTTAGATACATAAGTTAGTAAACTTGTGTGTTAGATACAAAAGTTACAGGGAAAGTTTTCAAATTATAAAGTACATATTATAATTAAAGCACATGAAACAAACCTTTGATAAAAATATCATAATTAAACTTGTTTAATAATTTATAACTTTTAATAATAGATTATAAATTTAGTTATATATATAATAAAAATCAGACAAATATTCTGGATTTTTTTTTTTTCAGAGCAGTTGGTGAAAGCTATATTTAAAATAAATTTTTACTTCTTTTGCTGTAGATTGTTCAGCTAAAGGTTCATCTAATAGTCTGCTATCTTCAAACAAATGGCTAGCTGCATCAATGCGAAAACCATCGACTCCTTTATCCAGCCAAAATTTTAATACATACTAAAAGAAATTTTTTTTTACTAGCAATTTAAATCGTAATAAACCTTCATTATAAAAGTAAACTTATTAATACCAAACATATCATTAACACTTGATTATTTGGTTTGAATTTAATAATGGGTAGCAGATTCATGCATTACATGTTATCGTAAAAATTATCACAGCACAGAAATGGTAATTGTAACAACAAACACAAAGGATGAATAACCAAGCAATTATTTTTTTTTACTATTTTATACATTCACAAACAATATATTTTGTACAATAGCACAACTTTTGTCTAACAGTACCAATTTCATTAATATTTTGTCTGAATTTAATGATAACAGTCATTTGAAAGTGTTACCATTTAAAACTAGCAATTTTAAAGAATGTTAATTACTGGAACTAATAAGGAGTTAATATTTTATACTATGAACAAGATGCCAACATTTCTAAGTTCACAAATACTCTTACATTATAATTGAATAATATTAAGTAAAAACAACGTAAATCAGTGAAATTACTGTTGAATTTCAGGAGTATTTAGCAAAAGATTGAGAAAAGATATTTAGCGTAGGTCTTTTTTGTAGGATGGAAAGAACCTTCATAAAACTGTATAAATTAAGTAAAATCCATAAAAACTACGAACAAAAAACTGGTACATTCAAAGGAAAGTTGGCATCTTTGTATGAACGCCTTTTTCTTACCCTTTTAGTGATGTCAACTCATAATGTTTTTTTTTCTTTATTTTTTTTTATGCAACATGCAATACTTTAATATTTTCATTTAGAAGTAGAATAATAAGTGTTCATAATATTATGTATAAGTGAATTAAATTTTATAAACTCAATAAGAAATAAGCTACTTTCATACATGCAACAGAAAATCAAAGAATAAAAATACATAAGAGAATCCAACCTTCATTTCTCTTCTGACATTTATATTTCGATAATTTAGGTCGGGCTGTTCTGGTAGAAATTGGTGATAATAAAATTGTTTCCTCGTGTCATTCCAAGTCCAAGCTGATCCTCCAAATACACTCAACTACAGTAAAATAGAACAAAAATAAAATTTAATAATTAAAAAAAGATTTTTAGATGAATTTAAACAGCTAACAGTAAGGAATAAATAAGTCATTGAATTATTTGTTATAAAAATAGATACTGGCTGTTAAGGAATAAACATTGTAGTAATTTCATAAATTGAAGATACCTATACTTATTTTTTTTAAATATATAAGAAAAACAGATTGAAATGACTCCTAAATATTTAAAGATGATTTGCGATAAAGTGCAAGATATTCAAATTGGAAAGTCAAAACGTATACATTTTCAAATATATCTATTGTTTACATTGCAGTACTATTAATAAATTACAGAATTTATAACTTTTTAGCAATGAATAATAAATTCTAGCAATTTTAATGTTTAGAGAAAGGAATAAATACAAGGTAACATATTGCACAGACATTATTCACATTATATAAACTACACAGAGCTTTAAATTAATAATGGTATAAAACAGGTTAAAATATCATAAGTCAAATTAAGACCTTGGATTATTTTCTTTAAGCTGTTTCCTAGTTGCATTAACAATATTATACTTTCTAAGAAGTATAAGGACAATTTTTTCAAATCTGGACAGATATATAGTTACAACTGTGTTTTATAGTTTTATTCTTCTCAGGAGAAAAAAATTTCAAAATTCAGGAAAGAAACCAAATATTTTTTTTTTTTTTGCAAAGATTTTCTAGTCCAGTCTAATTCCTTATTTTTTCTATACTATGACTCATGATTACTTACAAGATCAGAAGTTTCCAACTTTAAGATAAGCGTGGACAGTTTTGTTAAAATATATACTATTTGTTTAGTTTGATTTGCAAGTTCTGATTGTCTATTTCTGCTACTTATAAAGTGCTTTTAACACAGCCATACATCTTGTAATTTTGAGAATCTAGAAGAATATGAAATCAAAATCTTTTAGTGCAAAGCTCTCTCTCCAACCCCACCACACCAATGACATTGGAACCACACAAGATTTAATGTGCACCAGCCCCATTATGTACACATCGATCTTTGGTGGCTGCCGAGTGGTGAACTCCCAACTCCCAATCTTCCGATCATGAACTCATTACTTTAGAAACCGATATATATATTTGTTGTGAACCGCCATTTTTTACATTATTTACACACTTTCACAAGAAAAATGAAACAGGTAATTGATTACCTTCTGCAAAAAAAAAAATTTAATGGGAAATTTTTTAAATAGTAAAAACATATCAATAGTTGGACAACTAAGATCAGTTCAGCTCAAAGAATTAGAAAGGGCTGTTTAATTACTAAGAAATAGAAATCTAAAACAGAAAATATATTTTATATGCTCTGATGTTACATCAGAGGCCATTTATTTTAAACTCTTGCATTCATGAGTACTTAATATTTAAGTCTAGGTAGTTTTAAGAAACACTTTCGACCTCTTCATGGACCAATTACAAGCTGTGGACCATGGGTTGAGAACTATTGAACTAGATAGTGTAAAATTCACTTGTGTATGATGAACTAGTTAGCCTGCAAAATTACCCTATAAATTCCTCTCTGTGACAGAACATGGGGTCTGTTTCTAGTTCTGTCTCATTAGCTGTAAATTCCTAGAATATCAGGTATGTTGGCAAGATCTCTACCAGAGTTCATCCTAGAAATAAAAAAGGGCAGGGTGCTATTTTCCAAAAAAAGGGCACTTCCTGTTTACTAGGGCACTTTTAAGGCAAATTGCAGAAATACGCGTTTCCTGCCACAATTTCAATATTGTTATACTTTTCTACCACGATAAATAATTTTCAATATTCTGAAGAAAAAAAAAATTATAATGCAAAAATCTGTGAATTAAAAACTAGCTCAGAAACTTGAAAGATATCAAAATACTGATAAAATGCATCAGTCCTAATTCTGCTGGAATGAGACTGAGAAAATTATTAAAATTAAAATGCAATATACACAGTAAAATTTTCATCAAATAGTAATTTTTATAAAATTATCAATTTATAATACAGTAAAATTAAGATAAGAATGTTTTAGTATAATAAAAATGTGTTAAGATAAGAACTTTTTACTTTTTCAAAATTTTCTAAAGTTTGAATGAATCAACCTTAAACTTCATCTCTTAGGTTTGCTAGTGTCAGATAGAGAATAGAGTTTCTCCAAATTTAATATTATTTATTGTGGGATATCACAAGGAGTATTCCGACTAAAGAACTTGGACTATGTCCTGAAATGTTTGCATTTTTTTATTTTCCAAATCGGATCAAATTTAACATCAAAACGGCGTGCATGCCGCTATTATGTAAGCTATAATAGAAGTTTTATTTTTTTAAAAATCGGAAATAATCGGGGATTTTGGTTGCATTCCTGTTATGTTTAATTTTAAATATGAAACGGATGTTTAGAAATTAATTGGTAACAGGCAAATTACCAAAAACACCCCCTAAATTTAACAGGAGGACATCGCTATTACACGTGTCCAAACGGAAATATTCTTTTTAAGTTCTTAATTAAAGGTTTATAACTATCAAATGTTTACACTAAGTTATTCAAGTCTTTCAAATTCCTTTATTCACTATTTTGAAGGAGGCATGGTAAAAATCCAGCGAAATACACTTAATCAAAACACGTACGAAATGGCCATTGGAGTTTACTAATGTGCACTTGGAAAATTGTAAGACGGCGCCCTACAATCCACCTACTAATGAAGCACGTTATATGGACATCTACTCAATGGTTTCAGTCCCTGATATATACGTTATGCGTTTGAACATGAATGCGCATGCGCGACAGCCGATTTCAGTAGGGGTGATCCACATATTGCGTACTGTTGGGAGGGGAAAAAATGAAAGTTTTTCGAATTCTTTCAGGATGAAATTTGTTCTGAAAAAGGGTGCTATTTTTATAGAAAAAGGGCAAGAAGGGCGCTATTTTTATAGAAAAAGGGCAGGCAGGGCGCACCGCTCCTCGAAAAATGCCTAGGATGAACTCTGTCTCTACAATTTTATGCCATGGAACAACTGAGTGCTTTCTGTTTGTCTCTAAATTAAAATGGTGACTGATTCAACCAACTGCATATAAATTTAAATTAGAGTTACTAGAGTTAAATTAGAATGTGCGTCAATGATAAGGGTAGCTAATTCATAAATGTTATTGTTAAGTAATAGTCGACAAATATCCAGTGTCACATATGCTAGGAAAAGCTAGGGAACAAAATAAATGCACACATGCTAGGGCACAAAATAAAATTAATTTAAAATAACAATAGTTATGTCACCCAATTATTTGGAGGGTGTAATTCAGCTTCTGCTGATCCAGGCTTTCCATCAGCCCACACATAAAAGTTGCTGTAAGGATCTTCTTTATTAATGCTTTTCAGGAACCAAGGGTGTTGATTACTAGTATGATTAGCCACAAAATCAATCAGAATATTCAAATCTGAAACAAAGTATCAAAATTAAAAAAAGGTTCAAATAAATTTTCAGAGAAACCACATCATAGAAAGTGACAACAGATTGAAAATGCTTCAATTACAAAGTACCGAAAGTCAGTTTTCAAATTATCTTTTTTCTTCTTCTTCTTTTAGCTTTGAAATATTTCAATAAAGAAAATGGATAAAAACAATTAAAGTGAAGCCAGCCTAGGTATTTCAAATATTTATCAATTTCAATGCAAAGATGAAAAATAACCTTTATTAAATTTATCTTTTGAGATTCAGCCTTTAAATAAACCAATAACAGTTATTAAATAATGTCATCATATCACCTTAGTATAAAAAAAAATATAGTTATTTTATTGGACGATCAATTCAAAGGTTATAAAATTAAACGGCACTACCTCTTCTTTTCATATCTGAAACGAGAAATTCAAAATCTTCCATCGTGCCAAACATGGGATCTACTTCCGTGAAAGAAGTGATATCATATCCATTATCTTTCATAGGAGAAGGATAAAAAGGACTTAATAGAAGAGATGAAACTCCCAACTCGTTGAAGTAGTCGAGTTTACTAATCAAACCTGAAATGTAATGAAGAAAATGAAAAATAACTGATATTTTGAGATTTGTAATGCATAATTTGGGGATATTACACAAAAGCATAAATAACTTAATAATATTACCTGGCAAATCTCCAATACCATCACTATTACTGTCTTTAAATGATGGTAAATAGATATGATATATTACATTTTTTTTCCACCACTCTAGAGACATTGTAGAAATTGCATAACGTTTGGGTAAATTTCCTTTTAAATAATGATATGAAACGCCTTCGGAATGAACATTGCAACATCAAAACGGTTACCTTTGAGTTCTTTCCAAATATTTTTTTGTTTTGTTTACAATTACAATCGGATAAAACAAAACTATGCAGTATGCACATGAGGAATCGTCACAATCGTAAATGGTTACAGTTTATCACACTTGAACACTTTCTTTTCTTCTGCTAAGATTTTTTCAGAATATTTCAAGCTTTTTCTGTATATCAAAGAAATATTTAAGCGATATTAATTCTATGAAATTAATTTTGTTTTATTTTGAATCGTTGAGTTTCAATTACATCCTACCTTTTCGTCTTCTCTGCAACTGTAACGTGATTTTACCCTCGTTGTTTTGTTATGATTTTGCCGTGTAAATTTTGTCCGTAATTGTACAAAGTTGTTATTCATTTTATTTGTAGTTACATGAAAAAAAAAAATGCAACGTCATCTTAACTTTAACGATATGTGTTCGTTTTTATAAATTCTAAAAAAACTGTATTGATAAAATGCCTATGTTTTAATTTGCTGGGAATACTTGATAATTGTGTACTAAGATGCTGCGACACAAATGGATGGTCAACCTTTCTCTTAACAATTTTAGGCACTGTCGAAAGTTTTATGATGGCAGAAACTTTCATACAAGTAACCGTTTCTTCCTACGACGAATTGCATCATCTAGAAAACTTAATCCTGATATTAGATCTTCTCCAGAGGAAAACGTTGTTGCCGGTAATTTTGAAGCTCAACCACTTACAAAAACTTTCAATAACTTTTATGGGATTGAAAGTGATGAAGGAGTTGTACATATTCGAGCGGAACCTAATCCAACAAAACCTTCTCAGGATTTATTTATCAAAAAATTCACGTCAAAACAAATGTCAGAGAAGTTCAAATATACGTGTTTCGGAAAGGTGAGGTTAGATTCTGAAAATAAACTAATAATTCATGGTCAATATGAAGAAGACACTTCAATTTCTGACATTGGTGAAATAGGTAAAGCTACTCGTTTAAGAAAATTTGCAATTTGTAATGCTGATGCAGATACTAACTCGTCTGTTGGACAAGCATTCTTGCCTAGTGTAGGAGGTAATAATGGTATTAAGTCAAAATTAGATGTTTCAATTCAATATGAAAGTGTAGAAAATCCAACCGACTCTCATCTGAAAGTTCCTGAATTGGATGTCACCAAAGACCACAAAGGGATAGTAAATGACAGTTTAATTGATGAATCATATTTCCCTGAAAAATTGCTTAAAGATAAGAAAAAGATTGTCAGTAATTCATCAATTTCAAATGAAGATGTTATTTATGAAGATGAATTTGAATCAAAACAATTAAACAATGATAAAGGTGTTCATATTTCAAATATGAATGCTAATTTAGATAATGGGGATGTAAAATTTAGTGATAGTTCCTTGCAGGAAAATCATGAATTGTCAAAAGAGAAGAATAGCTTTCTCGATGAATTGGTTTTTGGTTCCAAACTAGAAAACGAAAACATTGATAAAACAAGAGAAAAATCAATATTTGAAATAACTCCAGAACCATTGGGCAAAAACCTTGAATTAGTAGAAACCACTTCTTTCTCTAATAACATTGAAAAAACTAGTTTCATTGATGATTATTACTTCAATGATAGACTTGAAAATAAACTAACAGAAAAAGATTTTAAAAGTGCAATTAAAAACATAAGTTTATCAGAAACTATCTTAAATGATAATGTAGCTGAGAAAGATAAAAGTCATGATACTGAGAAAGAGGAAATAATGCACCAGTCTAAAACTGAATTAAAAGCTAAAAATGCTGAAAGCAATAAGGATAAGTTTACCAATTATGAATTGGAATCTAGATTTTCAAACAGGATGTCAAATGAACCAGAAACATCATTTTTCAATTCACAAAAATTAAATCAAACAAATAATAATGATTCTTCAAAGTTAAAATATTCAGATAATACCAATAAATTTTCTTACAATGAAGAAGCGAAAGAACACCTAAATCCAGTGCTTACTTCTAGGAGCCTGCCAATTTCAGGGTTTAGTAGGGACGATAATGCTAGAGTATTTGACAAGAACAAACCAAATCATACTAATGTGTCTGAGAACAATGAAGCAATATTGAGCAGAAAAGAAGCAAATGATCAAAAGCAAGATCAAGATCAACCAGATACAGCTTTTGATTTTGTAAAGAAATTGAGGGGTGAAAAAGTGCCACTGACTTATCATGAAAAAATTAGTGGTAATGCTTTTATAAGTTATTTTATACTTGCTTTGTAATAGTATTCAGATACATTTTTAAGTAGAAATGATTGCAGGTTCTTCTATAATTTTGCTTGAGAAAATAAGGTTGTGTTTTTAAAAGGAGTATAACTTGTTACTATAATTTTTTTTTTATCTATTTAGAGTTTAACGATAATCATTGGTGTAAGTCATGTCTCATTCATTGGTCTATAAAACTAATCTGTATTCTTAGAATTGACATAAATGATAACTTGAATTGTATAGTAAATGTAAGTAAAAGTCAAAATTCAGTTCACTCATATGAGTAGAATACTTACAAAAATGCATCCAACATTTTAAAGGAATGCTTGGTACAGATGTAAAGACCTGGTAATTTTGGGTAACCTATTTGACTTATTTTATAGATAATTTTTTTCAAATTGCATCTCTTATTCTTGCTTTATAGATGGTTTTATAGTAAAAATATTTTCAGCTGTTTTATATTGCCTCCAAATAAAGTTGCTTGAAATCCCAAAGTCACTATAGGGTACTGCAACAAATTTAAAAATTATAAAAGTAGAACCTGATGTTACACAATTTCTTAATAAAAGGAAAAGTAGGCTTTTTTCCAAAAATAAAAAAATTATACTTTTTAGTACAGGGTTTCCACAGTCATTGAAAGTCATTAAAGGTGCTTAAATGCTTAGTGAAAATGCTTAGAGGTGCTTAAAAGTCCTTGAAAATGTTTAGAGGTCCTTAATTTTTGCGGTTGTTGTATGACCAACTGCAAAATTTATAAAAAAAACAACTTAAACTTGCTATCACCGTGTGACCGCCACTTTTTGCAACGTATCGAAATTCTCCGACTTATTTGTATTACCCATCCACCAACTTGTAACTTTTTTGGTAGAATATACTTTATTAAAAATTTATATTTAGACATGATATCTGAAAGCAAATTTTCAACGGTCCTTAAAAACATTATTTAGGTGCTTAAAAGTCTTTGAAAAGTCATTGATTTTCATTCTGTGATTTGAGTGGGAACCCTGTAGTAGTAGCTATAATCTTAAACACATTTTCAAATTTCCTGTGCTCATGTTAATAGAGTTAAATTGGTCAAAAATATTATCCAATTTTTCTGTTAATTCCTGTTAATCTACAAATGCATGTAATAAAAGAAGCTTTGTGTGGTAGAATGCGGAGTGTTTATTCCTTTAAACAAATCAATTGCTTGGTACACTAGTGTAGTTTAAAATAAAAAGTGGAATGCTTTATAAATTTTTTAATTTTTGTGTAATGTTTTCAGGATTTTCAGAAGCACCTAAAGAAAAACTTGACAGCAAAGGATTTAGGATTCTGAAGTATCAAGTACCACAGTTAAAGTATTTTACTCGAAATGAAATGCTGGAACTTTTAGTTAAAAATGTATTATACTCAGATGGTATGTAAAAGATGATACAGTAAAACCTCTTTTAACCAGCCAAAATTTTTATTGTATAAAACGTAAAAAAATAATATAAATTATAAACTTTCCAAAATATAAAGTTTTTTTCTAGTATTGTTACGGTATTACTCATACTTTTCAATTCAGTCCCTCTACAAACCTGTTGGAACATTCTACAGATAACTTTGTTGAGGCATTTAAAAATCTTAATGCATGCAAGACATGAAGCTGTGGCTGGGCATTGGCAAAGAGTATTTGTTGGATAACAATATCATCTAAGTCACTGATGTGGTTCAAGATGATGATGACAATGTCATATCACAAACAGAGGGGTTAAAAGCATTAGAAATGGCTCTAAGTTATCTATGTAGAGCAGCAGACATTGGCTTCCTCTGTTGATGTGATGCTTTTATAAAAATTGGCAAAAATATGCAGTAAGTAATCGAATCTCAGGCTTTCAGCAGAGAAACGTCATTGATTATTTAAAAGATTCCTCTTATTGATATTCAATATACATTATCAAGATTTTTGACCTGCTCATCCCCGTTGCCAGTTAGACTGGTTAAGTGGAAGTCAACTGTATGTTCTAGACTTATTTTAAACATTGCACATATATAAATATATTTTTTTAATAATTTTCTTTTTTTATCTATTTTTTGCAGATGATGTCGTTGTTTTAAACAAACCGTATAATCTAGTGATGCATGGTAAGAAATTGTTTGCCCACTCTATTTATAATGTGGTTAAGAGGCAAAATTTTTTTGTTTTGTAAATATTGTAAAAATGTGTTTGTTGAGTGATTGTCCTAACCAAACTTCTATTCTTATGAAAGAGATACTAACAACATTTTCTACAAAAAAAAAAAAAAAAAAAAAAAAAAAAATGGCATAAGTTACTTATGGCAGCTGTTGATTTTGAAAATCAATTGATTTCTTGTTGCTCTAAATTAGAAAGATCAGGAGAAATAGAGAAGAGCCTGTCTGATCAGGGTTGTTTTTCTCAGCCAAAATTAGAAATTGATAACTACTTTTGTTGTCAATTTGGGGAGATTTATGGAAGTACTAATTATTGTCCACTTGATAAGTTAAAAAAAAAAATGTTTTATGAAAATATGAAAAAACAATATGCTACTCCAAATAATTTAAAATTTGAACACTGTGATCAGTATTAGAATGTAATTGAAAATTATAAGCTAACATCCCTTGCTTATCTTAAAATAGAAATTTATCATGACAAGAGGGATTTTTTTTTTTTTTAAATAAAAAAGATCTTTACTAATTCTCTTTCTTTACAAATCATTTCAGAGTCAAAGACTACCAAGGATGCTTGTCTATCTAAGTATTTAGATGATTTAGCTGGAGAACTTGATAAAAAGAGCAAAAAGCCTAAGCTTCTAACTGTGCACAGGTTGGACAAGGAAACCACAGGATGTCTATTGCTTGCCAGGTATTGATTTGCAGATATTCCAATAATTATTTATCATGATACATAAAAAAAATTCAATTTCATAATTAATAACTCTTAGTTAAGTGAAACTATGTCAGATAGATATTCTAATGCTTTGGTTTAAAATCATCAGAGTATAGCTATCAAGATTTAAAATTTATTTTGTCAGAATAAAAGCACATACTATTATAAATACTCTAATACTGTGTGGTTCTGGCTATTTGGCTGGTTTTGGGGTATAATAATATGAACCTGTTTTACTCTCAACAGCTAGTCTAAACCTGTGCTTTCAAATCCTCACCAGTTAAATGGTGTCCCATTATACAAGGTTATACTCTCGAGGTTTCTGATAATCCTCCACAGGTTAAAAACCATTAAGCTATGAAGAATTCTTTGCAAATTTTTTTTTTATTAAAGATATATTGGTTCAAACAAGTCGAATTTTGTAATCCTTAAAATGCTCTTGTTGGTTGTTTTCAGATTATCTGGTGCCATCAGCAACACAAGGGCTATAATGCACCGAAACATTCGTCATTTTGACAAGGCAACATACATTTACAAACACCCATGCCTTACACGGGACTCAAACCTGCATCTTCGTGGTCTAGAAGCTAGTATGCTAACCACTATACCGTTTGGTCAGCTAAAATGCTCTTGTATTTAAGACTAATTATGGAAGGAGAAATATTCTATTACTGGTTCTATTTTATTGCCTTTTCAACTTACCATCTGGAAGTCTCAGGAAGACCTCTATTTTCTATTATTGTTTTAGGGCAATTCATGATTCTAAGAGAGAATATTTTACTTATTGAAGAAAATAATAAATTACATTTTCAAGGTATACAAATTATAGTTGCAAAGTTCCTAATGCAACAATTTTATTAAAATATTTTTATGTTCACTTTTAGGAATGAAACCTCAGCACAATATTTAAAAAGTTTGTTCGCCCAAAGAAAAATTGTAAAAACTTATTGGATTGTCACTATAAAAGTGCCTGATCCCTTACAAGGTAAAGTTTTTAGATATGTTTATTCACACATTATTAAAGCTATTTTAATTTTAATTGTTACATCTCTTATCCAGTGTATAAAATGGATCTATTTTTCTATAAAAGTAAGGTATGCTCATTAGTACAAAGCATGTTTAAAATACACACTTCATTTTTGTAATAAAAAAATAAAAAATATTAGCAGGCAAGAAATTCTTTTTTATTATTTAAAATTAGCTAAATACCTGTGCTTCGCTACGAAATTTTAACATGTGCAATATTTTAGGTGGCTGTGAGGCCTCGCATTGCAGAAATCTGTCATTCGTGTATAGAATCCAGTTTTTGGCGCTTCGCTCGGAGGAAAGTTCATCGTTACGCAAAATCGCGCTCGCTTAGTTCATAGACACATAAACACAGGCTTATTTCACTCATTAAAAGGTTCATTGCTATGCAAGCATAGGCTCACTTCTCTCTCTGAAAGGTTTATTGCTGCATAAGCATAAGCTTGCTTCACTCACTAAAATCTAATTGCTAAGTAAAGACTTAATATTGGAAGCCTCTTCCTTGTCAAGAAAAAAAAAATTCCCCGTTAATACAATAATACAACACCCCTTTAAGATTATTTGAACACGTGTTTGTGGAAAGAAAAATTAGAGGCTAAAACTACTTACTTTGAAACTTTCAGAGATCTAGGCCTATTCGAAGTTGCTTTTTGTGAAAAAATTAATTGAAAAACAAATTAAAATTTTAACATTCTTTTTGTCAGTCCAATTTGAAGGCCAAAACTATTTGTGTTGAAGATTTCAGAAATGTAGCCCAATTACAAATCATTTTGTAAAATATTTGTTAATTAATTAAAAAAAAAATTATGTTTTTCAAAAATCTAATTAGAAGACCACAACTATTTATGTTGAAAATTTCAAAGCTGTAGCCCTATTTGAAATTGTTTTGTAATGTATAAATTAATTAATTAAAAAAATTAAAAAAGAACAAAATAAAAATTTAAAATTCTGGTTTTTAGAAGTCCAATTAAAAGGCCAAAACTACTTATGTTGAAAATTTCAGATCTATAGCTCTATTAGATATCGTTTTGTAACATATTTATTAATTAATTTAAAAAGAACTAATTAAAATTTCAATGTTCTGTTTGTGATGTATACAATTAGAAGGCCAAAACTACTTATGTAGAAAATTTCAGAGCTGTTGCCCTATTAGTAGTCATTTTGTAAAACGTTTATTCATTAATTAAAAAAATTAATTAAAAAAGAACAAAATAAAAATTTAAAATTTTGTTTTTTAAAAGTCCAATTAAAAGGCCAAAACTACTTATGTTGAAAATTTCAGAGCTGTAGCCCTATTAGTAATCGTTTAGTAAAATGTTTATTAATTAATTAAAAAAATTAATTAAAAAAGAACAAAATAAAAATTTAAAATTCTGTTTTTTAAAAGTCCGATTAAAAGGCCAAAACTACTTATGTTGAAAATTTCAGAGCTGTAGCCATATTAGATATCGTTTTGTAACATATTTATTAATTAATTAAAAAAGAACTAATTAAAATTTTAACATTCTGTTTGTGATGCATAAAATTAGAAGGCCAAAACTACTTATGCTGAAAATTTAAGAGCTCTGCTCCAATTTTAAGTAGGTTTCACAGACAGACACAAAGCTTGTTTTATTATTATAGATAACATTTTGTTAAAATAGTGTTAACTTAAGATTTTCAGGTACTGAAAAAATCCAAGAATGAGTGAGCTATATTCCGAAACTCTTTAAAAATGTATGAGATTATTCTTTTAAAATATTTTCTTGTTTTCTGATCAAAAAGTATTCCAAAAGAAAAATATATTTTTGTTTTATTAATCAGTAATTTTTCTATTTATCTTGCATATGTATGCCAGAAAGTTGTCCATCCTTAAAATTTTTAATATTTCAAATTAAAGGTTTTCTATTTTGAAAGAATTAAAAATTAAATAAGCTCATATTTGAAATCTGGTACAAAGACCTTATCTTATTCATCTATCAAAATGCTTACATTCACTGACATGATTTCAATAAAAGGATCTACATGTTATATAATATTAGGCACAAGATGGCTGGTTTTTGGACTCCACTCATAAAACAAAATATCAAAATGTGGCAAATAGTATATCCTATATTCAAATACAAGTGTATTTTTATGTTTGGGTTTGGATCTCAGTTAGATAACATTATAGTATCATTTCCACATTTTTTATTCAACTGTTATTTTGAAAAATAGTTTACTTTTATAAAGGTTATTAATTTTATTTAGTTTGATGAAAGTACCTTTTTTTTCCAGGTATCATTGACATCCCAATTGTAGAAGGCTCTATAGACAATAAGATCAGGGTTAGTATAAAATTATATATTTTTTTCTGACCTGCACTAAAAATAAATGTATAATTTTACAAAGTATATAATTTAAAACTTGTACCCAACATCATCACAAAAGCATTAATACTAAATCAAAATGCATAATAATGGATTTGTAATTTTTAAAAAATATGTTTTTTTCATTTTTTGTTTTTATCATTTTAATAGTCCATAATATGAAAGTTTAGTAGATGTTGGAGTTACTTTTGTGTTTGCTTTTGGCATGGATTTTTGGAAGTTCAGGCAATCCAAAACTCTGATGCATTTTTAAAACTTCTTGCAATAATCTATGTTAAGTTGTCTTATTATCAAACATTGTTTTTATGTGGTGATTATAAATTAAAATGTTGCAGGAAAACTTTTATCCTTAAATTACTTTTTGCCAACCATTCTTAAATTACTAGTAGCCGTATTCAGTAGCTTGAAAAAACAGGCTTGTAATTGTTATTTTATGTTTTTAAAAAAGTAGTATGGTTTTCAAAGGCAATATTTCCAAATTTTATTACAGAAAGTAGACTCGAGTACTAACAAAAGGACTACACATGAAAATAAAAAAATGATAGTGTCTGTTTTGAAATGGTCGATGACATCGTTGCTTCTTTATTCAAAACTCAAAAACTTAACATCTCCTTTAAAGTTAATTATTATTCACAGTACACACTTATCATTCAATCCAATAACACAGGGTTTTTGTCTTAGTAAGATAATATCACACAGCAAGCTCAAATTGAAACTAAAGATTTTAGTAATGAAATCATGGCTCTGACATACCTGCATCAGTTGAAATTTGACAGTCTTATTCATCTTGCTTTCCCATTGAGAGACTGGTACTGATTGTTAATATTAATTAATTTGATGCAAATTCCATACCAGCACACACGGTAAGAATTTCCAGCTGAAAATTGGTGGCAAATTCCATAAATGGTAATAAGCGGGGAGAGTATTGCTCCAATCAAAATTTGGTGGTGTTTTGTATAATTAATTAACCAAGAAATACCATTTTATAATAGACTTTGAGTTCAAATTTGTGGTGCTTACAATTGGTATTTGGTACGAGAATTTACCTAACATGTTTAATTTGATAAATAGTATTGTGAGTAGTATTTGAAGTTTTGACTCGAAATTTTTATCTTGGAAAAACAGTTCCTTTGAATTACCGTCTTACTACAATATTGCACAGAACTAAAGGGATATCATTGTCTGGAAATTGGAGCTCGCCTGCACCACCTTCTTGCTGCTTTACCAGCTTGCTTATTAACTAAGTATCTCCAAATATATACAATTGAACCCCGTAATAATATAATGAACCTTTAACAGACCGATTCAGAAGTTCTCAATAACTGGTTGTTCACTATAACCCATACTTCAAATATGAATTCTCAAAAATTATTATAAAATTGCTATTGTATATTTTTATGCTACATGTATTATAAATAACAAATTACTACTATTTTTCCAGACTATAGCCAATTCAAAAAAATATTAACTCTTAAAATGTACTATATGGAATCAAGCAATAGAATTATAATAACTTATATTTCTCTAGAGCAGGAAACTAATTTGCATTTTTCTTTTTGCTGGAAACATCTAGACTTAAGACACATTTAATCTATTTTCTTACAATAATTAAAAAAAGAGTCCATTGTTTTTTCATAATTCCGGTTGCAAAGAAATTGCTAAGAAGTTTTAAAGCTAACCTTCACTTCAGAAATTGAAGGTGTTGAAGTATTTTTATCTTCAATATCTAAAGACAAATCGAGTTGTTTTTCCTTTTAATGCCTGAAACTATGTTCATCGCTTGGGACATCTGAAGTAATGACTTCATCATCACTCAAAATATTTGAATTTTCTCTCTGAAAAAGCATTTACTCTGCCTTTCCAGCCATCTAAAGATTGGTAGGTTTTCATCACCATCATCTTTTTCATTAATATTTGCTTTTCCTGCTCCAAGAAAGTTTTTGTTAGTCTGTAGTGTCGAAAACAAAATCGTTATTTCAGTGACTATTCTCCGACGAATGACTGTCTAGAAGAGATGTGTTGCATTTTTTTTTTCACAATGCTCCAATATCCTAATAATGAATTGTTTTTTGTAATGGGATTTTAAACCACATATTATACCCTGATCCAAAAGTTGCAGTACCATGTTGTATTGGGAGGATGGAAGACTAACTCAATGCACTTACAATTTTTTTAATCAGATTGTCTAGTATATTTGTCTATTAAGAGCATAATTTTTTGTTTCTTCTTAGATAATTCGTTGTCCCATAGCTACAATATTTTCACTGTTATCCATGCTTTTCAGTTTGCTTTTTGGTATTTTTTTGACATTTTCTAAACTTCTTGGCTTTAGCAATTTGCATATCACAGTCAATTTTATCTTTTTGGTGCCATTCTTGTTTACTCTTACAATGACAGTTATTCTTACGCTAAATAGCTTTTCTTCTGCACATTTCTCTCTTTTATATTCCAAAATTTGGTGTAATTTTATAAAATAACCCAGTTTCATCAATATTGAAAATGTTCTTTTTTCGTCATTGTTAAAGTCCGGTCACACTCTCTATCTAATTGCTCTCATCGAAGCAGACACATTACTTGCTTTATTCACAATTTTACCACAAGTAACATTTTACTTTTTAACCCATTGACGGTCATGGGAATGGGCGAAATTCTACAGTTGTTTTCCCTGCAAAAGTTTTTAAATTATATTTCTAGTTCAAATACATGTTTTTTATTTATTTTGTTTTAGATAGGTTATAAAATACTATCCTTATAAAAATATTTTATTTTACATTTTATTTATAAATTTAAAAATGTTTTGTATTGCTGGAAAAACTGGGAATCAAATGACGTATATATACGTGCATGACCGTCAGTGGGTTAAGTCGGTCTTGTCATCCGTTTGTCCAATCTTTCTCTTGAAAATCTTTAACAAATTCATTTGCTTTCGCTTGTAGTTCCTGTAACTGGAAGATTTCTGTTCTTTTAAACAATAAACCACTTTACTAATGCTTCTTCAATGTTTTCATGTTTAGTTTTTTGCAATCTGTTGTTCCCTCCAGATTTTTAGGCAGAGGTTATTGTAGAATCATTATTCCAGATCATGCGGATGGTAGATTTAGAGAGAGAAAATTCTTTACAAATTGCAGATTGACTTTCCTCATTTTTGATCTGCTTTACCATTTTTACCTTATCTTCGATGGAAAAGATTTTTGTCTATTAGCGCTAGCCATTTTAAAATGATGCTATGTTCACAAGTAAAAAAAAATCAAAAGGAACTGAAGCAAAAAATGTGTGCTTATAGTGTAAAACCAGTTGAAATGGTTGGGCCTTCTGCTATTTATCACCTTTGGGGATTACGCGTTTCAGTCAGAGTGACATTAAGTCAAGGAATGTGGTAGAGGCAATTGCAATTTCTGTGAAAAACCTTAAGATAAACTTCAAAACAGACATATCTCAATTCGCTGCATCTGAATTCCTTACCTGTGAGGTTCGTAACTGAGTGTTTGAAAATATATTGATTGCATACGAGTTCAGTTGAGACCATTTACAGGTGTTGTAGACGTCCTATAAATCCTATATTTTTAAAAAAATCTTCAAAAACGTCCTATATTTTACAATTGTCCTATATTTCTATATTGATTCGATCTATATTTTCTTCGAATTCGTAATAACGGCACCGTTCGTTGTCATTTTTTATATTTCGGAATCTTGGCGCGATCGTAGGTGAAAAAGACCTGATAAAAGCGATGTTTGTAACGTTGGCGTTTTATCTCTTGTGACGTCACGTGCTGCATAACCTACAACTCAACTCTACTGGACCGGCGGGAGTTGTAAAATGTAAACTTTTCCATAGCACGCGGTCTTGAATTTCTGATTTATTTTCTTCTCCACCGTAGTAAATTAATTGGTCATAATACAGAGAGAGAGACTCTGCCTCAAGAAAAACGGATAAAAACGACTTGTGATTAACTTGCAGGGCTACTAAAGAACATTTTGAGTGCTCAATCAATAATTGATAAAGGAAACAAAAGGGTTAAGGTTTACTGTATGATGTCGGATGACGATTTTTTTATTCCAAATTCGGTACGGATTCTGCGCCACGAATTGTTTACATCAAACTCCGCCTAATTAGGGCAACCATAGGTACTCTTAAAAAAGTGACGGGGCTGCCATTTTTTTGGCGAAAATCACCTTGGCGCAGAATCCGTA
Source organism: Linyphia triangularis (assembly GCA_963978545.1). Lineage (NCBI taxonomy): Eukaryota > Metazoa > Arthropoda > Arachnida > Araneae > Linyphiidae > Linyphia > Linyphia triangularis. Next base: position 39,252,400 of record OZ021732.1, on the reverse strand, counting down.
CCAGATTTGGAATATTAGCCACGATTTTTTCATAAAAGTCGCCAAAATTGAAAATACGTTGTGATGTCAAATCCAAATAGTCACTAGGGTTTCCGGAAAACCAAGTCCCCGGTTCTTCACATTCGGCGCTAAATCTCCCACTTTTCTCCGCCAATCCAACCGACACTGAACAGTAAATCTGAACCAACAAAAGACTGCTAACAGGGATAAAAAGAAAATACTTAAAGAAATTGGAGCAGTTCAAGCAGTTATAGATACTGGAAGCAAAATACTCAAGATTGCAAATAATGTAATTGATAAAACTTGATTTAGGGATGGAATATTGAGGCAATAACGGATGACATATTCAGGATCAGGTGATATCTTTTTTTAAAGGTGTGTTTTCTATTCTCTTAAATACAATATAACGAGTATATAAATGTATAACATATTAATTTTAAAGTTCAGTAGCAACTGTGTGCAGTTATTTGATGTTTTAAATTGTCCTATATATATTTTTTAAAAATCCTATATATTCTTATTTTGTCACTTTGACCCCTGCATTTAAAAAGTTCATTATAACTGAGAGTACGTATCTCATGTTCATCATAGCAAGGTTCTACTGTATCAAAATACAATGGTAAAAAAACAACTGATATTTGGGCTGATACATAGAGGAATTATTGATTTTTTTTTCAATATTTCTTAATCATGCCTTGAATGTTATGTTCGTTTTAAGGTGATTAAAAATGTGCTTGTAATTTTCTATGAATTTACAAACCTCAAAAAACAAATGCCTAATTTATTTTTTGCTACACAGATGGTTCTTAATCCTGACTTACCCAAAGACATTCCTTATCGAAATCATTCAAAAAGTGGGAAAAATGCTGTGACACATTATAATGTTGTAGCTCAATCTGGAAATGCTGCTCTTGTTGAAGTTAAGCCAGAAACTGGTAAGATGTTTTAAATATATTTTAATAACAACACATTTTTACTTTAAACATTCGAGATAATTAATTTCAAAAACAGCCCAAACCACATTTTTGGAAGTTTTATTTATTTTTTCATAAATTTTTAATTTACTTCATCAGCAGGCAAAGCAATACTGATATAAAACGTCTCTCAATCCTATAAATGTATTCAAGCTTATGTTCACTAAGGGGCAGATCTAAAACGTTTTTGATGTCATCCTTTAAAATTCATGAAAATGGATTTATACTGTTTGGAAACCTACTGCTTAGTTCGATGTAATGTTTATGTAAATTATTATCCTAAGTATGTGAAGATACACTCTCTCTTAGATTTAAATATTATCTATACCACACTTAATTAATAAAAAAAAAAATCTGTTAAAATGTTTTCTATTCTTTTAAGTTAAAAAAATTTGAGAAAAATAAATGTATGAATCTTTTTTTTGAAAAGTTATTCTATTTTCAATTATCTAAATAAGTTTTACTTACGATTATTGCATTTCTAAATATTTTACAGGAATCAAGCATCAAATAAGAGTACATTTTGGATTAGGTTTAGCCTGCCCCATTCTTGGAGATCATAAGTACACATATAAGGACAAATTAGTTCCACAGGTAATTAATTATATTAGTAACACAATTTTTAAGTCCTTATTTGGGATGAAAATCTCAGTATATCATGACTTCAGATTTTTAGCTTTCCTGTCAGCAAAAATATGGAAATTTAAAATAGGAAGAAAGCTGCCATTTAAATTCATCTTGATTGAAAAATATTATTACTACTCAATATAGCTCATTGTGTGTATTATTGATCTTAATCGATTGTTTAGAAATCATCAAACAATTTATTTATATTAAAATTAACCCACTTCAAATGAGAAACTTAAATGACAGAAGAGAAAATGTTATTGAATTTAAAAGTAGATAAGAACATGAACACCTGATACAAGTTTAGATATATCTTACTCGATTTGTTAGAATTAAAAGTAAAAGTGATCTTGCTCAAAACATTTTTTTTATGCAATCAGTTGGATTTTACTTATTTTTTTATTTAATGGTTGGTCATTTAATTTATATTGCATTGTGTTTAATATTTTCTTATAAATTCAACTTTTTTTATTTCATTTTGTTAGAAATTGCAAACTGATTTATTACACAAGCTGCAAGTTCGACAGAGTAAAGTGCGTTATGTCCCAATGCACATTTACGCCAGAAGCATATTTATCCCTCAGTATACAGAGGGAAGAAATCTTTTTGTTATGGCACCTATGCCAATACATATGAGTAAAAATTTACAGAGACTAAAGTTTAGAAAAAAATAATTGTGTATTTATTTTATTTTGAATAAATGTTGATTTTTCTGTGTAGCTAATACTCTTTTTATTAATTTGTGGAAACTGTTTTTACATAATAATTTTATTCACATAATATCAATACCTACTTTGTCAATGTTAAATTAACATTTACTAGAATAAATATATTTAATTAAACATACTAAAACTCTAAACATAAACATGTAACAAGCCAGAGATAATATACAATGTAAAATGATATGATGCATAAAAATACTTGAATATATTAAAGACGCATAGATATAATACAGCAGTATTGCTCTTATACACACATGAGCACATTTGCTTTGGCAAAGAGAATATTTTACAAAAACACATTTAAAGGGTTATTTAAGAATCAAATGCAACTTTTAAGAATTAATCTGTTCTCTAGAATCAAGGGCTCACCCAAACTATATATTTTTTAAAAATTAGGAATCTATCCCTAATCAATTAAAAACTCAATTTTAGCAATATAACAAAATAAGATTAAATTATTTTCCAATTACAAACTATTGACTTCTATTCTTAAAATCGGATACTAAATTATAAACCTAAAAGCAGAAACTGAAAGTATGATATATATGATGATCTTCATATTGTAAAGTTTTGTGTGATGTTATAATAGCAATAAAACAGAAAAGTTCAATAATGACAAAATATTTGCATGCATTTTTAAAAAGTTTTATGAAATTTTCATATGCATTTACATAAAATGGATTTTTATGCTTAAAATATGTATATAAAGAAAGCAAAAAAATTATGCTTATATACTAATTTTTTAGCAATAAAATAAATTTCAGAGCCAAGCAATTTAACATGCATAAATGCATTTATCAATCGCTTAAAGACTAAGGCTATAGTTTTACTTCAAATTGTGAAGTTTATCAAAAGGTACAAATTTCATCCTCTCATCTTAAAAGACAAGTTCTGCACAGCCATTCTTCACTATACCATTCTCAGACTTTTTTTTTTTAGTTTTAGTGGTATTTATAACGTAAAATGGATTTTTTTCAGTATAAATTTAATGTAGCACCTACTATAACTCGGAATACAATTACTTAATGTCCTCTCCAAACAATTCCATTAATACACTTTCTGTAATTACTCTAATAATCAATTTACTAATGACCATATCATTTTTACTAGTCGTTAAACATGAAAAGTGAAGTAACAGCTAATATAACAGAATTAAACCCTTAAAAGCTACATCACTTTTAAATTATAAGTAATGCTTTTTTATTTGTCTTAGAAAAATTTATAAAGTCAGAATAATTTTGTATGTTTATTTTATCACTCATGAGATTATTAAAAAAGTAAATTAAACCTTTTTATTTTCTAAATAAAACTAAATAAGTTATGCATATGCAAGAACCTGGACATTTAAATGGTTTTATATTTTAAAATATTAACAAAAATACATATGTTAAACAAAACTTTCATAATTCACATAACATAATACAGACAAATAGATATATTAAGGCAAAATAGGAACATAAGCATCAATAGCAGCTAAGAGCTTTAATAAGCTAATACATTTTTTAAGGAATCAATCATTTTATTAGCTAATCTTCCGATTGCTACTTTTAGAATGAAAATTGGAAATTATGATTTTTGAATTTGAAGTATGCTAAGTTTTAAATTGATTTAAAAAATAGGAATTAGCTGTTTATTAACAGATTGGAAATTGATGCCTAATTTCTTCCTATTAAAAATAGAAATACAGTAGAACCTTGATTAAACTGTCCATCAGTAAATCGAAAATTCCGGATAAAAGAGAGTACTTTAAAATGACCATCAGTAGAACATAAAAATTTTAACACAGGATTTTAAACGTACAAAATAATGAAATGCGATGTTTTCAATTTTATTATTATAATTATAAACAATACATTTGTTCAATAGATGTCATAGAAATCAGAAAATACAATTTAAATGCTAATATGAAGTATGACACATACTTTAGATTGGCTTAAATGGAAGTTTGCTCAACTGTAAGCATGAATTGCAGCTCTGTCCCGAAATTGTTTCAGTAGTTTAAGTTCTGTAGAATCAGTCAGACTACAACATCAACCTTTTAGCAAAACATTCAAAAGCATCAGAGTTGATTATTTTAGAAGTTTCGATCACCTCACCTTCATCACTTCCGCAGTTATCATCGCTATTGGGTTTTTATGCAAGGGGCAATGATTTTGTGATTGCTCACCAGTTGAAATCCTGCGTCATCAGCATCACAATCTAACCACGAAACTAATGTTTTGCTTTTATCAGAATCGTGTCTCATATTCTGATTGTTGATACTCCCATCACCAAATTCTTTTGATGATTTGGTTAAAGTCTGACCTGTTTCAATTATGTTCACAATTTGGAACTTCTGCCCCACTGTTAACAAAACAAGTTCTTGTATAGTGGTCTCCATGGCAGGAACGAATGTTCTACACCTGTAAAGCCAACACTTCAGAGTCGGACAGGAAGTAGCCAATAGAAAAGCAGATGGTCTTGGAGACGAATGGAATTCCTGGCAAAGGAGGACAATAGAATGGAATTTCCGACAGGTGGGTGGGGGGGGAGAGAAAGAGATTGGCATGTTGGCACTGCCGTTAGTAGAAATAGCTGCCACTGAAGCAGATGACCTTGAAGTAATATCGTTTATTCCCCCCTCCCCCCCAAAAAAAAATTTAGGAAATTGACACCAGTCAAACAAGGTTAAAAGAGTTTCGGAAAATCGAGGTTCTACTGGAATTTCTAATACATAAATCAAAACTAATTAATAATTCATCACAATACTTGTATTTCATTATTATTTTCTTCTTCTTTTGTATTTGTTCAATTTGTAAAAGAAAGTTTTGCACAATTTTAATGAATAGTTTTACAAGAGGTTTCACTACCATAAAAATTTAACTTCTAGTAGTATTGTGTATATATAGATATAAAAAAAAACCTTTTAACCACTGGGATACACCTAGTGATCCACAATGTGCTAAATTTGTTGAATTTTGTAAAAAAATATACTTTTTAGATGGGATATTAAAGATTGGGCATAGATTGTAAGGATACTATTGGATAGGTAAAGGTCTTGAGGGCAGTATATTTCACACATTCATAGCAAAATGATTTCTATCTCAGCATTTGTTTGAATGCACAAATTTAAAAGTTACGGAAACACCTATACTCACACAAGATCAAATCAAAATAATTTATCACGAAATTTATATTGCGAAAAGTGCTATTTAAAAGTAGAACAAGATATATAGTTTTTTAATTTGATTTTGTTTGTATATCACCAAAATACTTATTTATGTAAATTTTAGTTTGTGACATAAGCTTCTATAACTTAATCTGTCAGATAATGTCATAATCAATGCAAGAGGATTTCTTTTACATTTCAGTGGGTGGTAGTACCAAATACATTTTTTTAAAAAGAAAATACATTTATACTTTAAATATAGTTATTAGTCTTTGGTAACAAGGATAAATAAATTAAAACAATGCTATTTCATTTGGCATTCAAATCATATTTACATGGAATGTTTTAGTTTAATTAAAGCAGATTTATGTAAATTTGGAGAAAGATAATGCAATTTAAAATAGTTAAAACTCTATTGGTTTTGATTTGAATATGAACGGGATATGAAGCCATTGACTTTGTTCTACTCTTTATTGTTGCTATAGTACCCAAATACTATTTACCTAATTACACATTTTATTTTTGTTGAATGATGAATTTGTAAAAAATAAATTTACCTTTCAAAGTAATCTTAATATGAATGGAATAGTTTGGCAACTATTGTTAATTTAATTAGCAATAATCTAAAATTTTAGTTTCAAATTTAATGACCACCTTTTTTCTGAAATATTTATTGATGTAAATTTTTTTTAAAGAAAAAGCAAAATTTTCATTCAAGCTTCCTTACACACCCACACACAGCAAAATATTTAAAAATCCAGACGCGTTTTTACATGTACATTGTACAACTCAAATTGTCTCATAAATAAAACAATAAATCACTAGAATATCCTCCAAAGTATTTGCATCACACTAACACAATACAAACAATTCGATTACAAAGCAGAGCACATTTTCTTTTGATCACTTCTATCTGCTGTGTTTTTGGCAGTTTTTTTAGCTCTAATTCGGAACTGCAAAAATGAGGCATCTACAGTTCACTTATGGGACAATATAACTCTATTTTTGAACAATATACTAGTTATATTTCCAATTTGCAATATTTTTACTTGCGAAACTGCTGCATATAACTGATTTCTAATTTTGTAATATTTTTAAACATTATTTAAAAGGATTGAGTATAATGCACATGTTTTTTATGTGTAAGCGAAGTTGTTTTGGTTTGTTGCCATGTATATTCTTTCGGAGTTCACTACTAAATTTTTTTTTTTGAATTCCTAGAATGTTAAATTTTTATTCTAGAAAATATTCCCTCTAAATGTTATTTAGCTCATTTTGAAAAGTGTTTTTATTATACGTTTTGTGTTTGTTATTATTAAATTTTGTGTTTTATTATTGATGAAAACACATAATTGACAGGTAAGGAATGCACATTAAATTTATTCTAGGCTCCTTCATAATATTAAAATTTTGAAGAACAACATAGAGTTCCAGTAGATAATTACAAAAGGTCCCAAATAAATAAACTAGAACTAGTGTCAAATTTTTAACATTTATGCACAGCTACATTAGCACACTATACAATAGTATTCTATAAATGCCAATAACAGTTCTCAATGGTTTAAAATTTTCAATTAAGTCATTTTAAAATGCACTGTATCTGTAAAAGTTTAGGATCAATTTTATGCAGCAGTATTACTTTTTCAAAGAAATTTAAAGAGATACCACAATTTCTATATTGTGCAAAATGAGAGTTAAATTGTGTTGGAAACACCCCAAATTTATCGTTACAAATAACCATAACTCAACCCTCAGACAAAAGAATAGGTATTCTCAACTGCCCTTGGTGGTTGTTGTTGCGGATGGTGATCTGCATTTGGCTGCACATTCTCCAGTGATTGACTTCGCACACGCACTGATCCTTGATGAGTTACCACCTCACGCAGTTCTGGGATACTGGGAACACGGCCCCTTGGCTGCTCTGGGGCAGATGGGGATGACCGGTTACGAGAGGAAGCATTCTGAGTATTCTCCAGATTGACTACATATTCAGAGAGTGTGACGTCTGACGCCCCACCTGATTCTAGTGGAATTGGGTGCTGTAGGAAGTGCTCCAGCATGTCAAAGATTGTTTGGAACCACAGGTGTTGAACGCGACATTGGCCCTCTGGGTTGATTGTCATGCGCAGGTGCTGAAAATGTAATGGTTTACAGGTTGATATATATATCTGATAAGGTCTTTTTAACTCATGGAAAAATTATGAACGAAACTCTCCCTTGAGTTACCATTTAAAAACCTAAATATCATTGTGAAGAAGATTTGGACATTACAAATAACAGTATTAGTAATAAAAAACCTAATTTACCGTGATTTAAAAAATTCCCTGAGAAATTTCTGATGCCTAGATTGTGTACCACTTTGATGAATGGATAAATTTACTACATGGAAAATTTTAAGTAACAGTTTTATTTAAAAACTGCTTTATTACACAAAAATTATTTTGATTGAAAAAATTAATATAATGCAAGTGGAACTTTTCTATGGCCTCCTAACTCTATGTTTGTCTTTATACCTACCAGACCGTCAAATATTTATTGCAGTTTAAAAAAATATTCTTGTGAAAAATAATAAGTTGGGGAAGTATTTGCATGTGAACAGAAAAATGGGACACAAAATGAAGGCATCAATACGTCAAAGAACAGAAACATTATGAGATTCTAAGTTGATTAATAAAGTTTATAAACTATTTAATAATTACGGAAAAAACTTTGTCTCAAGAACAACAGTACAAGAATTGATATTGATTCAATGGTATTAAGTCAATATCTAATCTTACAAACATTAGACAAAAGTACCTTTGCTCTGCCTTGGAAATTAAATGTCAACACATACTCTCCTTTCCTTGTCTCACTTTGCCGAACTAAGAACACACCATGCCAAATGGGCCCATCTCTCAGCACTAATTGTGCAGCATCACTTCTTGATAGCATACCATGGAACCAAGGGTACTCGCGAAGTGTCACATAGATGTCAGGTCCTGCTTCTGTGAATAGTAATAAATAGAATATTTAATAGTTAATTACAAACATACATTGAAATCATTAATTACAATGATACCAAGGCAAAGGGTTACATACGATTGTAATCAAACAGGTCAAATGCATAAGGCATTTTAAAATAAAAGTAAATTACTTGAAAATATACAAATTTATTATCGCTACAATACATTAAAAAAAAATCGAAGTACATAAAAAACACACTTGCCAATCCGAGTCTAATAGAAATCCACAATTTTTACTAATGGAAATAATTTTTCTTCATAGCAATATTAGTATATCTTGTAGAGAACCACTTAAAAAAAAAAAAAAAAAAAAAAAAAAAAAAAAACCTTTTTATGAAATTTTATTAATTTGCATAAAGGATGGAAATGATTTAAATTTTGTCTTAACTCTTTGTATGCTGGTTATCTAATCAAGAATAACTTTTTCAACATTTGTAAACATATTTACTAAGTTGTGAAGAAATTTTGTGTTAAAGCAAATAATTACTCACAAGACAGAGTGTTTATATTTGTTAAATCCGTTAGTGATGCAAAAAAAAAAAAAAAATACGACACAGCTAGTCGACTAGTTCCGAGATGTGTTAATAAATATGACAGAGTACTTATTTTATGCATAGAGAAATGGTATAAAAGTCAGCATTTATACTTTCAACACACCTTGTACTGTTTTAGGTATTAATCACTTGATATATAATTGTTTTGTTTACTTGGTATAGGACATATTTTGCAAAGACTGTTTAACTTTTCATCTTTGAAGTCATTAATAAGATAGTCAGAAAGAGGATACCATCCAAATAGAACTATCCTGTGATCAAATCAGTGGACTGTGGCAGATTCTTGTGATAAACAAAATCAACTGACATGATAAAGCATTGCTCTTCACTGGAATAAAAGGATCTGCATTTTTCCTCTTTCAAAAAGTATTTTTTAATCATCCAAAAGTATCTGGTTGAGTAATTACATATCAACAGACCAATCCTAAAACTTTTTGTTTACCTGTTCACATTGATTTATAAAGTTCTTTCTTAAAAAATATCTTGAAACAGAAAAGACATACATTTGGCTCCATTGGTTTAGGTTTAAGGTTTTAAAATGGGTATTTTTTTATCTTTATTTTAATCAGAAAATATTCTAAAGAAAAATAACAATGCTAAATTTAATAAAAAGTTATAAATTGAGAGCATAAATAGCAACTCCTTATAAGAATTTTAAGTCGCATTATTGTGATGTTAAGTTGTATCATTGTTAAGCACTGTTAAGCAGTATTTAAGCTGGAGTACAAAATTTCTTTAGTAAAAAAGCAAAACTTTATTTTTAGTATAATACTAAAATGATTGTGAGTTTTACAACTCTTTATGTTCATTCTAAAAAATTCTTCAATAGTTAAGAAACTTTTTATAATAACATTATATGAAAGGTTATTTTATACCAAATACCATCAAAACAAGTACTTTTCCATTTTCAGATTGCTTTTTCTTTTAGGTCAATGACTTATTTTTGGATCATATACATGGTGGTTTTGAAATTTTTCTGGCTAAGTATTTTAGCAAAAAAGCTAAAACACATTTTTATAAATTTTAGCATTCAAGAAAGCGATTTCAGGGTTCCCATGGTCATTAAAAGTGCTTAATATTTTTGAACTTCTTTTTAAGGCCGTGAAAATACTTAGAGGTCTTTAAAAGACCTTAATTTTTGCAGATGTTGTGTGTCCAACTGCGGAATTCATAAAAATACAACACTGACTTCCCTGTGAGATCGCCACTTATTCACACCATATCAAAATTCTCTGACATATTTGTATTATGCATGAGCCAACTTGCAACTTTTTTGGTAGAATATACTTTTTTAAAAGTCTATATATAGACACGATGCATGAATTTTTTTTTCGAAGATCATTTGAAACATTATTTAGGCCCTTAAAAGTTATTGATTTTCATTCTGTAATTTGAGTGGGAACCCTGTCTTTAGCATTTTGCTAAAAAAGCACACACAGCTTAATTATTGGTGTTAAGTTGTATTACTATTAAGTTGTATCATTGTACTGTTACGTTCTATAATTGTAATGTTAAGTTGTATAATTTTAATGTTAAGTTGCATAATTGTAAGGTTAAGTTGTATGATTGTTAGTTTATATTATTGCAATGTTAAGTTGGATAATTCGTATTTAAGTTGTATAATTACGATGTTTTGTATTAAGAATAAAGGAAAATCATGAGTGATGATTAAAAAAATAAATTAACCTTGGTCCCCTGTAGCTGTGGATTCTGAGACAGAGGCAGGAGGTGTAGGAGTGCCGCCTGATGCTGTCGCCACCCCCCGAGGAGGCAAGTCAGGAGGGGGGTCAGGACTGGTGGGATCAGGTGTGGTGCCCTCTTCAGTCTCTGGAAAAGGAAAGCAAGGGAATGATTATTGTGATATGTATATTGGTTGATTAAAACAAAAGGATATTAATTAGGAAAAAAAAAATTTGAAAAATAAAAACTCGTTAATATACAAATCAGACATGCTGCAAGTGTCCCAAGCTGCTATAAACCAGAAATAAATAAATAAAAAAATAATGAAACTTTTATATTCCAACAAGTTAACTTTACAATTAAAAACATTTTACACACTTAAATAATTATATTACTACAGCATACAGGCATTGTATTACTATGGTATATAACTATGGAATAGTTGAATCTAGCTCAATGTAATTTTCACATTTTTGAAGCTACAATGGCGAGCAAGAAATCGAATAAATTAAATTATTTCGAAAAAGATCATAAGTTAGTCCAGATCATCTTAATGTGAATAAATTTGAAAATAGAAACAGGTGGATTGAAAAAGAAATATACAAAAAAAAATTTAACTTGTACATTTAATATTGCTATAATCGAAAAATAAACAATTAGATTTATTAACGGATAAAAATTTATCTATGTAATAACTTACAAGTTCATTAAATGTGTTAAACTTTAGTTTGAATACCCATAAAAGGGAAGGACCAGTGGGGAAAGCAATTTTGTATTCTATATCTATGATACAACAAATGATTACATTTCATATTTTAAAAAAAATTTCATGAAATTTCAAATCAGTCTCTAGAAAAGATTATAAAAATAAATTTATTTGACATTTACTTTTAGTAGCAGCATTAGCCCTATCTCTTAATCTAGTTAAACTGTCTGATTGAGCTGTCGGTAATCGAGGACGTCTGCAAAAGAAAGAAAACTTAGATGATGAAGTAACACAATTAACACATAAATGTACAAAAGGTTATGCAATAACTTACGAGCTCTCGGCATTCACGTCACCCAAATGTCGCATACAATATTTTATTGTTGTGAGCCAGGATTTCATGTCATTAGAATCATGGGCTTCAATAACATACTCCATATGGTTTTCAGTCTATTAAAATATCAATAGAATTAAAATAAATAAAAATGTACTGGTAGTGACAAATTTCCAAAGTCTATCAATCCTGTTCAAGATGTTTACAGACAACAGAATAAATAGGGAGTAAAAAATAAAACAAACTATGATTTGTAAAAATTCAAACAAAAATATAATTAAAAAATGAAATAACAATGAATAAAATTTGACCTGTAATGTTAGGAACATACCACGTTATTTTTTTGTCAAATAATAATGGCATATGATGATTTGAGTATCAATTTATACAGACACAAAGCATGATGATTTTATGTTAAGTTGTCAACAATACAATCTGCAAGTGGTAATGTTTTTCCATAGACAAAGAAATCTGGCATCATTTCATAAACAACTTGGATGGTATAGGAAGAAAAACTCGCCTCCAAACATCGATTAAAAATGGTGCCTTTATAGTGGTACTAAAATACATTTATGGTAATTTCAGTTGAACTAATATGGGAACTCGTCTTAAGAATACATTTTATTTCGGTTAAAATGTGCTATATGGTGGCACTTGGCGTTTTTTGAACTTCTCCGCAAAACGTAAACAATGGCGAACTCCGACGCTACAGCAAACCCAAAACGGCGAAAAACACGATGTTTCCAAGTGAACTGGCAAACCCAAAACAATAGCGGAAAGTGAAAAATTGAGAATCGAACCTGCTCCATGAATTGTGGATGGTATAGGAAGGTTGAAGTCCAATGCCAAAGCCGTTAGGCTATGGTTGCGATGCAAGTTGTAGCAAAATTAAGTGTTTTCACTATTCATATCGATTACATTTATATTAAAAACGTACATCCCGGGAAGAAATTCAAATGAATTGCGTAAATATATTCGAAATCGGCGAAAATTCAAATGTAATAAAATTGCAAACGATATTTGAAAGAAAAAAAAAAAAAAAAATGGTTAAACAATTTAAATGTAAAGTATAATTGAAAAATAGTTTTAGCACTTAAAATTTAATTACAAATAGTTTATAAGGGATTAAATTTTTACATCAATGACAAATATTTAATCCCTTCCAGAATATTTATATTTTTAATTGCTTACTAAAAGAAAGGTGTGCGCGCGCTTCGCGCTCTAAAAGGAAAAATTTCACCCTATTTCGTTGGCCTTACGGCCAATTAAACCTAAAAAAAATACCCCTACCTAATTCGGGCAGTCGTTTGTGGCATTTCACCCCCAAAATCAATTTTTTTTTAATTACTCGGTACTGTAAAAATGTCTAAAAAGTCAAGTGTGCACGCGCTTCGCGCTCTAAAAGGAAAAATTTCAACCTATTTCGTTGGCCTTACGGCCAATTAAACCTAAAAAAAATACCCCTACCTAATTCGGGCAGTCGTTTGTGGCATTTCACCCCCAAAATCAATTGTTTTTTAATTACTCGGTACTGTAAAAATGTCTAAAAAGTCAAGTGTGCGCGCGCTTCGCGCTCTAAAAGGAAAAATTTCAACCTATTTCGTTGGCCTTACGGCCAATTAAACCTAAAAAAAATACCCCTACCTAATTCGGGCAGTCGTTTGTGGCATTTCACCCCCAAAATCAATTTTTTTGTAATTACTCGGTACTGTAAAAATGTCTAAAAAGTGAGGTGTGCGCGCGCTTCGCTCTCTAAAAGGAAAAGAGTTCAACATTCCAAAAATGACATTTTTAATCACTTTGCTGTTATAAAACAAACAAAATCCATTTTAACGCCTTATATTTTATAAACTACACTTTGGTGGCCTAACGGCCACCAAAGTATAGTCATAGCATACCAGTTTTATTCCTAAGGTAAAAATCGCTATAAATCAAGAGTTATATTTAATGCAATATAAATACCTCAATCCTCTTTCTCTTCTCCCGGAATGTAAACCTTGATAACGTCATCCAAAAACGCGCTAAATAAATTTTTAACCCTCCTTGCCTGTTGCTTTTTTCGCCAGATGTACTCGGCCAGGTAATATTGTAAGCCCGCCTCTACTTTACTTGCGCTTAAATCTCAAATATTTAAAAAATTCTTAAATATTTCGCGCTCAATAATTTCAAACATTTTAAAATAATCGCCATCCTTAAGAGTCTACACCTAAAAACATTGTTTCTGCATTCCCACCCAACTAATAATACCCACAAATACAACTCGAATTCATGACGTAAACGGAATAAAGACAATATATTTCCAACAGGTCAGCTTCCAACAAAAAAAAACACTGAAATGAAGAGAGAAACATAAATCACACAGTTTACCATATTTGTAACTAAATCAATCGGCACCAGACAAAATTAAGCGTTTTTTGGCGAAAAGAGGATGTATTTGGCGTTAATCCAAAGCAGCAGTAATTCTAACCAATCACGACTCCGGAATACCGCTGACGACAACGAAACAACAAATTTTGCCAGTTTCCTAGGATTGGCGAATTATCTTTGCCACCATGTAACACATTTGAACCTTTTATTTCATATATTATACTACCAGTAAGTCCAAAATAAACAAAAGCATAGGAAAACAAAACTATCTTTTTCACTAAAATGACTGCTGAGAAGAGACGCGTTTTTAAAACTTTTACAATGCACAATCGAATTGTAAATGGGAGTCAGATATATATATATCTGCTTCCAATCAATAATGACACAACATGTTTTACAACTGAGATCATGGACACATTTTACACGAAAATATTGTGGAGCGAATTTAACAGAACTGGTAGACGATAATATATCACATTTAACAACCTATTTGTTGTGTTTTTTTTGTCATTTATTAATGCTTTGCTTTCTGCTTTCATAATTCTTATGATGATTATTTGCATATTCTTTACATTTTCAGTCATTGTTTAGCACTAAAGGTCATTTTAACTTAGCTGCCGATTTCGAATCAGCTGCAATTTTGAATTGGTAACGTTTTGGCATTGTCGCTACTTTCCAAAATTGTGCCAAATCTTCCACGTAAATTAGAAATTTACCTCCAACTCTAGGTATCTAAGTATTCGAATCTAGTAGCTGTGATACGTGACAATAGAGCACTACCTTTAACAGTATTGGCACTAAATCTTGACCTGGATATTAATATGGAAAACCAGATTCAATACAGATGGATCCATGTGTAAAATAAGAAAACCTTATTGAAATCGTTGTGGGAATATATACAAAGCTTTAAGTAATGCCCTAAGGCCTAAAAAATATGCTTAAAAGATTTTAAAATCTCTAGAAGTTCTATTAGGTTATGTAGGAATGAGGTTATCTAGGAAAAAAGTCAAGAAAAATATTTTAAAATATTGTCTATCAAAAGCAAATACTAGCTTTATCATTATTCAAATCCAACATTGGAAAATAAATAAAATTTCAGGGAATTCCAAAATTTCAATAAGGGCCACAAAGAATATATATACTATTTATACTCTAGAATCTAATGACAACTAGTCAGCTGAAAATTTAGTCTAAATATTTACCTTTAACACAAAAGTATTTTCATGATCAGGCATCTCTAGGGCAGTAGTTTCTCGAGCTTCAGTGATAAGGAAACAAAAAAGGCCACCTCGAGGTTTTACAGACTGTGAGAAAGCATTAAATGAATATAATGTCATTTTAATATTTTTTTTTCAATATATATTCTGAAATATCTAAGCTTATAAATCTAAAAAATTTAATTAAAGATGCACAGTAGGGACTAGGCAATATTTGGCAATTTTATTTGGAAACGAAAATAAAACATGTGGATATTGTTTATAGTAGTTATGAAGCTGCTTATAGAGTGAGATAAGAGTTCTTGCCCTATGTGAGTTGAGACGTCAAGCTTGTGATTGGAAGGTTGTAGCTTCAGTCTTGCCCTGCAAATAAACAGGGAGTATGATCATAGGGCTGGTGCACATTAAATATGTTATAGCCTCTATGTCATCTCATTGGTGTGGTGGGTTTAGAGAGGGATGCTAGCTTAAGTACCAACCTCGTTATTTAACAAAGTTCAAAATTAAGAGGCGGTAATAGGTTATGTTAAGCACTTAATGGAGGCAGAAATGGGCAGCCAGAATTGCTTAAAACCAAAAAACATGGAGTTACAATTAAAAAATATTTATCTTTTAAATAAAGCTAAGGGACATTACCAAATATTACTAAGTCCCGATAATGCATTTGAACTGAAAAAGAAATAAGGGCTGAATTACTGTAAGAAGTGAAATTTCAACACATTTCATAATTCTGTAACTGTAACAAACAATAATGTTCT
This sequence comes from Linyphia triangularis, assembly GCA_963978545.1. Classification (NCBI taxonomy): domain Eukaryota; kingdom Metazoa; phylum Arthropoda; class Arachnida; order Araneae; family Linyphiidae; genus Linyphia; species Linyphia triangularis. The sequence continues at coordinate 39,236,311 of OZ021732.1, read as the reverse complement.
TTTTTAATGAAAGTGGAACAATAATGTTATAGCAAATAATGGAAAATGGTATAATGCCTTCCTTATAACTCATTCGAACAATTTTAAAATTCAATAAATGAAGGAAGAGGATTAGCACAAAATAAATTTTAAACATAAATTTACAGAAATATATTTACAAATAGCAGTTTTTCACAAGCTCAGTTTGTAAACTGTTCAAAGTAAGAAACAGTCCTACCCAGTATTTGAAAACAACCTGTTGACATATATGAAACGAATTCTCAGTAAATAACTATACGGCAGAACAATTCTCCTGAGTACTAAACACTATAGCTTAGATTGAAGCCTAAAAAGAGACTTGGAAATCACTGTCTTGCATTCCTTTTGGGGCTTTACTACAGAAGTTGCCTGAATTGTTATAAAACCACAAGGTGATCCCTTCCAAAAATCTAATAAAACAATTTATATTTTTCCAAAATGCTTGTACTCCAAAAGACATTTAACAGAGCAGCTCGTTAACAAATGCTCCAAAATGCTCATTAACAGAGCAGAATGTGTTAAATGAAAGTAGGATCAGCTTTTTTAACACGCTTTGATGTGTAGTTTGAGGAGTTTCTTGCAGGGTAACAATTCAAGCAAATGCCGAATTACAACTACAATTAGTTAGAAAGTATCAAGAATTCAGGTAAACTTAATAAAAAAAATTAAACACGTTATACAAACACATCCAACACTTACCTTAGGCGGTGAATAGAATTCTAGCATGTAACCTCCTGTGGTTTTAACTAATACAAGTCTACATCTCTCCCACTTTTGTCTACCATCTAAATAGTCACCAGTCAAGTAGCTGGCCATCCCTTCCCTCACACACTCAACAATTATCTTTGCTAGTTTCGTTTTCTCATGCTTGTCCCCGCGAACCCTCCTGTCGTGGTGGTGGGACAGCTCAACCTCGTCCGAATGTTGTTTGTGAAAAAGTCCCTTTCCACGTTTCAGACCCTTGAACGACAATCGTCTGAAGAAAGCTCTGGGGTGGTGAGACGATTTCGGCGATTCCCCCTCTGGATCCGACAGATCGCTATAGTCCCCATGGTGATTAGTCTCTGCCGAATTCCGGATATTTTCTAGGGAGGTCTCCTGGCTTTTGGGCCGGACTCTGTTTGCCTCGCCACTGGTTTCTTGGGTACTGTGACCATTGGAAGAAGACGAGTTCTCTCCCGTTTTCTTTTTCACCTCGGAGTCGAAATACTCAAGGAAGAAGTCGATGAATTTTTTGCTGATCTCTTGGTTGCTCACGACTTTTACAAGGTTGGGGTGGTCGTTTATAAACAAACGATAGCTCTGCGCGAAATCGACGGCCGTGACACGAGCGTTTTTCTCGCAAAATTCGGACCAAAGAGCCTTGTCTTCGGCCTCACCATTGGTCGCGGCGACAGCTGCCATTGTTATACGGGGATGACGGATGTTGGAAAGTGTGTGTTGTCATCGGTAAGGTGTAACTCATTCATGATTAAACTGCGATTGAGACATTTAAATGCCATCACACGGTGACACACTGAGCAGCCATAGTTACGATGGACACTGCGACTGCGCAGAATGATCAACACAAGTGGGGGTGCGTGCGTGCGCGCTGCGTATTATTAAACTGCGTTTAGAAGCATGTCTACGTATTTTAATACAAAGTACGGTTTGCTTATTGGATTTGTTGATTCACTGTTCAGAAAATTGAAAGATGCTCTTTATTTTTAAGTTAACAAATATAAATATATAATTTTTAAAAATTAGCAGGAGACGAAAACAAACTATGACTAAGAAATTATTTGGAGCATCTAGTTATCTGACTTCAATCAATCAAGTAGCGCATAATATCCTTTAAAAGTAAAATTAAATATTCAGCTAATGATCAACTGGTGTTTAATTTTAGTACCGAAATCATACGAATGTGACGTTACTTATAAGTTATTATGCATAAGTTAGGTATTTAGAAAACTTTTTTAACATAGCTTATTTATGGCATTAGACCAAACTGTAGAATTCCAAAACCAAAACACAATAAGCAGAAATTAAAATTTTAAGACCAACAACATGTCCAAGGTCCAACAGGGTTGGTCGAGTAAAAAATGTAGATTCAATTTATTTATAATAAGGTTTATCATAGATATAGTTTCAATTTTATTTATGAAAAAGGACGTAAGCCAGAAGTTACCACACTTCTTTATCCTATTATCCTCATCTTCATAAACAAAAAGGAAATTTTTATTTTTACTATGATATTTTATTTGTAGAAACATTAACTGGAATGGCTACAGATCAAAATATTCATTCAACTCGCGATTCCCTCAATTGTACACTTACCCATCCTCATGCGCTTCATTCTAATTGTAGGAAAAATTGTGACATTTCCAAAGATTTATTTCGAAGAGACTTGTCAAATGTGAATAACATTACTCCATTGGTTTCTGATAAACAAAAGCAGACAAGCACTACTGAAACACCTGGAATGATCGTTGGTGACAATAATTTAAGTGCAAGTCAGGATGACAATAATAGTGATGGTAAGGGCAAAGCTTCAAGTTCATATGAAAAAGAACCGTGTAAATTTGAGAAAAAAGAGAAGAGAGGTGGAAGACAGGTAGAAGAAAAAAAGACAAGGAAACGAAAGAGAGACGAAAATGCTTGGAAAAGAAATGTGAGAAAGACAGCAAAAGATGCAGGCAGAGAGTATTTGTCAGTTACTGGGAAAATTAAACCTGGTAAGGTTCTACAGCCTCCATGTTCTTGCAGGAAACAATGCAATGAAAAGATTTGTGATGATGACAGAAAAATTATATTCAAACAATTTTATGATCTTCCTGTTGAAAGCCAAAATCAGTATTTAAGTGATTTAGTAGAAGAACACGTAAAGAAAACTCAAAGAATTAGAAGCGATAAATCCTCAAGTCGGCGTAACTTCTCAAGAAAATACTTTTTAAAGATGAAAAGCAACCCTAATAAAATTGAAGTATGCCAGACAATGTTTTTAAACACCTTTTCCGTTACATTAATGAAAATTAGAGTTATTATAGAAAAGAAACGAGCAACAGGCACTAATATATGCCCACCTGATGGTAGAGGTAAACATGGCAAACATTTTAAAATACCTTCAGTGATCAAAAGGAATGTTATGCATCATATTAATTTTTTTCGGGCTTATGGAACTTCCCATTCAAAGATTAGAATCGATAGAAAATATTTGAATAGTGATTTGAATGTTTCAAAGATGTATCGTTTATATCGTTATTTCTGTAATGAACAAAACATAAATGATATTGCAAATGAAGTAACATACAGAAAAATATTTATGCAAGAATTTAATTTGTCATTTCAAAAGTCAAAAAATGATACAAGTGGTAAAATTCAAGCTCATTTTTGACTCTTGTAAATCTGGAATTCGGAAAGGGTACTCTTCTGTTAGACGGGGGACCAGAGAAAAACTGCCAAATTGCTACAATAACGCAACCAAATTAAAAACCTTCAATTCATTTAAAATTTCTATAACAAATTGTTATAGGAGTTGCTATAACAAACCCTAAATATTTGGGCTTGGCACCTACTGGTTTCTGTTTAATGGAAAAGTACCTCAGTTAGAATGTGATAAGCACTTGATATTTTAAACTGCTAGTGCCTTTCCTGTGCCAAATGAAGTGAAATCACTATTGATACTTACCTTATTAGTACAGTGTAAATTAAAATTAGTTTCATCATTTCTTTGCAGTGATAAAGGAAGCTACAACTATTTATATGTTTTTCATCTATTAAGCTAGTGTTTTTATGAAAAGTTGTGACTGGTCATGCCATAAAAGATACATTGATTGAAGATGTTGTTGAAAACACTTTTAATATACTGCTAGAATTGTTCTTTCAAATGTAATATATTATGGTCAAGAGAAAAGTATTGTCTGTGATACATTAGAAAACAAATATGTTGGTTTGAAAGTATTTATCGGAAGCTGATATGCTTAGAGATTATATTGATACAAAAATTGTTGTCATCAATTTTGGAATGTAATTGTTGTGTTACAGTGCAGATTAAATACAGTGAATTGTGATGATTTTAGTTTGAAATTCCCAATCTTTTTCATTAAAAATGTTCGAAATTATCTACTTAAACTTGATTCAAGTGAAATAATTTGTAAATTGATGATAATAATTGCAATCACAGGTACTCAAAAATGCCAAGTAATTATGCTTATATTGAACAGATTACAATTGAAAAAAACTTATTTTTAAATGATCTGTTGCAATGTAGGTCATTAACACTACATTTAATTATCAAAATTTAATTTAACTGTTCTCATTCTACGCTTGGTTCTTAAGAATATGTAAGCAAACATGGTCAATCAGTCAAATAACTTATCCTGCAAAGTCAAGATACCCAGAGGGAAACTTTTTTTTTAATTTCCCTGACTTTTCCAAGTGAGCTGTTCTTTTACAAAAATATAAACGTAAATCATTGAAATCTTTATTTAATGCACAACAATGAATTTGTTGATAAATTTGCTAAAAATTTCAGTCATTCGCAGAAAATTATTTATTGATTTTGTGGAATTCCTTTTCATCATTTTTTAACTTAGGCATGAAGGGAAAAAAAATAAATTATCTGATTTCATTGCAAATATTTTGATATTTCAAGAATTACTAAATTCCCTGATGCTGGACAAACTGTGTATAGCTTATTTTGACAACTGTGGTACATTATTTGTGTTTTAAAGTCTGAAAACTTTATGCACATACATATTATTTCTACTAACATATAAGATCCAACATCAGCCTTTATGTATGAAAGCTTAGAATACTGGATTTTATATTTCAACGTGTATCATATTTCTTCTTCGAATATCTTTACTACAAACTACCGAACAAACAATTTTTAAGCACCACATATTTTTAGAATATAAAACTTTATTTTTTTCCCTTCTACATTGTTTAAATTTGTTGTAACCTTTCTTTTGAGCCTAGTCTTTTTAAAAGCAGGATCGTACTTCTAAAATTCATGCTGCTTAAGAGCTTGACATGGATAATCAAAATCTTAAGCTTGCATTTCTGTCAGATTTGTTTTGTAAATATACCATTATAATTAATTTCTTATTACTAATTCTATACTATTAAAACAATATTCTTTTAAAAAAATTCCTAGAAAAATTACTCAGACCAAAAGTCTTATTGAGTTGTACAGATTCAGTACAATTTTTATATTCAGCAAAAAACAATAAAATGAAATAATAAATAGGTATTTGTGAAATTTTTTTAAAAAGGGTACGAGTACTAAAATGCTTAAAATTTCAATGCATTTACCTTTATCGCTTGACAGGAGGAAAACCAATCTCACATCTTTCAAAGCATGAGAAGAGTTATGTGATCCAACAGAATGCTTAGATCTGTTTACTGTATTCTTAATATATCTCCAGAATTTCATCAGGACTTCGAGGCAGACATTGCATCCAACCAATGAGTTCGTAAATTCTACATAAAAGGTTTGACATAGATAGAGGCAGTAGACCTGAAAATATCTACTCGTCACAGGTCGATTAAATGGTGTGATAAGGCGAATAAATAATCAACCAGTCATCTTCCATTTTTCTGATTTTTAAAATTTTTTTTTATCGAATGTACTGATATTTCGGTAAAATTTTCAAATCGATGAAAATCTTCCTTTCTAAGAGGGTTTGGGAATGTTTCGGCGCATAATAGCCTTCGTGTTGCTGACAGGGCCAGATAATCTGAAAACAACCAACCAACCAAACTAAAAGGGTTTGGGGAGGCCTCTGGCAATATGAAATTCGAATATTTGTTTCTTTAATGCCCATTTTTTTCCTCCTGAGGGGCTGAGCCAGTGGTAAAAAAAAAAGAAAAAAAAAAGTCTGATGAAGGGCTACTAAACTAAAAGTATCTACTGGCCACTCTGAAAATTTAAATTTTCAGGTCTAGGCAATAGTTAAAACTTGTTTTTTTTAACTACATTTCCAACAAGAATCATTTATATACTATATTTAATAACTACTCCTTCATATGGTATTGAAATCCAGGCATACTCTTGCGATGACCATGTACATCAATATATGGTTGGTTGGTCGTTTTCAGATTATCTGGCGCCGTCAGCAACACGAGGGCTATAATGCGCCGAAACATTCGTCATTAGACAAGCCAACATACATTTACAAACACCCATGCCTAACACGGGATTCGAACCCGCAACCTCGCGGTCTAAAAGCTAGCACGCTAACCACTATGCCTTTTACATCAATGTATGATTTCATCATAAATTTTATTATTTTCTTGTTTTAATGATTTGTATAGCACAAAGTAGTGAATATTTCCTCCTCAGTATTTTTTTATTTAAGACTTTGCTAAAGGAAAAATGTTTTAAGTTTTATTTATCCATAGTGCAATGAAAAAGAGCTTTAATGAAAACTAATTTAAATGGCATACAAACCACAATTTTGATGTATTAAACCTTTGAATTTAGCAAATGAATTGAGACAAAGCACCATTTTAATCAAATGTAGTTTATTAGGCTATCAAATTTTAATAAGGCACTCATTAAGTACACAACATTTAAAATGAAAATAAAAAAAGGTAGAATTATTATTTTTCTATCTATATTCTATATAAATGCATTTTGAAAAAGATCTAGTTAAGCAAAATATGTTCATAAAACATGGAATATATATCAATTAAAAAATGGTCTGTTACTTAATGCACAAGAAGTTAGAAAGGCACTAAATGATAGTTTACTAGTACTTGCAGTTTGTCTACGTTAATATAGAAAATAATTTATATACATTTCTATTAAAAATATCTCCAATGATTATCTAGTTATAAGTTTACACCTGATATGTTGAAGTGTTACTCTTTCCAACATAAAACTTATTTCTAAATTGCACAATTTACAGAGAAATGAGGCACAAGAGGGAGACTTTTAATAAGCAACAATATCAAGAATGTGCTTTTAACAAAACGTCTTTTAAATGAACAGTTAAAGAGGAAAAGATTGTAAATATGTAACATTCACATGGAAGTTACAAAATACTAACTAAATATTTTAATAGAATAAAAAAGGTAATTTGCATATTTTTTCTGAAAACGAAAAGGGAAGAAGCACACATTGTTTTACTTAAAAAATTAAACTAATAAAAACTAATATTAAAAACAAATAAAAGTTGAATTGATAGATAAAAAATGAACACCTTTTTTACAAAAAGAAAAAATGTATAAAATGCTAAATGAATGAATGGGAAAATGAATGATTTTGTCAGTAAAATATTGTTAAATGAAGCTAACTGACCAACAAATGTCCTTTTAAAATAATATTAAAAATTACTGATCTAATTAGAACCTATAAAAAAAATGGTTCATATAGTAATTTAAATCTTAAATGTATTGGAAATTACATATATTCAAATTGATATTCAATCTGATTTCTAAGAGTAGTAAGAATGTGTGATATTTTTCTAAAATTAAATATTAAAACAGATCAATATGTTTGAATTTTCTCAACATTATTTTTTCATAATGTTTTATGTGGTTAGTAGTTTAAATAAACATCTAGTGGAGAAATGCATAAATAATAATAAAAAAAATGTTTGGTACCATCTATATTAACAGAGAAAGACATTGCAGTCACTAATTACACAGCGGAATTATTTTACATAAATTAACTGTAAAACATTATCATTCATATATATTACTAAGCATTCCATTATTATTATCATTAAAGTATATTAAACTCTTTTATGCTAGTTAAAAAATTATTACTATCACTCTAGAAGATTATTGCTATGTAGCAGAGAATCAGTAGTTTTAAAGAGGCAATTCAATAAAATAATTGCACATAAATGCATTTTACATAGTAAGAACAGATAATTTGTGTATAAAAATATGAAATTTTATCACATCAATGAATAAAAATGTTATTTTGGTATGAAAATCTTTACACATGTATTTATCTGTACCCCGAAATAAGAGTGAATGATATCAATCGATTCAGTTTTGAGAAATAAGTAAAGGAAAATGTGTTATATGTGCCTATAACACACTTTTCTATATTGAATTATAATTATTGGAGAAGTAATGTTCCTATAATTTTAGCTTTTCTGGCACTAAAAACATTTTTAATCACTTACAAAACTCATTTTAGCAAATGTTGGGATTGGTTCTTCTTGTTTCAAGGTACAATTATAATAGAAAGTATTTAAATTTTGCATAAACAATTTAATAGTAATAATATCCATTATAGCATTGAATTTATCTTTGATTTTTGAACTTTGTGTTTAAGATAGCATTATAAGGTTTATTTAAATAAAAAGTGTCACACACAGTTTTAAAATGTCTAAATCCATATTGAACTATAACTGCTTAAATATAACAAGGAAAATACTTACATCAACCTTGTTGTTTACAATTAGTTGTGATGAACTTGAACATAAAAATAGTAAAATTTGGCAAAATAATTACACATGAATCAAAGGCAAGATATTTTCAACATGAACTAATTAAGACTCCAAATATAAATAACATGTTATTAAATTTATAAAAAAATTTGGGCAAACACTTTACAAAGAGCAAACACTAATATAATAGTACTAAAACAATACTAAAGAATATAGGAACAGAGTACAAAAATATGAATGTCTAAATTACAGAATGGAAGAAATTTTTGGAAGCCGTCATGAAATGGAAATCGAATGTGACTAGCCACAAAAAGTATATAAAAGCCAAACATATTCACAACAAATACATTAAAAAAAGCAGAGCTTTACAAAAAAGCATAACATTCTTTCTTTTTTATGGAAAAAAAGATGAACACATGGCATATTATTTGTGAGCGATTTTTGGTGATTGATTTGTAGGAGATGGAGTCGCATTGCGCTGTTCTTCTTCTTTGATTTTTTGCTGCATTTGTGTAAGCATCTCCTGCATTCGACGAAGTTCTGCTTCTTTTTCCTGAAGGATTCGATCTTTATCTGATATTTCTGAGTTGCCACTAAAAAGGAAGTGCAATTGATTATTAAGAAATTTAACTAAAACATCTTTAAGTGGTTCATAATGAATAAGAATTGCTCGCAATGGATTTGCATAGCTCACAGTTACACAAGGTAATTCTTTGGTAATATCTTCCTGGAGATATTTTATGAACACTATCCACAAGATTTTTCAAGAGGAATTCAAATTGAAGAAAACTCCAACAAAGTAGCCCAATTAGTGAAATATGTTTTCTACTGCCATTCTTTCACCTGGTTCTTTAAAGCAGTGACAGTATGAAATCATACACTTATATAATAGAAAAAATCAATTTGAAAACATCCCCAAAACATTAACAAACAATTTGAAGAATAGGAAAAGAATATCGAAGCACATTAAAAAAAAAAAAAAAAAAAAAAAAAAAAAACTTCTAAACAGACAAACATTTTTTCTTCTTCTAAATTTAACTTTGGAAATATTAGGTGACAGTTTATACAAATTATGTACTAGTACATAATTTGTATACTTAAAATATCACTTCGACATTTTCCAACAGGTTGAAATCGGATATTTTTATTGTTGTGGCACAGGTACAAATCAGGTATTGCTGTTATACAGGAATAAATCAAATAATTTTGTTGTTATCCATTATACAATTCAATACTTACGATGGTTTTCTAGCTGTGGTTTTTCCAGCTAATCTTTCCGATCTGTAGTTTTCATAATGAAGATCTTGTGTAACTTCTTGTAAATCCTGCATGTGTGTCCTAAAAAGATTTGGATGAATTAATTTCATGATATAATTATTATAAAAAAGCATATTAGTTTTTTTTTTTTTCAGAAATTCTTGAAAATAAAAAAATAAATAATTTTCCTCACAGTCCCACAAAATTTTTCATTTTAAGTGGGAACAGAAAGACCAAAGACTGAATGGTTAAAAATGATTTTATACTCAGAAAATTCTTTTAACTGCATTTATTCTAATTGACGATTTATTAAAAAGCTACCACCGGGGTAATTATTTCAAATTATTTAGCACTTTATAATCATTCTATATTAAATTCATGTTGTTAAGTTAAAGTTTTAAGGGCGTAAAATGAAATGTAATTTTATTGATTACAAGTACAGTTAAACCCCATTAATGGAAAGTCGATGGGGCTGCTGAAATTGTTTGCGTTAACTGAATTTCATGTTAAAGGAATAAATAAACATTAAGTTTTAAGTACGGAGAACTGTTTTTACTTCACATTAATCAGGATTTCACATTAAGTGATTTTGTGTTAACAGGATTTAACTGTGTTTCATATTTGCTTTAAAAAATTTAAATTTTAAAATGGAATTCAATGGGAAAAGCAGTTAATTTTGATAAACAAACAGTGATTAATTATACGAGTGCAAAATTAGCAATAATTTATTTAAAACTACTACTAAAATATTGAGTAAAAGAAGATACATACACTAGCATTGTACGCAATTTGATGAAGTCACAATGATCAGGATTTTCAATTTCCACCACACCCCAAGGGTAGAGACGGCCTCTGACTTTGCGGCCTTTCACTTCAATGGTAGGAAGTGCAGCAGAGACGGCAAATGGAACAGCCTCCTAAAACGGAAAGTGATGAGAGGAAAATAATTTTCATACAAATATTCCAATAAAAGTCTAAAATGTTCCTTTGAAGAAAAAAAAAGAAAGAAAAAAGGTTTATACTTTATTAAATTAATGTTTTTATAATTGCCATTTGTAATTGATTGCTTAACTTAGACATAAATAGGTACTTTTACCCAAAATATTACAATTGTTCGAATATGTAATCCTAGAAATAAAGTTCTTTAATATTTATTAAAAAAATATTTGAATATCAGCTAATTTTACTGTACTTTTCACAAGTATTTACCGTTAAAACTCTGTATTAATAAGAAAGCATAGAAACAACAACAATAATCTACCAGAATGCACCTATCTTAAAAAATATATATTTTATTTGTAAGTACCATTTCTCTTGTGCAACGCTTTACGTCCTAGAGGCTATCCACATATTTAACATTGCTTCTTTCTCATGCTGGAGCTCTAAAACTTAAAATATCTCCTCCGCGTTATTTGTTTGTTTCAATTACTGGACACCTAACTTTGCCATAAAAAAAAAAGTAATACACTGTAATTTTTTGAAATGATTATTCAGAAACCAAGCTAAATATCCTGACTACTTTACTTTTCTGTTTAGGTGTTTTTATAGTTAAATCCTGAAATAAAAAAAGAAAGAAAACCGACACATTGTTTAAAACCTACTTTTAATTGTTTCACTTGTTCCTTATAATCCTCATCTTCATCCGAGTCACAATCTGGCAAAGGATAAATGCGGATGCCATTTTCATCAATCTCTTGCATGATCTTTTTAAATAAAAGAAAACATATTTAGCATAAAGGCAAAAACAAAGTTAAAAATTGTGGGCTAAAGGTAATAAGTTATAAAAATAATACAAGCATGTTCTATAATTAAGAGGTGAAAAACTATTTTTCATTTATAAATAAGTGGTTCAAATCAAAACAAATGGTATGTCCAGGGGTAGAATCTTGTAATTTTTTTAATGGTTCACTAAAGTAATCTTGGTTGTCTTCCAAGTAAATTTTGTTGCTTTTACATTTTTCAGTGTACAGTAGATGAATACTAGAAATTAATTTTACTGTTGTTCGAATGACTTAATATATGTTGAAAAAATAATTTAAATATTTACTAGCATAGTCAAATATAAGAATAAAAAAGTGGTTGGTGAATAGAATTTCTGTTTCTCTCGGATAAGTAAAATTGGACAACGTGAATGTAAATTAAGTGCTCAAAATGCAACTGATTAATTTTATCCTACTTATAAAACCAAAACTTGCATTTATGATATAGAAATTACATTTCTGGTTGCCCAAAGGACAACTGAAATTGTTGTTTAAGTTGCCCTTTTAAAAATCTGGTTCCTTCAGACAACCAGGCAATCATAAATTTCGATCCCTGGGTCCATTATTATTATTTATCAACAAAAACAACCATACCCTTTTTTTAAGCTGCATTACTTCTTTCTTAGTCAAGGCATCAGCTTTGGCAATGACAGGTACTATGTTGACTTTTCCATGCAATTGTTTCATGAATTCAATATCGAGAGGCTTCAAACCATGTCCAAATGGTGAAATAAAATAAAAGCAACAATGTACTCGACTATCGTTGATGTTTCGCCGGTTTAATCCACTTTCGTCCCTTAGAAACCGCTCAAATTGATCATCAATGTATTGAATTATAGATTTAAAACTGAAAGAAAATAAATACAGGATAAAATTTTTCATTAAAAAAATCTTTATGAACAATTCAGCACAGCATGGCATTTTAAACACAATGTATATAATATACTTTTATTTCCAATGACACAGGACTTGTTATATAAATAGGAAAAACATAAGAACAAAATTAAAACAGTAATTTCAATTGGCAGACATGACTTTCATGTTTTCTAATTTTGTAAAAGATAATTTTTATGGCTCACAAAAATCAGACAAGTTTTCTAAGTAGTATTTTCAAGCATATGAGCTTCTTTATGTTAAAGAGTGCTTTACATAACATATCTGACATGCAAACAGATTTTACAGTTGGTATTTAGCTATTTATCATTCAAAGCAGATTTAAAGTATGATAAAAATTTTATCCAAAATACTTAAATTGAAGTTAATTAGATATTACCTGTCACTGTTGTCAATTGCATCACCAAATCCTGGAGTATCAACAACTGTTAAACGTAATTTTACTCCCCTTTCTTCAATTTCGACAGTCGATGCTTCGAGTTTCACAGTTTGCTTAACTTTTTCTAAAGGTTATAAAAATATTAAATGTTATTTAAAATGCACTGCCTAAGACTAGATTAATAAACAAAATTATATTTAGGCACACATATTTACAGGAACTTAAGTTAAAGAAGTATATAAAATTATTAAATGTTCAGCCAGTCTAAAAATAGCCTCTTTCAATAAGTAAACTAATATAGTTTTCCTTGTACTTTCAATTATTACTGCATAATAATTATAAGACATTATAATATTGATTTGAATTTTTTTATGCTTCAATGGTCTTCTATATATGTGTCTGCAACTGACGTAGCATGTTATATATATATACGAGTATACCCTGTAGTACAATATTTTTAAGGCTCATATCAATCTTAAATTCTTTCTGCAGGAAATCAATCTATAAACTTCTTTAATAAGAATTTATTACTATTGTATACGTATATATAGGAACACAACCAGGGAGAGGGTTTTTAGGGTCAGGATCCCTCTAAGATCCCTAATATCCTGGTCTTATGTTATGTTTGAATAAGAAACACTTAGAAATCGTAAATAATTTCAAAAGAATGCTTTTTAATACACCATAATTCAAGCACTGTTTGTCTACTGTATCGCACTAGAGCAGCTATTAGGTCCAAGAACTTTGGTATAAATAATGGATTTGTAAATCTTCTAGCATCAAAAATTACTATGCATTATTTTTAATCTACTTAGATACAATATAAAGTGTTGTTTAAAAGAAACGTAAAAATATGGATGTTTCTGTTTTTCAAATGTAGCTATAGTGTTTCAGTACTACATGCCAATATATTTAAAGCATCATAAAAATATAATGAAATCAGCTTGATATTAATGTGTGTCAGTTTACCTAAAATTTACTCTTCTCTGAATTTAAGCAGACGAGAAAAGTTTTATATTAATTTATAACTTAGAAAATATTATTACTGGATATAGATAAAATGTAATCGCATTTTGGTTGTTTTGTATAACTTGAAAGACACCACGAAATGAGTGGTTTGATGATGAATGCAGGGAACACATCATGGAAAAAAAAAATCTGTCCAGGGAAAAAATGCTGTCAGATAAAACAAGACAGAATGAAAGGCTCTATAAAGAAAAGAGGAGGGTCGTTTAAAAAAAATTTCTCCTTAAAAAGAGAGCATTTAAGCAAAACAGAATACAAGATTGGTTGTTTTCAGATTCTCTGGCACAGTCAGCAACACGAGGACTGTAATGCGCCGAAACATTCGTCATTTGACAAGCCAAAAAAAAAATTTAAAAAAAAAAAATGGAAAACCTATCTGAGATAGGAGATACTGATAGCATGTATTCTAAAATTAAAGACATCAAAAGGGGGTATCAACTCAAAGTAAATTTCTGTAAAAACAGAAACAAAGAAGTTCTTGGTGAAGAAAGCAAAATAATTGAAAGATAGGCAGAGAATTTTGAAGAGATACTAAATGAAAAAGATGCTACAATGTGCAAATGTAGAGGTAGAGATGTACAATGCATATCTACAAATGTAGATGTAGAGATAAATGAATATAAGGATGAGGAGATGAATATTGTGAACTAGGCTTGGGCGATGTATCGATATATCGGAAAAAAACGGTATGAAATCAACATCGTCAAACCGGTGTCACTATTTTCTCCAAACCGATACATCGCGATCTCTTCTGACGAGAGAACGATACTTGCCTAGCACTTTAAGGACGAAGAACCGTGGCAACGATTTATGCCCGGTGTTTCTAAAGCACTATAGAAACGTATTGTAACCGTTGACACAGCGCCGTTTGAAACTAGTTCCATTTGCTTTTGATCGGTACTTCATCGGCAAGCTCACATCGTGCTAATCGTATCCATCCTGCCTTGCATATGAGAGATGTTCCCAATATTGTATAGAAATATAGTGATACCGTCGACATCGGGCCGTTTGAGACGATTTCCATTTGCTTTTGCGGATGCCCGATATTTCATCAGAAAAACCCGTATCGTGGTAATTGTATCCACTTACGCATGTGGGATGAGTATTGAAATTGCGAGGTGACGCCAGCAGTCTAGTAATATTGGAGATTCAATAAAAGAAGTATTCGATTTATTGTTTGAACATTATTTATGTTGTTCTCTCAACACTTGGAAAACGTTTTGATTTTTATTTAATAGTCAACAGATATAAGACCTTGATGTCTATTTTCGGATTTCAATTGAGCATTTCCTACACTTTTTGTGTTTCATTTTTGATTTTTTTCCCCCTTTATTATTTCTCTAACTTGGAAGAAATAAAATATTACACTTTTGTATTTTGCAATCTTTTATATTAACTTCAAGATTTTTTTTATCTTGCTATTATTTTATTGTGCTTTATTTATTAACGCAAGGAGATTGCACCATTCGGCCGCGGTAATTTATGTCTAGTTTTTACCCAGTTAAGTTAATCTGGTTATTTATTACTATGAGCTGTTTGTTATATCTGCCAAAATCAATGTGAACTAGCACATGGACAGTTGTTTCTCTAGTTCGTATAAACGATTAAATATAAACAATTTTTTTTCCATTTAAGTTGAAAGATTTTCTCTTCTGACTGGTAAGTAAATAAATGCTTTATAAATTTTTATAGTTAGTACAATTTGAATAAAGTTTATTTATTTCCATGAGATTAATTACTCAATCTAAAATTTAATTTTTTTTTTATTGATTAATTGTCATATTGTATTTAGTTAGTAGTAAAATATTCATTATAAAGTATCTTTTTGATTTAATAAATAAGAATATGTAATAACTAAAGTGACATGGGCACCGCCAAGAAGTGCACTTGCCCCCCCCCCCCCCCCCTGCTGGATAATAACGAAGTAAAATTTCCTTAAGATAGAGAAATTGAAAAATCCAGATTAAACCAAAATAAAAAATAACCGGCTTATACTCCTCGGGTGCTTTGTGTATCCCCCTGAAAATAATTTTGTCGCTGCTCATGTTATTTAAAATAACCTTCCATACATGAATTTAATAAAATTTTACAATATATATAGTTAACATCGCGATATATCGTGACATCGTGATGTTTGCTTCCCGATATATCGCGATGCAGAAATGTTAACATTGCCCAAGCCTATTGTGAACCTCCAACTTTTGAGGAAATAAAGCAAGCAATAAAAAAAAATTAAAAAAGGAAAGACACCAGGTGAGGACTTGATTACAGCAGAGTTACTGAAATATGGAGAAAAAACTTAATAAGAATGTTATGTGCTCTTTTGAAAAGTCAGTGGATTAGAGAATCAATGCCAAACAATTGGCAAAGTACAATTATCTGCTCTATACATAAAAAACAAACAGACATTTTGATATGTGTAAATTACCGTGGGATATCGCTTTTGAACACTCCTTATAAAGTACTCAAGAATTATTGTGAATTGCAGCCATAAGCAGAAAAGGCAATAAGCGACTACCAGTCTGGTTTCAGAACTGGTAGGTCTACTATTGAAACTATACCAACTATTTATAGATTTTAAGCAAGCACATGATTGTATAAATAGAGAGAAATTGTACCACAACCTGAATGGTTTTGAAGTACCAGGAAAATTAATTAGACTTGTTAAAATGACTTTGTCAATCACAGAAGCTAAAGTAAAAGTGCAGGGCAAGCTCTCAAGAAACATTGGAATTGATACAGGGGGATGTACTGTCTACAACACTTTTCAACTTTTGTTTGGAACACATAATAAGAAAAGTTTACTCTAGTCGAGGGGGCATGGTAATAAACCGATCCCTACAAATATTTGCATTCGCAGATGATGTAAAATTGATGTCTAGAATTTATGTCTGATTGGATGCTATGAGGATTTGGAAGAGCAGGCAAACACTGTTGGACTTTTAGTTAACAGGGAAAAAACTAAATATAATGCTATGGACAGAGGAAATGGATCAACCAAATGCTGAACTTGGTTTTGAAAGGGTAACAAAATTTAAATATCTTGGTTCAATTATCATTGAAAAAAAATGAACTAAACCCAGAGATAAAGGATAGACTGGCAGCTGGAAACAGATGTTATTTTTCAATGTTTAAGTCCTCTCTGCTCTCAAGAAAGTTAAAACTAAAACTGTATAAACCAATAATTAGACCTATAGTTTATGCAGCAGAAACTTAGACTATCACTTAGAATAAGGAAAAAATACTTATTACTTTTGTGAGAAAAATTATAAGAAAAATTTATGGACCAATAAAATATGGAGATGTTTGGAGAATTAAGAGTTAAGTAAGCTATATAAAGAAAAAGATATAGTAAACATAATAAAAATTAAAAGAATACAATGGCTCGGACATCTGGATCAATGAGGGATGAAATTTGAGTAACAAAGAAAACTTACAGAAGACTAAAGATAATGAGAAAGGTTGGTCACCCTAGGAAAAAGATTGCTAGATGAGGTGGAAGGAGATTTAAAAAGATGAAAATCAAAAATTGGAAGATAAAGGCCAGGGATAGGAGAAAGTGGAGCTGTGTAATAAAGAAGGCCAAGGCCCAGCACGGGCTGTAGAGTCAAGGAGTAAGTATGATTTGAAAACTGGACAAAACCATTTTAAAATTTTGTCATATATTAGTGACAGATTAAGAAACTGTAAAAATATTGACGACACGTGACAAAGATGGTATGAGAAAGTTCTGCATGGAAGTTATTTATATAGAGAAATACAGGGGAAAACTTAAGGTTTGGTTGAAAACCTGTCACAGAATTTTTCTGGTTGCGCCTCTATATTTATAAAAACCATTAATTGAAATTATAAAACATGATCACAAATGAGGGAATTCGTATTTATTCAATACAAGGGATTTATTTTTCATGTAGAAATCTGTATCTGAAGGAAGACCAGTATAAGAATGTTACAGTGTCATAGTGCATCCAAAAAAGGGTCAAAGTATATATACCTTAATACAACATTAAACGAGAAATGAAGACTGTTGTAAAAGTCTTGCTCTCAATTGACAAATGCATAAGGCACATCAACCAGTGACAAATATAAAAGAGCCAAAGAGTGCAATTTGCACAGCCATCAAAAGATCACCATAGAAAATGCTTCTTATAACTGTATTAAAAATGTGAACTTCAATTTAAAATTTCTATTCAGCTAGGATTTTAACAAAATAAAAAATCGTAAGCAAACATTAAATTTAAGATACCATCAGAAATATATAATTTTATACATTTCTGGTGGTAATACCTCAAGTTTATGGTTTGCTTACAGGTTTTTATTTTGTAAAACCCTAGCTAAACAGCACTTTTAAATTAAAACTCACATTTTTAAACACTTTAATATAGACAGTTATAAGAAACACTTTCTAAAGTGATATTTTGAGCAAATTGGTCTAAATATCACAAGCAATCAGTTGCACAAAATCTCTACAAAACTATTTTATTGTGCTATATATATTAATACTATATTGTGTGCTTCCTCAGTAAAGGTGACTTAAAGAGTAAACCATAAAAACTCATGCTAAGTGTGAATTGTTTCAACTGAACTATTTTTTACACAATAGTTTAGGAGACATGGCCAAAGTGGTTAAATCAGTCTGAAGTATTGCACTAAGCAAATAGTTAACTGAACCAGTCGTCAGTGATGTTACCTTGGTAACAGGGTTTTGAAGGAGATTAAATTAACACTTTGAGTTTTATCACTAAGGAACATACTACAATAAATAACTTGTGTTGAGGTGGTCAGGAATGTAGCCAGAAGTGATATGGAGATATATTCCCTCCTGAAATTTTTCAGTTTGCTATCAAAAAGCAAATGATTTTTTTTTTTATATCTAAAATGGTAAATTTATTCAAAATGTTTAAAAATTTCTAAGCATATGTAGGAGAAGTACTTGTAACTAAATATATTTGTCATTAATAACAAATATTATTGTTATAATTTGCTGAGTTATAATTTCATATTCCTCCCAAATAAAATTTCTGACATTTTACATACAAATGCTGTGTATTTCAATTATTTTTTAAAGGAATTAAATAATAGAGAAACTTCAATTTTTATTGAATACATTACCAGCAGCATCTGGGATGTGTCGTTCAGGATACAGATCAGTAAGGAAGAGACTGTTGATCAAAGTAGATTTCCCCAAACCTGATTCTCCTATTTAACAAAGAAAACAATCAGTGAAATGGAATATCAGGCAAATCAATTTTAAATGACAAACATTAAAATAAGGAAACTATATACTATTAGATGGCATTAGACAAAGAGCTGGTAAGAATTCAAAAGGAAAATATTTTAAAAATAGTATGTATATATAATCAATATTTTAAATAACTTCCTCAATGAAACTTACCAACAACCATAAGAGTAAATTCAAATCCTTTCTTGACTGATTTTCTGTGCACTTGGTTCGGAAGGTTTGCAAATCCGACATATCCTGGAGTTTCAGGATTATTAAACTGTAAAATAAAATTTTGACATTTATTTTCAATACGAATCTATTTTTAACTCTAAATAAGTAACAACTTAGTCACTGACAACTTTATAATGCTACAAATGTAAAATAAAGAAGGACGAAAGTTTAGTTAAAAGGCGTAATATTTTTTAATGTATATTCCTAGTATAATTACTTACCAATTTTTGTTCAGTACTCATTTTGACACACAAACTGTTAATCTTTTTTTTTTAAATAAACAAAACAAGCCGAAAGTAGAAACGACAACACCCAAGTGAAGACACAGTTACAGTCAAGATCACTACTACGGGTTAAAAGATAATTTTTAAATGGTGAAGCAGTCTGACATCAATATTAACTATTCATTCAGCAAACTACCTTTTATGATTGATGGTGTTTTCAAACTCATTATTACTCTATGCGTAGATTTTAATATTTGAGAAGTGAACTCTACGATGATCAGCACAGAGTTATAAATACATCGAAAATGCATTAAACATGTATAGAAATTAAAAAAAAAAAAAAAAAAAAAAAAAATTAAATTCAAAATCATGAAATATATTAATTGGAATTTAAGAAACTTGTCAATAAAAAGGACCAACTTTGAAGAAATTGCCCTTTTTCAATGACTTTGAAAAATGTCATAATTCCCTAATTATTGTCACATATTGTATTGTCCCACGGATATTGTTCTTGTATTTTTTGTAACTATAATGTATTATACTTACTTCTGTAAGCCCTGTGTGATACCTAATGGTACACGGCGATTTTATATGTTGTCCAGTGGAAAAAAAAAAAAAAAAAAAAAAATGAAAAAAAATTTGTTGATTATTGCATATTTTTTATTGAAATCGAAAGTCAGTTTGTGGTAACCTGAGCTTATGTTTGGTTTGCACCAGGAAATATATGATATATGGCTGAACTGTCTTAGACCACGGTCTTTCAAGGATTAATTAATTCTTTTTTTGTTGACTGGCTGATGTTAACTTTTTATATACCACTAGTTTATTTTCAGTAGATATTTGACTCTATTTAACATGGCAGCGTCTTCAGATGAGCACAAATAAATGAAAATTTCTACAAATGTGAAAAAACTCCAATAAATACCCTGATAATGATTATTCCAGTGATTTCTTACACAACAGAAAAATAAGATTTGGCGGTAAAAGATAGCTAAAACATATAATCTCTCAAGATCAATATAGTATAGTTTACCACAACGGCCTATTCTAAGGAACATTTAATTTACGACTGCCCAAAAGTATATACAATCTCTCCCCCCCCCCCCCTCTCCTCTTTCAACCCAAACAGCAAATTAATTTGAAAAAACAAAATTTAATTATTTATCTGTGAATATAACAGTTACACTCAAATTTTAAAACGAGGTTTCTGTTACCCTACTTAATGAGATCAATTGATTACTATTTATAAATCTATGTATATTTCTACAATGTTTTTCCTATGAAAATATTTTAAATAAATTTCATTGCGAAGTCACAAAAGACAACTAAACAATAGTACAATACTTTACACGAATTTTGTGTTTTTGATACCAAACATTAAAAGATTATTTACACTTACAAAGCAAACATTCAACAACTGTCAGCCACATTCTTTGGGAAAGAAGAGATACTTTGTCTAAAGTCAGCTTCCCCCTTGTCAACTATTCATAGCTGTTTCTATTTGTCATCTTGGCACTTGGAATCGCAAATTAATTTCTTCAAAACACTGTTGCGACACACCCCCTAAAAATACAGTGCTCATCTCCAAAGAAAATTCCAGAGGTCAGGAGAGAGAAATAGGGAGGGGGGGGGGGGAATGTGTTATTGATATGGAATAAATCCAAAAATAACTCTTCAAAGTACAAAAAGGTATTACAAAATCTCAATTGATTATTTCTTTCAATTGCATATACGTTAACATAGGGTAATGAAAGTATTGCATTCGGTTGAAAAAAATTAGATTTTTTTTTATATTTCTACACGTTATAGAATATGCTGTGTTTTAAAGAAAGTTGTCTAGCCAACTGATGGTTATGGGAATGGGCAAAGTTCAACAATTGTTTTCGCTGTAATTATTTTTAAATTATATTTCTCATTCAAATACATAATTTTTTAATTATTTTGTTTTAGATAAGTTATAAACTATCATCCTAATAAAAATATTTAAGAAATATTTTATTAATAAATTTAAAAATGTTGTGTATTGTTGGAAAAACTGGGGATCAAATGACGTATATATACGTGCATGACCGTCAGTGGGTTAAAAAATATGTCGGTGTGTGTCCGTGGTTAGTATAACTCCCAAATGGACTGACCTACGATGTTCAACTTTGGCATACGGATTAGTGGTAGCCATGGGATTTGTCATTATGGTTTTAGACAAAATTAGGGATACGCATAAGGTAGCTGCCATTGAAAAATTCAGGTTTTTCAGCAATTGCCAAAAAATGACGCTAACGATTTAGACCAAAAAAGGCATAAAAAAAGGGGAAAAACGAATGTCCTTTCCTTAACACACAGTTCTCTTTCCTTGACCATCGTCCACCAACGACTGTTTCTTTGTTGCACTGAAAAGAAATGATAATTCACAGGAGAGAATAAAAATAGTCAGTCAGAAAAGTTTAGTCAGAAAAAACTAAAAATAAAACCAAACAGGCAATTGTCTTTTTAAATAATGGAAATATGAAAGCGCAAACAGAAATTGTATCCATTCATGTCAAATATAAATGCAGTGAGAATAAGCGTAATTGAAAGTTGTGTAATATTCCACACCCCTAGTTTTTTATTTTCAATGACCCATGTGTTAACATAGGGTAATGAAAGTATTCCATTCTGCCATTTAATTTTTTTTTTTTTTTTTTTTTTTTTGTGTGTGCTTTTTTTCCCGTTTCGGAACGTATTGAGTTAAAAAAAAGTGGTATAGGAAAAAATGTTTGTGTGTGCGTCTTTTGTTAGCATAATTCTTGAACAGATTGACCTGTTCAGTTTTTGCAAACGGGTTAGAGGTGGACATGGAACCTATTTTTAAGGTTTTCGTCAAAATTGCGCATGCGCATAAGGTAGTTGTCATTGCAAAAATAACTTTTTTCATCAATTGAAAAAAAAAAAAGGGCTTTAACGATTTTGATCAAAATCGCTGTGGTAATGTCTTTTAAGGTGTTCTAAACTTCCCCATCGCCAAAATTCCCGTAAAAACGCAATAAAAGTGCAAAAAGTTAAAAAACAAATGTCTTTAACCTAAAGTTCTAATTTCTTGAGCATTAGCTCATAAGCGACCAAAGATTGTTTCTCCTCTTTTTCAGTTACAAAAAAAGTAAAATGTAAAAAATATTGAAAAGTATACCGCCAAATTTAGAATTTCGCCGTTGTTTTTTATAATCTTGAAATCTTCAGTGCTGTTCATATAATATTTAAACATATCATCAAAATGGCCATTTTTAAACGAATGAAAATATAAAAATATTAAAGAATAAAATTACACATCAAATTTAAATGCAGTGACCAGTATTGATAGTGTAATCGAAAGTTGTGCGATGTTCCACACCCCTAGTTCTATATACGATCTTAAGATGACTTCTACCAAATTTGATCTTTGTTTTAATGCACATTTGAAAAGTTTTATTTAATTTTATGGGAGTTTAATGATAATAAAAAATCATGGTAGTTTAAATTGTTTAGTATACACATTGTATGTACAGCATCCCAAATATTTTAACTACATTTGAGCTTTCTTGTATTATTATAGTCAAACGTGAAAATCCTAAATTTAAAATTTTTTCCCTTTTATACAAATTAAGGATTTATGATAGAGTTTTTCTACGTACGTTTTAGGGACTCTGGTGAATTTTATGTCGAGATTACATCCTATTTTGATAATATTTGCTTTTATATCGATATATAGATAAACACATAAAACTGCTGTACGTCACAAGGACTTAAGAATTTACAAAATATTTTACAGGATAAAGCCATGGCATTGAATTCTATGCAATAGTTTTTTAAGTTATTAACCCATAAAAATTGGTCACATACAAACCTAGGAATTATATAAGATACAAATCTAGAAACATCTAGTTCTATTTTATAACACTCTGGAGTGTTGTCAGGAAAATAATTTAACTAAAATTATTTATTTTAGAATCATCTTTCTCATACGGCTGTTTTAAAGAGAAATTTGAAACTTAAATGAAAAGAGGTAAAGAAGTAAGAATAATTATACGATTTATTTAAATATTTTGATTGTAATGTAATGGTACTTCAAACTGATTCATCCTTAATAGTGCATTTATTCTAATGCATCGAGATACGAAAAAATTTACATTGCACTTAGTAACTCGAGAGTTTTAATAGAAATATTGTTTCTGTTGTTTTGTTCTGAAAGCTTTTATCGGACGTGACAATATGTCGCACGTTCCAGATGACAATCAAAGGGAGTAAAACGGAATCTTTAGCAGGGTCCAGTAAGCCCTTTTGAATTTTCTTGAAAGGAAGGAAAATATATTTCCATTTTGTTTGATTCCCTAAGTCGAAAAAAGATTTTGATGGTTGACGGGAAAACAAAGCATCGGGAATCATCAATCAATTGACTTTTTAGAGTTCGATAGATTTCGTAGGAAACGTCCGTTATGAATGACTATTTCTGGAATATCATTCTGATATTAAGATCCGTTTTGATTTATTCGATTGGGAATTCTTGGCATTGATAAGATCAAAAGATTGTTCTCAAAATAAGGGGGTATTAGTATAAATAAAATCCAACCAAAAGTAGCACCAAACATTTAAATTTATTATTAGTTAAAAATCGGATGTTTATGTTTTTCTAATCCTATAAATAGCATCAAAAGTTTTATTTATTTTCAGAAAGTTTTTTAAGCTCATTAGCAATAAAGGTAAGAATTCAAGAAAAAAATATGAAAGTATCGGAGCCGTGTACAGAAAAACTTGCAGCTCATTATATACAAACTATAGCTACGTGGCCCTGCGTTGCGGAGACCAGTCATTGGTGTACAGGTCCCTCTATTTTCCAAAAGTCCAATTAGAAAGTCAAACTACT
Source organism: Linyphia triangularis (assembly GCA_963978545.1). Classification (NCBI taxonomy): domain Eukaryota; kingdom Metazoa; phylum Arthropoda; class Arachnida; order Araneae; family Linyphiidae; genus Linyphia; species Linyphia triangularis. The sequence continues at coordinate 39,212,035 of OZ021732.1, read as the reverse complement.
TGTATTGAAAATTTCACAGCTGTAGTTCCACTAAAACTCATTTTGTTTAAAAAAAATTAAAATTAATTTAAAAATAATATAACCCATAAAAACAAAGTTTTCAATATAAATACTTTATATACATTGGCAATTTTTATATACATTTAGCAGACCCGGCCACGCATTGCTGTGGCTAAGGTTTTTGTTATATTACATAGTAGTAAAGAATTCAAGAGAAACGGTAGGAGAACACCGGTCATGGGGACCACCATTCTTTTTCACACAGATGCCATTTGTAAAAAAACATGGCGACCTCCATGATTGATTTTCTACTACCGTTGATATTGAGCAAAAATCAATACAAAAGAAATATTTTTTTTTTATTCAAGTTTGTAACAAACGAATACATTACAAAGTTGTTAGTAAATAACACGTGACACTTAAACTTATAAATGAGGTAGGTAGGGCAGATAGTTTTAACCTTTAACAATAATGTTTATTATTTTGAATTATAAATACTTTTAATTTTAATTTAATTTAGCACTAATCGGTGCACAATATTTTTGGTTAACCTGTCTTTAGCTAACACAAATAGATTCGACGGTTTTCCTACACGTGAACATGCAACATATAGTTGCCCATGAGAAAAACATGGATTTTCCAAATCTAAACCACAAATGGACATTGTTTGGCCATGAGACTTATTTATAGAAGTGGCAAAAGCTAAACGAATTGAAAACTGTAACCTTTTGAAGGGTATCGTAGATTCTGATGGTATCATCGGAATATGTGGCAACAGGACCACTTATCCTTTAAACTTTCCAGTTAAAATGGTAGCTTCAAGTATATTTCCGGTGATCTTTTTGATGACCAAACGCGTACCGTAGCATAATCGAGGTGGATTCAAATTACGCAGGAGAATAATAGGTGAACCAATCTTTAATCAAAGATTATGTGGTGACATTCCAGGTATTAACTATGTGATAATACTTATATGTATATATTTTAAATGAAGATTTTTGAACAATGAAGCACTAATAATTAAAAAGCAAGAAGAATTCCACTGCATTACTTTTACTATAATATGAATTGAATTTATACTTCAGTCTAATTAACACGTGGCCGGCTATGGTATTGCTCGATGAAAGGTTCATTGCTGCGTAGGTCGCTTCACACACTAAAAACTAATTGTAAGGAAAGCCTTATTATTAGAAGCTTCTCCCTTGTCGAGAAACAATAAAAAAAAAGCCCCGTTAATAATTATAACACAACACTCCTTTAAGAATATTTTAACACGTGATGTTTGTAAAAAGCAAAATTAGAAGGTCAAAACTATTTATGTTGACACTTTCAGAGTTCTAGGCCTATTAGAAGTCACTTTTTGTGAAAATATTAATTAAAAATTCATTAAAAAAACAATTAAAATTATAACGTTCTTTTTGTCAAAAGTCCAATCAGAAGGCCAAAACTATTTGTGTGGAACATATCAGAAATGTAGCCCAATTAGAAATCGTGTTGTAAAATATTTGTTGATTAATTAATTAAATTAATTAAAAAACAAATAAAATTTAAAATTCTGTTTTTCAAAAATCTAATTAGAAATCCAAAACTACTTATGTTCAAAATGTCAAAACTGTAGCCCTATTAGAAATTGTTTTGTAAAATATTTATTAATTGAAAAATTAATCAAAAGATAACTAAATAAAAATTTGAACGTTCTTTTTGTCAAAAGTCCAATTAGAAGGCCAAAACTATTTGTGTTGAAAATTTTAGAGCTGTAGCCTTATTAGAAATCATTTTGTAAAATATTTATTAATTAATTAAAAAAAATTAATTAAAAAAGAACTAAAAAAAAATAATTTAAAATTCTGTTTTTCAAAAATCCAATTGGAAGGCTAAAACTACTTATGTTGAAAATTTCAGAGCTGTAGCCCTATTATAAATCGTTTTGTAAAATATTTATTAATTAATTAAAAAAATTAATTAAAAAAGAACTAAATAAAAATTTAAAATTCTGTTTTTCAAAAGACCAATTAGAAGGCCCAAAATACTTATGTCGAAAATTTCAGAACTGTAGTCCTATTAGAAGTCGTTTTGTAAAAAAAAATTTGTTAATTAAGAAAATTAATTAAAAAATAATTAATTAAAAAATAACTAATTAAAATTTTAACATTCTGTTTTTCAAAAGTCTAAAACTACGTATGTTTAAAATTTCAGAGCTGTTTCTCTATTTGTCTTATGTTGAAAATTTCAGAGCTCAATTCCAATTTTAAGTAGGTTTCTATTGATCCACAGAGCCACAGACAGAATTGAAATAAAGAACTAAACCCTTTCACAAAAATAAATAAATCAGTTGCGGTAATAAATCACATGCCATTAAATTGTAGCTTGTGTGAAACGTTGGTACTTTCAACACAGCGCCATCTGTTAGAATCATTTAGAGCTAACAGATAATTGTGACTGTCAAATAAGAAACAAATAATCTGCAATAAAATAATATTGCGGCTATAAAAATTGAGATGTAAGCTATCCTATCTTTTAAGTTAGATCAAACTGCACACGGTGTGCAAATTTGATGAAAATCGGTTAAGTATTTTTGGAGTCCATTGGGCTCAAACTAGGGATGGAAAGGAAATATCCGGCAAATATCCGATATCCGGCATATCCGGCTGATTTTTCAATATCCGAAACCCCGTCAGATATCCGATTTGAAATACCGGACATCCGATAATTTCATTCGGATATCCGGCTATATATCCGGCCACCAGGTATCCACAACAAATAATATTTTGCAAAAAATAATGATCTTTTTCGGACAAAGGGGACACCGCATCCTACACTTTTTTTTTAATTTTTTCTTTCTTGGACATAAATTGCAACATAATTGCGTATTATTGGCGCCGAGTTGATAAGCATAAACGATTCCTCCAATCTTTTTCCATACACATCCTTCATACGTGTTTTGCAATATGTTATTTTCATTCCAAGTTTAATGATCTGATTAATTCCAGATGTTATATTTGAATGCTTCTCCGTAAAACACGAACCGAAATACTAATAAATAGTACTTTTTTTCCATAACATAAGTCTTCCCACTTCCTCCTTTTTTTCTGACATTTCTAGGGAGTAAAAAGCAATAAATATCCAATGCGCACTTCTCAATGTTTTTTTTTTTTTTGTTCTATCTACGATAATACCCTACCCCTCTATGCTGTGAATGGTATGGTCTAATTTCTGATTTTTCATTGGCAGAAGTTGAAAGCTGGCATATTTTTTCTGACGTAAAATGAAATATTGTAATTTTTAGGTCTTTTAGGCAGCGCCACAATGTGGAATTATATTTAGCTCTCTAGAATGTCTTGAATCATAGTTTTCTCTAATTACAATCCAATTTATAATTTTTAATAATGGTTCATTTAAAATCACCTATTTGGAAGTATTTTAAAATTAATGGAAATGACGAAAGTAAAGCCCTCTATGTGCAGTGGCGGATCTAGGATTTTCCTGAGGGGGGGGGGCGCAAGATTGTGCCTTAGCCAGGACAGAATTGAATATTAAAAAAAAAAAAAAAAAGGTGGGGGGTTAGAAAGCTAGGCAGTGTTCAAGAAATATATTTTAAGTTAATCCATAGCCATTGATTGACCCCCAATCTCTTTCGTCACATTTCTGACTTGCTATTTTAGCGTAAGGTTAGCGTGGTAGCGGTTAGGTATCTTAGCGCGTTAACACTACCCTTTTGTTTTTTCATTATCTGTTTTATTTTAAAAACAAATTGTATTAAAAATGTATCGTGCATTTTAAACATTTTTGTAAGCTACATCCCCATGCAGAAGTATAGATTATACTGAAGAAATTCCAATGAAAGTGGGAACTTGCGTCTATTATTTGTGACTAACTGACTAAGTATAAATCCTATACTATACTTACATCAAACTGGGAAATCAGTAATTGTACATCAAAATTTAACATATTCATAACATATTTATGCAGTGAGCTTAGTAAGTACAAATACATTGTTTTACTGGATAATCCATTGCTACACAAGTAATCTAAAGTAATCAGGGAAAAAATTGTGTTTCAAAGAGAACGTTTTACTAATAATTATGAGTATTAGTTTTAAGAAGGCAATAGAAAAAAAATACAATTTAAACATTGAATAATTAGCACAAAACAAATTCCAGTCTTCCTTTTTTTGATTTAGCAAACTATACTTAGTTATCTTATACTTATCCATCTATGGATAATTATAATAGAGTAGTTAAAGAAAAAAAAACTACACGATGTAAATGTTAGTGTATTAAGAAGAGCCGAATCTTGCTTTATTATTTAGCTTAAATATGTCAAAGTCTAATATTTTTTTAATAGGTAGAAGTTCTCTATAGCATCGAATATAAATTGTTTTATATTTCTTGATAAATCTCACTTGTTGACAGTTCATTTTCATATTTTCTACTCTTGTTCTTCAAAATTTAATTTAATTTTCCACTTTTCTGATACAAAATCCTTTTTTTCCAATTCCTGGCTTTTATTTTAGCCAATCAGAGCATTTTTTACATAGATACAATGTTACACTTATGTAGTCCAGTGAAAAAAAATGTGTCACCTACGTGTATAAATAATTAATTCATAAAAGTAAATTTTTTATATAAATCATTTAATACATACACAAGATTTATAGTGTTAATAGAAGCATGAGTAAAAGTTTCTTTTAGTGAAAATCTCCGAAACTTGATTGAATGCATTCTCATTGACTATCTGCCAAGTTTTAGCTTGATTGGATGACGGCTAGTGGGTTAATTATCCTTCCACAGATTTTCGCGCCACAAATAAACAAAATCAAAAGTAAATATAAAGGATAAAGTAAAAAGCAAACGATAGAAACCAGGAGTAGCAAAATTTTATGTTAATTTTTTAAGTTAAAGGAATGCAAGTCAGTGAGATCCAGTGTGGTAGGTAAAATAGTTCATGTTAAAAAAATGAATCCATAAATACAAAGTTTTTATGGTATTCTTTATATTCCTTGCCAATTTTTATGTACAATTGCAATTTACTTAAGCTATTTTGATCTGAGATTCAATTTTCATGGTGTTTGATGACCACTGCGAAGAAAATCATCAATTCCGTCTCTTTGGCTAATTTTTTTTTTTTTAAATTTTTTTTTTTTTTGTCCGAAAATATGGTTATTGTTATTGACAACAAGTTATTTTAGCTCGATTGGATAACAAGAGGATTAATTAGTCCTCCACGGATTTATTCCTCACAGACACAAAAAATCGAAGTTAATTTAAAAAAGGGTTTAAAAATTAAGCCACTAGACAACAAAGATTAACTTACTTTTCTCGTAGAAAAGTATTCCCAAACATATGACAAAAATGGGTAATGACAGGTACATTTCCAAAAATCGCTATGCCGACCAAACGGTATAGTGGTTAGCGTGCTAGCTTCTAGACCGCGAGGTTGCGGGTTCGAGTCCCGTGTTGGCATGGGTGTTTGTAAGTGTATGTTGGCTTGTCTAATGACGAATGTTTCGGCGCATTATAGCCCTCGTGTTGCTGACGGCGCCAGATAATCTGAATACAACCAACCAAAAATCGCTATAGAATAACTTTTTTAAACTATTTTTTGAAAGCCAAACACAAAGCATTTCTTTTTAAAAAGTCCTCCACACCAGTAAAGCGTTCTTTCTGACTTCTCGTAACAATTGCTTTCATTTTTAAATCAAATAAATAGTATTTATAATTTCAGAATAGAAAAAGAAACGCTAAAAAAATTTGTTCCCACTTACTTTTTGTCGCTTGGATGCATTTATGTATTACAACCTACTCTACTCTTTGGTTAATTTCGGAATTGTACAGTTTGTAAACCGAACATAAGTCTCAACACTCTCACCACGCGTTCAAAAATTTCTTCTCCTTGTGCTAACTAGTAAACCACACCACAACCATTTAAAAAAGGGCTTCAAGGACAAAGACCCAGAGGGGTGGAGATGTTATCTCATTCAGTGTCCAGTGATACTCCTCCCCACGTCCATCCCTTGTGCGAAATCAGGGGAGGAAGACGACATCCGGTGTATTCCCCCTCCCTTCCCCCTCTTGTGATCGTCTAAGTTAGAAGTTTATAGAGGAAAATTCGCTTTGGTTTCGTCTCCTTATTGTTACAAAATAAAAGTAAACAATTATTATTTTGTAAAAGAGTTTTTACCTAACTCAACTCAACTCCTATGGTAAAGTGTTGTAGAGATGTCTTCGAAGTCAAGGGGGTGGAGGTTTGAATACTTGTACAGTCATCTAACGTCCGTTTGAATGGGAAGGGAGAGGGCTATAAAAAGAACCTTGAACCAAAAATAAGCTCTTTTTTTTGTGGGGGGGGGGGGGGGCTTTTTTCGGAAATTAGACGAAGGTCGAAATATACTCGTTAAGTGAACTTATTAAAAAAACAAATTTAAATTTTTTGTGTGCAAATTCTAAAAAATAAAAAAAAATAATAATCTGAGGAGGGGGCGCGCGCCCCCCGCGCCCCCTGGCTGAATCCGCCATTGTCTATGTGTTACTTGCTTCACAGAATCGTTTAAAAAATATATTGTGCGCGGCAAAAGCCCAAAATCCTTTTCCACCCTTATGGAACTATTTAATGAGTGTGCATAAGGAAATTCACCGAAGCTTAAAAGACTCACTAAATGCATCAAATATTGATGAACAAGAAAAAACAATTAATCAAAACAAGAAATGCACGCAGACAACATTGGAATCGACATTATATGTATCAGAATTGTGGAGTTTAGATGATCCTGAAGCAAAAGCCTTAACCACAAATATATGTAAGTACTAATTTTGTTTGTTATCACCTTGCTGTGTGTTTTTCGGGTAAAAGCAATATGGGATATTTATGCAGACTTGAGGAAGATTATCTTATGTTTACATTACATGATACAAGGTAAGAAGAAGTTGAGTAACAATTTACAAACGTATTTCTGAAATATTTTCATCACATTGCAGAATGTTTGGTACAATTTTAAGTAACACACAAACAAAATGGTGATGGAAGTTTCAAAATTGTTCAGCAAGTGTAGGTATTGGCATCACTAAAACATCGTTTCATCAACTGAAATTTAAATAAAAAAATTAACTCAGTGGCGTGACAGCCCGTGTGGACCAAGGCCTGCTGGGCCCAGCTCAGCTTTCTTGACTGTGGCATTTGTGTGTCACATAGCAGATGTTCCGGTCAGATGGTCATTCTGACGCCGAACCCCAGTGTTTAGATCCCAAGCATGCATGGTCCTCCTCAGTTTATTTCTTTCAGGTATAAACAGCTAAGTCAACCTTTCCCAGTTCGCGAATCAAACCATGGACTTGTGGCATGCAGTGCAGTGCGCTAACCACTAATTATAATTTACTTGATACTTCATATCATGACCATTTTTTTTTATATAGCATATCGTAGGTCTATCGTTTTTAGTATATAGACCAAATATCCGGCCAGATATCAGGTGAAGTCCGTTTCGGATATCCGTATCCTGTAGACATGGTACCCCGGATATCCGAAATCCGGTATCCGGCAAAACTCACATCCGTTCCATCCCTAGCTCAAACAACGTGACACGTAATTTATATATATTAAGATAACAAAGCGCCTTCCTGTTGCCAGCGTGTGCTCGTTTTCAATATTTAAAATTAGAGGCAAATACCATCCCTATCAGCAAATTATGCCGTAAAAGTGTCCTTTAAGTGACAGTAGCAGCCTCCGAATTTGATGGAGTGCAATGTAATTGACATCGAATCTATCTGCCAAGATTCAGTCCGATTCGATGACGAAAGGAGGTTAATTAGGCCTTCACCGATTTGCCCGTCATCGGCATATTTAGCCATCCACCCCCACACATACACAGAAAATCGAAGTTAATATAAAGGATTTAAATCACCCATAAAAATAGAGTTTTTAAAAAATCCTTTATATGCATTGTCAATTTTTATGAAAAACATTATTATATGAAAAACATTTCTATCATCAAAATGTGCGGCAAACTACGTTTCAAAATTTATTTATTAAAAAGTGTGTGAATTTATGCTCTGATATAATCTCCAAATATCATTTATTTATTCTGATTGAAGTAATTTTTTTTTTTGGCAACAGGTAAGCGTTTCAACAATGATTGGTTCAATGATATTTTCACGTGATTTTATTAGTATTCCGTAAAGTGACCTTTTAGTGATACCTGCCAAGTTTTACCTGCCATTAAAATTTTACCATTCTGTTTTTCGAAAGTCAGATTATTAGGTGAAAAGTACTTATGTTGAAAATTTCAGAGCTCTACGTCTGTTTTAAGTAGCTTTCTATAAAGGGACTGACAGACTGTTTATCTTATTACTATAGCTACATTTTCCCTTTTGTCTTGCTTTTGCTGCAGTAATGAGAAAAGCAAAGTTATATAGTTTTTACGGCGATGAAATGTAAATAATAAGAAAGTATTTGTTGATTATTGAGTGATTTCATTGATTAATTGAAATTACCATATCAATAAATTCATATAGTTCTCTCTTATGGTTTTAGAATATAAGATTTGTCTACGTATCAGAATATTTCTACAGACGTATTTTAGAATAGTTTAAATTAATTTAAGTGAACAATAGTAAATGTTGACTTTCTTTAAAAAAAATCTGTGGAATATTTGTAACTGATGACGATTTGTAGAACAGGATATTATAATTACATACACATATATGTCTATGCACACTAACATTTACTTTGAGTATTAGGTGAAAATATCAATATGACTTTGATGTATTTTTATTTTCAACTATCCGATGTGCAACATAATGAAAATTTTGCATTTTGAGCGATTTTTTGGTTAAACTCCTTGTTTTAGAAGATCAAGAGTTCAAAAACGTGGTTTTAGAAAATCTTCATATCGGTGTAAATGTGAACATCTTTTCTCTAGAATAGAATATGAAATGATGTCCAAATTGGGTACGTAAGTCAGTAATGGCCATGTGAAATTAAAAAAAAAAAAAAGATTTGAGAATGTACAGAAGACACGTAAAAAAATTGAAATATTTCAGCAATTTCCAAAAAAATAGTGGGAGTGATTTTGATGAATTTTTTTTTAGTAATGCATTTCCAGTCGTTTTCAACATCCCCACTATCGCAATTATATTAATAAAAAGCGACCAGAAAATCTGGAAAATGAACATCGAAAAACAATGAAAATCACGTTTCTGAAATAGTTAATTCTTTATGCAACAATGAAATCGTCAAGTCACGTTAATTGAAATAAAGAAAAGAAGCGAGTGTATCAAATCTATATATATAATTCTCTTGCGTAACGTCCAAATTCAGCTGTATTTCTGTGAGCAGAATGGCAACGACTTCTAACATCCGATCGCAAATCTTCTAAATGTACTTTATGCACGAATTTCCAAATTCAGCAATCCAGCCAATCACAATATATCTTTTGAAATTTGACTAATACATCTGGCAACAGCAACAACTTGGATTCACGATATTTTGTTTTTCTTATTACAGTCTACAGTTAGAAATTGTTGTCTATTTAAAACGTATTGATTTAATAGTTACGATGACGCCAGAATAAATAGATCCAAGATGTGTACATTTCTTTTGGATTAGAATTCTGGATAAACCAGACTTTTCGGAAAAGTTATCTGCTGGAACATATTCCGGAGGTCGCCGGTTTGCATTCAGCGCTAAATCGCCAACTTTCAAAAAGTTGCCAAATCTGAACCTATATTCATTTCAATCAGTGCAAATTCAACTATTACGGATTGAAAACTATCAAAATAACGAATAAAATCACTCACTCAACTTCAAAATCTCATACGAAATTAAAAAAAAAACTTCTGGCGAAATAGGGTTAATTTTCTCGCCAAATTTGTTTTTCAAAAAATTCCGGTTGATTGAATGCCGGATAATTGGCCTTTCACTGTTTTATTTTATTTTCTAAGTATCGCAAATAAATATCGTATCGTAATCGAGTATTCATGAATAAATCATGCGAACAAATGATTGCTTCGTTAAGAAATTTCGATAAACAACTTTAAATATTTTGGCGCTTCATACGAAACCAGCCTTTAAATTTTAATTGTTCAATAAAATAACCGATCTTTTTTTTAAATATATGTACGATACTGTTTATTTTTGTTGTTTTCCAAGAATTTTCTACTACGTTGCCACATTGTCCCTGCTTAACACGTCTCGACAGCAGAAGGCTAATGACGAGGCAAGTATTCTTGCTCTTCATAAATAACAAAACGTTTTCAGTTTCATGGCATTATGCAGCTGAAATAGCTTTTGCTAGGGCATATTTTAAATGCTTCACTTTGAGGCGAGCAAAGCGAGCCCAGGGGATTGTATAGCAATCCAAGGGGTTGGAGAGCGTCAGCGAGCAGGGGGCAGAGCCTCCTAGTTAATAAATATTTCTGTTCAAATGTATCAGTTGAGATATGTTGTAATAGACGTACGGTTTGTTAATTCCTAAGAATTAAGTTAAATTAAAAGCCAATACATGAGGTATAAAAGTCATCCATTGTACTTATACTGTAAGCAATATTTGGAGAGACTATTAGGAGAATGTTTAGTTGGTTCTGAATCGAATGAACAAATTTGTTGCAAAACTGGTCAAGGGTGTACTTTTTTTTGTAGAATATCTTTATTTTCATATTCAAGATATAATTTTTAATTGCGAAGGGCCTGAGCTCGTTTTTTCCCGCAACCTTTTCCCTTCACAAATTTACATCTCACGTTTCTAAAATGCTTTTATTTCCCGATTTATTGTTTGATGGTATGCAGTTCACAGAAGATATATATATATATATATTTGGATAAGAAATACAAATTTAAAATGAGAGGTGAAGGAAGAAAATATTTATTAAATAAGCACACTTAATAAGTTATTCAAATGGAAACATTCCCATTCATTTAACAGGGAAGGAGAGGTTTCCGTTCAATTATAGTGAAATCAAGCTATAGGACGTCCAATTCTGTTGTTTGGCTAGAGGATAATCTCTGTCTTTCCAATAAGATTCTTAAGTTCTAAATCTTAAACATAATTATTAAAAAAATAGTATTTACGCATTTTTTTTAATCTTTATTATGTTCAATTCCGTGCAAACTCTTTGGTACTTAACTTTAGGACATAGCTCAATTTTCGACTTTTGAATTTCCATCCAAGACCATGCTTTATGAATTGGCTCTCCGTTACCATTACTGAACACTCTGGTAAGTGATTCTATCTCGTGGCAAACATTTGAAGCTGTAGTTATACTGATGCTCGACAATGTCCATCTTGTTTTTTACCTTTAACTTCGGAGTTTTTCATTCGTGTTAAAACTTTCATTCATCTTCGAAACACTTGAAACATTTTACTACCAGCAGTTATGTGTATAAAAAATACATTATTTGATATCTATTCCGAATACTTTTGACACTAAGTCTGTTATTTAATTTAATAACCTTAACGTTGTAAATGTTTGGCACTTTGTAGGGCATCAATGAAACACCCAAGTAGGCATTATGCGTCAAAAAAAAAAAAAAAAAAAAAAAAAATGAAGAGGGAATTTATTGAGTATGCACACAACGGCAGCGATATTGCAATTTCTAAGTTATCGTTACAAAAATCTGAAGAGACCGAAACTTTCAGAGATATGGAAAAACAGCCGATTCCATCCCGGCCTCCTCAACCAATCTTCAAGTTTCCTTTAGAATCTTATGATGGACGACAAGGTTTTGAGATTTACCCGGTTCGGATCATTAAGATAAAATATGACGAAGGAGTACTCCAGGGGCGTAGTAAGGATTTTTTTTCGGGGGGGGGGGGGATATTCTCACCCATAATCAAGAATTGCTTGTAATCAGTGGCGGCTCTTGGGCAGTAAAAGTGAGGGGGCTCGAATTAACAATTGCATGTTACGGGAAAAAAAGTGCAAATAATTTGCATATTTTAAATACATGAATTTCAAGTAATTTTGTAAATTTTACTCAAATATATATATATATATATATATATATATATATATATATATATATTTATTTTATAAATATTATAAAATATTTTAATAAAAGGTATTATAAAAACATAAACGACGTTTTGTTTGATCATGGGCCTGGGTGATGCCAGAAAAGGTAAAAAGGGTGCACTTATACCCTTTGCTTTTGAAAATTAAAAATAAAGTGAAGAAATCTTAGGAAAAAAGTAAAATATTTAGGTTTCAAATTATTCATTTAAACGTAAGGGTGAAATTAAAATTAAGGCATATCGATTTATTAATATATTAGTAAGAAATCATTCACTGTTGAAAATTCCCGGTTTGAAGCTAAGGTCGCCTTGCGCTCTTTAGTATGCGATCTGCACCCTCTTACATACAAAAAATACATACCACTGTCCATGCATTCGAGGGTTTATTATATTTTTTATTTATGAGCATAAATTTAAGAATCAGGTGGTTCTGCGGGAAGTCAACCAAGAGCGCTACGCTTCCTCAAATGACCAGTGATTAGGAACAACCACCAAGTCTGATAATACAGGGAATCACTTTAAGATTTTTTAAGAAAAGAGAGAGGGTTGGAGCTCCTTTTTTTCCCCTTCCACCCCTCCATTCCATTTAACTATTAACCAACTATAAACATGTAACTATAAACATGTAAGGAAAAACATGCTATAATTAATTTATATTTCAAACAATAAAGAACAGATTAAAATGAACTCATATCCATTCGACGAAGTGTAAAAGTTAAAAAACCTTGAAGATAAAACTTTTTTAATACAAGAAAAATTATCAATATTTTCAACAGTAGGAATCATTTTATGCGCAATAAATGTGGCAGAGTAAATTTTTACTTTCAATTACCCATATGTAATACATAGGGTAATGAAAGTATAGCATTCAATAAAAAAAATTTAAAAAAAAATCGATTTTTTCCCCATTTCTCCACGTTTTGGAACATCCTGTTTTCAAAACAGTAATCTAGAAAATGTCTGTCTGTGTGTGTATTGTGTATGTGTGTATGTGGTCAGCATAACTTCCGAACAATTGACCTACGATGTTCAAATTTGGTGTGCGGGCTGGTGGAGCCATGGGACCTACCGTCAAGGTTTTCGTCAAAATCGAGCATGCGCGTAAGGTAGCTGCAATTGAAAAAATCATGTTTTTCAGTAATTGCTAAAAAACGGCTCTAACAATTTCGTTCAAAATCGCTGTGATAATGCCTCTTAAGGTATTCTAAACATTCTCTCTCCGCAATCCCCGTAAAAATGCTTTAACGACGTAAAAAGTTGAAAAACGAATGTCTTCAACATAGAGTCTTCTTTCCTTGAGCATACCTCATAATTGATCGTGTTTTCTTATCTAGTCAGTTTCACTTATAATAAAGGATAATATAAGGATTATCGTGAAATATACGGCCAAAATCACCACTTTGACGGAGGTGTTTTTTTTTTTGTTTTTTTTGTTTTTTTTTAATGACACAATTCCTCGTCAGTATTATAGTACAATTGAAAGTTGTGCGATGTTCCACATCCCTAGTTTTCTTTTTTTAAACTTTTTTTTCTTAATAAGTTTTCTTAAATAAGTTTTAAACTTTTTTTCTTCAAATATTATTTTAAAGAAATTCCACAACAAAGCAATATTATAAAGTATACATATATAAGTGGGGCCAGGGTCCAAAAAGTAAGGGAGCCCGGCCCCCCCCCTGGCCCCCTGCACCAACCGCCACTGCTTGTAATAGTGGTATTTATAAAATTCGAAGATAGTACTTTTAAATTAAATACCCTTAATTACTTGGTCAATAAAGTAATTAGTTAATTAAATCTTCGGCACTATTTAGCAACATATAATTCCTTAGTAAATACAAAAAATATTAATTTTATTGGTTAACTCCACACACAAAATTTGCAGAAAATTAAGTTAAGAGTATATTTTGCCTCGTAATTTATAATAGAATATTAATAGTATTTATACTCGAGGTTTTTTGGAAAGTGTATTAAGGTTTTCTTGGTCAATGTCAATTTCTCTATGGATGGATATGTAATCCAAAACATTTAAACGATTTTGGGAAGTAGAATTTCTCAGGTAATTCAGCTCCAATTCCTAGAAAGTCTTCCCGAAAACGAGAGATTCTCGACATAGAAGAGGACAATTTCATTACATTTCAGTATGAAAATTTGAGGGGGGGGGAAAGGATTGGTTAATTTTATTCTGGTTTATTTTCTACTGCTTTTTATACAATCTAAAAATTTCGGTGTGGAGGGGGGGGGGGGGTATATATGGCTATCCCCTCTCTCTGTGACGAAGACTGTTTAAAACTGGAAATGGCCATCTAAGCCCGACAAAATTTTTATTCTTAGGATGGAATCATCCAGAAAATCAACCATCCTACTCAATTTGACCGATTAGAAATTTTCAAATTTCAATAATTAATATTGTTTATCGATAGGTTTAAAATTTATTGGAGTAATTAATTTTTGTAAAAATATTTCTTACCTTCCTATCAAAATGTGTCTATCCTTCCTAACAAATCATGTAATTTTAAGTTGTAATATTTTCAAACAGTTATTGTAATTTGTAAAATTTTCATACAAATTAGAAAAAGAAAAGAAAGAAAGAAAAGAAAAAAAAAAAAAAAAAACACTTGATAAATCATCCTTTCTCTTGACATTGGGGACGATTGATTTTTTCCTAGTGATTGTAAGCAAAGACAGTACTGTCTCAAAGTTATTCATGAATAAGACCGAGACAAACATAAAGGATAATTTATGAGAGTATCATTGGTCGTAGAGTAAAATCATATCCATATTTTTAAAGATGGTTAACTTCATAAAACACCATAGTCTCAGCAAACTAGCTTAATATATGTTGACAAGAAGTTGAAAAGGATCCCAAAGTTACCCTTGTCTACTCTATTAGAAAAGTTGTTACTTATACAGCGTGTTCCCGTATAACCTGGCCGACCTTTATTTCGACACCGTTGGTTCTAGATGCGTAGTCCCAATTGAAGAAATGTTTTAAATCTTCAAAATATTTTTACTGAATAGTTTTTAAGTTAGGAAAGGGGTTGGTGTAAATATTACGGATTGTAAATTTTTATATGGTTTCCGATTCCCCCAATTCATATTTGGAAAAATGTTGCCCATAAAAAAACATTAATATATATATATATATATATATATATATATATATATATATATATATATATATATATATATATATATATATATATTGAAATTTTTACGACCAATAGCCAAGGTTTTATTGAAGTTTAAAGTTTTAACGCTATTTTTGACTAGAAAATAATTTGAAAAAAAAAAAAAAAAAATACTAATTGTACAACACATAATAAACAGCAAACAAACTTATAAGCAATTTTAATTAAATAATTTTAATTAAATAATTTTAAATAATAACAAAATCAGAAAGCAGCGCTTTTTGATACACTCGTATACACTCGAACTACACTCGTATTAACATAAACAAAAATAAAAGGGGACAAAAATGAACAAAGTGAAAAGGATAAATAGCATCTTTCTCAATTACATATGCTCGAAGTGTTTTCCTTCGACTAAAATACCTAAGCGCACACGTGATTCAAATTCATCTTCAACATTTTTCAGCATTACAGGCGTAATACACCTGACAGCGGATAAAATTCGATTCTACAAATCTAATAGACTCGTTGATTCTTTTTTCCTTGGTACATTCCTTGCTTTTCAGAAATATCCAAAGAAAAAAATCTAAAGGATTTAGATCTGGAGATCTAGGAGGCCATTCTACTGGACCTCCATAGCCTATAATGTTGTCTTGAAACATGTTGCGTAGTATTGTTCGGCAGGAAGTTGCCTTGTAGGGTGGTGCATCATCCTGTTGAAATCACATCTTTTTAGGTCTGATAACACGACATGTTCATCCAGAAAGTCAGATAAAGGTCCATGTAACAAGTTCGCATACTTTTTACCTGTTAATGTATCAGCAAAAAAGAAAGTTCCTACTAACGCTGCCTTCCATATGCCCCATCAAACGTTAGCGGACCATCGTACTTGACGCTTGTTTGATCGGATTACATGGGGATTTTGCAAGGACAAAAAGTGTGTGTTTGGCCTATTTACTACCTCAGTTCTTGAAAACGTGCACTCATCAGAAAATGGAATGTTATTCACAAATGATTTATCCAATTCTAACTTGCTCATGATGAAATTGCAGAAATCAAACCGTATATTTTCATCCTCGGGCAAAAATCTTACACCAATCGCGGGCGATAAGGTTGTGCATCGTGTCGATTTAAGACTCTCCACACATGGGTTTTTGAGTATCCATATGCTTCACTAATGTCTTTGACACTTGACTGAGGGAAAACAAGAGCATAGCTCACAATTTCTTCGTCAGAGACAACCACTCGTAAATTTACGGATCGAGGAAGTCTTCCTATGCTACTCGTTTCGCACAAACGCTTTACAACATTTAAAATCGTATCTTTAGATGGATGTATACCATTTGGAAATTTAATGGCATATTGTCTTGCTGCCTCTCGCCCATTTCGATTTCATTGGCCGTACAGAAGTTACATTTCTACGTACTGTTCCGCAGTGTACATTTTAACAACGACGATTGACGAAATAGCGAAATACATCTGGTATTAATATGAGCTACTTTTATTCTGAATTGAACTTACATCATTGGTTTTCTACCTACCAATCCCTAATCTGCCTCTAAAATTTACATAGGAACCTACCAATCCCGCAGCGTTACATGATAATTTACACATAAGGATCGATAATTTTTTGTCCCTTCTAGAATTTTGTTTTTGACCACTAACGAAAATTTTTTCTGAGATTTCTAAAATTTTACGGATAAACGAAAAATGTTAGAGCAATTTTAGGAATTTTAGGGAGAAACAAAAATTTAAGGAATTATAAGAATTTTAGGGCAAATGCGACCCCTGCACAACATAAAAGTGTGGAGTGTGAATTTGTTTTGCCTCGACAGATTTCATTTTTGCTTTGATCGTAGTCGAAAGATTTTTGTTACTTTCAGGGAGTATAGCACTTATTATCTCTTGCAAACGAGTTCAGCATCCACAATTCACTACAGCTATTGATAGATCGTATTCCTGCGTTTAATTTCAGAATAATTTTCCGAACACTATTGCTTTTTCTCTGTATTTCATTTTGTGTACATGCCCTTAAAATATGTTAATGACCACTGGTGTAAAGTGGTATAAGTCACTAAATTCTATTTTTCATAGATCCATGAATATTGGTCGTACAAATTTCGATTTATTTTTGTTTTAAATGCTTTTTCATGGGCAACATTTTTCTAAATATGAGTTAGGGGAACTGGGGACCATATAAAAATTTACAATCCGTAATTTTTATACCAGCCCCTTTCCTAACTTAAAAACTATTCAGTAAAAATATTTAAACGATTTAAAACATTTCTTCAACTGGGACTATGCTTTTAGTCTGGTGTCGAAAATAAAGGTCGGCCAGGTTATACGGGGACACGCTGTATATTATATCTTTGACCAATTTCCACAAAACTTTTAATGTCGCCAAAAGGTAGCTTTAGAGCAAACAATGGATAGGAGTGGCACCTCAAAAAACTCTGCAAACCTTACTGAAAGCCCTCTTTTTTTTGGCTTTGGTAAACAAGCACTGAAGTTGCCTTTGGGCGCTAGTTCCGGTTTTGCCTAAAATGATCAACAGGGTAATACGCAAATACCCTTTAAAACACTTCAGATTGAATACTATTTAATCCTTCTAACCTTATAGAAATTTTCAAACTGTTTTAAGTAACATATCTGTAGCATTTATATTTTAGGTTTTACAAATTGCAAATTGACTTCCTTTCGCCTCATATGATTCTATTCATTTGAGATTTTGTGTTAAAATTCAACTTGAAAATACCTTTAACTTGGGATATTACACAAATCTGTAGTGCTTGCACTTTTGTCTGGAAATGATGTCCTCAAACACAATCATTTGTGCCGAGTTTTTCCCTACATTAGTGCATTCGAGAAGCTAAAAATCAATTTCACTTTTTAAACTGAGTCTTAATAGTGTTTTGCGTGGAATGGAATATACAAAAATGCGTAGAGTAACACGCAAAATATTTGCTTATTATTTGAAATTGGAAAATTATGTATCATTAAAAAATCGTTTCGTTCTATTTCATTATACTTTAATATTATTTAAATTACAACAATTTATTTTTATTATTCCTCGCCATGAATAATAAAGTCATTAAAACATGAGAAGGCGAAATATGTATCGCATGCTTAAACGAATGTGATTAAGGTCTTAAGAGCTAAAATAATCTTCGAGATTCCTATTCTTGAATATTTATATATAAATAAAAAAAAAAAAAACATTAATGCATGTAAGTGATTTTATCACGCTAATTATATCAAATTTTTCTGGAAATTTGATTAACTGTGGATAGGATCAGATTATTGATATGATTAAATAGGTAGGCATTCTTTGTCAAGGGAAAAGAAATAATTGAACACACATGTTTAAACATTCGGCCTTTAATTTTTCAACAAAATACAATTATACAGCAAATAACGCAATAACAATTTCTGATATACATTCAATAAATACATTTTTCAATTTAAAATACGAATCCTAAAGTCTACTTAGTTTATAGTTGGATAAGAATAAATCATAAAAACGTTGAAAGTTGTTGAAATTTCTTGATATCTTTGGCACAAATGAGTTCACTGTCACTTCCTCTGTAACTTGTTCTTTTGCCATTTCACATTGTTCTAGTTTCTTTGTTCTATAGCAGCAAATGACAGCTTTTTACTGAAGCGTTGTCTGAAAAAACAGCAATAAAAAAAAAGGGTATCACTGAAAAAGGTTATATAAAAACATCATATAAATTTCTTGCTTTTTGTTTTATGATAGTTCAAAAGTATTTTTACTGTGTTTTATTAGTATTTAGTATTTGATATCATATATAAAATGCCTATTCCTACAGGAAACATAGAATTTAAGAAAACAAATACTTTCTGACGTTTTTCAAAAGTTTTTAGAGTTTTCTGACTGTTGGTTAATTCACTTCTTATGGTCTGATAAATTACATTTATACTTTTCATTGGTTTACTTGTGACTCTTTTTGAATCATGTTTGCCGATCCTTTTAGTAAGTGTTAGTTCTTAAAAATTATCTCTATATTAAAAAAAATATCCGTCGCCTCTGTTTCAGAGTTTTACCGCTATGCACGTTTCTCTATCATAACGTAAAATCTACTTAACTAGGTGGCTCCGCCCTCTGCTCGCTAATGCTCACCAACCCCAGGGATTGCTACTCAATCGACCATTCCAGTATTATTATTATTATTATTATTATTATTATTATTATTATTATTATTATTATTATTATTTTTCTTTTCTTTTTTTTTCTTTAATTCTAAATGTTTCGGAAAGGCAATAAACACAAAAATTTCTGCTCAAAGCACGTTTCCTTTTTTTTAAATTTGCAATCAAAGTTCCCCTGTTAGACGTTGGTGAGAAAACGATTCATTCGGCTTGAATTGAATGTGACGTCAAGAAATCTCAAACATCTTGGCATGAAATGCAGCAGCGGAAACCAGTTTTGCAAGTTTCTCGCAAATCGCGCCAACCTGTACGGGATATGGCAATGGTCTACCAAATCAATGCCAACTCTTTGGCAGAAATCTCACAATAACCATAGAAACGGAAGGATTTCTTGACGTCACAGATTTTGTTGAGTGTTTTGATTGGACTTGATTTGGTTCGGTTTGGGGGCATTTTCTTTTCTTAATATTTAAGTAACTAATTTTTTAAAAGAACTTTTGTTTAAATATTTGGAATAAGAAAGAAATTCTTCATAAATATAAACTAATTTCACTCGTTTTAAAAAAATGCTTTGTTCGCCTCAAAGTGAGGCATTTAAAATATGCCCTATCAAAAAGCTATTTCAATTGCATAATCAAGACAATTCTTAAAGAATGATATTGTGCCAAGAAACTGAAAAATTGGACTAGTTATGATGAGCTATAATAATTATCCTACTGCTTATGTCGAGACGTGTTAAGAAGGGACAGTGTGGCAACGTAGTAGAACATTTCTGGAAAACAATAAAATAAAAAGTTTCTTGCACATATTCAAAAAATATCAGGTATTTCAATGAACAATTAAAATTTATGGATTGATTTCGCATGAAGAGCCAAAATAATTAAAGTTGCACATTGAAATTTCTTAACGATAAGATTTCTTCGATCATAAGCAATTATATATTTGCATGATTTTTTTTTGAGATGCTTAAAAAATGATACAATAAAAGGGCAATTATTCGACATTCAATCAACCTTTAAGCTCAATCAGTCGTAATTTTTTGAAAATCAAGTTTGGCAAAAAAATTGCCTCTATTTCGCAATTTTTTTTTTTTTAAATTTAATTTGAGATTTCAAAGTTGAGTGGGGGTATTTATTCTTTATTTTGACAATTTTTAAGTAATGTAATGTCATAATAACTGAATTTGCACTGATTAGAAATGAATATAGGTACCTCTTGGCGACTTTTTGAAAGCACATGATTTATCGCAGAATGTAGTAACCCGTTGACTTGGTTTTCAGGGAGCCCTAGTGACCGTTTGGATTTGACAACGCAGCGTTTTAACGCCATTTTGGATTTAGCAACACAGCCTTTTGACTTCATTTTCAATATGACGGCTTTTTTTAAAAGTCGCCAAAAAGGCACAGTACGGTAAATCACAACCTGAATGAATACATAATTATAAAAGTTATTTTTAAAAAAAAATTGCGGTTTATCCGGAATGCTGATATTCTAATTCAATCTACTGTGAATTTTCAGCATAGAAACCTTAATATTCTTTATAGAAATTCCATGCTCAGTTTTTATTGGTATATAACCGGAAAGCGTCCACAAAAAATTTGGGGAAAACTTATAAGTAGGGTACGGATTCTGCGCCAAGAATTGTTTTCATAAAACCGCACCAAATTATGGTATCCATAGGCAGTTCACTTGTTATGGAAAAAAGAGGACGGCGGCTGCCATTTGTTGGCGAAAATTAACTTGACGCTGAATCCGTTATGTACTTTGAATTTAAATGTAAATGTATTGTGGTTATTTGTCGAATTTAAACAACTCTGGGTTGTTTTAATTGTATAAGATAGAAAGTTTTGTAGTCGAAATTCAATTATCCACAGCATCAGTAACATGTTCAAGCAGATAAATTTTTGGAAAAGTCTAGTTTATCCAGAATTCTAATCCAAAAGAAATTTACACATCTTGCATCTGTTTATTACGGCATCATCTTAAATATTAAATCAATACCTTTTAAATAGTCAATAATTTTTATCAGTAATAAGAAACACAAAATATAGCTAATCCAGCGAAGCTGCTGCCAGATGTATCCGTCAAATTTCAAAAGAAATACTGTGATTGGCTGGTTTGTTGAATTTGGAAATTGCTGAATTAGAAGATTTGTGATTGGTTGATTGAAGTCGTTGCCATTCTGTTCACAGAAATACAACCGAATTCGGACGGCACGCAGGAGAACCATATAAATAGGTTTTAAAGTATGAAGTTTTGTACATTTGTAAAAAATGTTTGATAAAACTATTGTTAAGAAAATTTAGAGATGAAAACTTTAGTTTTTGAATAATTTTATGTCATATTAAACGAATTATGTTTTTGTATCCGCCAACTTCTCCAGGTAAAACTAATCACTGTAGAAATCTAATTTTTTTTCTGGTACTGACGTATATGTCTTACTGAATGGCTAAAGTCCACCTTTTCTTAAATTTCAATTTATTTTTGGAGTTATTAAATAACCAAACTTCAAAAAATTAAATTTCAAGCTCGAGAGATTGAGGGTTTTCTAAACAATACTTAAGAGTAAAGATTTTGTTTTACTATTGTTTTTACAATGTTATTGAAGTTTTAATAATTGTTGCATATATTTGTCATAAGTAATCCAAAATAATAAACTTTCAAATCTGGATGCTCACAGTTTCACCTGCAGGAAATCTAATTTTGTTTGTCAAAGTGCAAACATTTAATTGTAAGAATACGGCAGTTTTCACATAAAATAGAGGATATTGAGTCAATAATCTTTAAGAGAAGCGAGCTCCTGACAGACGTTAACGATCAGGGGGTGGAGTACATGGTTTTAAAAATTGAAGTTATATCAGTAGAAATATTTAAAACCACACATAAAATATATATCAGTTATATTTCAGCAGTTCCAATAATTTAATACAGATAAATATTCGAGGATATTCCTTGCCCTAAATAGCCAAGGACAGCCCTTGTCCTAAATAGCGTAATAACTAATTAAATTTTGATCTTATGTTACATACTTAGAATTTTATATTGTCACTTTATGGTGTTTAATTTCCAAATAACGTTGCAATGTGAGACGATTTTCGATAAAATGTAAATCGATCAGTCGTAATATTGTTAGCATTGCCAATTTGATAGCGTTAAAAGAACAAAATATAAATTGAATAATCTTCGTTTCCTAGAAATATGAGCCTTTGAGTAGATCAGTAGAGTGAACTTTTTATTATTACTATTATGTATTACTCTCAAATGTTTTATGCCAGCTATCTTTAATGACAGAAAGACTGTTTTTGTATGTAAACATGCAATTTATTTATTAAAATTTAGTTTGTGTCATATCATTTATTAAGTTATTTTTCTGTTTCAAATAGTTTCCTTATTTCTTTGCTTATTGTTTCATTTTAAATGTTCATTTTCAAGTTGAGATTTTATGTTAGACGATACTGGCTGAAAAATAAGTAGTTTTTATACAGATATTTATTAGTTTTAATGGAATTTTCATTTATCTCTACGTTACATAATATTTTGACTACATTTATTGAAAACCTTTATGTGAAAAATATAATTTAACTCATGAATATGATTGAGAAACTACACATTGATGAATATGTTAGTAAAATATAGTTAATTGAATATTTTTTTTTTATCTTTGAGTACTAAGTGAGTATTTTTGTACCTATAAAAATTTTAACAAAGGTAATAGTAATTAATGAATTGAACTATATGAAGAAATATAATATTTTCGATATTTTATCCATACATGACGTGATTTTTTTTATAAGAATTAATTATTTTTGATACTAAAGTTCATATTTGAATTTTAAACTCCAAATTTTCATATAATTTATGATAAAATATTTACAAATAAATAAATAGTTGCAATTTTCAATACAGACATAAAAAACACAATTCTGTATTTCATTTACAGATTCTGATTTATCTGGAAATGCTGTACTTTATGTTATGAATGTAAATTTGATTTAAATATATATTTTTTACTCGACCAACCCAGTTAGGCCTTGAACTTGTTGTTGGTTGTCAAGTTTGTAATTGTATATGGTAAATATATATATAACTGAAAACTTAAAATTTCTGTAAAACTGTATATATATTTATTAATTTATTTTGTGATGTCACAATTCAAATTCTCAAAATCTATAGGTCATTTACCATCACAGAGGTAACTTTTAATCCTCATTATAACTTTTTGCAATTATATTTTATGAATAGTTCAAATTTTTAATTTTTTTTTGTTATTCGGATGGCAGTCATCATCTTTTCTTACGAAAATTTTTTAAGATTCAAACAGTAGTTTTCGAAATAGTTTTATTGCTAATGAGTTGATGTTAATGATTTTTTTATGATTTCTTAAATTTCAGTTCTTTTTATTTAATAAGAATCCCTTAAATAAAAGGAATCCTTCAAGCGTGTATTAACAGTTGAAAAGGATGCTTAGTTTCATTCAAATAAACAGAAGGTACGTTTGAGGCAAATGAAAGTAAGGAAATGTTAAAAATCATTTAGTATAAGTTTCCAATTATTTCCAGAATAGATTCAAATTATATTTTTTCTTATTAAAAGAGTATTTGTAAAAAACAAAAAAAGTACCTTTTATTCAATTTGAATGTTATGTTATGGAAAAAAGAGGAGCTGAAATTGCCGTTTTGTGTTTTAAATGTTCTTATTTATTTCCAAGATCTTAATAAACCTTTATTCATACGAACAACACAAAAGTAAATTTAAATAATTGAATATGGATTATCTTTACAGCTGTAAAATTATCAACTAAAGGACGTAAAATCTTAGAAATCGGTGCAGTGAAAGAATACTAAAATTTAAATCAATTTACAAGGGATTTTACAAGAACTCAAACTTAATTATGTAAAGTATCTTGTAATTTGTTTTAAGAGAAATATCATTTGTGGATGAATCGAGTATGCACGGCTGTAATTATATTAAAGAATATCTAGAACATGTAGTTTTGTAGCTTAAATATAAGCAAGTATTTCAAAGTAGTGGCTTATGAATAAACTGGCATTTTGTAAGTTTCATAAAAAAATCTGACTCAAATTCGCTTTCTATTATCATTACTATTGATATGAATAATTAATATTTATGCCATTTTTTTAAAAATGCTAATTAGTAATTAATATTAGCTTATGGACACGAAAAATTAGTTTTTGGTCTTATTACAAAGCTTCAGAATCCCCACCATCCCCACGAATAAATACATTTTAAATATACATTTTATTTGGCAAGCATTGAATTAAGTATTGAATAAATTTGATTTTACCCAATATATTACGAGAGAAAGTAAAAGTTACACGAAATCTTCTTTGGAGTATTAAAGTAATGCATAGGAACATTTATAACAGTAGCAGTTAATTATAGCCGAGTTCTCACAAAAGAATTTTTTTTCAAAGGTACATGCCGCCTATTCAAACGTACATGGGATATTATGGTACATACACAAATATTTAGTAGATTTAATGATCTGCATGTAGGGCATATTTGTTTCATTTTGATCACATTATCAATTTATAACTATAACGTGCAATATATATTAACGCAAAACAAAAGTTATGAAGATTATTTTATAGCAAGAAGTTGCATGATACTATTTCCTTAAATTTTCTTGTCATATATATTTTCCTCTCAACTACCTAAAAGTAAAAATTTGAAATTTTCAATATTTAAAAGTTTATTAATGCTATCTGAGTATTTAATTTATAAAGAACCGTGGGAATTAGCTACTGTTGAAAATATATTAAAAATACAATTTTGTTTTTCAGACATTTTCAAAAGGATTCATTTAGAACTGATCTGTAATCATCGTATGCCCATTCGGATTTATTAAAACGTAAAACGTACTTTTATAACAGAGTTAATATATTTTTAATGTCACATTTATTTTAAGTATCCTCACGTTTGTGAATGTCATTTTGAAATATGGCTAAGGAAACATTGATTCAACACTTCCTCAACTTTCCTGGAACATTTCAAATATGCTCTACTTTTCCTGAAACTTTAGCTGACATTAAAATATTTTGGAGTAACATTGATATGTACACGTGTTAAGTAATTATGTACGATAAGCAACAGAAATATTGCCTCATAAAGTGATCAAAAACTGCTGAAATTAGAATTTATTTGTCATTAAATGTTTGATGGTGCAATATATTTATTTACGATAAGCGAAATATTTGACATTCTGTATAAAAGTAACTTCAAAAGCGGGAAATTCGATTTAACAAAAGGCAAGAAAAATAGAATAGAGGGGATATTTCATATCAATAGGATACCATTTACACGACAAACATTTGAGCAGGAAAACTTTTTATACATTGACAATTCTCAAACTGTCATTGGGACATATATTTTCAAAATGTTTGGTTATATCGTTCTTTTATATGTATGCATATGAAATGAGGTTTTTATATTTAAAATATATACAATATTTTGTATTTAAAATAAAAATTTATGGTTTTCAATAGTTTATACGTAAAGTTTATTCTTCAAATTCTTCGTTGAAAGCTGAGCTCTAAAGTTAAGTGCTTTAGACTTACATTAAAGTTTTTGCAGGAATATTACTCCAGATTTTAATTTTTTTTTTGTAGTTGAATTTATTTGAAATATAGAAATGTATAAAACATTTCATGTAATTATTGTTAATTAGAATACCACCCCTCACAAAAATATATATATATATATATATATATATATATATATATATATATATATATATATATATATATATATATATATATATATATATATATATATATATATATATATATATATATATATATATATATATATATATATATATATATATATATATATATATATATATATATTCAAGGAAAAACTTCTTAATATTCGCATTTCGTTTGCATATATTTTGCTATGGTATTGTAAGCATAATTAATGAATATAATTGTTTAATATTATTTCTTGTCTAGTTTCTTATTATATATAATTACTAATTTATTAAAAGCAAGTATATTTATTTGTAAATTTTGCACTTCGTACTTATATTATTATTAAATAAAATCCTTTATCATTCACTTTAGTTGCTAGAACAAATCAATTTACAGTAATTTGATAAACAATTTTTAAATAAATATTTCGTTTTCTAATTGCACTAATACATAATTATATCTTTAAATGTTTGACTAACATTATTCACTATAAGTAAATCGACCCATACTCTGATTCAAACAATATAAAAAGTTCACTTAATTAGTGTACTTATTTTAAAAGCTACGAATTATTGAATACATTAAAATAAATTAATTGAACAAGCTTACAACTTAGAATACATATTTACGCAAATAAATGATAATTCTAACAAGGTGTGTAATAAAAAAAAAAAAAAACCTTACCGAACCAAAATTCGAACAAGCTATACTCGGCTTTCACTGTCATGTGACTCGAGTATTTTTTAATGATACACCATTGTTTACTAGTTGATGATCCACAAAGAGCTTTTTCTAAGTTAAAAATTAGTAATTTATATAAAATTTTATTATTATATATTTGATTTTAGGATTGACGTTAACTCAGTATTTATGCATTTGTAAAAGAAAGTTGTTATTTGTACTAATAATTATAATGGTAAAAATATTCAGGTTCATACAAATGTTTCGAAATCTTATAAACAGAACTAGAAGTGCTAATGATAGTTTCAAGAAAGAAAGCAAGATGGATAAAAATAAAGCCAACACTGACAAGTAACAAGTTGCACTAAAAGTAATGGAAAATAAGAGGCTGCCGAAAAACACATTGAGAACAAAGTAGAGCTTTTATTGCAATGTATGCTACGAGAAAGATGTTGAAAGTTACGATACGTAGTGAAATGTGTGAAACTTATGTCCATAAGGATTGTGTTGGAATTTTTTTTTTTTTTAAGTCGCCAGAGTTAAGTTTATATTTTTGTTTATGTTTGTTAACTTTATTTCTTTCATTCTGCCTAAATGTCACAAATATTAAATTATACTTTTGTTAAATAAAAATTTAACATTTTATTTTTTAAATATAATTATTTTATCCAAATTTTATATATTATGGAATAAAAAATAACTTTGTAATTTCATGAGATTAAAAACAAAGAGGGTCAAATTTAGTATATATGTTGGCAATGTAATTCAGTGGTGATGATTTTGTGAAACCTATCTTTTGACAAATAAAATCTATAGCTAATTGATTAAAGTTTAATGAAGCATATAAATATTCGAACTTGTTTGAATGATAACTGATACAGAAATTACCATACCTTAAGTGGACTATAATCTATAATACTATTAGACGGGTATATTATTTGTACAGTTTAAAACTAATTATTGCTTCCTCTCAATTTTGAGAAGGAATAATATTTTATATGCAATAAAACATCATGAATAAACAATGGCTTGAATAAATATATAATCACAAACATTATTTTAAATATTCGTTTCAATTAAGCTTTTTGTAACATTTCCATGAAAAAAACATCACCTATCTAATTAATTTATGAATTGTATTTTAATTCTTTTTAGTTTTCTTCAGCATGATCTCTTTACTTAACCTAGGGTTTAGTAATCGTAATTATGTTCCATGTAAAATAAACTGATTAATTTAGAAATTGGTTTTGCTTACTATTTGAACAATAATTTTAGATTAAGAATAAATGCTAATAAATCTAGTAAGTGCATAATCCCAAGTAATTTGATACTTATCATATTGCCCATAAGTTGAAATGATTTCGGAAACACGCCAATTTCAAATAAGCTTCTATTTACCTAAGAATGTAATCAACGGTTTATTTCTCAATGATTACGCTTTCGTCGGTTCCATTCAGACACAGAATGTAATCGTAATTATGTTTCAAAATGAATTCTTCTGTAGAGTGAATAGGATGAAATTAACTCCAAGTATGGCTTGACTTCCTGCTTGATTGCCAGCTATTGCAATAGCGATTGCACATTCTCTGAGAGTGGAACGACCTAACTTAGAAACGCTTGAATTTTCACTTGCTTCTGTTGGTATTAAGTATGCTAAAGGACAATTATAAAATGTTTCTAGACTTGAGAAGCATAGTTTATGCATTGAAGTTTGAGTATCAATCAATGTGACTTATACAGTGGAACTTTAATGGATTAAGTAGATTAAATATTATAGAGTACAGTTGTAGTAGGTTAAATAACTTATGCTTCTCAAAGATTTTCTTTTATAATGGTATTTTTATAAAAATGCAATAATTTTAACATCTTTCCTTGTTAATTATTTTTTAAATAGAAAAAGTGTTTTAGATGTGATTCTGAAATTTTCTGGAAAACGATATTTTTGTTAAATTAAATCCAAATATAACATGCTTAATAGGTTTAATAATTAATTGCTAAAATTCAGTTTGAAATATGGTTATTTTATTACAGCGAAATACTTGTGTACTATAGCAATTAAAAGGTTTCCAAACAACGAAACCAATTTTGAAATATTTTATAATTTTGCTTATATTATATTAAAAAGCGCTTATTCTGTATGCTGTATAATGTTAGAACAGATTTTTTTTAACTAGTTTAACCTGATATTTGGAAATATAATATGTAGGAATGCAAATGCCATAAAATATAAGTATTTAACACAATTTTCTGCTATAAATCATCAAAACAAAAAACTTTCAATAAAAATATTTCTTAAATAAATAATTGTAATTTAAACAATTTTTTCATTTATAGATATTTTGCGAAAAAAAAAAAAAAAAGTAGTTGTAAGGTAAAAAAGTAAACCGTAAGAGTGGGAAAAAAATCAGAGGCGGATTTGTAGTCTCGCATTGTTTAAAGAGACTATTAAATTTGAGAAATAAAAAAGTTGTGATTTCTTCACTTACAAAATCATTTACTCCTTTCCTCTCTTCTCGAACGTCTCAAACCCCGCCCGGTCAATCTCATCAAAATTCCTCTTGTCATAGGTCTCGAACCCGGCCCGATCAATCTCATCAAAGTTCTTCTTTGCCAATGCCAAAGTGCTTCCCCTGCCTCTTCCACCCCTTTTAGCAAACCCAGTGAACCCAACATTATCAATCTCATCAAAGTCTCTTTTGCTAAGTCCAAAAGTTGCACCACCCAGCGAATCAAACCTCTTACTCTCACCAAACGCCATCCCGGTCAAAGTATCCAGCGTGCGTTTTGGGTAATGCCTGGACAACTTAGCCTGTCTTGCCATCTCGAGAGCGTGCAAGACTGCAACTCCTTCCACGGATTCCAGAGATCCTAAGAGATCACCACCGGTCAAGCGATCAAGGACTCCAATGACTTCTCCTCCCCTGAAGTTGTCCAGGTACTGACCACTGGCGAGTTGGTCAAGGGACCTCACCATTTGGCCGTTGGTGAGGGGGTCCAAGATTCGGAGGATTTCGCCTCCACCAAGGCGGTCCAGGCTCCTGACAGAAATTAGACTGCGGATTACGTCTGCGCCGTTGAAGTCGAGGTGCGTTGGTTTGAAGGACTTGTCTTCTCGGGCTAGTCGAAGTAGGTTCTGTCTTGATCCGCCCTAGATGGAAGGAGATATGCTTGTATTAGTTGACAATTTAAAATTATTGCATGATTGTATTAGAAGAAGGAAACCAATTGTTAGAGATATAACATAGCACTTTAAATATTAGTCAGTTCAAAAACGATAATTGCGCTGGAAAGTCATCTACTAGTATAATAACTCTTAGGTCTTAAAACAGATATTTAAATGGTGAAAAGGCATCTTTCAAAAATGTAACTTTTGTAATAAAACATTTAATAAAATAACTAGGCACCTCAACAAATAACTCTTTGCTGATAAACGCCATGACTACCAAAAGAGTAAGGTAAGGCCTCCCACTGCTACGAGCAAATATACCATGATTACAGTCAATTTCTTCAGTTTAGCTTTTTCCTGAGATTGAAGATACAACAACAATTGTTAGTCAATTTTTTTTTTTTACAAAAAATGAGGACTTATGTATTATACCATCAACCATCTTTGACAAAAACTTTCTCAAAATGTGTGACGGCAAAATGATAAATGCAAGTTTTGCGGGATCTACACTAAATTTTCATTGTCAAAGTGAAAATATGTACGCACCGAATTTCCATTTTTATCATCTCCGCTCTGAAAAAATACAATTTCCGTTTCCCACAGAACTTTTTATTTGAATAAAATGGATTTTTTTAAATCAGTGTAGTGTTGTGTTACCGAATGCTTCAGTAAAAACAGAGTTACACACAAAAAAAAAAAAAAAATAGCAATTTCTTTATTTTTAATATTTCCTGACAAAAACAGATGCAGTCATTGATGTACAACTCGCATTTTTCTCTTTACTTCATTTTTTTTTTTTTTTTTGGTGAATCAGGAAAAAAGGTTTCATTGCAACTTCGTTAGCAATTATTTCATCAATCAATCAACAATCAGTTCCAAATAAGAAATTTAAAATTTAATAAATATTTTCAATTTTTGAAATACTTAGTTTTGATGTTACCGTTGTTAAAGTAATAAATTATGTGTTTTAAATGTTTGTAATGAACTAATATGATGTAGTCTAGCATTTGTGCACTCTTTAGACTAGATGCTACCTTATAATTGAATACATTACGTTTATTCTTGTAAGTATTATTTTAATCTAACGTTTTAGAATCTGAATTCAGTTTGTGTTTGTTTAAATTTGCCTAGTAAATAATAACTAGTTATGAAACAATGAATAATTTTATGATGCTTGTTTTTAATATTATTTTTTTAACATTATGTACTTCGATGAGTATCTCTTATATATCAGAAACAAGTTATAAAATTGTATTTTTTTATAAAATAAACGTAAATAGTGTAAGTATTTGTAATTTTGTTTAATAGCATATTGTATTTATTATAAACTGGAATTCGAATTAACGATATTTTTTTCTGACGTAAAAGTCAAATCTAAAACTTAACAGTCAAAATTATAAATAAAATAATACAGTATAATACAGTAATTTTCGGAATAAATAATAAGTAATAAAAGTTAGATTTTAAAAGAACTATACCAAACTATTAGATGCTATTTTCTAAACTTGAATAAGTAATTATTTCAAGAAATGTATTCCAAATTATGAAAATTTTACCATAACATTTTTATTGATATAGGTTCTGTAGTTTTAAAGTTATGAAAGGACAATATACAATTTCACCAGACACTATCAGTATTTTAGTGTATTCAAATTTTGATTTGATTTCTTCAACATTTTGAATAATAATTTAGGTACTTTCCTTGCATGGTAGAAAGTAGAAATCAAACAAAATAAGGAAAAGGATAATGGTAAAATAGATCACGTTCTTTAACGATAAAGTAGACTACGTAATGTTGTTCTACTTGGTAATTTTCAGTTTATGAATTAGCTTAATTTCAAGTTCATCAAGAAAGATTCCGCTACGAGTTGAAATAGTTCCACCACTCTAAAAGTACATTTGGTATCCATGGTTGCGTTACTTGAGGCTAATGCTGTTTTAGGGTGTGAAATAAATGCTATTTAGGTAGAAATCTCGTCCACTTGAGTAAGATATAGATGAAGTCTCCCTATTATTTAAGTACATTAAGTTTCATTTAAGTGCGTTGTCGTCCAACACTTATGTTCAAACAACTTTAATGGTGTTTTTAAAAATCATCTGAAAATTGCTAAATAAAAAATTACATAAATATCAAATTAGAAGTTGTAAAAATGGAACAAAATCTAACTGGAATTACCAACAGCGACTTTATAATTTTCGTTTATGCATATTTTAAGATTTGCTTCTACTTGAGCATGTAGTTATAGCGTATACATTTTTATATGTTCTATATTATTTTTCTAAGATATTTTCAGTCTCTAAAGTTTATTTAATTATGTATAATTTATTTTACTTATCTGCAGGTAACCATTTAAATTCGTGTGCTTTGTGTAATTTTCTTGATGTTAATTTTGTTCTTTTGTGAAATTGTTTACAGAAATATTTTCTATGATAACATTGCTTACGATTTCTTCAGAAAAATCATCTACATTACTGAGTTTTTCTTTTAAACTGTTAAGATGCTGTAGTTTTGATGTTAAGCACATATTATTCTGTAGAGATTTTTGAAAGAAATAGTCGTTATTTTTTATATTAGAGATAAAGCAACGCAAAATTTCAAAACTGGAAAATGTTTTGAAGTTTTTTTTTGTTACTATTTGAGATGTTTGCTTTTGAAATCTTTTTGTGATAAGGTTGGATTGAGCGCAAATATTAGAGAAACTTCATTTAGATACAAAGTTTTTTTTAAAAAAAGAACTTGTCTCAACGTAAAATTTCGTATGAGTTGAGAACAATTTCTTTCAACAACACTCAAGATTATTTTAAGAACTTAAAATAATTATAATTACATTCTCTTAATTATTGCTATTAAATAAGCTAAGTCAGTTTTATTTTTATTTTATAAGATGTTTCAACCAAATTTGAACATTTCTAACTCAATCATTCAGAGTACATAAACGCGGTTGGAGTAATTTTTTTGCAGGAAAATATCAACATATGTAATGATTGAAAAATAAATACAACTCTATGTAATAACTTGAATGAATAATTGGGAGTTATTACTAATGTACATAAAAATAACCGCGGCCATCCAAAGTTTGATGGATTGTGAAGAATTTAAAATCCAACCTAATTAAAAGAATGCTAAATCATTAATTTTTAAGCTTTTAACCAGACATATTCTCTGAATAAACTGAAATAAAAATGTAGGAAGGCTATTAATGTGATTGACATAGGCACTAACTACTAGAACTCTATTGTGTCTATAAGAAATCTCTCACTACCAATTTTATAAAAACTCCAAGATTTTTTTTTTTAATAAACGATAAAATAACATCTACAAAATCATGTCTAATCTTCATTAGAGCAATCTATAGTCCATGCAATCTTGAGGGGTTGACTATTTGGCATAAGAACTCACTTTACTGTAGTTAAGAGTGTAAGAATAATCGCCTCGCCAACTGAAGACCAACATATAGAAAGTTTTTGAAAATGTCTTTGACAAGATGAGGCTGTCTAAACAAATAAGAAAGAAGAATTCGGCACATTTTCAATGTACTTATGAAAAGTGTGCGAAATTGAATTTGATAAGTACAGCTTAGAAACACTGTTAAAATTACCGAAGGGCACAACTCAGCGTTGTTTATCTTCATCAATAAGATATAAACATATTGGAAGCTAACATTACTGGAATGTCTTAAAAGGGTTATTTAGAAATGTAAAATGTTTCCTCTTTTGGGAAGTGCTGGAAAAGGAACAAGAAATATAGTGCAGCAACATTAAAAGTAAACACTCATTCCGATTTTTGACATTATTACTAAAACATATTTTTCAGTATTTTGAATTCTTCCAGAAGTTGATATTTGTAGAAGTTACATTAAAAGACAATACATTCGTAAAATATGTGACATGAAAGAATAATAAATGCAGCATAATTCTTTTTTGGGGACTGATAAAGCTTGCGAGCAAAATAGACTCCAGTATATTTCAAGTTCATTACATATAGAGCAATTTTTATTGCAATTTTATTATACATACTACACATTTAGCACCCCAAAAAGTACGTAGATGCACTTAAAGACCAGTTTTACAATTGAACTTATTTTTTTACCTTACACTATACAGTATTGAGATCATGTGAAGGAGTTTGTATGAAATTATATAGTATATTTGTTTGAAAAATTGCATTACTAACTGATATTTCAGTTTATTTTTAAAATTTTAGTAAAGCTACTAACAAGCTGAAAGAAACATAATTTAATATACATATTTTTGAATAAAAATGCAATGATTCATAATTATACATATGAGGACATTGTATAATATTTTCTTAAGAATAGATATTGTTTTGTAGAGAAGTTTTTTCAGCAGAGTAAAATATTATAAGAAATATTTAGGGAATTGGGATTTGTTTCAGTTTTCAAAGAATGCACATTGCACATATTTAATCAAGTTGATGTAAAGCAAATGATTTTTAATTTTATAATGATGAATTAATAATGATTTGTCTCAATGAAGGGAGTTTTGTGGCTTCGTATGAACATAGCGAAAGAAATGTATTCAAATTTCAAATTAAAACTGATAATATCTCAAAAAATATGTAAAATAAACACATTCAAAATCT
Source organism: Linyphia triangularis (assembly GCA_963978545.1). Taxonomy (NCBI): domain Eukaryota; kingdom Metazoa; phylum Arthropoda; class Arachnida; order Araneae; family Linyphiidae; genus Linyphia; species Linyphia triangularis. The sequence goes on along the minus strand of OZ021732.1, from coordinate 39,177,573 downwards.
TAAGTTTTATAAAAAGAAAAATTAAACTACGAAAAAAACACACAAACCCCCCCCCCCCCCCCCTTATTTTATGTTTAAAAGTACGAAATATTTGCTTGAAATCTATAAAAGAAGTTCCTTACTAACAAAAACATATGTCTGAATAAAAATGACTGAAGATTTTCATTTTACGCTGACATAAATATAATTATAATATTTATTAAGAACTGTTGTACATCAGGGACGACAGTGTAAATATTAAAGCAGAAAATATTTAAAAGAGACAATGAAATTTGACTGAGCTGGCTGCTTTTTAATATTTATGAAGGAATATTCTGAGGAGTGAGTATGTGTAAATGGAAAGATAAATATTCATCGTAAAATAAAACTTGAATTTATAAAAGAAATTGTCCCTAGATGATTGTAGGGATAACAGTTTATGAATAAATAAATAGAAGTAATGCTTAAAGTATTTTCTTTACATTTGTAAAATTATTGACTTAAAACTTTGAAAATTATTATCGAAATATATATGTACATGACAAATATGTATAACCTACAAAGAAATTGGATTATTTTAAACTAACTTACTTTAAAGAAATTAGTCCTTTACAGACACCTCAAATAACTATATTTACATTACTTTAAATTATTCAATATTGACTTAATTTTTAATACCAAATCTTTTTTATTTTAAAAATAATGACGATTTAATTTTTTTTTTGTGTATTTTTATTTTACATGTATTTCACTATGATATAGAATTTCCAGTTTTAAAATAATTTTTGACACTGTTTTTTAATTTCTATAAAATTCAATGGTATAAATATTAAAGTGATACTTTCATTAATAACTCTTTTATTAGAGTAGTTTAGATACTTGAAATATACATCAAGGAAACATTTTAACGTATCGTAACGATAAATGAAAAAACGAAGTTGCAAAATAAAATACAAAGAGTACTGTGGTTGGTATGTGCAAAAAATGGAGTACAATTAGTTTGAAGTTGCATTATTAGTTACAGTACATATGCTATTATGTTCAAAATCACACAGCTCAAAGAGTTGACCTTTAACAGAAAATATTATCTTACTTATGATCAGAGTTTTCATTTTTGTATTCTCATACTTTAGATTAGTTTTGGTATAAATTCTAGGCCAAATTGTCCATTCCCCCAACGTTTTAAAGTGGTGGTCGGTTTCAAATGCACTAAATCTTACTCTCAAGGTTATCTCATCAAAATTTTTTTACTCTTTGGTGTGTTTTTCAAGAGTTTAAGCTTCTACACTGAAGTTATTAGCGAAAAACTGATATTCCTTTAATTTTGAACACGAGTGTATGTTAATCAATTCCTACTGATATTGAAATATTGTATTTTATGAAATATACTAAATTATTTAAACTGAGAATGTTTTAATAATAGTTTCGTATCGCAAAAATAACTATTAAAATGCACAAAAAACTAGTTTTTTTTACACATTATAGTATCAGTAATGCAACAAAATTAGGTGGTTTATTTGAAACTTTTACCTGTACATTGATAACAGTTTTGTTGTATTTATTGTAAGTATTTTCTTTTAAAATGTATCAACTTAAGACTTGCATGTTCAAACTGAAAATGGACATGTAAAATCAAATAAAAAAACAACATGTAAAGTAAAACAAAACTATTTGTTAAATTTTAGTTATCTTTAACAGATTTCAAAATCTATCCAATTTTTTTTTTTTTTTTCAATAAACGAAATGATATATAATATAGAGAAGTAGAAAAGTTTTTACCTTTATTAACTGCCTTTAAAGGAGAAAATAAATTACTAAAGTATTTTCTGCTTACCATTAGTGATGCTACGTAAGAGTATGTTTTAGTAGTTTACTAGAAAAGTTTGATTGTTTTGTAAAGTGCAAGGGATTTATTAATAAAAGTTAAAAGGATCAACAATACGGGTTTGATGGATTTTGAATTAAAAAGAAAGAAATTCACAACGATATTCAATTTACACTCCCCATTATTATCTTCAATTTGTAAATTACTTAGTTAAATAGTTAACATAAAATACTAATAAAGTGAGCTCTACATACTGAATATCCTACATCGGACCAAAATATTTCAAGTTCTATAATTCAAAGGCAGAGTTAACTTTTTGTCCTTTATTAGAAAGATTTATTTCAAACAATTGGGAAAAGGGACATTCATAGAGATAAAAAGGGGATTTTTAAATATTATATTTGAACTTAGATTCAGAAATTATATTTTTAAATAAGCAAAATAGCATCGAGTTTCAACAAATAAAACTCATAATAAAAATATCGTTTGAAAAATCGTAAGAATATACATCAGTTTTACACGTATTTTAAAACAAAACTACAATTAACTCTTCAAAACAAGTCAATTCTGAAAAGAAAATTAATATTTGAACATTTCCTTTCATGTCCTCTGCCTTTACTAATTATGCGTGAACTTTCGTTTACCTATTCCTACATTAAATACCTTCATCAGAATCACAGAAACTAGTTATTCGTATTATATTTTGAATTTGTCTACACCATTCTATTTCAAAGAGGGATTTTAGCCTTCTATTTAACAATTGAAGAATTGTAAATTGGATTACGAATTAATTTGAAGTTGTCTTTGAGAAATTGGCTTGTCATTTATTTTCGAATACTTATTAATCATATTAAAAGATTATGGCAATATCATAATTTTTGAAGAAAATATAAAACCATTAAGATTTCTAAAAGAGATCCAAAAGATGTATAGGGAAGGGATTTATTTTGAAATATAAAATTGAAATAAATTAAGTATTGAACCAATTTTATTTTATTAAGTTCAAAATGCATGCATAACTACTTGAATTTGTTTTAGAATGTTAGTTTTAGATATCATGGACATTAAGAAACTAATGATAATGAAATAATTGAAAATATTACCTTGTTCTAAACTGAATAGCAATTTTAAAGTAGTCAGTTTCTATTCAAGTTTAAAATTAATAACAAAACAAGTTTCTATTCAATATCAGTATTTGTTTACCATTTAAGGCGTTTTGAAATATACTACAAGTTAATAATAAATATATTACTGCAAAACGCGTCAAAGTTGAAATAAATACAATTATTGAAATTATTACTTTTGTTTGTGAACGAAGTTTTCTACCATGAAACAGGTTAAAAGTGATTAACAAAACAAACCGCTCGTTTTTGTTACAACAGACTTATTAAGAATTACACTATCATCTGCAAGTATCGAAGATTTTGAAACAGAAGAAACCATAAGTATGTGGTTAAAAGAAAAACAGAGAAAACACTAAAAAGTCCAGCAAACGTATCTCAATCTTCAGAGGAATCAGATGTTTCTGGGAATGAAAATGGTACAACTGATGGTGATGATTAAAAGCTATGAATTTTAGGTGAGTAGCATATTTACAGAAATAAATGTAAAGATCCATATTCTGAAACTTCATTTTATTTTCTTATCTTTGAATATGTAAGTAAATATTACAATTATTTTTTGACTAAACATTTATTAAGTCATTCTAATAACAGTAAATGGAATGTGTCGTTTTCATATTCTGTAACATTAAAAAATATAAGCTCCCAAAATTTTTCTTGAGGACCAAGATAATTTCAGTGGTTGTCCTTAGGGAAATAATAATAATAATAAAAAAAAAAAATTAAAAAAAAAAAAAAAAAAAAAAAAAGATTTGAACCCTGGAAATATCAAATATGAGAACTTTTATTTTACTGTAAGCTTAGCAGAATCATATGATGCCAAAAGATGAAAAAAGAACAGTGCAACAAACACCATAATTACATCAATTGAGAATTAGAATTAAAATTAACAATAAGAATAAAACAAATCAAATGGGAACTTAAAATTAAAATGAGCAATTAGAATACAATGAATCCTTACGAACAATAGAACAATAACAGATTCCAATTAAAACTTGGAATTAAATTAAAATTAAACATTTCAGCAAAATAATGAATAGAACTACGGAAAAGAAATCCGAAATATTTTATTATTAATGTTGCATTGTATAGTCCTGCACAAAATTTTAGACTCAACACAAAATCAGTATTTCATAAAATAGTATTAAGACAGAAGATTTAATCTTTACATCATTTAATAATATGCACATAATACATTCAAAATAGAAATTTGAAAATGGAAAATAAATCTGTAGTGAATTAGTAGCAAAAATAACAAAAACGACAAAAATCCGTTGTCCATAAGGTTAGGCACAAATTAATTTTAAAATTTTTATAAGCAAATGAAAATTTTTAGCAATCATTTAGGCTTTCACGATGTTTTATCAAATTAATTGCGTGATAGGCCTCAGAGTTTTGTTTCCCCTTTAAAAACGCTAGAGAAGTTTGTCCGTTGAATCCAAATCCTCCCCAAACCCTGACTGAACCTACACCTTGACGTTGGCTAAACTGAGTTACAGGGTCTTTATGAAGATCATGCCAGGAGTAGGAAAATCTTTTTAGACCATCTAGATTTTTTTTCCATAACTAAAGACCACCTGTAGCCATTCGTCACTGTCTAAAATGTGCTGCTGAACCCAATTCAGTCTTGCTTCTTAGCGATGAAACAGCTAATACGGCTTGCGTTTAAGTTTAGATTTTTTAAAAAACTCGCATTCCACAATTCTTCTACGTGCAATTTTCCATGAAACTTTAATGGCAATTATATTTTTGATCTGATTTCCAGAGTAATGTTTATTTGAAGCCAGTTTTATAATTTCTTTATCATCCCGTTTGCTGGTCGTTCGAGGCCGTCCAGATTGTGATTTTGGTTGATATTGGTCCCCATGTGCTAAAACTCTATAAATACCTCTTTTGGAATGATTTAATGCAAATGAAAAATTAGAAATGGATATATCTCTGGCCTTTAACTTCCTAATTTTTAAAATCTCTGCACACGAAAATTGTGTAGATTTAGGCATCGTTATAACTAGTGAAAATTGCTTCAAACTTTTAATAGCAACTTAAATACACTCTCCTTTGATGATACGATCACTTCCTCTCAAGAATTTACAAAAATCTTACGTTTGTAACTATACTTTTGAGGAATGGAAAATTTGCAAAGTTTCATCTTGTTGATGTTAGATAATTATTTTAATTTTCACAGAATTTTTTTTACCTTAAACTTTCTCCTTATGGCTCTAAGAATATACATTAAAAAAAAAAAAAAAAAAAAAAAAAAAAAAAAAAAACTAGTAAAAATTAAATGAATACTATTACTTTTTCGTGAATTGCCTCTGTATCTAAACTTCTGTGAAGGACTGTATTTACAGAATAACAAGCACGGATAACTTACATTTAACGAATGGAACAAGTACATACAAGAACGTTATACCTATCAAAAATATAAAACCAATAAATGGTTGGAGGCATTTAAATGAAGAAATATACTGATTGAGAAATTAAAGATTGTATTTATATACACAGTACTTTAATATAGATTCATAGAGTCAAAATCTAGAGACGAATGCGCCACGTGTATTTTTTGATAAAATTAAATTATTTTAAACTCAGAAATATAATAGAACATGTTTTTGATTTTACTTTTTTTGAGCCCTGCAAAATATATTCTTCAGTTTTGAATTGCTTTTCTAAAACAGTGTTTAAGTGCATTACTTTTTATGAGTTTGTTATTATTATAATTTCCAATCTCTACTATGCTTGAAAGTATGTATAAAATAAATATTATAAAGTAACATACGAAAATTATAATCTATTCAAAACAAAAATTAGTGACATTCTTAATCTAAACAATTGCAATTAATTATTCCTAGTAAATTTCTTTGTAATTTGTTTCTGATTAAGTTTTGTAATGGTACAAACATTTTTTACAATTTAAAAAATTAATAAGATTCTAAAAGAAAATTTTTATACCAAACTTATTTAATCAGTCTATTACTATTTAATTTTGTATTTGATCACAAACAATTTTTTTTTAATAATTTCATAACTGACTTGGTAATGTTTGTATAAATATGATATTCCATTAATACTTTTCCACTTAAATATCATTTATTTCAAAATTTTTGATGTAAAATACTGTAGACATGCTCTTTTTTCAACAATATCAACATTTGTCACACATATTTGTCTTCAAATTATTTTCTAAAGGATTAGGTACAAAATTCATTGTTTTATGATTTTAAAAATGTTTTTTTTTTAAACTATAAAATACTGCTTTTTAATTAATTTGCTTTAATTAATAATGCTTTGTAATTTATTTTGAAGTATTATAAAAGTATTTAAAATAAAATATTGTATCCTTAGACTTTTAAAATTATTTCTATATTATTTTCTGTGTTTTCGATTTCCACTCAAACTAATTTCAGCGACTCTTTTAATTTAAAAAGAAATAGATAAAAATCTCTTATTGTTCTAAATTAACTAATTTCATATGCTTTATTAATTTAAGTATAATATTTTACAAAATTTGTTTTATCATTACTTAAATTTTACTGGATCAGTATAAAGTGACTACAAATAATTAAATAGTAAAATATAATAGTATATGCTAATTATCTTTTTTCCCTTCAGTTCTATTGTATGCTATATTTAATGTAAATTACTTTAATTGGATTAAATCAAATGTGTTCATTTCATGCAATTTTTATTAAATTTCTTTGTTCAATGATTTTTCAATGTCTTTTACAGGATTTTCAGTTGTAATATTTGAGGTTCATAAAAATAGCAAATTCCAATGTTAGTTTTTACATAAAAGGCTTTTTTTTATCATTTTAAATATAGGAATCGAAGAATTATAACAAAATGCCTTCATATTCTGTTACGATTGAGATTTCTCTTGTTAACAGCATGTTTTCTTTTCAGTTAAATCTAAAGAAGATATTAGATAAAATAAGATTAAATTGAAGTATCACAAACATTTATAAAAAAACTGAGGACAAGGTTTGTTTTTAAAAATGTTGAAGCTCACGATTGAGTATAAAAAATAAGTAAGCCTAGTAACGTTTAAACTATAAAAAAAAAGTTATATTTTTTCCTTTGATGAAATTTTTTATACAGAAAATGTTTATAGAAGAGAAAAACCATCAAAGCAAGTATTTTGTGATACTTTATGAACATTACAAGATGAATGGATAGTTAAAACTACGAAATAATTATAGACTTAAAGAACCCTAATCTTAGTGTAAACAAAATGACCAGTTAAAGATTCATTTTTGGTATTACTCACAATTAGTGGTTAAGACCAGTTATTGAGTAATATCTTATTAATTAACACTTAATCGAATTTGTTAATATTTTTCTAGTTTTACGACTTAAATACGATTATATTCAAAATGAGTTAACGTTTAAAATTCTTTTTATATAAAATATTTTATGCCTAACTTATGATTTGGTGACATATAAGCAATCAACATGCAAGAAGAGCCTCTGGATTAATTCACGAAGGTTTTGATTTTAAGAATAAAAGAGATTTGATAGCGATTGAGCTAGATAATATCACTTTGATTTTTTTATTGTCAAAACAAGAGAAGAATGATGTGTAATTTCCCCCAGAAAACACTCTTCGAAATCATTTTTTCATTTAAATTAGTAATCGTATTATCAATATCCTTCGATACAGAATTGCCTTTCCTTACATCTCGTGCGATGAAATATATAATAACACAAAGAAAATGTAGGAAAATTTAAAGTAATTTGTACTAATAGAGTATTTGCAATTAAATTACTTTTTATTTAATGTTTAGTCAAATAGATTTTAGAAGGTATTCAAATTCAACTGTATTAAAACTTTTCTAGTATATTTTATTTTAACACTAAACATTTAGATAAAATATTTGTAACATTTTTCACTTAACAGGTCAATTTATGATCACACACTAGTTTTAGAAAAGTTATTATTACGATTTTAAACAACTCATCCAATGAGCAATTAGTAATTCTATGGAATGTCTCGTAAAAGTGATTTAATCTAGTTTTTATAGGTTATTTTCAAAATGCATCTTCATTAAATATACTAGCTAAGCTTTAGGTAAAGCAATTGGGTGTCCCGAAAGTAAATACCAATTAAATATAATTGTCATAAAATGTGAACGTTCGTTTATTAAGATTTATACTCTTATGACTTTAAATTAACGTTAAAACTACCATCCAGTTGAAATTGGTTTTAGAATTATTCAGATTTGAAAATGGGCTTTTCCCTTTCAAGATTAAGATCTTTATGAAATCCTAGTTACATACAATTTTTAAAGAACAGTATAAATTCAAGTTTTAGTTTGAAATGAATTGTAAAACTACCAATTTTATTGTAAAAAGGTATATTTGACTTAAGGTCAGATTAGTATTTAAAAATGTATAATGCAAGGATTATATTAGTAATATAAAACTAATTTGCATAATGTGGCAAGTGTATCATTCATTGATCCCGATATATTAAAATTTAACATTAGGTCAAACGCAAAATAGGTTTAATTTATAAATGTTTTACATAGAAATACACCAGGCAATTATTTTTAAAAACTGCTTTTCACTTGAAAGGTAATTTACTTATAATATTTTCATTTCTACAAAAATCTTTTCAAGAAAAAAAATTATTTACTACAAAAATGTGCACTATTTCTACTAACAAAAGTTGAATTTTTACCATGATTAAATACTTAAAATTCAATTAATAAAGTTTTTTGAATTTGTACGTTACAATTAAAAGTTGATTCTTCAAACCAAATATAATTTAATCTAATATTTCTGTATTCGAATAGTTTTAATAGGGTTTACATTCGACTTTGGTTACCAGATAGAAACATTAGGTACATCTTTTATAATTATGATTTTATTATTACTTATAGTCATTTTTATTTTCTGGGTACTTATGCTCTCTTTTTGAAGTTAATCCAATTGCTTTGACTATATGATACAGTAAAAATGCCACAAGTAAAAAATCCCTATGAACTGTATATTATAACAAAAATAATTAAACAAATAATTATCTTGTCTTAAATGGTATATTTAAGTGTTTAAAACATATTTAAACAATGAGATAACAAAGATAAATAATTGAAAACACTCTCATATTTGTAATTACTTTAAAAGTAAAAACATTGAAAGCTAAGAGCAATTATCGCATTTATTCTTAGCACTTAGAAAATATATGTCACTTAAAAAAAAATTCGAATCTTCCGTAATTGATTTAATAACTTAAAATTAAGTGATCAAACAATTTGTGTAACAGCAGAACTATTAATAAAGCATGATTAATTCTATTTAATGAAAATGATACGAAAGTGAAGATGGCTGTGCCATTTTTAAAGCAATTAATTATTTCTGTGAAAATATTCGAAAATTTTATTGTGGTTTTGGTTAATAAAGACACTCAGAAATTAGGCTCATTTTATAGATTGTTTTCTTTACTGAACATGAATGACATTTCCTGAAATTTAATTTTTGATATTAAGTTTCATCTTTTAATTTCATTATCAATAAATATTTAACTATGCAGTTACAATTTAATTAAAGAAATTGTTTTGTCAAATATCGTATTTCTGTAAAATTTAATATGAATTTGCCATTTTAATGTAATTTTGACTAGCCTAAAAAAACATATTTACATAAATAAGTAACTTTCATATAATTGTCTGATAGGTTCAGATATATAATAAATGTTCATTACGCTACAATTAACTGTGAAAAAAAGTATTGAAGTAATTTTATGCATAAAAGCATTTAACTTTAAAAGTTTATCTGAGCTGCAGTCTTTATAATAAACATAAAATATCTTCAAATCTAAATAAATATTTATTAAAAATCTAAACATTTAAATAGTCCTTAATAACCCTAATTATACGAGATTATAATAATTGAATAGTTTCTTATTGGATTCTTAAAATATATTAGGTAAATAGCAATAAGATAATTTAACCTAATTTAGAATTTTTATATCAAACGGAATTTTGAACGTGAACAAAAGTTTTATCCTATGCTTTTAAAAATATATTGGAAAGTGAATAAATGCACATCAAATAAAAAATGACTATAGAACAAATCTGAAATGCAAATGTATTTAATAACTTCAGAAATATGATAATTCGGAAAGTCAGTTTCGCTAAAGATGAATAGTGCATAAAAATGGCTAAAAGTCACACGAATGCGAGAATTCGTCATTGGGGAAAATAATTAATGTGATAAAATTTTCTCTGACTAATATTATTAAGAAAGTACGAATTAACTGACATGATGATGCAAATTGATTATAGAATTAAGTGACAACTTTTATCTGGAAGGTGAGTAAAATTGAAATGCTTTGAATGCTTTTGAAATGAATAATTATGAAAAGATTGGAATTATTTTACATAGTACCAATTCAAGTGGCCAGTTTTTGCAGAGAAAGCTTCAATCGACGAGTTAATGCTCTGAGTATAGTAAAAACAAGCTTTAATACTATCTGTATAAATACAAATTGTATCATGAGTAAATTTATGTAATAATATTATTTAAAATTATATTTTATATAACAATATTATATAAAATTATATTATGTAAAATTATATAATAATATGATATAAAATTGTATTAAGTATTGAAGTTTGAAAGCTTACTTTTTTATAGTTGACAAAAAATTTACTGCCGAATTTCAAATAAAAGTTTACAGTTTTCTTTAAAAAAGACAAACAATTTAGTTGTAAAAAAAAAAAAAAAAAAAAGAACTTCAATTGATTCAAATCTCAAAAGAGTATAGATTTAGATAGTGGTCTTATAAATTTTTAATAAAGCGAAACACTATCTTTCAATGATTCCTTTCGGAGTTTTATTATGATGAGTAGTTTTAGTACTCTTGAAACATTCTACACGTTGAAAGATTAAACACTGATACATTATGAATGTAATAATAAAATTGAGGACCAATGTTACAAGAAATTCTCTAGTGAGTTTTGGTCTTTAGAAAATGAAACCCTGTAGCATTGTTTAAATGACTGTAATTCCCTAAGCGTTTTGCTGATAGTTTTTGTGAAAGGTTGCAATTTTGAAATGGACAAATGGGAAAGATGAGGAACCTTATGCATTATCATTTGAAATTGGAAATTTTTTTAAACTCTTACTCAATATTTAACATATTGCATAAAAAATGTATTTTACCTTTTACTCAACTGAATTTAATTACTTTGCGTTTTTAGAATTTATTTTTTGGAAACATGTTCTTGAGAAATATAACTTAAATGTATTTATTCTGAAACTGTTCTTCAAAATCACTTTTATCTCAGATATTTTACTAAAGTTTATTTGTTAAATTATCAAGCATAATTATGTGAATATTTTATTATAACTTCTACTCTTATCTGATGTTTAATTAATATTATAAACTTATCCTCTCGGAGATATAACTTTTTTAAACACATTCAAAAACCCAAATTGTATTATGTTTCAAATGCGAATGATCAATTCATAGAAGAAATTCAAAACAGGATGATCAATTCAAAGTTAAATAATAAACGAAGGAAAATATTTAAAGACATCTCTTTAAAGCAAATTTCCATATGAGTTTTATTCTTAGTTGTTATAATTTTAAGTTCTTCAATACCATGGAATGAAAAGCTATACAACACAGTACATTTACTACACAGTACAACAATACAATAACAACATAGTACTCAGACGTACATCTGCGATCAGCACTCGGACTAAAAGCTATAGTTGCAGCTCCTTAAATAATATCTACAAATGGCTATAAGAATATTCCATAGACTATTGCATAGGTACTGATGAGATGAGTAAGCAACGCCAAATTTCTTTAAATGTCAAGGTAGAATATTTAAGTTTATGATCATCAGAGTGTTTACGTTGTAACTCTAAGGAAAATTGGTGTTTTGCTACCATCTAGAATTATTTGATTGAAAATTGGATATTTTATAAACATATTTTATCTTTGAATATTCGTACATCCAGTGGATAAATCTGACATAATGTATTTGAAGGGAGTATAAAAGTAGCTATTTACAGAAAGTTTCCATCTCTTTAACATACTAATTTTAAAATTTGGTATACTTTTGAACAGCGTTTCCCAATCAGTGGCAAGCTACGGAGTACGTAAAATAGTCTCAAGGTGTTAGTGGAAAAATAAATTAAATGGTGGACAGTAATTGATATATTGGAAATAAGGGATGTGATAAAAAAGTTTTTGAAACAACTCAAAAAACGAAAAAGTATAATTAAATCAAAATCGTTTTAAGTTAAAATGAAATAAATGTTTTAAATCCAATTTAGGTACATATTTTATCGACAAGATCAATACCTGTTGATAGATAGAACCACCGGTTTTCACCTAGAAGTGTATGCAGATGTTTTAAAATTATATATAATGTGGGTGAGGTTTGGGTACGTGGAACAGTGATTATAGGTCAAGGGGTACTCAAGATGAATAAAAAGCATGAGAAACGCTGCCGTAGTAGTATTTATGTAGACATTGTTCTCTTCCTTACCTCATGAGCTTTAAATGATCATTCACATTTTAATACAATTCAAAAGAAGTCGACCAAATATAGGCATGGAGCCCAGTGAGGTTGCTCCGGCAAAAAGTAAACAATGGCCTTTAACTACCCCCCAAGGAATATCCAATTTTTTCTCTTAAAACCACCCCAATTGAACTCACTATATTCACCTGCAAACCATTCCATTCATTAATCTCCTTATTGTAGAGAAAATGCTTTCCTCTTCAACTGCAATTTAAAATTATGATCCTTCATTTTATTATCTGTAATGAATTCCAAATCCTCAGTCTCATTCTGGTTAATAATTTTGAATAAATGAATTAAATATCCTTTAATTCTTCTCTCCTCTATCGTGTGCATATTTTTTTTTATCCATCACTATATTAGAATGATGCAAAACCCTGAATCGTCTTTGTAGCCCTGAGCCGAACTCTCTACAGCAACTCAATGTCCTTTTTAAGATGGTGTGACCGAAATTGTATTGCATACTCAATAACTGCTCTAATACCCTATACAATGGTAGAATGATATATTTAGGTACCATTCTATCATGGTAGATTATATCTAAAGATATCATTCTACCATTGTACAGGGGATCATGCAATAGAATGATATCTTTTTTTTAGTAAATTCTAACACCCGGTAAGCCATTTTACTGACTGTTCTATACATTGTTGAGCCATTTTGAAATCTCTATTAACCAATATGCCTAGATCTTTAACAATAACCCCAGTGTTGATTTTAACACCTTTTAAATAATAAGAAGTATTTCTATCATTGTGCACCATGTGCAGAACCATGCATTTATTAATACTAAATGATATTCCCCATTTAACAGCCCATTCTGATATTTTGGTTAAATTACCCTAATATTGTATTATCTAGATTTTTTATGTATCTGTGGAAAATACTAACCTTACTAGTAATATTATCACTGATACCATTAATGAAAATAATAAATAAAAGAGGTCCAAGCACTGAATCATGTGGTACACCACTTTTAAATCGTTTGGAATATTTACCTTTCACTTGTACTAGTTGCCTTCTGCCAACTAACCAACTTCTAATACAATTAAAAGTAGCCCTCTGAATGCCAATTTTGTTCAACTATTGCAATAAAGCTTCATGTTCCTTATCAAATATCTTCTGAAAATCGATGTAAACAACATCAACACTATTTTTACTATCCAATTCCTTAGTTACCTCTTCATAAAAATTTATAACATTTGTCGTAAAAGATTTTTCCTATTCTGAACCCATACTGTTTAATTGTAAGCATGCTCCAAACGTCTAAAAATTTTATAATACAGATTTTTTTTTTTTAAATCAAAGTTTTAAAAATCTTGCAAATGGCAGTTGTTAAACTAATAGACAACGAATTTCTGAATCTCTTTTAGAATAATTTTTTAAAATAATACTCGAAATTAAAAGGTTTCAAAAGTAGCCAGTAAAACTTCTCCCAATTATTCTGCATACTAAACTTGAGCCTTATGATAAATACCACCTGACGCAGGAACTTTAAAAGGTTTATAAGGCTTTAAATGGTAAGTAACCTCTCGTAATTTTACAATTCTGAATTTCTAAATGAATGTTATCCACTTAAATATTATTTTCCATTTTGAAATGATTTTAAATTTAGTTTTATGAAAAGTAAAAATTCTGATCCAGAATGTTTTTTGTAGCTCAAAAAGTGGCAAAAGTTATAAACACGGTTAGATAGATATTTGTATATATTACTTGGTTGAAAAAATAATATGATTAAAAATTTATTAATTATAAATAATATGATGAGTATACGCATTAAAGCAAAGTGATTGCACAGTGCGAGAAACTATCTAATGATTATTAGACATTACTAAGAACTCTATAAATGTATGACTGAAGCAACGAAAGTAATCAAAATGTCCTAGTGATTTTCGTCAACTACTATCCTTAGGCAGTGTCTTGGTGATGATTTTTAAATATAAACTTTGCGAGGAAGCTGCTAACGTAGTCAAGCATGGTAATATTTCCATTTGGCATATATTTTCAAACGAAATACTCATAATGAATGACGTTTAGTATCTCCAATAAGAATTGTCACTGTAATATAACAGAAATATAGCTGCTGTTTACATGAATTCGAATGTAATTATTTTGAAATATAAAATTTCGAAGTGTAAATGCTTGATGAAACTTAAAGGGAACTTACAGAATTGTTTTGTAATTCCGCAAAATACTTATTCGAAAATAATTTTTTCCAGTGTTTTTTTGCAAAATAAATTTAATATCAGTTATTAATTCAATCTGGATAGTATAGAATAGTATACGCATGATGAGGGTTCTATTGATAGAACATGTGAAAAAAGTTTCGGATGCTGGATATATGTGTTTTATTCTAATTGAGGAAAGTAAAAATGGAAAATAGCTTTCAAATTAGTGAGAAGTTTTTAAAAAGGTTTTAAGTTTTTTTTTTTTTAAGAGGTCATACCGATATAGAATCAACTTTAAATAGCTCAATAAGAATCCCTTAATGTTATTTCATGTTTGGATGTAGCAGCCAAAAAATTTTAAATTATGGATTTATATAATTCTTTAATGAATTGTTAGTGATTTAAGTGATGACAAGAAAATGAACGACTAATTTTTAAAAGAAACATTGGTGTTTTATTCTTCAATTGTAAAATAATGAATGCATTTCATTCTTTTTTTATTCATTCACTAGTTCTAAAAGCTAAATATAAACGTATACCAAAAAGCAGGACGAAATTAAAGGAATTAATTGTTCGATCACTGATTTCCTCCACCTATATATTGTGCTACGCGACTATACAGTTTCTCATGACGTGTTTCTTAATATAGGGGAAGATCGGGATGGTTGAAACAGTGGCAAGTTGAAACAACTGCATTTAAACATCTGATTTTATTCATAGGGGGATATATTTCATAGAGGGTATAAAAGAAATGTGAAACTTGAGTTATATGTACGCAAAGAAGGTTTTTGTCAATAGTTCAGTATTTTAAAAGGAAAAAACTGTTTCTAATGAGGCAGAGTAAATTTTCATAGCTTCATGAGATATTGCATTTTGTCAAGTATAGACTTGTCAAAGTTTTTGATTTTTAAAATGCTTATAGTACACAGCTTGCTATTCACTTTTTTTTTTAAAAAAAAGCACACGTGCATGGCGCATGGTACTTAGTGTCTTGTTTAGTTAAAATGACAGATTGGGACAGGTTGAAAAAAATTTATGGGGATGGTTGAAACAGTGTTTCAACTAGTCCCACTCACAAACAAAATGCAATCACTTAAAAAGTTTTACGCAAAAAAATAATTAATGACTGTATAATGAAATTAAAGCAAATTATTTTGTTACTCTTAGTCGTCTACATTATGGAAGCTAAGAGTAAGCGTAATTATTTTCTGCTTTTTGGGGGCAAAACGAGAGGGAATATAATAATGCTACACGGGGCATTTCGATGAAAAACAATCCAGGCAAAACTATGAATATATATAATATTCTTAGTGTAGTAGCCACTATACTCTCTCAGGCAGTCATCCCTCTTAATATAATGTCTGGGTATCGAGTTACAGGCAATAATGCCACATAACCCTAGAATATTTTCTGGTGATGACTTTGAATCTATGGCTGTCACAGATCGCTCCGAAAGAAGTCCTTCAATAACTATTTCCTCACCACAAGAAGAAACTAAGATTTTACATTGGGAATAAAACGCCGTTCTACGCCTGTCTTGACAGATACGCCAATTCACAATGCTCTTGCGGATCAACCCATTCCTTTGGGCTGCCTGGAACATACGTAAAGGTTCTTTATAATTTTTTTTTAAATACCTTGCAGCTCTAAATATCGCATTTGGGTAATAGAACAAAAGTGAAACCTACTAATACCACTAAAACTAAGTTTCTAGTGCAATTTACATACGTGCAAAAAAAAATATGTAAATTTGAAAAGTGTTTTAACCAGCCCCAGTCTCTCTTACTGTGATTAAATGTTAGATTTAGCGAATTTAACGTATTTTATCGTGGTTTGTGTGAAAATTCTAGAAATTTCATTCAAAAAAATTATTTGACTGCAATTTAAAAAATAAAACTTTATATGGAAGTATTGAAAATAGTAAACGAGACAAAACTTTATTCTAAGACGTTTAAAATTGAAAACATAGTCATTATTCAGATTTTTTTGCGGACTGTATATGGAAATACTAATAGCATTTTTATCGTCTGTTTTGAAAAGTTTTGTCAATACAGTTTACACTAATGGAGAATTATGTTTGGAGTGACTAAGAAAACAATTTTCCTTTTAACGAACTTTTTCTAAGGAAATTACCTTTTGCATAAATAAACTTCCAGCTATTTAATTATTTGCTCTTTTTCTTCCTAATGTCTTTTTTCTGAATCTACTTAAGAGGATTCCAAAAAATTTACCAAATAATTTTAATGTAAAAATATGACTCTATGTCTACAATACTTGCAAAAGTTACACTAAATTTTACTTTTTATTCGATAAACAATTTTTTTTTTTTTTTTTTTTTTCAATTTTTACAATTTAAAGACTGAGGTAAATTATTTGGAAAAATATAAATAGTAACTTCTACACGAGAAAACTTTTTATTTGAGGAACAGCTCAAACATTTGTTGCTGCTAAATTGATTGAAGAAAATTATTTAACAGTAAAAATAATAATATAAAAATTTTCAACTTCGAAAGTAAATTTTCTCGATGTGGTCATCTTAAACAGATTAAGAATATTTACCTTTTCAACAAAATCAAATTACACTGGATCAAAAATTTCCCTTTATTCTCGGTATTGAATAAAATGCTACACTAATGATTTGCATAACATTCAAGCAAAAAATTATCCAAGAAGCATCTTTTTAAAAAAGTTATCTTTGCTTAAAAATATAATTTCTTCACAACAGTTACTTTTTTACCTTTTTTATTAATACATTTATGAGTTAGTTGTTTCTATACTTTACTGAAGCAATATTTATTCAGACAGTGAATGCTAAATTTTCATTTTGCTTTCATTACAATATTTTTTGCATGTAATCAAATTAATGTGACTAATTTTCTCAACATCGATATATTTTAGTGTTAATTGCATTACATTATATTTAGTTTTTAATCCACTAACATGTCACTCAAATTACTACTTCTAATTTTTCTATAAATAAAGTTCGATATATTTTAACTTAATTATGACTATAGTTATCAATATATATTTATTTCTACTTGTAATAGAAATTATAGGTTCAACTAATTATTTTTATATGTATTTTTCAAGTGATATACTAATGTAGGAATTAATTTTAATTGAACTGATTCTATACTATAATCAATGCAATCATCCAACATACATTTTTGGATACTTTCAAAATAAAAATTGAAATGACTATTTTAACTTTCGTGTACTACTTCTTAAGGTTAAGTTATGCCATTATAAAATTTTATTAGAAATTTACAGCTTTGTAAGCTATGATTAATGTATACCCAATATTTTTTGTCAATAGGAACAAATTCATTGTGATTTGATTATATACAAACTGAGTGTCTAATGTTATGACACCAAACTGATTCATACTAAAGTGTAAGACTTTATCAGGTGGTCGAATTTATAGAGATATTCACTCCTAATTATTTTAAATTAATCATAATGATTGATAATAAATATTTTCAAGGTTAATTTCTAAAAGATATAAATGTATAATATTCGATGGGATTAAAAGGATTTTTGAAGTTGAACAATGTCCTAAACACTGTAATAGATAAATATAAGCTGTAAATTTTCTACTAATCCATGAATTGAAGGAAATATCACTCTAGAATAGAAATTTATCCTATTTTAAAATTATGATTTATTATTAATAATATTGTTAATGCAAAGATAGGAAAGTCACATTGCGAAATTTATATATAAGCACATCTTTCTAAGATTCTATATCTTCTAGACAATCCTTTCATGTTCAAGTAGGTTGCTACAAGTATGCAAAGTAGAATTGAACAAAAGACAAGTTTGAATAATAACGGAAAATTAAATAAACATTTAAATTCTCGGGATAGTTTCCTAATGTTTATTTCATTTTAGTGTACGCTTACAATAGGATGATCACACTAGATTATATAAATGCTTAAACCACAACTGCAATGATAAAATGCTAAAAGGGAATTTTTTGCAACATAATACTATGCGCTAGTTAACCACAAATGCAATCAGATACGAAATTGCATGTGAACATAATCTTTTTCTAATCTATGCAGAGAAATGATACATAAAATACCCTTACAATGTTTATGCTGTAATATTTGTTGTGGAAACAACTAAGATATACACATCTTGGTTTGATTTTTAATTGTATATTCTAAAATCAAGGGTGTTTTACACTTAGAATGAAATCAATGTTTAAACTAATATTGACAAAAGTTGCTTCGTAACATTGTAGAATATATAAGGATTTACTGGTGTCATAGGTAAGAAATTTTGTTACGTATTATGAATAAATATTAATTAATAATCTTTTATCAGCAATTAGAAAAAGCTTTAAATCATACCTTATTTATTTTTATTTACTATGATAAATTTTTTTTATAAAAAATTAGTTATGAACAAAAAAGAATTGGAAGTCCAAAAATAATACGTAAAGTATTAGTTATATTTTGTACGCATAGTACTTATCTTGATCTTTCATCAATTCTCTATTTAATAATTTTAAGAATTCTACTTATTTACGAATAGTTAAAAAAAAAATTATTTCAAATAGTTTAATTCAAAAAAGTTATTTATGCATATGTATTGACTAGTTAGTTCATTTTTATCATTAAGTAAAAGAGTAAATTCTTCTCTTAAAAGGTAATATGTACATTACGAAAAAAATCCGAATGACGGCTATATGCTGTATTTTAATTAATGCAAAAAATAACGTTTTACAATTTGTGGAAGGTTTTTAATAAATCTATATGGTTTTTTTTCGTCATGAAGATTTCATCTACTAATTAAAACTAAAACAAACTAAAAATTCAAAGGTAACCCTATAATATTAAGTCATATGCATGGGGTTACCCTTGAATTAGCATAAAAAAATTGAAAAACCAAATTTCATAATTTGACAAATGAATGACAAATCCTAAAAAGAAAAGTATTTTTTTGGTCTTTTCTAAAATAATTAACACATAATTTTTTTTTTTCATACAATAGTTTTCTAAAGGCCAGATATAAATAGCATGCAACTTTTGGATTAGATAGTTTTTTAATCATTAATTTTTAATAAATAAAACACTTTTAAAATTTTTTAAATTGAAACATACATATTTTTTTTTTGTTTTCATTAGATTTATCCTAGTCGAAAATCGCCAGTATTTGTTTCTTACCATTTTGACGTTTAATCTTCAATATTTTAGTAAAAATGTAAAAAGAAGGAGTAGGGGGGGGGGGGAGCCTACTTGTAAGAGCGGTATGCTAGATTACTTTTGAAATCAATTCAAGTTGAATTGAGGTAAAAAAAAATTAAAGTAAAAATTCTAAGTATTATTTCATTGTTTCAAACTGGTGGAAACATAGATGGTTAACTTATTATATTTTTTGCTAGTAGATTCAGATAGTTACAAATGAATACTGAAATGTGCTATACATTTTGTAATTGGAAGTTTTGGGAGGTATGCAGAGTTCACCAAAATGCGGGAAAGCTGCGTTAACACGCATTGAAAATCAACTTTACCTCATAGAATTAACCTCATGCGTGAATTCCCTCATCAGCACATCATGGTTAATTTTTTAAAAATAATCACCCATTTAGTAAAATCAGAGATCATCCTAGCCGTTTTTCAAAGGACGGCGCTACCTACCTGCCCTTTTTCTTTGAAAATAGCGTCCTTTTCTGAAAAAATGCAAAATTTTCGTTTATTTTCCATCGGAATGCAATATACATATCACCCTTCCGAAATCAACAGTTACGCATGCGCATTAATGTTCAAACGTGCCTCGCAAAGACCAGTGACTGACTGAAGTTATTGACTGGCTGCTGATACCACGTGCCTCATTAGTAGGTGGATTGTAGAGGGAAGTCCCTCAATTTCCAAATATAATTTCGTACGTTTCTTAATAAAGTGTATTTTGCCGGGTTTTTACCATTACTTCTTGCACAAAATTGAGAAAACAGGTAACCTCATGTGTGAATTCATGGAAAATGTAAACTAATACTATGTCGCCCTCACGTTTAATCGGGATTTTTTTTTTTGGCGCCGGTAGAACTGGTTCAGATCATTTCGCTTTTGCCGTTTTTTCGAGATTTTCGGGATATCGTAAATTGTCAAGTTTTACTTCTCCGTCATTTGCGCGATAGTTTTCGTAGTGTTCTTGGCATTTTCCTGATAGTTTTTTATGTGTTGCCTGCAATTGCTCAATCGTTTTCGAGGTGTCACCGGCGTTTCTCTGATAGTTTCACGGGACACCAACGTGGTGTCACCGAACGCTATAGTGTGCAGAGTTAGTTTAAGGTTTATAACCATCAAGTGTTTTTAGTAAGCATTTAAAAAGCATATTTCCACTCTGATAGCGAAATCACGATCGTGCATTGTTATTGCTGTAGTTATAAGTTTTGTCAAAAAACTTGAATTGTTAATTTAAAAAATACTCTATGGATTTTAAAAATACCCCTTAAAATTTAGAGAGGGGTGAAAATACCCTTTGGAAAAATTGAACTGGCGAACACTGGAGGTATGCATCAAATTCATTCCTTTATAAGTTATACCCAGTTATCAAGCCAAGCTCTTTTATCAGATCCAACACACGCTCCTATCATATGAGACAATTCAAGTTCAATTCCCAGAATCGGTGATACGAAATTTCTGCTTTAAAAAATAAGTAGACACAATGGGAATTATGAGTTTTAATTAGGAGTCATAAATTGGAGCCTTCCCTCATTCGATATTTGAAGTGAAAAAGTGTTTCTTTTAGCGTACCCTTGAAATTGGGACTAATATAATAGGGCGTTATGTAATTTTGACGTAGTATAGTATTCATTATATCTTTTTTGGGGTCATAAAAATAAAGATGCAACCAAATTACGTTCGAAATTATAAGATTAAAAAATGTAATCTGATGGATCATCTGGAAATTTTGAACATTTAAGAAAAACTCAAAAACACACATCTTAGGCAATTATTTTATTTCAACCTTAAGTAAACATTTCTGCGAATGTCCATAACGATGGGTTTAAATTTACATAAAACGTTTCATCAATGTCAGATAATATAATGATTTAAAAAGTTTGTATTGGTATGCAATGTTCATTACGTTGGAAAATGTTTACACCCAGTTTAAAAAAGTAAGTTGTATTAATTAATTGAAATTTTTTAGTCCTTCTTTTCTTTGGTTACTGAAAACATAAGAAATTAGCGTCACCTAATTAATGACAAGAACTTTTATCAATGTCAATTAAAACCATAACTTAAAAATTTTATATTTGTCATTTTTACTATCAACACTAATGTATTAAATACTTTTTAATTTTTTTTTTTTTTTTCAGATTTTAATTTAACTGTGTAGAAAATTGGCCTATCTGCAACTTTGCCAATAAAGTATGTTACAACATTAAAATTCATTTCTGATTGAGTTGCTTTACTTATTTTGTATTCCCTTCACCTTTAAACTAAGTTCTTCAATATTGAGATTTGCCCTTAGCTCATAACTGACCAATTTTTTCAACGAAATGAACTGAAATTTTAAACTTAGGGTAAACGAAGCATTCTAAATCAGTTATTTTCAAAGTTCAATTTTCTTAGTAAAGAGCTCCCCAAGTAAAACATTTTGTGCCAGGCATATAAATAATTGTAAGCAAATTACTTTGGAGCAAACAGCAATATTTTAAGTCTTTTAAAACCAAACATATATCCATTGTTCGGATTTTTTTTGCGTACTGAACTAGTTTCTAAGTTAAATAAAACGATATTAATTTTGGCATATTAGTATGTTTATAACAAAACATAGACTTTATTTTGTGAGTATATGGATTTTAAGAAAGCATTCCAATTAATTTACTGTATATTCTAACCATTTATTTAATTAGAAATGTTTTAAGTTTTAGTTCAATGAATTAGGTAAACATATTTTTCACTTGTATTTTACAGTAATTAACTCATCTTAATTCGATTCAAATTAAGGTAACAGTTTGTTAAATTAAAAAAAAAACATGACTTTGATTGAAAGTCACACATTATTTAAGCGGTTGGTGTTTCTACCTCGATTGTGAAACTTCATCTAATAAAAGGAAGTAGATAAGACATTTTGATTGGTGTTCCAATAATGATCATTATTTTGCGAAGAATTTTAACACTTTCTAATTAAAAGAGTGAAATACTGGGGATGCATATGCTAGATTGAAATCTTTTACATTGTTACGAACTTTGAATTAGGATTCGTACATTGAATTTCCCTCTAATTTGAAAGAAATGTATATTTATCCTAATTAAGATTTATTATTTTCTTATTAAAGATAAGCGTTTAGTTAAGCTTTAGAAATACCAAAGGTAGGGGACAATAGACCCTATATTGTTAGTCTGCTGGACAATATATCTCAAATGGTATTTGAGTTTTACTTTTCAGTGGACTAGAAAAATTGTACTATACTAGGGTAGCTAGTTGCTGATTTTCGAACATACATATTTTTGAAATAGTTATTTATTCAAAACTTTTATATTGTTAAAACGTGCAAATAATTCCATGGCTCCATTTCAATATAAATAATAATTAATAAACTAACGATAGATTTTGAACTTGTTTATAGTAGAAAATGTTATGCATGTTTATGGTAATTATTATTAATAATAAGAAATTGGGAATATATTTAGTTTACTAAACATTATTCATTTATGTAAGCAACAAATGCAAGTATGATTAACGCTTGAATTTTATCGAATTATTATTGAATACTTACAACTTTACTAACGTTTTGCTTGTTGTTGATTGTTTTTGGATTTTCTTGTGCAAGGGCAACACGAGAGCCATAATTAGCCCCCCCCCTCCCCTTTTTTCTTCTTTTTTTTTTTCTCAAAGGCAAGTCGGAGAAATAAACACCTCTCTCCTCACGTCCACAAGTAGGTATCGATAAAAAGAATATTTTAATATAAAAACTGAAAATTGGAATTAAAAAAAAAAAGTTTAAACGTTATGGAACTCACAGAAGTATCTAAACACACGAAGTGTGTGTGAAAACTCACATTATGAGTATTCTATATCCAAACACTTCGTTTATATGCATATTTACATCTGAACAGTTTCTTAGGGAGGTAGCGTTTGATATTCTAGAAATATCTATAGTTGAGGGAATAGCATCATCTATAATACATCTTGTACAATTACGAAATATTGAATACCTATTATGTTTTAATATTTTTAATAATATAATTAATATTTTAATACGATTCACTCGAGTAAAAAAATTGGATTAATGAATATGTTAGATTTAAATGTACTATTTTGTGAGAAAAAACTGAAAACCGTCGTCATTACTAAATTTTGCTTCGTACTTTGCTGATGATTTCTGATATAATGGATAATGGATTTTTCAAAAGTATGCCATGTTTTATTTAAATAAATGTACTACAAGTCGCAGTGTAGTTTTAACGAATATAAATGTGTTACTTAATATAAATTTATACAATCTATTTGAATTTTTTTTTTTTTATAAATGAAAAATTATCTAAAATTTCAAAGCTGCTACAAAAATTGATTT
The DNA here is from genome assembly GCA_963978545.1 of Linyphia triangularis. Taxonomy (NCBI): domain Eukaryota; kingdom Metazoa; phylum Arthropoda; class Arachnida; order Araneae; family Linyphiidae; genus Linyphia; species Linyphia triangularis. The sequence goes on along the minus strand of OZ021732.1, from coordinate 39,153,409 downwards.
GACTGTTCATTTTTCTGTCACAGTTGCTAGGTTCTTACGAAGTATACAAGTCTAGAACTCCGTTTGAAAGGTGCATGTATAATTTTTTTAAAACTTATAATGATTTGGGAAAACAGTCAGACAAAGAAAGGATTTTATAATTACTTTATTGGGGATATGTCACACGAATTCAAGAGAGAATTTATTTTATAAAATTAGGTTTCAAAACTTCAAAACCAGCGATAATCAAGAAAATTAGTTTAATTTTTATACGTATTATAAGCATATACCCAGCTCAAAATACGTGATATTTAAACATAAGCCTTTTAGTATTTCTAACATTGTTTAGGACTTCAAGTATACCATGAGCATCTCATTAATATTGTCAACGATAGTTTACTTTTTTGATATTTTCAAAGCAACAATTTTCTCCGATAAAAGTACCTTTTTTTTTCTATAACTAATTGCTTTCGCGTGTTCAGTTAACAAGTAAAATGTGCACTTATTTAGTACCTAAATCCGTCTTATTACTTAAAAAAATGTAACAAAATTCTTTATATTTTTTTCACTGATATATTATAGTCTTCAACTACTTTAAATGCAGTATTGAAAAAAATAAGAGTCAACCAATTAGGAGTACTGAAGATACACATTTTTACTTTAAAGGAAATAATTACAAATATAGAAATAAAATTTTCGAACACATTTTTTTGATATTTTGCGTTAAATAAATCTTTTAAAGTTACAGAAAAAGTATTACTTCGAAAAATCAAACATTTTAAGTATACTTTTAAGAATAGTTATTTTGGAAAATAAAAATATTTGATAAATTTTTCCCCATGTAATTTATTAACTTCTAGATTAGCATATTTTATTCTGTTTTAATTTCACAACTAAGTTTCTAAATGATCTGCTTTGATTTTTTTATTATAATAGTAGAATGTGAAATATATTTTAACTAATAACTATATTTTTAAAAGACAGTTATGAATTCAAATCGTACTTTATATTTAGATTTCTTTTTATCACATTCGTGCATTAATTACTCTCCCTATCCAGTGAACACAGCAGTATTGATGAATGTTGGAAAGGGATTCTGATGGAAGATCAGCCAAAGTTCTTGGAAAAACTCGAGCATCATTCCAAAATATTCGATTTCTTTTTAAATAAATATAAAATACCGCAAAGCGCATTTTTTTTTTTTTTTTTTTTTTTTTTTTTTTTTTTTTTTTTTTTTTTTTTTTTTTTTTTTTTTTTTTGGCCCTTCGTCCTTTGTTATAAATAAAATAGTTCAATTTCAAAAATTTTATATTCTATATTTTATTCATCATTAGTTGAGATTGGTCAATATCTATAAAAATGACCTGCTTACAACATTTCATATCGTGATTTGCTAATGTCGAACGATATGGCCCAGCTTTGTTGTACTACTGGGAAATACTTAGTAAAATAAAACAGTTAATTTCTTTATTAATATAATTAAATATCGTTATTTTTAATCCACTAAATTTCTAACAAACTCGTTATAATCATGAAACATGAAATTATTGAAGTTTAAAAATTTTTGGAATTCGGGAATGGAAAATTATTATCAGGAATTCCAAAAATTCTTTACAGTGTTCGAATACTGAACAATCGGCGTTTAATTATTCATACTTGGCAAGTTTATTTTATATATGAGAAAATCATTTTTTTTTTTCAAAATAAATCTGCATACTAAAGTAGGTTCTTGTTTTCTTAGATCCCTAGGTAGCACAGCGGTATTGCAACTTTCGGAAACTGGAGTTCTGTGAAGATTTGTCAGTCCATACTGGATCTCGATCATCGTTCCAAAATAAACGATTTTTTTAAACAAATAAACATGTCAAAACCATCACAGAGCATATTTTGCACCAGTCCGTCCTTTCTTATTATACTATATTTCAATTTTAAAACTCTGCATCATAATTTCAAAAGTTCCATTTTATTTTATCCATCATTGGCCGAGATTGACCACGATTCGGAGCAACATCCAGTCTACAACTATCCACATCGGGATTGTTTAGTGTCGAGCCGATCCTGCGGATTTGTGCTACTGGGATATTTAACAAAACAGAAAATCTTTTCAAAAAACTAGGGTGAATTTTTTAAACTGAAGTTAAAAACTTCACTGAAAATTTAATTTTTTTTTATTCGAACGCAATTTTAAAACACATTATGGTATTTATCAAATCGGCTTTGCTTCACCCTAAATTTCAACTTTCATGCTAAGCCAAAGTACTGGAATCAACATAACATGCTTAACAAAGTATGACCTTAACCTGCTTAACATAGAAATAAAAAGTAAACTATAGCAGATATTAATGCTATATTAAGTTTTGTTCAATTATTTATAGTATGGTAAAGAATATTTCGATTTTTGATGTATAATGTATTGTTCCGTGAAGAATTTTTCTTCATTTTAATCTTGGAAAACGTTGCATAAAGAATTTTTAAGGAAAAAAAAAAAATCATTTTTGGTTGCATAAATTGTGTGGATATGCCACATGTTGAAGTACTTTTAAAGATTGAAATTAGATAATTTACTGTTTATTTTCAATCTACATTTTGATAATTAAAAAAAAAAATTAATCAAAAAGTCAAAAGGAAATAAAAAACATATAATAGTCTACAAATATGAATGCAATTTTGAATTGTTTATTTAGTTAAAAGTGCAATTATAAAACAATTTAAAGAGAAGGTTTATAGTGGAGTAAGTATTAAAAAATTCAATAAAAATATTTCAGGAGCTTTTGTTTAATTGAGACCAGATCTGTTTTAGAAAAACAAGTTAAATTCAATTACTTATTACATAAACTTAGCAATACTTGTTCGTATTTTTCTTACGACTGCATGCAGTTATATTACCCAAGATATGTTTTTAATTGTGTAAGAAAAAATATTTTTGGTTATGAATAGATTTTCAAAAAGGAATTTAAACAATTTTAACGCAAGCTCTGAATTTAAATGTGAACAAAATATTGATTATAGCATAATATAAAACTTCTAACACCAGAGATATTTTTCTCGTTTGATTTTTATTAAATTAGATAAAAAAAATTAAAAATGCATTTTATGAACTATATGCTAGTGAATTTTGTTCTGGTTACAAATAATCTTTTTGTGACATCAATTCTAACATGCATAAAAATCTTGGAAGTTAAAACAGTCTTTTGGTTTTAAAATATAAAAATTCACAGTTCATTTAAAAAAAAAAGTTTTCAAACTTAACAATTCAGAGTTCTTTACTTAATTGAGTACTACGATATCATTTTTTAAACTAGGAATGTTGATAAAACTTACTTGTCTCGGTGTGGAGGATGCAGATTCAAGAGCCATCACCAAAAACCAGGAGACGAACAGAAGCATATTGAAATTTATAGTTATATTGCTTATTTTAACCAATTTAATAAATTCAATTTCTTGTAGGAAAGGGAGTCTTCCTTTATGCCGAAAGGACGTGCTTGAAATGGAAGAAAAACTAATCCTTCTCAAGTTTTATATGCATTCGAATAGCTGCCAATTCTCATTCGCCCACTTGTCTGTTGAAATCTGGCAATATGTTACCAATCAGAAGTCACAGCGCTTCTGTAGTTTCCACGCCTTCTATGACGTCATGTCGTTTTGAGGGGGTGAAGGGGGTGGTAGTTAACTTTTAGGATGACGAGAAAATTATTTTGGATTATTGAAATGTTTCTGAGAAATTTCATTTTAATACTGAATGTGACGTTTATTTGATTCAGATTAATTCTGTATTTGTCTTTCAAGTACTTTAATGACCTGTTTTTTATGAGTAGGTGTATTAAAGTTTTATAAATAAAAATAATTATTATTAAAATAATATGGAATAAAATGTTTTGTATAAGATATTTCGGAATTATTCATATTTATTACATAGAACTAACTGTATGCATTTAAAATCCAAAGCAAATCGAATTGAGTTTTATTGATATAGAACGTTTAAAATTATTAAAAAACAATTTGTATTTAACACTTTTTAACTTAAAAAAATGCGAGTAAAACTGAACTGTGCTTCGCAGCTTAAAAGTAAATTATTAAAAAATTATTTTGATTCTCTGAAATGTTGTGACTTATGTCCAAAATAAAATTTCAAATTGCTACATCTTTATGAAAGGTGACACTGCTGACTGAGTGTGAAAAGAATATTAATAATTCTAATTTGAAATTATAATTTAATGTTTTTTTTACAATCACTATCTAATTTTATGTATGCATTTTATTGAAGACAACCATTATCATTTTATTATTATCATCAATAACTTTCAGTACTTACCTCACCAAAAATATTGTAATATTTATACTATTTTTTGGAGTTTTAAGCACTAATCTTCTTTTAATGAAATCCACAATTAATTAATTCCATTTTTCAATGTTGTAGAGGCCCAGGATTTCATAGGAGTTTATTTGAAATACTTTCTCTAACGGATACGGAACAGTGTAAAAAAAAAAAAAGCAAAAACATATGTACACATATAAAACATATATGATTCGAACAAATATGTTTTTGGATATAGGACAAGTCTAAAAATGTTCAAAATGAGTTATATACTTTACTGTGAGCATGTCCAATGAAATATATAGATGTATTACTTTCTGAATTGTTTAGAAACTTGGAAAATATTTAGCATGTACACAAATGATGCTAATATTTCCATTTTTTTTTTACAAAGCTAAATACAATGCACAAAATTAGTATTTCAGATTAAAAAACAATATTTTGCTGTGCCTACAAATCTTCATTTTTGTGTGATGTGGTAGTATTACCTTGCTTCATTGCCTGTTACACAATAGTCTACTAACAAAAATGCATTTCAAAATTTATTACGTTTTGATTCCCATGGTACAATACAAAGATGGCTCTTTATTCATCAATATACATTCCTATCTGTTAGTGTTTAGATATCACGTGATTGGCACTCCAATGTTATTTATGAACTCTGTAAAATATCCTCGGCCAAACTTAATTCCTGCGGAGAAAGAATCGAGTAATACCTTGGATACATTAATACCTGTTTATCATACTTTGATTTATCATCTGATTCAATACGTCACTATATGTGTATTCAATTGCACTACTATACAGGTTTTTTTTTTTTTTTTAATTTAATAACAATATTTCTTTGTGCTAAGAGAGTGTTGTTAATAGCATCAAAACATGATTTCAAAATGGAACTCATAATGTTTTTTACTCACTTAAGAACCAAAATTCTTTGCAACTATGTATTATAAGTATTCAAAATAATAACTCACTTATAGAAGAATGCACTTGAAACTTTCATTTATATTTCAAGTGTCTTTTTTATTTCCTATGAAAAATAAGAAATGCCGCCAAGTCACGTAGAGCTTAAAACGTTGAAGAAGTCAATTGAAATCAAAATAACTGGTTTTTATTTTTTGCCTTCAAAGAGTTTCCAAGTTTTTTTTTCTTCAAGTTTTTAGACAAATAAATAAGATTGAGGACATTATTATTTATTTTTCACTTTCAATAGATTACCGAGTTTTAAATTTTTTTTTAATATAGAAAAAGTAATAACATTTAGTAATTATTAATTTAGAAATAATTTTTTTTTTAATATGAAAAACTATCTCATTTGATACATTTTGAATTAACATTTAAAGTTTAAAAGCAATGATTAAAATTGATGCACACAAAATGAATTGTATACTGAAAGCCCATTTGTTGAAACCCAACCTTATTTTTAAATCCTTTATATTTACTTCGATTTTGTGTGTATGTGTGTGGGTGGCTGTATATGTCGATGGTGGGCAAATCTATTGAGGCCTACTTAACCTCCTTGCCGTCATCCAATCGGGCTGAAACTTGGCAGATAGATTAGATGTCCATGGAAATGCATTATCAAATTTTGGGAGCTGTCACGGTCACAAAAAGGTCGCTTTTGATGAATACTAATACACCAACTTGCCGTCATCCAATCACACTGAAATAGCATTTAGCCGATCATCGAAGAAACTCTTTTCTGTTGTCAAAATTGTTTTAATTTATAAATAACAAAATTGTTCTAATGAGAATAAATAGAAGATATTTGGATGTGAGTGCATAAATTCACATTCATTTTCAATGAATAAAATTTTGAAAAGTAGTTTACCACATATTTTGCTGATAGAGATGTTTTTAATATCTAAAATTAGAGGCAAACACATGCGGACATTAGAAAGGGCGCTATGTCAATGAATATAAAAATTGGCAGTGCATATAAAGTATCTATATTGAAAACTTTGTTTTTATGCGTTCTTTTATTAAAATATGATCTTAATAATGTTTATAGCAACTGCAATGCAAATACATTGAATGAGTTTATTTTCTATAACATTTATTATTCTGATTGCAAGAAATACAAGAGGGCCTTGCTGTACCGTAACATCGTAAAAAAATATCTACAATAATTTTGATCTTGATCAGATGACAAAGCACCGAAACTTGAGGTAGCATCTCTCTCTCCCTATCTCCACTACAACACCAAGAAGCCACTTAGGTCTTGAAAGAGTTTACGTGCAGCAGCCACCATTAATTCTACACGCCAGTGTTTCTTGGCAGCACTCTGGTTTGATCCTCCGATCTTACGAGAATCCTACGAGACTAACGCTAACAGAATAACTGGAGACTTTTTACCACCAATTTTTATCTGTAATTAAATATTTTATACCTTTTAATTAAAATACAAAATTTTGTAATTTTTTGAAGTTTTACTTTACTAAAAATTGGTTAACGACCCAACATTTATGAATCGCTGATTTATAGAATATTTCTACCAGGATACACATTCTGTTTCGCTTTTAAATTATTGATTGACAGATGCAAGGGATTGAGCCTCGTGGAGAACCCTAGAGCTTCTGGGAATACTGATCAGCCTGACATTGTCTTAGAATTAGCATGCATAATTCCCTCCTGAACTTGAATACACAGACTACGTCCATCAGTGTCTTAGACGGTTACCAGGTATATACTTCATTATACATGCTAATATGGTCTGTGGTATTTATTTACATCCTATAAATGTTTCACTATTAATTACAATAAATTAACTTGACAAATTAATCTAAATTCAAAGCAAAAATTTTTTTTTAAAAAATATGACCTCTGTAAACAAATTTAAGTAAAAACAGACAAACTATAGGCGCTTAAGCCACACGACAACATTAGTAGTTATAGAAATTACAGAAAAGAAATAAATAGCTAATAGAAAAACCACTGGATAAGGCATATTTGTTAAATATAGCAATTTCATTAGTTTGCTTTTCTTATTATTCTTTTAATGTTCTTGACTTTCAAATCTTGCTGGAACGAGAATTTTGGAGTAACATATGTCATTTAGGCTTTTGCCATGTCATATACAGAAAAATTCTCGTATTTTAGCGTTGGTTACAGTAGTCACCCCCCCCCCCCTGACGAAGTTGCTATAATCAACAAATATGCCCTATCCAGTTGTTTTCCATTTGTTATTAATTTTTTTGCTGCGATTTACAATAAATTAATATTGATGCAAATTTTGTAGAAAAAGGATCAATTAGATACGAGTTAAATATTTAGAATAGAGATCGGCGATATATCGATGTGACGATATTTTTATCGATATTTCTAAAAAAATATCGATATTAAAAACATCAATAAAAGTCACCGATATATCGATATTTTCAAACATTTTTAGTTTTTTGATGATCGTTTTGTAGTTTCATGTGTTTTTTCAACTTTCTTTATTCCCTTTTCAAAAACTTCAAAACTTCAAAATGGCACCAACATTCAATATTTTTCCATACACTTAAAAGCTATTGAAAATTATCTTAATTTTTATTAAAATCACTTCACCAACTAAGCAAAAATGTTTTTTTTTTTTTTTTTTTTTTTTTGTAACATATCCATTTCAGTTGAAAAAGTAGTCACCTTACAAAAAAGCAATCATGAAAAGTAGAAATTTGCCCCGAAAAACTTTGTTTTAGGCAAAATTGAAAATCAAATAAAAAAAAAATGATGTATCGATATATCGATATTTTATCGACATATCGATATTTTATCGACATTTTTTTCTATGCAACGATATAATATCGATATTTATTTTGATCGATATTTCCGACCTCTAATTTAGAAAGCATTTGTTACGTATCTTTGGTTTAGAATACGAAAACTGATAAAAGAGATTGAATTATAATTTGTATAACTTTGTACATATCTATAATAGTATAAGAAAACGTATTAGCGAGAATAACTTTAAAAAAAAAAATTATTTAAGTGATCTTTTAAAACATTAAACTTTGTAATAGAATATGTATTTTTATGTCGGGTATTATCTGTTTTTGCTATGGCATTGAATTTAAGCTTCTTTCGTGTTAATTGTTCGAGATTCTTGAATTTTAGTCATACACATTTTTTTTTTTTTAAATATTTATATTTCTAAAAATTTATATATTTCTAAAATATAATATGTTTCAAAAAATTAAGAAGGTATGGAGCGCATGCAATTTTTTAAAATTTTGAATTATATGAAGAGAAACTCTAAAAAAGTATATCATCACAGTAGTGAACTGCTAAAATAAAAAATAAAAAAAGGGAGAAAACAATCCAAAGAATACGTTAAGCATCTTAAATGCTCATGTGGTGAAGCAAAAGAAGTATCTAGAAAAATAAAGTGGAAGAAAATGTGAGCATCAAAGGAAAGCAGCGATATCTTATAGGTATCGAGTACACTGATGAAGTAGAAGATACTGTCTGTTACGAAAATGATCCATATTAGTGTAATTGCATTTCATCATTATTTAGGATGTCAGAGAAAAATACTGCAATGTTTTCAGCAACATATAAAGAAGCATTTGCAAATCTTAGTGCAAAAATGGCCATTATATATGTATTTATTTATGAGGTAACTGATTGAATACGAAAAATACAAAGAATATATAATGTATCAATTCAAACGAAGACGCATTATTTTTTATTTCAAACAACGATCGTTAATAGTTACCTAAGGAAAGTTTTTGTCCTTGCTAAATTTCTTAGTTCCAGTTTATTTATATATAAATACGTTTATATTGACACACATTTCTTGGAAGAAAAGCTATTGTTTGAAGCAGTCTTATTACTTTTAATAAACTTCTTTGTTGTATCCCAGATGATACAAAAAAGTTAGTTTAAATGAAAGAGGGATTTAAACTGAAAATCAATGAATACTTGTGAACTTTAAACAAAAAGAGTTTTCCATGGTTACAGTCTAACACCAATGGGAATTTCTTTGGATATTAATTCTCAAAAGTGAATAAAATTTATTTTTTTAATTGATTCATTTATAATAAAATAATCACTTTTTAGTAAAGTGAATTGAAAGCTTAAGTATATTTTTAACTTCGATCTGAACATTCTTATGGATATAAAGTGTGCGTTCTTTTTAATTAAAATATCGAAAATATCATTTGTGGTTACAAAGTATCCCAAGATGAAATCCATTTGACGTTATAAAAAAATTATCTCATTACGTATTTTAAAATAACGTTTGTTATTTTTTGTCATTTGTAGGTGCGAAAAGTTAATTATACATCTTGCAACAGTCGTATTTACATGAGAAACGCCATTTGTCAAACTTATAAAACAGAACTATTACTATTGTAAACAACTCATTTAAAAAGTACTTTTGTAAATAAGTACAGACTTCATGTGTCAAAAATAGTATTAAACCAAATAAATATTTTAAATTAGTATTATTGAGTTAATCAAATTTGTAATAAAAGTAAGATAAAAGCATTTATCTTATATCATAAGTTACTTAACATCTATTAGTAGAAATTAATAGAGAACAATTGATGTCTGAAGTCAATTTTTTCGCTAAAACTTTAAATAATGCACTTAAGTAATTATTTTTTAAGTAATTCATTAAATAGAAGCTATTATTTTTGAATTCTTTAAGTCTAATTACTTTGCACCCATATCTTAAAAAAAAAAAAAACCATATCTGTAATAGCTCGCCAATTTAGTTTTGAAATTAGGAAAATTAACTTTTCTTAAAATATTATCAATTTTGTAACTGATGATCAATTTTAAAATGTGTGTAATTAGCGTTCACTGCAAATTTTGCGAAAATAAGAAACACACATTTTGCATTTCATTTCAAATATCATCATTATATTCATCTTAATCTAATGTAAGTTTTTTCTAAATAAAAAATAATTATTCAAGTATTTGAAGGAAAAAAATAATAATAATACTAATAATGAATCAAGAAAGAGGCTTAAGATTTAAATGCATTTAAATTCAATTTTATTTTGCAGCGTAAATTGTTGTCTTGCATATTTTACAGGCACGATTATTTGTCGATTTGAATGTTGTTTATTGTCTTATTAAGTTTTTGTGATTTCACAGTTTGAAGGAGTAATGCATACCTGTTTAAATTAATGTTTATCGAAGTTTAAAAGCATTTAGAAACTAAGCGAATTCTTTTTTCTTAAAAGTTTTCTTGTTTTTGTGTTGGTTTTTATTACTATCAATGATTTAATGATAAAGAATTATTTTATATTATTTGCATTAAAACGGGCAGTGGTGAAGGAAATTAATTAGAAGATGCAGTATTTTGAATTTGAAAACTTATGTTTGTATAATATTTCTTTGCTTCATTTACATTGTATGCCAAGGATTACATTTTCATTTTCTCTGTTAGTTGTTTATTACATAAAACATTTTAATTAATCTTGAATTAATGAGTTTTTTAGAAACATATTTTCACATTAAAATATAATGACGATTGAATCACTACTCGAAAATGTTTTGTAAATTTATATTCTGAGCCTTAAATGGAATAAAAATATAATGTTTACAGTAATTATTTTTAGTTATTTTTCTAAACTATAATTTTTTTTTTATTATCTGGAAAGGCATGGAAATTTTTATTGAAAAAATTTCACTAATGATATCTCACGTTATTAAAACGTTGCAATTAAAATGTCAACATCGCTTTTGAGGTATATTTTGTAATTTCAAGTAAAACACATCAATCAATTTTTTTATTTGGTACGTGTTTATTTAAAATTCTAGAGTTACATTGAATATGAAGTGTGATCAAAATAAAAATGCAGCAAAAGTTAAAAAGAATTTGTCGGAAAAAAAGTAATTTTAAACTTAATTAAAGTTTTGTAATGAAAAGTGACTCGCAAGAGATATATTAGGATATAAAATGATTTTTTATTAATTGAATAAATGATTTTTTCTCTCTCTAATAAAAACTTTTATTTTTAAGTTGAAACAAATGGATATATTAGGAGAAATTTTGAAAAAGAATGTTTATATTCAACTAAAATATGTATATTTATATCTTAAAAACGTTAGAATACAACTGCTCTTTTATAGAGAAAACTGAGCTTAATAGAAAACAAAGCTTTGTTTATTTCTATTTTTTGCATTAGTTAGAATGAGTCTAAATACTCGTTTTAGTTTTAAAGTTAGTTTTTAATTTTTTTAACCTAATATTCAAACTATGCATCCAATTTCTTTCTGTCGATCGAAAAGATGAAAACAAGTATTTGAAAATATTTAAGCAAATTTAAGAATTGAAATCAAAATGGTGCATTAGGTTAAAATGTCGTATTAGATTTCTCTCATATATAGAATAAAAAAGGAGAAATTATATAAAATTATAATGAGTGTTCATTTGAAGCATTTTGCGTAAAATTAGTGAAATTGCAATGAGAACCACGAAGAATGTTTCTCATTGTAATAGTTGACCAAAGCAACTTATAACTATTTATAGAAAATGTGAATATATATATATATATATATATATATATATATATATATATATATATAATGCCAAGTTCCCAACTACTTCTATTTGTCTAGTTTTTATTTTTTTCTAAACATTCGACATTCGATATATAATGATTTAAGAAAGTTCAGAGTCTCCCTAGACGTTACTTTTTTACTATGTAGTTTTCTATTAGAGTTTCCAGAGTTTATTTTTAAGTAGTAAGAAGGTTTTATCTATTTTTTTTTATGCTCATCAATTATGCATGTAAAACATTCTTTCTTTACGAACAATAAATTTTTAAATTGCAATTTATTCTGAATATATACGTATTATCTAAAAACTTCTTTGACATACAGCTAGTATAAAAAAAGTAAAATTTTTTATGATTGCATGAAGTTTTAAGGGAGAATTGGTTTTTTACTCTGGCCTTTTTTAAATGCTTGATATTAAATCTTTTTATTATTATTATTATTATTTATTTCTATGTATGAATGTATGTATGTATGTACGAATGAGGGGCAAATTTACTGAGGGCTTCTTGCCGTCACCCAATCGAGCTGAAATTTGAACGATGGAATCGTTGTTGATGAGAATGCATTCTATCAAGGTTTTTAGCCGTCTGTAAAAGACCGCTTTAAAACTTGTTTCTATATATAGAAAATAATTCTATATAGAAAATATTTCTATATAGAAAATATTTCTATATAGAAAATATTTCTATATAGAAAATATTTCTATATATAGAAACATTTTCTATATATAGAAACATTTTCTATATATAGAAACATGTTTTAAAGCGGTCTTTTAGAGATTGCTAAAAACCTTGATAGAATGCATTCTCATCAACAACGATTCCATCGTTCAAATTTCAGCTCGATTGGGTGACGGCAAGAAGCCCTCAGCAAATTTGCCACTCACACATACATAGAACATTTCTGTACGACAGATTTATAAGTTTTTACTCATGTTCCATAATCCTGATACCAATCTTAATTCAAGCATGTACAATTTGACGTTATTTAATGACTGAAACCTTCCTCTTCGACGAGGCAACTTTTCGGAGGGATAATTAACTAATTTGCCGTCATTCAATAGGATTGAAACTTGGTACATAGACTCGTTGCGAATTACAAAGTATTCAATCAAGTTTTGGGTGAAAAAAAAGTTAGTAAATGGTTAAGTATAGATGTTTTTGTCATAGTGATCAAACACTATGAACACACTCGATGAGTTGCATTTGAACATAAAAATTGGCGACGCATATAAATGATTTAAATTAAAAATCTTTTTTAAGAGTTATATTGTTTTATTTCCACATATTTATTTTTTACCATTTCTTTTACTTGACTTACTTAATCGAAGGTGATTTATTTAGTATATTCTCAGTTTGAACTGTATATATAAACAAGAGCATCATATTTAGGATATTTTTTTTGAGAAATTAACTTCATGAAATGATGAAAATACTACATGTGCAAGAGGTTTGAAACCGTATGATTATTATGTTTTAAACTTGATAAAAAAAAATTCTAGTATGTGACGTATTAGGAATTTAAACAATAATTTTATACGAAAACTCGAATTAAAAATATTACAATTTTAAAACCACTTTACAGGACAGAATCCCATTATATTTACAATGGAACAAATGTAACACACATTCTAAAATTCTCTGTATGAAAAAGGGACAGTTTGTCCCATTTTTATTTTAGAATAAAAGTAAATTATTCACATTTTAGTGTACATAAATTAATTCCTTATTAAATTGTTTTATTTTACTTTCAGATTTTAGCGTTACATAAAGGTTTAATAAATGAGTTTGAAGCTGAAGGAAGCGTATTTAGATGAGCAAATTGTTCATAAAGTCTTCCAGTTATTTACAAGTTTATCTTCCCACACCACCTTATCTGTTTTGTAATTTGATCGCATTATTTCATAATTGCCTCCTTCCCACCATTCGTGTAAGTTTCAGTTATTAGTAAGGAGATACTCTTATGATTAATGCTCAATTAATTAATTAATTTTAATAGGTCTTATACTGGAATAAAGATCTTGATATCGTGAGGGTGGGACCTCTAGTGGTGGCACTTACGATATTTTCTTGGAGTATAGTAATTGAAAGTTTGCGAAGAATGCTTAGTTGTTTATAAGTATTAAAATAAATTACCTTTGGTAATCTAAGAGCATTTTTTGATCTTGGTATAAAATTGGTTCCCTGTATTAAGTATATATGTCATGTACAAATATAAAAATATTTTGTTAATAAACAGGGGGATTTTTATTTTTAGTTTGCAAAAAACTGTAAAAACTTAGTCATTCGTTAGATTGATATGAAATTTGACATGAATATATGCAAATAAAGGGGAAATAGTATAACATTAGAAATAATATTATAGTTTTTTTCTTATGCCACCCCCTTTCTTCGCGTATATTTAGTTTTTTTTTTTTTTTTTTAAATTCGCCTTTATTGCACTTATGCACAACAAAGTGTATGTTGGGTTGGTTGTATTAAGGATTTTCTTCCAAGAGCTACTCGAGGTTTATACTACGCCATGATATCATTAGATCGAAATCTTTGAGAAGAGCGGAATGGTTGATTTCTGAATAGAATGGAAAAAAATCTCGAAAACTAAGGCAAAGCGAGGATACCTGTTATGATCGATGTTTTGTCAATTTATTTTGAATTTATTTTGAAACTATACTTTGCGAGAGAGGATTTAATACGATTCCTCTTTTGCTTACTAGGTAAGCATTTAATGGATTCCACTTTTCAAGTATACATTTACTCTATTATAAAAGATCTACATCTTTAATTTTGAAGTCGTATAGTATTGATAATTTAATAATACTGACGCTTTACCAACTTTTTGTATTAAAAATAATTTGCATCATATTTTGGATATTCACTATCTTTCCTAGGTTTTTGTAATCCCTAAAAGAACGACTTATGCCATTTCTGCACGTAGCAGTTTAAGTACTGAATTTTAAATCGTGTGTACTTTTGTTTTATGTAATGAGTAATGCAAACATCTCGAGTATAAAATGATCCAGTAATCGAATTTGTATGCGGAACGTTCTTTGTTGGTTTAAAAATGAACTAAAATTGTCTTTTCGAAACAGTTTTAAACACTCTGTCAATATATCAAAAAGGTAAAATTTTTAAAGGAAGAGTTTCGTTGTTGAGTTTCAGAAAATGAGCGATGTTAATAATAAGTTTTGATGCCTTATTTAGAAAACTGCTTTTAATATAATATGCGATAATGTCACTTGCAATTTTTTTAAGAAAAAATTATTACTGTGAAGTGTAAAATTTACAAACTAAGAAAAAAAAAAAAACTATTCTAGCTGATGATTAAATTATTTATTTTTACGAAATACATTGGTTAGTATTGAAGTTTTTATTACATTTGAAGAGCACCATGCTAATTCTTTTACTAATATTAAAAGAAGAAGATACATGATACATTCCATTTCATTAATTAGTATTTTACATTTTTTGTTGTTTTATTTTTTGCACATCATCAAATTTTTTTATATATTTATGTAATTTTTGTTACACATAAAGACCATTGAGTTTTATTGTTATTTATTACTTACACAGACTATCTCTTCACTTAAAACTTAAAATCATTTTAATGAAACTGTAATTTAAAATCAACTGAGAGGGAGCAGTTTTGAGGATGAAGTTGTTGCTTGTAACCTGTTCAATAAAAATAATGACCAAGAAATACTATGTAATTTCTTTGATACCAAGATCAAAATGATTTATCATTGGAGTAAAAATTTTACATACATTGACATCAAATGTTTTTGATAAACAGTCTTCAGTTCAATCATTCTATAAGCAATCAACTTGTTCTCACTTATTAGTGGACCTATACAACAACTCTTCTTCGAACAGCTAGTGTCTAGTGTCTTAGCTACAGGTCGTCGATATATCGATACGACAATATTTTTATCGAATTTTTCAATTTTTTTTAAATATCGATAGTAAAAATATCGATACAAGTCACCGATATATCGATATTTCCAAACGTTTTTAGTTTATTGATGATCGTTTTGTAGTTCCATGTGTTTTTTCGATTTTATTTATTCCCTTTTCAAAAACTAAAGTTTGAACTTGGCTGAGAGACAGTTAAAATGGCACCCTAACCAAAAAGAAAATATAAGCTTGACGTCCACTATCACTGAGCAGTGCAGAGCAGAGCTGAGTGGATTAGATTAGACAAGGCTATCAACGTCCATTGTAGCACGAGGCTCGTGCTACAGTAGACGTTGGCAGCCTTGTAATTGGCTCTTGTCCACTCCGCTCTGCTCTGCTCAGCGATAATGGACGCCAAGCTATAATGTAATGGAAAGATAAGGTCATTTATTAGTAGTCATTAATATAGCACCGTTTCTGTTGCCAACGTGCGCCTGGAATTTGCATCTAATTTTAAATATTGAAATAATCTTTTTAAGAAAAATATCCGATAAACTATTTTTCAAAATTTATTCTTTAAAAATATGCGGTAAACTATTTTTCAAAATTTATTCTTTAAAAATAAATGTGAATTTATGCTTTAACATCCAAATGTATTTTATTTATTCTAATTGATAATATAATTTATTTATTGAAACGATTTGTATAATTTATTTATTGAAATAATTTTTATTATTTATTTATCAGAACAATTTTGGCATAAATTCATGAAAAGTAGAAATTTCCCCGAAAAACTTCGTTTCTGGCAAAATTAGAAAAAAAGAAAAAAAAAAAAAAAAAAAAAAAAAAAAAGAAAGAAAGGAAAAGAAAAAAAAACATGTATCGATGTATCGATATTTTTTTCTATGCGATGATATAGTATCAATATATATTTTGATCGATATTTCCGGCCTCTAGTCTTAGCTAGACCTCAACTATTCTATTACCTCTTAGAATCCTCCACTTTTTGACCAGCTGCTGTTAATTTATTATCAATTATTTATCGAATGTAATTTTATTTGTAAATAGAATTATTGCTTTTTAATTCGATTTGGTAATAAAACAAAATACAAAGTTCGAATTTGAGTTCACTTACGATTTCCCTCAAAAGCTCCTGATAAATCTGTAATCACGAAAGAATAACTTTAGGGAAACCTCTAGCAACAATAGAACTTCAGAGATAGAATTTGTTTCATGAATACCAAAAGTATCCTAGTTCATTTATTTTGTTCTTTTCAAATTTGTGAAATTGTTCTTTAAAAATCGTCTCCTTATTTCATTCGGATTTCGCCAAGCAAACTTAATTTTGTAAGACACTTTAAATTTATGAGTTTTAGGTATTTTATTCTAGTAATTAGGGAAACCAGTTATTATTTTTCAAAAACTAATTGTATTGTTTTATTTCATTAATAAATGGTTTAAACTTTTCAATGATAGGTTTCTAAGCCTATAATTGTTTCTTAAAATTTAAATTAGAAAACAAAACAAATTTGTTGAATTTTTTTTCCTTTTCCTAATAAAATCTACTGATAGAGTTTTAAAGATTTCCTTTTGGCAAAAAACTTAAAAAAATATTTAAAAAAATAATAACTTCTATCCTCTAACAAGGGATCATAATTTCAACATATTGAAAAACAGGCGATTCTTTCAGATATCTTTTCTTTTGAACTTGTAGTAAGAAGTAGTGCTTAAAAATATTTTTTTTCTCAAATTCAAAACTACACATTTTATTCCTGTGACGCCATTAAGAAAGGACCATCAATGAAATTTTAATGTAATAATAGAACAAAAAAGCAGCTCAATATTCTTCTGAAATTCGAAACTGCTAAAATTCACGTGGTTTTAAGGCAACATATAAAAAAAATTAATCCTTTATTGCTAATCACACAGAAATATCAGTTTATAAAAAATCGATAAAAGTAATATCTCAAAGATTTTTGTATATTCCTTTTTATGTCCTTTTGTTATCTATTGCAAATTTGTCTTGGACTGATAACTCAACCATGATTTAAAAAATAACAAACTTTATTATTTTTAAAAAATTCTATAATTATTTGCAGCAATTATTAAACTTATACCAGAGTTTCAGTCTCAACATATTCCACAGTTATAAAACATCAGCTTCTTGCTGTTCAAACAATTCAGCATTCGATACATAAACGTGAGGAAGTTTCTCCATGAAAGATTTTGGAATATTCCCTTCTGGTATTCTACAAGTTCCACTATTTATTGATGTTGCAGAGACCCATTATTCTTTCACAAAAGATAATTTCTGAACCTAACAACCGAAAAATGTAAAGCACCTAATACGTTGCTGGCATTTCAATTCAAAAACATCGATCTTCGCTTTATCTCTAAACGCGTTTTTATAGGTTGTCGACTTACCTCAACTATCTAGAAACATCCTACAACATAACCGTTGACGTTGGTATTACTTTCTGTCTGTCTATCAGAGAATATCTCCCACCAGAAAGTCTGATTAATGGCAGTCGGTGTAGTAATAAGATTGATCTATTTAGAATAGGGGTGTGCATTAGGGGGAGTCTTATATGCCACTAAAAAATTAATTTTTAAATTTTTAACGGGACACCCTTTCAAATGATTCCTTTTGGTGAGAAAGCACATGTGTAAAAATTTTGGGTAATTTAAATAAAATTTAGGGGTTGCTACCGGCAATTGAAAGTACCTCTATCGTAGAAAAAAATAAATTTTTTCACTTTAAAGTATAAAAATGTGAGAAAAAGAAAATTCTCCACTGTCAGCTTTTTTATTACATATGATTATTAATAAACTTATTAAAAACGTGTGTACAGTGTGTATATATATATTTTATTATGAAATCTTAATAATGATAGAAAATTGTGAGGTCTTAATTTTTTTTAAAGAAATTGTGGTCGAGGGAAAGTCATGGAATTTTTTCTCGCCCAAAAAGAACGAACCCTGATGTACATGTACACACTTAACAACTTAACTTTTTCAAATTTGCCCAATCACGAAAAAAAATTTCTATTTTAGCAACCACATGTTTCTATTTTACTGGTATTCGGACTTAAGTCTCTATGACATGTATAGCTGCTCCATGACATGCATTAATAACAGGTTTAATAACAAGCAATTTTAATGTTTTCCTTCAAAATCAGCTAGAAAGAAAATAAAAAATTGAAAGCTTCCTTCCAAAACCATGTCTATGTTTCAGAAAGGATAATATTGGCCTATGAGCCATATCATGGTTTGTTTTCTTGTAGTAAGTTTTATCATAGAAGGCAATGAAATTATTGCCTTGATGAAATTGATGATTTGGAAAACGTGTAGGTAATTCAAACTAATCTCACAAATAATGAGAAAGATTGAAATACATCATTATGACACCAGTTTCAATATACACCTGATGATTAAAATCATTAGTAACTCAACGGGTTACTAATGATTTTAATCATTTAAAATTACTTAGGGGTGATGTTTGAATTGGATTTTTATAAAATAAAAACGAAATTGTTTATTATTTTTAAATTCCAATTTCTAAATTTCAATTAATACAATACACTTTAGTTCTAGAGAAATTAGCTAAATATTTAAAAAGTAGCAAAGAAATTCCAAAAATTTTGACAATGAACATTCGGTTGGAATTGAATACTATCTCAAACTCGAAGGTTAATCTTATAATGCTTATAATCCAACAAAAAAAAAATTAAATTACATTATGCCACTAATTTACTTCCACTTTGTTAGAGCTTCTAGGTTGGTTTCGCAAAATGTGAACTAATGACTGTTCAATGAATTAACATTTATATAGTTGGTTCTTTAGCAATTTAAAATCTTTTCGCTACATGGCATAATTCATAAAATATGTGTCGATACTTATTAATAGAAATTTAAGTATTTAAATTATTAATAAATCTCTCTCTCTCTCTCTCATATGTCATTGATAAACGATGAAACAGGTGTTTATATCTCCAGTATCTTAGAAGAAATGAATATGCATTTTCAACTTTTTGAAGTTACACTTGGATTGTCTTGTTTGGAGAGTGGCCTTAATTGGTAGCCGTATAACGTTTAAATAAATTAGTAATTTACCTAAATGTAGAAACAAGCAAATCCATAGACGAACCCTGAATTTAAAACAATCCCATTACCCCCTGAGCCTGTTTAAATGTAAGAGCAAAGCAAACTTCAAAATTCTTAATTGCCTTTTTAATTTAGGCAACAATAGAACTTAAGAATGCTATTTTATCAAAGGGGCGTATTCTGCATACGCAAAAACGACGGAGGCTTTTAAGCAGCAAACGAAACTTATCTGCTTACCTGAAACTTTAGAAGAGAGCGTTGCCTGTAACCGTAACTGCTTTCGCAAACAATCTTTGTCATTTCAAAGTCACTGGAACCGCTAGAGTGCGCTGAATATCAAAAGAAGAAATTGAAGATTGCCTACTGTGCTGTGATGATAACTTTTTTTTTCCTTCTTTCTTTAGTTCTTTTAACGCACTCATTTCTAACTGATTAAAATGGGGAACTTGGAAAGGATGATGCACAAATGGATATTTAAATTCAATTATTTATATTTCAGCTCAATTTTTTTTTCAGTTTTACTCTAAAATTAAATATGGAGTATAAGGTGAATACGCTTAGTGAGTTCAAAGCTTTTGAAGGAAAATATTTTGGTTAATCCTTTGAAGAAATTTCTAGCCCCTAATTCAGTAAAACAAGAAATATATTCAAATCGTTTGTATTGAAATTATTTTTTGTATTAAAATTATTTTATAGAAAAAGACTATGAAATGAAAGTATTATTGAATAAGTTAGTATTCCCCCCCCCCCCTCCCTTTGTATAAGATGATAAAATAATAATAGCATTTATTTAATTTTTGGTTGAGTTCTCCTGGTTGATGATTTAAATGGAATAGTTTTTAGCTGTGTTCTTTTATTCATGTTTACTTTATATATTTAATCAAACCTCGTCATTTCTTAAGCTCAAAACAAAACCAATTTTTCGAATAATTAAATTTTTACAAAGGTACACTAAACATAAATACACGTATACTAAACAATTATTGAGTTTTAGAGTTATATTTAAACATATTTTCTTATTCAATCGGATCCATAATAATAAAAAAAAAAGTAAACCAAACTTTTAAAACTTCCGTTTTAAAAAACAGTCCATTTTTTAAACAAACAATTAGTATAAAACATTCAAGTGAAAATTTCTTTTGGAAATAAAAAATATATTTTGCAATTCAATTGAAAAAATAGCAAATAAATTTTTAAAATAAGAATAATTCCATGACATTTTAGAAGAAATAAATTCAGTAATTATCTAGTGTAGTAATTGATCGATTCTCGAATTATTCTTTAATTGTGACTTTTAAAAAAGTTCTTCAACTTTGAAATTCATTCAGACAAAAGATCTATTCACTTATGACTTTTAGCTTGATTCTCAATCAATTAGCAATACTTTTTCAAGTGTTTTTACAAGAGACAATGACAAAAATTAGAAAACGAAATTATTAAGTTCTTTCACAGTTCCATGAAGCACAGTGGTGGCATTTTAAAACTTTTTTTTTGTCCCCATGTTTAAATCGTTTGGTTTTAATTGGAATAAAATCTACAATCATTGTGTTCTAATCTCCTTTAAATTAAAATAATTGGATCCTTTGTTCATAGAACCGAATTTAACGAACAAAAATTCAGACATAAAAAAAACGCAGCCAACCTACTTATAAAACATTTGTTGTTCTAAACTAGAAGGTGAACGCAGTAGTTAATCGAACATCAAGAGTGCTATAGCACGGAAGAAATAAAAATATCTAGCATGAGAAGACTTGAACAGTTAAAGGGATTATAGGGATTTTGAGGGGAAGGGGGGAAAGGGGAACTCGTTATTGGTATTTCTGTGGTATTTTCTTTCCATACATGCCACAGAAGGCTTTACCCGAAGATGAGGGTGTTAGATAAATCCTTAGCTATTAGGGAACAGTCATAATTTACCAAAGTTGGTGTTAACAGGGTACAAGACGTATAATAGGGAGGGTTCAAATAGTGATCATGATGATTTAAGGGAAAAGTTTGACTTAATATTTTGAAAAGATAATTAAGATAAATGCTTGAGGATTAGAAATGAAAACACAAAAATGAGAGAGGATTCAACTGGGTTTTCTGATCAATGTGTGATTACTTATTTAAAGTTTTAGTCGTTGTTGTTTTTAAAATGAGTCATTACAGTGTAAGATATAACATATGTGGCTGCATTTTTAATTTTCAAAACTGTTTGACTTTGAACTAAGGGTAATATCAGGATGACTCAAAATCGTTTTTTTTTTTAACTTAAACTAATGATAAAAACAAAATACAACTGACCGAAAATGGCGAATCTTTTAAAATTATGCATTTCCTTTTCCATATTTTATACTAAAAAGAGTGAGCCAAGAATTAAAGTTTACAAAATGTTCATATTTGGATTGTTAATTTCGTATTGCTTTATGTATGTCGCTAAATAAATTATGATATTATTATTACTAAATGCCTATTTTTTTAAAAAAAGCAATCTTTTATAATAAATAGACCTTATTAAAATTTGGAGGGAAACTAATATATATTTTCCGACATAATGTAATATTGCTTCACATGTATTATAGAACACCCGAAT
This sequence comes from Linyphia triangularis, assembly GCA_963978545.1. Lineage (NCBI taxonomy): Eukaryota > Metazoa > Arthropoda > Arachnida > Araneae > Linyphiidae > Linyphia > Linyphia triangularis. Next base: position 39,131,052 of record OZ021732.1, on the reverse strand, counting down.
TATAGTCAGATAATATGGAATACAAAGATTTTTCCTCCACTAAGTGCTTCTTCCAGTGTACTTCTAAATACTGCCTATAATATTCTACAAGTCAAGTAGTGTTGCAATTTGTACGTATTAAATTTTGCATAAGAGTAAATTTTGTTTTCTATTTTCCAAAAAATTATTCAGGTAAGCTTTAATAATATTATACATAAAAAAAAAGTTTTTAATATAAATCCTTTATATGCATTGCCAATTTATTTAGCTCAGATCGAGGTTTCATAGTGTTTGAATACTAAGAACAGGATATCTATTCCGAACTATTTACTAACTTCTTTTTTGCCCCCAAAACGTGATTGAATACATTGTCATCCACAATGAGTCCATATGCCAAGATTCAGCTGGATTGGAAGACGGAAAATAGGTTAATTAGCTCTCCGTAAATTTTGCCCCTTAACCTAAATAGGGGATAGCTTCAATCATTATATATCGCCAAACTGAACACGTTTGAATTAAGCTTGGTATCTGGGTAAATAGATCGTGAGTAAAAGCTGATAAGTCTGACGTAAGAAAATAGAAACACATATATTTTATTTATTTTAATTAAAACAATTTTTCCAACACAGGAAAGAGAAATTTCTGCATTCACGTTCAATTATCTTTTACTTATTTTGATTAAAACAATGTTGGCACCAGGAAAGAGTTTCTGGTTAAAAATGCACTGATCTTTTACTACAGCTTCTGGATAGCGCATGCTTGGTTATTGACTTGAAGTTAAAGAAGGCTTACTAATCACTATAGAGATCAATACTGGCAACTTCCACCAAAACTAGTAAAAATTTGTTTGTAGTTATGAGCAACCTATTTTAAGCTCTTTGGGGGAAGGGGGGGGGGGGAGTATTCTAATGAAATCATTTGCTTGCAGAGTAGAAACCGCTTTTAAGCAATCCAGAAGTTGTAGTAAAGATAAGTGGTATAATTGGATTTATTAGCATTCCGAAGGGCAATTATAGAAGAGTGTGTAAAAGCGACCTTTTAGTGAGAGTGACAGACCCCAAAATTTGATAGAATGTATTGTCATCGACATTGAATCTATCTGCCAATTTTCAGACCAATTGGATTAGGGCAAATGAGCTAATTAGGCCTAAGCAGATTTTCCTGGCAGGCACAAACATACAAATCCACTCACCAACACCGACGCACACACACACGAAATCGAAGTTAATAAAAAGGATATAAAAATTCTATTATTATTAGTTGGACTTTCCTTTTGAAACTTATTACACGCAAACATGTGCGAGAGAAAGTATATTTGTCAAATTTATGTATACAGACTGCGATAAATTTAAATAAATTAACAAATTAAAATATTCTTAACTGAAAATAATTATAATTTAGAAGTAGCCGTGTTCAGGCTGCAATAAAAAGATTAGTTAATTAAAAATTTTCTTACAAACCATTAATTTATTATTTTAACAAGCAGCGCAAAGGAAACTTGGATGTTGTAGAGAAAATTGGTATTGAGCTTAAATATAGGAATTTGGAGGATTACTCAGACGGCATTCTATTGCTAAAATTATCAATGATGAGAAAGAGGATAGAATAAAAGAACCATTAGAGAGAAGGAAAAAGTAAGCAAAATATAGTTAAAAGTAAATTTTGTTTTTGTGCTGAAAGGAGGTGCATAAAAATGCTGTATGTTATATTATAAAAATTGCCATCTAATTATCTTTTTCTTCAACTCAATTGTTTTTTACAGTTGAAAAAGAGAGGGCTACCTAAGTTCGTACAACGCCTGACAAGATCAACGAAATTCATATTTTGCTTCCCCTAGCCCTTCTTAACTATTTCTGTTCGGCTGAAGTACATTATATTTGGAATTTGTACAGCTAAAATATGCCATAAAAGTTAATAGAATCTTTCTCTTGTCAAATTTAGTTTTTTTTTCTGTAACTTCAGCTCCCTTGTCCATATTTTGTTGAGAAGACAATTTAGGAATGTTTTAAATATGTGATTTTCGTAGAAGTTTAGAAAACTATCATCTGTTACACACCAGGTTTTTCACACCTGCTTTTATTACCTAACTAAGTTTGACAGTTAAAAAGAAATTAGGGTTTGGTTACATTTCACAATATTTATAAATTTTTTATTGAATGGTGAATGTGGCTTATTTTCAGGCCATTAATTGTGCTTACGACGTATCACAATAAGCGTCGGGAATAAAAGTTTTTAGTACTAAATAGGTGAGATTTTGAGTCAAACAGGTGGTGAGGTTTCATATAGTAGATTTTTTTTTTTATAAAGGAATACCTTGCAGCCAATAAAGCCAGGTTGGAAATTAGGTCGAACTAAAATCATTCAAGGAAAAGAAGTTGAATATTTAGGGTGTTTTACTGTGCAAATGATTTGTAAAAGTGAGTTTTTGAATCGAAAAAACTTTGGAAGTAAAGAGGGGTCGTCAAACAGGATTATGGCAATCACGACCATTTTTTAAAAATGTGCACAAGAATTTATAATTTCGGGAGTAATTGAGATTTTCGGGACTTGTAAAACCCGGAATGACGGTGATTCCGGAGAAGGAGTCCTTGAAGGAACTGAGTAAGTACAATTTTAAATAATTTTCTCAGTTGAGAACTTTAAATGAATTGAAATAATTCTGGACAATTGGTTTTAATGTAAATATTCCAGAACCCATCTTATATAAAGTTTGAGTAACTGTAACACGGTATTGTATACTGCATTAGTCAGACTAGAATGAAAGATGGTTAATTATTTCCGAATATTTAGATATCAGATAACTTGGAGTTATTGCAGTTGTTATTCTTATATCATAATCAATATTTACACAACGCAATAGATTAAGTTTAAGTATGATTAAATTGATATAAAACAGTAATATGCGACTCAATAATACTAGCCAACTATTTCATATTGTCCTTGAAATGCAACATTGAAACAAGTGATACAATGATAAAATTTGGGAAATTATTTTTAAACAAAAAATGTAACTCATCACAAATAGTTGGTTTATGTACGTTTTGGTTTTGAGGTTTCAATACGTTTCAATCTGAAGTTATACTCACAAATATAAATGGTATTCTGTATTACCCGAAGTTCCTATACATATCATCAGAAGAATTCAAACAACCCAAGCTATCCGAAGTGTATTTTTAGAGCCAAGCACAAATCTTTCCCTCGTAAGAATTCCAAACTTTTTGCATCAGACCAACTTAAGAAATTGAGTCGATAACTTCCAAATAGTCAGAGCTCGTTAGAAAATCGAAACAATCCTTGGTTTGTTTCTGGGAAAAAGAAGTCACTTTATTATTGGAGAATATATAAAAATCTTCTTCTTGAACTATTAAAGGGCAATTGCTCTCTATAGCACAACAGGAGCGTGTTTTAGTCGAAGGTAGATAACAAGGGCGTTTGTAGAATTGGCCAATCTGAAAGGATTGTTCAACAAGAAGAAACTTTTACAACTTTCTTATTTTCCTTTTTATTTTCAAGTTCATGTCGAGGTGTTTAAAATTTGTGTGACTTGTACCCAACTTTACGTCTCAATGTTTTCTACATTTTATTGGAAAAACTATAATTGCACTACATTTACACGAACTTCTTTTTATTATTATAACAAAATAAAAATATTTTTATAACATTGATCTCACAGCAATTTCTAAAAGTAATTTTGTAGTTTAATTAAAATTGGGTTAAAACTTATAAAAAAATAGAGTTTCATAATTGATTATTCGAATAAGTCCTAGAATGGTTGCAAATATGGAACTATTAAAACAATTTTTACGAAAATGAAACTGAAACTTGTTTTTAAAATGAAACTTTGCAGTTTAACCCTTATGTTAGTAACCAACTTTACCGACGTCTTTTAGCAACCGCGGGTACCCAGGTACTCACAGATCTAAATATTAAAATTTTTGTTTATTTTGTTTAAAAAAAAAAATTCTAAACATTTTTTTCTTAAAATATGAAAAGTTAGTGACAATTAAACAAATAATAATAATAATAATAATAATTTAGAATTGTGAATGAAATCTGAAACCAGTTTGGGGCACTCCAGGTAGTCGGCCAGTTTTTATTTTTCGGCGCTGAACAGATGCCGTTAGAGAGAGAATAACTCAAGGTTATTTCTTTTTTTTTCTATCTAGAGCAAGCGCCGAGTATTTATTAGTACGTATTAGATGTTTGGTGGGATCAGACGTGTTTTATTTATGATGTTCTTTTCACAGTGAAAAAAAAAAGCTGTCATTCTGTTATCTACAATGCATTCAGATGCATCAGTTGGTGATGACGCTAAGCAAAAACCAGAAATTATAAATTTTTATAATAGATACAAAGCTGGCGTTGGCACAATGGACCAAATGGTCCGGAGGTACACAAGTCAACGACGATCTTCGAGATGGCCAATGGCATTGTTCTTCAACATGCTAGACATTTCTTCACTTGCATCATATATAATTTATTACGAAAATAATAAAATGATTGCCAAAAAAACGACAGAACGTCGTCAATTTATGCGGAAGCTAAGTGAAGAACTAGCATTGCCGATGATTGAACACCGTACGGCGAATCCGCAAGTAATGCGTCACTTCTCAACAAAGATTGCTGTTGAAAGTATTTTAGGTCATGCACTTGCAGAAACAATCGAGATAAATCCTGGTCCAGTGGTTCCAAAAGATAAAACCGGAAGAAAAAAAGTGACAGGATCTTGTCATGTGTGCAATGCCTTGCCAATAAAAAGACGGCGAAAGACTCGTAAGAGCTGTGCCAATTGTCACCAGCCAGTATGTGATGAGCACTCAATTAATCTCATACAATGTGTTAAATGTCAGATTTAATGTCATTAATTATAATTTTTTTTTTATATTTCTTTATTTTTTTAATAAAATTTAGTTGCAACCATTTATAGAAACCATTTTCAATTTATTTTCTATACTTTCCATTGTGAGTACCCGGGTACCCGGTTGCTAATGGGGCGATAGCCGAAGTTTGAGCTTATTTATATAAAAAAAAAAATAGATAAATTAAATGCACTCACAACTAGCTTTCTTTTGAGTTAAAAAACGACGATTCGAGAGCTTAAAATAAAATATTAAATTTTCTTTGAGCTATTCATACAAATACACCGCGGTGGGTACCCGGTTACTAATACAAGGGTTAAGACATAAAATGACGCTGAATTTTTAATTTTCAAAATTATTTGTCTTCGAGCAAAAGGTAATATCAGGATGAATCAACATCTTTTTACTTTCAATTAATGAGAGGGTAATGAAAGTATAGTATTCGGTTAAAAAAATTCGATTTTTTTTTTGCATTTCTCCTCGTTTGGAACAACCTGATTTCAAAAAAGTGATCTAGAAAAAGTGTTTATCTCTGTGTGTGTGTACGTGGTCACCATAAATCTCGAACAAATAGCCCTACGATGTTCAAATTTGGTGAGCGGATTGGAGATGGAACAAGGACCTATCATTAAGGTTTTCGTCAAAATCGCGCTTGCGCATAAGGTAGCTGCTATTAAAAAATCATGTTTTTCAGTAAACTAAAAAAAAAAAAAAAAAAAAAAAAAAAAAAAACCGGCTCTAACAATTTGGTTCAAAATAGCTGAGGTAATGCCTCTTAAGATGTTCTTAACATTCACACCTCTTAAATTCTCATAAAAATGCGATAAATGCGTAAAAATGCGTATTTTAAATAAAGGAGCAGAAAAGTTTGGCAATAAATGGAATACTGATTCATCGTAACAAATAGAGCTCACGTTGAAGGCCTAAAATAACTTAGTACTTTCCTCTCTCAATTGATGTGTAGAAATACCATCTAATGTCGTTCATTGAAAATAAATATTTAATATCTGTTCCTTCATTTTGAATAACCCTATATTGTAATAAGAATTGCAATATGTAACTGAGACTGTGGGAAACCTACTTAACATATTTCAATGGCTAGAACTTAGGTCAAAGTGAAGACGTATTAATTTTTTTAACTTAAATAATAAAAATTCATTTTTTATTATTTAAGTTTAAAATAAATACATTTTTTAATAAAAGCGATTTTAGGTGCTAATTATTTTATAGTTCCACTATGTAATTTAAGCCTTAAGCAAAAAACATTTTTTCCTTTTGTGTGTGATTAAATTCTTTAGAAGGGTCATAAGCTTGCCACTACCCAATGGACCAATTGCCTCATTCTTTTTGTCCAAAATATCTTCCAAAAAATCGTTTTAAATTATATTAAATTTTCTACCAGATGTAATAACAGCAATAAAAGCTCATTATGATCCTTCCGGAATGATTCTATAAACTTTATAATTTTTGCATTCTGAATTGTAAGCGGTATAATTACGTTAACTTTGTTACCTATATTATCTGTACTTAGTATATTATATAATCTGCAATATTGGTATTTCTATTCTGAAAATTCTGTATTTTCTATTCTGTAATTCTACACATTCGGTATTTTTTGTTATGTATGCAAATTCTGTATTTATATTTGTCTAGATAAGCTCTCTTGATCCTGTTGTTGGTCTTTAAATTTGAATTTATTTGTACTTGTTAACAAAATTTAAAAGTAAAATAATTAGGTAGTTTCAGCACACTTTAAAAAGCTACTATAAGCTTATAGAAACTTTAAAAAAATTACAATAAACTAGGGGTGTGGAACAACCCGCCAAAATGTTGATTTTTGCTATTTACTTTTCGATAATCCTTATATTATCCTTTATTATAAGTGAAACTGATGGGACATCCTGGGGTTCCAGAAGAAATTGCAAAAAAAAAAAAAAAAAAAAAAATTTAGGAAAAAAAAAAAAAAATCTTTGAAAAATGAAATTCTTGTTTTGACCGAATACTATACTTTCATTACCCTATGTATTACAAATCGGTAATTGAAAGTAAAAACCACTAGAGTTAAGTCTTGTGATATGGAAAAGAAAGTCTGGAGAGAAGAAAAAGATGGCAACGCTATTGAAGATCGAGAAAGCGAGTGAGCGTGAGAAGATTACAGATGTTCAAGAAACGACGCCATTTTGATACGGCTTAGTTCTGGACTGGAGTTCGTAATGTAAGGAGTCAGTTATATAGGCTCTCCTTTTGTAAATAGTTCAAGTTGTAAATGTATCATGTCAACTTCATCTTAAGATTCATTAAAGTAGCTTTGACATCAAGGAATGTCTTTTAATTATTTGAAAATCTGCTTTTCAATTTTACCTTTTAACAAGCACTTTTATTCTATTCGCATCTTTATACTGTGTTTTGCTGAAACAAAACAGTTAGTTAATTTTACTTCAAACTTTTATAATTAACTTTTAAAACTGTTTTTATACCTGAAACAAAAATTTATTCTAGTTTATTATATTGTCTCTAGCTTATCTATAATAAAAAAAAACAAGCTGTCTGTTTGTCTGTGGGTCTGTGGATCCATAGAAAGCTACTTAAAATAGGGGTAGAGCTCTGAAATTTTCAACACAAGTAGTTTTGGTCTATTAATTGGACTTTTGACAAAAATAATGTTAAAATTTTAATTTGTTTTTTAATTAATATTTTCACAAAAAGCGACTTCTTACAGGTTTAGAGCTCTGAAAGTTTCAACATAAGTACTTTTGCCCTTCTAATTTTGCTTTTTACAAACATCACGTATTAAAATATTGTTAAAGGGGTGTTGTATTATAATATTAATGGGGATTTTTTTTGTTTGTATCTCTACAGGGGAGGGGCTTCTAATATTGAGACTTTACGTAGCAATTAGTTTTTAGTGAGTGAAGCGAGCTTACACTTACGCAGCAATGAACATTTCAGCGAGCAAAGAGAGTTCATGCTTGCATAGCAATGAACCTTTTAACGAGTGAAGTAAGTCTGTGCTTATATGTCAATGAACTTTTCAGCGAGCGAAGCGAGAACCTTCCTGCTTCCTGATGAACCTTCCTGCGATCGAAGCGCCAAAAATTGGGACCTATACACCATTGACGGATTTCGGCAACGTGGGGCCTCACAGCTAGCTAAAATATTGCATACGTTAAAGTTTCGTAGCAAAGCACGGATATTCAGCTAGTAATTAATAAAACTAGAGACCACATAACTTTCAATTACACAATGATGCAGGTCACTGCTTAGAAATTAGAAAAGGATAGACGAAATTTTCCGTTTAACGAGTACCCCAATTGAATTTTGAATAATTAAACCTTTAATCAAAATATGTGCATAAACATGAATGGGTTTCTAATTCATTGCCAATGTCTGTACTGTGCATAGGAAGGAGAAGTATGTTTAAAGTGCAATGTTTATTAAAACATTATAAGTTTCACTCGAATGAAAAATTATTCGGTAATACTTGAAAATATAACCATCTGCTGAATATAAGGAATATAAGGATAAAAACTTCTATTTATTCACTCTTCAAAGGCACAAAATTTATTCACAGACAGCAGTTTAATCACCCTCAAGCTTCAACACAAGCTTTAGTAAAAACAACTTCGAATACAGCGATTATACAAGTTCACTCTAGTAGGTAAACAAAGCGATCAGCTCACATCGAAGTCCGAAACCAATCTGAAAACTTTCCTGATCGCCGGTCTTTATATAGCAGGCACGTGAGAACATTCCCGAAATTTCCAGCCAATTCATCGAAAAAGAAACTTCTCGAAATTTCTCGATTGCTTTAGGTGTTGTCACCTTTTTCTAACCTGTATAATCGCTGTTAAAAAAATAAAATAAGATAAAAATAAATTACAATAGAATTTTAAAATTATACGTCACTATATACAGACAATTTGTGCAACAATATGTTATTATCTTATTTATTTATATAATATATTTTGTCCAGTATTGAAAAATTACTTAATTACTGATTTTTAGAATATATTTTTAGGACTCTAGTAACCATTGAAGTTATTTAAACGTATGAGGGACATTAAGTTAGGTGCTATGTAAAATAAATATTAAAAATATATATATATATATATATATATATTTTTTTTTTTTTTTTTTAGTACAGTATAAAAAAATGATTTTGGTTTTGATTCTGAAATGTTTCACTGGTAAAATATTTTAAAGACATTGAATTTAAGAAGCTGAATCAAGCAATTGTAACACAAACATATTTGGTTAATGAAAAGCATTATCAAAACTATGCTTTTCTAATTTTTAACTTTTTGTACCCTAAAGGTTAAAAATGAAATAATTATTTGAAAAAAGATTCCCTGTTTTTCCAAAGGAAATTAATTGCCAAATTTTCCGGAAAAAATATGAAAAAAGAAAAAACATTACTAACTCAGAATACTAAGGATATTTTACAGAAAAAATTTTGGTTGATAAAAAGACTCGATAATTATATCGTTTTGTTCTTAATATTTATGCCTGATTGTAAATACGAACTCTTAGAAAGATGGGGAAGGTTCCCAACTATATTAGTTTAAGTCTTCCAATCACACGTAGATACCTTAATTACAGGCTTTATCGTTTCATAATTAAAAATAAGCCGCTTCGGCCTACTTGCCCTTCGAATTTCCAAGATTTCAAAATGTATCATTGTTATAAAAAAAGAAAGTTGATAGAAAAACTCCTTAAAAAACACCATCATGTTGAGTGGCATGTTTGATTTTTAATGATAAAATTTTAGACATCATTTAAAAAAAAAAAAAAAAAAAAAAAGAGAATACACTCTTTTCCCAGAAAACTTATCCCTTGTCAATAAAACTAAACACCCGAAGGGTTGACTTATATTATTTCTCAACCAAATTTGAAATATATCGAAAAACCAGATCACGAAATGCGATCACAAATCTCGCCGGGATACTTTCAGTAAAGATCTATATGAATTCAAAACTACTCCATTCGGATTTCGCCTTTTTATATATGAAATATTTAAAACCCAGTCCTCTTCATAGATCTTAAAAAAAAAAAAAAAAAAAAAAAAAGAGAAATATTTATACATTTCTTTAAAATAAAGGAATATCACGAAGGGGTAAGGAATGGGGTAGCACTTTGGTTATTGAAAAACTAAGTTTTTGGTTTCTCTCTGAAAACGATAACGACAAAAACGGATTTCCTGGCTCCACATAAAAAGACCAAAGGGCTTTTTTTGAAAAAATATTTATGTAGGGCATGTTTTTTAAATAAAAGATTGTCAAGAAACGTGATATTTGTCAAATATGTTAAGAATAAAGTGGTTGATCCTGCCTATTTAAGGAAACGCGGCCCTTAGAAAGCTCTTTCTTACTATTTTGTTCAGGAGCAAGTGGCAATGCCATATCAAAATCGTCTTCAATGGGTTACTTCTCAAAATAAAGTTAATTTCTCAAAATATTGATGTATTGAGCACCTAAAAGTCTATCAATACAAATTTCAAAAATAAATTAATTTAGGACATTAAAATTTAGGTATGAGGATGGTAATGACATTTTACCATGTTTAAGTAATCATTATATATATATATATATATTATTGTGAATTTTTCCACAGAGGCAATGAAGGCACAGTTTTCACGGTATAAAAATATTTTTTCTTTCTTCAAGAGCTCACAAAATTTATTCATAGGCAACAGCTTAATTACTCTCAAGCTTCAACACAAGCTTCAGCAAAAACAACTTCGAATACAGCGATTATACAAGCTCACTCCAATAGGTAAACAAAGCGATCAGCTTTCAACGAAGTTCGAAGCCAATCTGAAAACTTTCCCGAACTACGGTCATTAAATACTTGGCGCGAGAGAATATTCCCGAAATTTCCAGCCAATTCGTCGGAAAAGAAACGTCTCGAATTTTCTCGATTGCTTTAGGTGTTGCCACCTTTTTCTAACCTGTGTAATCGTTGTTAAAAAAATAAGATAAAAATAAATTACAATAGAATTTTAAATTAATACGTCACTATTTACACTATATACATACAATTTGTGCAACATTCCCCCCCCCCCCCCTTCTTAAAGACTGCACGTCCCGGGCAGTGAAGTCCTTAAGCCATTCAATGACTTCTACCATAATATGGGGCTAGCCTATTGTAGTGTACAACTCTAGGTTTACAGGAAGGTGTCCGTTGAATTCTCACCACGACGTCGTTGATCTTCTTAAGGACCCCATACGGCCCTTCCCAGTTCGTCTGGAGCTTAGGGGATAGTCCTTTCCGACGTTTAGGGTTCCCTAACCACACCTTGTCACCTTCCTGGAATGAACGGTCCGTGGCCTTGGCATAGTACCGGATCTTCATGCGCTCCGTCATGATGTTGTTTCTCTCTCTGGCGAACCGATGTACGGCTTCCAAACGTGCCTGCAGATCATCTAGATACTGGACAGGCGAGGAAGGAGTGTCCGGTGGTTGTCCAAAGAGGAGGTTGCAGGGGAGCCTAAGGTCCCTTACCAACATCTTTAGAGATGGAGAAAATCCGGTGGTCTCGTGAGTTGCACTCCCGTATGCCAACAGAAGCGGTGAAAGTTTCTGATCCCCATCTTGCTGGTTACATGATTTTGAGATTGCGTCCGAATCATCCGTGGGTGCAGCTGATAGATCCCGGGACCTCCATTCGATGCTTGTAACAGGAGCATGGATGTCGATTCCCTCTTCACTAACTTTGTCCATTTCCACATGAACCACTTCCTGGGAGGGTTTCATCAACGTCGCTTTCTTCAGTTCTCTCTCCGAGGCTGGTGAGGTACTTTTCATAGATGTGGACTCTTCAGCATTCTCTATGACATTGTCTTCAAGAGCCATAATCCGATATACGCACAGCTCTTTCATGTCTAGATCGTGCAAAGGAACTTCGCCTCTTCATGTTTGCAGCTTGCTTTTCTCAAAATTCAGCGTAATTCCATTTTTCTTCAAAAAGTCTAGTCCGAGAATGCACGGATCTACAATTTCGGCAACATAAACGGTGTGCTTGTAGGTGTTAAATCCAAGGGCAATGTCCACTTCCAATTTCCCATGCACAGAGATATTACCACCGGACACAGTTTGTAGCGAAACAGAGGGCGCTGTGTAGAGGAGTCGGCTGTTCAGGCGACGAGCCACGTCCGTCCTTACGATCGTTACATTCGCTCCCGAATCGACGATTAGACGACATGGAGTTCCGTTGATCTCCCCCTTCACGAATAAACCCTGGTTTCCTCCTTGTCGGGATGAAACGTGGAAACGACTGGTCGGGGCTTCACCTGTTCTACATTGCAGCTTCTGCCCTGCGAGATGGCATCTTCTTAGATTCAGTTGTTGAGATTCCGTGGTAGTGTTATCCCTTCTCTTTTTCAAGTCAAGGCAGTTACGTCGTAGATGCCCTTCCCGTTTGCAGTGCCAGCAAATGACTCTGGTCTTTCGATCCCTGGCTCCGGGATAGCTTCTCATCATTCTATCAATTTTGCTCTCCAGTTCTCGAAGCTTACTGGTGACAAAGTCAGAAGAATCCCCGGCTAATGCACCACACACATATCGTCGATCTTTTCCAGAAAATAGCTGTGCGGCTTCCACTCTCATGGCATAGACGAGGGTGGACTTCAGATCTTTGCTGTCTGACATCCTGGTAGCTTGCTGTATGTCGGGATCTTTGATGGCATCCACGAAATACTGAAGATACAGGTTATCTCGTACGTCCGAGGGACAGTCTGGGAAAGCGAGGAGCGACAATCTTTCTATATCCGATGCCAATTCTTGAAGAGTTTCATTGGCCTTCTGCTGTCTCACTTTCAATTGCAGTCTGTTGTAATCCTTTAGATGCTGCTCCCCAAACCTTAACTCCAACGCACTTGCCAGCGCCACGAATTCTCCCCTCTTCTCTTCAGGTAGTGTCTGTAAAATGTCAGCAGCTTCACCTCGAAGAGATGCTGCGAGATGGAATGCTTTCGAAGTATCGTCCCAACCATTCGCAGAAGCAATAATTTCAAACTGCGTTTGATAAACGCGCCAAGACGACCTTCCACCAAAAGTGGCTACTTTGCTGTTGGAACGTGGCATAATGAAGGGAGTGGAAACATTATCCCATTTAGGCGTTGCAACGGTCATAGCTTCCCCCGTTTCAATTTTCCGTAGCCTTTCTTCAACAGCGTCATTAAACTTTTCTTGCTCTTCTTTCATGGTGGAAACCTTTTCTCCCAAGCAGTCAACTTTCCTATTAACAGCCTCAAAACTCTCACTGATTTCTTTTCTTACTTCACTCAGAACCTCTTCTTTTACCGATTGTAGAACACTTGTAGTAGTCTCTATTATCGTAGATTCCCCCATTGTAGCTAGTTCGGATTGCATTTCTTCTTTAATCCCAATTATAGCAGCTGATGTGGATTCTTGGCTGGCGGCGATTGCGGCGGCGAGTTCAGCGTTAGTCGTTTCTTGGCGGGCTTGACCAGCGGCGATTGTAGCGGCAGTTGATTCTTGGCCGGTGGCGATTGCAGAGGCGAGTTTGGCGGCAGTGGATTCTTGTTGGGCCTTCGTTCCAGCAATCATTTCCATCAGTTGCTTCATTTGGTCTTCCATCATTCCTCTAGTAATAGGCATTCGAAATTATGAGATCCCACTTCTGACACCACTGTTATGAATTTTTCCACAGAGGCAATGAAGGCACAGTTTTCAAGGTATAAAAATATTTATTCTTTCTTAAAGAGCTCACAAAATTTATTCACAGGCAACAGCTTAATTACTCTCAAGCTTCAACACGAGCTTCAGCAAAAACAACTTCGAATACAGCGATTATACAATCTCACTCCAATAGGTAAACAAAGCGATCAGCTTTCAACGAAGTTCGAAGCCAATCTGAAAACTTTCCCGAACTACGGTCATTAAATACTTGGCGCGAGAGAATATTCCCGAAATTTCCAGCCAATTCGTCGGAAAAGAAACGTCTCGAATTTTCTCGATTGCTTTAGGTGTTGCCACCTCTTTCTAACCTGTATAATCGCTGTTAAAAAAATAAAATAAGATAAAAATAAATTACAATAGAATTTTAAATTAATACGTCACTATTTACACTATACACAGACAATTTGTGCAACAATATATATATATATATATATATATATATATATATATATATATATATATATATATATATATATATATATATATATATATATATATATATATATATACTTGTGGAACGACTCTCCTGAAACTTATATATATATATATATAAGTTTCAGGAGAGTCGTTCCACAAGTCAGTTTAATCGCTTAGCACCAGTGTGTGAAAAAGTATATTTTCCCCATAATCCATAAAACCACAAGTTACCTAGAACAGTGACTTTTCTGCCACTAAGACCGGTGGCAGAGATTTTTATGAGTTTTTCGATGATTAAAAGAATAATAATGTTTTATAAACTATTTTTTTAAAAAACTTTTTAAAATATAATTAAAAAAAACAAAAACCAAAAAAACACAGTTATTTTCCCTTAACATTTTGTAATGATCTTTCATTACTGTTTTTATAGCTGGTAAGAAAATTAATTTATTTAAAAGCTATACACTAGCAGATAATTTCGTCAAAATATTACGTATTAGGATCAAGAACCGGGGCCAGCTGTAAATATATTTCTTAAATGCTTTGGCTCAAACAATAATTTAAAACACTTGTCTGCATATAATAAATGCCTAAAAATATATTTCACTCATCGTGATTCAATCAAAATATAATATTTGAATATAATATAATATAATGAAAAACTAACTCAATGAAATTAAAACTTATTTTCACATCTTTCCATGGTAATTCGCTAAGTTATATCTAAATGGAGCATAATAAATTATTTCCTGACAATCAATTTACTTATTTTGTGTGAAGTGCTTTTTCATGTTGTTAATTTATGCTACAATGTTTACTAACAATTTCAGATTAAAGATAAGGTTTCGAATACAAGATATCCCTTTTATTTAATAAATCACTGACAAAAGCATAAGAAAATTAAATTAATTTTTTCCATTTTCAACGATTCAAACCATATAAATATATTCCATATAAAAACTAGTCAAACATAACTAAGTAGAAAAACAAGTAACGAATTTAACTAAACTATTTTCAAATCAAGAAATTAATTTATTATTAAATATATATATATATATGATTAAAAACTCTATTTTTAAATAAATTATATTTTAAGCTTTATGAATTGCTCTAAATATTATAGGAATATTAAAATAAATTGTTCTAAATTACATAAACCTCAAGAGACCGTTCTAAAGAAAACCGAAAAGATAGACCAACAAAGCAGCCAATAATAATTATAACTAAAAATCAATAGTACAGATGTTTTTTCACAGCATCAAAATAATTATTTTTAAAACAACGTTAAAAAATACCGCTTACACATAAACAATAACAGGCATACCGAATACAGAATATGAAAATGTTTGCCTGGAAATTTAATTCTAAATTTTGATATAACTATCGGAATATCGTTCTTCTTCTCCCTCTCTACCGATTGAACGGTCTATCAGAGCTGGCTGAGCTCTGATAGACCGTTCAATATCAGAAAGAATAATATCAGAAAGGCTCAATATCAGAAAGAATCAAATTGAAAACATGTTCTCTTCATTTCTTGAATCTCTACGAAAGACTAGTAAGGAGAGTTTTACTAAGAGACAAGTCTCCATCCTTGATTCATGGTTCGACTCCCTTTTTGTTCATGACTAACAAGTGTACACTGTTTGCAATGACACCTTCGACAATGGTAGGATATTGCATAATAAATGTATTTTTAATAAGTTAGTGGATGTTGGTTTATAAACGAGAAAAGAGTTTTGATTTTCTATTTGATGAATAAAACTACATAATCAATTGAAAAGAGCAGTGATGGATTGATAACACGTTACAAATACATGCACAGTTTGATTTCATATTTTAATTATAAAATATTGTGAACTAGTTATTTTATTCCAATCTTTTAATTTTTAAACAAAATTTTGGTTTAACAATACTATACAACCTAGAAAAGTTTCACAGCGACCAACGGTATGATAATAATGAGCTTATAAAATTTGTCAACCAAGGTTACGCCGGGAAAATATCAAGCAAATCATATTTTAAGTTTTTTTTATCAAAAAATTGTCTTTTATTTGCAATTTAAAAGATAAGTATTCTACTTCTAGTACTGAGTTGAACAATTGCTTTAAATCATTTGATTTAGAAATCATACATGAAGTTATACTTGTTTTCTCATTTGGAAGAATCAGTCAAACTAACTAGATATTATATAAAAAAAAGTATGCTACGTTTAGAGTTCTCAGTTCTAAATTATTCTTTTATTTATTTGCTATTCTATAATATAGTTTTTTTTTATTATTATTTTTTTTATGAATATATAATCTATGATTTGGATTAATTCTGCAGTTTTTATTTGAGCAATTTCTCGAAAAACAATAAAATGATAATCAACCAGGAAAAGATATTATTGAAAAATTGTAAAAGAATATCAATAATTTCTACATATATTTCAAATTATTATATATTTATCAAGAACTTTAACGAACATACATTTACAATTTTTGATTTAAAACTGATACAATATCTACAGTATATAGGCAAAAGCATTCCTTATTATTATATACCTCTTTTTCTTGAGGATTAGCTGGAGACATCAGCAATGCAAATTTAGGGACAAAAGTTTTGTTCCGTTACATAATTGTATCAGCATGATTAGGGCCCTAGTATAAATGGAACGTCAAGTATGCGAACAGACCTGATTTTCTGATTTTAAAGAAAAGAAATTACTCTCCTCGAAGCCTTAATTTGAACAACAGTATGGAACACAAACCTGTGGAATCTATTGAATTGGTGTTTTCTCCTACCTTCGCCATCCGTTAACAAGACTCGACACAAGTATTTCATATTTTCACAATTCCATTTTTAATAAATAACAGTGGCTCGTCAATGAGGAATATTGCCTACTGTAAATTTCAGCTGGCATGTGCCTCCATTGCTTTAAAATATAAGTTTATCTTTTGGAGCAATGGAGGACATGCCAGCTGAAACTTAGAGTAGACAATATTCCTCATTGGGAAGCCACTGCTATTAATTCAAAATGTGCACTCACTCTGTATTGGTTTTGAACATTCGTGATGAAGTAAAATATAGAGGAATATGTTTGTCGATATAGTGCATACCTTAATTTGGATGCATACAAAACTAAATTATGTAAGAAAATCCTACAACTTTAGGAACCATGTAGTTAATGAAGATTTAAATAAGTATGATTGTTGTAAATCAGAAAAATATAAGGATATAAAGAGTAAATTCTAAAATGAAGGTTCTTTATGAAGTGACCATGCACGGGTAAAGACGAACGTGTTTAAGATGAAATGTGGCATTTCCAGGCAAATCATGATATGGTTGATCAATTTAGGGTTGATTTCCAGTCAACAAATAAATTGTTTTATAACTGCTTCAAAATATACCACATTTAAGAAATCACAAAATAACGACAGTGTAAATTATAAAATATTAAAAATTAGTAGTTTTTTTAAAAAAAATTTAAATTTTATTTTTTATTTTTTAACTTGTCTTATGTAAGAAAAACGTATAACTGGAGATATTGCAATTAAAACTATGAAAATAAAAGGACAGAAATTTAATTTAATTTCAACAAATTTAATTTAAAAAAAAGGATTGGCAAATTTATGAATTGCCAACAATGTTCTGTTGCATGCTGATGTAAGTATGCCGTAGGAGATCACGACATGCCCTATTTTTAGATTTATAACCAATGAGTACAAAAAATTTCAAATCCTTCTCTAGCTACTTTATCTTTGGATAATCAGTTGGTATGTTTACGCTATGCAATGGCTTACTATGTATCTTCTGAACCCCAACTGGAACACAAGCGACTGAAATTTCTTCCCAACCTTCTTTGTACACATGCTTACCCCCGTTGCAAGCCACCCTCCATAGCACTCGTATTTTCGTTATGAGCTTCTTACACTCAATTCCATACCCACCTCTGGGACGATAGCATGCGCACTCAGCTACGTATAAGAATTCGGGAATTCTGGCCGGATTCCGGGCAGAAACGTTCCAATAAAACGGACAAATAGAACGTTCGTTGACACTTTGCCGTGGCGAAAGCCTCTTGTGGTAATCGCAGGCTATGTTATCTTGAGACTGGTTTGCATTCGCCTGCATTGTTGATTCTAAATGTTCAGTATATCTGGAGCGGAATTGGGATTCGACATCGTACTGCGAACCAGCTGAACAAGTTTGTTGAGTGTTGAAAAGTTGGTCAGTGTTGGAACACGTATCCACTTGTATGCTTGAGATTGGCTCCTTATGAACCACACCAGTTCTTGGGATATTCTCTGCTGGCACTCTTTTATGCGTTAATAGCTTTGTAATATCCAGAGTAGGACTCCCTATAGTTCGCCGTAAGATGAAGATTTCGTCTTGTTCAGGATACTGTTGGTCATGACTTTGATCCATTTCGTGCAAATTGACTGCTGTAGAGTCATGTGTGTGGGTGGTCTCTTCTATTAATTGACTTATCTCTGGTGAAGGAATCGGTATTCTTAATACCCCAAAAGCTTCCTTCTCCAAATCAGAATAGTAAACAGGACTGTCTGGATCCACGGGAATTTCGGCGTTGTCCACGATCAAATCATCCATTGGATGAAAAACTGGTCCCGATATCTTATGAGGAGTTCTTATAGGGGCAAACCGTACATAATCTTCTCTTGACGGGAATGCAGGCGGAGGTTTCTGAATCTCTAATGGAAGATGAGCCTTACTAGATTGAGGCTGGAATTGATGTTCTTCTGGTGTTTGGTCTGTTGTCCTATCTTTAGGTCCATCAACCCAGTTACTGAACTCCGCAAATACGTGTTGAATGAATTCTTCTGCATCAGATTTTTTTGTACCATCACTATTACTGAAAGACAATTGTTGTAATAAAATAAAAATAACCGTTAACCGAATATAGTAGGAGCGATGCATGATGTGGATGCTTAAAAAAGCGATGAATAAGTTATGAAGAAAAGTGTTTGCGCGCTGTATTTTATAAAATTTTATTCAACGGAAGTTTGATAATAGACATCGTTATATATACGTTATGTCCTCAACGAACTTTTTTTTAATAGCTTTATCTTTTTGTTTAAATATGTTAAATCCCAACGTTCTTGGCCACCGTTAGAAAGTTGATAAATTTCACGACATGGTAATCACATTCGGATTTGAAATTTGCTTGTGATAGCGGCGTTTAGAACAAAAAGTTTATCATTTGGTTTTTCCAGTCCTTACAATGAAGACACTCTGATAAAGAATAATAAAACGAAAAGGATTAAACACAAGGAGAAATTTCAAATGATTTCACTCTTAACATATCAAAATAATTTTTTTTTTTTTTTTTAATATTTACAATTTCATGTATTTCAAATTATAAATGCCTTAATATAAACGTTGAAACAATGATTATAAATATAATTTAAAAATATATATTATAATCTAAATTTTGCCTTTTTATCATTAAAAATAAAAATATATATATTCCTTAAAAAGTACTAGGCACTGTGTTAAATATTAACTAAATTTATAATACTTAATTTGGAATGATAATTAAATCTAATACCTAAAATACTGTTACGAATTTCTGTATATTCGTAAATATTTCGTAGCGTTAATTATGTAAAAAGATAAATTTCTGTAGATTTCGCATAAGGCAGTGTAAGGGTTTGCTTTCCTGCAATGTGTGTCTTAATGCTTGATAACGAGTTTTACAGAGATAACGCTGGGAAGCGAGTTTTATAAGGAGCAGGGCATTTAACATTATGGTAATGGCAATCTCGCCATAATTGGCGAGATAGATCCAAGTTGGCGACGGTTTTGGCAACTAAGTTTTGTCGCCAAATTTGGCGAGAAATCGCCAAATGTCGCCAAACTTGGTGACCATTTGGCGACATTTTCGGTCTCCATGTACATGTATAGGACTTTTCGATTACGATCTGGAAAGTTCTCCAAATATCTACCTCTAGAAGTTTCAAGAAGGTTTGACTCCTATATAAGGCCGGCAGTGAGTTGAGTCAGTTAGTTGAGTCCGTTTGTTGACTGGAATTACTGAGTTGAGATACTGAGTCTCAGTGAGCATTCAGAGTAGTTCTAAAGCAAACTGTATAGCATTGTCTTTTGTGGCGATTTGTAGCAATTGTGAAGTTTTTTAACTGCTGTTTGAGCTCTATTGTTGTGTATAGAGCTGTATTGAGTATTCTAGAACGAGAAGTTCAGGTTTTGTAAAAGAATCGGTGAAGAGTATATCGGAATAAATTTCTGCAAGTGTTAATCTGCTTTGGCTTCAAATCTTTCGAACCCACACACGCAACAATACTTAGTTGGTAAAATCATATTCTGCAAAATATGAGGGTTAAACTTCTGTGAAACATGGTTGCAACACTGTTCCGAGAGTGACCAAAATGTCACAGAAAAAGCATTCCGGAAGGTAATTTAAAGGAAACTTTTATGTATAGTAAAAGTCTCTGATGACCAAATATATGTGGAAACAATTAAAATGCTTAGAGCCAGATAATTTAGAGTAATGAAGAAAAGTTTTACTTTAAATTATGAAATAAACTAAGAAAACATTTTAATGAGAATCATTTTTATAGTAAGTCAGACAAAACTTCAATAATTGAGTCCCAACTCAATAAGTACGTTTTTATGTTTTTTAAATAAATTTTCGTTTGTTTTAAAAAATAATAAAGACAAGTGAATATAATTAGGTGTATGGATATAGATAAATATAGAGTTATTCATTATTCTATTTTGAGACTGTACATAAGGGATAGTATTTGCTTAACTGAAAATTGATTTAAACTTATTTAATTAGTATTTTAAGGGTAGTTGGTACCCTGTAAACCGGCAATGTTACTTTGGTATTGTTACGAATTTTTCCACTGAGGTAAAGATGGCACAGTTTTCACGGTTTAAAAATATTTATTCTCTCTTCAGAAAACTCACAAAATTTATTCACAGGCAACAGTTTAATTACTCTCAAGCTTCAACACAAGCTTCAACAAAAATAACTTCGAATTCAGCGATTATACAAGCTCACTCCAATAGGTAAACAAAGCGATTAGCTTTCAACGAAGTCCGAAGTCAATCTGAAAACTTTCCCGTTCTCCAGTCTTTTATATATCAGCGCGTGCGACATTCTCGAAATTTCCAGCCAATTCATCGGAAAAGAAATATCTCGAAACTTCTCGATTGCCTTAGGTGTTGCCACCTTTTTCTAACCTGTATAATCGCTATTAATAAATAAAATAAGATAAAAATAAATTACAATAGAATTTTAAAATAATACGTCACTATTTACAATATATACAGACAATTTGTACAACAGTATATTTCATGTACCTTTTCTCAGAAAGTAATTGACATAGAAGCCTAATTTTTTTTTCAGTCCATTTAGTAGACACTTGTTATTCTACTGAAGTTAGCTTTTGATTGTTACTCATTTACTTTTTTTTAAATGAACTTTCGTGAAAGTGTCTCAAATTTGTTGAAAATCACAAGTTTTTTTATTTTTTTTTATTTTTTTGCCCAACTAGCCAAAACAAAAAATATTTTTAAAATAATAACAAAATCACACTTTAGTTTATAGAGATACATAAAAGGAATAAGTTGTAGAAATTTTAGGAAGATAGTTTGTGCAGTTTCTGAGAAAAAGGTACATGAAGAATGAAAAATGTAGCTTTGATAAGAATGCATTTTAAAAAAAAACTTTACTTACACTAATAGTTATCAATTTTGTCTTCGAAAAATTATTAAAAATACTTTTAGTTGAGGTATTATTACAAATGAGGTATCATTTTAAAGGGGAGAATTTAAATTTTGATAAACAATAATAAACTTAAAATCGATTATTTATAAATTTTAGGGTACCAACTCCCCTTAAACTGAATCTCTGCAAAATATAGAGCGATCTGTTAAGTAGAATTGAGTAAAACATAGTTAAATGTGTTTAACATTAATTTTATCTAACAGTAATTTTGTTCAAAATGTACATAGTTTATAGTCATTACATAGATAGATTGCTTTTTAAATATAATGTTTTATTCCCACGATGTAAGTACCTGCAAAAAAAAAAAAAAAATTTTTAGTCAATTAAAAAAAAAGATGAATTGTTTAGCTTATTCCAGACGGAGCATCTAAACTCGTAATGATGTTATCGATTCGAGTAAAAATGTGCTAATAATTTATATGAGTATAAGTAATAAAGGTTCGTATTTGGAATGAATAAACTCTATTCATTGTCCTTTAAACGCAATAAGAGTTACAACAAAGATTTGCCACAAAGAACATTTCATCATTGCAATATATTACTAGTATATTAAGAGGAAATTGACTGCAATACAGTGAATACGATTGTATATTTATGAAACCAACGATTGTAGTGATGCATATTTGTTTTCATTAAGCACTGACGTTTAATTGAGCAATCATGCATGCATTGTCTTCACTTATGACGTCAGTGAAGATGAATCATTTAAGAAATTATACATTCAAATAATATCATGAAGGATATTTATGGTCAATATTTGGACGCATAAAGAAAAGTCAGTTAACCATGAAATCAGCCGGAAAACAAGTTGCAACATAAAATAAGACGGATTAGGAGTTTTAGTGTAAATAGTATATAATAGTTTTTCACCAATACTCAATTTTTCAGTAGTATTTTTAACAGTTTACCACTTGAGTAGCCAATTTAAACACGTGTTAAGAGTAGATTCAGTTGCATTTTTATGAACTAGGTTTATAAGGCTAAAATCGTCATTTTCACACAATATATTAGTGTGACCACCCGTACAAAAGTCTCTCTAGATATCTTTTCAATTTCCATCCATCTACATTATTGTATTTTTTATAAAGGAAATTTAAATATTGACTAGTACACAAAGTAATGTCATAAAAACGACTTTTTTTTTTTTTTTTTTTTTTCTTTTTTTTTTTTTAAATCTCATATATCTAATTCGAGACAGCAAATCTATATGGATACTTCATTATGGAAAATCTTTTAGTACATTGAGGATGTGTAGCTCACATTACCAACTGGGAAGTGGCAAGTCGTGTAGAAAAAAATAGCTGCCCTTTCAATAGTAAATAACAATAGTTTTAAATGATAAAAAAAACAAAAACAAAAAAAACTTAATCTTTTTAATTTCTAATACTCTGAGATTTTCCACTTCGAACTTTCACCATCTATTGTGCACAGCGGCTAAATTTAATAATTTTGTTTTAGTTATAAATATTTTTTTTTAAAAAGTATCACACGTTTTTTTGATTATAAAAGAAAAATAAATATTTTAATATTTATTGCTCATCTGTCTAAGATAACAATAGACTACTTTAACATTCTTCACAATTTGCCACCAACCACTGCAGCAGTTACCCTTTACTGAAATTGTGTAATAATTCACAAAGTGAAATATTAATAGTGTTTGGATTTATTTTCAAAAACACTAAGCTATTGTATACTGTGCTGGAACTTCCAGGACAGCAAGATTCGGACTACTGATTACTGAGAGCAGTAGTCCAAGTGACAATCCGAGGAAATGCCCCATATATGTATGTAGCTCTTTGTAACCCATGTCTACCAAAAGGATCCTCAATGTAAAGTCGAGTTACTCGGCTTTTATACTACTGAATTTGTTGTAAACTAATTTTTTTGGTGAGAACGTGCAACGCCATGTGTTGGCGGCTGTTACTTATAAATCCCAAATAATAATAATAATAATAATAATAAAAAAAAAATTAAAAAAAAAAACCTATCACCAGTTAGTCTTGCAATCGATAAAAGACGAAATTTCACAATAACCATCGTATCTACTCGTTTTTGAAATTAGCTTGTAGAGAGACTATGTTGAAATCGAACCCGAGATCTCTTGCATGCTATATAGGCAAGCATTCTGATAGTAAAATGTGAACAGTAGTAGCTTGGTCTAGCCGCAAGAGTAAACTATACACTTAGATTCAGTTTAAAAGGTTTTATAAAATAATTTTTTTATAGTTGTTTGACATAGGAAGTTTCATGAATTGAATTATTTTAATTTTAATAAATATTTTGTGTTGTTGTACGAACATACATCATGTTTAACACTTCCAAAAGAGTTGAATCCAAAAATCGTTTTTTTTTAGTGGGGATTTATCATTTGCTAACAGTTGTGACCAGTCACATTCCGCTTTTAAAATAAAATTGAATTTCATGTTGCATTATTCAGTCACAATGTTCATTCATTGTTTAGCGAATATAGTTGACTGTGACATAGCATGCATAAGATCAATTTCAAGTATGAACCTGAAAGAAGAACGAAGATGGGTGAAACGTGCCAAGATACACGACATTGAAATCGTATTCTTCAGTCTCATTATTATATCAACAACGATACTATAAATTTTATCTGCACTTTCAATGATCAGAAAATTCAGTTTAAATAGAATTTGGCTGCATATATATATATACATTAAAATTTAGACATGCAACTCGAAAATTGTAACTTCAATTTTCTAAATGGATAACAAATTCAAAACTCAAACTAATGGACTTTACGGTGAAAATAAAGAACTTTTAGCCGCTGAACAAAAGAAAAGAATTATCTCAAAGGATCAAGTTTTTGATTTAACAGCAGCCAAAATTTTGAGTGACATTGGTTTGTTAAATAAATTTAAAAAGAAATATCTTTAAACGCATCTTCGGGAAAAGTCGAAAGAATGCTAATAAGAATGTATTCGAAAGGTATTCATAACATTCGTAATAAAAAGCTAATAGTTTAAAATATCTGGTTTCATTGACAGTCATAAAATGTGACTGGGGAGTAAATTTATTTTACAAATCTGTATCGAGGAAGAATTCTTGAAGTATTTGAATCTATTGTTATTCTGGCCAACATAATTTAAAGGTAAGAACAATTTTTCTCGCTTGGCAAAATGCTATATCATCATCTTAGGCAATAAAAATAAGCCTAACTTAACTAAAAAAAAAAAAAAATTATTTGACAGTATATTAAAATGATTTGGAAAATAAGTTATTAATTGAAATCGCAACTTAAAATAATGGGTACTTGCGTATCATCCCGTCGACGTTTGGTAAACGTTATTTTTACTGACAAAAAGTTCAAAAAGCAGCCTCATCGGAGGTTCAGTTCTGACCAGCGATGGGAGTTTTCTCGTGAAATGCCTCTCCTGTATGGGCGACCGGGCATTCATTTGGACCACCGTTTCTACGAGCAAAAGGAATCCGTTTGTCGAACTTTTTGTCTCTCCAAAAGTCGACGGGATAATACGTAAGTATCGTTTAAACTATCTACAAACTCACATTTCTTGCCAAACTTATAGGTATATATTAAAATAAAGAAAATTAAATATTTTTTATTCAATAATTTTATTTAGTATAAATTAATCCAAAATTATTTGAATAACTTAAACATTCACAAATATTCTGTGTCACAACTGAAGGTATGATTTAAAAAAAAAAAAAAAAGCTAGGGGTGTGGAAAATCGCACAACTTTCTTTTACACTTTGATATTGATCATTGAATTAAAATTTGATGTGGTGTAATTTACCGTTTTCATATTTTCACTCATTCAAAGAAAAATGGCCAGTTTGGAGATATTTTTTTATACGGGGGAAAAAAAAAGACATGGGCGAAATTGCGATGATATTCGATAGACATTCATTACATTGTTCTTTCTCATGCGTCAAACAGAACAAAATCAATCGTTAATGGGCAAATGCTCAAGGATAAGAACTCCGTGTTAAAAGGCACTCGGTTTTCAACTTTTTGCGCTTTTATCCCATTTCTGCTGGAATTTCGAAGGTGGGGACGATTAGAACACCTCAAGAGGCAACATCGTACCGATATTGGTACTTCAGCATTAACGCCACCGGAGCTACAGATTCGGTGGTTTTTAAGTGCCGCCAATAAAGAGCAATCTTGCTGTTCGCACGCGCACGCAGTTATCTTTTGGATTCCTTGTTGTTTGCTGATTTTTTACGCCATTTTTAATTTTAGGTGTAGATTGGTGGCACTTAAAAACCGCCAAATCTGTAGCTGCGGTGGCTTTAATACGTAAGTATCCAGATATTTAAATAAAAATCGTTGGAGACGTTTGAGATCGCGGATAAATTGGCCTAAGAAGGCAATGAGGAAGTAACGCCCACTGGTTCCTCGCTTACTTATCAGGAACTTTACTCCAATGAAAAATCTAAACAAAAATTAATCTGACGAGTTCCACCTGCGCATCAACGGTACTCCGGAATATCTCCTGGCACTCTTTTGGAAATCAAATGCGATCGAGGCTCCCAGACTGCTTTAGCCAGACTCTCAAATGGCCACCTAAAATGTCTGTCATTCGAACATGGCACAAAAATTTACCCCACTTGTAAAAAATGCTGTGACCATCCAGCGCCAGCCTCACTGGATTACATTAGCGTCGGACTTTCCAGGGTGGACTTAACATTAGATCCCCTTATTGCCATCGATTTTCTGGCGGTCAATAACCATGTGGAGTTGATCTGACAAATGTCAGATCCATTGATGATAAGCAGCAACAACAGAGACGTTTTTTAGCAACTCCTGAAATCCATGTTTTTTTCATGATTTCAACCTTGTGTGCATGCGAGATTTTGACGAAAACCTTAATGATAGGTCCAATGGCCACCACTAACCCGCACACAAAATTTGAACATCGTAGGTCAATTTGTTCAAGAGTTACACATAGAGAGAGAGATTTTTATGTACACATTACATACGTACACATAGATAGATATATTTTTCCAGACCACTTTTTTGAGATCAGGGTGCTCCAAAACGTGAAAAAATACAAAAAAAAAAAAAAAAAATTCTTTTCTGGATCGAATGCTATACTTTTATCACCCTGTGTAAACATATGGGTATTTGAAAGTAAAAAATGTACATAAATTGAGAAACTACTTAACGAGAAAGAGTATACAATGTTATAAAAAAAAATATACGTTTGAAAAGTATTATTTTTATTTATAAACTACTCGTATGGTCCGACATTACTTGGCTTATAGGAAAAATAAATTTTTGTTTAGTTAGGGATGGTTGAAGAAATTGTACTAGTGTTTTTAAGAATTGCGCAAAATAGCTATGCATGGGTTACATGTTGTCAGCATAAAATATTTCCTTCACTTGGGATTAAAAGTTGTTGTTTTAAAAGTAAAAAAAAAAGTTTATATTTTTAATTTCTAATTAACCGTAGAAAATAGTGTAAAATCGTACTTTAACTTTGAAAGAAATTTCACAAATCTTATCATAATTGGTTAATAAAGTTTTTAAACTGAAAAGATTAATAATAATCTAAACTTTTGTAAAATGTAAATAAATGATAATAGCAGGTTTAAAATATTTTGAACCATTAATATTTTTGAAACAATAGTTAAGTACACATTTCAGAAGTATTGCAAATATTCTATCATTATAAAACAATACATGTAAAATTCGTAAAAAGTGTTTACCACTTATATATGCATGATGCCACTATCTGAAATGTGTTATGTGATCAACAGAACTTAATCACAATACCTTTAATAAAAAATTTAAATTTTCAACTTGAAGTACCTAATCCAAGTTGTTGCTTGTCTTAAGTTGTTCAAAGTTTCACTAAAAACATATGTGGCAAATACCGTTTGGTGATATCAAATTTAATGTTCATAAGAATAGTTAATTTTTTTGTAAAAGTTATTCAAAATTCTTTAGTAAAAAAACTTAGTATAAAAATTTTAGTATAAATGATGATGACATTTTAATGCAATGGAAATGATAAAAAATTATAAAAAATATCCTGAATTCACCCAGTTTGAGATCCTTACAATCAAATTTTAAATGTTATAAAGTCTGTGCATGCTAAATTTTATAAAAATGAGTTCATTGATAAAGTAACCTTCGTAGAAAAAGTCCATATGCATACCCAGTTTGACTTTTTTAGACATACAGATTAGGAAAGCCAAACTATATTTTAAGATATAACTTTATTTTGAAAATAATTTATTTACAAACTATACATCATCTTCTGGCTTTAACTCTTTACATTCAGTAAGAGCCCTGGATTCATGAACAAAAGCAACAAATTTAATTCCCTGGAATAAGAAAACAATGTTAACTGTGATATTTCTACTTCTATAAACTAAATTATAAATCCCTTTATCTTAATTAGCAGAAATAAATTTCAGCAAATTTCATTTCAGTGAATCACTAAGCCTTGCTAATGTAAGGCATGCCAAACTGGTTATCATAATACTAATTTTTCTAACAGTTGCACATGATTAAATATTGTCAAATTAGGTATAATTGACCATTTTAATACCTCTCTCACTCTTCCCCAATTGATTGTTGATAAGAATTAAGCAATAAACAAAACTATTTCCCAATGTTATTGTTATTTGAAAGTGCATTCACATTAATTTTACATGACTCAAATCGGAAAATATGATTAGCCTTAATAAGTTGAGACACCTTCATAGAAATAGGTACCCAAATGACTGATGCATGATATGAAGCTTATATTTCAATTAAACTTGCACTAATGTAGGATTAATATATACAACACATAAAGTTAGAGATAAGATTTTAAAAAAAAATAAGGTTTGTGTATATATTAAGGATTCATTTCTAATTTATGACGATTCTTAATTGGTTAAGTGGATACTTAATTGACTTGGATGTATATTTTCTCAATGACATTTTTTTAAAATAATATTTGCATTGGAAAAACTAACCCTTTTTCAAAATTATAAGATTGGCCTTTTCTTTTTGTGCTTGTTTTAGATTTAAACTGAATACCTCAGTTCATAAGTTGAGATCTAATAAATGCATTTAATTTGGTTTTAACTTTTTTACACAATACCAATGTAGCATGAAGCTTATACAAAGGCTCTGTCCATCTGAGGTCATCTTTCACAGATAAAACTTCAAGTTCCATTAAGACACATTAACAAATTACCATATCAAAATTCCATAAGAAGTAATGACAACAAGTCAATTTATTTGCAATTTTTTAAACCTACACAAATTTTTAATAAGCTACACATGCATCATTAGTTTGAATGTTGCAATAAGAGAAGTAGAATTACATAAAATTGAAACAAAAGTTCTGTAAAATTTGACTGAAATTGCTTCCACATCAATGTTATGGGTAGTTCAAATCTTGGTTTCAAATAAAGATATCGGATTAGAACTAGGATATTGAGTGACAAGTTTTCTTGTCCAGTTTTTTAACAACTAGCCAGCTTTATTATTTATCAAAGAACTTCCAATTGGCATGGTGTTTGCTATCATACATCATTAATTTTAACTGGTGGATACCAGCATTAAATGTTGACAAACTATATGTGCTTGGTATCTAGACCTGTTGCACCACAATAGACATGTGTGTTAAAACAGACTTTTAGTGACAGTATTCCAATCAAACATATTTTAAAGTGCATCCTAATAGCTATATATTATTGCTAACTTTATATTCAAAGTAACCATTCACCAAACTAGTTGTTTCTTTTGTTCCACAAGCATACATTTCTTTTTTTATTCTTTATAACAAATATAATCCAGAGCCTATTAAAAGTATGTTGCATTTCTTAAATAAGAAATTTTGACTGCAACAAACTTGTAATGCAAAAATAAAGAAAAAGAAAAAAGAAGAAAAAAACAACAACTAATGATCAACGTTTCAAGAAACACGTTGGATTGGGACAATCACTGCCATTAAAAGGTTGGTTGTACACATTTTCCTTTCAGGTCCAGATACAAAGCGTGTACAATATAGTGGCATTTAATGTTTAAAATATCCTCTTTTATCCTAAATAGTTAACATTGTGTTATTTTCTTTTATACTTAACACTTGTAAGACCTTAGTTAACATGAAAACTAATAAACCAGTAATTTTGCTTTATCTGGTAATAAAAGCATTAAAATCAGGTTACAGACCATG
Source organism: Linyphia triangularis (assembly GCA_963978545.1). Classification (NCBI taxonomy): domain Eukaryota; kingdom Metazoa; phylum Arthropoda; class Arachnida; order Araneae; family Linyphiidae; genus Linyphia; species Linyphia triangularis. The sequence continues at coordinate 39,101,179 of OZ021732.1, read as the reverse complement.
TACATAAATTAGTTTGTAAATATTGCAACAATTTTCTTGATTGAAGCTCTGTGTTTCAAGTTTGGCCTTATTGCATGCATGCAGCATTATATGTGATGCATATATTAATGAATTTAAATTAAGTTAATATTTCTGTTCAGAAACTTTAAGGAAAAACATTTGAATTTATTGAAATATAAATCCGAAATGCCTTGTTATTCCAAAAATGGAGTAATGAAACTAATTCAAAAGGTTTCAAATATAGAATAACTTATAAAAGACAAAAACTGTTTTAGATGCCAATTAATAATGGTGTAGTGTACTAAAGTTGTTGGTTGAGCATTAAGTTGGTAATAGTTAGATACTTGGAGCCACTTGGAATTCTAATAATTTATTTTTGTAGTGAAGCTCAAATAATCAACAAGTGGATTTAAGTTTTAAAACTGTATTATTTGGGATAAGTACTACTGTAAAATTGTGAATTCTGAATATGAGAACTGAAGGGTGCTTCAACAAAAATTCTCTAAATTATCCGCTTTCACCTTTTACTCATATCTTGTTACATAGTTTATAAAAGTGCATTTATTTTAAGCAAAAATTTATACACAATATTTTCAGTTTAAAAAAAAAGAAAAAAAGAAATGAATAAATTTTTTATAAATTTAATTTGCTTTAAAAAATTTTGGACTGTAGAGAGTTGGATAATTTTAGAATTACATGTTTTTCTTTAGATGAATCTACTGTGAATAAAAATATCTTATGAGTGGCAGCATTTAATAGGCTTTTTACTTGGTATAATAATATTTATAATAGCATATATAAGTAATTTGCATAATAAAATATATAGTTACATAATTATAAGTATGGGCAATAAGCTTTTCAAATTATAAAATGATTGGTTACAGAATAAGTTTTTTATACTGTGGACAAACTGTTTAATCTAGGAGCCATCATAAAGTATGTATATACATTTAATATTACAAGAAATACCTAAAATCAAACTTCATTAAAAGAAAAACAAAAATATTGAGGTATATGATAAGAAATTATGTTTGCCTTGGAAAGCAATGAAACTTTGCGGGATAATTTTGAAATAAAAGTGTTAGGAACCATTTTTTTTTGTGACAGATATTAATAAGTAAGGAAAACAGCTAGGTTTACAAAATGTAAAGTGAATCAGGAATTATAAAATTCTTAATAGATACAAAGAATGAAATGTGTTGGCAATGTTATTCGAGTGGATGAAGAACAAAATAAATAAAAAAAAGTCTGGTAAATCAATCAGCAGCAGACAGAGAATGCCTTAAAATACATTGTATTGACAGTGTTAATGTTACTTTTGAGATCTTGAAAACTAGAAGAGTGAATACTACTGTCAGAGACAGATATGGAGGAAAGAAATTGATGGAAAATGCCAGGGCTATGTAGGACCCATGATGATGATAATAAAATTTAAAAAATATTCTGAAGTCTATTGTGCATTATCATTAAATTTGCTTGTACTCCCATATTATCATTGTGTACCATATGGAATAAATCCATTTCCAATAACAAGAATAAAAGGATTTAGAAAACATAAAAAAAGTATTAATATGAAACCAAAAGTATGCCCGTTGTAATTAATATATAAATGTGTGTATGTTTGTGCATATATATATATATATATATTAAGATTTCATACAAAGAGCAATTGTAATGATACACAGGAATTATGAATACACGTACAACAATTTTAATATATTTTCTGGACCAAGAGAACTATTCAATATTTATGATAACAGGATTTAATCCATTTAAAAAATATCGATGGATTTAGATACAACAAATTGAGTAGAGAAAGAATAAGTACCTGTGATTGTGCAGCTCGTAGGAAACCTAAATTAGCACTTACAGTCACAGCTTTTAACGAGTCTCCAGTACCAAACACAATCTGAAAGAGAAAAAACAATTTGGAATTGAAATTTGCACAGCATAATTTAAAAATTGCAATCAAAACAAATTTGTTTCATGTTCAGAAAGATTTATTAAAAACTGCACAGAAATAGAACGCAGCAATGTAAATTTTCATTACACAGTTATTAACCCCCAACTTTCCGAGGAAAACTTATGAGATTCACTCCCTAGTACACAGACTCACTTAATTATGGGGAAAAATTTTTAAAAATTACCTTGCAAATTTAAGTAAGAAAATATTATTTTTAACACTGGAAGATGGTCAAAATAACCCAAGGGAATGTTGTCGTGGTGGTTATTACCACTTAAATATTTAGTAAATAAAATTATTACCCTTAACAACCTCGTACCTAAAATAGTAAGTTTGATACTCTTCAACACCTAAACACCAAAAATTTACTTAACTAAAAGATCAAGAAAACACCACTGTTTTTACCAGATAAAAATGTAATTTATTAATCATTATGTCTTATTCAAGAAACAGTTACAAGCTTCACACAAGATGAACCTTAAGGATTCAAATGAAATACCCAAGAGGGCAAAGAGGTTGTTCTTCGCTCAGGAGAGGTTGCTAAAAAAATCAAATTAAATAAAACAATTAAAACTAACAAATTAAAATTAACCGGATAAATGAATCCTGTCTTAAATTCCTAATGGAAGAGAGCCCTGGCCGTTCTGATATAAATTAATTTCATCAAAAGAAAATAAAGAAATTACACGAGTCTGTTTTGGTTAAACAGACTACCTGAATGAACTAAACAGTTCCTTAAAGGCTGGTGGTCCGGGAGGATGGAAGTGGTCAGAGAGTTGCTGGTGAATGGGTGCCTTCAATGGCGGACATGGGAGATGAAGATGCTAAGAGGGCCACCATCTTGGATGTGGTGGTTCTCGGTTATTTTTAGGATACTTGAATCATCCTTCTGAGGGATAGAACTTGAAGTTGGGTCACCTAGAGTCTCTTTTGGGACCGTCGGGAGGGTTTAGCTTAATCCTGGTTGAGGAAGGGTGGTAAGAGAGTTGCTGGTGAATGGGTGCCTTCAATGGCGGACATGGGAGATGAAAATGCTAAGAGGGCCACCATCTTGGATGCGGTGGTTCCTTGAGTATTTAGGCTACGGGTATCATCCTTCTTAGTGATAGAACTTGAAGTTGGTCAGAATATCCTTCGGAGAGTTGGTATTTAAATTAAGTGAAGCCTCCTTTGAAGATATGGAGGGAAACCACTTCCCGCGGCATGGCTGACTTCACGGCACATTCTCCTGCATAGGGATCCGCACTCCTTTGCGACTGTGTTGATCGGCAGCAAAACCAAGAATTACTGTCCACGGCAACGCTCCTTCCCTTTTACGGCGATTTCCCAACCAATCAGACGTCGGGATTCGGGCTATTGCATCAGCTCTTTTCTCAAAAACAGGAGTAAACCGGTTCAAGGACTCTCGTTTGTGGCCCAAGAATACACGGCGTCGTTCACAAATTACCCAAGAAAAGATAACACAACGGCTCCTAACTCGAATTCTCAAAAAAATACAACCTCTCGTTGAACCAAAAACAACCCCATCGGCCTCCAATGGATGGCATTTTTAAAATTAAAAACGCTAACACCTCGGCATATCTGTAACACATTCAGGCGCCGAAAAAATAATTAAGTACGATGTTTTAAAAGAATACTACGAGGTAAACAAAACTTAGAAAGATTAAATTTTTGAAGCAAGTGGGAAAAGATATGACTCTAAAAATGGGAAAAAGTAAAAAGATCGCCATTCAAAGGTGAAATAAATTCTAGAACATAAAGAATAAAGTCCTTTTTAAAGTTTAAGATCAAAATTAAGAGATGAATTTTAAGTTTAAGTTAGAAATTAACAATGACATTTTCAGTTATAACAATGTTTAGGGTCATTTTAAGGACACACATTTTTTGAAAATAAAAAAAATCTGAAATTTTTTTACAATTAAGAAAATTTAAGTAAGAATGTATAATTTTTAACACTAAATAATGTCCAAAATGAACTTGGGGAATGTTTAGAACCACTTTAAGAGCAAACTTTTTTGAAACTTTGAAAATTGCAACACAAAAGATCACACTTCAGAAAGCCGTAGATATACACCCAGAGCAGGTAAGGGATTATACTCCGTACCTGCACCTCTTACACTTCTCTATAATAATATCACATAAGAAAGTAATACTTGAAAAATTCATGTTAAGAAAATGATCCAAATACATTTAAGCCATTCTAATTTCTCCAAATAGCATCATAAAATCATAATAGATTCATTATCGGTCAAATCTCCCTCAAATAAAGCAATAACATTCAAAATCTATTCTACTCATATTTCTATTAAAAACTAGTTAAGACTTAAATAAATATTCACTCTTTTTAAATCTAATTTAATTAACTACATTGCTTGCCTTTACAGTCCTAAAAATATAATATTTATGATTTTGTTTTGTTTCATTATTACATATTATTTTCAAAACATGTGTTCAAGATAATTATTAAAAAAAAAAGTGATTTTAATTACTGTCAAAATAACACATCTGTATAACATGTATACTAAAGCAAAGTTTTGCAATAAGTATGAGACCATATTGATTATTTGGATTACATTACAAATGATTCACTAGAATTAGAATAATAAATTTGATCTTTTTTCACTTTCTAATTAAATCTTCTTTTAAATACATTAATTGAATCTAGATTAAGTCTTTGCAAAACAACTGATTGCCTACCTCTAAAGGCAATTCTGAAACTAATTTTGCTATTGTTTATCAATAATTTAATAGTTATGATGATAATGGCTAATTAGAGATAAACACCAGAAACACAGAAAGCATTTTTCATTTAAAATAAATTTTTAAAATGCAGATGGGATAAACATAATAATTTAAATAATTTCACAAATATTTGAAGTTAGGAGATGTGAATTATAATAATATGCAAATTCATACAAAGAGATTACAAATAATAACAATAATAAAAGGGGAAAAAGAGGTGATTGTCAGAACAGAAAAAAATATATGAAAGTTTTATTTAACATGGCAGAATATATATAGTGAGTAGTGCACATATAGCAAGATATTTGTGATTTGTGCTATGGAAAAGGGAAGAACTAAACATATTTTCATGGGATGAGAAAAAATTATGGGAGAAGGGTCTGTCACTATTTTTTTCATGATTGGAACACAAATAAAATGAGGAATGAATTCTTAAATATGAGGAGGCTCTGTGCCATATTATTACATATGTAATGAACAAAGTAACTATTAGTCATATATTAAATAATCTTTTTAAAAAAAAACAGGCCATAAATTCTTATTCAAGAAATTGGCATAAGGTAAACTTAGCATAGATCCTTACAATAATTGATGTCTACCACAAAATTGTATCTGACAAAAAAATTACTTTAGTTGAAACTCAGGAGTTTTCTTAGATTTACTGTGTATTGTGACTTAATAACAAATTAATAAGAATGAGAATTGGAAGAAAGTTATATATTGATTTGAAGGACTATTTTCAATAACTCTTTCTTTAGTATCTACACCCAAGATATGATTATTTTACCTTAGATCTTTCTTTAATTTTACTAGTTTTATCAAGCTCCAGAGCTTTTGGTGAAGGGTTATCAGGAAGGACTGTCACATTACTTAACATTTTGTAAGCTCTTTGTTTCTCAGAGTCTCCTCCAACTGTAGATAGAATTTCCAGGAAATCTCTGTGGGCTGTTTCACAGCACACCAGTTTTCTGTCTACGAAAAAAAAGAACATCAATGACATGCATTTCTCCAAGAGAAGATGGACATTATAAAGTACAATTTTGAATACAGTTATATATTGTGAAAATTCAATTCCATTAACAAGTTTGATTTTTTTAAATGTTCAAACTTGTAAATGGAATCCAATTGAGCTTAAGGTAGTAGTCTGGTAACTTGGGTTCAAAAAATCGAAATTTTTTTTTTGCTTAATTTGAAAGTTCAATGTCTTGAGAATATACTGTGAAAATTTCAGACAGAAATTCGAAATATTTCAGGAGTTATAACGAGTTTCCTAGAGCGCCTCGGAGTCCAACCTTTAAGGTCGATCGGCAGCTGCAACCGCTTGGACCCTTCTATTGTTTGCGCGCATTTTTTATACCTGGGTTGACTCTGTTATTCTATTATATATATTTATATATATATTTATGTATATATAATATTTATTTATTTTAAAGTATATTTAAGTTAAAATTCACAGTACTCTGTTAGTATTTGATCGTACGTTGACACGTAAGCATCTAAGATGGATAGGAAAGGGAAAAAACGTGGTACAAAAAGTCCTGGAGATCCAGGCATTAAGCGAAAATTTCACGGTAATAGATACACTGCTGAAAAAGATGTAACATTTGTGAGCAAGTCTGCTGAAAAATTAAAAAATGAAGAAGATATTGAAGTAGCCATTGATGAGAGCTCAACGTACGCTCTTTTAAACGCGTTTTTCTCAAAACATTGTTTTTCTGGTCGGCCCGGGTTCTAACTTTTTTTCTACAGAACCGATTGCTTTCAAATTTTAACAGGCTGTTCTACACACTTATAGTTCTTGTCGGTACTAATGAGAATTTTTTTCACCCCTAACTTTTTATTTTACAACCCTTTCTTTGCTAAAATAAAAGGACTTTTTTTTTCAAAGTCAGCCATTTTGTTATTTACCCTTGAAATTTAACTTCAGTAGTTCCGACCAGAATGACATGTCTATAGATTAAGAATAATCAAGAATATTTGATTTCAGATAACATCAAGAGCCAAAATCACCCGGGCCACCCACGTGCCTTTTTTTTTAGGTTCCAACTTCGAGTGACAATAATAATAGTAATAAACTATTAAATTTTTTCAAATAAATTTTTTTTTATATTTTCAATATGTAAATAAAAACACTCTAAATATTCAAGATAATTCATTTTTATTTTCCTATAAGAAACCACCCTCCAAAAAAGTCATGAAAATAGGCATAAGTTACCAGACTACTACCTTAAATATGACAGACTCATTTTTTACATACATATCTATTGTGGTTTTAAAAGATTTACTTACAATCATCCAATCAATCTGAAACTTAGCATATAAACTTGTTGTCATTGACTATACATTGTAATAAGTTTTGGATGCAAGAAAGTTAATGCACAGCTTGGAATCGATGTTTTTTTTTCTTAGTAGTCAGGCATTATTAAAGTTGATCTGACTAAAACTTTTTTTAAATAAGCTGTTATAGCACATAAAAGGTGGCAATGCTTATAAAGGATTTACGTTAAAAGCTTTTTTTAACTGGCTAATTTTTTTAAAAAAATGATGATTCTCATGAAGGAGCAATAAGTAATTTGACGATGCAGAGTTGATTTAAATTTATTGACTGAATTATCAGAAAAATTAGATTAAAAAGGTATGAATAAAATGTTTGGTTTGCACATTCAGCATCTATGAAACACAAAAATTATCAAACAACACAAACAAAAGGAATTTAGAAAACATTAATTCATCATTGCTTCAATTTGCTTCGAAAGTTTTATCGACAATTAAAGTATTTCATATTCATGGATTGTAGGTCAACACCAACATGACATATATTAAAACAGTTAGGAAATATAATGCTTATGAAATCAAAGACTTTAAAATTATAAATAAAAAGTACATGCACATTAACAATAGATACCTTTAAATAATTGATCAAGTATGGGTTTTACAGGGTGGGCACGTTCCATTTCTGCTAAATCCATTAACAGCTTTTCTTTATATTTGGCATGACAATGCCCATTAGTCATGTTTGAGACATATGCTAAGAATGAAGACACATCTAAATTCAAAACTGCATTGGATGGAATTGAATGTATATTAAAATAACTACTTTCATCATTACTATCAAAGAAAGCTGAATCACTGGAGCCAGGACTAGAAATTTCTTTGATATCCAAGTGAAGATTCTTTAAAGTCATTTCATTGTGTAAACTGTCAACCAGTTCACTATGTTCGTTACTTAAATAAGAACTGTCCTCACTCTCAGAACTCACTATATCTCCCACAACCTGGACATTAAGTTTTTCTAATAGTTCTTTAAGCTCCTTAGTAACACCAGCAGCCAATCGAACAATAATTTTTGGAGCAAGAAACATATGAGGATTTTGATTCGCACATTCTACCATGTCTTTTACTTGCTCTACAATAGATTTCCGGCCATATTTCCCATGTCCTGAAATAAAGAACGATTAAAATAAACAAATTTGTTGTTTTACAAGGAAAAAGTTTTTAGCTAATCTGTATACTAAAAAAAAAAATGCTTTGCTGTTATTTAAATAAAATAAATATTGTTACTTGCCCTATTTTATTTAAAGTGTACCTCCAGATTACTTCCTTTTAGTAGATATCAATTAGGAGACGAAGGCGGTCTAAATTGTTCAGTTTATATTATGGTAGAGTAGATGTCTTTCGAAGTATTTGTTGCAGTTAATAAATTGTCAAAATGAGATTCAGTTAAATTATTCCTGTATTTATTCTTGATAGAAATCACTTTATTGAAAGCTTCTTCATATAGTTTCTTCTGGCATATAGTGGAGAATTCTGTTCTACATAGTTAACACATTATTTCAGATAAATTACAATAACGTAAAAAAAAAAAAATGCATATTGTTTATTATTATTATTTTTGAATTTTTTTTTTTGGTGCCAGAGGGCCGCAGAAAAATCTATCGTGGGCCGCGTAGTGGCTAAAGCTGATATAGAGTATTAGATCCTTAGTATACATAATAAAAATAATTGAGTAAGAATTGTGTACATTTTCCTCTCAGAATAGATTGACAAGACTGTACTGACCATAATAAGCTCCTTAGACATTAAGATATTAGAGTTAGATGTTTGTAATGGCATAAAAATATTTTAATTGTAAATCAGATCGTGTAGGGCATTTTGAAAAACAGATTTGAGGCCATGTAAGGAGTATTATTAAGAAGCTGTCTCTCCCAAACCTAATGGATAATTTTTTTTGCCACAGTATATGTTTGAGAATAGCTTCAAAATTTAGTAGATATAACAACAGTTATAAAAAAAAATAAAAAAAAAAAAAAAAATAAGAAACTTTTAAGTATTTGAAAAAATTAATAAAGCAAAATCACAAATCATTTTATCTGGAAATTTTGTAAATATTCTATTATTATTGCCCTCGCTTAAGAAATTGAAATGGCTTAAAGCAATACTTCAGCATTATTGTGGTAAAAAACAAACCATTAAAGGTCCATGGAGAAGGGGCACGCCAATGAAAACTCTTAAATGCCCCAAAATCTAAATCTTTCAAAATGCCAATATATTTACAGATTCTGATTTTTTCTTATAAAATAATATTTTAATGTCATTACAAACATTAAGTCTAATACCTAACAAATAATTATGCATTGTCTTAGGATGAATTAGAATATGCAAAAAAAGGCAACTTTAGAAAACTTGAATTTAGGTCCTTTAAATATTTTTGCTGGAGGTATGAATGTAAATCGCTACTTTCTGTGTAGTAACTTTACATTAAGTTATTGTAAAAGAACTATTATAGTAAAAAAAATCATTTTTCGGTTTAATCCAGATTTTATAGGTATTATCACAGCAATTATAGCAGAAAAATATAAAGGGATGAAATGTGTAAAAATCAAGATGAGTGCATAAAGATGATGGCCTTGAATAACATTTTAGAACCAAAAAACTTGCTAAATACTTATATCAGACATCTGCATATGCACTTGTGAATTACTACTCACCCACTGATGCTTGGTACAAATGATGTGGGTTGCGTGTAGCAACTTTGACCCAAGTTTTTCCATAGTCAGCAACTATGTCTACAACTAAGGGTATGTCATAGAGTTCTTCATTTTCTTCAATGGTGTAAGAGAATGTTTCTAAAACTTTTACAACCCCTTGCATTTCAATACAGCTTTGGACTATTGCAGTTAAATGATAAATATTTGAGCTTCTTATATGTTCTTCCTTCAATTTATCGCGATTTTGTGAAAGCTGAAATAAAAAAAAAAGAGATTAAATTTTAATATTGTTGTTATATGAGCATTGGTTACGCAGAGAAATATAGAACACAGAACGTATCCCAATCGAAAACATCAGAAGATGTTCAAAATTAGTAATTTGAAAAATAACTTGCTCTTTTCAGAAACCTCAACTCTGCCTCTATTTTACGTTGCAACTTAGCTTTCCCTGCTACCTCAGACAATTTTTCACAGTCCTGAATTAATTTGGCCGTTTGATCAATTTTTCTTAATAAACCATTAAAAATTAATTCTCCTGCATCATTCATTTTAGCTATTATGTAATTTAGATGTAACAAAAGTAAATAATATGAGATTTGACAACAAATAGCAGACAGCTGAATGAATAATATGTGATGCCATTCAGCGGAAACTTCGATATTTGTAAAAAGTATTAATTTCAATATATTCAAAATAAAAGAAATGACTCAAATATTGTTCTTTTTTTATCTTTCCTAATTTTAAACTAATTTTTTCTCAAATTTTATTTTCACAATATGTTAATTTTTAATTTTTCTCTTGATTGTCTGTAACTGTGTCAGATTGATGCCGGTTCGTTTGTTTTGTTTGTTTTGAATCTAAAATTTGTTAGCGAACGATTTTATATTTTTATTACATATAGTTAATTAGTCTGCATTAAAAAATAAAGCATATATTTGAAACATGGCAACTTGGAATCAAATACAGCAAAATCTGCGCCATCCAAATAATCCAGTTGTTTTCTTTGATATAACCATAGGCTCAACTGTAAGTGAAAAAAGCTTTTTTATTTAAAAGATCTTAAGTAATAGTTTTAAATTCCTCTTTTTTTGTTCCGAAATCAGTCTTAGGCAATAGTTTCATAAATTCAATACATTACTTCAGTTCCTCATGTGTGTATTTGGAGATTAACTTTTGGGATACATTACTGTTATTGTAAAATTTATCAATAAATTAATCGCAATTTATCACCAAATATATTTGTCGCGAAATCAGTGAAGGGGTCATTTTACGTTCCACTTAATTTTGTCAGACGCATTATAAGGACGACTAGTTTTGCTGATTTACTTTGGATTTATTAAATAAAAATAATACTGGACTTATATAAGAGCTACATCACCATGATGTGCCTAACATTCCCATTTAAAATTTATCAAGTTGACCCTTGGTTAGTCGCGCAACCTTTTGTCTTACGTGGGAGACCAGTGTCTCCCACATTCAAATTTTCGTTCATAAAATTAAATTTTTGACCAAATATCAAAGTAAGTGGGTATTTTTTTATTTTATTATTGAACAGAATGAATTAAAAAATATTTAAAAGTAACTTGGAAAAAAAAAACAAAAAAAAAAACATGTCATTATTTAAATGGACTTTGTGAAGATTCAAATTTATTTTTTAAATAGTTTTAAAACACAATAAGCCTAATCACAATAAACATTGTTGATAAAATTATTATGAAAACATCAATTTACGTCTAAAATAGTATAAAAACAATTATATAAGGTCGACAAGAAGATTTTATTACAAATAGTCATTCAGTGTCCTCTTCACATGTGTTCTTGCACACATTTCAATCTGAATTAAATGGTCCTTGCAGACCCATTTGTCACATTTCCATTATTACTTGAAATCTAAAAAAATAAAAAAATTGCATAATTTTATTTTTACTGCTGAAAAATAATGTGTCAGTCAATCATATCATTGAAAGTAACTTGCCACCCTTAGGAAAAAAAACAACAAAAAAAATCCTATAAAAATAAAAAAAAAACTTTAAGATTACTTGTCAAAATTAGAATGTGTGGGGGGATAAACGTCAACCAAATAGGTTCTGTGTCATCTGAGTACACGCATGGAATTGAATGAATACACGTAGGCAAACGTCAAGGTTAGATTGAAAGGTACTGGGAGGGGCTTTGATCATAGGCTGCTATCTATTGAGAAATTAACATAACAATTTTTGTGGGGGAAATTAGTCAACCACTTGACAAACCAAGGGTTAAAATATTAACACAATAATAATTTATCTTTGCAATTTTCCAATCATACTATGCTATAAATTCATTAAGATATTGAAGTATAATAATAAAATAAAAATTCTCCTTCATCATCAACATTATCATTGTTCTGTTGAAACTTTGTGTAAAATGTTTGAATTTATGTATAAATTGAAAATGTAAGATATGCAAACAAAAAATTGGATCTTCATAATTTTAAACCAATTTTTCTCGAAGTTTTCTTTTAGCAATTTTTATCTTCTCCCTTGTTTGATTGTAACTGTGTCCAAAACAGTTTTGTCACTGGGTCATTCCGTATCAAATCAACACACTTTTTGCAAAAATTTTACCTCGCCATCTCAGATTTTGATGAAATTTGGTAGAAAGGTTACATATATGTAGACTTAGAAAAATGCCAAATTTTATTGAAATATATCGACTCGTTTTGAAAATACTGCTATTTAAAAATTGAAAATTTAGCCAAAAATCACAAATTGACATATTTTCAAATTGCCATAGCTGGTTTTCTATTTAAGATAGAGAGGTGGTTTAGGTGTCAATGTTTAGCATTTTGTATGACCTTTAATATAATATGTAACATAGGTGCGATTTAAATATTTAAAAAAAAAAAATTAAATTTTAAAATTTCAATTTTGAATTTTAAAAAAAGTGCGTCTTTAAAAAATGTCAAAAAATTCTAAAATTTAGTTTATATTAATGTTTAACGATCAACGAAGTTTCAGAGTGGGATGCTAATGGGTTCACAGATTAAAAAATATTAATGTGCACTTCGTTAAATTTCTGGCTTATGAATTAGAGGGACAAATGGTCATAACTAGTTTTCTAATAAATCTAGAGAGATGGTTTAGGTGCCAATTTTTAGCATTTTTTGTGGCCTTTAAAATGATATGCAACACAATTGTGGTTTCAATTTAAAAAAAATAATAATAATTTAAATTTTTTAAAAAACATTCTAAAAAATAGTTTGTATTTAAGATTATGATCTACAAAATGCCCGAGTGTGAAGGTGATCATGGATCATTAAATGCATCCTTTGAAGGTATCCTACCTTACATAAAAACTCAAAGTTGAAAAACAGAATACTGTTGTTCATTCATCTACTTACTTCTTTACTTTCAATATTTCTATTTAGTAAAAAAAATGGAATTTTAGTTCTGATTTTAACTTTTATTTATGAGACCACATGGTTGAGAATGAGGGAGCAGTGTTGTTGTTTTTAGCAAAATTCTTTTTCTACAGATCTTTAATTTTGTGTGTGTGGGGGGCGGGGGGGGGGAATGCTCTTTCAGGGATTCTTACATTCTCTATGGGAGTGCAATGCTGTAAACACATTTTCAGATGGCTGAGCAGTTAAGTCTTATTCCCAACTTGGATTACTACTGAATATCCAATACTGTTTTTATTGTTTGTGAAGTTAAAAACCTGTTTGAAAAGGATGAACAAGTAATAGTAAAATATGGCGCAGAGTAAAGAATTCAGGAGATTGCAGTGTTTAAATTATTTTAAGAAAATTAATCATACTATTAGAGACAAAAAAAAGTTAAGAAATGTTACTGATTGGATGTGTATTTTGTTTTCTAAAATGCCAGAGACAGCAAAAATTTGTGATATTTGTAGAAAAGAAATTAGTGAATTAAGAAATCAAAATGCTGCTTCTAGCTCTACTCATCAACACCAGGAATCAATTTCAGAATCGGATCAAGATCCCAATTTTACTGCATCACCAGAAGTGATTAAGACACTAAACACTTCATTGCAAGAGCTAGGTGAATCTCCAGTAGATAGGGGAAAAAATCAAATCGAAACTTTATGCTAGCAAGAAAGCAAAAAAAATTTGATTTGGCAGTAAAAAGAAAACTTTTAGTGTCGGATGAAGATTCTTCTGAAAATGGTGAAGATCTGGAGGATTCAGTTTTAAAGAATCTTAAAATCAATTTTTTAAAAGCTACTAGCAGAAACAAGAAGATAATGATTTTATCTTGCCTACCTGAAAACTGGAGAATAAGAAAAATAATGCAAAAGTTTAAAGCTCCAAACTACATGGTACGACAATAAAAAAAACTACTTATAGAAAAAGGAATTTTGGAAAGTCCTAACCCTAAACCAGGTAAAAGCCTTTCTAAAGAAATGGTGGAAAATATTCACAAGTTTTACAAAAGGGATGAAGTCAGTAGAGCTATGCCAGGTGTTAGAGACTGTATAACAGTTATTGAACCAAATGGAAACAAATTAAAAATTTCTAAAAGACTAATCTTTTGCAACTTTTAAGAAGCATATTTATTATTCAAGGACAAATTTCCAAATATGAAAATAGGATTTTCAAAATTTGCTGAGCTTTGATCAAAGTACTGTATTTTAGCAGGTTCAAGTGGAACACACACAGTATGTGTTTGCACAACGCATCCAAAATGTTAAGCTGATGATTGAAAATTCCAGATTAGGGATTCTAGCAAATGAAATAAAATCCTACAAAGATTGCATATCCAAAATGATGTGTAATCTATCATCAATTGAGTGCAATGTGGGTAATTGCATATCTTGTCTTGGTGATGCTGAAATACGAAGAATTCTTGAAACATCGTTTGAAGAAAATCTGATTGAAAAAATTACATTTAGGGAATGGATTTCCATAGATAGATGTAATTTAGAGACTTTGTAAAAATCATCAACTGATTTTATTGATTTATTTTGTAACAAATTGACACTCCTAATTAGACATGACTTTATTGCAAAACAACAGGCATCTTACATGAATCATGTTAAAGAAAATTTAAGAGAATTTGAATTTGCAGTGACTCTTAATTTCTCAGAAAATTATACTATGGCTGTGCAAGATGAGGCTCAAAGTTATCACTGGGCTAGTGGACAAGCCACAATACACCCCTTTGTAATTTATTATAAAGAAGGAAAAAATGTGCAGCACTTAAGCTACGTTGTGATTTCCGATTGCCTTCAACACAACACTGTTGCTGTTTACACATTTCAAAGAAAACTTATTTCTTTCCTGACGGAAATTTTTTGAAAAATTCCTGGAAAGATATTATACTTCTCTGATGGGTGTGCTGTCCAGTATAAAAACAAATTTTTTTTCACTAACTTGTGCTGTCACAAGCAAGACTTTGGCATTGATGCAGAATGGCATTTTTCGGCAACAGCACATGGAAAAGGGCCATGTGATGGAGTTGGCGGGTCTATAAAGAGATTGGCAGCAAGAGATAGTTTACAACGTCCCTATGAAAAGCAAATATTGACCCCTCACTAACTTTATGAATGGGCTGAGGAAAATATTTCTGCAATTCACTTCACTTTTTCATCACAAGAAGATTATGTTAAGTCAGAATTATTCTTAAGCAATCGTTTTGCTCAGGCAATTACCATCCAAGGGACTCAACAATACCATGCTTTTATACCTATTGATGGCAGCACATACAAAATTACTGTCAAAACATTTTCTGATGCTATAAAAACATCAGAAGTAACTGTTTCACGATTAGCAGATCAATTAAAATTAGAAGACTTGAATGGTTATGTCACTGCAGTGTATGACGTAAAATAGTGGATAGCATATGTGCTTGAAAAAACCCCGAAGAACTTGATGAAGTGAAACTAACTTTCCTTCATCCAGCAGGACCTTCCAATTCATTTTTTATCCAAAGGAGCTAGATGTGTTATGGTTGCCTCTCACACAAGTATTGTGTAAAGTATATCCAGTGACACCAACTGGAAGACTATATATTTTATCTGAAAGTAACACTTCAAAAATTAATGAGGCTTTCATTAATTATTGAACAATATGATATCAAGTATGTAAAAGCTATTGTATTTTTATTACTATATTAATGTTAATACCTACAAAACCATTCCTCTCTGAAACTTTGTTAATCATTAAATATTAGTATAAACTAATTACTAAAATGTTTAAAAAAAACAACTTTTTTTTAATTTAAATTTGGAATTAATTTTTTAAAAATAAATAAATTACAATTGTGCTACACATCATTTTAAAGGCCATAACATTTTTTAGAAATTGACACCTGAACCATCTCTATAGCTTTGTTAGAAAACCAGTTACGACAATGTGTCCTTCCTATTTGTTAACCTAAATTTTAACGAAGTGCCTATTAATTTTTTTTATCTATGAACCCATGAACATCCTACTCTGAAACTTTGTTGATCATTAAACATTAATATAAACTAAATTTTAGAATTTTTTGAAATTTTTTGAAGACGCACTTTTTTTAAAATTTAAAATTGAAATTTTGAATTTTAAATTTTTTTTTAAAAAGATGTTTAATCACAACTGTGTTGCATATCATATTAAAGGCCATACAAATTGCTAAATATTGGCACCTGAATCACCTCTCTAGCTTAAATAGAAAACCAGTTATGACAATATGAAAACATATCAATTTGTAATTTTTGCCTAAATTTAAAATTTTTAAATAGCCGTATTTTCAAAACGAGTCGATATATTTAAAAAAAAAATTGCATTTTTCTTAGTCTATATGTATGTAACCTCTACGCCAAATTTCATCAAAATCTGAGATGGTGAGGTAAAATAGGTGTGTTGATTTGACGTGGAATGACCCCCACTGTGAGTCGAATGTTAGTCATCTAAGAATTTTATGATTTATTTTGTTGTAATAGATGATTATTTTCAATAAAAATAATTGAGTACTTATATTATGGCATCATACTAAGTGCTCAGTTATAAATACAACAAAGTCTGCACCATCCAATTAATCCAGTTGTATCTTTGGTATAATCATAGTCTCAAATATTTATGCAATTTTCCTTTGTAGGAAGTTGGTCGAATGAAAATGGAGTTATTTGCTGATATCGTTCCCAAGACAGCTGAGAACTTTCGGTAAGCAAATGAAAACAAGTGTTTAATATTTTCTTTCTGGTGAAGCACTATATTATTTTTTATTATTGAACAAACGAAATTGCGATTTTTAATTTTCAAGAATGTCTAGCAACATGGAATTAGGTAATTCAGATAATTTTTATAAACTTATTAATCAAAACAGGAAATTGAAATTATTGTTCATTCATTAGTTAAAATACAATAAATATTCCATATGCAAGAAATTAAATTTTCACTCAAATATATATTTTCAGGAGCAGTTTCACAAATTGCATGTTAATAATAAAATGTGATAAAATTCCTGAAATTTAATTTTGAAGAGTTTAGAATTGTAGTATTGTAACATGAATAAATGAGAATATTATGAAGAAAATTCAAACTTTTATGCTTTTGAATACTGTTCTACTTCTCAACTAATTCAGTAGACTCAGCATCTAATATTATGCTTTTAGATGCATTTTATCAACAAAAGAACAGAACTCCACAAAACAAGCGTCTGTTCACTTCAAATTCTCATTTTATTCTCCCTCTTAGCTCAAGGTTACACTTCAGAAATGAACATATGTTTCCATTAGGTGCTGCTCTCTGGTGTTACATATTAAAGCTGACATTACATATAATATAATACTCAACAAATACCCTAATTATACATACTGCAAATTTTTTAATTCTATACCCAAGCATCCAATCCTATACCCAAGCATCCAATAATGCTAGAATGTACTTTTTCCTGTCAAAATCCTTTAAAACACTAGAAATACGTAGGATTTTAGTGTAGTATTCTGTAATACTACCATTTACTTAGTTTAAAGAACTAAAATTCTTTTTTAGACACACTGCTAATAACTCGCAATAAGCAGAGAGGAAAAGCAGAAAGCTCTCCATTTTATTTATTTTATATCATTTGAAAGCAACAGCAGAATTGGAAACAATTGTTTTGATTGAAGCTAAAACCATATTTCTCAAATTTGATGTTAATATCTGTTAAGTGTAACATATTTTATAAATCTTTTTTAATTAAATTCAACATTATTTTAAATATTTGTTTGATCCGATAGATATTATTTTCTAATTTCTTCGTATGCAAGCTTGTCTATATATATAATTCTCTTGCGTGCCGCCCAAATTCGGCTGTATTTCTATGAGCAGAATGGCAACGACTTTAAACATGATATCACAAATCTTCTAAATGTACTTTATGCATAAATTTCCAAATTCAGTAATCCAGCCAATCAAAAAATATCTTTTGAAATTTGACTAATACATTTGGCAACAGCCAGCAACTGGGATTCACTATGTTTTGTTTTTCTTACTATACTGATACAAATTATGCCTATTTAAAACTTATCGATTTAATATTTAATTTAATACAAGATTAAATAGATCCAATATATGAACATATCTTTTGGATTAGAATTCTGGATAAACCAGACTTTTTGGGAAAATTATCTGCTGGAGCATGCTCTGGAAGTTAATAAAAAGTGTTTTATGGTACCCACTTTTTTGTGTGGCAATTTTGCATCCAAGTTGAAACAACATTGGATTTCAAAAATGGATTCCAAGTTAGAATGGAACCACACTGGTGCCAGATTACCCAAAGTCTCCAAATAAAAAGTGGGGACCGTAAAGTACATTCTAACCGTTCCGGGTGCTGTGGATAATAGAATTTCGACTACAAAACTTTCTTTCGTTTACAATTAAAACAAGCCAGATTTGTTTAGATTTGGCAAATAACTATAACATATTTTCTGTGAACGTTTTCTGGATATATGCCTATAAAAGCTGAGCACTGAGTTTTCCTTAAGAATATTAAGGTTTCTATGCTGAAAACTCACAATAGATTGAATAAGAACTTCAGCATTCGGGATAAACTGGAATTTAACTTTTTCTAATAATATATTCATTCAGGTTAGGATTTACCGTATGTTGCCTCTTAGGGACTTTTAAAAAAAGTCGCGAAAATGAAGTCAAATGGCTGTGTTGCCCAATCCAAAACGTCGTATTACCAAATCTAAATGGTCACTGGGGTTGCCAGAAAACTAAGTCGCCGGGTTGCATTCAGCGCCAAAACATCAACTTTCAAAAAGTCGCCAAGAGGCATCATGTAGTAAATCTGAACCTATATTCATTTCTAATCAGTGCAAATTCAGCTATTACGAATTGAAAATCATTAAAATAAAGAATACTGTCCCTGCTTAACGCGTCTCGACACAAGCAGTAGGATAATGACGTGTCAAGTATTGTAGCTCTTCATAAATAATAAAACGTTTTCAGTTTCATAGCACAATATCACTTCGCAATTATTTTCTTGATTATGCATCTGAAATATCCTTTTGCTAGGGCATATTTTAATTGCCTTACTCTGGTTCGTGAAACGAACCAAGGGGATTGCATAGCAATCCAGGGGGTTAGCGAGCAGGGTGCAGATCACCCTAGTTTCGTAATTTTTTTTTGTCTAAAATTAAATAGGCCATTATAATATCAACAGTCTTTTGTGAAATTCCAAATCATTAATTTTAAAGAAATCTTTTTTTATATTTAATGTGTCTAATACAGTGATTCTCAACCACTGTGCCACGGCACTTTTGTGTGCCGCCAAATTCTTAAAGTGTGCCGCCAAATTTTAGAAATGTATATAGTAAAAATTATAATGCTTTTTTTTATTACGAGTAAAGTTTAAATTAAAGAAAAGTACTTATATATATAAGAATATTGTAACGAAGATTTTTCACTTTCACCGCTTCGTTACATATTTCTTTGTGTCTCGTTTTTGACCTATTTTTTACTCTAGTTTTTTACATACAACTCCCAGCAGGTGTGTGAGTGTGCGTCTTGTTGTCTGATGTTTGGAAAGCACATCCGTTGAGACTTTCCATTGTGATTCATTTGTGATAACGAATACTTCTGTATTTGAATTAACTTTTAATGAACAGGAAGAACTAATTTCGTTTTCTAATAATCGAGGATTTAATTTTAAAATATTCAGAAGAATCAATTCATTTTGGATTAGCATTAGATGCGATTATCCCATGATAGCCAAAAAAGCTTTAAAAATATTATTACAATTTTCTACATCGTATTTGTGTGAATTCGGATTTTCAGTATTAACCAACATAAAAACGAAAAAAAGATCGAGTTTGTTAAATGTAGAAGACGATATGAGAGTAGCATTGTCATTTTTACGACCAAATATAAATGAAATTATCAAAAAACATCAAGCTCAAATTTCTCATTAAAAGTATATTTATTATTCATTTGTAATTAATCCCTTAATAAACGTACTGTTGTTTTTGTAGTACATATTATTTTATTTTACATTCCAAATTATTATCATAAAATATTTTACACAGTGTAAGTAAACAACTTTTTAACTTTTATTTTTCTTTGTGTGCCGCCAAATTTTGAAAACGTTAAAAGTGTGCCGCGACAAAAAAAGGTTGAGAATCACTTGTCTAATATGTAAATTGTTGTTTTTCAGGCAGTTTTGCACAGGTGAATACAAAAAAGATGGTGTCCCTATTGGTTTCAAAGGCTGTATATTTCATAGGTAGTTTTTAATTGTATATATGAATCCCTAAATTTGCAATGAAAAATTATTAATAATTTTTTATTCTAAATATTTTTGTTTATTAGATACATATTAACTGCTAAATGCCAGGTGAACTAATGAATGTTATTTTAGTAGTTTTTCAAACTGAATTTTGAGAAAATTTTGATTTTGAAGACTGAATAAGTTTGTGTTAGTTATAAAGATTTGTTTATTCTTATGTTTGTAACATTTTATTATTGTAAAAACAATGTTTCTCTTAATGTGAATTTTCACACTTGTTTCTATTTAATGTTTCAAAATGCTGTGCTGATTACCAGATTTTCCTAAAACAAAAACTCAATTAGTTGTTTATGATCATTTTTGGTTATCTATCAGTTATCGAGTTCTGTTTTTTGCTGTTATTTAAATAAATATCTATAACTTTTCAATATTTTTTGTTGTTAATTTTATATATTTCTGTTACTTTTAGGGTTATCAAAGATTTTATGATTCAAGGTGGAGATTTTGTAAATGTGAGTATAATCTCTCTTTTATAAGTAAATTTACATTTCAATAAAGTAAACTAATTTTTGGTTAAGTGTGATAAAGTTTGTAATAAGTTTTTCTGGTATATTGTCCTTTTACATTTAACTTTAACTTAGTTGTTTTACTTTTTTCATTATCCTTTATTTAATGTTTTCATTTTTAGTTAAACTATTTATATGTAATTTGACTGAATTTATTTAATTGCATAATTATTTTTCCTGTATATAAATGTGCGTGTTCAGTTATATTATTGTGTCTCCTTTAAACAATAATATATACATGTCCCTCCGAGACAAAGCTGTAAACCATCAAAATCCTATCTCAATAAGCTAAATTGTTTTTGTTTTTTTAGTTAAATTTGAACTTCATGTTCTGGGCCTACTTTCAAAATGATCTTAAAATATATCTCATAAAGAACAAGAATTTTAATTTGAAATATCTCATCTAAATAAATCCCACCTGACGACTGTTTGGTTAACCCTCTGGCTTTACATGCCAAAAGTGCTGGGTTCGAATCCTGGGTTAGACTGAAACGTTTGTTATGATTCGAAATCCACATTAAGCTGTAGGTCCTGGCCTGATTAGTTGTCATTGTACATAAAAATAGGTCGTTGAGCGTAAAAACATACAAACAAGCCAGTTTATCTAAATAAATAAAAAATTTTGTCAAGTTCTAATTATGCTTTTTCTGCATTTATGTTTCAACTTTTAGTGTATAAATAAATTGTGAATCCTTTATTGTAGGGAGATGGTACAGGTGTTATGAGTATATATGGTGCTACTACATTTGTTGATGAAAACTTTAAGCTTAAGCATGATGGACCCGGTTTGCTTTCAATGGTAACATCTAAATTTTGATTATTACTAATTAATTAACTTTCTTTTAATACATGTTGAAAGAGATTTATAAAGGATGATTCAAAAGTAACAAAACATTTTAAAAATCAATAATTTACTACTGTGTCATCTGTTTGTGAAACAAGTTGCTACTGTTTTCATTATGGGTAAAAAACACAAATTTTGTGTTTGCATTTCTGTGAAACCTCTATTACCCTATGGTCAATTATTAGCAAAATACAAATTTGTTTTAAATATCTGCTTCTTTTTTTAATTACCTTGCATTTTACAGACATGGTACATTTCAGCAGAAATACTGTGTTACAGCTCTCAGTATGTTAGTGCCCCATGAGTACTAATTACAGGGCTGCTACAGGCGACTAAAAAGGCTAATAAAGCGACTATTTTAGTGGCCAAGCGACTATGGCGACTATTTCAATGAAAAAAGGGCTTAAAACGACTATTTTTAACAAAACCTTCAACTATTTTTGGACTGAGGCAACTATTTTTTAAGAAATTGGATACTGTCCGATGGTAGCACGAAAAAAAATCGGCACTAAGGTACTAACATTTTCGGTGATTTTTTTTAAGGTAGGAGAGAGCAAATACTACCGAAATAGTTGTTCTTATTCGCGGGTACAGTGATCATTTCGCTAGTTCGACGATAGTTACCGCTCACGCGAGATTGTTGTTTTTACGGCAATCGCGGTCATTTTCGCCTGCCTGTTGTTCCAATGTTTTATCTTTCGCCATGCAAGGCGTAAGAACATCATACACTGTTATATTCTGAAATATCAAATTATTTCGCTTTATTTACTCTACTTAACAAAAATGAATTTGTGGTGAGTGCCCGGAAGAAAATGCTATCAGTATGGACAGAATTGATGTTATGTAGACGTTATGTCTGAGATTAGTGACGATTTCGCCGTGTAGGTCAATCGATGCAGACTGATTAGAATTTCAATGTTGTAGCTAAATTTATAAATAATAAAATAATTTAAATTTTGAGGCAATTTTGTTACTTTGAATGTAGTTTAAACAGGGTGGCGACAGAATCGGGAATTCAGGCAAATGTCAAGGTATTTCGTAAAATTACTCTTTAGTCAAGGAATTTAAAAATTTTTGAGTTTCCCTTCTCGTATTCCCCGTGCGGGTGCGGACATCTATCCCGGCTCGCGTCACAAGAAGTGGATGCCGTGTCATCGGTACGTTGAATAATACAGGTTTTTTCATGTGCTTTTTCGTAAAAGTCTCTCAATATCTGGCTAGTTGGCCGATTTGGGAGTACGAAGTTTTCGACCTTTTCCTACTCTCAGCAGCTGAGCCAAACTGGCCGAACCCTTGTCCTCGGCCCACAATCGCATGTTCATGTTCCGTGTTTTTTTTTTTTTTGTTTTTTTGTTTTTGTTTTTTTTACTTTCTGAAATCACTGTTATTCTTGGATCAATTATTTAGACATTATTTCTGTTAGATTTTTGTGTATCTTATAGCTTCGCGACCGCCGGCGCATTATTGTTAAAAAAAATCCTCAAATTTAAATCTGACTGCATCCTTTACAGACATGATTGTTTTTCTTCTTGTCTTGTGTTTTTTGTCAGTAGAATATATTAGAACCCTAAATTCCTTAATATTTCAAATTGTTTCCATCATATTTTTTGTTTTGTTTTATCAACCCTTTACAGCACTGTTATAGATGTGCAACAAATCTATAGGCATTAATAAGCAAAAAGGGTTAGATCCTGTACTTGATTATTATTATTATTATTTTTATTTTTTTTTTTTTGTACTTTAATTTTGACATTTTACTAAACATAATTAAATGAAAGTGATCTGTGTTTTTGATTTATATGTTTAGTATAAATCAAACAAAGAATTGAAACATCCTCCTCCCCCTCCAAAAAATAAAAAATCTGAATGCGCTACTGCATACATTCAGGCAAAGGGACATGGAATTTTTAAAAAGTCCATGCATCTTTTTCCCCTGCCGAATGCTATGCTTGTCATGTTGCATGAAAACGATTTTTTGCCTCATTTAATATGTACTTTAGTGGTTTAAGATAATATTTTTGTTGTACAACATTTTATTTTCATATATTTATGAGTAATTAATTTTGTATAAGTAGCTGTTAATTTCAAGCCATTCTTCTTCAACTTCAAAATCCAAAAGACATCATTTTTTATGAAATATTATACCTAGTGAAATTTGTGACTGAATAGCATAATGCTGATTATTTAAGTATCATGCTCATGCATGCCCAAGTTTAGTAAATATGTAGGACACTGTTTAAAATTTATGTTATGAACAGGATGCAGCCTATGACATATATTAAAGAAAATATGTTTTATTTGTGTTATTTTTTAAATTAAAAGAAAAGTATTGTGCTAGTTTCTTTTCCTTGAAGTTAGCAAATATGGGTGTAGTTTGTAAATTGGTTTATGTGATATATATATATATATATTTTTCATGCTCTAAAGATGCTTGTTTTGATTTTTAGCAGCAATTTATATTTTGGTGCAATTATACTTTGATAAGTAAATGTAATTGTAAATAGTCAAATTTATATATTTTTAAACTGGTCATATTTTCTTTGTTTTTTTAATGATAATGTCGACAGAGATGCACATCAGGGAAGTTTCTGGAAATTAGGGAAATGTTGAGGAATTTTGTTTCTCAAATTCTATAGCTATGCTTTGAAAAATTTAAAAACTGGTCTTAATTAAATTTGCCTGTCATTTTCAATATATAGTATAATTGTTTAAACATAAAACCTTGTTTTTCTGTCAAAAAGTTGTTTTACTTTGAAAATTAAAAATATATATATCTTTTTTTGCAAATTGATTGTTAAGTTCGCTTTTGCGTGAAGTTTAGCTTTTTTTTTGCTTAGGCGCTGTCTGGGTGCGTTACATTTTACATTACATTTTTCAATGTAATGTTGAGTTGCCAACTTCCATCACAGTTATGTAAATACGATAGCGCCCCCCCCCCCCAAGATACATGCCTTTTACCGTATGGGATGTTATGTATTAGACACTATTTGAATTGAAAGAAGAATGTCTCTGGGTTTTCGTGTTTATGTAAATCAACAGTTTTATCCTGATCTTGATGATAACTTAAAACCTTTAAAACAAGAGGAAGGTCTTTACCGATTTAAAAAAACAATCGTTATGAAAAGTGAGGCTACTATTTTCAACGTCTGAGACTACTATTTTCAATGTTTGAGACTACTATTTTTAACCTCTGAGGCTACTAAAGCAACTATTTTCAAAGCTTACAGTCAGTGGCAGCCCTGTAATTATAAGGGTCAAGAGATGGCGCTTTGATACTGTATTACTCTGCATCAACATGTAAATATTTATGTTTGTTTTTGTCTCTTCTTATGGCATTGTACTTCAATAAAGATATCTGTTTGTGAACCCTTCACCTTTTAATTTAGTGAATGAAATTTAGCGATGGAGTTTTGTGTTTTAGAGAGAACCTTATCATCCTGACAAATATGTGTGTGTGAAAACATACTGAGTTCAGATTTGTTTACCTAAATTTCATTACTTTGAATGTAGGTTAAAAAAATTAGAAAACTGGGTTTAGTTAGATTCACCAGTATGCCATTATAGTTTAATTGTTTAAAGAAATTTTACCTGGAATTTTTTGAAAATTTTGTGTTTTTCGCAGGTTTTCATCCTTTTAGCTTGAAGTTCAACTTTTTTTTTACTTGGGAGCTGTACCATGTGATATTAATTTAACCAGTATAAGATGTTTATATATTAATAAATTGTTATTTTCTTTTTTAAAATACCTCAAATCGCCATACTAACTTAGCACTAATGATTTATAAGAAGTTAGCATAATATATCTCAACTTTGTTTTATCACTCTTATGTTTAAATGTATTTTAAATTCACCCAAGAAAACTGTAATTTCCCTAATGTATTTTATTTGAAAGCAAATTAAATTATTCTTATGTTGAGATTTTAATGTATACATATACATTAGGTATTGTGAAATTTGACTTAAGTATGCAATTTTTTAAAAAAAATTCTGAAATTCATTACCTTTAGATTGATTTCCTTTTAGAAACTGGAAATACTTATTAATTTACTGGGTATTTTGTTAATCAGTTTTGGATCACATTAATTAGTATAGTAAACTTTAAATTTGTTTTCTGAAGAATCACTTTTGGTGTTATGTGTCAATTAATGAACTGTATCCATTAATTTTTGAAAAAGAAAAAAAATGTTTTTTTAAAAAAAAAATCTAATTTCTACCTAGAACAGATTTCTGTGGTATTGAATGACTTAACTTAAACAGACCTAACCTTAGTATACATGGTCTGATTTGTAAAATTCTGGTTATATTTTGTAGAAAATAGTTGTGAGTATGCTTCCATGTGAAATCTAGTATATATTGCTTAAACAAATTTTTTTAACTATTTTTTAAATTTTTTTTTATTAAAATCTATGTATTTTTTCAAATTTTTAATCTAAAAGTTTATAATTGAATAAATATTGAAGCCAAATTCACAATTCTGATAGGGAACAATTGTCAAATTACATCTTTTATTTTGCAAGAAAAATCATAACTCTTACCACAGAATCTGGAAATCAGGGAAATGTCAGGGAACTTTCTGATTCTGGAAAAATTCAGGGAAATGTCAAGGAATTTTTTTATTCATTTGAAGGTACGTTTTCTTGTTTATCCGTATTTTGTCAATATTTTTCTGGAGAATTTCGGTAATCGTTAGAAGTTTTATGTTACAGTATAATTTACACTTTTCTTTATTGCCAATTGTTTAAATATAGTTTTGGCAGTAACTATTTTATTAAAGGTTGGCATATTATCTCTGGCATAAAAGTTCTATTTTATATACACATCTGGAAAAATTGTGGAAATTTGAAAAAAAGTTTGCCGTGAAATTGGGGAATTATTTTAGAAATCTCTTGGGGGGGATTGTCAAGGAACTTTTTTTCCTGAATTTTGTGGGCCACCTTGTCTAAGTTAAATACAAATTTATTTATGATCCGTTCAAATAACATCCTAATTAGTCATTTTAATTGTGATCAATTAATTACATAATTAATGCAAAATTAAAATTTATAAATAAAAATATTTCTGTATAAACTTCTGAATTTTCACATTAAATTTTTTACATTAATTTAATTAAAAACATCTCAAATGTATATGTATTCCTTTATGCATCAATGTTTGAGGACTACTTATTTGAAAACCAAATTAATTTTGTTATATATGTAGGTTGTATGGAAGTATTATGTTGATAAGTAAAAGTGGATTATTTAGTTTGCATTCCAAATCAGCCCAATTAATTTAAAAATAACTATTCAAAATTAGTGTCATTTTGTTACACACACTTAACCTTACAAATTTTATCTTATAGTATTATTGTATGTTTTGTGTTGCCAAAAATATTTTCAAATAATAATTAACAAGTTAAAAGGGAGCATCATTTTAACTCTGCTCCATAAACCTAATGCTGTATTTTTTCAGCCACAATTTCTGGCGAAGTGTTGCTTTGAAACTTATGAAATTTTACCACTGGCATAACATTAGTAACAAAAATTAATTGAAAAGAGTTTGAAGGAAAAATAAGCAGTGGTTTGTTTATTATTAATTTTTCTTTAGTAATTATAAGGTAGTTTATAAAATCTTTTTAAGTGTTTAAAAAAAAAAAATTTACTTATTTTGCCATCAATTCTTTTTAATTAACTTTTACTAATGATGTTATTTCTGTTGTAAAGTTTCATCTGTTACTACAATATACAAAGTAATATTCTGGCAGAAATTGAGACTGAAGGATATAGCATAAGGTCTGTGGGGCAGGGATAGATTGATGTTCCCTTGTAAGTGTATGTTTAAAATTATTGCTATTTTGAACAGTTTTTCTGAAATGGAAATTGCATATTTTGAATCTAAACTCTTCTTATTTCTAATTTTTTATTTAATAACCTAGTTTTTTCTTAATTTTCTCTAGGCTAACAGTGGAAAAGACACAAATGGTTGCCAGTTTTTTATCACTTGTTCTAATTGTGATTTTTTGGATGGAAAACATGTGGTATTTGGTAAGTCATGCAAGTCTTAATTTTGAGCTCTTTAGTCTATTATATAAAAAAAAAATTTAGGCAAGTATGTTTTTAAAAAAGTTTATTGAAGTTTAATGTTTTGTGATTTATAGAATTGCATGAGTGACATTTCGTTATTTATTACTTTTTTGGTTATGTATATTCACTTTGCATGCTTTAAACATAATAAATTAAATTTTTGCTTGAATAAGTTTTAATTTTTTGCAATGGGTTTTTCCTTTTGTGCCCAACCTGAATCTTAATCACTTCATGTTTGAGCAATATAAAATAGATTTTAAAGGGATTTCATAACTTGATTCTTTTATAGGTCGAATATTAGATGGGATTTTGGTTATGCGCAAAATTGAAAATGTTCCAACTGGACCCAATAATAAGCCTAAAATACCTGTTATCATTTCACAGTGTGGTGAAATGTAAATGAAATATCAAAAAAATGTACATATTGTTAATAAAAATTTTATGTATTTTTATTATTTATTTATTTTTTTAGAGAAATTACATATACATAAATTAATTGTACAAATTTAGCCTTTACATGAGTTATTTTATGTTATCTTTTTTCCTATCGAAATTTATAACTTAATGTAACAGTAAGTGTGTTTTCCTCAAACTAGTACATAAAAAAATATCTTTGTAAAAAATGTTGTCAAACAAATTTAGAGTCTAGATTTTTAATACTTGCTTGTACTTTTCCTACAAAACTGTTTGTCTAGCTTCCATTTAGAAGAGTGTTTATTTAAATGTTGCTATATTTTTTAGTTTCTTTAAACCATTTAATCTGTTGTGGTTCTGATTTTGTTTTAAAAAAATAATTAATCTAAATGACTTGAATTATGAGGAATATTTACGGCTCTATGAAGTTTTTTGTCGTATTAAAAGTGATATTGACTGCCAAAAATTGTTAAATATGTAAAGATTAGATTTTTTTTCAGATGAGTGAAATGGAATATAAAGTACAATTTTGCAATTGAAGTGAGTGGATTAATGAAGCCTATAACAAAGTTGAAGTGATGTAAAAATAATTTAAGCTTTTGAATTTAATTTGTTGTGTAACTATGTTTTCTGAGAATTCTAAAGTTGATCACTTTTGAAAAGTAGTTATAAAAGTCACTCATATCAATAATTATTTTAGTTAATTGTACATATAAGTTGGCGAATAAGAAATGTTTTATTCTTGAGTAACAAGTAAATCAAACATTGCCCAACTAGTATGATTAATTTTATCGTAAAATTTTCAAAATTTGTGAAGATCATTCCAATCAGTTACCATCAATCATGCAACTATTTTTTGAATTAAGACTTCTTAAACTCACGACAAAGAAACAATATATCTTGAAGTTTTTTTATGAGTTATATAAGTTTTGGTAATTAGCTACTATTTACAATAATTTAAAAGTCAAATACAGCAGACAAACTTAACTGTTTTTTTTTATATGTGTCAGCATGTTTGGTGAAAACAAAAAGACTAAATGATGAAATTACATGGTCTATTTTTAAATAAATCAACATAAATTTTGTTAAAATTTTTTCAATTTGGTCATTTTAAACTAGTAGCTGGATATGAAAAAATTACTATGATTTCAGAGGTCAAAAAGTTCAGTACATAAACTAAAAGAAATACGTTGCAAAATAGTAGTTTGTTAGAAGATGAAAAAGACTAAAATTGAAATTTATGAAGTGGAAAATGTGACTAGTTCTTGAAGAAATATTGCTTAAATATTTTTCCATAGATGGTGAGGATGATTTCAAGCTAATTATAATGTATGAATTGGCTATTCAGCTTGTTAGAGCATACATAATTTTGATCTAAAAATTGGAGTATATAGCTGATAATGCACTAAAATTTCATATTTAATAAAAAGACGGGTCATAGAAAATCCTAAGTTTATGAATTGAAGATAAAACTTGAACTACCTCCCATGAAGAAATGCACAATGTTACTTCTGCATTTAAACTTCTCAGAAATAATGTAGATATCACTATAGCAGATCAAGTACAACAGCATAATTCACAGAAAAATGTCTGTCCACACAACAGGTTATACATTTTCTTGGCAAATTGCTCTCCAAATCTAATTACTTAGTTTTGTTCTAGGTTTTGAATTTGTGAAATTGCAGGGTTGACATCAGAACCTGGTCTGGAGATGAACAAAGCTAAAAATAATTATTAACTTGCTTAAAAATTATTAGAGCATTATTCTGAATGCTCTGCAGGTTTGTGTTTTAATAATCTGCTGAGTATATATTAATTCTATTTTTTTTTTCCTTTCAAAAAGTAGTTGATAAGCAACTATTATAAGCACTGACACCTTACTGTAGAAGTAAATGATGCTGATGTGTTGACATATTCTGCACATTATTCAGTCAACAACTGCAGGCTTTATAAAGCAATCTTTTCATGATTTAATCAGTTATGTGCCAATTGGCAACACTCCTTTTGTAAGTATAAATTAACAGAGGATTAAAAGTATTGGCTTGAAGTCAAACATAATGAAAAACAGCACATGGAATTGAAAAATTGGTACTTGTCATTGAATATAGTGGATTGCAAAGGCAGTAACTTATCTGAAAATATGGTTGCGCGGGTGGGTTCGAAAAACTTGAAGCCAAAGCAGATCAAAACTTGCAGAAATTTATTCCGATATAACTTTTCGCAGATTCTCTTACAACTCCAGAACTTCTCGTTCTAATAGACTCAATAAGGCTCTTTACACGACAATAGAGCAGAACAGCAGTTAAAAACTACACAACTGCTAAAATCGTCGCACAAGACAGTGCAATACAGTTCGCTTTTAGAACTACTCTGAATGCTCACTGAGAGACAATCAACTCAGTAATTCCGCTCAACTCACTCTTGGTTAGCCTTATATAGGAAAGGCGAATCTTCACAAAACTTCCAGAGATAGCAATTTGGAGAACTTTCCAGATCGTAGCCGAAAAGCCCTATACAGGTACATGGGGACCGAAAATGTCGCCAAGTTTGGCAACATTTGACGGTTTCTCGCCAAATTTGGCGACCAAAATTAGTCGCCAACTTGGCGAGATTGTCATTAACCATGATGTTAAATGGCCTGCTCCTTGTAAAACTCGTTTCTCATCATGATCTCTGTAAAACTCGTTTTCAAGCATGAAGAGACACATTGCAGGAAAGCAAAGTAAACTCTTGCACTGCCTTATGCGAAATATACATAAATTTTCCTATTTACATAATTAATACAACGACATGTTTACAAATATACAGAAATTCGTAACAATAATTTGTGTGAAGTTCAATTTAAACAAGCATGAATTGTTAGTTTTACCCTGTATAAGTCTTTTTGCAGTTTATCTACACTATTTGTCAAAGTTAAAGGATATTGCTGTTTTTATATGAATTAGTGATAATTGGTGACAATAAGTAATGACTGGAACATCTATAACTGATGATGCATAATATAAAATAGTGCTTGAAGTGAAGAATGCTCACTTCGTTGTACAAAATCCGGATACGAATCCGGATTGGGTTCGTTGCTCTCAAAGAGTTCCTTTTAAAAATTGGTAGACATGATTTTGATTGTGAGAAAATAATCTTGTATTTTCGTGCTTTGTGGGATTTTTTTTTTCTGTCTTTTTTCCAATTTCAGGGGCAGTTTCCTTGAAAGTTTTTTCAGAAAACGTTCTCCCTTATTATTCCACAATTTTGAAGATATTTTGGCTTGGTATAGCATTAGTTCAGGTGACTGATAATGCCTAAATCAGTCGGCAAAAATAATGGCACTGATGAATTTGAAAAAGGTATGGTAATTGGATTTTGCCTTATTTGAAATTTCTAAAAATTTTTAAAGTTAAAATGATTTTATTTTTATTTGATGTGTCCATGATAAACCTCTCTCTCTCTGTATATATATGTTATTCCTAAAAAAAAAAAAAAAAAAAAAAAAAAAATACATTTATAACTTTCTATATAGCTGGACTAAATTATAGTGGCAGAAATCGACAATTTTTTTATTTCTTAATTTTTTTTAGTTTTCAAAACATATTTAAACTATTAAGAAATTTAGATGGAAGATATGAATAATTCCTCGAATCAAAAAGAGTTGCAACGGCGAGGTGATATTCGAAACTGTATATCTCAAACAGTAATCCAGTGTACTTCCATTTAGACCGATATGTTTACCAAAAGAGAGTTAATACACAGTTTATTTTATTCTAGTTATTTTCAATGATCTCAAATTAAAGGCTTTATTAAAGAAAAAAAAAGTTTTTCTAACTAATTTGTTTGTTTGTTTTAATTTCAGCAAATAAGTTTTAATTGATTTCTTATTTGTTAATGTTTGGATTGTATGAATAAGTATTGTGCTATATTTCATTTAAATGGTCCAATTATTTTCCGCGTTAATAATTTTTTTTTCTTTCGAACGGACAGACAGAGAATAGACATCCAAATGATTCTATAGGTGTTGACGTTGGGGTAAAAAACACCTAAAATTGAATGTAACTAAATGACTTAAATGGATATTCATGTTGAGGAGAAAAATTTTGGGAAATTTTAGTTTGAAATTCGTTATTATCAAACATAAAATATTGAAATTATCAAACATTATTCATCTTTAAAATGAGAGATTTTTAGAATGGCATAATAAAATAATTGGATTATTTCATTTGCTTAAAATGCTTCCTTGTTTATTGTTCAAGTTCAGCAGAACATCGTTAGCTTGATCTTGAAAGACACGACAGTGCATAAAATTATCTAAAAAAAAAAAAAAAAACCCTTATTTTTCGAGAAATGTTAGTTGTCAAATTACATTCAATTTCATAATGAGTTTTATATTATGTAATTTTACTGGAGCGCATAGAGTTCAATTGCATTTCTAACAGTGCTAAAAGTGTGGATAGACGCGGGGTGACGCATCCCTCACTTTTCAAGAAAATACCCTTGCGTACCCCCACTTCTAAAACCTCTGAAATCCATCCCTCCACTTTTGAAAACACTCCGTCTAAAAACTATCGAAGAAAAATAACATTAACCTTTAAATGTAGTGACATTGAGAAAAATCAATTTAAAGTTTTCAAATGTAAAAAACTATGGTATATGTATGCATATCATACTATTATACAAATGTGCTATACTACTTTGTAAAAAAGGTGTAATTATTTTTATTGACTGTTACACTTGGTCAATTTTTAACTTTGGAGGAACTTTCTTTTAAGTTAAATTTTTATTCTTGTTTCATATAAAGATAAGCTATTTAAAAAAAAAAAAAAAAAAAAAAAAAAAAACACATTTTAGAATTCTCTATTAATTTAATTTCATGAATGTATGTATATTTATAAGCAAACTTTAAATCTAAATAAACAGTTATATATATAATGTTGAATTGTTACTTCACTTTATCTCTTACTTTCAAGTGAAAAAACTACTAAGTTGCAGAATATTCATTAAAATAACAAATTTTGAACCCTTGTTCAATGTTGGTATTAGGAAGTATAAAGTATTTCCTTACAAGTTTATATTTTAATTATAAGATACGAAATATAGCATTGATTGTTGTTAATTATAATATTGGGGGAGGGGTTGTACTTGTCACCAACTTTTGGGTATTCCCCACTTTTTTTTAACCCACTTCTACCACTGATTTCTAAGCTTCTCTATGCACTTCTAAAATTAGTATTTAAATATCATTAATATCATTTGTCAATAATTCCCATCTTGTTTACCATACAAATATTTTAACTCGGAGTATCGTTGAGCAACAACTTAGTATAATTAAAGTGTGTTCTAACGAATGCATATTTGTTGCCTTTACTAAATCCATTCCTAAAATATGAGTCAGCTGCTATTGTCAGATAGATCCACATCGCCGGTTGTAAAAACTTCTGAAAGTAATTTACCTCTTTCATTTCCTGCCTGTTCAATATCATCAATACCTTTATATTGTATACTAATAAACTTTTCAAGAGAAAAAATATCAAGAAGTCCTATATAGAACATTGAATTCTCTCAAGTTGGTTAGAACTTCAGAGATATTTTCTTTCGTATTCGGAAGCCGTAAAAATCCAGCATTAAATGCTATTCTAAAAGCATCTTATATACTGATGCATTTTTTGCGGCTTTTCTTTTTATTTATTCTAAACGGAGGGGAACTCTTCTTTATGACAGTATCCTGCCTCTTTCCGTTAAAAGATAATATCGTAAAAAAAAAATATGAGAAGTTGGGTTATCTCAATTGCAATTGGAGGACCGCTTTACGGCAGTGCTAAACTTAGAATTAAAGGAGAGGAAGATAAAATCACTTCAATTTTTTCGAAAACTGCCCTTCAACTTGGGAACTTCTAATAAGTACTCCATGCTTTTGTGGGTTTATTGTTTCTCAAGTGGAATGCAGGAAAAAAAAGGCGGTTTGTGTTTTTAATGAATTCTAGCAAAAAAAAAAAAATAATAATAATGTTGGTGAAACTCAAAAGCAATCAATCGGTTCAAATTTTTAACAGCACAATAGAAATGTGGCTCTTTCAAGGACTTGATCATTTTCATTGGCAATGTCATGAAAACTATATTCTCTGATAGTTGGTTTAAACTCATTTGCTTTTTCGATCTTCAATCTTAACATTAAAATCACTCAATATTAATTGGAAGTCACTTCGGAAGTCACTGTAGACTATCCAAATCACTGTAGAAAGAATCCCTTAAAATTTTTCCTGTATTGCCCCATGGTCATTAATTAAGTTATGGCTAAAGTTCAAATCTCAGATCTGCATATTCTAGAGGATTTAGATCTAAAATCCAATACCAAGTTCTTAATTAACTTTAGATGGCCTATCTGGTTTTAAATAAAATGAAGTACAAAAGTAGGTATAGTAAAATATCTTATAGTATATCAAAATGTGTCTATTTTACATTTAAATTAATTTAAATGGTAATTTTTTTTTTTTTTTTGGGGGGGGGGGGGATAAAGAGTTTTATTATTGTCATTGAAAACAACGTTGCAGTTATTTGGTTCCTCGTAAAGCTTTAGTATTCGTCTAATTTCAAATGGGCGAAAATTTGATGTCTTTGTGTGTGGATCATTTGTTCAATTAATAATCAAACTCCACGTTTATAATTGAATACTTACCTTTTTCTGCAGTATGCCTTTAATGAATCGAGTTCGTTCACATGAGAGAAGTATTTCAAAATTATTTTGCGGATTGACCACATCTTCCAACTTTATTGAATAACAACTAAACTTCATCAAATAATAGTAAATTCACTTACTTATTCTAAATCATAATTGTCCTCTTTAATATTAGTAAAAAACACAAATTTATACATTTTATAAATTATATTATCGTATTAGAACTCAGATTATGTTGCAATCTATTGAGAAATAAAAATCTGTACATTTTATAAATTATACTCTCATAGAACTCAAGAATTATTTTATATTGCTGAGTATTTGGAGAAAATGAAAAGCTAGATTTGAAAAACAGAGATAAGACAATTATAAACAACTACCACACTTAAATGTGGCAGGAATAGACAGTTGGAAGTTCCAAATAAACAAACAACTACCAGTGTAGGAAAAAACTTTTTTGATTAAAATAATAAATATTTATTGAACTGCTGATATAAATACAAAGTCTATACAAGTACACTATTTACAAAAATTACTTCTATGATCATAGGTTAAATGCTTTAATTACTTTGATTCTTATGGAAGGACAGTTAAAAATTTACACATTTTTAAACAGAAGCATAAGATAATGAAGCACCCAATAACAACCTAATTAAAAAAAATGAGTTCTACGAACACATTTGAAATGAATTATTATTTATTTTAAAGTTTTTTAAGTACATTTTACTTTAGAGAACTGTTTAGCTTTCAAAAGCTGTGTATCAATTGGACTAATATTATTTTGCAAATGAAAGTCAAAATGGTCATTTTAATTAAAAAGGTGAATGTCATGCTTTTTTTTATTCAATTCAATCTGTTGAGTGTTTATATCACATAAGCTAATCGCAAATTTTTCTTATTGAAATAAGTATTCCTGTTTTATAATTCTCCTGTTGAATGAATTACGCCTAATTCTTTCAATATTTAGTTTGATTGAGAAATACTAAGTAATAGTTCAATTCCCCATGCAGGTTTGGTATCCCTTACATTAAGTCTGATTCTTGACCATTAGGATACACAAGTTGTATCTTGACCAGATTATAAATTACTTATTATATACTACAATACACTTATATTCTTTTAGAAAAACAAGTGCTGCCTTTGGTAAACAAGTTTTCCTAAACAACAATTTTAGGCCAAACTTATTTTCCTCAATTGGAGTTAAATTTTTTCCCCCAAACCTAATTAAAGTAAAGCTTTGTATGAAGAAGTTTAAATAAAAAAGATAATTATGAAGAAATATAGTCTTTCCCTTTCAAAAATTATTTGATAGAACCTGAATTTTTTGGTTGAAAAGATCTTGTTGAGTTTACAGTTTTACTTCTATATAAAAAAAATTTAAAAAAGATGAAAGTTCGTGTATGTATGGAACTCTTCCCACCAAGCTGTACTGATTAAGACACGATCCCAATCCGTTCACGACAGACCTGGAACCATCCATAAAACGGTCTTTTTTCAAATTAACCTTTCCTTAAAACTTCCGCAGAATCCACCAAAATAAATTATCCCCTCACTGATCATCCATCGCGTTTGGAACTTTCCAGAAAGAGAAGAAAAGCAGTATTGTTTCAGGTTCTCTCTCTTTAAAAGTTCTTTTTTTTTTATCAACTACCCCTCCTCCCCCTTCTCTATCTCTCATCTGAGGGTGTTACATATAAGAGTCTAAGCATCATCAGTTTCCACCAACAACTCCAAGGCAGTTGCTGGTCCGAGTGTCTTTCTGGTGATTTATAACCGTTGCTGAAGAGAGGCTTGGGGTCTTTTGGAACACCAATCTTCGCCAATTCATCAATCAGCCACTTCTGTCACCCGCACAATTCGCGGACCTTTGGCGAGAAAAAAAAAATGTACATTCAACTACCCTCTCTCACTGCAACCGTCTATCAATCGATTCTCGAAACAGATGATAAATTTTCTCAAGAACTTTTGTTTTGAAAGTTGGCTACACCAAGCGAGCGATATTGGAAGAGACGGACTTAGGGACCACGGGGATTTCATTGTTATCTTTAGGGGTTGATAGCGTGTTTTAAAAACAATCTGGATTTTGTTGTTGAGGGGAGGGAGATATTTTGAAAATTCTAATTACTTCTGATGTTGGAAATGAATGATGGGACAAGTAGAAGATTTTATCTGTTTCCTTAGTTTATCTTTGTAGAATTACGTCTCTTAATGGCTGAAAGCTCAAAGTAGATTTAATTTTACGAAGAAAGATGTACATTTAAACGAAAAATTCACATATAATTACTTGTACGAAAAGATTGATTTGACATAAAAACCTTAGGATAAGGAAGATTGACTCATGTTTCAGATATGATAATTATGTTTCAATAGATAGGAAAATTTCTGAAACAAAACTGTTCATATGATGTATAGTAAATTATGATACTTCCCTTACCAAACTAAATTATGTGACAAAAGAAATGCGTTAAATTTAAATAGGTTTAAATTATAATATAACTATGTATCAAATACAGTGCGTCCCATAAGTTTATAGACAAGCGGCTTTTTGGATTTAAGAGCTAACTAAACGAATAAGAAAGACGAAATAAATTATGCAAATTTGTATTGAGGTTATACAAATAATAAAATATTCAAACAACTTTAAATACTCATAGATTTAATATAAAAAAAATTAAAAAAATTAAAAAATGCTGTCCAAAAATATATAGACAAATGGTGTTAATAACTGGTTTGAGTACTATTAGCTAAAATTCGCATATTCCAAGGTCATGTACTTGTGACGCAATAGTTTCCTGAGATAAAAGCGAATCTGTCTTTCCTTTTTAGACTGATTGGCAAGATGCCACGTAACGTGCAGTTTTTCAAAAATGAGATTTTGCAAATCTATCGTTTCAAAGCTCGTGGAATGAAAGTTGTGGACATTGCAAGAAAAATTGGACGTATCAGGTTTGGTATTTATTGAAATTCTGTCAAAAAGTGACAATTCTGAAACAAAATCCCTCTCTGGACGACCTAAGAAAACAACTAAATGGCAAGACAGAGAGATTTTGAGATAAGTTTCAAACCAGAACATGTCTGTACGGTCAATTTCAAGAGAAGTGACTTTTCCAGTATCAAAATCCGAGGTGCACCGACGGCTGCAGGCAAGTAAATTTCTTGATTATCGCAAATTGCGTCGTTCGCCAAAGTTTAAAAAACGGCATAAAGACGCTCATGTTCAGTGGGCCCGAAATCATCTGTTTTAAAAGGTAGTCACTGTTCTTTAAGATTACCGGAAAACGCTCGAAGTACTCTTGCTTCCATTTGGAAAGGTGTTAGGTGGGAACAAATGGATATATCAGCAGGACAATTGCTCCATTCAAGTGTCAAACTCTACAATCAGTGGCGGCTCGTGGGGAGTAAAAGTGAGGGGGCCCGAATTAAATTAATGGGGGAAAAAAACTTGTAAATATCAAAATACATGAATTTCATGTAATTTTGTAAATGTTACTCAAATACACATACAAACAGAACTACAAGATTGATCACATAATTAAATTATCTAAATAAATCTTAATAAAATAAATATTAAAAAAAAGAAGGAATTACTATAACAAAGATGGCGGTTTGTTTGAGCATGGGGGATGACACTTTGAGTTATAAAGAATACATTTACACCTTCATGACTTTTGACAATTAAAAATGTAGTGGAGAATTCATAGGAAAAAAATATATAAAGTAGGGGTTTCAAATTATATATTCGAACTTAAAATTAAGGCATATCTATTTATTAATACTTCAGTAAGAAATACTCATTCACGGTTGAAAATTTCCGGTATGAAGCATTAGACGCCCCTTTTATATGCAATCTGAATCCCCTTATACATAAAACATTCCACAGTCCTTGCGTTGAGGATTTAGATGTGGGACTTGGCTTCCTCAAATGGTTACCTGTGGTCAGTGATTACGAGACCGTGGATAGTGTTATTACTTTTAGAATTGTTCGAATACTACTGGGTTTTACTCTAAAATAATAATAATAATAAAATTAAAAAAAAAAAAAAATGAGAATTGGAACACACCTTTTTGCTCCCTCCCCTTTATAATTAATCACCCCTAAAAATGGATTGAAAAACATGCTATAAATATTTGATATTTTTATTTGATTAAGAATACTTAAGAACAAATTAAAATGAGTTCATGTTGATGGGGAGAAGTTTAAAAGTTCAACAACCCTGAAGATTAAACTTTTTTAATACAAGATAAATTACCAATATTTTTAACATCACACATTATTTTATGAAAATAAAGATGGTATGGCAGATTTAGATTTTTGTAACAACTTCAGTAATTACTGTAGGGACATAAAACTCCTTATTCATAAAGTCCTTGATAAATTCCGAAGTTAAACGAATCACATAATATAAGTGAAAGTATAAAAACGATTCTGTACATATATAAAAAAAGAAATCTAAAATTTAGAAGCAAAAGTTAGGACGGAATAAAATAAATTTAATAACACAATTAAAAATTCTGTAGAAAACACAGTGAAGAAAATTCTATTAAATATTACATGAACCATAAACAAAAGGAAAAATAAAAAAGCTCTCAACAGCAATTTCACTCTTTGTAACTTTGGAGTAAATATTAAATAAAGAATTTTATTTAATTTTAAAAAAAAATTGAAATAAATTATTAACATATAAGACATTGGTATTTTGGCTTAAAAGAGCTAATGAAAAATGTTAAAAGCTTTGAATGTGCTATATTTACAAATTTGAAGTCAGTTAAGGTGTTTTATGTTGACCAGTTCAAAATTTTGAAATTAAATCAGTACTTGATTTTTTTCAAATGGTAATATATTCGGATAGCAATATGGATCAGATATTTTTTGGTGCATGAGCTATTAGAGTGTTATACTACACTGGAACATCGTTTAGTTCTGATATCAGTTTGTTTATCAAGGAGAGAACGTTTTCCAAGAGATCTTTCAAGAGGAAAATGCATTGCATATATTTCTCAAATTTGAGAAACACCGGAAAACTTCAGTAAAGCAACTCAACAATCAAAAAGGATATAATTCACAATTGATGATGTGTCTACTCACTTTCAAAACAGACTGCAGAGTGCAGAAAGGGGCTCGATTCGATAACGTTTCATATGCTAATTAAACATATTACCTCTGGTCAATGAGTTCGGACATAGCAATATTTAAAAATATGTGCTTGCGGTCATGCTTTTTGATATTTTGAAAAGAAGTTAAGCAAATATGGAACTCTCTTTAAATTTTTAATTTCTTTATTTATTACAAAATTTGCTTCAACAATTATATCCTCTCTCTTTCATATATACTACCTTTATAGAATAAATGTTGTGTCTGCAATTTTAAGAATGTAAAAATTATATTTGATATTTTCAAATTGCTTGTTTAATTATGCATTCTAAAGG
Source organism: Linyphia triangularis (assembly GCA_963978545.1). Lineage (NCBI taxonomy): Eukaryota > Metazoa > Arthropoda > Arachnida > Araneae > Linyphiidae > Linyphia > Linyphia triangularis. The sequence goes on along the minus strand of OZ021732.1, from coordinate 39,060,821 downwards.
GTGCAAGTTCACGATTCATATTTTATACTAGATGTTTATGAAGATTTATTTCTGCAACAATAACTAGGTTTGTCTTTACTACATTTTACAAGACTATTTGGGGAAAAAAGATGTTTCGACAATTATGTGTGACGTTTATCTTTAACAGATCATTATGCGAGGGCTTAGTTCTAGTAATATCACTTATTTTGTGAAGAATGAAACTTTTTACTGTCTGTACAGAAATTCTTCTGTTGAAAGTATCGGATTGAAAGTTACGTTAATAACTGAATACGATGCTAAATATCAGTGTGAGTGGTAAGACAAATACCCACTTCCGAACATTAGGACGAAATTTAAGTACTCAAACTTTTTTCAGGGGAGGAGGAAGAAATTATTGAAACAAAAACAAATTGCTGAGCAAATCATACTCATACATTTTGCAAAATAAAGAGTGAAATTTAAAAAAAAATCTTACCATTGACTATCATTGTCAATTCTCTGCCACCGTCACACTAGAAAACACTAAAGTTAAACGTCCGACCACTGTCTCCCCGAGAAATGGCCATTCAATTCCAGAGATTCCACCCGAGAGCAGAGAAAGCAGGGGTGTTTTAGTAATGTGATACTCATGGTATCAGATTACTAAAACTCACTTAAAAAACCAGGATGTCTTACGAAAGTCGCAACCACGGTCTTCTACACCCTATTGTTTCAAATTCAAGATCGTCCGAAGAAGGGGTCACTTTATCCCCAAGCTGTGGGGGAAAACTAACATACATTGAAGAGAATGAGAGGAGACAGGGGAATAGGGGGAGGGGGGAGTTTTGGTAGAAATGATAGTGATTGATTGACATTTTTACGAGTTTGTGGCAAGAGAAATGTTGCTCTATCCACAATCGTTAATGTGATGAAGCCAATGACTGCTTAAATAATAATAATTTCTTTAAAATATTTTTTTTTTAAATTCCACAAACAAACAATATATATAAGTGGGACTGAGGTTAAAAAAAAGTGAGGGGGCCCGGGCCCCCCCCTGGCCCCATGCACCAGCCGCCACTGTCTACAATGCAATGTCTTAAACCAAACCAAGTAACTGTTATGGACTGGTCAGCCATAGGTCCTAACCTGAACCTAATGGAGAACCTCTGGGGAATATTAGCTACAGACGTATATGCTAATGGGCTTCAATTTGCTACAGTCCAAGATCTAAAGCTGCAAACTGAACGAAATTGATTATATCTCAAACCGGAATTTCTTCAAACTCTTGTTTTGAGTATACCTGATCGAGTTTTTGAAGTGATTCGGAAAAACGGCTTAAAAATTTGAACCCCAAAGGAGGGAAAAAATGAGTTGTTTATAAGCTTTTGGGACAATAAAATTTGAATTTTTATCACAAAGTCGGTGATTGTGTGATATTACTTTTGTATATTATTATTATTGTCTTGACATTATTTATAATTAAAACTAATTTTGAAATTGTTGCTCATCTTTTTCAATTTGTAAAAAAAAACCACAGACTATGATTGTTTTTTGCCGTAGCCCTTCAAATACAAAATGAAAAGTTTTTTGAGCATTTTATTCTACTGTTTGAAAAGCTGATGGCATCAACAATATGGCACTCCATTTGATCTATATACAAAACTGTTAAAATGTTCCTTAAAACAAAACGATTATTCAATTATAAGTTATTTAATTTAAAATATATCAAAATAGAGATAATTTATTTGTTCACCAATTTTTTTTAATGAACTTTACTTTCGCTTTTGCTTACCAAGCATTTT